>CM070793.1:11409388-12644388 GCA_036346955.1 Dipus sagitta | reverse complement strand
GGATGGATGGATAGATAGATGATAGATTACATAGATAGACAGATAGATGATAGATAGATAGATAATAGATAGATGATAGATTACATAGATAGACAGATAGATGATAGATTACATAGATAGACAGATAGATGATAGATGGATGATAGATAGATAGATGGATGGATAGATAGATAGATAGATAGATGATAGAAATAGATAGATGATAGATAGATAGATGATAGATTACATAGATAGACAGATAGATGATAGATTACATAGATAGACAGATAGATGATAGATTACATAGATAGACAGATAGATGATAGATGGATGGATAGATAGATAGATGGATGGATAGATAGATGATAGATTACATAGATAGACAGATAGATGATAGATTACATAGATAGACAGATAGATGATAGATTACATAGATAGACAGATAGATGATAGATGGATGGATAGATAGATAGATGATAGATTACATAGATAGACAGATAGATGATAGATGGATGGATAGATAGATGATAGATTACATAGATAGACAGATAGATGATAGATTAGATAGGTGATAGATAGATAGATAGATGGATGGATAGATAGATGATAGATTACATAGATAGACAGATAGATGATAGATGGATGGATGGATAGATAGATGATAGATGGATGGATAGATAGATAGATGATAGATGGATGATAGATAGATAGATTGATGATAGATGGATGGATGGATAGATAGATGATAGATGGATGGATAGATAGATGATAGATTACATAGATAGACAGATAGATGATAGATTACATAGATAGACAGATAGATGATAGATAGATAGATGGATGGATAGATAGATAGATGATAGATTACATAGATAGACAGATAGATGATAGATGGATGGATAGATAGATGATAGATTACATAGATAGACAGATAGATGATAGATGGATGGATGGATAGATAGATGATAGATTAGATAGGTGATAGATAGATAGATAGATGGATGGATAATAGATAGATGATAGATTACATAGATAGACAGATAGATGATAGATGGATGGATAGATAGATAGATGGATGGATAGATAGATGATAGATTACATAGATAGACAGATAGATGATAGATAGATAGATTGATTGATTGATTGATTGATTGATTGATTGATTGATTGATTGATTGATTGATTGACTGATTGATAGATAGATAGATGATAGATTACATAGATAGACAGATAGATGATAGATAGATAGATTGATTGATTGATTGATTGATTGATTGATTGATTGATTGATTGATTGATTGACTGATTGATAGATAGATTGATAGATAGATAGATGATAGATAGATAGATGGATGGATAGATAGATGATAGATAGATAGATGGATGGATAGATAGATGATAGATGGATGGATGGATAGATAGATGATAGATGGATGGATGGATAGATAGATGATAGATGGATGATAGATAGATAGATTGATTGATTGATTGATTGATTGATTGATTGATTGATTGATTGACTGATTGATAGATAGATAGATGATAGATTACATAGATAGACAGATAGATGATAGATTAGATAGGTGATAGATAGATAGATAGATGGATGGATGGATAGATAGATAGATGGATGGATAGATAGATAGATAGATTGATTGATTGATTGATTGATTGACTGATTGATAGATAGATAGATGATAGATTACATAGATAGACAGATAGATGATAGATTACATAGATAGACAGATAGATGATAGATTAGATAGATAGATAGATGATAGATTACATAGATAGACAGATAGATGATAGATTACATAGATAGACAGATAGATGATAGATTAGATAGGTGATAGATAGATAGATGATAGATTACATAGATAGACAGATAGATGATAGATTAGATAGGTGATAGATAGATAGATGGATGGATAGATAGATGATAGATGGATGGATAGATAGATGATAGATTAGATAGGTGATAGATAGATAGATAATAGATAGATGATAGATTACATAGATAGACAGATAGATGATAGATGGGTGGATAGATAGATAGATGATAGATGGATGGATAGATAGATAGATGATAGATTAGATAGATAGATAGATAGATAGATAGATAGATAGATAGATGATAGATGGATGGATGGATAGATAGATGATAGATTAGATAGGTGATAGATAGATAGATGGATGGATAGATAGATGATGGATGGATAGATAGATAGACAGATGATAGATGGATGATAGATAGATAGATAGATAGATAGATAGATAGATAGACAGACAGATGTAAGGTAGAAGTAGATAGATGATAGATTAGATAGATAGATGATAGATAGATAGATGACAGGTAGACAGATACATAGATATATAGATGATAGATTAGATAGATTGATTGATTGATTGACTGATTGATAGATAGATTGATAGATGATAGACAGACAGACATACAGACACAGATGCTCTGCTCAGGGTGGCACCAGGCAGGGAAAGTAGTAGTCCCCTGTCCTCTTGTCACATCCACAAGGCTGGCACACCTGCCCATGCCACGTGCACTGCACCACACATGCACCACACATGGCATCTACACCCACAGGAGGGTGAGGCTCTGACTCCTACGTAGCTGAGCCTGGACTGGGGACCTGCTAGGGAGGAGAGGCATTGGGCCCAGGGGACAAGACAACAGGAAGGACCTCTGGTACAGATTCCTTGGGGTGTCACAAAACAGAGTCTTAGTCCTTGGTGGTTTCCACTGTGTGGGGGTTCAGCAGACGGTCTCAGGTTCGCTGAGATGAACTTCCACACCAGGCACAGTTGTGGAGGAAGGGATATTTATTGAAGCTTACAGATCCAGGGGAAGTTCCATAATGGCAGAAGAACCTGGACTGCTTTCATGGGCTCAAGGAGAGAGAGAGAGAGAGAGAGAGAGGCCACAAACCGAATCCTTAAAACCACACCACACACAAGCACGCTTCAGGAACTCGAGGCAGAACTCAGGTGCTTTGTATATTTTTAATGTATTTTATTTATTTACTTAATTGAGAGAGAGAAAGAGGTAGAGAGAGAGAGAGAGAGAGAATGGGCGTGCCAGGGCCTCCAGCCACTGAAAGGAACTCCAGATACGTGCACCCCCTTGTGCATCTGGCTAACGTGGGTCCTGGAGAATTGAACCAGGATCCTTTGGCTTTGCAGGCAAACACCTGAACTGCTAAGCCATCTCTCCATCCCCTTGTATATCTTTAGATTGGAATTTATACCTCAGGGCTGGTCCCTAAGATCCAGCCAGTGACACCTCTTCCAGCCAGGTGGCTGGAAATCCAAGAAGTTGTAATAAATTCTTGAATCTATGGGGGGGGTGGGCATTTATTCAAACTACCAAGGGGAGGGGGAGGAGCTGGGGTGACCACCGAGCATGGAGGAACCTGTATAAAATTTCTGGGGCACGCGGAACCCAAGGAGAGTTAGGGTGAGAAACAAGTGAACTTCAAGTTTAGAGAACATACTGGGTACCACTCGAGGCCGAGGCACTACTCACCTGAATGCAGAGTGCTACCCTGGACTCTGAGCTGAATGGCTGCCTCAACTAGCCAAGGCTGACCACATGCTGAGCTTGGTGCTAGGTACACAGAGCTGAAGGAGCTGACTTACCCCCGGTGGGCATCCAACACCTCCTCTCGGCATACGTGCCACAAGTGACCATTTCAATGCCAGCACCTGACCACTTGAGACGTCGAACCTCCAGACATCCTTCCACCCTTCAGTTTCTGAATGCCAGTCGCATTTGGGCATTTTACAGAATGTCAACAAGCTTGCCACCTACCTCAGAGACATGCAGCTTTTCTCCCTTTCTCTTCCTTTCACAAGTAAGTGCCTTTAACCACAGAGCCGTCACCCCAGCCCCTGCCTTCTCTTCCTGTTGGACTGGTAGCCAAACCTCAGAGGCTTCATTGGCACACATAATTTCTGCCAGCAGACAATCTTCCAAAGGGAAGATGGGCACCACAGATGCAAAACTTTGAAAAGTAGGGCTGCAGTTAAGGAGCAAGCTTGCGAAGCCTAAGGACTCAGGTTCGATTCTCCAGGTCCCACGTAAGTCAGATGCACAAGGTGGCGCATACATCTGGAGTTCAGTTGCAGTGGCTGGAGGCCCTGGAGCACCTATTCTCTCTCTCTCTATCTCTCTCTGTCTCTCTGTCTCTCTCTCAAATAAATAAATAATTTTTAACCTAAAAAAAACCTTTTAAAATTAGTTGTTCCCTATCGCCCTCTCACAACCACAAGTACACACTAGGTGCTGGAGAAATAGCTCAGTGTGAGGGCCAGAGATTGCCTGAGTTTGATACCCCAAGAACCTACATAAACAGCTGGGCATGGCCACACATGTGTGTGTGTAACCTTGGTACTGCAGAGCAAAACCTGGAGAATCACCAGGGTTCATACAAAAAAAAAAAGAAGACTGGAGAGATGGTTTAGCAGTTAACATGCTTGCCTACAAAGTCTAAGGACCCAGGTTCGATTCCCCAGGACCCACATATGCCAGATGCACAAAGGTGGCACACGTGTCTGGAGTTCGTTTGCAGTGGCAAGAGGCCCTGGTGTGCCTATTATGTCCTTCTCTTTCTCTCAGTCTCAAATAAAAATAAATAAATAATAAACAATTTTTAATTTTTTTTACTATGGCAAGATCCAGAACGAGTAAGATGCTCCATCTCAAGGAAGAAAGGCTCAGGAGTGATGGAGGGTCACCCAAAGTTCTCCTGTGGCCCACAGGTGTCATGGACAGGGCACGACATCAGCAATACATGTGCAGGCATCTCACACACATACCACACTAATGTACTATGGAAGACATGCAAGAAAATATACACACTAGGGCTGAGGGAATGGCTTAGCGGTTAATGCATTTGCCTGCAAAGCCAAAAGATCCAGGTTCAATTCTCCAGGACCCACGTTAGCCAGATGCACAAGGGGGCGCACGTGACTGGAGTTCCTTTGCAGTGGCTGGAGACCCTGGCACGCCCATTCTCTCACTCTCTCTCCCTCTTTCTCTGTCAAATAAATAAATAAAAATAAAATGTTTTTTTTAAAAAAAAATACACACTAGAAGAACATTTTTCCAACAGTCCACTGAGTGGGTGGGTAGGTGCTGGATGGAAGGATCCACCCACCCACTGGGGATCCAGTCGGCTCAGGTCAAAGTGTGTCCTCAGCTGTTAGGCCATGCAAGAGCGACAGAAGTGGAGCAGAGGAACCTCAGAGCACACCAGGACTTGGGAAAGCACTGCTTCTTCCAGAGCCAGTGAATCCTGCCTGGGGCAGTGAGTCTTATCTGTCCGCCCTGGATCCCTCACCAAGACTTTCTGCTCTAGATTAGGCCTCATTTTTATTTGATTATTTTAACTTTTTCTCTTTTAGGAAAAAATTAAATAGCCTCCGACTTATTCTTATTTATTCACTTATTTCGTGTGCATGGTGATTTGATTCAGGTATTTCCTCCCACCCACCACCATAAACTCATGTGTTCTGAATGCTAGGTCCCCAGCTGGTGGCAACTTGGGAATTGGAGCCTCCTGGAGGTAGTGTAAGGTTGGGGGCGGGCTCCTGGGTGTCATAGCCAGCTTCTCCATACCAGTGTTTGGCACGCTCTCCTGCCGCTGTTGTCCGCCTGATGTTGGCCAGGGGGTGATGTCCACCCTCTGCTCATGCCATCGTTTTCCACTGCCATTGTGTAGCCTCCCCTCGAGCCTGTAAGCCAAAATGAACCCTTTGCTCCCACAGGCTGTTCTTGGTCAGGTATTTTCTGCCAGCGACGTGAAGTTACTGCAACTGTGTGTGTTGTGTGTGTGTGTGTGTGTGTGTGTGTGTGTGTGTTCGTGGATGAGCACACGTGCCCTGGTGCACACTTAGAGGGTAGAGGACAACTTCTAGGTCTTCCTCACTCAGAGGCAGGGTCTCTTGCTGCTCACTGCCCAGTTCACCAGGGCCGCAGGGTCCTCCACTGTGATGGTTACGTTTGGGTCAGCCTGACCAGTTTAGGAATCTACAAACATTCCTCGTAAGTGGGTCTCTGAGGTTGCTTCCAGGAAGGATTAACTAAAGGAGGAATCCTTCCCCCAGGTTGAGCCCTTCTACCAGAGTGGGCGGCCCCTCTTGGATGGGGGGGGGCTTTATCTCAGGAAGCTCTGGGGAGGAAACTATCCCCCCCTCCCACCTGGCTGCAGGTGCTGCTTGCTGCCTTCCAGAGTGGACTGAGGACCAGTGTGGACTGAAGACCAGAGTGGACTGAGGACCAGTGTGCACTGAGGGCCAGCGTGGACCGAAGACCAGCGTGGACCGAAGACCAGCATGGACTGAGGACCAGCATGGACTGAGGACCAGAGTGGACTCAGGACCAGCGTGGACCGAAGACCAGCATGGACAGAAGATCAGTGTGGACTGAAGACCAGCGTGGATGGAAGACCAGTGTGGACTGAAGACCAGCGGCTCTCCAGGAAGCCTCCAGGCCTTCAGTGCCGGATTGGGATTGCTGAGACCTCCAGCCTCGTGGACTGAGCAGCTACCGGGTTCCTTGACTCTCAGGCCTGCAAACTGCTGTTGTTGGACTGTTGTAAGCTAATCCAATAAATTCCCTTTTAATACACTTCGTCCTGTGGGTTCTGTTCCTCTAGAGAACCCTGGCCACATTCTGAAGGATTACCTTCGCTGCTCTGTCTCCTCTCTGGCTACAGGCCTGCCGCAGCTTCGAGCTTTTACTCGGGCTCTTGGGATTTGAACTCAAGCCCCTAGACTTATAATTTCAAGTGCTTTTCCCACTAAGCCATCCTTCCAGCCACATCTGACTTCTTAACTACTGCCTCTGAGACCTACTTTGGGCCCATTTGAGGTGGGAGAAGGACTTGTATTCCTGACCCCCTAAGCACGGGTGCTACCTTCCACCTACACCCTCTCCCCAGCTCCAATGGAAAGCAGTCAGGAGCCATGACATTACAGGGTGGAAACCAGACTGACAGAAGCCCAGGATGTGGGCTCCTTATGACATGCGGTGGCCAAGTTTGAGGACCTCGTGTGCAGAGGATGAAGGAGGCCAGCTCATTGTAGGCAGCAGCAGCTATGGGGTGCTGTGGAGAATTGACAGCAGAGGAGGCAAGTGATCCAACGGTGCCCACCTCCTTTTCCTGCCCCACCCCCCGCCGCATGAAAATGGGGTAGAGTGAAATGAGTCCTAGGTATGACCCCAACTCTGACCCTGACTCAAGAGTGGACATTCAGCTCACTGAAGCTCTCCGGGCGTGAAAGAGGAATGGAGGGAGCCTGCGGGTCACAAAGCACCTTGTTGCTCTGGCCAGGTGAGCCTGCTCAACTAACTGCCTGGTTCTGCTCTGTCAGCTAGGACCGCCTTCCTGGCTTGTCATTGTCTTCCCTGTGGTCGGGGGTGGGGGTGGGGACAGACAGGCTTGAATCGTTCCAGAAGAAAAAGGGAAGAAATGCGGGTATGGGGAATGGATGCGCAAGAGAGAAGAGAGATCCCCAACCTGGGGCAGAAGTGACTTCTTAAGGAAAGCTGAGAAAGTCAAGCATGGAGGATGCGCCTGCTGTGGGAGCCACCAGGGGGCGCTGCTGCCTCAAAGCAGCTAGGGGACTGGTGGAGACCAAAACGGATGAGTTTTTTTTGTTTGTTTTTTTTCTAAATTTATTTATTAGAGAGAGGCAGAGGGAGAGGAGATAGATGAGATAGATAGATAGATAGATAGATAGATAGATAGATAGATAGATAGATAGATAGATAGATAGATAGAGAATGGGCATGCCAGGGGCTCTAGCCACTGCAAACAAACTCCAGACTCATGCTCCACTTTGTGCATCTGGCTTTACGTGGGTTCTGGGGAATCAATCCTGGGTCCTCTGGCTTTGCCAGCAAGCACCTTAACCACTAAGCCATCTCTCCATCCGGGGATGAAAGTTTTTAGCTGCCCCAGTGGGCTTAACTCCGGACTTCAACTCCCACACTCTTCCTTAAGACTTTGGAAGCTCCCTTCTTGGCTCCTTGTGAATTCAGGGAGCTCTGGGGGTTCTTCCCCACGAGTCCTTGTGTGACCCAGACTACCCAGGCAGTCATGGGGGGTGATGGAGGCCCTGAGTGACAGGTGTAATATAGCCAGCAGGGGATCAGAACCCCAACTCTGAGCCCAGTCGTTGTGTGCTCCCAAAGACATCCCCCAGCAAATGCAGGTTCCCCGTCGGAGGCCTGCAGCTGTTGCCCGGGATCAGGGTCTAACCGTCTGCATGCAGACACCCTGACCAATTCTACATGCTCCTTGGCTTCTCCATTTTCAGTTCTGCTCCTCAAACACACAGGGTCCCTTGACCACAACCTTCCTTATATTGCTTTTTTTTTTTTTTTTTTTTTTTTTCCAGGATCAGGGCTTAGCAAGGTATTAGTCACAGTTCAGGCCAATCATGTCTCCTTCCAAGATTCAGGGTGATCCGTCCTTCCCAAGTCTTTCCTAATCACAACCAAGAATGGAAACACCGCAAACCCAGAAACTCTTTTTTTTTTTTGTTGTTGTTTTTAATTTTCGAGGTAGGGTCTCACTCTAGCTCAGGCTGACCTGGAATTCACTCTGTAGTCTCAAGGTGACCTCGAACTCACAGCGTTCCTCCTACCTCTGCCTCCCAAGGGCTGGGATTAAAGGTGTGCACCACCACACCTGGCACTGAGAGACACTTTCTAAAAGGCTTGTCTTGGTCTGCTCTTGCTTTTTAAGGGGCAAAATTAAGACAAGCGGGCTGGAGAGATGGCTTAGCAATTAAGGCACTTCCTTGTGAAGCTTATGGACCAAGGTTCGACTCCCCAGAACCCATGTAAGCCAAAAGTACAAGGTGGTGCACACATCTGGTGTTCGTTTCCAGTGACTGAGGACCTTGGTGTGCCAATTCTCTCTCTTATAACTAAAAATTTTTAAATTGTTTAAAGAAAAAAAAGACATCCACACTTCATACTAGTACATTTCTTCTAAGTACATTTAAAAAAACAACAACAAAAAAAAAAAAAACGAGAGCTAGGGAGATGGCTTAGCGGTTAAAGCTCTTGCCTGCAAAGCCAAAGGACCCAGGTTTGGTTCCCCAGGACCAGCCAGATGCACCAGGTGGCGCATGCATCTGGAGTTCATTTGCAGTGGCTGGAGGCTCTGGCATGCCCATTCTCTTCTCTCTCTCTCTCTCTCTCCTTCTCTCTCACACGCAAATAAGTAAAGAAAAAAAATTTTTTTTTAAAAAAAATGAGACAAGTGTAAGGAGCCAAGTGTGTTGGAACTCTGAGCTAATGGCTCCAGCTTTGGGGGCCTCGTGTGCGAGTGTGCTGAGCCCGTGCGAGATGAGCTCATAGGGCTCTTGCAGGTGACCCCTGAGGTCTGGTCCTGGGAGTCGAGGGGAGACGCCAGCAGAGTCTGGGCCCCGGTGGTACCCTGAGCTGTCCATCTTCAGCAGAAGTCCATTCAGCAGGCCAGGGGAAGGATCCAGCCTACCAGAGGCCCCAGCCTCAAAGGGAGCCTCAAGGAAGAGGATCAGAGTCTGGGTTACCAAACAAGGCAATGGTGAGACAATGTCTTTGGAAGTCGCTACATATGCAACGGGGGCGGTGGGGGATGAAGATGAGGAAATTCTGGAAGGCAAGGCTACCTCTAACACAGTCAGTCTTCATTTGGGGTTGAACAAAAGAGCTGCAGTGTCTACGGCCACACCAGCCTGAATGTGCCAGATCTTGGAGTTCAGCAAAAGAGACTTGACTGAGGGCAATAGGAAGATACACAGGAACTTTTGTGCCTGTGCCTCTGGATCCCACAGCTGAGGAGCACGACTTAGCAGCAGCTCAGAGCCGCGCTAGCGCCATCGCCCGAGAGGTTCAGCCACTCATCTGTTACTGATTGCAAACAGGAGCCCGCCCCAGCCTCTCCTCCCCCGGAAGCAGGCTGAGGCCCTGCATCCATTCCCTTGCCTGGTCAGAACCGGCTCTAGAATGGGACGGGTCTGCTGGTGGCTCCAGACAGGAGGGCTAGGGAGGATGAAGACAGAGGTAGAAGGACATCCAAGAAAGCTGACACCCTAACCCACCCAACTCAGGCCCTCCCAGACCCCAGGAACATGCCAAGGGAGGGCACAGGGGGCCACTAACATAATATAGTCTTGTAACAGTAATAGAAACACATAGGTCTCCTCTGGGGACACCACTGCTACGCAGTGTGTCCCCCCAAAAGAAGAGGGAAGGAACACCATTTTGAAACACCCCAGTCTTAAAAATGGTCGGTTCGGGACTGGAGAGATGGCTTAGCGGTTAAGGTATTTTACCTGCAAAGCGAAAGGACCCAGGTTCGATTTCCCCAGGACCCACGTTAGCCAGATGCACAAGGGGGCGCACGCATCTGGAGTTCGTCTGCAGTGGCTGGAGGCCCTGGCATGCCCATTCTCTCTCTCTCTCTCTCTCTCTCTCTCTCTCTGTCTCTCTTTCTCTGTCAAATAAATAAATGAATATTTTTTAACAATGGTTATCAGCACTTAGGAGGCAGAGGTAGGAGGATCGCCATGAGTTCAAGGCCACCCTGAGACTACAGAGTGAATTCCAGGTCAGCCTGGGCAAGAGTGAGACCCTACCTCAAAAAAAAAAAAAGAAAGAAAAAAGGTCGGCTCCATAAAGCTTACAGAAAAAAATCAAAGACACGGAAGGTATTATTAGAGGGATTTTCAAAGATGTCAGGATGAACCAATGGCCCACATTTTGCAATCTGGGGTCACAGGTTACTTAAGCAACCTCACAGAGCAAGGTCTAGTCGACAGACTCCTCCTCCCAAAATGGAATGCTCCTTCTCTGACTCCAGAATTTTCCCAAAAGAAATCAGCAACCGTGAGAAATGTATAAGAACACTTAACTTCAAAACCATAATAAGTGGGTAGTCAGGGCGCCGTTTATAAGTAAACAAATGGGCAGGCCATTCACTTAGCGTAATCCTAGGCCTGAGGAGACCTGTTGCCTCCTGCTTCCATCTCATACTTCTCCCTTGAGAAACCAACACAGTCCCTGCCTCAGACAAATGCCAGGAAAAGACACGCTGGTGGTTTGACTCAGGTGTCCGCCATAAACGTAGGCATTGTGAATGCTAGATCTCCAGCTGATGGAGATTTGGGAATTAACGCCTCCTGGAGGCAGTGTATTGTTGGGGGCGGGTTTATGGGTGTTATAGCCAGTTTCCCCCTTGCCAGTGTTTGGCACACTCTCCTGTTACTGTTGTCCATCTGATGTTGGCCAGGGGGTGATGTCCACCCTCTGCTCATGCCGTCATTTTCCCCTGCCATCGTGGAGCTTCCCCCTAGAGCCTATAAACCAAAATAAACCTTTTTTTTACCCCCCACAAGCTGCTCTTGGTCGGATGATTTCTGCCCGCAATGCAAACCTGACTGCAATAGAAGCGCACACACGCGCACACACACGCACACACACACACACACTCACACACAAAGTAACAGCTCACCAATCCTGAAATCATCTTTCCAGTTTACAGTCAACAACAAGAACAGGAAATGTCCCCCAACAGCCAGGGCAGACATCTTGAAGTCCAGGTCCCAGAGTTCATACCAGTGGCTCACTGAAGGGCCCTTTAATTCTAAATTCATGAGCCCACCTCTCCGCGTCGCCTTTTGTTCGGTCGCGCGTCCATGGACTACAAGAAGCGGCCGAAAAATCAGAAGAAAGTCACTGACCTGCTGGTGGTGGGCACACAGGGACCTCGAAAAGTGCTGTGCTTAGGTGTCAAACACAACATAGCGAGCTGGGCGTGGTGGCGCACGCCTTTAATCCCAGCACTCGGGAGGCAGAGGCAGGAGGATCGCCGTGAGTTCGAGGCCACCCTGAGACTCCATAGTGAATTCCAGGTCAGCCTGGGCCAGAGTGAGACCTACCTCGAAAAAACAAAAACACAACATAGCATACACCATATAAATAGGAGTTCGGAAGAACCATAGGCACTCGCGTTCATTTTAGTATAGCGATAAACAGCCACCACATTTCAGTAGATCTGAAAGTGTTCCTGTGTGCCTGAGCCCGGTTTTTTAAATGTTTATTATTATCACTAACAAGATGTTTCATATGGATACATCACGTGTTGGTACCCTCTTTTCCCTCGTCCCTGCCCCCATTCCACTGGGGACCCTCCTCAGTGGGGTTGCAGGTATTCCCCATGGGGTTGTCGTTTGTGAGTTGTGGGAGCAGCAGTCAGTTATTTGGGGAGGAGAGAAGGAAGGTCTCTGGGCATGATGTCCCAACCTGTGGCTCTTACAATCTTCCTGCCCCCTCTTCCACAAAATTCCCTGAGCCATGGTAGGTGAGATTTAAGTCTGCCTCAGTGATGAGCTCTTAGGAGCTTCTGGACCTCTGCTTTGGTAGGTGTTGAGAGTCCTCAGGGTCTGTCTCCTTCACCCTGGTGCTGATTGTCAGGCTCACCATGGAAGCAGCACTCTTGCTCATCTCCCCATTCCTCTGTGGTTTCAACCGTGGCTTGGCTGAAGTGCACAGGGTAGTTTATCTCCTCCAATCGCACTACCATCTGAAAAAGAAGAACAGATTCTCCAGTAGAGAGGGAAGTCAGGGGCTGGAGAGGTGGCTTAGCGGTTAAGTGCTTGCCTGTGAAGCCTAAGGACCCCAGTTCGAGGCTCGATTCCCCAGGTCCCATGTAAGCCAGATGCACAAGGGGGTGCATGCATCTGTAGTTCATTTGCAGTGGCTGGAGGCCCTGGTGTGTCCATTCTCTATCTATCTACCTCTTTCTCTGTCTGTCGCTCTCAAATAAATAAAATGAAAATAAGCAAAAAAAAAAAGAGAGAGAGAGTGAAGTCAGCATAGTTTAAATGGGATAAGAATTATAAATTTAGGGAGAATTTGATGTATGTGACCCCTCTTTTAGACAAAGACTAGTGGAAGCTTGACACTGGAGAGTATAATCTTTGTCGCCATAGGATTCTGATCTGGTTTCCAATTCCACGTATGGGTTCCTTTACACTGAGCGGATCTCTTGGCCAATCAGAAAGCTATTGGTTACCCACCAAGGCTGTGTGCCACTATTTTGCTGGCATTTACATCATGTCAGGGGGTTTGCTTCTGAGTAGCTTAGACCTCTGGTTGCTGAGACCATTGTCGGCCATTCCCCCCGCCCCCAGCAGCTCATGCAACGCCTTCCAGCCTGAATCGGTTTTTAAACAACAAAAATGGAGTCTTTGTCCCATCTTTTGACTTTGAGAGTAAGAGCCAAGCCTCACCCAGTTCAAAGGGTATTGTTACTCTCAACCCAGTAGGTCATTTCCCATACTCCCCACCTCAGGATCCAGGTCACTGAAGCTCGGCACATTCAGAGGCCCTGTGTACACATCCTCTGCAGGTCAGAATGGAGAGATGGCTTCGTAGTTAAGGCACTAGCCTGCGGAGCCTAAGGACCCAGGTTCGATTCCCCAGGACCCACATAAGCCAGATGCACAAGGTGACACACGCATCTGGAGTTTGTTTGCAGTGGCTGGAGGCCCTGACACACCCATTCTCCATCTCCCCCCAACCCCACACTCTCTCTCAAATAAATCAATAAATAAAATATTTAAAAAAGAATGCAGCTGTAAATTACCATAAGGATCTTTCTGAGGCAGCATAGCAAAAGTGCATCCACGGGATATTGAAGGGCTGCTTTTTTGCTTTAAATCCTGGGTTCTATTCTCTAGTTCATTATTTCCGACCACTGCTGTAGACTTAGTAATAGGAGGATGTGATTCTTTTTATGCAAATTGCACATATTTTCTTTGCATAACTTAATGCATCAAATAAATGAGTTCATCAATAAAAAAAAAAAAAGAAGTCGCACTTGAAGGCATGTTCAACTGTGCTCCTCAGGCCACAGCCTAGGATAGCCAAGAGGTTAACTCAACACAAACTTCAGACTTACAGCATCATGAGACTTGTGTGTATATAGTGTGTGTGTGTGTGTGTGTGTAACAGTGAAGGTGTGCCCAACTTTTTTTTTTTTTTTTTTTTTTTTTTTTTTTTTTTTTTTTTGGTTTTTCGAGGTAGGGTCTCACTCTAGCTCAGGCTGACCTGGAATTCACTATGTAGTCTCAGGGTGGCCTCGAACTCACGGCGATCCTCCTACCTCTGCCTCCCGAGTGCTGGGATTAAAGGCGTGCGCCACCACGCCCGGCTCCAACTTTTTGATATCATGACATGATATTGTCACCTATAAGGTTGATGCTTGAGAACTGCAATACACACACGTGTGCACTGAGCTAATCAAGGGTTTCCAGGCCTCTTCCAGGATTCTGATGCTCACAAACCCAACTTTTCATTTTCTTTTTCTCCCCCACCCTCCCTCACAAGGAGTCCCCTTCAGAGCCATTGTCTTACGTAGGCCCTTAAGAGCAGCCAGGGATCTCATAGCTTGATGAAAGACCAGTCTTTCTCTAATGTTTGGAACCTGAACCACCAGGAAAAATTAATGATGATTAAAAAAAAAGAAGACTGGGTAACTATTAATCCAGGTCAGAGGACTCCAAGTCCCCTGTTTCTCACCAGTCTAAATTGGAGTTCCTTAAGAAGTCAGTATGGAAAGCTCCGGCTCTTTTGCTGGCTTTGTTTTTATTTGTTTGTTTGTTTGTTTGTTTTTTGGTTTCTCGAGGTAGGGTCTCACTCTAGCTCAGGCTAACCGGGAATTCACTATGTAATCTCAGGGAGGCCTCGAACTCACGGCGATCCTCCTACCTCTGCCTCCGAGTGCTAGGATCAAAGGCATGCGCCACCACGCCCGGCTCATGTGGCTTTTTAGATGACATTCTACCTCCACTGCTTCTGGTAAACTGAGACAAGCTATTAACACCAGTAAGTCTTAGTTTTGTTAGAGTCCCTTCTTAGAGGGTTAAAGAGATCAGCAGTCCGTACTGCATGGGCTGAAGCTAGCTCACTGCCTATGAGCTAAAAATACATTTTTCAGTGGTTAAAAAAAAAAAAATCAAAAGAACATTTTGGTGCATGAAAAGTAGGTGAAATTCAAATCTCGGGGCACACACAAATAAAGTTTTATTGGAACACAGCCACGTACGTCTGTTTACGTGTTACCTGTGGCTGTCTTCGTGCTCCAAGAACAAAGCTGAATAGCTGCACCAAAGACCTGAAGCCCACAGAGCCTGAAATATTTATTCTCTCCGGCTCTTTACAGCAAATGTTTGCCAGCCCCTGGTGAAGAGAAAATGAAGGAACGCCTGTAAGTGCCTGCAACAGAATAACAAACTAAAACATGCCAACTATCCTAGCACTCAGCTCCTGCATAGCC
Organism: Dipus sagitta; assembly: GCA_036346955.1. Taxonomy (NCBI): domain Eukaryota; kingdom Metazoa; phylum Chordata; class Mammalia; order Rodentia; family Dipodidae; genus Dipus; species Dipus sagitta. The sequence goes on along the minus strand of CM070793.1, from coordinate 12,629,056 downwards.
GTTTATGCCACTTTGATTTACATTTGGAAATACATCTCAAAGTATTGGCAAATGTTTTCTAAATTATTATTATTATTATTATTTTTTTGGTTTTTCAAGGTAGGGTCTCACTCTAGCCCAGGCTGCCCTGGGATTCACTCTGTGGTCTCAAGGTGGCCCTGAACTCACAGCGATCCTCCAGCCTCCCAAGTGCTGGGATTAAACGTGTGAGCCACCATGCCCAGCTAAATTCTCTTTCTTTCATTTATTGATTTAATTTTTTTTTTTTTGTAGTACTAGAGATTAAACTCACGGCAAGCATTCTACCACTGAGCTACATCCACAACCTCTACTAAATTATTTTTTTAATGACTGCATAATATACACCCCTCTCCAAACATATAAGGGTACCTAGTTCTCAAACAGCCTTGCTAACTTGGAAGGCATTGTCCTGATCTCACAGGAAAGGCAATGAGAAGACAGGGTGCAACCTCCCCTGATGCCATCCCCTGCTCTTATCCTGATCAAAATACACAGTACAGGGCTGGAGAGATGGCTTAGCGGTTAAGCGCTTGCCTGTGAAGCCTAAGGACCCTGGTTCAAGTCCCGGTTCCCCAGGACCCACGTTAGCCAGATGCACAAGGGGGCACACGCATCTGGAGTTCGTTTGCAGTGGTTGGAGGCCCTGGTGCGCCCATTCTCTCTCTCTCTGCCTCTTCCTCTCTCTGTCTGTCACTCTCAAATAAATAAATAAATAAATAAACAAAAATTAAAAAAAAAAATACACAGTACAAGGGCCTGGAACAGAATCAAGACTTAACAACAGTCTCCACATTTCGCTGCATCCCAGAACTGAAGGGACAAAGTGCCTGAGAAATCACGTGATCTGGCCGGGCGTGGTGGCACACTCCTTTGATCCCAGCACTCAGGAGGCAGAGGTAGGAGGATCGCCATGAGTTCAGGGCCACCCTGAGACTACATAGTGAAGTCCAGGTCAGCCTGGGCTAGAGTGAGACCCTACCTCAAAAAACTTTAAAAGAAAGAAAGAGAGAGAGAGAGGAAGGGACGGAGGGAAGGAGGGAGGGAGGAAGAGAGAGAGGAAGGAAGGAAGGAAGGAAGGAAGGAAGGAAGGAAGGAAGGAAGGAAGGAAGGAAGGAAGGGAGGGAGGGAGGGAGGGAGGGAGGAAGGGAGGAAGGAAGGAAGGAAGGAAGGAAGGAAGGAAGGAAGGAAGGAAGAAAGAAAGGAAAGAAGGAAGGGAATTATGTGATCCACGAGGAACCAGCCCCAGAGGAAGGTAAAGACTTACCCAGAGTGTCCCAACTCTCCTGGCCCATCCACCTCCCCCACCTGAGTATTTCTCCTCAGCATACTGCTTGTTCTCTTGGATTCTTCCTGACACACCACCATTCCATCCCTTCGATTTTAAATCCATGGATCAAATCACATGCTTTATTATAGGATGTGACCTTGAAAAACAGCGTAAGAACAGGTCCTAGTTGATTAGATGTTAACAATTTTGAAAGTAAATCAAGGGCTTTTTTTTTTTTTTAAACAAAGGACATCTATCCTGCCCAACCTTGACATGCATTACGCAGCCAAGGCTGCTTTTGAGTTTCCCTAATCAAGAGCTGGCTGTGTTTAGCCAACCTCCTCTGACGGCTAGACACCAGGCATGGTGGGCTGCCCAGGGAGGTTCCAGAACAGGTGAGAGGAGATGAAGGGCCTGCTCAGAGCCGGCAGTAGGTGCTCAGCCTTGCCCCATCCCCGAAGCAGGACTGAGGAGGCTTGTGTGTCACCATACTGCCGAAATTACCTTTAAATGAGGAAGAAAGTCATTATTTCATCAATAGGATTGCGTCAATTGAGGAAAAATTTGTCTCCAATGTAAACAAGTGGAACGTCTTTGCGCTCTGTGAAAACAAGGTTAAATTACTTGCAGATCCGGGTGCCAGGAGAGATGTAGGAAGTGAACTTGAACCCTGACACATTCAAGGCCCGGGAACCGAAAATAATAGGAATTGTTCTGAGGTTTCCCAGTGGAATGGAGCGCAGAGATGGGCACGCCTCTCTGCAAATCCAAGGACTTCCTGTGTGAAGAGGGGAAGAGGAGGAAGAGGAGCAGAGGGGGTGGGGATGAAGGAGAAGAGAGAGGAGTCCACCACCAAGAGAGGCAGCAGCACACTGAAATGCAGGTGAAACGTACGCTAAGCGGGTCCCTCCTAAACTGGTCACCGTCGGGGACAGCAGACAGCTGGAGCTGGGGACACTGAAATCGCGTTAAAATGAGGGACTCCCAGGTCCCAGAAGTCCACCCTTCCCGCGGCCTCTTCCCTGGCCCCATCAGTTCCATCAGCGGCGTGTGAAGCATAAATGGTTAGAGGGGTAGCTGAGTGTACTGCGTGCCCTCTCCTCACCAAGCAGAAGGGGCGTGGAGGTGCCTGCTGCACATTCGAGATGCGCATGGGCCTTAGAGGAAGGCCAGTAAAGAGCTGCAGGCAGGTCTACTGGACCAGTCCTCTCGGGGCCTGTGGCTTGCTGGGTATCGTCTCTGCGAGGCACGTTACAGTCACACGGGGAGAGAGCGAATCCAAGCCAGACAGAGCATGGCTCTTGCTCAGAGGTCTCAGCTTGTTCCAGAACCCTTGGCTGAGTAGCAGCCCTCTGCTGATTCCTCAGCCCGGCTCTCTGCCCACGTGGACACCGTTAGCTTCCTGCGATGAGCTCGGCCATGGCGGTCAAAGCAGGGAGGGAGGCCGACGGCCCCTGAAGAACTTCGTGGTGGGAAAGTGGCCTCTGGCTTTTCCTGGCCATTTTAGGAGATCATGTCAATGCTGGTTGCAGCTTGCCGGCCCCCTTGCATCATGAATGACCCAGGATGGGAACCAAATAAACTTTAGTCTCTGAACTTTTTCTCTCCTTCCCCCTGGCCCGGCCCACCCATCATTCATCTCCAGTGTGGAAGCGTCTGACCTAGTTCCTTCAATGGCTGCATTCTTTTGCGTGACCTCACTTAGGATCAGGGAAAGTCAGTCACTATTTGAGTAGACTTTTCGTTATCTCAGCAGGAATCTGATGAGGCCCAGGCCAAGGGGTTCTGGGTTTCCCTCAGGAGAAACTGTGGCCGGGATATGTGCGATGTATCCACATGAGTAAAAGTTTGGCTCAGTAAAAAGGAAGAAGTGTTTTTAAACTTTAAAAAGACAAGGAAGAAAAGTGAAATGAAACATGTATGACAGGGGGGGAAAAAAAAATAAAAGATCTTTCCAGGTGCCACAGTGACCCATGGGACAGGGAGACAGAGCAAATATGAACTCTTGGGGTGTCAGTGAGGGGCCCCGATAGGATAGAGAAAGCTGGGGTGGCGGAAGGAATGAAGACAGAGTGATTTATCCAGGCTGGGGTTGAGCAGAGACAGGAGGCTCTGCTACGTTAGACAGTCTCTATCTCTTTTCTTTTTTAATTTATTTATTTAGTTGAAAGCAACAGACAGAGAGAGAAAGAGGCAGACAGATAGATAGAGAATGGGCGCTCCAGAGCCTCCAGCCACTGCAAAGGACCTCCAGACGCGTGCGCCCCTTGTGCATCTGAGTAACGTGGGTCCTGGGGAATCGAGCCTCGAACCGGGGTCCTTAGGCTTGACAGGCAAGCGCTTAACCGTTAAACCATCTCTCCAGCCCTAGACAGTCTCTCTTTGTACTTCTCTAACTTGTCAATTTTATAGACACGTTACCTTCCGAGTACATAGGGAAGCAGATACTGGTGTTTTCAAGAGGTCTGGCTGTGGTTTGCACAATATAATGACAGATGCAAAAAAAAAAAAAAAAAGGGAGGGGAGAGGGACCTTCAGAGACCACAAAAGAGCCTTTATAATTATACCTCCGCCTGCCTCTGGAGCTGCCTTACCCTCCCTGCAGAGGTGCCCAGTCAGTTCGGGGGGTGGGTGTGTGCATGGGAGGGGGTGCTGCCTTCCCCGGATCTGTGGCTGTGCAGGGCAGCTGCCTAGCACACGTCTATTATCAACCCAGCATGGACTTGAAGGGCACTGTTACATAGCACCCCTCTTCTCCAGGCTAAATAGCTGCAATCCCTTTAACCTTTCTTCATAGGCCTGATTTTCCATCCCTTTAATCATCTCTGTCACTTTCTGTTGCAATCTCCACTCTTACCACATCCCTCCCCCGGGGGGGTGGGGGGAGTGGAGAAGCGGAGCCAAGTGAAATGATGGCCTTGCGTGTGCCTTCCTTGCTTTGCTTTTGATGGGCCTGGCAGCCATGGGTCCTGGAGAGCCTGTGTCATGCAGCTCACCCCCACCCCCAGGCTGAGTTACTGCTGTCATTGACACATGTGGAACTCCCTCCCTCACTGCCCCACCCTGCCCACAGTCCAGACGCCGTGCTGATCACTTCGAACACGGGAAGAGCATTCCCCGCCCCCCACCACACACACCCCAACTTCCCAGCTTCCTTGCCAAAAGCGGTTGAAGAGACAGCGGTAGAAATAATTTTTAAATTCAAATGCCGTTATTATAAAGTCTTTGGCCTGCTCCAGAGTCTTCAGCAGCTCCCTGTTGTGTGTGTGCTTGGGAGAAGGGTATGTGTGCGTGTGTATATGCCTGCTTGTGTGTGTGTGTGTGTGTGTGTGTGTAACGATCCTGTCCAAAAAAAAAAAAAGAGCAGAGTGTGGTGGCTCACGCCTTTAATCCCAGCGCTTGGGAGGCAGAGGCAGGAGGATCGCTGTGAGTTCAAGGCCTCCCTGAGACTACATAGTGAATTCCAGGTCAGCCTGGGCTAGAGTGAGACCTACCTCAAAAAACAAACAAAAAAAGAAAGAAAGAAAGAAAGAAGGAAGGAAGGAAGGAAGGAAGGAAGGAAGGAGGGAAGGAAGGGAGGGAGGGAAGAAAGAGAAGACTAAAGCTTAGTGCACTTGCCTAGCATGGTGTTGAGAAACTTTGCCTGAGGAGATACGAACAAAAGCCCTAATCACCCCAGAAAGGGCATTGACAATAGACAGAAGAAATCATTCCACCCAGCTTGGTGAAACCCAGTGAGTTTAGTATGATTCCTTACTTGCATAAATAAGGGTTACTTGCAGGAGCATGACTGACTAAGAGGCAACTACATCACCAAAAAGCCCACCCCAGCATAGGTGATGACTCAGGAAGGCTGCGAGCCTTGAGATCCCTGTTAAACTTGCAGGCAGCCCCACCAGGGAGGCCCCTCTATCCCAGCAATTGCTTACTCTCCTAGAACCTTGGGGAGAGGTCTATAAACCTCCTGTGTTTTATGAGCTTCCTGAGCCATGTAAGTTTCTTGAGCTTCCTGAGCCATGTAAGTTTCTTGAACATCCTGAGCCATGTAAGTTTCTTGAGCTTCCTGAGCCATGTAACTTTCTTGAGCTTCCTGAGCCATGTAACTTTCTTGAGCTTCCTGAGCCCTCTAATGAGTGTCTCTCCTCCCTTCAGGAGGGCTCCCATTCAAAGGAAATAGCTATAAGCACATGTAAAGGCCCTGGGTTTGATCCTCAGAGCAGGAAGAGGGGGAAGAGAAAGGGGAAGGAAGGGAAGGGATGGAGAGAAAAGCACAATCCGGAACTCAAAGAAAGACAGGCTTCGGAAAGGACAGGACAGCAGATGGGAGGAGCTGGAAAGCGCTGCTGTTGCAGTTACTTCATTGTTGCTGGGACAAAACACCCAGCCAGAGGCAGCGTATGGAAGGATAGTGCTTACTTCAGCTTAGCGTCTCCAGGGGAAGTTCCCTCATGGCAGGGAAAGCATAGCAGGAGCAGAAAACTGGCTCATGTCATCACATATCGGCAGTGAGGACGCAGCAAGAGTGAGCCAGCTCACACAGGCAAGTGGTGATGGATTGTAAAATCCCAAATCCCATCCTCAGTGGCATAGCTCCTTCAACACGGCTTCATGTCCCAAGGGCTCCAACAGCTGGGGATCGAAGTGCAAGGCTTAATCACGAACACACGATTTACATCCCAGCCACCACAATGGCCATCAGGTGGTCGGCAACTACTTTGGATCATGCTCGTGATTTACTTTCAGAACCTAGAATCTAGCCAGGCTATGTTGTCAGGGGGCCCGTGCTTGACCATCTGAGTAAAACCATTTGGGGCAAGAGAAGGTTTGCTGGATTTAGCAAATAAAAGATACAAGATGCCCAGCTAGGAATGAACTGCAGATAAATAATAAACATTTGTTTGTGTAAATGTATCCTATACAACATTTCCTGGGTTTGACCACTTTTTCTTTCCCCGAGCTCTGTTCTGCAGCTCCTGGTACTCCACACCTGGTAACAATTTTCTGTATTAGTTACCCTCTCATTGCTGAGACAAACACTTTAAGGGAGAAAGGGCTTATTTCATTTTATGGTTCAAGGTTACAGTCCACCATAGCAGGGAAGGCCTGGCATCAGGAACCACATTCAACCCAACAGTGTGGAAGCAGAGCAAAGAGATGAATGCTGGTGCTTGGCCAGTGATCGCCTTTTACGCAGTCTACGATCTTACTAACAATTAAAGTGGGTCTTCCCACCTTAATTAACCTAATCACAGGCATGCCCAGAGCCTAACCTATCCTTGATGATCCCTCATGGGTAATTCTAGGTGCCGTCAAGTTGACAATCAATATAAAATATAAGTCCACCCCTTGACCAATTGACACCCAAACGTATGGCAATTAAGTCATGACCTTTCACTCCTTGCCTCCATAGATTGATGACCATCTCATAAGGCAAAATAAATTCAGCCCAGTTTCAAAAGCCCTCATAGTTTTAACAGTTCCAACACTGCTTAAAGTGCAACGGCAGAATGCTTTCTGAAACTCAGGGAAACTTAACTGTGAGCTCCTATGACATCAAGAACAAATGGTTTGCTTACCTCCAACACATGTCAGCACAAACATTACCAATCCAAAAGGAAAGAATGGGAACATGGCAAGGAGTTCAACCCAGCAGAGCAAACTCTGAACTGTGCAGCTTTTTTGTCTAGCACCTGGGGCTCATGATGGCATCACCTTGGCTCCAAAGAGCTTGGGTTGCTCTACCCTCCAGCTGCACTGCCTACAATCTCTCTGGTGCACTGGATCCACCCCGAACCTGTAGCTTTTCTTAACAGACGTCCCATGGTCCTGACATCTCGAATACCTTGAGATCTCTATTGCAATTTAGGCTTTGCCTTCACAGCTTCGGGCAGTGGCCTCACAGACCTTTGTGTAGGGACTCTGTCCCTGCCTCACATTGCTTCACCTCGGCAGCTCTCTGGAACTACGGTGAATATCCCATCTCCCCAAGCTTGCTTCTTATTCTCCCAAAACTAGTACCAAGCGGGTGATATGACCAAGTTCTGCTGCCAGGTCGAGTCGAAGAGCGGCGCCCATGGATACAACGATAGCAGCCTCTGAATGCTGACCTCGGAGAGCAGACTCCCCCCTTCAGTATTCTTTTATCCAGACCTTTCCTTTCAAAACAACTCCCATTCTTCCTATCTTGAGCCTTCAGTGGATTTGGTCTTACACTCAGGACACCTTTCATATTTTCCTAGTTCGGAGCAATACATTTCCCTTTGATAGTGACAATCTCTTTAACAAATCACAGTGGAAGGAACTGCAATATCTGGACTGGGGACTTCAAGCTTGTTTACATTTCTTTCTATATAAATCTTGTATTTATTTTTTTCTGACTGTTCTGCTCTGCACGTTGCTGCCTTTCATTGCATATCTCCAATCAAAGCAGGTAAGAGAACCCAAACTATAGGTTCAATGTTATTCTGCTTTGAATTTTCCACCACCAAACACATTAGTCCATTACTTTTAAAAAAATATTTTATGTATTTATTTATTTATTTGAGAGCAACAGACAGAGAAAGAGGCACAGAGAGAGAATGGGCATGCCATGGCCTCCAGCCACTGCAAATGAACTCCAGACGCGTGCACCCCCTTGTGCATCTGGCTAACGTGGGTCCTGGGGAATCGAACCTTGAACCGGGGTCCTTAGGCTTCACAGGCAAGCGCTTAACTGCTAAGCCATCTCTCCAGCCCTAGTCCATTACTTTTAAATTCAGTGTCACTCAAGTTCTCAGAGCATAGGCAGAATGCATCATTTCTTTGTTAGAATATCACATAAACTCTAGCCCAGTTCCCAATAAGGTCCTTCACCCCCCCCCCCCGGAACCTTGTGAGTCAAACATCCACAGGCCACATTTCTCTCAGCCTTCTAGCCTTCCAAACTCCCACCAGAATTGCCCATTAAGCTCTGCTTAGAGCAATGTAAGGTTTCTCTAGTCCAAAGTTTCAAGTCTTTTCTCATTTCTCTCACAAACAAGTTACAAAAGACTAAAGAACAACATGGTTGGGTTCAACACAGCAATGTCTTGGTACCAATTTTCTGTATCAGTTACTTTCTCATTCCTGGGATAAAACACCTATAGTCATTTGATTCAGCTGTCCCCCATAAACTTAGGTGTTCTGAATACTAGGTTCCTGGCTGATGGAGTTTTGGGAAATAATGCCTCCTGGAGGCGGTGTATTGTTGGGGGAGAACTTATGGGTGTTATAGCCCATTTCCTCTTGCCAGTGTTTGGCACACTCTCTTGTTGCTATGGTCCACTTGATGTTGGCCAGGAGGTGATGTCCACCCTCTGCTCATGCCACCATTTTCCCCTGCCATCGTGGAGCTTCCCCTTGAGTCTGTAAGCCAAAGTAAATCCTTTTTTTCCAAAAGCTGCTCTTGGTTGGGTGATTTCTGCCAGCAATGTGAACCTGACTGCAACAATACCTGACCAGAAACAGGTTAAGCAAGGATTTCTTTTTGTCTTATAGTTTTGAGGTTCATCATGGCAAGGAAAGCCTGGCAGGTATGGAAAACTGGCATCACATTGGCAGGGAGGAAGTAGAGAAAAAGAACTGCAAGGAACACTGGGCTGTCACACGTGAAGGCCTGTCCCTAATGACATACTTCCTCCAGCAAGGCTCCCCTCCTAAGAGTTCCACCATCTTCCCTAACAAGAGCTACCTACTGGGGATCAACTATTCAAACACATGTCTATAGGGACCTTTTACATTCAAACCACCACAGTAGTTTTAGTAGGCTTACCCTCAGTCTTGGGCCTGCAACCCCTCTTGGATTCCACAATACTGACTGGACCCCACACTTCTAAATGTCTTCAACTCCTGTTCAAAATAACTGTGACTTAACAGTTTCATTCCTTTTCATCTTAATGACCCAGCTTAGCTTGTCTCAAAATTATATATCAGCTGACACGAATAAAAACTAATGTAAGCCTTGCTCAATCATCATTAATTTTCTCTTGACCTTTATTTAGAGGAGGAAAAGTCTTTTTGTCTTCTTCCTCTTATACTTAGAAAAGAATTCTAATAATACTCAGCTTTTGCATTCCTCTTTAATGTACATGTTCACACTCATTAATTTGTTCCTCAGTGAGTTAAGTGGTTCACTGGCACATGTAATATAGCCCTCCATTTCACAGATATCAAGGCTTCTTTCAGTTTTGGTCTTTGAGATAGGGTCTCACTCTGTAGCCCAGGCTGGCCTCAAATGTATAGCAATCCTTGTGCCTTTGCCTCCCCAGTGCTAAGACTTTGAAAGGTAGATTGTAAAAGCAAGTATGGATCCAAAACTGTGGCTCCAGGACTTGGAACAATGTATTCTCTATGTCATGGCAAACGTTTTTCCCTAAAGTATTACACAGTAAAATTTCCAGACCTTGTGTACCACATGATATCCGTTACAATTCCTCAACAGTGCCATGGTGGCACAAAGACAGTCAAGGTCATACATTCATGGACGGGTGGATGAATGGATGGATGGGCGGATAGATACATGAGTGATTAAATATGCCAATAAACCACATTTTAGAAACAGGCCATTGGGCCATATCTGGCCTATAAGCTATACTTTTCTAAGTAACCCTGCTCTATACCATACAAAGATATTTTCCAGTCTTTATTTATTTATTTACTCGGGGGGGAGGGGGGAACGTGTGCAAATCAAGAGAATGGGCACGTCAGGGCCTCTAGCCACTGCAAACGAACTCCAGACTCAGGCGCCTTGTGCATCTGGCTTACGTGAGTCCTGGGAATCAAACCTGGGTCCTTGGGCTTCACAGGCAAGCACCTTAACTGCTAAGCCATTTCTCCAGCCCCAAATTTTTTATTTATTTATTTATTTATTTATTTATTTATTTGAGAGAGTGGGGGCAGATAGACGGCACTCAATCTTTATAAGTCTATCAAAGCTTATCTCTGATTAGTGAACCATAACTGTAACATATCAGTATGAGATCATTCTATGAATTTTCTCTCCCCATTTTAAAAAATATATTTCATCTATTTATTTGAGAGAGAGAAAGTGAGAGAGAGAGAGAGAATGGGCACACCAGGGCCTCCAGCCACTGCAGACGAACTCCAGACACATGCACCCCCTTGCGCATCTGGCTTACGTGGGTCCTGGAGAGTCGAACCAGGATCCTTTGGCTTTGCAGGCAAACACCTTAACTGCTAAGCCATCTCTCCAGCCCTCTCTCCCCATTGTTTGAACCTCCGTGCGTCAGTATTGTTGGGACAACAACTGACCTGACTTCTCACCACCCACCGGGCTCCCACTATTCTGTGGCGATGTTTGCTTCCGTATGTGTGAATACGCCTGGCCGGGCCCATCCTCGCTTTCCTGGATCTTTGTTTCCATGCACGTGAGACCAGTTGCCACAGGCCTTGTGATGAGGCAGCTTCCTGGGAGGCCCCTGTGCATTCACCAGGATAAATCATTTTTCCAGCTTCTCTGGGAATGCATCTGGGATGCATGAACTTTGTCCTTGGGTCTTCCCCTTGGCAAGATTGTCCCAGGAAAACTCACACCCGGAAATGTTTGTTAACTCGAACACAAAGTCTTCTTGGGGCCCATCTGGGCTGCGATCAGGAAGCAACTGGACTTAGCAACTTCACCCCACAGAGAGACTCAAATTCTCTCCCTGGAGACCGCGGTCGCTTCCTGCGAGCAAACAAGCCAGTTCGGCTTATTGTTGCCCCTGGTTATATGTCCCAGGATGCAGAGGTTTGATGACCTAAACAACATCCTCTTAGACAAGGAGGCCAGTTGTTTAAGTGACAAAGTGGCAAATATTAAGGCATTGTGATTGGTCACCTGGAAATGGAATTCTACACACTAGGAGCCAACAAGACATAACATAGGCCTCATGAAAATGATGGCATATCTTATGCGGCATGCACACATGTGGGGAGCATTTGAGTCTCTACTCAGCCAGAAAGACAAAAAAAAAAAAAAATCCAAGCCGGGCATGGTGGCGCACGCCTTTAATCCCAGCACTCAGGAGGCAGAGGTAGGAGGATCGCCATGAGTTCAAGGCCACCCTGAGACTACACAGTGAACTGCAGGTCAGCCTGGACTAGAGTGAGACCTTACCTCAAAAAACACAAAACAAGACAAAAAAAAAAATCCTAGTGATCACCTTTTCCATTTGACAAGGAAACTGAAGCCCAGAGCCATCACCTTACTTCGCCACAATGCCAAGATTAAAGGTCCTACTGTCTTTATAAAGAGCATCCGCGACCCACAAAGACGATGATGAACTTGACCAACAAAATGATAGTTACAATTGGGAGGCTTTTTAAAGTGTGTGTGTGTGTGTGTGTGTGTGTTCATGCTTTAGTGTGAAGGCCAGCGGACAACCATCGGTGTCATTCTTCAGTAATCCTATCCACCGTTTGTTGGAACAAGGTCTCTCATTGGCCTGGATCTCACCAATTTGGCTAAAATTGAATGGCCAGCAAAGCCCCGGGGACCCTTCTGTCTCCACGTCCCCAGTGTCACCGTGCCTGGCATGCTTGTGTGAGTTCTGGAGACTGAAATCATGTCCTTACGCTGGCAAGACGAGCTCTGCCTGACTAGCTTCCTACAGAGAAGAGAGAATGTGCCAATCACAACACAGCTCAAAAGCCTTGCACTAGATCAACAATTTTAGAACTGCTGAAGGTTTGGTTTCCCCAAGATTCCTATAATTCCCACATGTCCCGCAAGTAGAGTTCTCTGGGAATATCAAGAGCCCCCTTCAAACCTCTTCATAGTCTTCTTTTAAATTTATTTTTTTATTTTATTTTACATAAATTATAACTGGTTATACAATTTTTATTAAAATATTTTATTTATTTATTTGAGAGAAAAAGAGCCAAATAGAAAGAGAGAATGGGTGCACCAGGATCTTCAGCCAATGAAAATGAACCCCAGATGCATGCATCCCCTTGTACATCTGGTTTATATGGGTCCTGGGGAATTGAACCTGGTTCCTTGAGCTTTGCAGGCAAGTGCCTTAACCACTAAGCAATCTCTCCAGCCCAGGTTATACTCTTATTCCTTCTCTCCAGCTCCTGTCACCCTCAGTGGGGTTATGGTATTTACTGTAGGGCATGAAGGCCTCATTAAGTCCCAATGGGGTGTTGAGGGGGGTACTGTGTCTCAGGATATTCCTACCCATTCTGTGGCTCTTACAATCTTTCCACCGCCTCTACTGCAATGTTCCCTGAGCCGTGGCAGGCCTGTTGGCAGTCTGATTTAGGGCTGAGTTCTCTGTAGCCTCTGGATTTCTGCTTTGATAGGTTTTTACTGATCACTGTATCTGTCATCATTGCTCTGGAACTGGTTGTCAGGCTAGCAGTAAGAGCAGTGTTCATGTCACCACTTCCTCTGCAATTTCTCCTGGGCCCTGACAGATGTGGTAGAGGTGGCACATCTTGTGATGGTCAGTGGGCTTCCTCATAGTCTTTTAAGGGTTTGAAATAGCCAGAAGTCCTGGGCAGGGCCAGGGAGATGACCCTGCATAAAAGCACTTGCTGTACAAGCATTACTACTTGAGTACAGATTCGCAGAACCCATAAAAAGCTAGATGCAAAAGCATGAACAACTATAATCCCAGGGCACCCATAGTGAGATGGGAGGTGAAGAGGGATGCTCATGGCCTGGGTAGCCTGGACTATGCAGCCGCAAACAAGGAGAGGCTCAGCCTTGAACAAAGTGAAAGGCAAGGACCACCACCCAAGGCTGTCCTCTGACGGCCGCACATGAGCCATGGCATGTGTGTGTGCCAACACTTACACATATGAACCACACGTGCACATACACATGCATATCATACACACACACACACACACACACACACACATTAGTAAAAAAAAAATGTATAGGGCACAAATAACACTTGGGATTTGAATACCTAATTGTACCGTTTGGAAAATATGCAACCTTCAGAAAATAATCTTTCTAAGCCCCAGTTCTCTTATCTGTGAAATGAATATAACAATAGTACTAGGCAGGGGAAATGGATCAGTGAATGATGTGTAGGATCCCCAGAACCTACAGAAAGGTGGATGCCACATCGGGCATCTGTAATCCCAGTGTGCCTATGATGAGATGGGAAGTGGAGACGGGAGAATGTTCCAGAAACTCACAGGTCAGCGAGCTTGGAGAACGAAGCGAGAGAGCGGTTGCAAACAAGACGGAAGGTGGAGGCCCAACACCCAAGACCATCCCCTCACTTCCATACATGTGCCATGGCGCACACGCACCTTCACTGACACCAAAAATAAATAAATAGGGGCTGGAGAGAGAGGGCTTAGCGGTAAAGCGCTTGCCCGTGAAGCCTAAGGACCCCAGTTCGAGGCTCAATTCCCCAGGACCCACGTTAGCCAGATGCACAAGGGGGCGCACGCGTCTGGAGTTCGTTTGCAGTGGCTGGAGGCCCTGGTGCGCCCATTCTCTCTGTGTCTCTCTCTCTCTGCCTCTTTCTCTCTCTCTCTCTCTCTGTTGCTCTTAAATAAATAAATAAATAAATAAATAATAAATAAATAAATTTTTTAACATAAGAAAATAGTAATCACCTCATAGAAAAAGTCATCATTAAGTAACAGGTTAGCCCTGTGGCAGGCACTTCTCTGGGTGCGTTCTCAATAAATACATTTATAACTCAATGAAATTCACTCTTTCTGCTGCTGTTACCACCGTGGGCTTTCTGCCTGTGGTTCAGGCTCTAAGTCTGAAATGACATTCTGCATCCTTTATTTATTTATTTTTTTTCTGATGTGAAATGGGATAATCGTTTAATAAGAGTGATGGGTGCTTAGATATTAACACTGACGTGAGCAAAGGGCTCTGGCTTCTTATCCAGAGCCACAGTCAGCCCCAAATGAGCTCCACACTCTGACATACATGGCTCCACACTCTGACATAGGTGGGTTTTCAGAATAGCGTGTGTATGTGTGTGTGTGTGTGTGTGTGTTCACGAGTAGGACTCACAGGCTGTCCACAACAGGTCGTGAGCCTAGCAGACCAGAGGTGTAGGAAGTCAGGGAACAGACCAGAAGAAAAATAACAGTGGGCAATTTGCAATGTCAACCCACCTAGTATCACAGCATTTTAGTACAAGTATGCCCTCCTTTGGAAACCCTGCAAGGTTAAGGTGAAACCAGAGAATTTTTATAACCAGATGAGGTCATCCTTCAAAGACTTCGCAATAGGCCAGACTATAGCATTTGCAATGTCTCCATAACCATTTTTTTTTAAAAAAAATACAAATAAGTAGACCACCTAGAACTTCATTTTCCTGGTGAGAGAAGAAACATGACTGACAAAACAACTCCTTTTCCTTTTCCTTGCCCTACTTGGCAGCAACAGCAAACACTTGACAGAAAGTTCTAGAAGGGTTCAATATTGAGTTTGAAAAGTAAGAATTCCCATAACAATCAGTGACTAAAGGAGCAATATTTTAGTCCTTCACGGGAGTCTGGTTATTATTAACATTAATGCCAAGTATCTTGTTTCTATTCCTTTTGATTTAAGGTCATTTTTTTTTTTTTTTTTTTTTTTCTGTAGAAAGGCCTGCTTTGTTAAGCACTGTGAATTGATGTTGGTTTCGGGAGAAAGAGGCCTGGGCAAGCTGGCGAAGTGTGGTGTTGGGTTGAAATAGTGCCTGGTCGTGAAAACCTGTGTCTTTGCTCGTGCTTCTCTGACCTTTGTTCTCTAGCCGGGCACGTTAATTTCAGTGTGGTCTCCATTGCTGGTGAAGATGGTCTGAATATGAATGTGTGTCTCC
The DNA here is from genome assembly GCA_036346955.1 of Dipus sagitta. Lineage (NCBI taxonomy): Eukaryota > Metazoa > Chordata > Mammalia > Rodentia > Dipodidae > Dipus > Dipus sagitta. Next base: position 12,613,954 of record CM070793.1, on the reverse strand, counting down.
CGTAGCCTCAGGTGTTTTTTGTCTGTTTGTTTTGATTTCTCAAGGTAGTGTCTCACTCTAGCCCAGACTGACCTGGACTTCACTAGGGTGGCCTGAGTATTTTGTTTTTCAGATTTTAATTTTATTTATTTATTAGGGACAGAGAGAAGGAGAGAGAGAGAGACAGGGAGAGTGAGAATGGGCGTGCCAGGACCTCTAGCCACTGCAAACGAACTCCAGATGCATGCTCCACCATGTGCGTCTGGCTTACGTGGGACCTGGGGAATCAAACTGGGGTTAACCGCTAAGCCATCTCCCCAGCCTGCCCGAGGTAGTCTCCAGCAACCGGCTAGAGGAGGTGTCTCTGGGGGCGGGGATCTCGTACAGTCCAGTCCTACCTGATGTGCCGGCTGGAGGCTTTTCTCTCTCTCTCTGCTGTGCTGATGTATGCTGGAGGGAGTCAGCTTGTTCCGCCATTGATGGACCTTCCCCTTCAACACTGAGCGTGGCAATCCGCATGGAAGGACTCCGGGAGGCTGTAACCTACCCAGTCAGAACCAGTGGCGACCTGTTCTAGGACACCTAAATCAATACTCAAAAAAAAGTTACCCCATGGCTTGGGATCTATCTTCTAGACAACGGGAAAGAACAGATACCAAGAGAATGAAAATTCTTGCTCATGGATACACAGCTGGGGACAATCCCCCACCCTCACCCCCAGGGGATATTTATCAAGATCTGGAGAAAAGTTTTTTAAAATTTTTATTTATTTATTTGCAATCAGAGAGACAGAGAGGGAGCGAGGAGAGAGAATGGACGCGCCAGGGCCCCCAGCCACTGCAAACGAACTCCAGACGCGTGTGTCACCTTGTGCATCTGGCTTACATAGGTCCTGGGGAATCGAGCCTGGGTCCTTTGGCTTCGCAGGCAAACGCCTTAAGTACTAAGCCATTTCTCCAGCCCTGTGGAGAAATTTTTTTAAGGACAGGTCACTATTCTATCTATTGTGGAGAGGCCAGAGATGCTGCTAAACATCCTACCCAGGACACAAGGCAGTGGTCACAACAAAGTCCCAATAACAGTGACATTGAAAGAAAAGAAAAAGATGGGAAGTGACTGAGGGAGACCCTTCGATGTTGGACTTTGGCTCAAGCACACGTGTGCATTTGTACAGGTACACAGGTACAAACATGCACACAAGCATGTATACCACACACACACACACACACACACACATAACATACACACAAAGGAATTAAAATTTATGGATGCAACTGGAGATCTGCATGTTAAGCACAATGAACCAGACTCACAGAAACAAATATGGCATGCTTTCTCTTATATATGGACGCTAGCTTTGGATTTGTGTGGTGGGTGGGGATCATGAGAGTAAGTCACCTTAAGGTGGAAGGGAAGAAACAAACAATAGGATAAGTGGGACATGGAAGCAGATGGGGAAACCACTGGAGAGGAGAAAAAGAGGGCCAGCAAGAGGAGGGCCGGGCAGACAGGGAAAAGCAGAGGGGAGAAGAGTGACTGTGAATGAAGTATGAAGATACGTATAATGCCACAATTGAATCCACCGCTTTGTATGACAACCCAACATTAAAATAAAATTAAACTTGCCAAGCATGGAGGTACAGGCTGTAATCCCAGCACTTGTGAGGCTGAGGCAGGAGGACTGACACAAGGTTGAAACTAGCCAGGTCTATATCATGAGTTTCACTGACAGTGTGAGACCCTGTTGCAAGAAAAAAAAAAAGAAATGCTTAACAGAGAATTAAAACTGCTCTTCTTAGATCTGTAACTATAAGATAAAGACATGCAATGTGAGGCCGGGCGTGGTGGTGCAGGCCTTTAATCCCAGCACTACGGAGGCAGAGGTAGGAGGATCACCGTGAGTTCGAGGCCACCCTGAGACTACATAGTGAATTCCAGGTCAGCTTGAACTAGAGTGAGACCCTACCTCAAAAAAACAAAAAAAAAAAAAAAAAAGATAGATAGATAGATACACAAACACACATACAGTGTGGTCCCATCAGTAGGACCTTATATTTATTATTGTTATTATTATTATTCTGACCAGAGGAATCAGAGCTCAGACCATTTGAAGCAGGGGAGTTCAAGTCAAATACTACCTATCTACAGATAGAGAAGCCAACGCTCAGAGAGATTAGGGGACTTGGAAAAGGTCATATGGCAGATTTGTTTTTTTGTTTTTTTTTTCTTTCTGCTGACTTCTCCCCACCCCTCTGCTTTGGAAGTGATAACTGTTACAGCTCCGATCTACAGACCAGCAAAGAGCCCTTAGCAACTATCTCCATCAGACTACAGGACTCGGCTCCTGCCTTTCCACACACGAGACCTGGACTTACACAACTCAAGCTTATCACGACCGAAACACACCGAACTGGACACGGCAAAGCTTCTCCCAAACAGAACGTAGACAAGGTCTCTCATCACCGATTTGACTGATTTGCACAACAGCCTGGAAAAATAAAGACAAGAAAGAAAATTCTAAGCCTAAAAAGTCAACCGAACGCAAATAATAGCCTAAATCGGTTCAGAAAACTCCAGGCAGGCTCTTTCCGCTTTCTTCCCATAAATCACAGCGCTGAGAAAAGGCTGCAGAATGTCACCACTGGGCTGGGCCCAAGGGACCACGCAGCTCATTCATCTCCATTCCCTCTGGTCGCTCTACCCTTTGACAGCCCCCAGCCTCTCTTGACAGCTTTTTTTTTCTTTTTTCTTTCCCACTCCCTCCAGGATTTTGGAAGCTCAGTATTTGCCAGCCCAGTGATGTGGTAGCCACAAAGTTCCTATGACCACAGAGCTCCACACAGGAGGGAATGGTCCCAAACTGTGGACTGACAACAATGGCTTCTGACCTCTGAGAGTGCCCACAGCTAAGAACCAGTGTGATGGGAGTCCTACTCTTTGTCAGGGATTGGGAGGGAGAGACAGGGTCTCACGTGTCCCAGGCTGACCTTGAACCTCTACCTCCCGAGTGCTGGAATGATAGGTACACAGTGCCACTCTGGGTTTATGTGGAACTAGGGATCAAACCTAGGTCTTCTCGAATGCTACAGGTGGAAGTGACTTAAGGAGAAACCTAAGAGCTATATTCAACACCATGAAGGACTATTCAGTTTTTCAGGTTCCAACAGCAAGGCAACCCTAGCTAATATTATAACTCCTGCTCCCTCCAGAAACCTATACAAATGCAGAGAAATAAACAGGGAAAATATTTTTACAGATGTAGTTGACCTTATAAAAGTAAAGCAAAATCTCTAGGTGCAAGCAACAGAGTAAAGAAACTTCTAGTCAGAGTAGAAGATATCAGCTGATGCCTTAATGGCCCAAGAAAAATATTTCTATAAATACGTCATACTGTCTAGAGGCTGGAATGCACACGGCTGTATCAGAGCTGAGGATAGAAACGCAGTCTCAGGAAATCCTTGGTGGCACTTGCCTCCTTCCAGAGCTGCCCGTGACTATTGTCACACTGTTTTCCTGCTGTGTGAATCAGGGCACTCCAAGTCAGCTCGCGCAGTTGGCTGGCTGTCAAGTTTTTAATTCTTCGGGATAGACCAGAAAGCGTGAGACCCAGGTACGAGCTGATGTTCTAGTTCAAGTTCAAAGGCAGTCTTTTTGTCTGTTTGTTCTTTTGGTTTTGTTTTGTTGGGTTTTTCTCTTCAGTGTTTCAAGGGAGGGTCTCGCTCTACCCCAGGCTGACCTGGAATGCACTATGTAGTCTCAGGCTGGCCCCAAACTCACCGTCATCCTCCTGCCTCTGCCTCCTGAGTGGTGGGACTAAAGGTGTGAGCCACCACGCCCGGCTTCCCAAGGCGGTCTTTTCGGCTGTGAAGATGCCTCAGCCTTTAAAGGCTCCTGAGACAGGATTTCTTCTTCTTTTTTTTAATGGTTTTTGTTATTGTTACTATTATCAATATAATTCATATGGATACATCATGTGTTAGTACCTTCTATTTATTTTTAGTTTTATTAATTTTGCTTTTTTTCAAGGTAGGGTCTCACTCTAGCCCAGGCTGACCTGGAATTCACTATGTAGCCTCAGGGTGGCCTCAAACTCACGGCGATCCTCCTACCTCTGCATCCCAAGTGCTGGGATTAAAGGCGTGTGCCACCACGCCAGGCGGGTACCCTCTTTTCCCTCGCCCCTGCCCCCTCTCTCAAGGCCTTCAACTACTTGAGTACATTGGATGAGGCCCTTCCACATTATTAATAATTGTACTCAAAGTCTCTTTTTTAAAATATTTTATTTATTTATTTAAGAGAGAGGGAGGCAGAGAAGGAGAAAGAGAGAGAGGCAGAGAAGAAGAGAGAGAGAGAGAAAGAGAATGGGCGCGACAGGGCATCCAGCCACTGCAAAAGAACTCCAGACACATAAACTTAACCACTATACCTGACATTTAAATCCTATACCAGGCAGGGCTGGATCAATTGCTTAGTGATTGTGGCACTTGCTTGCAAGTCTGACGGCCCAAGTTCCAATCCCCAGTATCCACGTAAGCCAGATGCACAAGGTGGCACGTGCATCTGAAGTTCGTTTGCAGTAGCAGGAGGCCCTGGTGCACCCATTCTCGTTCTCTCCCTCCCTCCCTCCCTGACTGCAAATAATAAATAATTGTTTTAAACTTGTCCCTTATCTGTGCTGCTGGGATACCTGGAAGAATAATGGAAAGCTTCTCCATGGGGAATTCTCTTTATCCAAATGGGAAATACAGCTAGTTAACGCACCATGGTAAGGAGGAAGACCTTCTGTTGGTTATGGTTCTTGTCCCCGTGGCCATCACCTGACAACAAGCTAGGAGGAAGGGGTGTGTTGTCTGTCTGTTTTGGCTCACAGTTGAGAGGAATGGAATCCACCACTCTGAGGAAGACAGTAGCACATTGGCCCATGGTGCCAAGCAGGAGGCAGAGAAAGGAGAATGCTAGGGCTGGAGAGATGGCTTAGTGGTTAAGGCGTTTGCCTGCAAAGCCAAAAGACCCAGGTTTGATTCTCCAGGACCCACGTAAGCCAGATGCACAAGGGGGCGCACGCGTCTGGAGTTCGTTTGCAGTGGCTGGAGGCCCTGGCACACCCATTCTCTCTCTCCCTCTCTCTCAAATAAATAAATAAAAATAAAGTCAAAAATTTTTTAACTAAAAGTATTTCTTAAAAAGACATCATATCTGCAGAAGCAGACAAGAGAAGAAGTAGGATGGAAGAGTTAAGTGATAGGAAAAGGACAAATAAACCTACATGCAAATTGGTTGTAAAATGTGGTGATAGCTGATTTTGTAACAGTAACGACAAACTATGCCTCAGATATTAGAGATCAGTAACAGAGCTTGGGGTGGAGTCATTGGAATAAGAGATCCTCAGCGTGTACAGCTTCTGACTAAATGTAACATTTTACAGTATGCACAAGTTACAACTACTTATCACGGTTCACACAATAATCTTCTTTATTCTGGTTTCTTATATTAGAACCTTGACTTTCCACAGGTTGGCAGTGTGCCCAGCTAAAAATTCTCACTTCTAGGGCTGGAGAGAAGGCTTAGCGGTTAAGCCACTTACTGGAGAAGCATAAGGACCCAAGTGTGGCTCTCCAGATCCCACATAAGCCAGGTGCACAAAGGTGAGGCAAGCGCAAGGTCACACATGCCCACTGGGAGTCTGGAGTTCAATTTCAGTGGCTGAGGCCCTGGTGAGCCAATTCTCTCTCTCTCTCTGTGTGTGTGTCTCTAAAATAAAAATTAAAAAATTCTCACGTCTAGCCAGGTGTGGTGGCGCACACCTTTAATCCCAGCACTTGAGAGGCAGAGGTGGGAAGATCGTTGTGAGTTCAAGGTCACCCTGAGACTACATAGTGAATTCCAGGTCAGCCTGGCCTAGAGCGAGACCCTGCCTTGGAAAACCAAAAAATAAATAAATAAAATAAATAAATAAATAAAAACTCCACTTCCCAGACTCCCTTGCAGCTGAGGTAGTTTTGAGTGGTTTCGTCCAGTGAACTGTAAACAAAAGCTGACCAGTGGGCTTCTGGTAAGGGCGCTTTGTCCTTTACCCATCCTCTGTAGTGTTTTTTTTATCTTTTTCCTACCCTGGAATAAAAGGACAAAATGCTCAGAAGAACAGTGGGCAACTTATAACCATGAACAGGGGACAAAGTGACTCAACAGTAAGGATGAGACAGAAGAGGTGATAAAAGACTCTTGGCGCCTAATGGCATCCTTAAAGGTATACACTAACTCTGAGACTTAACTCGACCTTCTCGCTCCAAAACAAACTCAGAGATGTCTAATCCATTGTCTTATATTATGTGCAGCCAAATGTAATCCTAAACTGCACAGTGGAATAGAATTTAAAAATAAAAATTGCAGCTGGGCATGGCGGCGCACGCCTTTAATCCCAGTACTCGGGAGGCAGAGGTAGGAGGATCACCGTGAGTTCGAGGCCGCCCTGAGACTACAGAGTGAATTCCACATCAGCCTGGGCTAGAGTGAGACCTTACCTCAAAAAAATAAAATAAATAAAATAAAATAAATAAACATTTGAAGGCTGGGGAGGTAGCTCAGTGGATAAAGTGTTTGTCACCCAAGCATGAAAACTTGAGTTTGGATCCCCAGAAACCCACAGAAAAGCCAGAAGGTGCACAGGGCTTCTGTAATCCCAGCACGCCAAGGGTGGGAAGGGTGGCAGAGACAGAACTTCCTGAAAAGTCTCAGCCCAGCTAGTCTGGAAGATGCAGCAGCGTACCCTAGTGAGAGCTTCTGCCTCACCATGAGGCAGAAGGCAAGGACCGAGCCCCGGAAGTTGTTCTCCCACCTCCACACAGCACTGTGACGTCATGCACGCAACACCCCCCCCCCATACACACATACAAACGCGCACGTCGTAAGCATGCACACACACCCCAAAATAAGTAAATAAACATTTGATATTTGTCTTTGGTCCCTGGCACATAGGTCCTAAAACCCTTGGGAGCTCCTGAGCGGAGCGGAGTGGATACTGGTGAGATATCTAGTGGCTGGAGTTCCCTGAAAGGCTTCAGGATGTGCACTGGTCCCCCCAAAAAATGATTGGAAGTTTGGGACTCTCGGTGCCATCCCCCCCACTCCCTATCCTATGATCCAGGGCACACAGGGGTGCTGAGGACTGAGTCAGTGACCAATAGCTGCAGATTGAACCAATCCTACTCACAAAATGAAACCTTCAGGGACTGGAGAGATTGCTTAGTGGTTAAAGCACTTGCCTGCAAAGCCTAAGGATCCAGGTTCAATTCTCCAATACCCATGTAAGCCAGATGCACAAGGTGACACATGCATCTGGAGTTAGTTTACGGTGGCTAGAGACCCTGGTGTGTCCATTTTCTCTCTCTCTCTCTCTCTCTCTCTCTCTCTGTCAAATAAATAAATTAAAATTTTTAAAAAATGAAACCTTCATACACCCCTTAAACAAAGGCCAGATAGGGTTCCAGTGTTGACACATAGTTCCACCAAAAGCCCAGGGGACCTGAGGTTGGGACCAAGAGGACAGGGCAGGATAAGGAACAGGCTCAGAGAAGCCCAGAGGCTGGAAGCAGTTCGACAAAGAGCTTTCCTACCACAGAAATTCCACTTGGCCACAGTCATTGCCATGGCCTGGGGCCAGAAGGGTGGTGGCCACAGGATGGCCAAGGTCTGCTGTCTGCTTCTTTACAAGGGTGGACGGACAAACGTTTGAGTAGTCCACCAGCAGGTCGATCAGCCCCACAAACCAGGCTCCTCTCACATCCTGGGTTCTGGGTACCCTTGGTCCACAGTGCCAGAGAGCTTAGACCGGAGCCGGGATTAGAACCTTGTGCTTGAAGACCATGCGATCCCTTGTAGACAGACAGCTCAACCTTCTCGGAGCCTCCAGGACAAATGCTATGTACACCTCTCCTTGCAGCTGCCCTTGATCCCTCCCTTACTGGAGAGTAATGACAATGTAGACCCAGAGACAGGTTCAGCTCTGTGATGGATAGAGTCTGAAGGCTGCTGCCAACAGGCTCTCTGGTGACATTCCCACAGCCTGGCGCCAGGGCCACATCCCTTTGGCCATTCTCACCATGATGCCTGCTCGGTGGAATGAATCTGACCCCAAAGCCTATTTCAAACCCAGGAATGTTGGCCCCTTTGTCACATCATATCCTGCTCGCCCTCCAGATTTATTTCTATCCCTTTTCCCACTCCGAGTGGCCCTCCCCAACCCGCTGCTTCCCAAGCTGGCCCCAGAGAGCTCACACCCGATGGCCTTACTGGTGATCCCGTTTTACATGAGACATTTCCAAAAAAGACCAAAGAATCCTTTCCAGGAAAATGCCATTTGAAAAAATTCTGTTCCAGACACCGCGGCAACATTAGGAAAACAAAGGACTTGGCAGAAAGGGTTTTCTGAATCAGGACATTCTCGCTAACATACCTTTTCCAAATTGCCTCCGGTGGGAATCGCTCCAGGGGTCAGTTCTGGAACACAGAGGCGATTCCAGGGAGCAGCTGCTGGGTTTTACACGATGGCCTGTCTCTACCTGGGGCACTCTGGAATGTTCTCCCAGGATTAAGCCAGGACCCCCAAAGGAAGAAGCTGTCTCTGGGTAGAGAAATAAAGTAGATCCTTCCTTCCAGAGTGGAACACTCAGCCTCAGTCTTGCTACCACCAGGAAGCTGGGGGCCAGTCGGCAGGTCATACTGTGCTTAGTAGAGAGAGCTGGTCTTATATCCAAGTCAGGGGAAGACAGGATTCCCCTGGGGCAGTTGCATGTGCCAAGATTGTCATGTAGAGGGTAGCTATGATCATCATACTGGTCAATACTTACTAGACACTTGCCTTGAGTCTACCACTAACCTCTTCCTTATATTTGTTTCACTTCATTTGATGTCAACAACTGTTAGAGCCTGTATTGCATCCCCTGGTCCTCAAATTCATATGTTAAACTCCTGAACCACAGTATCCTGTGTCTATATCTGGAGATAAGACCTTAAGTTAAAAATGAGACCTAGGGCCGCGCGTGGTGGCGCGCGCCTTTAATCCCAGCACTCAGGAGGCAGAGGTAGGAGGATCGCTGTGAGTTTGAGGCCACCCTGAGACTGCATAGTGAATTCCAGGTCAGCCTGAGCTACAGTGAGACCCTACCTTGAATAAAACAAAATCAAAAAAAAAAAAATGAGGCCTAGTTGGGCTGGAGAGATGGCTCAGCCGTTAAGGCCCTTGCCTGAGAAGCCTAAAGACCCATGTTCTACTCTCCAGATCCCACGTTAGCCAGACACACAAAGGTGAGGCAAACGCAAGGTCGCACATGCCCACTAGGTGGCGCAAGTGTCTAGTGTTTGATTCCAGTGACTGAGGCCCTAGCGCACCAATTCTGTCTACCCCCCCCCTCTAAAAATAAAACAAAAAATTTTTAAATGAGACCTAGTTAGTGTAGGCTCTAAAACAATGTGCTTGTGCCCTTCAGTCAGGAGATAAGTCAGTCAGTAACATGCTTACCATGAAAGCACGAGGGCCTGAGGACAACCCCCAAAATCCACGTGCAAATTCCAGATGTGCTGCCACAAGCTTGTAATCCCAAGATGGGGTAGGCAAAGACAGGCATACCTCTGGGGTTCACTGGCCAGCAAGTGTGTAGCCCGACTGGTGAGTTCCAAGCCAATGAGGGACTCCATATCAGAGAAAAAAGCTCAACATCACTCCCGAGGAACATCACCTGAGGTTGTCCTCAGGCCTCCACATGCACATACATGCCCACATAGCCACCCACATGTGCAGCTGCACACACACACACATGAACATGCACATATGCACATGTATTTGAAAAGGAGAAACAGGGGGCTGGAGAGATGGATTAGTGGTTCGGGCGCTGGCCTGCCAAACCTAAGGACCCACATTCAACTCCCCAGAACATATGTAAACCAGATGCACAAAGTGACACGTGAGCACAGATTTGAGCACGTGCACTGGAGGCTCATGCGTCTGTAGGATGTTTGCAGCGGCCGAGGCCCTGGAGCACCAGTTCTCTCTTGCGCTCGCTCTCTCTGTTATATAAAAATGTAATTTAAAAAATTTTTGTTTGAAGAAAAGTAGAGCCGGGCATGGTGGCGCATGCCTTTAATCCCAGCACTGGGGAGGCAGAGGTAGGAGGATCGCCGTGAGTTTGAGGCCACCCTGAGACTACACGGTGAATTCCAGGTCAGCCTGGACTAGAGTGAAACTCTACCTCGAAAACCAAAAACAAAACAAAACAAAACAAAAAGACAAGGAAAGGAGAAATGTGGGTGCAGATAAGCACACAGAGAGGAAAAGAAAGGCCAAGTGAGGACAGGAAGAAGGTATCCTCTGAGGCCCAGGAGAGAGACCTCAGAGGAAACGAGCCCTGCCAACATCTTGCACTTGGGCTTCCAACCTCAAGAGTAAATAAATTTCTGTCACTAGAGCTACCCAATTTGTGGCATTTTGTCATGGCAGCCCTGGCAAGCGAGTACAATGCTCAAACCGTAGGGTTATTCCCACCATGTTCCTGGGGACAAAACAAGTCTCCAGAGGAAATGGAACTTGCTAACAGAGGTAAAATTTCAGACTGCCCCATCTGATTCAGGAACAGGAACTCATAACCGTGCCCCGTGCTTCTCCTCTGTGCTCTGCTGTGTATGTGTGCGCTCCATCTGTTCAGTGCTGCGTAACAAACAGCCCCCAACCTCAAGGCTCGAAACAAGAGTTTTCGCATTGCTCATGTCAGCAGCGAGGCAAGGCCTGTTGGCAATAAGCTCATCCCTGCTTCATCTGGTATCTGCTGGGACATGTTTGTTTGTTTGTTTGTTTGTTTGTTTATTAACATTTTCCATGATTATAAAAAATATCCCAAGGTAATACCCTCCCTCCCCCCACTTCCCCCTTTGGAATTCCATTCTCCGTCATATCCCATCCCCCTCTCAATCAGTCTCTCTTTTATTTTGATGTCATGATCTTTCCCTCCTCTTATGATGGTCTTGTGTAGGTAGTGTCAGGCACTGTGAGGCCATGGATATCCAGGCCATTTCATGTCTGGAGGGAGCACGTTGTAAGGAGTCCTACCCTTCCTTTGGCTCTTACATTCTTTCCACCACCTCTTTCGCATTAGACCCTGAGCCTTAGAAGTTGTGATCAAGATGTTACTCAGTACTCCAGTCACTTCTTTCCAGCACTATGATACCTTCTGAGTCATCTCAAGGTCACTGCCATCTGAAAAGAGAAGATTCTCTACCCAAAGTGAGAGTAGCATTAATATAAGGGTATGAATATTAAGAGAAGTGCTTACTGGGCAGTTTGATAAGCATAGTATATACATTTTTCCAGACATCAGCAGTTGTTACACCCCTAGGGCTCATGACTACCCCTGTTTTAAGTTTCCAGTATCAGGTATGTATTCCTCCCCATGGAGCAGGCCTGCAGTCCAATTAGAGGGCAGTTGGTTTCCACCATGATAGACGTGGCACTATTGCACCCGTTGGCTCATTTGGCCTGGCTGGCCAATTATAGGGCTTGCAGTGTCCACTGTTGGTTATCGTCACTGGTGGTATCTCTTTCTCCCATTGAACTGCATGCAGAATGGCTTCTTCCAGCTTTCTGTCAGCTGGTCTACATGGAGGAGGTTATCAGCTCAGTTCCAGCAGGATTTCTCAGTGGCCTTGCAGCCCTGCTGGGACATTTTTGGAGGCTGGAGCAAGTCACCTGAAGTCAGTGGAGCCCTTCTTTATTTGTCTGGCAATTTACACTGGCTGCCAGGTGGCGACCTTGGCTGAGGCTGTTAGTTCAGAACTCCATGAGCTTTTCTGGGTAGCCTGGATGTCTTCCGCATGTGGGGACTGGTCTCAGGGACAACTGTCCCAAGAGACAAGTCAGACAGAACTTGCCTCACCTTTTCCAACCGGCCTTAGCAGACACAGCTCATTCTCTCCATGAGAAGCGGGACGCTGAGGCGGCTCAGTGCTGAAGGGGACAGTCACTGGGCGGCGCCACCTATGCAGGGGAGGGCATGTCAGAGAACTTGCCAAAGGGTATCAAAGCCACTACAGTGGTGTTATGGCTGTGGACGCGACTGTACATATTTCCTAGCAGCACCACACCATTGAGAAGGCAGCAGACAGGAAGTCACAGCCTCGGAACAAGGAGAGCGTTTCAGTTCAGCGGAGAGGATCCCAACCGTCTATGAAGAGAACAGGGCTTGTCTGTCCACCCAGGGTCTAGCCATCCTGGTCAGTAGAGGACTGAGGTCACTTAACCCAGTTCAGACTCTAAGACAAGTGCCGCTCTCAGCCCGGAACAAGGAGGGGAGACACAGCCTTTGGCTTGCAGTGACAATACCCTGGAGGTCGCCTTGTCCCCATGTGAGCGCTTCTGTCTTAGAAATGCAGCAGTCCGTGCATCCAGACCTTCTTCAGCCCCAGGCGCCCCCACGGGTACTTCCTGTTGAGCTCTCTCAGCTCTCATGGCCACCCTATGAAGGAGGCAAAATTATTGTCTCTATTTTGCAGATTTAAAAAAAAAAAAAAAAAAAAAAAAAAACCAAGTCGGGCATGGTAGCCCACACCTTTAGTCACAGCACTCGGGAGGCAGAGGGAGGAGGATCGCCATGAGTTCGAGGCCACCCTGAGACTCCATAGTGAATTCCAGGTCAGCCTGGGCTAGAGTGAGACCCTACCTCTAAAAAAAAAAAAAAAAAAACTGGGCTGGAAAGATGGCTTAGTGGTTAAGGGGCTTGCCTGGTTCAATTCCCCAGGATGCATGTAAGCCAGATGCACAAGGGGGCACATGCATCTGGAGTTCATGTGTAGCAGCTGGGAACCCTGGTGTGTGTTCTCTCTCTCTCTCTCTCTCTTTCTCCCTCTCTCTCTCTCCCCCTCCCTCCTTTTCTCTGTCAAATAAATAAATAAATAATAAAATATTTTTTTTAAGGGCTGGAGGGATGGCTTAGCAGTTAAGGCATTTGCCTGCAAAGCCAAAGGACCCAGGTTCAATACCCACGTTAGCCAGATGCACAAGGGGGCGCATGCGTCTGGAGTTCGTTTGCAGTGGCTGGTGGCCCTGGCATGCCCATTCTTTCTCTGCCTCTTTCTCTCTCTCTCTCTCTCTCTCTCTCTCTCTCTCTCTCTCAAATAAATAAATAAATAAGGTGGAAAGTGATCAAGGAAGATACCTGATATCAACTTCTGGCCCTGACACACATACGCGTACGAACACACGTACACACATGAACGCGCATACACACATATACAGGGGGGGAAAGGACATCACAAATGAAAAGGGCAGAGGCCTGGAGTCAACACAATCTTCCTCCAAAATCGTAGCTTCACCACTTATCAATTGTATGTGAAAATAACAAGGCACACATCGCTTCATTGCGGGGATTCTCACGAGGTACATACAGGGCTTGGCACGGTGCCTAGCGCACAGTAAATGCTTAATAAATATTAGTTATCTCTGCTGTTGTTATTATCAATAATATTTGTGAAAGATCCACTGGAGAGTGCAGCATATGGTAAGCATTCAAAACATGATAGCTGTTAATCTCGTTGTTTAAGTCCTGGAAAAGCTGCAGGAATTCAGCAAAGGACCAGATAACAACGTAGTGAAGACAGAAAACAGGCTGCCCAGGCAACTGTGCGGATCTGCAGATCGCAAACTAATCCTCCGGCTTGGGTATGGCTGGCCTTGATTAAGTGGGAATGCCTCCCAACAGAACCCTCATCCTCATCTGCCTCAATGAGGAGATGACAAGAGCTTCCTGAGCTTGCAAGCCCCTGGGAAAAAGGAATTTCGAGAAAGAAAATCAGAAACAATCCCCTGTCTGCGCTCCTACCCGGTCGGTGTCCCTCCCACTGACCGACATAGCGCTCCCTGCTTACCTGGTTGTTCTTTGGGTCTGTGGGTTCCAAGGGACTTCCTTCAAGGACAGCAACTTGGACACAATAATAATGGGTATGGGCCCTTCCAGTCTCAAACCCAGGCCCCGCATCAAACTGTTAGCAAGTATCACAATGAGAAGGCGGACTCAGTGAGGGAGTGTTTACCTAGCATGAGCAAAGTCCTGGGTGTTATCCCCAGGACTTCAAGGAAACAAAGACAGACAAACAAACAAAGAAAGAAAATAGGGGGCTGGAGGGATGGCTTAGCGGTTAAGGCATTTGCCTGCAAAGCCAAAGGACCCAGGTTTGATTCCCCAGGACCCACGTTAGCCAGATGCGCAAGGGGGTGTATGCATCTGGAGTTTGTTTGCAGTGGCTGGAAGCCCTGGTGTGTTCATACTCTCTCTGTCTCTCTCTCTCTCAAATAAATAAATTAATTAAAATTTTATAAAGTGTTAAAAAAAAGAAAATAGCAAACAGGTAGCTAGCAACAATTAAATTTATTTAAAAAAATGATCTTTCATTCTCTCTCTCTCTCTCTCTATCTATCTCTCTCTCTCTCATACTTGGGAGCTAGAGTACTTGTAGTTCCACTTCCATCGTACTTTCCTTCCCATTCCTTCCCCAGATCTGTATAATCAAGCCTGGGTAGGTGCCAATCAAGCTGGAGAGGGTATAAAGTCTGATTGCACGATAGCTTAAAATACTGTCATCAACTCAATTACAACTGCTTGACTCATAGGTCCCTCCTGATTTTCCCTCAGGAAAGGTGCTTCTCCCCCACTTAGTTTCCCCTTCCAATCCTATGTCCACGTGGTGCACCCCGGAATGACCTGCAAGGATCCGCATCGCTCTAGCCTGGGTTCTCTGTCTGCGCTCCCGCTCTGTTTACTCTGTGACAGTCAGCTTTGCCGCGATGCTACTGTGAAATACAAAAGCCCCAAATCTTAGTGGCTTGTAGAAGCAAACATTTCAGCCACACATGGTGGCATACAGAGTAAGATCTCAGAACAGAATGATTTTTCAGCCGGGTGCACTGGCACGCGCCTTTAATCTCAGCACTCGGGAGGCACAGGTAAGAGGATCACTGTGAGTTCGAGGCCAGCCTAAGACCACAAAACTATTGTCACACTGCCAGTGTGGGTTAGGTTGAGGGGCTCTGACTAAGACAGTGGAAAGGGTACAGATGAGGTCCACTTGTCTTTCTGAAACCAGCAACTACTGAAGGCAGCTTCCTCTCCCTGCGGATGGAAACGACTCAAGAAAGGGCCAACTTCTATGACTCTCAAGCTGTGAACTCAGAGTTGTCATGCCATCAAGTCTTCCTTTAAAAATGTATTTATTTGGAGCTGGAGAGATCGCTTAGTGGTTAAGGCACTTGCCTGCAATGCCTAACAACCCAGGTTTGATTCCCCAGTACCCACATAAAGCCAGATGTACAAAGTGGTACGTGCATCTGAAGTTCGTTTGCAGTGGCTAGAGGCCCTGGCATACCCATTCTCTCTCTCTCTCTCTCTCAAATAAATAAAATATATATTTTAAAAATAATAAGTATTTATTTATTTATTTACAAACAGAGACAGAAAGAATGGTTGTACCAAGGCCTTTCGCCACTACAAACTCCAGTCATGAGTACCACTTTGTACATCTGGCATACTGGGGAATCAAACCCAGACCAACCCAGGCTTGTAAGCTTTGCAAGCAAGCGTCTTTAACTGCTAAACCATTGCCCTAGCCCATGTTGTCAAGTCTTCTCTATTCCATTGGCCAGAGCAAGCCAACCCACCAAGCCCACAGTTGAAGAGATGAGAAGGTGTGTGCCAATCCGCATGGCAAAGAATGCAAGTATATAATTCTATTCCAGAAAGGAAATGAAATGTAGCCCAATCTTCATCATTTTTTAAATTTTTTTAAATAGGTTTTAAAAAAATTATTTATTTATTTATTTGAGAGTGACAGACAGAGAAAGAGGCAGACAGAAAGGGAAACAGAGATTGGGCACACCAGGGCCTCCAACTACTGCAAACGAACTCCAGACGCGTGCGCCCCCTTGTGCATCTGGCTAACGTGGGTCCTGGGGAATCGAGCCTCGAACCGGGATCCTTAGGCTTCACAAGCAAGCGCTTAACCGCTGAGCCATCTCTCCAGCCCTTCATCATTTTTTAAAAAGATTATTTATTTATTTATTTATTTATTTAAATGAGAGAGAGAGAGACCTCTTTTTCTCCAAAAAGAGGCCGATTTAGAGAGAGAGAAAGAGAGAGAGAGAATTGGCACACCAGGGCCTCCTGCCACTGCAAACAAAGTCCAGACGCATGTGCCACTTTGTGCCTCTGACTTTACGTGGGTGCTGGGGAATCAAACCCAGGTCATCAGGCTTTGCAGGCAAGTGCCTTAGCCACTGAGCCATCATCTTCCCAGCCCACACTCCATCATTTCTTAAGCCCTGAATCCTGCTGTGACCTCACACCGCACCTTCAGTTTGCGTGCCAGAGCCTCCAAGATCGCGGGTTCAAAGGCTGGCTGCGTCTGGACAGAAGACCTGCCCACTTGACAGCCAGCCACTGACTCTCACCAGCACCATTTGCTGTGATTGATCCCTAGCTGCTCCTCCCGAGTTTCTGAGAAGCCTGTTGGCCTAATCATCTCCCTACTCACCGGTACATTCTGGACTCAGAAGAAACCAGAACCAAGAACTGGGTCCCTTTGTTCCCTTCCTACGCGTTAGCTCTGTCAGCTCTCTCTCTCTCTCTCTCTCTCTCTCTCTCTCTCTCTACTCACCTGTTCCACCTCTTTTTCTTGGCAAAACCCTTCTCGGCTCCTCTGCTGACAAGGCGGAACAGGACCTGCGCTCTACCAAAGTTCCACTTTCAAAATCCCAGAGGAAGATCCCAGTCAGCCATGACGGGATCGGAAAGTACAGACCTGGCTGCTCAGCCCTCAGGATAGACAAGCAACTTGGTGCGAGCTTCCAAGGCACCAAGAACAGCACGTACACCAGAGGGTGCCAACAGGAGCCCACTGGGCCCACTGACTGGAAATGGGATTTCTTTGGCTCATGGTGTTGCTGGAGGTAGGCGAGGGTGGGGGGGGGGCCGAGTTGTTTGCTGAGTTTTTGAATTGCTTGACACAATTTAGAAATTGAATAGTTCACTTATAAGTCCACATATTTTTTTTTTCTTAAAAGAGGGCTGGAGAGGTGGCTTAGCAGTTAAATGCTTGCCTGTGAAGCCTAAGGACCCTGGTTCGAGGCTCCACTCCCCAGGACCCACAGTAGCCAGATGCACAAGGGGGCGCACACATCTAGAGTTCGTTTGCAGTGGATGGAGGTCCTGGCCTGCCCATTCTCTCTCTATCTGCCTCTTTCTCTCTCTCTGCCACTCTCAAATAAATAAATTAAAATAAACAAAAAAATTTTAAATAAAAGAGTAAAAGACCCCAAGCAGGGCTGGAGAGATGGCTTAGCGATTAAGGCACTTGCCTGCAAAGCCAAAGGACCCAGGTTCGATTCCCCAGGACCCACGTTAGCCAGATGCACAAGGGGGCGCACACGTCTAGAGTTCGTTTACAGTGGCTGGAGGCCCTGGCATGCCCATTCTCTCTCTCTCTCTCTCTCTCTCCCTCCCTCTCTCTCTCTCTCTTTCCCTCCCCTTCTCTCTCCCTCTGTCTGACTCTATCTCTTTCAAATAAATAAATAAATAAAAATAAAATATTTTTTTTAAAGACCTCAAGCAGAAGGGAGTGTAATGGGCCCCTGTGGGCCCTGACACTGTTCTGTTCCTTCATCTAGATGCAGACTTAGGGTTCTAGTCGCACAGAAACGCTCCACACCGTACTCTTCAAATACATCTGCTTTTTAAGGTGTGTACCATGCCTTCTTTAAGTTTTAGAGAATAGAAGCTCTAAAGTGAAATCACGTTTCAGCCCAGGGAGAGTCCACCGAAGTTAAGCCGTTTTCCATACTGTCACGCACACCACCGTTCCCCGCCCACTTCCCATCACTACGCCTGGGCCAGGAGTCACTGGTCGGCATCTTGTACTATGCTTGTTCTATAGCAGACTTAGGAATAAAGCAATATTTACCGATACACACATATTAAACATATGTGTGTGGCTTTTAAAGGTGAAGGTATAAGAAGCATATAGATAGATAGATGATAGATAGATAGATAGATAGATAGATAGATAGCCTGTCCACTTACATCCTAGTGATGCAATCAAACAGGTGAAAACCACTTAGCATGGTGGCGCACACCTTTAATCCCAGCACTCAGGAGGCAGAGGTAGGAGGATCACTGTGAGTCTCAGGTCAGCCTGAGACTACATGGTGAGTTCCAGGTCAGCCTAGGCTACAGCGAGACTCTACCTCAAAAAAACAAAACAAAAGAAAAAAAAAAAGAAGGAAAGGATGAAAACCAAAGGGTATCAAAAAAAGACTGTGATTTCATGTGATATGAAAACAGAAGGCAAATATTGGGCCCAAAAGAATATAGCAGGAATGGGAGGTAGGGTGAGATGGGAGAAGAGGAGGCAGAAAGAGGGAGAATGGAGGAAAGGCATGGAAGAAGAAAATAAGCCAAAGCTAAGTTTTATGCTGATGTCATAAGGAAGCCCATTACTTTGTATGACAAGTTAAAAATAAATAAATAAGGACATGTTTAGATGTTTGCAAAAATAAAGTCGAAAAATCGCTTTTATTTTTCCCTTTGGTTTTGTGAAACAGGGTCTCCCACTAGTCCACGCTGACTTGAAATTCACTTTGTAGCCCAGGCTGGCCTCAAGCTCACAGCAATCCTCCTACCTTCAGAGTGCTGGGATTAAAGGTGTATGCCACCACACCCAGAAAAAAAAAAAAAGATAACTTTTTGCACTAATTCAAAACATTCTTCGAGCCAGGCATGGTAGCACATGCTTTTGATCCCAGTACTCAGAAGGCTGAGGTAGGAGGATTGCTGTGAGTTTGAGGCCACCCTGAGACTACAGAGTGAATTCCAGGTCAACCTGGGCCACAGTGAGACCCTACCTCAAAAAAAAAAAAAAAATTCTTGGGCTGGAGAAATGGCTTAGCAGTTAAGCGCTTGCTTGTGAAGCCTAAGGACCCTGGTTCGAGGCTCAATTCCTCAGGACCCACATTAGCCAGATGCACAAGGGGGCGCACGCGTCTGGAGTTCGTTTGCAGTGGCTGGAGGCCCCGGTGTGCCCATTCTCTCTCTCTCTCCCCACCCCCCTCTCTCTCTGCCTTTCTCTCTGTGTCTGTTGCTCTCAAAAAAAAAAAAAAAAAAAAAAAATTCTTCAAAGTCTGACATGCAAATAAAGTGTATAAGTATCAAAGAACCTAGACAAGACAGCCATGACTAGTATACAGAAGCTTACTGATCTAAAATAAAGACTGGTGTGTCAGTGTGCTTTCTTCTTTTTTAAATTGTGGGTTTTTTTTTTTAATTTTTGTTTTGTTTTGTTTTCTTTTTCGAGATAGGGTCTCACTCTAGCTCAGGCTGACCTGGAAATCACTCTGTAGTCGCAGGGTGGCCTCGAACTCACAGCAATCCTCCTACCTCTGCCTCCCGAGTGCGGGATTAAAGGTGTGCACCACCACGGCGGGTTTTTTTAATATTTTATTTTTATTTATTTGAGAGAGGGAAAGAGGCAAAGGGCAGACTGAGAGAGAGAGAATGGGCACGCCAGGGCTTCCAGACGCATGCGCCACCTTGTGCATCTGCCTTACGTGGGTCCTGGGGAATTGAACCGAGGTCCTTTGGCTTTGCAGGCAAGCGCCTTAACCGCTAAGCCAACTCTCCAGCCCGCTGTGCTTTCTTTTTCAGGGCAATTGAGCAAACAAAGTATAGAAAAGGTGAGATCATCGAAGCCTCTTAGACGTGGGGAGTTTCTAAAAGATCATCTACTGCAGACAGGAACTCCGTGCCTTGAACAGAAACAAAGGATTTGCAAGTGGAAGACTAAACAGAAACCCTGTGGCTCCGGGAGATGAAGACATGGCTGAGAACTTACAGGACAGGTTGTATGCAATCGCTGCGACATTTCCTAGGGACACTGATGGGAGCCACATTTCAATGGCACTGCCCAGACAGCTGTATTTATCTATGGTTCCAAAGAGACATCGATGTGATCGGAGGGCTTCTGGAACGAGGTGCCCATCACGGGCAACAGTTTCAGGAAATGACTTAGAGCTTTGTGTGTTGAAGGAGTCTTGGGAAATTCAAAGCAGACAGGTCAAAATCAGCAAAGCCCAGCTATACGAAACAGAGCTCCTGAGCTGGTGGTCAGCACAAATAACTGACCTTACTGTGAAACTTGAATCCAAAGTGGCAAGGTTTTCAAGATCATGGAGCCTAAGCAATTCATGAGGAAGTGGTTAAAAAAAAAAAAAAAACTTGTGCGAAAAAGTTACAATAAAACATAACATAAGTCTTTGGAGTCCCTTCCACAGCTAAAAGTGAAGAAAGTCAGATGTTGTGCTAGTTACAAAATAGCCATAATATTCATCTATCCTAAGAAACGAGAGTAAATGATGTTGGAGTCTCCTATTTGTAACATGAGGAAACAGCTAGAAACTCACTGATGTGTTCATATCACCCAACAAAAATACCCTAACACACCAGCAAAGATTGGATCAAGGACTGTGGACCCTTTCGATAAATATCGTGAGCCATCTAACACTCACAGGCCCTTCTCTGTAAGAATCTTTGCAAGTATGCAAATGGACTTCTCAATTTGTTCATGCTTAGTGAAATTATATCAGGGAAACTCACTTCACAAAGAATAATCAGGCCTATTTTTCCATGCTGAAATCAATTTTCAGAAATGAAAGAGATTATTTGAACCACTCTCCCTATAATATTGTGGAGTCAAAGACAGATTTCAAAAAAAAAAAAACACTGTAATTTTTATGAAAATTACCTTTTCTCTATTAATTTTATGTCTTACTTGGCACTTTTTAAACCCAGCTTTCTCAACCATGATTCATGTATTTATACCACAATTCAGTCCTAAAAACTAAAGTTTGCAACATTAGAATGCCAAAGTTCTACATACATCTCAGGAGTGGTAACCCTAAATATAAAAACCATCGTACAAAGATTCTATCCATGCTCAGCCATGAACAGCTGTTTTCCATTATGAAACTAAATAAAACTATTGCTCTCAGTTAAAAGATTCAAGGTTGAGTTCTATACAGCACATCGCAACATGAAATGCAAGACTCAACATTGACATGTTCGGGCAGAAGGAAAAAGTGTCACATTTCTAGTTCTAAAGCAGAGAAGTCATGAGGTCTGAAAGAAAGAATTAATAATTACATATTTCTATTTTTTTTCAAATGTTATGTTTTTCGGTTTCAAACTTAATATATAATCTCTGGGATCATGCATGTTTGTGTTATATGTTCTTATGCCATGGTCAAGTAAATATGAAAGAAAGTTCACTCACATTTCTGACAGTCTATTTTCCTTAGACCCAGCCCATTTTACTCATTTTCATTGCCTTTCTGAATTTCATAAGAAAGTGAATTTGTGACCTTCGGTGTACACTTTATATATACTGTTTGTCATTTTCCAGAGAGAGTGAGAGGAGAAAAGAAATGAAACTCATTGAAAACAATATGTGCTCACCTATCGATAAAAATGTTAAATGCAGGGGCTGGAGAGATGGCTTAGTGGTTAACTGCTTGCCTGTGAAGCCTAAGGACCCCAGTTCGAGGCTCAATTTCCCAGGACCCGTGTAAGCCAGATGCACAAGGTGGTGCGTGCATCTGGAGTTTGTTTGCAGTGGCTGGAGGACCAGGTGTGCCCATTTTCTCTCTCTCTCTCTCTCTCTCTGTTTCTCTCTCTGTCTCTCTCAAATAAATAAAAATAAGCAAAAAAAAAAAAAAAAAGTTCTACCAGTTGCTGCCTCACTCGCCTGGGTTAAAAGAACTCATTAAAAAAAAAGAGCCGGTCATGGTGGCGCACGCCTTTAATCCCACCACTCAGGAGGCAGAGGTAGGAGGATCGCCATGAGTTCGAGGCCACCCTGAGAGAGAGATTACATAGTGAATTCCAGGTCAGCCTGAGCTAGAGTAAGACCCTACCTCAGGGGGAAAAATACACACACACACACACACACACACACACACACACACACATTAAATCCAGAACAGAAAAAGACTGTGCTGATCTTGTATTTGAAAGTATGTATCAAGAAGAGGAGGAGGGGGCTGGAGAGATGACTTAGCAGTTAAGGTGCTTGCCTGCAAAGCCTAAGAACTCATGTTTGAATCTCCAGGTCCCACATAGCCACATGCACAGTGATGCAAGCACATGATATCACACATGTGCCACAGACGGGCGCACACGGCTGGAGTTTGTTCACAGTCGCTGAAGGCCCTGGCGCACCTGTTCTCTCTCCCTCTCTTCCTATTTCTCTCTCTCTCTCAAAATAAATAATTTAAAAATATTTTTTAAAAGAAGAGGAGGAGGAGGAGGAAGGATTTATATGATATAGGGAGATAACCCTCAACTTAAGGTAATTTTTTTTTCACTTTATAATGCTACATAGCCATATGCACTTGGTAGAAACAGGACTTAAAATTTTGAGTTTGGGTCTGGAGAGATGGCTCAGTGGTTAAGGCGCTTGCCCATAAAGCCTAACAACCCGAATTCAGTTCCCAAGTACTCATGTAAAGGTATATGCACAAAGTGGAGCATGCATCTGGAGTTCATTTGCAGTGGCTAGAGGCCCTGGTGTACCCATTCTTTCTCTGCCTCTTTCCCTCTCTCTCTCTCTCTCTCTCTCTCTCCCTCTTGTACAGTGAAACACATCTTTAATCCCAGCACTCAGAAGGCCAAGGTAGGAGGATTGCTGTGAATTCCAGGCCAGCCTGAGATTACATAGTAAATTTCAGGTCAGCCTGGGCTAGAGAGAGACCCCTCGAAAAAACATATTTCTTAATTGCACTTTATTTATTTATTTATTTGAGAGAGCAAGAGAAGGAAAGAGGCAGACACAGAGAGAGAGAGAGAGAGAGAGAGAGGGAATGGGCGTGCCAGGGCCTCCAGCCACTGCAAACGAACTCCAGATGCGTGCCCCCTGCCCCCGTGCATCTGGTTTACATGGGTCCTGGGGAATGGAACTGAGGTCCTATGGCTTTGCAGGCAAGCGCCTTAACCGCTAAGCCATCTCTCCAGCCCCCGCAAGAATTCTTTTGAGGTTTGATCTCTTGCTGGGCAGACCCTATGTGGAACCTTCCTCTCACATGGTGCTGCTCAGCAGTGGCGAGCACAACTCCTAGCTGGCCACACAGTCACAAGGAGAAGCAACCCACATGTACCAAGCATAAGGACCTGCTTTCAGACCCCAGGCGCCTAGGTGAATGGCCCGGTGGGCATGGTGGTACAAATCTGTAATTCCGACATTCGGAAGCTATAGACAGGCAGATGCTTGGGGCAAACTGGCTACTAGATTAGCCAAATAGGCAAGCTTGCATTCATTCATTGAGAGACCTTGTCTCAATAAATATGGTGGAGAGTGATTGAGGAAGACACTTGACATTGCCCCTGGTACACACACACACACACGTCCGCGTCCACTTGCACACACACATGAGCCCACACATATATGAATACGCATACACATACACATGCACACCATACACACATACACATAAAAAAGTTTAAAAATCTAAACTGAACAGCAAAAAATAGGTGGAAAAAAAGAGTTAGAATTATGCAATGGGGGGCTGGAGAGATGGTTTAGCGGTGAAGCGCTTGCCTGTGAAGCCTAAGGACCCCGGTTCGAGGCTCGATTCCCCAGGACCCACACTAGCCAGATGCACAAGGGGGCGCACACATCTGGAGTTCGTTTGCAGTGGCTGGAAGCCCTGGTGCGTCCATTCTCTCTCTCTCTCTGTCTCTGCCTCTTTCTCTCTCTGTCTGTCACTCTCAAATAAATAAAAATTTAAAAAAAAAGAATTATTCAATGGCAGACCAAAATCTGTCAACCAGATAAGAAAAGACAGCTGACTCCCTGTCAGGAGACGACCACGCACATCACCCAGAGCCCAGGTGAACCCACAGAGGAGTTGGCGAGATGAGCAAGAGCGCTGCTCCCACGGCGAGCCTGACAACCTGCGCCAGGGTGATGGAGACAGACACTGTGGGTACACAAAACGCACCAAAGCAGAAATCCAGAAGCTGCTGAGAGCTCAACACTGATGTAGACTTCAAGCACACCCACCACGGCTCAGGGAATTTTGCAGAAGAGGGCGCAGAAAGATTGTAAGAGCCACAGAGTGGGAAGGACAATCCGGAGGCATTGCCCGCCCTCCCCTCCCCCCCATGACTGACTGACGCTCTTATAGCTCATAACCCACAACTCCATGGTGAGCACCAGTGGTCTCACTGAGGAGGGCCCTCAGAGCAGTGGGGGGCAGGGAGGAGGGGAATGATGGCACCAACGCATGATGCGTCCATGCAAAGTTTCTATCTAATAATAATAATTTATTTTATTTTATTTTAATTTATTTGAGAGACAAAGGCAGATAGAGAGAGAGAGAGAATGGGCACATCGGGACCTCTAGCCACTGCAAAGGAACTTCAGGTGCATGCGCCACCTAGTGCATCTGGTTTATGTGGGTACTGGGGGATTGGACCTCACTCTTTAGGCTTCGCAGGCAAGCGCCGCCCCTACTGCTAAGTCATCTCCCCAGCCCTAATAATAATAAATAAGTAAATAAATAAATAAAGATTGTCCAGTGGCAGGCAAGCACATGCATTCACCTCTCTCCCTCAAAAGACTCCAACAATTTAATTTTCTAAAGGTACAAACCCCCTCATAAGGGAAAAAAACAAAATGGAAGGAGTCCTTAGGGCAAAAAAAAAAAAAAAGAATGTCAGCCATTTCTAGA
Organism: Dipus sagitta; assembly: GCA_036346955.1. Taxonomy (NCBI): domain Eukaryota; kingdom Metazoa; phylum Chordata; class Mammalia; order Rodentia; family Dipodidae; genus Dipus; species Dipus sagitta. The sequence goes on along the minus strand of CM070793.1, from coordinate 12,589,167 downwards.
AAACATAAGGGAATTAGACAAAGCGGTCGATGACGGCGCAGGAGTCCTGACCTCGAACCTTCCCTGGAAGTTGCTGCAGCCACCCGGCTGGAGAGCCCTGGCGAGGGTCTGACGACTCCTCGAAGTGAGTGATGAAAGTGGGAAGTGGGGAAATTAACCCAGAATCTGTACACACTGTGGGGAGCTGCTTTGAATCCTCGGGGCCAGAGACAGAGACGACAGGAAGAGAAAAGACAGAGAAGAGGGGCAGGGAGAGGGGGTGATGGCTTCTCTACAGAAATGTCACTGCCTTGGGAGAACAGGAACAAGGGCTGTGGGCTGGGCCCCACTCCCGTCCCCAGTGGACAGAAAGGCCCAGTATCCTTGCATATGGAGAGGGGCACATAACATGATGGCCGGAGCCTTCCAGAGGCCACCCGTAAGTAAGTACAAAGCGACTGACCTTCTGGTTTCTCGGTCTCACCCTTGACCAGGCAACCCCCCGGGGCTCCCCAGACGCTGAAGAAAAAGCCTGAAACATGAAAGCGAGCTGCTGAGCAAAGCTAGATCCTCATCCATCACAGCCTGAAGGCAGACGATCATGTCTGAAGTTGATAAATCAAAGAGGGATGGCCACAGCGCGTCATTCAGATATGCTTTAGAACTATAAAACAGAAACAGATAAAAGCGGACGGGCCCTCGGTAGCGGCGCAGGGAGGCAGGGGAGTGTGGCGGGAAGGACAGATAACTGGTGCTTTTCATGATAAGCCTTTTGCTGATTTGACTGCTTCTTTCTTTCTTTCTTTCTTTCTTTTTTAACGTTCAAAATTATTTTTAAGGAGAGGTCACATTGTAAACACGATTGCCAAGACTGGAATCGTCCAGATAATTCATCGCTGTGTGATCTTGACTTTTTGTCCCCGGAGTTTGTTTTTCCAAGCGTCCAAGCGCAGGTGGAGAGTCTCCAGCAGTTCCCTCGTGGATGTACGGGCTGCTTCAAAAGTGCCTTTTGTTTTAAAGAATTGTTATAGAGAAGGAACCGGATTAAATTACCCTTACGTAATACAAAGGCAGGCCGTCCTTTCTGTTTGCCAATGAGATCAAGAACAAAGGAGAAATTGAGATGGGGAAGATCAGGTAAAAGTTATGCTCGGTTTGAACACACACCGACTGCTATGTGCTATGTGGTTCGTGTTGACCAGCAGCAATGACTGCACAGAGAAGTCCCTCGCCTGATACAGGCAAAAGCAAACATTTGGGATCTTTCTATGAGGATGTTCCCAGAGCGGGTAAAACTGAGGGTGCGCAGCTGCCTCGAATGGGGGGGTGCTGCCACCCTGTAGAATGGGGACCTAGATGGAATAAAAAGCCAAAGAGAGCCGGGCGTGGTGGCGCACGCCTTTAATCCCAGCACTCGGGAGGGAGGCAGAGGTAGGAGGATCGCCACGAGTTCGAGGCCACCCTGACACTACATAGCGAATTCCAGGTCAGCCTGGGCTAGAGTGAGACCCTACCTCGAAAACAAACAAAGAAACAAAGAAAAACCTAAGAAGAGGAAAGAAAGGACTGGAGAGATGGCTTAGCCATTAAGGCGTTTGCGTGCAAAGCCAGAGGATTCCCGGACCCACGTAAGCCAGATGCACAAGGGGGCGCATGCATCTGGAGTTCGCTTGCAGCAGCTAGTGGTCCTGGTGCACCCATTCTCTCTCTCTCTCTCTCTCTCTCTCTCTCTCTCATAAATAAATAAATAAAATATATTTTTTAAAAAAAAGATGAAGAAGAAGAGGAAAGAAAGCCAGCAAGTGCAAGCTTCCTGTCTCCCTGCTTCCCAGCCTCCATGCGGTGAGCTGCTCCGTGCCCTACGCCCTCCTTGCCAAGATGGGCTGAAACTTCCCATACAACGAGGCGAAATGCCCCTTTCCTACTGTTCCTCTTGGGTGGTGGCGGGTGGAGCACTGCTCTTGAACGAGCAACATCGTAGCGGGAGGCGGGGGAGCACGCTGTGGACACCGCGCGCGCGGACACAGTGGCAAACGGTGCCCAGCGCAAAGGTGGCGCAGGGAAAGAAGGGTGCAGGCCCTGCTTCACAGCGCAGGATCAGGGTGTCTCTGCCTCTTTGAGGAACGACGGCGACAGTCAAACGGAGGTCAGGTCGGAAATGGGACAACCTTGTAAAGATCTGAGCAGCGGCAGGAGCGTTGCACAGACACAAGTTCCAAGTGCTAGATTAAAAAGCTTTAGCCGGCCGTGGTGGCGCACGCCTTTAGTCCCAGCAGTCGGGAGGCCCAGGGAGGAGGATCGCTGTGAGTTCGAGGCCAGCCTAAGACTACGTAGTGAATTCCAGGTCAGCCTGGGCCAGAGTGAGACCCTGCCTCGGAAAACAAAACAAAACAAACAAAACAAAACAAAACAAAAGCTTTGCCGACCCTCATTGAGTCTTATACTCAGCTGGAATTAGATTTCAGATGAGAGCATGCTTGATTTTCTTTCTCCTGGAAAGTTATTAGACCATCTGAATTTGATAGGGACCAAGAAGGGTCACCTCCCCTTTCCGTCTTCAAGAAGTATGATAAGCTTACAAAGATGACCTCCTTTCATCCATTCAAACTACCAACCCCCCCCCCCCCAGTGACACACCTCCTCCAGCAGGGTTCTGGCTCTCTCTCCTCTCTCTCTCTTTCAAATAAATAAAAATCCCTGAGGCTAGAAAGATGGCTTAGTGGTTAAGGCACTTGCCTGCAAAGCCAAAGGACCCAGGTTCGATTCCCCAGGAACCACATAAGCCAGATGCACAAGGGGGCGCATGCATCTGGAGTTCGCTTGCAGCAGCTAGTGGTCCTGGTGCACCCATTCTCTCTCTCTCTCCTCTCTATCTCTCACTTGCAAATAAATAAATATATATATTTTTTTAAGTACATGAAAAGTAAAGAGAAGAAAGGAAAGGAGAGACATTCTTTGAGCGCCTCATCTCAGCTCGACCTAGACAGGCTATTTCCATTTTCACCAAAATGGATCAGAGTTGGGTTTCTGCCTTTTACAACCAAAAATTGTTCAGTTCACATAATTAAAGTCTCAAATTAAAGTTAAACTTATAGGGGCTGGAGAGATAGCTTAGCAGTTAAGGCACCTACCCACAAAGCCAAAGGACCCAGGTTCGATTCTCCAGGTTCCATGTAAGCCAGATGCACAAGGGGGCGCATGCATCTGGAGTTCGCTTGCAGCAGCTAGTGGTCCTGGTGCACCCATTCTCTCTCTCTCTCTCTCTCCTCTCTCTCTCTCTCTTTCAAATAAATAAAAATCCCTGAGGCTAGAAAGATGGCTTAGTGGTTAAGGCACTTGCCTGCAAAGCCAAAGGACCCAGGTTCGATTCTCCAGGTTCCATGTAAGCCAGATGCACAAGGGGGCGCATGCATCTGGAGTTCGCTTGCAGCAGCTAGTGGTCCTGGTGCACCCATTCTCTCTCTCTCTCTTTCAAATAAATAAAAATCCCTGAGGCTAGAAAGATGGCTTAGTGGTTAAGGCACTTGCCTGCAAAGCCAAAGGACCCAGGTTCGATTCCCCAGTACCCACATAAAGCCAGACGCAAAGTGGCACACGCATCTGGAGTTCGTTGCAATGGCAAGACACCCCGGTGCACCCATTCCCTCTCTCCTCTCTCTCTCTCTCTTCTCTCTCTCTCTCTCTCTTTCAAATAAATAAAAATCCCTGAGGCTAGAAAGATGGCTTAGTGGTTAAGGCACTTGCCTGCAAAGCCAAAGGACCCAGGTTCGATTCCCCAGGAACCACATAAGCCAGATGCACAAGGGGGCGCATGCATCTGGAGTTCGCTTGCAGCAGCTAGTGGTCCTGGTGCACCCATTCTCTCTCTCTCTCCTCTCTCTCTCTTTCAAATAAATAAAAATCCCTGAGGCTAGAAAGATGGCTTAGTGGTTAAGGCACTTGCCTGCAAAGCCAAAGGACCCAGGTTCGATTCTCCAGGTTCCATGTAAGCCAGATGCACAAGGGGGCGCATGCATCTGGAGTTCGCTTGCAGCAGCTAGTGGTCCTGGTGCACCCATTCTCTCTCTCTCTCTTTCAAATAAATAAAAATCCCTGAGGCTAGAAAGATGGCTTAGTGGTTAAGGCACTTGCCTGCAAAGCCAAAGGACCCAGGTTCGATTCTCCAGGTTCCATGTAAGCCAGATGCACAAGGGGGCGCATGCATCTGGAGTTCGCTTGCAGCAGCTAGTGGTCCTGGTGCACCCATTCTCTCTCTCTCTCTTTCAAATAAATAAAAATCCCTGAGGCTAGAAAGATGGCTTAGTGGTTAAGGCACTTGCCTGCAAAGCCAAAGGACCCAGGTTCGATTCTCCAGGTTCCATGTAAGCCAGATGCACAAGGGGGCGCATGCATCTGGAGTTCGCTTGCAGCAGCTAGTGGTCCTGGTGCACCCATTCTCTCTCTCTCTCCTCTCTCTCTCTCTCCTCTCTCTCTCTCTCTCTCTCCTCTCTATCTCTCACTTGCAAATAAATAAATATATATATTTTTTTAAGTACATGAAAAGTAAAGAGAAGAAAGGAAAGGAGAGACATTCTTTGAGCGCCTCATCTCAGCTCGACCTAGACAGGCTATTTCCATTTTCACCAAAATGGATCAGAGTTGGGTTTCTGCCTTTTACAACCAAAAATTGTTCAGTTCACATAATTAAAGTCTCAAATTAAAGTTAAACTTATAGGGGCTGGAGAGATAGCTTAGCAGTTAAGGCACCTACCCACAAAGCCAAAGGACCCAGGTTCGATTCTCCAGGTTCCATGTAAGCCAGATGCACAAGGGGGCGCATGCATCTGGAGTTCGCTTGCAGCAGCTAGTGGTCCTGGTGCACCCATTCTCTCTCTCTCTCTTCTCTCTCTCTCTCTCTCTCTCTCTTCTCTCTCTCTCTCTTCTCTCTCTCTCTCTTCTCTCTCTCTCTCTTCTCTCTCTCTCTCTTCTCTCTCTCTCTCTCTTTCAAATAAATAAAAATCCCTGAGGCTAGAAAGATGGCTTAGTGGTTAAGGCACTTGCCTGCAAAGCCAAAGGACCCAGGTTCGATTCTCCAGGTTCCATGTAAGCCAGATGCACAAGGGGGCGCATGCATCTGGAGTTCGCTTGCAGCAGCTAGTGGTCCTGGTGCACCCATTCTCTCTCTCTCTCCTCTCTATCTCTCACTTGCAAATAAATAAATATATATATTTTTTTAAGTACATGAAAAGTAAAGAGAAGAAAGGAAAGGAGAGACATTCTTTGAGCGCCTCATCTCAGCTCGACCTAGACAGGCTATTTCCATTTTCACCAAAATGGATCAGAGTTGGGTTTCTGCCTTTTACAACCAAAAATTGTTCAGTTCACATAATTAAAGTCTCAAATTAAAGTTAAACTTATAGGGGCTGGAGAGATAGCTTAGCAGTTAAGGCACCTACCCACAAAGCCAAAGGACCCAGGTTCGATTCTCCAGGTTCCATGTAAGCCAGATGCACAAGGGGGCGCATGCATCTGGAGTTCGCTTGCAGCAGCTAGTGGTCCTGGTGCACCCATTCTCTCTCTCTCTCTGTTTCTGTGTTTCTCTCTACTTGCAAATAAATAAATATATATATTTTTTTAAGTACATGAAAAGTAAAGAGAAGAAAGGAAAGGAGAGACATTCTCTCTCTCGCTCTCTTCTCTCTCTCAATAAATAACAATACAATATTTTTTTAAATCCCTGAGGCCATGGAGGTCATACATTTACACATTCAAACCACCACAATGATAAAAGTCCCTCTTTTCCCCATCTCATGCGTCTGATTCTTCTTTTGAACTCTTGCCTACCATAGGGGGAGCAAACGTTGATGACCCCAGCCAAAATGAGAGCTGGCCATATCAAAAAGACAGGTACAATGAACCCAGCTAGTACATGCAGGCAAAGTTAGAGTACCTACATTGCAAATCCTGGGCAAGGATTAAGAAGATCATAAGGGGCTGGAAAGATGGCTCGGTGGTTAAAGGCACCTGCTTGCAAAGCCTAAAGGCCTGGGTTCGATTCCCCAGTACCCACATAAAGCCAGACTCAAAGTGGCACACGCATCTGGAGTTCGTTTGCAATGGCAAGACACCCCGGTGCACCCATTCCCTCTCTCCCTCTCTCTGTTTCTGTGTTTCTCTCTACTTGCAAATAAATAAATAAAAACTTAAAAAAAAAAAAAAAAGGAAGAAGAAGAAGAAAACAAAGGAAGAAAATGTCCTCTGTGGCTTGCCTCTGAGCTCTGCCCTATCTAAGAGCTCTTCACCCGGCCTAGCATTCACAGCCTAATGGAGAGCCCAGGAGTCAGGGAGAGTTTATGGCTTCCGGTCTCAGCTGGCTGCGTGTTGGCCTGCCTGGAGGAGGGGGATGCTACATACAGCTCCTGGAGGTGCCTTCCAGTGGTGCACTTCTAGGAAACAGACAATTACGAACAACATGGCTTTTATTATTGTGACATCTCTAAGGTCTCTGCATAAAGCCTATATTTAAAAATATAAACATGTAAGTGAAAAAAAATGTCAGGGGAATAAATATTTGTCTTAAAAGAGACCATCTGTTTCAAATTTTTATTTTAAAAAAAAAAACCCAACATGTGTTTTATTTTAAATTTGTATGTGTTATCCTTGGGTTAAGTATTAGGTAAATAGACAGAAGCATTGAGAATCCATTTTCCAGTAAATTTTGGTTAGAAATCCTTGCACACGGGACACAGGAGATAATTTGGGGGCTAATTGGAGCTTTGTGGAGCAGCCAGCTCCTCCCTCCCAGACCCCCTCCCCCATGCAGCCTCTGTTTGATGGGGATGGGGGCTTCCCCCCTGCCCCCCCACTCATGTTTGTTTTGGACAAGATGGCGTTTTACACCTCCGAGGACTCCACCAACACAACACATCGCAGACAGCTCGCAGGCCCAGCCAGATGTGCACCCAGATGCCATCAACCCTCCCCTCTCGCCCCCCCCCCACCCAGTGTGGCAGAACCACGGGACCCACTTTTGCCTGGGATGCTCTTATAGCCTCAAAGCTCAGTGAATTTGGATGCAAATCCTGTCCCCGAAGGGAGGGGTCAAGCACAGCTGAAGGAAGGAGATGGCTGTGAGCTGGCTTCCCCGGGTGAACAGGGAAGAACGGGACAGATCATTCCAGAAAGAGGCTCCGTGTGGACTCAGTTTGATGGAATCTGGGGTGTTTGGAGAAAGGAATCAAGTACTATGGCTACATGAGGGAGAAGCCCAGTGGCCTCTGGGAACAGTGACCAACTTTCAGGGTCTTTTTTTTTTTTTTTTTTTTTTTTTTTTTTTTTGTCTCTTCTTCCTTTAGGATAAAAACTGTCCCTTCCCAGTTCATTGCAGGGTATTCAATCATCTACACTTGTCTTTCAAGCTCTCATTCAGAGCATCCTACCTCTCCAGGGCTACAGAGACAGGCCCACCGGTGAACTCATACCCTCTTCTGGGACATACAGAGTCTTTGGGGAGTGGGTTATTGGTGAGAGTCTGAGAGAAAGAACTGTCTCTTTTTTTGCTAAGATCATGGAAGGACTTCCTAAGGCATCTTTCTCTGTCCCACCATGTGGAGAATTCCTGTGTGTGAATTAAAACCAGCACGTAAAGAGCTGGAAGGATGGATCAGCAGTTAAAGTGCCTGCCTGCAAAACCTAACAACCAGGATTCCGTTCCCGAGTACCCACGTACAGCCAGACGCCCAAAGTGACACATGCGTCTTTGCAGTGACCAGAGGCCCTGGCATGCCCATTCGGTCTGTCTGTCTCTTTCTCTTTCTCTTTCTTCTCTCTCCTCTCTATCTCTCACTTGCAAATAAATAAATATATATATTTTTTTAAGTACATGAAAAGTAAAGAGAAGAAAGGAAAGGAGAGACATTCTTTGAGCGCCTCATCTCAGCTCGACCTAGACAGGCTATTTCCATTTTCACCAAAATGGATCAGAGTTGGGTTTCTGCCTTTTACAACCAAAAATTGTTCAGTTCACATAATTAAAGTCTCAAATTAAAGTTAAACTTATAGGGGCTGGAGAGATAGCTTAGCAGTTAAGGCACCTACCCACAAAGCCAAAGGACCCAGGTTCGATTCCCCAGGAACCACATAAGCCAGATGCACAAGGTGGCGCATGCGTCTGGAGTTCGTTTGCAGTGACTGGAAACCCGGGTGTGCCCATTCTCTCCCCCCCACCTTTCTCTCTCTCTCTCCCCTCTCACTAATAAATAAATAAACTTCTTTTGAGTGTGAGTTATTAATACAGTTTAAGGATATATTTTGTACAGCAGTTAAAATTGCTCTAACTACTATATCCCTTCGTGGATCTGGAAGTTGCTTATAGTCCCAGCAGCCTGCTACCCATTACCAGAGTGACCAGATCAGAGATTCCTATCAGAGAAAGCCACCCTGACAAAATCTGTTACTTTCCTGTATTTAAGAGCACCTACCATAGCCAGGTCATATACAGTGGTGAGTTAGATGCGCCATGTTTCACTTAATATAAGTCACTGTGTAGTGTGAGACATATCACTCTTTGTATGTAAAACTACAATTAAAAGTATGTCCCACTAAGAAAATCTATTGCCAATCAATAGATAGCATGGCATCAAAAGCTAGCTTTGGGGCTAGAGAGATGGCTTAATGGTTAAGGCGTTCGCCTGTGAAGCCTAAGGACCCAGGTTCGATTCTCCAGGTTCCATGTAAGCCAGATGCACATGGTGGCGTATGCTTCTGGAGTTCATTTGTAGTGGCTGGAGACCCTGGCGCGCCCATTCTCACTCCCCCCCCCCGTCTGTCTCTAATAAATAAATAAATAAAAACAAAAATGTCTTTAAAAAAAAGCTAGCTTTGTGTTAGATATGTAGTAGTGTGGGGGAATTATATTTTGAAATTGAAATACAGAGCCTTCACTCCATCCTTTGACAAATTTTTGCTAGATATCCTAAGCTGTCCTCAAACTCATGATCCTCCTGCCTTTGCCTCCTGGATTCTGGGATTATAAATATTTGCTACCAGCAAAATATAGTATTTGTGGGCTGGAGAGGTGGCTTAACAGTTAAGCACTTGCCTGTGAAGCCTAAGGACCCTGGTTCGAGGCTCAATTCCTCAGGACCCACGTAAGCCAGATGCACAGGGTGGCACATGCATCTGGAGTTCGTTTGCAGTGGCTGAAGGCCCTGGAGTGTTCTCTCTCTCTCTCTCTCTGTCTCTCTCTCTCTCTCTCTCTGCCTGTTGCTCTCAAATAAATAAATTTTAAAAATATATAGTATTTCTTCTTGTTGTTGTATTTGTTTGTTTGAGACAGGGTGTCTAATATCCTGGGCTGGCCTTGAACTTGCTATGTAGCCAAGGATGACCTTGAATTAACAGTCCTCTTACCTCTGCCTCCCAAGTGCTGGGATTACAGGTGTGTGCCACCACGTCTGGTTTTGTGAACTGCGGATAGAACCCAGAGCTTCGTGCATGCTCAGTGATCACTCTGCTAACTATACCCAAATCTGAAACATAGTATATCTCGTTTTTTAAAAATATTTTTTTTATTTATTTATTTGAGAGACAGAAAGAGGGCAGGAGAGGGAAAGAGAGAGAGAATGGGTGCGCCAGAGCATCCAGCCACAGATGCGTGCGCCGCCTTGTACATCTGGCTTATGTGGGACCTGGAGAGTCGAACCTTGGTCCTTTGGCTTTGCAGGCAAGCGCCTTACCTGCTAAGCCATCTCTCCAGCCCGTGAGACATAGTATTTCTTGATGTCAGAAAGCTGATGATCTTGTAGGAAGGGCAGATAAATAAATATCAACTGTCAGATTGACTGCTTTAACAGGTAGTAGATTGTTCATCTAGAAAGAAGTAATGAACTTGGCCTTAGGGTTGGGGTAGACTTCACAAAAAGGGGGCCGTTGAGGTGAGTGTGGAAAGAAGCAGCAGGAAGCGATTCCTGGAAGATCAACAACAGCTCTTCCACATGCGTCCTCCACGCTCGCTCGCAGAGAGGCCCACGCGCCTTCCCCAGGGACGCTGACGGGTTAGCAAAACCTCAAACGCTAGACTAAATTCCACCGAGATGGCTTTATTTTCTGGATAAATGGAGACTAATCCCTTAGGTGCCAAGGCCCAATTTAACTGGATACTTTAAAATGGAAAAACCTTCTAGAATATACCGTCATAAACCCTTGGCATCTTCGAAGGGCACACCAGGGGGTCTTGGTGAGCCTCCAAATTCACAAATCCAGCTAGGTCTGGACACACTCCTCCTGCTCGTTCCAGGATCACATTTACAGGAAAAGCCACAGACATTCACTGGGAGGCCCACACCACACAGCCCTCCCTTCCCAGGGACTCTTTAACGTCGCCTTTCTTGATGAGCAATTCTATATAGCCAGTATATTGACCGCACATAACTCATGGTGCAGTCAAAACTCAATTATCTCTTTAACCCGGATTCCACACAGCTAGTCTTTCTCCGCCACTGGATCTAGCTGTGGTGCAACCATCCCTTTTCAGCTCAGCCTCGTGTGGCTGACACACAAAAAGGCCCCTGGAAGTGACAGACAACAGTCCCCGTGTGGTCATCCGAACGCCCACTCTGCGCCATAATTCAGCTTTCTCATCTGATTGAGCAGCATGTCTCCTCCCTCGCTCCCGTTTCACAGGGGCTGCTGAGGAAGGAGGGTATGGTTTGGCCAGCCCATCCGCCTCTTCTAAGCCTTTCCCCCAGCCACGCGTGTACCGTGGGCCAAGGGATTGTGGGGGGGGGGGACAGCGCAGAACTACAGTGGATCTCACCCCAGAAATCTCTTCGGGCCTTTTCTCCTCTCCATCACCTCTCTCATTTTATGTTCTCTGTGTGGACTACGTGGCATCGAGGGTTCACTTTGCTTTGAAATATTCTGCATTCGAATTGTATTCCCATTTAATCTTGTTTGCTTGTCCAATTTCTAGTTTTTAATCTCCCAGGGAAGTATGTTTATTAGGGATTGAATGCGTTACCTGTCCCCAGCTTCCTATGTTGAAGCCATAACCCCCACTGCGTGGAGAACGTGAGCTTTCTCTCTCCACGTGAGCACACAGTAGGACCACAGACATCTGCAGGGGAGTGGGAGAGCCCTCTACAGTTGTGAGTGCACCAGTCTGTGTTGTACAAGCCATTCAGCCTGTGTTATTTTGTTATAGCAGCCAGAGGTGGCCAGAGCCCTTGTTGAAATTGGTTAATAAATAGCTCTCTGATCTTCTTCTGGCTTCCGTGCCAACCACAAGGAATGCCAAGGCGCTCACACAACATTTGCAAAGTGAATGAATGAGTGAATGGATAGAACATTGATGGACTCAGTCACTTTAGAGAGAGAGAAAGAGGCAGATAGAGAGAATGGGCACACCAGGAGCCTCCAGCCACTGCAAACGAACTCTAGACACATGTGCCACCTTGTATATCTGGCTTACGTGGGTCCTGGAAAATCGAACCTGGGTTCTTGGGCTTCGCAGGCAAGCACCTTAACCGCTAAGCCATCTCTCCAGCCCTGAATGGAATATTTTAAATCTTCCTAAATCTTTGTCAATCTGATGCTAGAAAAATATCTCATTGTTAACTTGGTTTCTGACTGCCAATTGGGTAATCTGTTCCTATACTGTATCTATTTTCCCATCTGCTCGTTATATAATTGTAGGCTTTCAAAAATTCTCTTTTGTAGTTCTCAACCCCATATATATTATAAACACTCCCCTGCAGGCTGTCATTTGTATTGGAATTTTCTTTATGTTGTCTTTTGCTTGGCATAGGAGTTTATTTTTATTTTATTTATTTATTTTTGGGTTTTGGAGGTAGGGTCTTGCTCTAACCCAGGCTGACCTGGCATTCACTATGTAGTCTCCAGGTGGCCTCGAACTCACGGCGATCCTCCTACCTCTGCTTTCCGAGTGCCACTATTAAAGGTGTGTGCCACCACGCCTGGCTGGAGTTTTTATACTTATGTAGCCAGACATACATAACAAATGTTTTCTTTGTAGCCTCCCTTGCTACTTCCAGAATTAAAAAAATATTCTGCATTTATTTCAGATATTTTGAAGTGTTTTTTGTTTGTTCGTTTGTCTTGGTTTTTAGTTTCGTGCTGGTGGTTTTGAGTTTTGTTGGCAGTACCGGGAATTGAACCCACGGCCTCACATATGCTAGGCAATCAACCTACCTCTGAGCTACATTTCCAACCCTGGAGTTCTTTCTTAAGGATCTCCAGCCACTGCAAACGGACTCCAGATGCATGAGCCAATTTGTGCATCTGGCTTCATGTGGGTACTGGGGAATTGAACCTGGGTCCTTTGGCTTTTTTGGCAAACACCTTAGTTACTAAGCCATCTCTCCAGCCCCTGGAATTATTATTTCTTAAAATATTTTTATTTATTTATTTAGTTATTTATTTGAGAGAGGAGCAAAGAGGCAGGTAGAGAGAGAACGAGTGCACCAGGGCCTTTGGCCACTACAGACGAACTCCAGACACTTGCGCCCCCTTGTGCATCTGACTTATGTGGGTCCTGGGGAATCAACCCTGGGTCTTTTGGATTTGCAGGCAAGCACCTTACTCGCTAAGCCATCTCTCCAGTGCTCCTGGAATTTTTGTTTTGTTTTTCAAGGTAGGGTCTCATTCTAGCTCAGGCTGACCTGAAATTCACTTGTAGTCTCAGGGTGGCCTATTATTATTGTCGTGGGGGGGGGGGGTTCGAGGTAGTGTCTCACTATAGGTCAGGCTGACCTGGAATTCACTCTGTAGTCTCAGAGTGGCCTTGAACTCACTGTGATCCTCCTACCTCTGCCTCTTGAGTGCTGGGAATAAAAGCGTGTGCCACCACGTCCGGCTGGAATTATGTTTTATAGATGGAAACAAAAAAGGAGAGCCAACATTTTTCCTAAATTTTCTGTAAACCCCTCCCCATTTATTAGATAATCTACCCTCTCCCCTTCTTATTGGTAATGCATTTATTGTAATATATATATACATACATATGTATATGCATATGAAGGATATTTCACTCTAATTTATCCAAGCTTTGATTCCTTTGCTAGCACCAAGGGGTGGATTTGGAGGGAGGATCTATTTCTCACATACGTAGGTGCCTTTCACTTCTGCAGTGACTGAAAGACTGTAAATGCTTGAGACCATTAATGAGGAGTTTCCTTTCCCACTTCAGGTTAGCACCGTCAGCGAGCAAAATTTATGTTTCAGCGAAATATCCGATTCTTCCATGCCAGGCAGCACGCAAGGTCCCACTGTAACACTTATGCCCCAAGAGCGTATCAAGTGATGTGCCAGCGTTATTGACCTACCTCCGTGACAGCCTGGACTACTGATGCCTTTCTAGAATATTTCCTGAGAGGTGGGAATGACCACATCACTGGGATGGGGCCTCTGACTGTGTTCAGCCATGAGCGACAAAGATCCCTTCTGAAATCACTTCTCTCTGGTTTGCTTCCTACTGATCTTGTGGACATCTTGGATGCCAATCCCAAACCTCCCCGGCTGCCATGCGGAGCCAAAAAAGAAAAAGGCCAGACATGAGACACGAGATAAACGTTTCATTATCTCAAATTAGATGTGAACTGAAAATAAATTTGCCATGCCAGCCAATTATTTCCAGCAAGAACGCCCACAACCCAACTGTCTTAAAACTAATATATTACCTCTGATAGGCATTCCACATTTTCACTGATTTATAAATAATGGCCCAGTACAAGTTACTTCATTCAGTTACCTTGGCACTGACATGCAGTTTGTCTTGGACAGGGTCCTGACAGTAGCCATTGCTCAAAGCCAAGCATTCTCAGGTGTTTTGCCAAGATTTTATTTGGCCATGGCAAGGGTCTGGTACGACCAATCTTAAGCATTCGCAGCCATGGGTATTGGTTCAGCCAAGCTGAATGAGGCTGACTTTAGGGGTCTGGCTGGCTCACTCATTCATTTACACGCTGGTGTGGACTCGGGGCAAGAAGACAGTCTTCTTGCTGGTGGGCAGTAAGTGACAGAGGACTCACCCCCAGCTAGAGAGTCAGTTAAGACATGTGACTAGGTCCAGAAAGTACAACAAAGACCACTGCCTCCAAGCCATGCAGGGAGTACAGTTTGAAGTCCTACTGCTAAATATTTATGTAAGAGCCCCGTTGAGAAATAACACGATTCTGAGGAGATTGTTTGAAGGATAAGCACTTCATCCGTTCTTGGAGAAACCCCCCGGGTCCCACCGGAGCGCCTACAACACAAGAGCCTGGAGTGCATCACACCGGCCCCAACAGAATTGCTTTGCTAACACTGTTTTTGGTGCGATGCTATGGGTAGGGTTTTTTTTTTTGCTTTGTTTTGTTTTGTTTAACGTTACAAGAAACAGTCCCTGTGAACAGCGTCGTTACGTTTGGGCTTAACTAGGTTGTCGAAGACATTGTTCATGGCCTTCCACGCTGTTTTCTTTATTTGACTACCCTCAAAGGAAATTCTGTCTGAATTTAGTATTTAAAACAGTGGACTTCCTTCTGGGTAATTGAGTTATCTAGCTGTGGCGTGGTTTTCCAAAGGGTACTTTAAGTAACACTAGGGCAAAGTGTGACTAACAGGTATTCCATTAAAAAGGTATTTCAGCCAGGCGTGGTGGCGCACGCCTTTAATCCCAGCATTGGGGAGGCAGAGGTAGGAGGATCGCCGTGAGTTCAAGGCTGCCCTGAGACTACATAGTGAATTTCAGGTCCGCCGGGACTAGAGTGAGACCCTACCTCGAAAAACAAAACAAAAAAAAAAAAAAAAAAAAAAAAGGTATTTCATTGTTTAAAAAAAACATGTAATACATTATACACATATTGAAAATATAAATCTCTAGAGCAACACTACTGGTTGTTTTATCATTTACCACAGGACTTTGCTGAGTCACTATGTATAGCAGAATGTTATCTAATATAACATTTGCTGGGGTCAGACAGCCAGTTCAGTAGTGATACTAGGCCCTGACTACAGAAGTTTATAGACATAGGTATCTGTAGGTCAAAATTGCCTTCTCATCTACTCTGAGACTTATTTTTTTAATTTTTATTTATTTGAGAGAGAGAAGAAGAGACAGAGAGAGAGAGAGAGAATGGGCATGCCAGGGCCTCCAGCTGCTGCAGATGAACTCCAGACATATGTGCCTCCTTGTGCATCTGGCTTACGTGGGTTCAGGGGAATCGAACCTAGGTCCTTTGGCTTTGCAGGCGAGTGCCGGTTCCCCAGCCCCTACTCTGAGACTTCTGACTGGACTGTCTGGCTTCCCCTCAGCCTGGTGTGGGGTAACCTAGAGATCTTAAAACATGACACAGTGCATGCTAAGTCTTCTCTCACTCTCTGCGTCTGCCTCTTACCATCTCCCAGGTACCTTCTCTCTCTCTCTCTCTCTCTCTTTCTCTCTGGAGCATAGTTTCCAGAGCTCTTCACCTGCCCTCATAGGCTGCCACATCTCTCCATCTCACAGCAGGCTTTGCTTTCTCATCTTATACAATGATGTCTGCTCTGATCTGCTTATTTTATTTATTTTTTATTTATTTATTTTTGGTTTGTCGAGGTAGGATTTCACTCTAGTCCAGGCTGACCTGGAATTCACTATGTAGTCTCAGGGTGGTCTCGAACTCACGGTGATCCTCCTACCTCTGCCTCTGGAGTGCTGGGATTAAAGATCCCTTTGTTATTCACTGCTGTGTATGCCCGGCTCGTTGACCTGCAAGGAGCTTCCAAGAATTCTCCCTGTCTCCACCTGTCATGTCACAATAGGAGACGTGGGATAATAGATGCCCACTGTTATGGCCAGCTGTAAGTGGATTCTGAGCATCTCCTAAGTATCATTCCTTTCTTTTCTCTCCCCTGCCCACTTCTGGTAAACCTCTCAAGACTTTGGGGGAAAATGCTGGCATGGAAAACACATCATTAGGTAGTCAAGAATCTTTTCCTTCTATGCAAGGAAGTCTCACGCGAGGGCACCCTCTCGTTTCTGAGTGGTCTGCTCATGCAAACGTACATGCACACGTGCTTCTGTGTTCCAAGACCACCACCCTGCCCTCTTCAAGATCAGAGGCCTTAAGATTTTACAAAACTGCATTCTGAGAATGGTACCCTATCAATTCCTTTCCTCCTTAGCAAAAGAACCCCTCATTATAGCAGGCTGCAGAGAATAAATATTTCACTCCCCATGCTCCTTTGGAACACAGAGTGAACATGCGACTGAGTTCCATCATGGAACTGGCATCTACAATTTCAAACACGAATCCTTAACGATTTGCTCGTTTTTTTTTTTTTTTTTTTTTTTTTTTTAAATCTAGCCCTCTGTTTCTATCGGTTTGATTACGACTGTGACATCTTAAACCATGAAGTGACATACCAAAAAGACAGCAGAGTAGCAGACTGCAAGGGTCATAGTCCCTGCGTGACTGTGACACATGTACAATCCTAGACGTCTTAGGTCTAGAAGTTTCTATGTGTCATGTTTACCTGAGGCTCTATTCTCTGGGGCTTTTCTATAACTCACACAGCCGTTCTTGGCCCTGTTTCTTAAAAAGGGGGAGGTATCAAAATAAGAAAGAGAATGGGCTGGGCGTGGTGGCACACGCCTTTGACCCCAGCACTCGGGAGGCAGAGGTAGGAGGATCGCCATGAGTTCGAGGCCACCCTGAGACAACGTAGTGAATTCCAGGTCAGCCTGAGCTAGAGTGAGACCCTACCTCGAAAAAGAAAAATGCAGATCTTCTGACCCCCACCTGAGATGTGCTGCGATGAGCCACAGGTATATGGAAATACAAGAGGCACTGCTTAGGGAAGGAGGGGGCTGTGAGATCAGGTAGAGACAAAAAGTCAAGACAACGGTTTCCGCTCATCACACAGAGCTGGAACCGGGCAGCAGTTTAGGAAGAGCAAGCCCATTGGAAAACCTGGTCACACACCAAGGTGATAGCAGAGAAGCTGTGTCCATGCCACATAACAAAAAAAACAAAAAAGAAAAAAGTTACCAGCTCTGGGTCTGGTGGCACATACTCGTACTCCTGGCTCTACAAGGGGAAGCAAAGGTAGGGAGCTTGGGAGGATGCGTGTGGAGTTGAAAGGCCAGACTGGGCTGCTCAGTGAGGGGGCTGAGAGATGGCTTAGCGGTTAAGGCGTTTGCCTGCAAAGCCAAAGGATCCCGGTTCAATTCTACAGGGCCCACGTAAGCCAGATGCACAAGAGGGCGCACTGCGTCTGGAGTTCCTTTGCAGTGACTAGAAGCCCTGGCGCGCCCATCCTCTTTCTCTCTCTCTTCTCTCTCTCTCCCTCTTTCTCTCTCCCAAATAAATAAAATATATTTTTAAAAAAAAGATTAAAGAATGGAGCTGGGAAGATGGCTCAGTCAGTAAGGTGCTTGTTTACACGGGCATGAGGACCTGAGTTCATATCCCCAGAACCCACATAACTGCGAGGTGGGCCAGCAGCAAACCTGTAATCTGAGCATTTAGGAAGGCAGAGACGGGACCCACGGGGCAAGTGGGCTAGCTAGACTAGCTAAGTCGCTGGGTTGTGGGTGCAAGTGAGAGAAGACCCTGCCTTGATAAATAAAGTGAATTCAATGGATGTCCAACTATGGCTTCCACACGCATGCAACTCACACACTTACAACACACATACATGCATGTGCCCACACACCAAACGGATCTGAGAAACTCATCAAGAACATAACACACAGGTAAAAGGGACAATTTTAAAACATGAAAAAGAAACGGAGAAACCAGGGTGATAGGGTCCTGATTTTGTCTGGTCTGTTGTAGGAAGAGAATAAGGGTGAAAGGTAACATGTGAAGAGATGATGACCAAGGATCTTGCAGATTTGGAGATAGCTTCTGAGCCTACAGCTTAAAAGGCACACAGAAGCCTGGTGTGGGGGCACACCTTTAATCCCAGCACTCGGGAGGCAGAAGTGGGAGGATCACTGAGTTTGTGGCCAGCCTGGGACTTCAGAATGAGTTCCAGGTTAGCCTAGGCTAGAGTGAGACCCTACCTCAATAAAAGAAAAAGAAAGAAAGAAAGAAGGAAGGAAGAAAGAAAGAAAGAAAGAAAGAAAGAAAGAAAGAAAGAAAGAAAGAAAGGCTGGAGGGATGGCTTAGTGGTTAAGGTGCTTGCCTGCAAAGCCAGAGGACCCAGGTTCAATTCCCTAGGACAAGGGGGCACATGCGTCTGGAATTCATATGCAGTGGCTGGAAGCCCTGGCAGCGCCCATTCTCTCTCTCTCTTCCCCCTCATCTCTGACTCTAATAAATAAATAAAAATAAACCTTTAAAAAAAGAAAGAAAGGAAAGAAGGGAAGGAAAGAAAGATAGAAAGGGCACATAGAATAAGTAAAAACAAATACACTCATAGACCCATGATTGTGAACTATACCACGAAGGAGAATGATAATATTTTGAAGACACTAGCAAGTAGAGAGAGATGATCTTCAAAGAAATGTCTCTCCGGTGGATATCAGCCTTCATATTGGCAGGGATAGGTCCTGGCAATGAGGGGAGAGCATCTTTAAAATGCTGACGTGAAAGTCAGCCTACAGTTCTCTCTTCAGCTGGCCCACATCTGAGACTGGGGACAAAGGAAAGATATTTCCAGAAGAAAAAAAAAAAAAGATTAAGAGCTAACTGAACACAGATCCTCCTCACTGAAATAGCTACCAAAGGATTCCTTCAGGAAAACCAGGAAAAAAGATGGGAATACAAGACTCAATGGTGTCTAACGGAACTTGTGAACACTTTGGTAAATCTAAATAGCTGTAGATTCTAAAACTAGTAGTGATGACGAATGGCAGATAAAACTACGGTGTAGCTAGAGACCATCACAGCATGGAAGACGGGAGGAGCTAAGGCATCATCAATTCTCTTAGCAGCGTATATACATCTGTAGGAGTCTCTATTTAGGATTATGGGGGTTAAAAAAAAGTTAGCATAGCTACAAAATATGTAGAAATAGGGCTGGAGAGATGGCTCAGCGGTTAAAGCGCTTGCCTGCGAAGCCCAAGGACCCACGTTCGACTCTCCAGATCCCACGTAAGCCAGATGCACAAAGGTGAGGCAAGCGCAAGATCACACGTGCCCACTAGGTGCCGCTAAAACATCTCTCCAGCCCCTTTTTATTTTATTTATTTATTTATTTATTTTGAGAGAGAGAGAGAGAATGGGCACACCAGGGCCTCTAGCCACAGCCAACAAATTCCAGATGCATGCGCCACCTTGTGCATCTGGCTTGCTTGGCTACTGGAGACTCAAACACGGGTCCGTAGGCTTCACAGGCAAATGCCTTATTAACCACTAAGCCGTATCTCCAGTCCGCCCTAGGATGATGAGGCTGAGGATGAGGATGGTGTTGGAAGCAACAGCTTAATACCAACTGTTTAGTGAGTACTAAGCATGATCATGCACTTTACACATAACATACCATGTCGATACACATGACACATATAGGTAAGTGGAACCTCTGCCTCACAGTCAAGAAAAGTGGAGGCTTAGGGAGGTAATAAAATTTGTGCAAATTGGAATCTATTAAATGACAGAGGTCGGGGGCTGGAGAGAAGGCTCAGTGGTTGTTTTGGTTCCCCAGTGTCCACACAGAGCCAGATACGCAAAGTGGCTCATGCATCTGGAGTTCGGTTGCAGAGGCAGAAGGCCCTAGCATACTCATTCTCTCTCAAACAAATAAAGATTTTGAAAAATAAACAAAAATAAAAATTACAGCTGGGCGTGGTGGCGCACGCCTTTAATCCCAGCACTTGGGAGGCAGAGGTAGGAGGATTGCCATGAGTTCAAGGCCACCCCGAGACTCCATAGTGAATTCCAGGTCAGCCTAGGCTAGAGTAAGACCCTACCTCAAAAAACAAACAAATAAAATAAAATAAAATAAAATAAATAAATAAATAAAAATAAAAATTACAGAGATGGGATTTCAATCCAAAAAGTCCAACCCCTAGGCACAAAAACATGATCCCTGAACAAGCTAAAGTCAAATTCTATGTGACAGAAAATTCCAGTTTAATGGCAATTTAAATATATTTAATTTAATTAATTTATTTATTTGACAGAGAAAAAGGAAGAAAGAGATAGAGAATGGGTGCGCCAGGGCCTTCAGCCACTGCAAATGGACGCGTGCGCCCCCTTGTGCATCTGGCTAACGTGGGTCCTGGGGAATCGAACCTGGGTCCTTTGGCTTTGCAGGCAAATGCCTTAACCACTAAGCCATCCCTCCAGCCCTATAGTGCCAAGTTAAACAAGACAGGAGTTCGTTTCTTTCTGAATTGAGAAAAGACCGGAAGGTGATGCTCCAAGGCTAGCTGGCCTTTCCCTGGGTTTCTCTTTAGACTTGGTTTCTCTGCCACCTCACCTGGCTATTCTGAGGTGGTCGCCAGAGCTCCAGGGCACAGCAGTACACTATGATAGAGGGGAAAGATGGAGAAGAGTGTGGGTGATCTACGTCACCCCACGCTTTAAGGGTGCTTTCTTGAAACACCAATGCTGGGCACAGAGAAACTTAACGTTCTTAGAATCTTGGTGAGCTGGGCTAGACCAAGCACGATCCAGGAAGTATAGGCTTATGTAGCCACTAAGACAAATCGGGCCAGCGTCCTCCAAGGCTCCTCTCCACAGGCCTGTCATACTGTAGTGCCACATGGGACAATTGAGGAGTTTTACAGAAGGAGTGGGAATCAGAGAGGAAGCGCCCTCTCCTTCCCCCTTCTCCAGTGCAGGAGAGTGCTTCTCAGTAAATGTGGCATAGCTTTTGGATTTGCACCAGGGTTCAGTGACTCTGATCCCATGTTCTTTCCTGGGCGCCATCCACCTTGGTGTTATGGTCAGGTTTGGTTTGAATTGGTTTGGAGTTTTCTTTTTTTTTTTTTTTTAACATTCTCTTTTTTGTTGTTGTTGTTTTTATTTATTTATTTATTTGAGAGCAACAGACAGAGAAAGAGGCAGATATATAGAGAGAGGGAATGGGCACGCCATGGCCTCCAGCCACTGCGAACGAACTCCAGACGCGTGCAGCCCCCTTGTGCATCTGGCTAACGTGGGTCCTGGGGAATCGAGCCTCGAACCGGGGTCGTTAGGCTTCACAGGCAAGCGCTTAACCGCTAAGCCATCTCTCCAGCCCTGGTTTGGCGTTTTCTTAAGCCGATACTGTCCTATCCTCCCCAGGAGTTACACAAATGAATAAAGGGGTTCAGCTCTTCCTGAAGCAGGGAAATGCTCTGACGGACTCTGCCCGGAGGGAGAGGCTGTTTTGCAAGTACTCAGTGGCTGATGAATGCCTACAGGATCTGACAGACCAGGATGACTTGGTGATGAGTCACGTTTGGTGACAGAAGAGAGCTCGTAGGGTCTTTCTAATCTGCTGACATGTAAAGACTATGTGTCTGTGTCTATTAACTATGTCCCTGCCTGACAAAAACACAACCACCCACGAGCCAGTGGCAGCTTGGTTTGACTATGAGGGGATTGCTCCCTCCCTCCACAGGATCTTCTCCTGACAGAAATGCCACAAGCACATTGGTCACCCCGACGCAGGCATTTTTTCTCAGTAAAGAGGCCCTTCGGGCTGTGTCTCTTCCTCTGTGCCAACACATCCCTTTCATTCAATCCCATTGTAGATGTCATAGACATTGCCCATACCTGAAACAATGCTTGTCAAAACTGTCTTTAGTGAAGGAAGAAGGAAGGAAGGAAAGAGAGAAATAGGGCTGGAGGGATGGCTTAGCAGTTAAGGTGTTTGCCTGCAAAGCCAAAGGACCCAGGTTTGATTCCCCAGGACCCATGTTAGCCAGATGCACAAGGGGGCGCACACATCTGGAGTTTGTTTGCAGTGGCTGGAGGCCTTGGTGCGCCCATTCTTTTTCTCTCTCTCTCCCTCTCTCTCTCTCTCTCTCCCTCACTCTTTTTCTGTCAAATAAATAAATAAAGATAAAATATTTAGAAAGATGGGCTGGAGACATGGCTTAGCGGTTAAGCGCTTGCCTGTGAAGCCTAAGGACCCCAGTTTGAGGCTCGATTCCCCAGGACCCATGTTAGGCCAGATTCACAAGGGGGCACATGCGTCTGGAGTTAGTTTGCAGTGGCTGGAGGCCCTGGCGCACCCATTCTCCCTCTCTCTCTCTCTCTCTCTCTCTCTCTCTGCCTCTTTCTCTCTCTGTCTGTCGTTCTCAAATAAGTAAATAAAAATAAATATTTTTAAAAATATACTTAGAAAGAGAGAAATAGATTAATGAGCCAGTTCCTCCTATATCATTTACACAAAGGCAAATTGATTCAGGTTCAATAATTGCAGGGACATGGAAACGGAGAAAAAATAGAAATGTTCTAATAGTGTCATGAACTTAAACACTTAATTACAAGAGGCAAGAGCAAACCAGTCCCTTTAGAGGTAGCAAAATTCACCCTAGGGCTGGGGAGAGACGGTTCGGAGGTTAACAACACTTAAGCATGGGTCCCTTGGAAGGGCCTGAGACTTCTCAGGCCCCACTCTACTCCCTAGAACCTACATAAAAAGCTGCCCATGACCATGTACATCTGTAAACGCAGTGGCAGGGGGAAGGAGGGGATTAGGCGAATGGCAGGGGAGGGAACGCCAGAAAACCGTCGGGCTCAGCTGATCAAAAGCAGCAATTCCTGGTTGAGAGAGAGAGAGAGAGAGATCCCATCTCAAGGAGATACGCTGATGAGCAATAGAGGGGTCCTGGAATGTCTCCTCTAGCCTCACATGTGGTCCTGCACATATGTGCATACACCACACATGATACACCGCCCCACACATACTCTACACGCAGGCGTATGCAGCGCGTGCACACACACACACACACACACACACACACACACGCCCTCACCCTCGCACTTGCCTTTAGATAGTCCATTCTCCCATGGACATCTTATATTTACCTCCAGTGCTTCTCAGAGTGAAGTCATCGACTTCTCTGTGAATCAAATTAGATCAGTAAATACACTCCATGGGAGAAAGGGGGAAAAAAAATGTACAGGAATCCAATTACACCTTCTGGAAATGCATAGGCTCCAGTAGCCCAGGCATAGGTCCCCAGAACCTTGGCTCGGTTATGAATACGAGAGAAACACTTCAAACCTTTCCTGGGGAGGAGGAGGTGGGGAACAGAGGGGGAAAGTGGGTGGGGGGGGGAGTGCACTCCTAAAAAAGCTGACAAGGGAACCACATTGGCAAGGACGCCTCAGAGAGGGAGGGCTAGGCTGAAGTATGAAGCCATTGTGCGCTTTTAAGCCTTGCCCATCGTTCAGAACTGAAATTCGTAAACTCTTTCAGTGCGCTCTCTCTTTTTTTTAAATCTCCCTCTTTTAAAATTAAAGGCTATTCCAATATGCTTAACTGAAATTAACAGTGGTGACAAAGGGCCTTTCTCCGTACTTTAGATCCTGACACAGAGGCATTCCAACAGGCTTAGAGCTGGAGGAAGCCGAATGAGGTGAAAGTAAACTGGGGCTGGGCTGGCAAAACTTCACAACCGGAGTGCGCCAGTCCTTCCTCTGCCAGAGTTCACAGGACAGAGTGACCTGGGCCAGTCACACAGGCGTTGGAGATGTCTCTTAGTGACTAATCACCAGCTGCTTTTACAGACCACGCAAGTTTTTACATCTAAGTCACATGTTCAACCTCTGGCACACTGTAGATACCAAATAAGCCAGGATTCCCTTAGAGAATCCAGAAGCTTAGGGCTACAGTCACCTCGGCTCCCAAGTGATAAGGAGGCCTGAAGCCTGAGCCATGAGATCTACTCGGGTTCCTGGGGGCCAGAGGCATCACCTCAGACCTTCTTACAAAGACCCGGGACCCACCAGCAAACCGAGAACAATTCTCAGAGGAGTATTGTCAGGCAGAAATGGAGACAGCGCATAAAAGGAAAGGTTTCAGACAGCAATCAGCCAGGCATGGTGGCGCACGTCTTCAATCCCAACACTGGGAGGCAGAGGTAGGAGGATCGCTGTGAGTTCAACGCCAGCCTGGGCCTACGGAGGGAGTTACAAGTCAGTCTGGGTTAGAGGGAGACCCTACCTCACAAACAAACAAACAACAACAACAAAAAGAAAAACAGCAATGAAAAAATGGAACAGAAGGCATTAGAGATGGCTTAGCGGTGAAGGCACTTGCTTGCAAAGCCAAAGGACCCAGGTTCAATTCCCTAGGACCCATGTAAGCCAGATGCACAAGGTGGCCCATGCATATGGAGTTCATTTTCAGTGGCTAGAGGCCCTGGTGCACCCATTCTCTCTCTCTCTTTCTCTCTCTCTCTCTCTCTCATAAATAAATAAGTAAATAAATAAATAAATAAAAACTTAAAAAAATAAAATATTTTTTTAAAGTGGAACAGAGAGCTGGGCATGGTGGCACATGCCTTTAATCCCTGCTGTCGGGAGGCAGAGGTAGGAGGACCGCCGTGAAGACAGGGCCAGCTTGAGACTGCATAGTAAATTCCAGGTCAGCCTGGGCTAGAGTGAGACCCTACCTCAAAAAACTAAAAATAAAAAAGGAACAGAAAGCACCTAAGAAAAGTCATGGTGCCTCCAGAATGAGACAGGGGAGGGCGCTGCTGGTAACATTTTGATCAATAAGCAACTTATTCTTTATTGAAAATTTTCATATATGCATATAATGCATTTTGGACATACCCACTCCTCCCCGTTACTTTCCTTTGCCCTTCCCCATTTCTCTTCTACTAAACCTTCTCAAAAAAGCAATTTCTTTTTTAAAAAATATTTTATTTTTATTTATTTATTTGAGAGAGAGAGAGATACAGGAGAGAGAGAGAGTGGGCACACCAGGGCCTCCAGCCACTGCAAAGGAACTCCAGACGCATGCGCTCCCTTGTGCATCTGGCTTATGTGGGTCCTGGGGAGTTGAACCTGGATCCCTTGGCTTTGCAGGCAAGCGCCTTAACCACTGAGCCATCCCCCCAGCCCTCAAGAAGGCAATTTCTGAGTCTCATCTCCACCGCCCAGAGTCACACTGAGCGCTATCTGGGGACGCCAGAGATGGCCGCACTCTGCGTTGGCCAGTGTTGGGTGTCACCATCCAGAAGCAGCATTGACAGGACCTACATGGCCCGTCCAGGGGAGAAGCTACCACCCAGAGTGAAATGTCACCACCCAGACTTTCCTCCATCGAGATGCTTTCCAGAAAGGAAATCTGCCAAGAGACAGGAGCTACCGAGCGCAGGGAGGAGACATGGCATATTGGAGCCATGTGGGGAACGTGGATTTCTGGCTCTGCCCGTACCCAAAGATAGAGCATCCGAGTGGGGAAGGAGTGTCTTGTTTCACAACCCTCAGGCATTTAGAGAGAGCAAGTCTCTCTTGATGTCCTGGAACCCATAGGTGATGTCCTGGTCCTTAGGAGGATCCATACGGAGGCCAGCCTGTCCCCAGCCCTCCTTACTGCCTTTGGGCATTTCTACTCCACATACAACCAATTAGCCTGAGTGTCAATCCGGAAGAAAAAGCAAGGGAGGCAGAGTCCCTGCCCTCCCTGGGAATCAATCCTCCCTCCTCCCCCAGCGCTCAGGCCAACCCAATCCGCCTTTCTTCTCCTTAGCTGAGCCTGACTGAGACACGATCATCCCCCCCACCCCCACCACCACCCCCCCACACACAGAAGGTTGTCACAGACCAATTGTCTAAACTGCGTGAAAACAGAAAACGAAATCCACCGAAGCCCCGAGTCTCAAGAACAGCTTGGCAGGCCCCGTGCGCCGTGCTAACAATTTCATGCTGTTTTAAGACTTTCTAACTAAGCAACATGTACCAACAACCAGATGTGCCCCGGATGTGCACCGATACCCAGAGGAGGAAAAAAAAAAAACCCTTGGCGCACCCATATTCTCTCTCTCTCTCTCTCTCTCTCTCTCTCCCTCCCTCTGTATCCAATAAATAAATAAATAAATAAATAAAATAAAATTAAAAAGGAAAAGGAAAAAAAGAAAGATCAGCTTCCAGGGACAGAACTCTGTAAAACAGGAAAGCACTCATCAGTAAATGAAGTTTCCAGAAAAAAAAAAGAAAGAAAGCAAAGAAAAGGAAAAAGAAATAAAGCTTCCAAGCATGCTGGCCTGGGTTTGGGAGGGAAACTGTCACGTCAGCCTAGATATGACAGTCAGAGGTACTCAAGCCCTCCTCAGAGATTCTAGTCCCTGCTTTCTTTGTGCGAATCATACAAAGATGCTCATAGATGCTACTCATTTGCACAGGACAGAGACCGGGAAGCATATATGTGTGTGTGTATATATATATGTGTGTGTGTGTGTGTGTGTATTCATACCATAAAGTATTATGCTCAGAAATGGAGAAAGGCCAAGGAGAAGAGGCCTGTCTTAATGAGCTTCCGAGATTCCATTCCAATTATATCAACATGGAAGTGAGGCCCTTACATACACGCGCTGAGGACACAAAAGGAAAAGCGACAGCTAATAGGGAAGGCAGCAGTCATCACTTAAGGGTGTGAAGGAGGCACGTGGGCTGTGTCTGTGGCAGAGGAGCCCAGAGCACATTCCCGGCACCCAGCACACACAGGGTGCCGGAGCCAGGACTCAGCATAGACATCCGTCCACCAAGAAGCATATGCGGGCTGGAGAGATGGCTCAGCGGTTAAGGCTCGTGCCTGTGAAGCCTAAGGACCCAGGTTCGATTCTCCAGGTCCCATGTAAGCCAGATGCACAAGGTAGCACATGTGTCTGGAGTTCGTTTGCAGTGGCTAGAGGCCCTGGTGCTCCCATTCTCTCTCTCTCTCTCTCTCTCTCTCCCCCTCTCTCTGTCTCTAATAAATAAATAAATAAATGAAAATAAAATATTTTTTTAAAAAAGAAGCATACGCTTTTTTAAAATATATTTTTTTATTTTTATCGACGAAAGAGAGAGAGACCGATAGAGAGAGAATGGGCGCACCAGGGCCTCCCCCAGCCCCCGCTTGTGCATCTGGCTTACGTGGGTCCTGGAGAATCGAACCTGGATCCTTTGGCTTTGCAGGCAAGCGCCTTAACCGCTAAGCCCTCTCTCCAGCCCACATATACTTTTTTGAAGGAAGCCAGGTTGACCTTTTGTGTAAATGCCTGTAGCCTTCCTTTCCAGTGAAATGGGACCATACCAGGGCTCGGCTTAACACTGAGACGTCCTCAGTGACCAGTAGAGACCAAGACCCTGGACTTTGAGCTGTCCCATGGTCCATTCCCATGTGGTAAGGTGACAGCTAGTTCAGGACAAAAGGACATCTATCATGCGACTTTAAACTTATATTCCACTAATTTATCTTCCTGCCTGCGTGTAGTGCACAATTCATATTTCTCTGAATTGTGAAATTATCGTGAAATACCACAATCATATCATGTCTGGAACTTGAACTTACCTGATAAATGTAAATAGGTAAACTATAATATGAGTTGTGTAGTGCTTTATTTTGGAGTGAGGGGGGAGGATTATCGGGGTTTTATTTCTCTTTCTTTCTCCTCCCTCCTCTCTCTTCTCTCTCTCTCTGCTAAGAAAAAGTAGCTGGCAACTGGACTTCCCCTGGCCCGAGAGGTCACTTCAGGTCAGCAGTTCTGTGCTTTGGGGAGTTCCTACTCCCTAGTAAAAGTCCATTAGCTGGGGCTTACTGCTGTCCTAAAGGCAGTAGCCTTCTTTTTTTTTTTTCGGGGAGGTCGTGTTTGTCACCTGTTAACTTGTTTATTGGCCCCGTGCTGGGGGGGGGGAGAGAGGGGAGGTGATGGGCGTGAAGGTCACAAGTAGGTGGGAATTGCACACCTCAAGCCCAAGCCTCTCCTTGGTCATTATTTTCCCAGAATGACCTCTCCAGGGTTGGGGGCGGGGTGGGGGTTACAAAGCCCTCCTTGAGCTAACATATGACAAGCCAGGGCACAATAGGACTGCAAACAGACCCCTAATGAATGGGTTTGCTTTAGAGCTGCTTCCCTTGTTTAAGGGACTTCATCCCAATAATTGCAGGTTCCATAATCATTAATCAATCACCCCCTACCTTTCTGGGTGCCTGCCACAAGCCCAGCCCTGTTCCAGCCACGGAGAAGAGAGCGGGGACAGGAATTAAGACGAATGGAGCAAGCGCCTGCCTTGAGCCAGGTGCTTCATGCGCCCTCAACAATCAGATGAAGAAACTGAGTCTCAGAGAAATTAACCTCAGAAGACGAAAATGAGTCTCAAAAAAAAAAAAAGGAAAAAAAAAACCAGCCGGGCGTGACAGCACACGCCTTTAATCCCAGCAGCACTCGGGAGGCAGAGGTAGGAGGATCAGCCGTGAGTTCGAGGCCACCCTGAGACTACATAGTGAATTCCAGTCAGCCTGGGCCAGAGTGAGACCTTACCCTACCTCGAAAAAAACAAAAAAAAAGTTATCTCGGTGTTATCAGCACATAAGCAAGTGAGAACCAGCATTGGCACAGGAGTCCCGTGCAACTCTGAAGCGTAGGTTCTCGTCCTCCAGGAGATGAGAAACACTTCAAAACCTGTGCAAAAGTAGAAAAGCTCAGGGGCTGGAGAGATGGCTTAGCAGTTAAGGCTCTTGCCAGTGAAGACTAAGGACCCAGGTTCTATTTCCCCAGGACCCACGTAAGCCAGATGCACAAGGTAGGTGTATGCACCTGGAGTTCGTTTGCAGTGGCTGGAGGCTCTGGTACAACCATTCTCTCTACCTGCCTCTCTCTCTCTGTCTCTCTCTCTCTCTGTCTCTCAAATAAATAAAATATTTTAAAAGAATAGAAAGTCGAAAAGCTCAGAGCAGGCTATGCAAGGTAGCCCAGAAAGTGTAAGAGACATGGAGCTGAGGTTCCCCACAAGACAGAAAGGCAGAGAGAATTATGCACATTTGACAAATTGTACTTGGGAACGTTCTCCAATCACAAGTTCAAGGTTGGCAGGGACTGTGGAATTTGTGCCTCGCTTGGGGCCAATAAATATCTCGTTCAATGTTCAGTGAGGATGTATGGGGGTGTGCGTGTGTGCGCGCGCACGCACGCGTGTGTATGTGTGTGCACGCACGCACGCGTGTGTATGTGTGTGCACGCACGCGTGAGCACACACACACACACAGGCTGTCCCACCCACACAGCTCCAAGCAGTGCCTAGACTGGGCTCAATAAAAGAGGACTTGAGCAGAGACGGAGGTGGTGCTGGCATCAGGCACCATGGGGATTAGGGAGAGGGCCAAACCAAGAGGGAGACGCGGAGCCAAGGCATCCTGTGACCACCCTGAACTGAGAGGTTGGCAGCTCCTAGGGAATGTCTCGTCCAAGTGCCCAATTTAGACCTTGTCCCAGTACATGAGAAATGCCAGGGCAGAAGTGAGGGGCCAAAAAAAAAAAAAAGATGAAGCGCAGAGGCTGACCAAGAGCTGGGCGTCTTTTTCTTTCTCCTCCTCTCCCAGGCACCCAGCTCTGCCTCGTCTTTGACGTGGCACTCCTTCATCCTCTTTCTATCCACTGGCTGAGTGGACAGAGCTGCCCCCCCCACCCTCCGCCGCCGCCAGCTCAGCCCAGTCCCAGGAGTCTCCTGGGCACTGGCCACCGCTACGTCTCTACCACAGAAAGACTTGGAGTCTTTAAGCCAACACGGGGCCTGGTTGGAGGTAGACAGAGAAGAGCTATGTGTACCAGCTAAGATATGTGGGATATGTGTGTATGCCAGCTGAGAGAACCTCATGAGTAAAACTACTCTTCCCCAGAGCTGGGATAAAAATATGATGCCTCGGCGGGAAAAGGGCTTGCCCGTGTATCTGGGTTGAGATCCCCAGAATCTACAGAAAAGCTGAACCTTTGGGCTGGAGGGATGGCTTAGCGGTTAAGGCGTTCGCCTGCAAAGCCAAAGGACACAGGTTCAATTCCCCAGGACCCACGTTAGCCAGACGCACAAGGGGGCGCACTCGTCCGGGGTTCATTTGCGGTGGCTGGAGGCCCTGGCGTGCCCATTCTCTCTCTCTCTCTCTCTCTCTCTCTCTCGCTTTCTCCCTCTTTCTCTGCCAAATAAATAAATAAATATAAATAAAAGCCGGGTGCGGTGGCGCACGCCTTTAATCCCAGCACTCGGGAGGCAGAGGTAGGAGGATCGCCGTGAGTTCGAGGCCACCCTGAGACTCCATAGTGAATTCCAGGTCAGCCTGGGCTAGAGTGAGACCCTACCTCGAAAAACCAAAATAAATAAATAAATAAATAAATAAATAAATAAAATACTTTAAAAATAAAAAGCTGGACCCTGTGGTGGGCATCTATAAACCCAGCGTGCGTATGACGAGAACGGAGGTAGAGACGGAACACTGGAAATTAGTTATCAAAGGAAAACTAGCCTGCTGAATGCAGTGGTAAGCAGCCTGCCCGAAACAAGGTGGGGAAGCCCAGGACCAGCCCTGAAAGCCGTCCTCTGACTGCGCACGCATACACACGTCGTGGCATACGTGGGCCTGCACTCACGCGCATGGACACGCAGATCCAGCGGATCATCCACAAATGAATGAAGAAGAAAAACAAGGCAAGCCTGGCCCATCGTCCGCGGCTCCCCTGACCTGATGCCTATGACTTCTCTGCGTGCGTTTCCAATTTAGCTTCCAGAGTGGGCTGCGGGCCTGGACGGTCAGGCCAACTCTTTCTCCAGCATTCAGGCCTCTCAAAACTCCAAGAAAAGAGAAGAGCCTTGACATTCAGGGCCAGGCCCCAGCCAAGATTTGACAAGCCAAACCTCAGAGAAGCCAGCAAGGCCCAGGCCCAGCTCCACGGCCTCCTCGGTGCAGGGCGTGCAGCGCAGCGGTCTGGGCCTGGGGCACAGTCCGAGTGAGGATTGTTGGGTGCGGGGCCCTGAAAGCACAAGCTCAGGAGACCCACCCTGGACTAAGCTGCCCCTTCCTTGTGCCCGGCTTCCCTCCTGGTCTTCCACAGGGCCTCTGGCTGATTCTGCTCTCAACGAAGTGGTGAGACAGGCAACGAGGGCCATTTCTCATCTTAATTAGCCGTGAGATACTGACGTTTCCCACACATCACGTGCAGGGTGCCCCCCAGGGGGGCCGGGGAGATGTTCTACAAAGACTCCACACTGCAGCCCACCAGAAAAGGAATGAGAGAGGACTGAAGGCTAAAATAGGAGGCAGAAAAGCCTAGTTTCGCCCACACTGGAATCCCCAAAGCAACACAAAACCAA
This sequence comes from Dipus sagitta, assembly GCA_036346955.1. Classification (NCBI taxonomy): domain Eukaryota; kingdom Metazoa; phylum Chordata; class Mammalia; order Rodentia; family Dipodidae; genus Dipus; species Dipus sagitta. Next base: position 12,557,989 of record CM070793.1, on the reverse strand, counting down.
ACATGTGGGGCTGGAGAGATGGCTTAGTGGTTAAGCGCTTGCCTGTGAAGCCTAAGGACCCCGGTTCAAGGCTCGATTCCCCAGAACCCACGTTAGCCAGATGCACAAGGGGGCCGCACGCGTCTGGAGTTCGTTTGCAGTGGCTGGAGGTCCTGGCGCGCCCATTCTCTCTCTCTCTCTCTCTATCTGCCTCTTTCTCTCTGTGTCTGTCACTCTCAAATAAATTAAAACAAACAAGAAAAAAACATAAAAAAAAAAACCTGTGATCTTCACTTCGGAGTAGGAGGGTGATGGTGTCAGGAGGGAAACAGGGAGACGCTCAACAGGACATAGTCTAAGGGAGATTCCTCCACATGGGACCTGGAGAGTCGAACACAGGTCCTTAGGCTTCACAGACAAGCGCCTTGACTGCTAAGCCATCTCTCCCAGCCTCCAAAGTAGGTCTTTTGAAGGAAGGCTGCAAAGATGAGCCCAGTCCCTTTCCTGATCAACAAGCTCTCTACCATTCAACCTCAGCCACGTGACCAGTCAAATACAGATCGATGACTACTGCAGGGAAGGGCAGACAGACAGACAAGCAGCTCACTTTGCAGAGCTCCCTGGCTTTGTGCTTCTCTTGCTGGAAGCTGTCTCTTTCCCACTCACAGCTCCTCTCTTTCCTCCTCTCAAGCCCCCTTCCCGTGGGGAAACCAGCAGGAGATGAGCTGTTCGGAGCCAAATGCACTGGGAAACTGCACTTTTGACTCAGAACACGTTTTCTTTTTTAATATTTTTTTTAATATATTTTATGTATTAGAGAAAGAGAGAGATAGTCAGGCAGAGAATGGGTGCGCCAGGGCCTCCAGCCACTGCAAACGAACTCCAGACGCGTGCGCCCCCTTGTGCGTCTGGCTAACGTGTGTCCTGGGGAATTGAACCTGGGTCCTTTGGCTTTGCAGGCAAACGCCTTAACCGCTAAGCCATCCCTGCAGCCCTCACCCTCCTTTTCTACAGCAGTCACCTGTGGTCCCCCCACCCTTGGGCATAGGCAGTGGGCAATTAGCAACTGGAGGAAAGGTTCCCCTGAGGGGTCCCTAGAACGTACATGGACCTCACCTCAGACGGCGAGAGCTAACTCGAGGCCTGCCCTTCCTACAGGGAAGGTTGTTCAATCCTGGGAATTTCAGGGTGTCTCTAGAAGAGGTGTATCAGTCTAGAGAGATTAGTGGTTAAGGCACTTGCCTGAAAAGCCAAAGGACCGAGGTTTGATTCCCCAGGACCCACGTAAACCAGATGTGCAAGGTGGTGCACGCATCTGGAGTTCGTTTGCAGCAGCTAGAGGCCCTGGAGCACCCATTCTCTCTCTCTCGCTCTCTCTTTCTCAAATAAATAAATAAAAGTAAAAAAAAAAAAAGAAAATAAGAAGCTTGTCAGTTAAAACACAGAATACAAACACTGAATTTCACTTAAACAAGTAATTTTCTGACACAAGTATGTTCCAAATGTTACATGGGCCATACCTAAAGTAAATATCATTTTTCACTATTTATCTGAAATTCGCATTTATCTGGGACATTAGTGATTTATTTGCTAAACCCAGAACCCTCTTTTGTTTACTTATTCTATTATTTATTTAGTTTTGTTGTTGTTTGAGGTAGGGTCTCATTAGCCAAGGCTGACCTGGAATTTACTCTGTAGTCTCAGGGTGGCCTCGAACTCACAGCGATCCTCCTACCTCAGCCTCCCGAGTGCTAGGATTAGAGGCGTGTGGCACCACGCCTGGCTTCAGAACCCTCCTTTAGGACCCTGTGTTCTACAGAAATATTGGAAGCAATGAGAGTACCAGAGAGTGAGAAAAGAGAAGCGATTACAATCTACTCACGGTATCCCTATGGTCTTTTCTCCTCTCAGTCTAACCTTTCTCCACCTTGAACTTCCTCGTCTCTGCTCCACTTGACCCTTTAGCAGCTACGAGCACCTGTGGTCCAGGTATAAATCAATACTTTTGTCCTTTAAGTCAACTGCAAGGAAGTAGAGAACTAAAGGCACATACAAATATTTGAATTCATATTAAAAAAACAATAAAATAAAAGTACAGGTGTAACCACATGTAAAGAGATGAGTTATCAAGCCCCAGGACCAGGTCCACGGGCTTGTAGTAAGGTTTGCAAGCTGGTATCCCTTCAATAATGCTGGACCACATTCCGTAACAAGAGGATCTAGGTAGCAGCGTACCTCATCATCCAGGAGTCTTTTGCCCCTGTCTGTCCTGAGCCGGGAGTGGTGGCGCACGCCTTTAATCCCAGCACTTGGGAGGCAGAGGTAGGAGGATCGCCGTGAGTTCGAGGCCACCCTGAGACTCCATAGTGAATTCCAGGTCAGCCTGAGCCAGAGTGAGACCTTACCTCAAAAAAAAAAAAAAAAAAAAATCAGAATTTCTAAATTCAGGACTCGGGTATTACCAGGTAATTCTAATATGGAGCCAGGACTGAGAATCTGAAAATCTATTAAGAAAGAGGAAGGGCCGGGCATGGTGGTATACGCCTTTAATCCCAGCACTTGGGAGGCAGAGGTAGGAGGATCACTGTGAGTTTGAGGGCACCCTGAGGCTACATAGTGAATTCCAGGTCAGCCTGGGCTAGTGTGAAACCCTACCTCGAAAAACCAAAAAAAAAAAAAAAAAGAAAAGAAAGAAAGGGGAAGGAGGGAAGGAGGGAAGGAAGGAAGGAAGGAAGGAAGGAAGGAAGGAAGGAAGGAAGGAAGGAAACTATTAATGCTCCAACCCTCAGACACTGATTCCATTGCTATGAGGTAGAGCCTAGGCATTGCAACTTTTGAATGCTCTCCAGGTGATGTTCATGTGCAACAAAGTTTGAGAACCATAGATCCTCACACATTAATATATTTCACATCTCCCAGGATCTTACTAAAATGCAGGTGCTGACTCAGTAGATCCGGGGTGGGAACTGAGTGTGTGCATGTGTGTGTGTGTGTGTGTGTGTTTATCTTCCAAGCCCCAGGAGATACACATGCTGCTGGTCTCCAGAGCACATTTTGACTCCTGATCCTAGATCAGGGGATCCCAAACCTGAGTGTCTCTTGGAATGACCTGGGGAGCCTTAAAAAAAAAAAAAACACGTTGGCCTGAGACTGCTCCGCCTCATCCCCACCCCCACCTCCAAATTCTGACGTAACTGCTGGGACCTGGACATCAGGATCATAAAAACTCCCCAGGTGATCCCACTGCACAGCCAAGGTTGAGAACCTTGGCTATAAACCAACACCTAGGCGTCATTTTACAAGTGGTCACGTGAGCCTCAGTGGGGAATACCTCTCTCCATGAGCACTTCTGACTCACCTCTATGGCCTGCCCAGCCAGCAAAAGATACTTTCTCCCCTTCCTTCAGAAAGAAGGCCGCGGCCTCTAGTAAAAATTCCCTTTCTCCCACTCTGGGCTGAACAAAGCCTCTAATTTCTCTCTCTCTCTCTCGTATATATTTGAGAGAGGGGGAGAGAAATAGGTAGCTAGAGAATGGGCACACCAGTATCTCCAACCAGTGCGAACAAAGTCCCCACACATGCACCCCCTTGTGCATCTGGCTTACGTGGGTCCTGGGGAGTCGAACCTGCATCCTTCGGCTTTGCAGGCAAGCGCCTTAACCGCTAAGCCGTCTCTCCAACCCAAAGCCTCCGATTTCTAGCTGTGTCGCAGAACAGGGAAGATGACCACAATGCCCCGTGGCTGGCTGGACCCGCCTGCTCAGCCTACCTTGTTCAGATGACCAGCTGCCATTGCTCAAGTGAGTTTCCCTGAAGCTGCCGGAGGAGCCTTGAGCCACAGCAAACCAAACGTCACCGTCAAGCACACAAAGAAGAGAAACCGTGCTCCTGACAGGGTGCTATCAATCAAAAGCGTGGGGCATTTCCCAGCCCAACTCGCAACCTCTCCCCTCTCCTACCTCATCCCTTTGAAACGGAGTTCTGATGACACCCAGGACAAGATGTGGCCTGCAGAGAGCCAAAGGGAGAAGGAAGGTGGAATTTAGAAAATTATTACTCTATTTAGGGTGTAATTTCCATGAAATTATTCAAGAATCTTCTCTCTCTCTCTCTCTCTCTTTTTTTTTTAACTAAAGGGCGATCATAAATACATCTTCATTAGTAGCTTTCATTTTCTGACAGGCTTTTGTTGGAAGGTGGGTCTTTCTTTTTTTCTCAGATTTTATTTTTAATTATTTATCTACTTATTAGAGACAGAGAGAAGGAGAGAGAAAGAGAATGGGCACTCCAGGGCCTCTATTCACTGCAAACAAACTCCAGATGCATGCGCCACCATGTGCATGTGGCTTACGTGGGACCTGGAGAATCGAACCTGGGTCCTTAGGCTTCGCAGGCATGCACCTTAACCACTAAGCCATCTCTCCATCCCGGGAAGGTGGCTCTTGCTTGTAGAAATGTGAGTCCATGCCTCGGACGTACACACGGAATCTGTGTAAAATGTGAACTCTAACGTGTAGAATTTGCAGGTCGCTGAAGTGTCGCAGTCTACCAAAATGGGTCTGGAATCAATAAGGTTCACATCAAACTCAATTGTAGTTAATTTTCATTGCTACCTAGAGGGACAAGCCTTGCACGGCCCTACACGCATGAAATTAAACATGAAAGCCCATGTAACGTGTACAAGCGGTACTTAAAATGACCAGCAAATGGGGTACGAAAACACGGCAGCCCAGCCCCATCGCAGAATTAGTGTTCATTTCTCGTTCCGTACTGGAAGTGACGCCCCCCCCCCACCCGGCCCCCAGCACCAAAATCAGAAGAGACACGCGCACAAGGCAGGGAACTAAAAGAGAGCTAACTGCACGCTTTCGGTTACACGCCCGCGGGGTTTCCCTCCGCACACCCCAGAGTCTCTTCCAAGCAGAAAAATCACAGTCTGACCTATGGAGAGCAAAGAAGGAAGGGGAGCAGGGCAAGGCTCTCCCCGAGGGTGCACACACTCCTCGGTACCCTCACCCCCACCCCGGCCAAGTTCTTTGCCCAGCGAGAGGATGGAAGGTGGTTTTTTGCTCTTGCAGCTGACATGAGGTGGGGGGGGGAGAGGGGAGTAGGGGTGGGCAGACGCCCACTCCGGGCACTTCCAGCCGAGGACACTGACTTCTCAGTCATGGAAACATTCTCCGAGACCGACACTAATGTGGGGGGGGGGAGGGGAGGGCACATCTGGTGTTTGGACTGTGTCCAGATTGGGGGTTTGCGTTAGTCAACTCAGCACGATAACCCGCTGGGGAGGCCGGGGAGGGGGATAGCGGGCCACTGCTGGGTGCAGTCCAAACGTCCAGCTCACATGTGAGACATGCTCATGCCTGTAAAGCGTGGAGCAGAGGCCACCTAGTCCCCTGTGCACCCCACCGTCCCATCCCCACCTACACAAGCCAACCCCAGGTGGAAATGCCAAAGCAGCTGTCACAGAGGTCTTCTATAACTCGTCGGGGGCGACCTGAAATGTGGGCTCCCCCCCGCCCCCCGCCACTGCCCGTCCCCATCATCCCCACTGCAGTTCACTTCCCACGTCTCTTCACGCTCTTAAAACGTGGTGTGTTCGCTTGAGATAACACAAGCTAAGGTGATGAAAGCAACCAGCTGTTTCTCCTCTCCCAACTTCCCGTGGTTTGCGATTGCACGGGAGGCAGTCCTCCTCCGTCCTCTCCGTGTCTCACGTCCATCCAGCTTACTCCCACGACTTCCATGGCAGCTTCCTCTTGGGATCTGAAAGAAGAGGCTGCCCTTCCTGTCTGCTTCCTGAACTTCTGTCAGGAGTAAGCCTCAACTCCTTATCTCCCAGGCCCAGAACAACAGGCTGCCATTGGGGAATCAGCGGACCACACAGAAGCCAAGCCCCACCCCACCACCACCACCACCACCACCACCACCACCACCATCAGACAGGTCAGGAATGACGAGGACGTTGGCAGCTTCCAGCCCCTGCCTTTGCAAAGTCTGTCACCTGTGGAAGCCATGAACAACACTGTTAAAGAGGTCATGAAGCAAACCAAAGCTAGGATAAAAAGGGATCATGTCCCCACCCTGCCCACAGCAGAAGCCTCAAGTTCCTTCCATGGCCCCTAGAGCTCCCTCCCTGATTGTCTACCCCGATGACCCTCTCCCGTACAAGCCACCAGGACCCCCCGACTATGGAAATCAGGGATCCCATCGGCCTGCTCAAGTCACAGAACAGTTAGTAGCACCGATAACTGCAGAATCTAGTCATCCTGCTCCTTTGACATTTCATGTCCATAGAGGAACGGGAAAGGAACGCAGGCTAAAGGAAAATAATGGTCCGTGGTTTGGACCATTCCAAAAGCAAATGGAGGTCTGCAGAGCTGGCTTAGCAGTTAAGGCGCTCTCCTGCGAAGCCTAAGGACCCAGGTTCGACTCTCCAGATCCCACGTTAGCCAGACGCACAAAGGTGAGGCAAGCGCAAGGTCGCGCGCTGCCCACTAGGTGGCGCAAGCGTCTGGCATTTGATCGCAGTGGCTGAGGCCCTGGGGCACCAACTCTCTCTCTCTCTCTCTGTGTGTCTCTCTAGAATAAAATTTTAAAAAACAAAAGCAAATATAACTCCTCTGTTAACCAATTTACACTTGGCAGAGATGGTCAGCACCTCTTCTACTCCATCCACCATACAAAGGGTGGCTATCCCCCCGCCCCACATTCCAGTTAATTCTGTCCTCGTAGCCTCACCAGAAAAGAAACGTATTTTCACTGCAATTCTCCTAATCCGCCTGGTCGCGCTGTCCCCACAGACCCCTCACTTCTGAGTATGCTGTAACCACCCCAGTGGACAGGGGCAGTCATAAACAGACAACAGAGTGGCCATCGCCCCCATCTTCAGGGGACAGCTATCTGTCAGGAAGACTTACCGACGCTCTTCCAAACCCGCCACCTCCTACGAGCAACTCACAGACATGGTCACTTTGTCTAAGCCAGCCAGGGTCTCTGCCAGAGCCAGCACTGTTTTTTTTTTTTTTCTCCCACCAGTGACTTGGTACGAAGCCATCTCGTGTACCATGCCAGGCAAGTAATTCACAAGACGCGTCAGAAGCTGCCGCCATCAACTGACTCAGCATTCCCTCTCCTTAGCGCAGCCGACATCCCCAACACCCCAGTAATCCAGCTCCGTTATTTTCCCGACCAACACCACTGATCTGGGTTCCCAGTGCCCGGTGCCCTGTGGATAAGGTATGTAGATGACGCATTCTCTCCGAACCGTTATCCACCCTGGGCCTTGATGCCCAACCTAGAAAGCATCTCAGAGAAAGCTCCGGTAAACGGGTAACGGGTGGGAAGTGTTTTTGTCCTGTCACTACGGAAACCATCAGGACCGTTTCCAACCAGAGAGACAGACTAGCTGTCCTTGGGACACAGCTTTGTCGTGTCCAGTAGAAACTGAGGAAGCTTCCAGCCCGGGGCAGCTGTGCACACAGGGTAGGATCAACGGTGGACCTCAGACCACACTGACTCCTCCGGTCTCCTGTGTGAAACTTTGTCCCACAAGCAGAGCTGACCCACCACAGACACCCCCATCTGGCCTCCTGAGCTGTTTCCCTAGCATAATTCCAGAGCCAAATTAAACGTTCACTCGATGTCCACAGACAGAAAGGGTTTTGACTACGTTGTATGTTTCAGAGAGTGAGTGAAATTCCATTAACGTTTCAGGGGCGGGCGAGAGGAGTAACAAATAACTTGTCTGAAGGTTTTACATTTCTCCCGCTGCCTCGGGAAGGTTCACAATGAGGTCATCTACGATAAGGAGCAAGACCTCCCAGCCGGACTGTCCCTCGGCCCCAAGAGGACACTGCACAGAGATAAGCCCGCAGGACATGGAGGCTGGCTTGATCTCTAGAGAAGAGGGGTATAGCCTGGGGTTTCGGTTGGGGGTGGGGAGAGGGAAACCAGAGTCCCAGGAACACCCTGCCCAGGTAGGGCCATGGGTCACAATTACTGACAGCTCAATATTCAGGGGTGGGGGAAGAAAGCCATGCCCCATCCAGTAAGAGATCCAGCCAGGCCAAGCATGGTGGTCCGTATCTATAAGGCCAGTGCTTTTAAGGCTAAAACAGGAAGATTGTGAGTCCCAGGACAGCCTGGACTACATAAAAAGTCCCTGTCTTTAAAAAAAAAAAAAAAAAGATAGGGCAGGAGAGATGACTCAGCAGTTAAGGTGGTTGCCTGCAAAGTCTAACGACCCTGGTTTGATTCCCATCCACATAAAACCAGATGCACAAAGTGGCACATGCATCTGGAGTTTGTCTGCAGAGGCTAGAGGCCCTGTTGCACCCATTCTCTCCCTCTCTCTTTCTTTCTCTCTCATAAATAAAATATTTTTAAAATACTTTTTTAGGGCTAGAGAGATGGCCCAGCGGTTACAGCACTTGCCTACGAAGCCTAACGACCTGAGTTCAATTCCCCAATACCTACATAAAGGCAGATGCACAGAGTGGCACATGCACCTTGGAGTTTATTTGCAGTGGCTAGAGACCCTGGCATACCCATTCTCTCCTCTCTCTCTTTCTCTCTCTCTCTCCTCTCTGTCTCACTCTGCTTGCAAATAAATAAACAAATAAAATATTTAAAATACTTTTTTAAGCCGGGCACGGTGGCGCATGCCTTTAATTCCGGCACTTGGAAGACAGTGGTAGGTGGATCACCAAGAGTTCGAGGCCACCCTGACACTACGTAGTGAATTCCAGGTCAGCCTGAGCTAGAGTGAAACCCGACCTTGAAAAACAAAAACAAACTATTTAAAAAGATAGTAAGCTCCAAAAAAAAAAAAAAAACCCAAGGTTTTGCAAGGCCCTGGGGGCAGAGACAATACAGGTAATACTGGACATTGAGAGCTCACTGTAAACTGTTATATTCATTATGCAATCCTCATAATAACTTTAAAAGAATAGAATCCATCACATGCCCATTTCACAAATGAGAAAACTGAGGCTTTGAGCACCTACCTGAGGACACGAAGTGAGCAGATGAAGGAGCTAGAATCCAAGGCCTCGGTCACCATAGTTCCCACTCCTGATCTGTCACGAAAGCAGCTAGACCTAAAAAAAAAGGGGGGAGTCACCACTTTTCCACCAACCAATTAGAAAACTTGCTGTGTGGGTGGTGTTGGGAAGAGTTCTAAGCTCCCAGAACGTGGTTTTTGGCTTCAGTCTGACCAGAGAATTAGTCATCCAATGGATACAGCGCCATCTTCGGGAAAGGCATAACGGGGTGGTCCTCACCACCTTGGAAGCACACCTTGAAACAGAGCACACCCAGGCTATGTTTGGATCCTAATGGAGGCCACTGGTGTCCCCACTGCTTGGTGTGACACTAATCTACAATGTCTCTATTTCTAGGAGTACCAGTGGATATGGGCCCTGGGACAGTCGCGATACAAGGCCAGGGCAGAATAGAGAGACTTCCACATACCTCGTTCCCTTGTCTTCCATTCCCTGTCTGCCTCAAATTACATAGCAGAATTAGGCCAAAGAGCTCAAGGAGTCTGCAGAGGGGCAGGGTGGGGCTAAAGGTCAGAGTTTTCTCTTCCGGTTGATTGTTTTTCTGATCTCACTTTCCACTTGGTCTCCTCCTCAAAGGCTGAATCTTTCATCCCGTGCAGGAGGTGGGCCGGGAAGGACAGCAGACTTAGGAGCCTGGGGAGGGTGTTGGATGTTTAGAGGGTGGTGGGAAAAGAAAGGCATGGGAAGATGAGTTGGAGGAGAAGGGATAGTTGCAAGTTAGGGGATCTAAGGAGCCCCCAAGGTACCAGAAGGACGAACACAGTCAGAGTTTTAAGAGGTGAGAAAGGTAACTTTCTGTCAAAGAGGCAGATATTGCTGAAGAAACAAGTGAAATTAATTCCTTGCTCAGGCCACCGTAAAGCTGAATGGCTACCAGATGGTCGGACAGAAATACCTATCTACAGGCTGCTGCAGAGGAAAAAATAAATAAATAAATAAATAAGCGCAAGAAGAAATCAGATCCTTTTCAGAGCAGGTGGGCAGGAAATGCCCACTGACCATGATGTGAGGACCACACGCGCTCACGAAGGGGCAGCGAGGACGGGGTGCGCGCCATCTCTCCAGTCGGCTCGTCCACACCCAGAGAGCTAGTCACGAACGTCACAGGGTGCTAGGAGGAACGACATTGCCAGAAAAGCCAGCAATACAGACAGCTGAAACCCAGGAGTCTGGAGGCAGGGTGTGTGGGGGGGAACAGCTAGCACATGTCTTTGACAAGTCACTTGAGGGAGTAACAACGGAGGCTCCTTCTTGAAAACTTACTGTCTTGCAGCCTCTCCTCCACACTCCTTCCAAGAGTCACACCACTGAAACGGACATCTCTGGTTCTTGCCTCTCCTGTGTGGAAATGTGGGCTAGACCTAGGTGACATGTATCTTAATGAATACGCTATGGCGAAGATAACAATAAAGGGCTGGAGAGATGGCTTAGTGGTTAAGGCGCTTGCCTGCAAAGCCAAAGGACCCAGGTTCGATTCCCCAGGACCCAAGTCAGCCAGACGTACAAGGAGGCGCATACATCTGGAGTTCATTTGCAGTGGCTGGAGGCCCTGGCATGCCCATTCTCCCTCTATCTGCCTCTCTCTCTCTCTCTCTCTCTCTCTCTCTGTCTCTCTTTCTCTTTCAAATAAATAAAATATATTTTTTTTTTTTTGGTTTTTCAAGGTAGGGTCTCACTCTAGCCCAGGCTGACCTGGAATTCACTCTATTCCCAGGGTGACCTCGAACTCACAGCGATCCTCCTACCTCTGCCTCCCGAGTGCTGGGATTAAAGGTGTGCGCCACCACATCCGGCTAAATAAAATATTTTTTAAAAAATAAAAAATAAGCCAGGCGTGGTGGCGCATGTCTTTAATCCCAGCGCTTGGGAGGCAGAGAGGTAGGAGGAACTCAAGGCCACCCTAAGACTACATAGGGAAATCCCAGGTCAGCCCGAGCTAGTGTGAGCCCCTACCTCAAAAACTAACTAAATAAATAAATACATTTAAAAATTAAAATAAAGATAAGATATTACTCCCACTGGAAAAAAAGAAAATTCCTAAATTTGTACTTCAAGGGCTCCTATCATCATTCCATCAAAGTCTTGGCTTTTTAAGATTTGCCCTCTTCTACAGTCATTTTTTCTAAGGGCTCGCTGCTGTATGCTTCCTAGAAAACACATGCATGTGCGTTCATACACACACACACACACACACACACACACACACACACACACCCCACTCCTGGAGCAGGCGGGAGCTCAGCCCGGGTCGTGCCATTGTTCCGTTCCTTCCCAATCAATCTCCTGCCAACCGCAAATTAGCATTACACAGGCATTTACGGTGCAAGCCCCCGGGGATGGACAGAAGCCGCTAATCCTTCAGAAGTGGGGACCCCCGTACAATAGTGAGAGGCCCGCAGCCTCGCCAGCTTCCAGGGTTTTCTGTCGGTGAGCTGCCTAAGTCTTCAACCACACGGGGTGCAGACCAAACAGCCCCCCCCCCCCAGCCCAAGCGTGAGGTCTCGGTTCATCCCCGGCTGATGACTCCTTAAGGTTAGATATCTTCTCAGAGTTTCCAAACTGGTCTGTTCTGCTTTTACTGGTCAACATTAATGAACGGGGCTAGGGAGATGGCTTAACGGTTAAGGCACTTGCCTGCAGAGTCGAAGGACCCAGGTTCGATTCCCCAGGACCCAATATAAGCCAGATGCACAAGGTGGCGTGTTGCATCTAGAGTTTGTTTGCAGCGGCTGAAGGCCTTGGCCTACCCATTCACTCTCTCTCTCTCCCAAATAAATAAAATAGTGTAAAAAAATTAGAATGACTTCAACTGAGATCCGGCCAGAGCAAGAAATCCCTAGTCCAGGCTGTGGTACTGAGTAACTCCACTATGTCAGCCACTTGGATTAACAAAATCAAATATTTTTTTTAAATTTTTTTTATTATTTATTTTTATTTGAGACAGAGAGAGAGGGAGAATGGGTGCACCAGGGCCTCTAGCCACTACAAACAAACTCCAGACGCCTGCGCCCCCTTGTTCATCTGGTTTACGTGGGTCCTGGGAATCGAACCTGGGTCCTTAAGCTTCCCAAGCAAATGCCTTATAACTGCTAAACCATCTCTCCAGCCCTCAAAAAAAAAATTTTTTGTTTGTTTGTCTTGGTTTCATTTTATTATTTTTTTTTTCAAAGGGGTTGGTTTGGCCCTTTGAAAGTCAGATTGAAACTCCCAATCCTAATGGAAGGCAACCCTAGCTAGGCTCCTAGGGGCCTCCTGGAACCGTAGCCACCCTTCCTGCTGGGGTCCACAAAGGGGGTTCTTACAGCCACCTCCCCCAAACCTTCAGCTCAGCCCGCAGACCTTTCTCCCACCTCAGACTCTGGAAACCCCGGGGGAGCTTTCGAGAAGGAAAGCCTCTTATCGCAAACACTTCGGCCTATTCCCTCCCTGCCCTGCACACCCAACGCACCTTCCCCTGGCTAGCTGGGCCACCAACACAGAGCAGTGCTAACGATCTCTTCACAAAGGGACACAAAAAGAAAGGTCCCCTGACTGTCTCTACTCCAGATTCCCCTCCATCCATCCACTCTGCCTCCCTTCTCCAGCAAGATCACAGAGGCTCTTCCAGGCTATCCAAATGGTTCATCACTGAAATACATGAAACTCAGGTAGAAACCCCCCGCCCCCAAATAAAAAGAGACACAAAAAGGCAGGTCGTGACTTCTGCTTCAAATGGACAGCTAGAGGCTTGTGTCCCGCCTCTAGGAGCCTGCCGTGCTAATCTCTAACACAGATAACTGGAGACAGAGTCGAGAGGCATCTATCTAGGCCATCCCTGTGCTGAGCTGCAGGGTGCTGCGTGTGGCGTGAAGACTGGTTTGTGGGCGGAAGGGCTTGAGGCCAAGCGAGTTCCAGGGCTCCCTGTCCCCTCCCCACACCTGGAGCACCCTAGTTGCACCTCCTCTCCACACCCAGGCCCGAGAGTGGCCTACCCTCTCGGCCTCCTGCCCTCAGACGTGCTGTGTGGTCCCAGCCCTCGGCCACAAGAAGAGCCAAGAAGGGTGGGGATAGGCCTACGTGTTTACAGTCAAGCATAACTGAACCTTTATTTTAAATAAATAGAACTTTTAGCCAGTTTCAGTTCCCCTTTCTTTCAACTAGCAGTTTTTCCTCCCTCCTCCACCTTCTTGTCTTCATGGATGAGTCTTTATCTCTGGGGCCACCCACCCAGAGAGGGGCCACACAGGTCGGGGGAGGGAAGGATAGCGTCCAGAATGACCACAGTGCTTAGTGTCTTATCAGGTTTAAAAAAAAAAAAGAAACAACTCTCTCTCTCTCTCTCTCTCTCTTTCTCTCCTCCCCTCCCCTCCAGAGCCCCTAGGGTTCTTATGAATTCAGGGACGTCCACGCCTGAGGACCAGAGACTAAACAGGAAGGCTAGATTCAATCATCGCATGCTGTCCATCTGTTTGCCCCAGTCCTAGGTTTGCCTATCCCTGTCTTCCCTCCCCACTACGAAACTGCTGTCCATCTGTCTTCTACTTTGGCCTGGTATTTCTCTCTCTCTCTCTCTCTCCCTTATTGGACCCTCATCCATCTGTCTCCCATCCTCCCCCAAACCACTGATCTGTATCTCCTCTGGGTTTGTCATAAATCCACCTTCCCCAGGAGATGTTCCCTCTGCCCTTTCCCCCATTGGGCTGTCATTCTATCCAATCCCCTTGACCATCCTTTATTTTATTTATTTATTTATTTATTTTTTATCTTTTGGTCCATCTGTCTCCCTCCATTTGGGCATGCTTTTGCCCATCTGGCTCCCTGCATTGGACTAGCAAGCAGTGTCTCTTAGGTATTGGAACAGTTGCGATCTGTTCTGAGCTTGATCCCAGTAGTAATCGTAGCAGCCATCAATCAAGAGTCTACCATGCGCTCTCTACTTTGCACACGGCCTCTCCCTCGAGCCCCCCACCCACCCACCCATCGGCCCTCTGAGCATGCGTGCAGTGGCAACTGAGGCTCAGAAGGGGTCAACCCATTGCCCTGAGGACACACAGCACCTCGCAGCAGGCACAGGGGCGCAGAACCAGCTCTGCCCACATGGGAACAGGCGTGAAAACACAATCTCCCTCGTCCCGCACACCAGGAAGTAAGGTTTCCCATCCCCTGGCCTCTAAGCACATTTAATTTACACGTTGATGCAGGATGTTTTCAGACTGATGAAGTTTCCTCCCGGCCTGGGCTCTGCACACACACACGCACACACACACACACACACACGTACGTGAAAGAAGAAAAAAAAGCAGCCAGATGTGAGAGCAATTTGAAGGTCTTTTTTTGGGGACGGGGAGTGATGTTAAATAAACATCCATTGGTATTCTTTCTGCAAAGCGATGTATTTTCATGGCACCCAGGAGTTCGTCCAAGGGTCTCTGGGTCACTGGGGAAAAGCGTGCCGTGTGTTTTGGCTCCGTGTCCTTCCACTGACCACAAAGAGCTAATTCTTCCAATTAATGAAATCAACACCACCGATGGAGATGTGCTGACAAATTGTTTTTAAGACGAATATATTCACACCGATGGTGGGACTGATGGCCCAAAGGATTTGGAGGTTCCAGAGCGAAGGTCCCCCACCAGTCAGAGACACTGAGGTCATTCATGGTGGCTGGGATGTTGGCCACTGCCTCAAGGGACACCTCTCTCCGCCCGGAGCCATGGAGGCTGGCCTGGGGTGTGTGCTGAGGGGCTGCCTCTCAATAGGCTTCTGTATGGCCCTGCCAGGTCCCCAGGACCCCACCCCCCCGGCTGCTCCAGCCAAAGTCCCCTTCAGGGTTTGATCTGAAGGGCCTATTCAGCCTTTAGGGTTCCCTGATGGGATGTGAAAGAAAGACAGACAGATGCTTCCACGGAGTGGTGGAAAAGCAGGAGGCCTGGAGACAGGAAGGGGGAAGCCCAAAGCCACAGGGAAGAGTCCAGCTAGAGGCAAGAAGGGTCCCAGGCTCGGGCTGGAGAGATGGCTCAGCGGTTAAGGCATTTGCCTGCAAAGCCAAAGGATCCCGGTTCAATTCCCCAGGTCCCAGGTAAGCAAGCTGCACAAGGGGACACATGCATTGTTTGCAGTGCCAGGAGGCCCTGGTGCGCCCATTCCTCTCCTCCCTCCCACCCCCCGCCTCTTTCTCTCTCTCAAATAAATAAATAAAATGAGATATATTTGCTTAAAAAGAAGAAGACGGGACAGGCTGGACCTGACCCACAGGATAAGATGGAAAGAAGGAGAGGGCTCAGAAGGAAGAAATAATGGGAAAGATCCCACTTGGGAGCCAGATCTGTGCCAGAAAGCAGTGTGGATATGTATTTTTTTTTTTTTTTTGAGGTAGGGTCTCACTGTAGCCCAGGCTGACCTAGAATTCACTAAGGAGTCTCAGGGTGGCCTCGAACTCATGGCGATCCTCCTACCTCTGCCTCCCGAGTGCTGGGGTTAAAGGCGTGCGCCACCACACCCGGCTTCTGTATTTTTTTTTTTTTAAGTCCACAGATTGAAGTTCCTGGTGACGTTTCTATCAGGCTGATATTAACAGCATTTTTCATCTCCTGAGCAGATCTGTGGAAAAGTGATCGACCACGTGCCAGGTGACCAGGCCTAGCTTGAGCCCGGACAAGCTCACGAGGTCAAGCCAATGTTCATGTCTTTTCCTCACCACTAGTGAGGAAGGCCTTACGTTGCTGCAGACGGTCCTGAAGGAAGGGAGAAATAACACCTTCCAGGAAGCCCTGGTCACTAAGTGGTCATTAGAAGTCCAAGGCTAAGCTCCCTCTCTGAGTAGTCCTCCAGTTTCTGTTGTCCTGCCCGGACCCTGACCGCATCGGGATTCCGAGCTTTGAGGGTTGTAAGTTAGCAGCAGAAGGAAGCAAAGCCAGAGCTCGATCTTGGCTCAGTGTCTTACACTACTGTGATGGTGTGAGTGTGTGTGTGTGTGTGTGTGTGTGTGTTCATATGTGTGAGG
The DNA here is from genome assembly GCA_036346955.1 of Dipus sagitta. Lineage (NCBI taxonomy): Eukaryota > Metazoa > Chordata > Mammalia > Rodentia > Dipodidae > Dipus > Dipus sagitta. Next base: position 12,541,962 of record CM070793.1, on the reverse strand, counting down.
GCGCACATGTGGATGCAGGTGTGTGGAAGCCAGAAGTCAACATCAGGTGTCGCCCTAGCCTTCTCTCCACCTTTATTTTTCCAGACAGGGGCTGTCACTGAACCTGGGGATCCACCTGGCTCTGGTTCCCCGGCGCGCTGGGATCTCAGGCGTGTGCCACCCTGCTGAGCACTTTTCCGTGGGTTCTCGGTATCTGAACTTGGGTGCCACTGCGCTTCACCCAGCCCCACGATGGTTAATCCTGACATTCTGCGGGTACTTAGAAAGGCCCAAGGAATAAAACTGGACACGTGTGTGAGGACGGCCCCAGAGTCTAACTCATGACGGAAATGTCGGGGTTCCAGAGGCAGTTAGTTCCTTAGACTAGGCAGGATCAGGACAGGCCCGTAAAGGTGAGGAACCTTAAGATGGTCCCGTGTCACACCCTTGCCAGGCAGTCTCATGTCACCCTCCCGGCCTGCTTCAGTCATGGGGTTTAGCATTCGCCCATCTCATCCACTCAGATCTCTCTTGAGCGCGCACCCTGCCCAGGTGTGGCTGGGTTCCTCCTCCGAGCCCAGGCTGATTGGATGGGCCACCTGGTGTAGGTGTGTTCAGGTGTACTGGGTGTGAACTCTAAAGTATCTCTTCTCTGACCTCTGACCCACAGAGAGATGGGGCGCGCCCTCTCTCTCTCTCTCTCTCTCTCTCTCACTTGTTCTCCCCCCCACACACATCTGAAACTGTGACAGCAACCTTCTTCTGGCTTTGTGCAGGTAATTTCTCTCTCCCAAACATGCCAGAATGGGAAGAGACCCTTTTCCTTTTTATTGCTGTCTTCACTTTTAATCTTTTTGGAAGCTCACTTTTGTTAAAAAAAAAAAAAAAAAAAAGATTTATTTATTTATTTATGGCAGAGAGAGAGAGAGAGAGAGAGAGAAAATAGGCACCCCAGGACCTCCAGGCACTGCAAACGAACTTCAGACACATGTGCCACCATGTGTATCTGGCTTCGTGGGACCTGGAGAATCGAACCTGGGTCCTTAGGCTTCACAGGCATGTGCCTTAACTGCGAAGCCATCTCTCCAGCCCCGGAACCTCACTTTCTAAAAAATCTCTTTTCATGTTTTGTTGTTGTTGTTGTTGTTGTTGTTTTATCTAAGATCCATGTTCATTGACATGGACTCCACATGGCCTTTTTTCCTCCCCCCCCCCCACTTTGCCTTCCCTCTCTCAGCCCTTAGTTTTGTTTTGTTTTTTCCCTTCCCCACATCTTTATATCTGAGTAAAATGTGGTGTTTTAAAAATCATTTTCTTGGGCTGGAGAGAAGGCTTAGCAGTTAAGGTGCTTGCCTGTGAAGCTTAAGGACCCATGTTCGACTCTCCAGATCCCACGTAAGCCAGACGCACAAAGGTGAGGCAAGCGCAAGGTCGCACATGCCCACTAGGTGGCGCAAGCGTCTGGAGTTTGCTTGCAGTGGCTGAGGCCCTGGCGTGCCCATTCTCTCTGCCTCTGAAATAAATAAGTAATTTTTTTCTCTACCTCTTTCTATCTCTCAAGTAAATAAATAAAAATTTAAAAGAATCATTTTATTGAGTCTGGAATTGCCAGTTCTTTGGTTGATTTGCAGATATAGACCCAGGCGGAGCCTGGGGTTCCAGGAAGCACCCTAGAACCCCAAGTTTACCTGTTACAAAAAGAGCCACCCCGAAGATGAGTAGCGCCACTCCGTGGACCGGGACCTCCAACTGAACCGAAAGGAAGAGACAAGCCGCGTGCCGCCATCCGTCCCTCTGCTTCCTGACCATGGACGTCAGCGTGACCAGCTTCCTCACGCTCCTGACACGGCACCTCCCCGCCACGATGGACGGTGCTGTCCAGTCATGGGCCAAAAGAAACCCTTCCTCAGTGACCAGAGTGCTCAGCACTGCAATATCTCGATCACACCTTCCAAGGCTCAGGGCCTAATGCGGAAGAGGTGGCGGAAAGAATGTAAGAGCCAAAGGAAGGGTAGGACTCCTTACAACGTGCTCCCCCCAGACACAAAATGGTCTGGATATCCATGACCTCACAGTGCCTGACACTACCTACACAAGACCATCATAAGAGGAGGAAAAGATCATGACATCAAAATAAAAGAGAGACTGATTGAGAGGGGGAGGGGATATGATGGAGAGTGGACTTTCAAAGGGGGAAGTGGGGGGAGGGAGGGTATTACCATGGGGTATTTTTTATAATCATGGAAGTTGTTAATAAAGATTTGGAAAATAAAAAGAAAAAAAGAAAGAAACCCTTCCTTGCTTAAGTTACTCTGTCGGACACTTTGTCACAGTGATCAGAAAAGCAGTACACTCTGACCAGCCAGTGGTCTTTGCTTGTTTAACATCCATCCGTGTACCTACGTACAGATTCAAGCGCACAGCTCGGAGCCAGCAAAGCAAGAGCCTGTGGAACCAGCAGCTCCCAGTGTGGTCCAATGCCAGCACCCTTGGCACCACCAGGGATGGGCACTGCAGCCCGCAGACCCTGAAGCTGCAGTCAAACAAGAACACGTCTTCCCCCCCCCCAAAAAAAATGACTCGGGTGCACATGCCAGAGTGAGAAGCTCTTATTGCTTCCCACCCACACCTGTAAACAGAATTGTAAAAAAAAAAAAAAAAAGTCTCCAAATAACACCTGTCGCTTTCCTAACTCTGAGCACCAGCTCATGATATCACTCCATCCCGCATCCCTTTGTACCCACTCGTGGAAATCTCACCCACATTCCAAGACCCACCCTGTCCCTGCCATTCTCTGCCTTCCCGGAGACTGTAGTTTCTCCTGCCCTTTGTTAGCAATGCCCCCCTTGGTGTGTTTCTCTCTCGACATCTTGCATGTTGGTAACTGCCTATCGGAGGGACAGCGCCATGAGTTCTCGGGACTGACTACACTCGCATCTTTTTTTTTTTATTTTTTTTTTGTTTATTTATTTATTTGACAGCGACAGAGAGAAGCAGGGAGAGAGAGAGAGAGAGAGAGAGAGAGAGAGAGAATGGGCACGCCAGAGCTTCCAGCCTCTGTAAACGAACTCCAGATGCGAGCACCCCCTTGTGCATCTGGCTAACGTGGGTCCTGGGGAATCGAGTCTCGAACCGGGGTCCTTAGGCTTCACAGGCAAGCGCTGAACCGCTAAGCCATCTCTCCAGCCCTACACTCGCCTCTTTGCTCCACTGCTTCCTCACGGTGATACCAGGCACATATTTGACCTCTTTGGACCTCAGCCTCCTCCTCATGTGTAAGACAGGAATAATCATCGTTCCTGCTCGGAGGCTGGAAAGGTCGCTCCGTGGGTATAGCGCCTGCCACCCAAAGCGTGAAGACCTGAGTTTGGCCCAACACCCACGCAAATGGCAGCGTGGAGGTGCGGGCCTGTGATCCGAACGCTCCGGAAATGGAGACATCATGTATAAAACCCACAGTTAGCCAACTGAGCACATCCTTCCCAAGGCTTGGTTTTTCCGCCCTTTCTCCTAGAACCATAATCAATGCATTTTATCAACTGTCATTGTTATCTTTATAATAATTATTGGTTAAGAGTTCATTTTCTCATTTGATGTCCGTGCCGTCTGTTCACTGTCTCCATCCCATCTCGATCCCCGATTGCCCTCTAAAAGCTCCCTGTTTTCTGGTTTTTTTTGGGGGGGGCGGGTTCTTTTGTTTTGTTTTTCGAGGTAGGGTCTCACTCTAGCCCAGGCTGACCTGGAATTCACTCTGTAGTCTCAGGCTGCTCTCGAACTCATGGTGATCCTCCTACCACTGCCTCCCGAGTGCTGGGATTAAAGGCGTACGCCACCATGCCCAGCTCCTTTGTTTTGTTTTTGAGGTAGGGTCTTACTTGAGCCCAGGCTGACCTGAAACCCACTCTGTAGTTCTAGGCTTGGCCTCAAACTCATGGTGATCCTCCTACCTCTGCTTCCCAAGTGCTGGGATTAAAAGCTTGCACCACCACACCAGGCTCTTATTTATTTATTTATTTATTTATTTTTAGGTTTGTCTTTGAAGAAGGTTGACCTGAAACACACTCCGTAACCCCAGGCCTCAAACTCATGGTGTTCCTCCTATCTCAGCCTCCCAAGTACTGGGATTAAAGGTGCGTGCCCCTATGCCTGGCTCTTATTTACTTTTGACATAATTTTAAAATTTTCAACTGATCATAAATATTTTATTTTTAGCTTCTTATTAGCTAGTTATTGCATTTAAAAAAAAAAAACAGGTTCTCGTGTAGCCCAGGTTGGCCACTATCTCACTACATGCCCAAGGATGACCTTGAACTCCTGATCCTCCTGCCTCTACCGCCCACGTAAATGGGATTACAGGCATGTGCCACCACACAAAATTTAAGATCTATGTATAACTTCACCAGCTGTCCCATTAATATTCTTTTGATCTGTCAAAAATTTTTTATTAAAGCTCTCCATCTTCAAGGGAATGTTTTGCCTGGGTTTTTTTTTTTTCTCTCTCTCTCTCTTTTTCTTTTCTTATTTTTATGAGAGAGAGAGAGACAGAGAGGGAGAGACAGAATTGGTGCGCCAGGGCCTCCAGCCACTGCAATCAAACTGAAGACACATGTGCCACCTTGTGCATGCATCACCTTGTGTGTCAGGCTTACGTGGGATCTGGGGAGCCGAACATGGGTCCTTAGGCTTTACAGGCAAGCACCTTAAGTGCTAAGCCATCTCTCCAGCCTTTGCATGGGTTTTTAAACAGAATGACAAGATCCCCTGACAATTATGTGGAGGGAGCATTTGAACCAATAGTCACATTTGCCCAGCTTTATCCCCTAAAACCTACATTCAAAGAATCCACATACCCAAGTCCTCAACTCTCCCACCGACTATTTTTCTCAATGCCCTCTCGCTATTTAAAATATTCTCCTGGTAGCAATGGTAGGGACACACTTGCTTAGCATGTATGAAACCCTGGGCTCAACCCCCAGTAGACTCCCCCCTCAAATGAAAAGTTCTCTTTGGGGCTGGAGAGACGGCTCAGCAGTTAAAGGCCCTTGCTTGAAAAGTCCAATGATCTAGGTTCGATTCCCCAGTACCCATGTAAACACAGATGCACAAAGTGGTACGTGTATCTGGAGTTCGTTTGCAGTGGCAGGAGATGTACTCATCCCCCCCACACACACACACAGTCTGCTTCTTTCTCTCTGGCTCTCTCTTTCTCTCTCCCTCTCTCTCAAATAACTAAATAAAATATTTTTTAAAGTTCTCTTTGTGGTCAGACCTTAATGTAAAGTGAAATAAATATCATAAGAGCAGTTCATTCAAAGTGATGGTCATTCTGGAGTCCAGTTGCCTTCGATTACAATGGCCCTAACGATGATATTGTTTTCTTCAGACTCAATTATGTGCTTTTTTAAAAAAATTTCAATCAATAAGCATTTTTAATTTCCTTTCAGAGTCCCATGTGGTGACTTGGCTTGGCTTAGCTGAAATTCCAATATTGTCTTCTTTCGTATAGTTCTCTCCCACCCATAATTTGTATGTCTCGATCTTCTCTTTTTATTATCCAACAGCAATATATTATTTGGTGCAATCAAATTCCTCCCCCCCATTGGAAAAAAAAAGACTTTCCCTTTCCTTGCCCCATTCACCCCAGCTTTAAGAAGAGAAGAATGGGCTGGAGAGATAGCTTAGCAGTTAAGGCACTTGCCTGCAAAGCCAAAGAACTCATGTTCTAATCTCCAGGTCCCACGTAAGCCAGACGCACAGTGATGCAAGTTCTCAATGTTACAAACATGCACAAGGGGGCGCACGTGTCTAGAGTTTGTTTGAGGTAGCTGAAGGTCCTGGCAAGCCCATTCTCTCTCTCTCTCTCTCTACCTCTCTCTCTCTCTCTCCTTCTCTCAAATAAAATAAGAGAAGAAGTGAGCTACATAGATGGCCCAGTGGGTAAAGTACCTGCATGGATCTCAGTTCAGATCCCCAGAATCCGTGTAAAGACTGAGTATGGGGCTGGAGAGATGGCTTAGCAGTTAAAGTGCTTGCCTGCAAAGCCAAAGAGCCCAGGGTCGATTCCCCAGGACCCACATAAGCCCTATGCACAAGGTGGCTCATGCGTCTGGAGTTGGTTTGTAGTAGTAAGAGCCCCTGGCATGCCCATTCTCTCTCTCTCTCTCTCTCTCTCTCTCTCTCTTTCTCTCTCTCTCTCTTTCTCAAATAAATGAATAAAATTTTTTAAAGACTGGGTATGGTAGCATACACCTATAGTCTCAGCATTGGGAAGGCAGAGACAAGGATCCCCGGGGCTCGTTAGCTAGCTAATCTAACCAAATCAGTTACCTTCTTCATATTCAGTCAAAGATCCTGTCTCAAAAAACACTAAAGTGGGACTGGAGAGATGGCTCAGTGGTGAAGAGCGATTCCTGTGCAAACAAGAGAGGCTGAGGAGGCCTGAGAGACCTCTCAATCCCCGGGACCCACACTAACAGCAGGGTATGACCACACACACCAGTCACCCCAAGCCCTTAGGGGAGCATGAACCCAAGAATTACAAAAACTTGCAAGTAGAAAAAAAAAATTTTTTTTTAAGCAAGCTCTAAGATTAGTAAGAGATTCTGAGTCAAGATAGAACTTCTCAGGATGCTTGATGTATTCTACCCACCACAGGGGAACACACGGGCGGCGGATGGGCACCTACGTATGCACACGCCTCGCACACCACGCATCCAAACAAATAAATAAATCAAGTGGAGAATGATTGAGGACCTCTGGCTTCCACACACACCTGCACATGCACCCACGCAATACAACTATACATGCACGCCAAGAAAAGAAGAAAAAAAAAAAAAAAGAAGGTGGGTGAGAAGAACAAAATGAAAGCCACTTGTTTGGGATTTCAAGGAACGGGAGGGGGGTGGAATAGGACCTCAGGCGATTGAGGCAAGCGGGAATGTGATCTACATGGGAAATCAACGAGAGAAACATCTGTCCCTTAGCGGTCTTTGTCCCCGTAGCCGGCCATACAGCACACACTGGTGAGGACAGGTCACGCTGACTGTGGGAACAGGACAGTCAGTGTGAACTTTCAAGCCCGAGGAGCTGGGGCAAAGCTTCCAGGCTTTCGCGAGACGTCTGGAAACTCAATACCGCCTGCGTCAGTATCGGTTACCCCAGACCATGCCCTGCTTGGAGGGCCACGGTAGCCGGGCAGACCTCTCACATGGAATGCGGTGTCTGCCTCTGAATGCGCCCTAAGGAACAAGTATGTCAAAGTGTCCTAGCAAGAGAACTTGTACCTTGGAGAAGGACAGAGATCAAGATAGGAATCTGAGTACGACAAAAATATCAAGACATTCCCATTTCCGCCTTGCTCCATACAGCTAAAGGAAAAGGAAAAAGAAAAAAAGGGGGGGGGGGGCTCCCTTGCCTTTCAAACAGCTGCTAGAGGCCTCTTTTCCAGACAGAATCATTCAAGCTTCCTCTCTGCCTGCTGTGTCAGTATCAAACATTCTTGATAATCAAGAATCAACATATGAGAATCCTTCAAGTCTTGATTGTCTACCAGTGGGGAATTCCAGATACACAGCCGAGCTATAGAATATCCGGTTTAATATCTACCGTAAGACTAAGCTTTTCATCCATGTACACAACATTTAGCATCGACCTATCAATGTGTTTACCACCACTCTAGGCCCTCCGGATGCACACAGGCCCGAGACATATCTCTGCCTTGAAGGACTTCATTTTCTAGTAGGAAAGGCTGAAGGATGAATTAGTGGCATAGTAGCTACTGTTTACTGAGCTTTTATGATGTGTGTGTGTGTGTGTGTGTGTGTGTGTGTGTGTGTGTATTTGCACATGCTAGGCAAGCACTGAGCTACCTACATTCCCCAGCCCTCAGATAATTAAAAAAATTTTTTTGTTTTATTTTATTTATTTGAGAATGACAGAGAGAGAAAGAGGCAGAGAGAGTGAGAGAGAGAACAGGCGCGCCAGGGCCTCCAGCCACTGCAAACGAACTCCAGATGCGTGTGCCCCCTTGTGCATCTGGCTAACGTGGGTCCTGGGGAATCGAGCCTCGAACCGGGGTCCTTAGGCTTCACAGGCAAGCGCTTAACCACTAAGCCATCTCTCCAGCCCCCTCAGATGATTTTGCTTTGTTTTGAGACAGGGTCTCACTGTCTCACAGGCTTGCTCTGTGGCCTAGGCAAGCCTTGAACTTGTGATCCCCCTGCCTCAGCCTCCCAAGTAGCTGGGAGTGCATGCCCGCACCACCAGACCCAGCTGATGATGTACTTCTGCGAACGCGGAGCGAAGCGCTCGCTCGTGGTAGCTGGCCTCCCGGAGAGCCCCGACGTGATCCTCAGCCCCTGCTATTCATGCGTTCCGTAGACCCCTTCCCAAGGCTTGGTTTTTCCGCCCTTTCTCCTAGAACCATAATCAATGCATTTTATCAACTGTCGTTGTTATCTTTATAATAATTATTGGTTAAGAGTTCATTTTCTCATTTGATGTCCGTTCACTGTCTCCATCCCATCTCGATCCCCGATTGCCCTCTAAAAGCTCCCTGTTTTCTTTTTTTTTTTCCCCCTTTGGTTTTTCTTTTGTTTTGTTTTGTTTTTGAGGTAGGGTCTTACTTGAGCCCAGGCTGACCTGAAATCCACTCTGTAGTTCTAGGCTTGGCCTCAAACTCATGGTGATCCTCCTACCTCTGCTTCCCAAGTGCTGGGATTAAAAGCTTGCACCACCACAACAGGCTCTTATTTATTTATTTATTTATTTATTTATTTTTAGGTTTGTCTTTGAAGAAGGTTGACCTGAAACACACTCCGTAACCCCAGGCCTCAAACTCATGGTGTTCCTCCTATCTCAGCCTCCCAAGTACTGGGATTAAAGGTGCGTGCCCCTATGCCTGGCTCTTATTTACTTTTGACATAATTTTAAATTTTCAACTGATCATAAATATTTTATTTTTAGCTTCTTATTAGCTAGTTATTGCATTTAAAAAAAAAAAAAAACAGGTTCTCGTGGAGCCCAGGTTGGCCACTATCTCACTACATGCCCAAGGATGACCTTGAACTCCTGATCCTCCTGCCTCTACCGCCCACGTAAATGGGATTACAGGCATGTGCCACCACACAAAATTTAAGATCTATGTATAACTTCACCAGCTGTCCCATTAATATTCTTTTGATCTGTCAAAAATGTTTTATTAAAGCTCTCCATCTTCAAGGGAATGTTTTGCCTGGGTTTTTTTTTTTTTCTCTCTCTCTCTCTCTTTTTCTTTTCTTATTTTTATGAGAGAGAGAGAGACAGAGAGGGAGAGACAGAATTGGTGCACCAGGGCCTCCAGCCACTGCAATCAAACTGAAGACACATGTGCCACCTTGTGCATGCATCACCTTGTGTGTCAGGCTTACGTGGGATCTGGGGAGCCGAACATGGGTCCTTAGGCTTTACAGGCAAGCACCTTAAGTGCTAAGCCATCTCTCCAGCCTTTGCATGGGTTTTTAAACAGAATGACAAGATCCCCTGACAATTATGTGGAGGGAGCATTTGAACCAATAGTCATATTTGCCCAGCTTTATCTCCTAAAACCTACATTCAAAGAATCCACAGACCCAAGTCCTCAACTCTCCCACCGACCATTTTTCTCAATGCCCTCTGGCTATTTAAAATATTCTCCTGGTAGCAATGGTAGGACACACTTGCTTAGCATGTATGAAACCCTGGGCTCAACCCCCAGGAGACTCCCCCCTCAAATGAAAAGTTCTCTTTGGGGCTGGAGAGACGGCTCAGCAGTTAAAGGCCCTTGCTTGAAAAGTCCAATGATCTAGGTTCGATTCCCCAGTACCCACATAAAGACAGATGCACAAAGTGGTACGTGTATCTGGAGTTTGTTTGCAGTGGCAGGAGATGTACTCACCCCCCCCCCCCACACACACACAGTCTGCTTCTTTCTCTCTGGCACTCTCTTTCTCTCTCCCTCTCTCTCAAATAACTAAATAAAATATTTTTTAAAGTTCTCTTTGTGAGCCGGGCGTGGTGGCGCACGCCTTTAATCCCAGCACTCGGGAGGCAGAGGTAGGAGGATCACCCTGAGTTCGAGGCCACCCTGAGACTACATAGTGAATTCCAGGTCAGCCTGGGCGAGAGTGAGACTCTACCTCGAAAAACCAAAAAACCAAAAAAAAAAAGTTCTCTTTGTGGTCAGACCTTAATGTAAAGTGAAATAAATATCATAAGAGAAGTTCATTCCAAGTGATGGTCATTCTGGAGTCCAGTTGCCTTCTATTACAATGGCCCTAACAATGATATTGTTTTCTTCAGACTCAATTATGTGCTTTTTTAAAAAAAAATTTCAATCAATAAGCATTTTTAATTTCCTTTCAGAGTCCCATGTGGTGACTTGGCTTGGCTTAGCTGAAATTCCAATATTGTCTTCTTTCGTATAGTTCTCTCCCACCCATAATTTGTATGTCTCGATCTTCTCTTTTTATTATCCAACAGCAATATATTATTTGGTGCAATCAAACTCCTCCCCCCATTGGAAAAAAAAGACTTTCCCTTTCCTTGCCCCATTCACCCCAGCTTTGAGAAGAATGGGCTGGAGAGATAGCTTAGCAGTTAAGGCACTTGCCTGCAAAGCCAAAGAACTCATGTTCGAATCTCCAGGTCCCACGTAAGCCAGACGCACAGAGATGCAAGTTCGCAATGTTACAAACATGCACAAGGGGGCGCACGTGTCTAGAGTTTGTTTGAGGTGGCTGAAGGTCCTGGCAAGCCCATTCTCTCTCTCTCTCTCTCTCTCTCCTCTCTCTCAAATAAAATAAGAGAAGAAATGAGCTACATAGATGGCCCAGTGGGTAAAGTACCTGCATGGATCTCAGTTCAGATCCCCAGAATCCGTGTAAAGACTGAGTATGGGGCTGGAGAGGTGGCTTAGCAGTTAAAGCGCTTGCCTGCAAAGCCAAAGGACCCAGGTTCAATTCCCCAGGACCCACACAAGCCCTATGCACAAGGTGGCACATGTGTCTTGAGTTGGTTTGTGGTTGTTAGAGTCCCTGGCATGCCCATTCTCTCTCTCTCTCTCTCTCTCTCTCTCTCTCTTTCTCTCTCTCTCTCTTTCTCAAATAAATAAATAAAATATTTTAAAGACTGGGTATGGTAGCATACACCTGTAGTCTCAGCATTGGGAAGGCAGAGACAAGGATCCCCGGGGCTTCGTAGCTAGCTAATCTAACCAAATCAGTTGCCTTCTTCAGATTCAGTGAAAGATCCTGTCTCAAAAAACACTAAAGTGGGACTGGAGAGATGGCTCAGTGGTGAAGAGCGATTCCTGTGCAAAAACAAGAGAGTCTGAGGAGGCCTGAGAGACCTCTCAATCCCTGGGACCCACACTAACAGCAGGGTGTGACCACACACACCAGTCACCCCAAGCCCTTCGGGGAGCATGAACCCAAGAATTACAAAAACTTGCAAGTAGAAAAAAAAATTTTTTTTTAAAGCAAGCTCTAAGATTAGTAAGAGATTCTGAGTCAAGATAGAACTTCTCAGGGTGCTTGATGTATTCTAACCACCACAGGGGAACACACGGGCGGCAGATGGGCACCTACGTGTGCACACGCCTCGCACACCACGCATCCAAACAAATAAATAAATCAAGTGGAGAATGATTGAGGACCTCTGGCTTCCACACACACCTGCACATGCACCCACGCAATACAACTATACATGCACGCCAAGAAAAGAAGAAGAAAAAAAAGAAGGTGGGTGAGAAGAACAAAATGAAAGCCACTTGTTTGGGATTTCAAGGAACGGGAGGGGGGTGGAATAGGACCTCAGGCGATTGAGGCAAGCGGGAATGTGATCTACATGGGAAATCAACGAGAGAAACATCTGTCCCTTAGCGGTCTTTGTCCCTGTAGCCGGCCATACAGCACACACTGGTGAGGACAGGTCACGCTGACTGTGGGAACAGGACAGTCAGTGTGAACTTTCAAGCCCGAGGAGCTGGGGCAAAGCTTCCAGGCTTTCGCGAGACGTCTGGAAACTCAATACCGCCTGCGTCAGTATCGGTTACCCCAGACCATGCCCTGCTTGGAGGGCCACGGTAGCCAGGCAGACCTCTCACATGGAATGCGGTGTCTGCCTCTGAATGCGCCCTAAGGAACAAGTATGTCAAAGTGTGTCCTAGCAAGAGAACTTGTACCTTGGAGAAGGACAGAGATCAAGATAGGAATCTGAGTATGACAAAAATATCAAGACATTCCCATTTCCGCCTTGCTCCATACAGCTAAAGGAAAAGGAAAAAGAAAAAGAAAAAGGGGGGGGGGGCTCCCTTGCCTTTCAAACAGCTGCTGGAGGCCTCTTTTCCAGACAGAATCATTCGAGCTTCCTCTCTGCCTGCTGTGTCAGTATCAAACATTCTTGATAATCAAGAATCAACATATGAGAATCCTTCAAGTCTTGATTGTCTACCAGTGGGGAATTCCAGATACACAGCCGAGCTATAGAATATCCGGTTTAATATCTACCGTAAGAGTAAGCTTTCATCCGTGTATGAAACATTTAGTATCCACCTATCAATGTGTTTGCCGCCACTCTAGGCCCTCCGGATGCACACGGGCCCGAGACATTTCTGCCTTGAAGGACTTCATTTTCTAGTAGGAAATGCTGAAGGATGAATTAGTGGCATAGTAGCTACTGTTTACTGAGCTTTTATGATGTGTGTGTGCGTGTGTGTGTGTGTGTGTGTGTGTGTATTTGCACATGCTAGGCAAGCACTGAGCTACCTACATTCTCCAGCCCTCAAATAATTGAAAAAAATTTTTTTGTTTTATTTTATTTATTTGAGAGTGACAGAGAGAGAAAGAGGCAGAGAGACTGAGAGAGAGAACGGGCACTCCAGGGCCTCCAGCCACTGCAAACGAACTCCAAACGCATGCACCCCCTTGTGCATCTGGCTAACGTGGGTCCTGGGGAATCGAGCCTCGAACCGGGGTCCTTAGGCTTCACAGGCAAGCGCTTAACCGCTAAGCCATCTCTCCAGCCCCCTCAGATGATTTTGCTTTGTTTTGAGACAGGGTCTCGCTGTCTCACAGGCTCGCTCTGTGGCCTAGGCAAGCCTTGAACTCGTGATCCCCCTGCCTCAGCCTCCCAAGTAGCTGGGAGTGCATGCCCGCACCACCAGACCCAGCTGATGATGTACTTCTGCGAACGCGGAGCGAAGCGCTCGCTCGTGGTAGCTGGCCTCCCGGAGAGCCCCGACGTGATCCTCAGCCCCTGCTATTCATGCGTTCCGTAGACCCCTTCCACACTGATTAGTGCTGACACGCGTGACTAATGGGATCTGTGGAAATGAGGTTGTGTGACTTGTGAGGCGAAGATGGGAATGACAGTGCAGCTCCCACGTTGTTCTCCTCTGGATCATTCACTCTAGGAAAACGGACATTCAAGAAGCCCTGCCCGGGGTTGGCCAGGGAGGCAGGGTCGCGGGGGGGCGGCGTGAGGGGTCGTGGGGAGCTCCCATAGGAAGGACTGAAACCTCTTGCTATGTTTTGAATCTGAAATGTGCCTTACAGGCTCGTGGTTTGGCACTGTTTGGGGAAGGGATGGAACCTTCAGAAGATGGACACCTGGCAGGTAGAGAAGTAGGTCACTAGGGACAAGATTTTGAATGTCCCTACCCCTCTTAAAATGAATCCTCTTACCGGGGTGTGGTGGCGCACGCCTTTAATCCAAGTACTCGGGAGGCAGAGGTAGGAGGATCGCCGTGAGTTCGAGGCCACCCTGAGACTACAGAGTGAATTCCAGGTCAGCCTGAGCTAGAGTGAGACCCTGCCTCGAAAAACAAAACACACACACACACACACACAAAAAAAAATTAATCCTCTGCTTCCTGGTCCGTAGTGATGTGACCAGCCTCTCCATCTCACACACACACACACACACACACACACACACACACACACACACGGCTGTCTTCTCCAACATGATGGATCCAAAAACCTCTGAAACTTCAAAGCAAAGTAAACATCAAGTTGTTTTAGCCACAGCGATAAGATAGTAATTAATACACACCCTTCCTAAAGCCAGATGACTGGGACATTTTGGAATCAGCGCCTGGGCCCTCAGCTAAACCTCCCTAAGGCCTGCAGCCCAGCCAATGTCTCACCTTCACTGCCATGGGAAACCTCAAGCCAGAGCCATCCAGCTAAGCTGCTCTCAAATTCCCGACCCACAGAAACTATGTGAGTCATTGTTTATTGCTGGTTTAGACCACTAAATTGTAGGGTAATTTGTTGTGAGGCAACGGATATCGAATACAGGTTTTTTTTTTGAAATATTTTATTTTTATTCACTTATTTCTTTGACAGAGAAAGAGGGAGAGAGAGTGAGAGAATGGGTGCGCCAGGGCCTCCAGCCACTGCAAACGAACTCCAGACGCATGCGCCCCCTTGTGCATCTGGCTAATGTGGGTCCTGGGGAATCGAACCTGGGTCCTTTGGCTTTGCAGGCGAATGCCTTAATCGCTAAGCCATCTCTCCAGCTTTAGAATATGATATTTTGAGTTCCTTTCCAAGTAAATCCTCTGCCTGTCCTGCTGGGTGTTTATTATTGTCCCGGCCTTGCGGATAGATGAGGAAACCGGGATGCAGAGAGGTGAAAGGCAGACACATGGTCAGTCTTAATCTACCAAAGCCCTGCCTTTGTGTCCTTAAATTCCACGTAGTTAAAGGACTTGAGTATAAACAACTGTACAAGGAACAGTGGAAGAAGCAGTTAAGCATCCCAGCAAGGTCTAAAACTGGAGGCGAGGAGATGGGGAAGTCTGGTTAGAGTGAGTAGAACTTGCCAGAAGTTCGCCGGGTGGGCAGCCAGGCGAGGAGCTCCCGAAACACATCTGAGAAGCACAAGGGCATCAAACAGCCTGGACTGTTCAGAACCTGCCTGGAGTTTCTAGACCTCAAGGAACTGAGGCCCTGTGCCTTGTCTGAAGGGACAGATGGCAGTTCTAGCCCAGGATTGTGACTACGGCGATCACACAACCTTCAGGATCGCTACACTGGTACCCTTTGTACACATCGTGGCCCCACTCCCCACTCTTGATTAACCCAACCCCTCCCCCCCCGTGTGTCCCCACTTCTTATCTAGCACAGTTCCCTAAACTCCCTGGCATGTCTGACACACGCCTCTGATGTTCCTGGCAGGCAACTTTGGCTCTTTACAAAATTATAGTTGCGATGTTTACATTTGTCGTCATTACTTATCTCTGCCTGAAAACTATCACGCGAACCTCTCTCGCTTTATGCAGGCAAGATGGGTAGAATAGAGAAGCAGGCCGCCGCAGAAGACCAAGTCTCTCCGGGACAGCCTCTGCATGTATTGAGGGGTGGCAATTAGAGAAACACAGTGTGGGGGAGCCAGTAGCTGCTAGAATAACCAAACCCAAAGCTAGTGACCATGGGTAATGCCAAGTTCTAGAAAAGTCTATACTGGCATGACCAGTGGCTGTAGACTCGTTCAGCCTTCTCCCGGATAACATCTTTCGGGCCAGCAATTTGCATGGAGATTATGGAAAGGGCATTTATCAAATTCCCTAATGGCTGAAATAGCAGGCCTGAAAACTGTGGACCAGAGGAAACAAGAACTGTTACCCCTCAAAGAGCTAGCATGATGTGATGGAACATAACCTGGAATGCCAGCACCCCAGAAACGGGGACAGGGGGGTGCAGAGTTCTTCCCGGGCTACAGAGCAAGACTCTGTCTCAAATTATAAAATGCAATAAAATAAGTAAGATTAAAAACAAGTAAAATTTTTTTAAAAAATAGACTAGCATGGCGCAGAAGGAAAATCCACCGTAAGTGGAAGGTCTTTTTTTTTTTTTTTTTTACTAGAATTTCCAAAGTAAGCGAACGATGCTCAAAGACGAGTTATTTTTTAATATATTTTATTTGTTTATTTATTCATTTGAGAGAGAGAAAGAGGGGGAGAGAGAGAGACAGAGAGAGAGAGAGAGAGGGAGGGAGAGAATAGGCACACCAGGGCCTCCAGCCACTGCAAACGGAATTCCAGACGCACTTGTGCATCTGCCTTACATGGGTCCTGGAGAATCGAACCGGGATCCTTTAGCTTTACAGCCAAACGTCTTAACGGCTAAGCCATCTCTCCAGCCCAAAGGTGAGTTCTTAAGAGGGAAGATGCTGCTTGCCCTGTGCTGGCTTTCTGTGGCATCAGGGAAGGAGGAGGAGGAGGAGGAGGGCCAGTTAAGCTCTGAAGGTTTATTGCTGAGATTCTAGGGCCTCACCACTGCCCTAGGGCTGTATTTAGTAACTTGCACGCTACTCCATTAACTGCGTTTCTGCTCCCAGCCCTCCCCTCCCCACACGAAGCTGGGAGCCCTTGGAAGGTAACAAGAACACTCGCTGGGAGCTCGGGGTCCCGGAAGAACTTAGAAACGCCAGCTCTCAGAGCCTCTCCCGAGCAGCCCTATTCCTGCTGATAAGGCTAAGAGCAAAGCTAGCTGACAAGTGATTGGAAACAGGAGGTCCTGGACCCTTTAACCCTTCCCTTGCCTGCTGGCGTGCACCTACTCTAGGCACATAAAGCTCTTGCCCTGTCCACTACCAACCTTTCTCTTCATCCCCCTTGTCCTGGTGCGTCTCTAAACCAACGCCCTCTGACAGTCTGAAAACTGTCCCCAACACCACTAAAGATGTGGCCCCTCCGCCCTCAGATCACTCTTTCAAGTTAACCCAGGAGGGTCCTTTCATGTAACACTGCATATTTGTATCGTGTGGGGCTGCTGATCCCCAACAAGAGCTTACCAGCTGAATGCCAGTCTTGAGGTGCCCCTAGGAGTTGAGAGACTTCCCCAGGCCAGTCTGCCACCTAAACCCTCAGCCACTGTCTGGTGCTCTGGCTGGCTGTGGAGCCCTCCTGGAGCATTTTCAGGGATCAGGCCTACCCCCCCCCCAACACCTGACTTTGCTGAGTCATCCCAAAGACCCGGCCCACACACAGAAATTGCCTAGTTCCTGGCCAGGTCTCTTACAAGGACAGACGACAGGAACTTTGTCCCAACTATGACGGGGCAGGACTGAGACAGGGAGGCAAGAAACCCTGTTTACCCTTGGGTGGGAAGGCATTAAGAAACGGCAATAATTAAGTGTAAAAGAAGCTTCCTTCAGTAGAAAGGAATTCGGATAAACTGCCATTATCATGCAAGGCAGCTTTGCACCTAAAAGCCCTAACCCAAACAGGCAGTTTAATGAAATCCTTAATCTCCTCTGGCCCGTTTTGACCCCTTCCCTCCTCCCTTGGTTTGGTTCTCTCCACCCACCCACCACCTTCCAGATTCCATTTAAAACAAATGATCCAGGCTGGAGAGATGCCTTGGAGGTTAAGGCCGGTTTGCCTGCAAAAGTCACAGGATCCCAGGTTCGATTTCCCCAGGACCCACGTGAGCCAGATGCACAAGGGGGCACATGCTTCTGGAGTGCGTTTGCAGTGGCTGGAGGCCCTGGCGTGCCCATTCTCTCTCTCTCTCTCTCTCTCTCTCTCTCTCTGTCTCCTTCAAATTAATTTTTAAAACTAATGCAAAATCACACAAAACATACCAATACTGGATTTACAGATTACAGGGTGTGGTTCCCATGCCTTAGGGTGTTAGCTGATCGTGGTGCTGGGTGCCACCCACAAGGGTGGTCATGTTGGCACTGACTCCATCATGCCAGTGGTAACAATGACACTAGGGGACTGGGCATAGTCTTGAGCTATGGCGTGTACATGGTACCTCCCCACTGACCACTGTCTGTCCCCCGAATTCGGACACCTACTAGCAGTCCTTGCCTTTGTCACTGCATACAGTGTCCAGCAGACTTGGATGCAGGAGCTGGTTTTAAACCAGAGGCTGCAAGGAGGAACAAAATGACCTTCCCTGGGTGCCTCCGAGGCCGCACTGGCCCCTGGGAAGAAGTCTGGTGCAGAAACGTCCGGAGCTGTAGAATTTTGGAGGTGTACTGCAGACACATGGAGAGGTCAGTGGAATGAATGGGATAGGGGTGACAGGGCCAGAGAGCAACCAAAGAGAACCTTCTGGAGGCCCAGAAGTGCGTCAGAGTTAGCAGTGCCTTCCTGCAGGGCAGGGGAGAAGGAAATCACATAGGGAACCCACTCCCAGGTGCTCTCCTCAATTTTAGTCTTATAAAAGAAATTTCATTCCCTCATTCCCTCTAGAGAAAACCGTGATCAGGTGGGTAGGGTGACTTGCTCAAAGGTTCACAGTCTGTGATTGGCCAAACCGAGATTTCCGACACGAGCCTGCCCTCAAAATGCTCTTTCTGGGCCTAGTGGTTAAGGCACTTGCCTGCAAAGCCAAAGAATCCAGGTTCGATTCCCCAGGACCCACGTAAGCCAGGTGCACAAGGGGGTACACGTGTCTGGAGTTCGTTTGCAGTGGCTGGAGGCCCTGGCGCACCCATTTGCTCTCTGTCTCTCTCTCCCTCCCTCTGCCTCTTCCTCCCTCCCTCTCTCTCTCTCTCTCTCTCTCTCTCTCTCTCTGTCTCTCTTAAATAAATAAATAATAAAATATTTTTTTTTAAATGTGTGAGCTGGGCTGGAGGGATGGCTTAGTGGTTAAGGCATTTGCCTACAAAGCCAAAGGATCCAGGTTCTATTCCCGAGGACCCACATTAGCCAGATGCACAAGGGGGCACATGCATCTGGAGTTCGTTTGCAGTGGCTAGAAGCCCTGGTGCGCCCATTCTTTCTCTTTCTCTCTCTCTCTCTCTCTCCCTCTTTCTCTGTCAAACAAATAAATAAATAGAAATAAATTATTTTTTAAAAAGCTGTGAGCCATCACACCTGGCTTAAAAAAAACTACTCTTTCTAAGGGATGGGGATATAGATAAATGTTAGAGTGTTTGCCCACCATGCATAAGGGCCTGGGTTCAATCCTCAGCACCCCACGGGTGGGTGGGTGGGGGGGAGCTCTTTCTGAACCACACATCAGCCTCAAGGGTGATCCTGCGGCAGAGGAGATTAACCACTCAAGGACAGTCTTCATCGCCTTGCAGGCTGAACTCTGTCTCCGTCTGGCTCCAGCAGCCAGAACCACTCCGTCCTCTGGGCCAGGGTCTCAGCAGGAATGAGTGCTACAGGCCCCAAGCCCCAAGAGCACAACTTGAGGCGGGCTAAGGAGTCTCTTCTTCCAGGAGCAAAAAAAAAAAAAGCGTCCTGTGCAGCGCTGTGGTGGGGGAGGGGGCATCTGCAAGTCATATAACAAACACCAGACCTCTCCCTTGTATACCTCATTCCTTGGGTGGGGGCCAGCAGAGGAGCCACGTCTATTTGGGAAACAGTGAAACTCAAATCACCGTGAACCCTGCACTTTCTCTGTTAGCTATTGGACTTTGCTGTGTGCCTGCCTGGAGGACGCATGGACCGACTTCTTCTTTTTAGACGAAGCTATATTTCTGGAAATATGACTCTTTGGATTCATGAAACCCCTGTTTCTTGGGAGATGATTTCCTTGCACTGACGGGTGGTGTTGTTTCGTCCCCCCCCCCCCGACCAAAAAGGGGTCGAAGCCCTTGAGGGGAAGTCCCAATAAATCTTATGAATAAATGAGTGGGACTGGAGTGGTTGGGGTCGCATAATACCCAGGGCCCCGAGGGAGCTCCCAAGCTTTTTGCTTAGGCCCTGCTCTGCTTCAGCTCAGCCGGGGCCTGTGGCAGCCAGCCTGGCCCAGTGACAGGCATTTCTAGAGGCCATCCACTTGGTGATAGCAGGTGCTGCTATTTCCACGTTCAGAAGGACAGCCCAGCTCGGAGGAAGCCTCTTGGCTTCAAGGTTAATCTGATGTATGTGGGTCAAGACAGTGGGATTTTGAACAAGATCTGTTACAGACTCCTTTGTCTTTTGTATAGCAAAGAAAACTGAGGTGTGTGTGCGTGTGGGTGTGGGTGCGGGGTGGGGGGATGTTAAAGGTAGTCTTGTTCTCCAGAAGCCCCCCTGGAAGCAGATGGCATGTCAACAGGATCCAAAGCAAGCCCCAGAGGCCCCGGGCCTGGGAGCCTTATTGGAATGCAATTACTCTAAGTGCTGGCTCTTGGGACGAAAAGACAGGAATGCAATTATGGAGAGAGCAGGCAGTGGGCTTTCATTGATTAACCTGTCCGGTCTGATCTCCTGATCCCATTCCCCCACTGGGGGTACATTAAGGGACCCTGTGCCCTTTGGGTTTTGAGAACGGAAAACCGTCCCGGTGGATAGTGAGTGCCTAAGACAGGGTCCAGCAAGGCCCCGTGGAACCCCCGAGATTTCCTGGGGAATGCAACGCGGGCATTTATTTACTAAGGAGACATTCTAGACCTGGGCCACTTTCCCCGGGAGAGTCTGCAGGCCCTAGAGTGTTAAGAATCACCGGGTTAGAGGAGTGACAGGGTCAGGGGACTGATAGGAGAGACCTCACAAAACCGTTCGCTTTCCAGCTCTAAGCATCCTGGGGCTGATGAGAGAAATAGACAACGGGAAGATTGTAAAGCCCGCCAGCAGCCCCTGGTAAACTCGCAACCTATGATTCACGTTTTGAAAGCAAAGTGCAATGCACACGTGTGGAAGTGAAATGCACACGTGTGGAAGTGAAATGCACACGTGTGAAAGTGAAATGCACACGTGTGCTTTTGCAAGTCGTCCTCTGACTCCACACTGACATTCCAGATTTCAAGATCTCACCCCCCCAAACTGCCAGAAGTTGCTAGGGCTCCACGCATGGCTTCCTCGGAGCAGAGAGTGCTTCTCCTACCCCAGCGCCCCGCCGGACAGGAAGATCCAGTCACACTGGGAGGCAAGCTTCTAGAAGCGGGGCATTATCAGTGTCCGCATGATGCCATTTTGATGGAGGGGAGGTCACCTAGCTCTGAACCAGAGCCGCTCTCCACAGGCGCCAACAGGGAAAGTTTCTGGCACTTTCCGTCACGAAAACCTTTGCCATCGGCGTGACGCAGCCGGACATTCCGCTGACGTGGACGTCTCTGCTCAAGAGACCTAGAATGAGACGCACCAGAGCCTCGCATGAGCCCAGTGAATGGCGTGGAGCTAAGAAAACAAAACCCAAATGTCTCTTCGTCGCTTTGCCCCCTCCCCTTTCCTTCCAGATCCTAGGAACCTTCCATCCTAGCAAATGTTTCTCCAGCTTCCTTCTCCTAGCACACCCTCTATAACTCCTGTCCCCCCACCCCCGGCTGGCTTCTAAGTCAAAGCCTGGGGTCAGGCGAGTGAATCCCCAACTCCAGCAGGGAATTCCAGAGGAGAGTTGGGAGCACCCTATATTCTGTCCCCAAGAGCCGAGAAGAGCAGCTGTCTCCTGGCTGAGCATTCATTTATTCCTCAAACATCAATTTCTTCGGTAATCATTCATTCCCCCCACCCCCATCAATCATTTATCTGCTTACTTATCCATTCAGTTTGTACCCCTAGCTTGCTTTGGTGGCCACAGATGTTGGTCTGCTCTTGCTCTGATCTGTTCCTGTCTCAGTACATCAGAAACTTTCGGATGTACCTGTTAGGGTACCTGGCTAAGAGGGACGTCTTCCCTCTGTGGTGCCCGAATGGAACAAAGGGACAGAGCTAAATTGTCTCCCGCCAGCAAGTCCCCTTCCATCACAAGATGCAGCCCTCTCTAGCCTAGGCAACAGTGTGGGGGGATTGAGAAAAGCTACACAGGGGTCTCCAGGGCCACACTGGGAATCAAAATGGGACTGTGTCTCATTGTATATATGAGCTCTGGTCATTTGAAAACCGTTACTCTGGTCCTTCAGGGTGACAGGAGGCTACAGAAGACTCTAAGCCCCTAGGCCCGGATGTGGGGCCTGAGCTCAGGGAGTGGAGGTCAGAGAACATGATGCAGGGGAACCTGGGGCTGCAGGTCTAGAACCTAAGCTATTAGCCTCCTGATAAGTTGTCCAGTTTCCATGCACCCTACCGTACTCCACCTCGTTCTCAGCCAACAGCCAGAGACCCTTTAGCACAAGTCAGATCATACCCTGTCTGTTCAAAACCCTGCCAAGGCTTCCCATTTTCTCACAGCAGAAGCCAACGCCTTCCTTACCTGGCCCGCCACACTACCACTTTGTAGTAGCTTTTGCCGGGAGTCCTTCCATCGGGATCACTCAGTCCCCTGGGGGCTGTCTGGAAAAGTGGTTCGCTTTCTTACCTTCAAGTCTTGGCTCAATCGACACCTTTCTCAGGAGGCTACCGTGCCCCCCCCGTCACATTTAAAACCCCGAGCCGCACGCACACACACCACTCTCAGGCGGTCCCGTTCTTCAGCACCCATCACCCTTCTAGCATGTTCTATGATTTACTTACTCCTTCTGCTCTTTTGATCTGCCTCTGGCCCGCTGGAGCGCAAGTGCAGTTAGTCAGGGGGTCTGGGCCTGTTTCTCTCACTGGCACATCTCGAGGCTGCACGCCCACGGACTCCTCAGTAGATCACAGGAGCCAGCCCATCATTTCACGGATAAAAGATTGAAATGGATGACAGATGCTAAGATGCTCTCGAGAATGAGGCCATGGGGGTGTGGAGTTCGGGGTCTCCTGGGGTAGAACCGAGGAAACTCATGGGGGCCTCTCGTCAGCTGGTGCTGAAGGAAGAGGTGCCCGGGCAAATCGCCCGCTGCCAGGCCTGTCCCGAGAGAGAGAGAGAGAGAGAGAGAGAGAGAGAGAGAGAAGGAAGGTGGGCAGCAGCGTGGAAGTGGGGGGGGGGGAGCCGCGCTAACTCGAGATGCCAGCCCTGTGCCGCTCTGGGGCTGGCCCACGCTCTGGATGTCATTAGCTGATTTGTTCTGCTCTGCAGAATGTACTTTTCATATTTAGGCAGAGAAAACAGCTTTCGATCCTCGTGCCCTTTCTTCTGTGAGCTGTAACACATGGCCTGCTTATTATGAATTAATCCTCTAAAGAGCGTGTTCATTATTCTAATTTAATTGTGTTGCCTTTCAGAAAAAATAACCAAACCCAGCGCGGAATAAACTCCCGACGCTGATCGGTTTTCAAGAAGTTAACCTAAGACAGAATGCTGCTAGAGGGCAGCGGCAATTTGGGATCATTAAAGGGAACCCATGTAAATAATAAAAACAAAACTAAAATGCAGAATTAAATTAAGGAATAGGAAATTGAATTTGTGAATCTAATCTGAAATTGAGGCCTCATATGCACAGGCTTATGGCGGTTTCCTCTTCGTTCGCTCGCAAGTACTCAGGCGGGAAGTTCTCCGGAGAGGGCCGCAGAGCGGGGACGTGTTACGGAGCTAGAAAGGGGGAAGGGGGCTTCCCTCCCACGGGATCCCCCTGTGATGCACACGACAGCCGCGTCACATCTGGGTGAGTCGTGCCAAGGCCCAGCGGCTGCTAAAGGGGAACCAGTCTCCCATGGCTGAGACGCCTCCGCTGTCACCTCCTAGGCACTGGAGGAAAAGATACAATAAAAAGATGGATGGGTGCAAGATGGCTTTGGAACCAAGCTGCTCAGGGAAGAGCCCTGTTCACGGCTGGATTCGCCCCCCACCCCCACCCCGCCCAGTTCCTCTCTCCCACAGATGACATGCACAGGAGGAACCAAGGAACTTGCCTGCTGCCCAGGCAGAGCCCCCCAAGCAGGGCTCTGGCCTCCCCATCACCACTTATGAGAGCCCAGCTCCGGATGGAGGAGACACAGACTGTAGAATCAGGACACACAGTTGGTAGAGCGGGTGAGGCCGCCTTGGCTACAAAAAGAGAGGAAGGGAGAGAAGGAGTGGGCTGGTGAAATTAGCGGCCTTGCAGACTTGCATGTGAGCTAAGGGCATAGAGTTAGTGCATGGCTTAGACTTCACACACACACACACACACCCCGGTGTTTACGCACGGTCCCTAAAGGGTTTTTCTCTCGTCTCCCACATCATTTCTCGAAGTGGAAAACTCTCGGCCTTCTCAGCCAGAGAGGTGACTGTGAAGTCACAGGTCTTCCTACAGCCTGGTACCAGAGGTTGGACAACTCTCTTGCCTTCTTGAACCTCATACAGTCTCTCTGTATAGGTAGCAGTAATTATAATACTTGCCCCCTTGTATTGTGAAAATGAGCAGAATGGGGAGAGATTGCCCAGTGGTTAAGGCACTTGGCTGCAAAGCCAAAGGACCCCGGTTTGACTCTCCAGGACCCACGTAAGCCAGATGCACAAGGGGGCGCATGCGTCTGCAGTTTGTTTCAAGCGGCTGGAGGCCCTGGTGTGCCCATTCTCTTTCTATCTGTCTCTTTCTCTCTCTCTCAAATAAATAACAAATAAAAATATTTTAAAAAAAAAATTTAAGGGCTGGAGAGATGGCTTAGCGGTTAAGCGCTTGCCTGTGAAGCCTAAGGACCCCGGTTCAAGGCTCGATTCCCCAGGACCCACGTTAGCCAGATGCACAAGGGGGCACATGCATCTGGAGTTCATTTGCAATGGCTGGAAGCCCTGGCATGCCCATTCTCTCTCTCTCTCTATCTGCCTCTCTCTCTCTGTGTGTGTCACTCTCAAATAAATAAATAAAAATGAACAAAAAATTTTTAAAAAAAATTTTTAATTAAGCAAAATAAAGCAATTGACCCAGAGCAGGCCCTCGGGCACTTCTGATATTCTATCTTCTATTTCACCAAGACTTGTTCACACGTACTCTGCACACACCTTACACACGTGCGTGCACACACAAGCTTCCTCTCCTGTAAAGGCCTTAGGCTGTGTTTTCAGAGAACAATAAGGGGTTAGGGGAAAAACAAAAACAAAAACAATCAACTGCTTGCTTTGATTCACAAAAGCAAACAGACCTACAGATGGCCATATCCCAGTATCTGAGAAAAATGTTTCCCATTTCCATCTTCATTTTGGGTCCACTCAGATCAGTTAGCACCTAGGGATAGATCCTTTGTTTTGAGACGAGAAAGGAATATGAACGAGGAAGGAAGGGAGGAAGAGAGGGAGGGAGACAGGGAGAAGACAAAGTCTCTTTTCCTTGTTTAATTTGCATCCTCAATGAATTTAGGCCACTGTCAGTGCTCATATCTAAAGACCAAACAAGTTAAAAGTTCCCTGGAAGTCCCTGTCATCCCTGATGACATTCTGCTAATTGTCCACAGAGAGTGTGGTGCCAGGTTGCTCGCTCATCCCACGTCCTCTAACAAGCTGAGGCATCAGGACGCTTGGAAACCCCAGAATAACCTCAAATGTGGATCCAAGAGCATGGAGTATGATCCACATTGCTAACAACAGAAAGAAGCAGAAGAGGGCTGGAGAGGTGGCCTAGCGGTTAAGGCGCTTGCCTGTGAAGCCTAAGGGCCCCGGTTCAATTCTCCAGGACCCACATAAGCCAGATGCACAAGGTGGCTCATGCATCTGGAGTTCGTTTACAGTGGCTAGAGACCCTGGGGTGCCTATTCTCTCTCTCTCTCTCTCTCTCTCCCTCTCTCTGTCTCAAATAAAAATAAATAAAATTAGTGGAAGAAAGAAAAAAAAAGAAAGGCAAGAAGGAAGGAAAGAAGGAAGGAAGGAAGGAAGGAAGGAAGGAAGGAAGGAAGGAAGGAAGAGAGAGTCAAATCCTGGCCTCAAGTGGAGAAGTTAAAGACTTGATGTCAAGGACCAGAGCCAGAAAGAACACAAGGTGAATCTATACCTAGAGCTGGAGCAGCCACTGAAAAACCACCCCTCTGCCCTTAAAGAAAGATTAGTTTAAGAAAAAGACACTGATAGCTGAGCATGGTGACACATTCCTGTAATCCCAGCACTCAGGAGGCCGAGACAGGAAAGACTGCAAGTTTGAGGCCAGCCTGAGACTCTGTCAAGACAGAGAGAGAGACCTTAATCATGGATGATAGAAGGAAGCCTTTGCAGGAACCCTGTCCCATAGTCTCACCAAAGGGGTTTTGCTTGTACCATTAGGGAGTCACATTGGCCAGTTAAATGGCATAATCATCTTCTTATCTGTGTCTTTCCAAAACTCAAGTTGAAGTGCTGCAACCCAATGAGATGACATCAGGGGGCAGAACTGCTAAAAGGCAATTGGAACATGGTCATAGAGGTGGGACCCCCATGATTTGAATAACCATTGTTATAAGATGAGGAAGAGACCAGACCCATGTGAGGATTCATGGAAAAGATGGCTGACTACTAACCAGACAACAAGGCTTCGTCAAATACCAGCTCTTGGGCTGGAGAGATGGCTTAGCGGTTAAGCACTTGCCTGTGAAGCCTAAGGATCCCGGTTCGAGGCTCCATTCCCCAGGACCCACGTAAGCCAGATGCACAAGGGGGCGCACGCGTCTGGAGTTCCTTTGCAGTAGGCTGGAGGCCCTGGTGTGCCCATTCTCTCTCTCTCTCTCTCTCTCTCTCTCTCTCTCTCTCTCTCTCTGTCTGTCGCTCTCAAATAAATAAATAAAAATAAAAATAAAATACCAGCTCTTGCCAGCACCTTGATGGTAGACTTTGAGCTTCCAGAACTGTGGTTAATAAATGTCTGTTCTTGCCGGGCACCACTTGGGAGGCAGAGGTAGGAGGATCGCTGTGAGTTCGAGGCCACCCTGAGACTATATAATGAATTCCAGGTCAGCCTGGGCTAGAGTGAGACCCTACCTCGAAAAACCAAAATAAAAAATAAATAATAATAAATAAATAAATATTTGTTCTTTAAGTCACCTGGTCTCAGATATTGTGTCATAGTGGCTCAAACCGGTGAAGACGGGGCTCTTCGACTCTTCAACTGCTTGCCAGGTGAGGGCACTTACTTACCAACTGATGAAGAGAAATGGCTTTATTTGAGGGAATGCTAGAGGTCCAACCCAAGGCAAGCGCTCAATGGTTATTGGAAGCTTTGCTTTTGTTTGTTTGTTTTGGTTTTTCGAGGTAAGAGCTCACTCTAGCTCAGGCTGACCTGGAATTCACTATGTAGTCTCAGGGTGGCCTCGAACTCACGGCGATCCTCCTACCTCTGCCTCCCGAGTGCTGGGCTTAAAGGCGTGCGCCAGCCATGGCCTGCACTGGAAGCTTTTTCAACACCAAACATTTCTTCTGGGGGCTCATTTTGGGCTGGGGGGGGGTAGAGCACTTGCCTAGCATGAACAAGGCCCTGGTTTGGAGACACAGCAGCACACAGCCAACAATGTGACCGTGTAGTCCTCGCCACCCCATGTGAGAAGGTATCGCCCCCATGCGATGAAATGAAAAAGCTGAGGCCAGAGATACCCAGCGCCATGCCCTTTATGGCAACAAAAGAGCAGTGCTGGGTGTAGAACCCAGGCAGTGCACACCCAACTCCTCACCACTACGGGGCCACTTCCTAGCTGTCGTCACCAGCTCCCCCCAGGTGACAGATCTCTCCATAGCGACCCTTACTATAGGGCCTCACAGAAAAGTAAGTTCGGGGGGCCTTTGGCCGCTCACATCTGGAAAGCAGGCTGCTGTGTCCAAAACGTCTTCACGCTTTTCCCGTGGGTCCTGGGGCGCGCATGGTCAGCCTTGCCCTCGGCCGAACGCTGTGGCCTGGGCTCTGTGGGCTGTGGGACTTACCAGCCTAGGCACGCTCTGGTGCGTTACCATGGATCAACTGCCCAGCCTGGGAGAGCAACACGGGCTTGGCATCCGACAGACTGTTCACCGAGGAAACAGCCTTGTCAAAAAGTGCAGGTACAAAATAAAATAAAATAAATAAATAAAAAATAAAAAATAAAAGTGCAGGTACAAGTTGAGATTCCAAAACTCTGTTGTTCTTTCTTTCTTTCTTTCTTTCTTTCTTTCTTTCTTTCTTTCTTTCTTTCTTTCTTTCTTTCTTTTTAAGACACACATCTGCAGCAGGCATATGTAGCGAGATAGATGTAAACAGAAATGGCTTCCCCTTGTATCTTGTATGATTACATCTGACCTCCCATCGAAACAGCAAGGAAAAGAGTGGAAAATTAAAGGTGATTTGATATTAGCCTCCCATTCATATTAGAAAAAGTAACTGCCCTTGTGGTTTCCCTCGCAGAGGTGTCTTTATTCATTTGACATGCCTTTAATAACTAATTCTACTTGTCTGGTTGCCAAGAAAGATTTCCTACGGGCAGACTTGAAAGTGACTCGGAACTCCTTGCATGCCCGGCTTCAAATGATCCCAGGACGGCAAGCGTTCAGCTTGCCTCCAGACTTCTGAAGTGTGGGAACGACATGAAAGAATGAACAGGAATCATTTCGCATGTGCTGCGAGCGGAGCTGTCTGGCAGAGGTTGTAGCTACATGGACCAGGCACAGCGAGATTTGGAAATAATCTCATGAATTTGATGTGTGGAGTCGGCCCAACCAAATGATTTATTTCGAGAAAAGAAATCTACTTTGGGGCCAGAAAGATCCAGGCCAGCCATAAACAGATTGAGCTTTCCTTTGCAGAGACCTGGCGCAGGCAGAGCTGCCAGAATTGCTCTCGGAGGGCCGCAAGCAAAGAGCACACACTAAATATTTACTGTCTATCTCTACCAGCTAAACACACGGCGTGCGTGTGACCTCGTTTAATCTTCGCAACAGTCCACTCTGCAAGGCAAGCAGTGTCACTATTCCCATTTTTTATGAACGTGAAAACAAGCCCCCGAGACGTTAAGTCACTTGCGCGGTGGTTCTAGAAACAGAAATTCCTCATCCTCAGGCAATTCCCTGTTCCTCCTGAGCACTTGGCAAAGATGGCAAGATGGTCTCCCTGCCAGTTACATGCAGCTATGAGAATCCATTCTGCTCAGTAGAAAATAGGGCTGGAGAGATGGCTCAGCGGTTAAGCACTTGCTTGTGAAGCCTAAGGATCCCAGTTTGAGGCTCGATTCCCCAGGACCCACGTAAGCCAGATGCACAAGGTGGCGCATGCATCTGGAGTTTGTTTGCAGTGGCTAGAAGCCCTGATGTGCTCATTCTCTCTCCCCCCCGCCACCCGTTGCTCTCAAATAAATAGATAAATGAAAATAAACAAACAAACCAAAACAAAAGAAAGTAGATGGAGAGATGGTTTAGCCGTTAAGGCGCTTGCTTATGAAGCCTAGGGACCCAGGTTTGATCCTCTAGGTCCCATGTAAGCCAGATGCACAAGGTGGTGCATGCATCTGGAGTTCGTTTGCAGTGGCTAGAAGCCCTGGACGACCCATTCTCTCTCTTTCTCTCTCTCTCTCTCTTTTTCTCTCCCTCTCTCTCGCTGTCTCAAACAAAAATAAATTTAAAAAATTTTTTAACAAAAGAAAGTATCCAGAGTTTCCAGTTCTGTTCCATACAGCCTGCCCTTCCACAGTTCCCTTTTCCTGGTCAATGGCTGATGGAGAGGATTCCAAGGACTGAATCGGATGGAGTCTGAATATGGAAGAATACTAGCTCCTCACTAACTACTTCAAGCAGAGCCCTTCTTTATCAACCTTCCTGGGATGGTGGTGTGAGGTGGGAATAATCTTGCTCTGTGGCAAGCCGTTGATATGTGATTGTTGATTCCAGCTGAAAGCTAAACTTACACAAGACAACAGCTATTTCTGAATTCGAGGACTCCATCTTCTTCCTTGTTTGTAACTATATTGTGTCTAATCAACTCATCCCAAAAAGGTATTAGGCAGGAAGACCCTTTAACTTCACTCCAGGCTGGGGCAGGGCGAGTGTGTGGTGGTGGTCATGGTGGGGGATCTATTAGGATCATCATGCATACTAAGCAAGGGATCTACCACTGAGTTACATGACATCGCCACCCCCACCCCCTCTTTAGTGTCTGCTGCTGGCTCTAAAGGATCTGAACCACTTGGTTTTCTGGTTGGTTGGTTGTTTAGCTCTCTGCTCTCCTAACTGCACACATTCCTCCTCCTCTTCTTCCTCCTCTTTCTATTTTTTTTTAAGAGAGAGAGAGAATTGGTGTGCCAGGGCCTCAGCCACTGAAATGGAACTCCAGACGCTTGCGCCACCTAGTGGGCACATACAACCTTGCACTTGCCTCACCTTTGTGCATCTGGCTTACGTGGGATCTGGAGAATTGAACATGGGTCCTTAGGCTTTGCAGGCAAGTGCCTCCTTCTATTTTAAAAAATATTTTATATATGTATTTGCAAGCACACAGAGAGGAGGGAGAGGGAGAAAATGGGTATGTCAGGGCCTCTAGGAACTGCAAACAAACTCTGCTGAACCACCTCTCCAGCCCCTCCTCCTTCTTCTTAAGAATCTGATTAAAGCTACACATCCTGTCTCATGGTTAATCCAGTCGCACCATGGGCCTCTGCACTCTGCACTGTCTTTGATTTCACCTCTCCTTTGTAGATACAACTAACCAGTGACTAGTGTCTCTTCCACCCTTGACCCTCTCCTTCTAGCCAGTGACAAGCCTCATTGTGTCTTGCCTGCTTTAATCATAACACCCTCCACACTTGTCTGTTCCTCACGTGCCCAGCATCACATTGCCTCTGAAAGAACCTAAAATTAAGCCCGTTCCCAGCACCCTCTCTTGTAAATTCTTCCATGTGAAACCTACCAGTTGCAAACATATGAATATCCTTCCACCAGGCAACCTCATGCCTATAGATGTATAGATTCATGAGCACAATTATTTACACACAACGATATCTACCACACCGTGTTTTAAAGTATCAAAAAGGCTGAAAATATCAGACGTCCCCCAATGGAGATTTACTCAATAAATCGGAGCCCAGTGAGTTCCACGTAAACAAAAGCTCTAATATCTTTGGTTATCTATAAAGAGAAAGCGATGGATGTAACATGTAAACAGTGTTGAAAGAGTGCTGGGGAGGGGCTGGAGGGATAGCTTAGCTGTTAAGGCGTTCGCCTGCAAAGCCAAAAGATCCCAGTTCGACTCCCCAGGACCCATGTAAGCTAGATAGGCAGATGCACAAGCTACAAGGGGGCACACGCATCTGGAGTTCTTTTGCAGTGGCTGGAGGCCCTGGCGGGCCCATTCTCTCTCTCTCTCTCTCTCTCTCTCTCCTTCTCTCTCTCCAATAAATAAATAATATATAAAAGAAAAAGTGTTGGGGTCACACAGTAGTGTGTAAGTTTGCAAAAATTACGCCTAGTGCACAGCAGATGTGGCCGGAAAGTGAACCGGGTAGCTGGGGTTTGGGGAGGTGCCGTTTGAAGATCTCACTCTATGCATGTTCCTACTTTAAAACATTAAAATAAAACCCTGCTTCCTAGCGCTTATTCGATAAAGTCCAAATCCCTTCATATGGAAGACTCTCCAAGTTCTGGCTCCAACATGTTTTCCTGTTTGCTCCCACTCGACCGGGACTGCCCCATTCTCCGAGAACATTCCTCGCGCTCTCTCATCTCTTTGTCTTTGTTTAGGTCTCTCTCTCCCCACTGGAAACCCCATCCCTGATCAGCAGAGACAAATCTCCTCTGGCTATCACTCCCCCACCCCCCCTATAACCGTGTGTTCCGGCTGTCTTTAATCCCGGGCCGCTTTGCTTGAGGATTAGGTGACTTTCCTACACGACGCATGATGTCTTACACAAAGCAAATGTCCCAACCATTATATTCGAGTATACTTCTGGGAAAGGGGTGGGGGTGGACTCCTCTTTCCCCCAGGGAGAGAGCAGGGTTGATTGAAAAAAAATCTCTCCCATCAGCGTGGAGGCTGGAACATTCTAGATTAACAGACCTTCTCCCAGTGGTCCTCTCCCAAGGCCTCCCCTTCCAAAGCATCAAGGCAGTTTGCTGTGTGCTAAACGCCAAGCATCCGACTCCTCCGTGGGATCAGGTGGACTGCCTGGTGCCTCCTAGGGAGAAAGACATCCATTGCCCTGGACCACAGTCTGGGGTTTAAACTCAGTTGTCACAATTATTTGAAGCCTATTAAGTTTATTTATGTTTCCAAAGCAGGTCCACTAGAGATGGGCCATCATAGTCGTAAATATCGGGGCTGTTGCTCTCCAGACACAGCTGGCCTGGGCCCCTCCCCTTCCCGGCTCTGCTTAGCGGCAGAAGCCCTGCACTCAGACGAGGCTTACCCAATCCTGCCAGCCTAGCCCGTGCCACGCTCATTTCTACACACTCTGTGTGCTGACAGTGTGCTTGAGCAAGACTTCCATACCTGAGGCAGAGGCGTGGGCATGACGATGTTCTGCCAGTTCACGGCGCTGGCGATGTGTTCCATTGTAAAAATCTTAATTTTTATTTATTTGTTTGAGAGAGAGAGAGGGAGAGAATGGGTGCACCAGGGCCTCCAGCCACTGCAAACGAACTCCAGATGCTTGAGCCCCCTTGTGCAGCTGGCTTACGTGGGTCCTGGGGAGTTGAAACTGGGTCCTTTGACGTTGCAGGCAAGCTCCTCAACCGCTAAGCCCCGTCTCTCCGGGCCCAGAGTCCCCAGGAGCCTCCTAAATTCCCAGCGGTGTGAGCCTGCCTGTAACTCCAGCATTCTAGAGGTGGAAACAGGGAATTCCAGAATCAAGCTTCCTAGCTAGACTGGTTCAAGCGATAGCCTCAGCCTCATTCACTAAGTAAGAGGAAAGAGTAGCCCGTCTCTCCGGCCAGAGTCCCCAGGAGCCTCCTAAATTCAGCGGTGTGAGCCTGCCTGTAACTCCAGCATTCTAGAGGTGGAAACAGGGAATTCCAGAATCAAGCTTCCTAGCTAGACTAGGTTCAAGCGATAGCCTCAGCCTCACTCACTAAGTAAGAGGAAAGAGCAGTCAAGGAAGATACCTCATGTAGACTGATATCTCTGGCCCCCACATGCATGTGCACACATGTGCAAGCCGACAAGAACACACACACACACACACACGAGTTCACACACACAAGTGTAAGCAACACTACTGGATCCAGCGCTTGGGACATTCAAAATGTCCATTTGTACATCGAAGGTGGTGAGTCCTGCGGTAAGATCTGTTTTATTTTTTAATTTTTATTTTTTTGTTTATTTTTATTTATTTATTTGAGAGCGACAGACGGAGAGAGAAAGAGGCAGAGAGAGAATGGGCGCACCAGGGCCTCCAGCCACTGCAAACGAGCTCCAGACGCTGTGCGCCCCCTTGTGCATCTGGCTAACGTGGGTCCTGGGGAACCGAGCCTCGAACCGGGGTCCTTGGTCTTCACAGGCGAGCGCTTAACCGCTAAGCCATCTCTCCAGCCCATAAGATCTGTTTTAATTCAGTGAGCTTGGATATGTTTTCCCCTGTCAGTGACGTGTACAAACATCTCTTGGAAGGAGCGCTACACGGTGCATGATGAACGCAGAAGGACAAGCATTTCTACCACTTGCCTCTGTCTTTCCAGTTGTCTAGTGTTGTCAGGCCAATGCCAGCCAAGGCACAGCTCTTCCCTTCTCTGCTTCAGCCCCGCAATGCCAGCAGGAAGGAGCACTAGCTTTGTTTTGTTCCATGAAGCCACCGTCAACCTTCCTGCAATTTCACCCTCTGTCTATATCCACTGGTTGGTTTAGTTTTCACTGTGCCCCCCTTACTGTTTTCTTTTCTTTTTTTTTCTTTTAGGTAGGGTCTCACTCTAGCCCAGGCTGACCTGGAATTCACTATGTAGTCTCAGGGTGCCCTGGAACTCACAACAATTCTCCCACCTCTGGCCCCCAAGTGTACCACCATGCCCAGCTAACTGTCCCTAATTTTTAAACAGTGAGATGGGAAAATTGCTATTTGTCCTGCTTTCTAAACTTTGTTCCATTTTACCTCATCTAGGAAGCCTCGCTTCATAACCAGAGCATGAACCGTTGGTTTAGGGTAAAGGTTGTCAAAGTGTGGTTCCTGGACCGGCTGCATCACCTGAGAACTTGCTAGAATTATAAATTCTCAGACTCCTCCTGAATTAGACAATCTAGGGGTAGAGCCCAGGACTGCCGTCGTTCACAAACCCTCCAGGTAATTCTCATGTTTTTGGATTTGGGCATGTCTTTTCTCTGAACTGGTTCTATTCTAACCCTTCATGGTCTATACATTTTTTTAAAATATATTTTTATCTATTTATTTGGGAGAGAGATAGAGGAAGAGAGAGAATGGGTGCGCCAGGACCTCCAGCCACTGCAAAGGAACTCCAGACGCATGCGCCACCTTGTGCATCTGGCTAACGTGGGTCCTGGGGAGTTGAACCCAGGGTCCTTTGGCTTTGCAGGCAAATGCTTAACCACTAAGCCATCTCTCCAGCCCCAGGAGCTCATGCAAGTACACCGGTGTACAGATAAAGCAACCCCTTCTAGGATCTCCAACGTTCAGCGATATGTCCTCCAGGTTCCCACAAGGGCCTCCTTGACCATCTCCCAATGCCCACCTTCCGGTTGCCCTTTCTTCTGCTGCTTTATTTTTTTCCCTAGCACTTCTTGCCACATAATGTCTATATTATCTGTAAACTCAAATGTTTAGTTTCTCTCTGCTCCCTCATACCTGGGCTGGGGAGATGGCTTAGGGGCTGAAGGCACTTGCTTGCAAAATCTGCCAACCCAGGTTCAATTCCCCAGTACCCACGTAAAGCAAGACACACAGAGTGGTGCATGAACCTGGAGTTTATTTGTGGTGGCAAGAGGGAAGATTCCATTTCTCTCTCTCTCTGTCTGTCTGTCTTTCCTCTATCTACTTGTAAATAAATAAAAATAGTTAAAGAAAACTCAAGGGCTATAGAGATGGCTCAGTGGTTAAGGCACTTGCCTGTGAAGCCTAAGGACCCAGGTTCGATTTCCCCAGTACCCACATAAGCCAGGTGCACAAGGTGGCTCATGCGTCTAGAGTTTGTTTGCAGTGGCTGGAGGACCTAGTATGTCCATCCTCTCTCTCTCTCTCTCTCTCCCTCTCACTTAATTAATAAATAAAAATATCAAAAAAGAGCCAGGCGTTGTGGCACACACCTTTAATCCCAGCACTCAGGAGGCAGAGGTAGAAGGATCGCAGTGAGTTCAAGGCCACCCTGAGACTACAGAGTGAGTTCCAGGTCTGCCTGAGCAAGAGTGAGACCCTACCTTGAAAAAAAAATTAAAATAAAAAAAAAATCCCTCAAACTTCACCCCAACAAGGTATGTGAAGACCATTACCATGACTGAACACAAACTCCACTCTGAACCTCTTGGAAGCCAAAGAGATACAAAGATCTCTTCATCCAATAGTGGGAGATCAGACCCTCAGCGTGAGAGGGACAGAATCTACAGACATCCTTCACACTCCCTGTAGGAGCCTGCAGCGGGGGGGTGGGGACACAGGCCCAGGCCCAGGCTGATGTCAGAGCTGCTTTGAAGCCTGTGTGGATTTCATTTCCACTGATCCCATCCCAGAAAGTGCCTCTTTCCTCCCCACTGAGAAGGCAGAGGCTCTTGCCCACACAAATTATAGGAAAGTATCTGCTTATTTGCCGTCTGAAAATGGGATCCACGTACGTGGAGTCAACCAACTGTGGACTGAAAAATATTTGGGGGAAAAAAAAATACACAGCTGCGTCTGTTACTGAACCTGTGCAGACTTTTGTCCTTATTCCCCGAACAACACAGTTTAATATTTGTTTACTTCACGTTTACATTGTACTAAGGCGTTACCAGTGGTCTAAACGTGACTCAAAGTACAGGAGAGGATGTGTGTAGGTTACATATAAATAACACGTTGTTCTTACAGTAGGGTTTTGTACATCTGTGGATTTTTATATCTGGGGATTTTAGGAGCCAGTTACCCCTGAGATCACATGGAGTGACGGCACCCAGCTTTGTAGGTGAAACACAGTGAGACACCAAGGGGACACCGAGGGCGGAGAGCATACGGCCCTGCTCAGTTCTTGTAACCCGTTCCCCCCTCCCCCACCTCCACCTTTGGACAAGGTATCCAGCACTGATAAATTTATAAAGTATTTGACCTTTAATCAATCCTAATATTTTCAATCCACAGAGCCTGCTTAAACGCCTGCAGCCCTGCCCCTGGACCCCTATTCATCACAATTACTGCTCCAACTGTCAGAGGCTGGGCATGAAACAGTGCACGCTGACGTCCAATATTTTATCACTAATAAAGAGAAACATCCCAAGTATTTGCAGTTCTGATACTTTCCAGCCTTGAGCCCACGGAGAAGGGGGAGTCCGGCGATGGGTGATTTATACTCACTGCTAGGCTTTGTTAATTGGTCTTCCTGGCCAGGAGCCTCGGGCATTGTTTTCTTTGCCTCCCAGCCGCAGGCCAGTGGGTACAGAAAACAGTCATTGATGGGCGGGCGGGGGGGGGGGGGACCCCCGTCAGCACACAGTAGGCCCTTCCTCGGCGTCTGCGAAACGGGCATGAAGTACTACAAAGGACAGTGTTTCAAAAAAAAAAAAAAAAAATCAAGATTTTTGGCAAGTGCTGGTGGCTTCATAAACAGATGCAGTGTTTATGAGGAGTCTTGTTCCCCTTTGTTGCCACGGCGACGATCCTTCCCAGAGTTCCTTGTCTCTCCCTACCCCCATCTCCAGGCAGGGTGGCCACCCAGTCTCACTTCCTTCTTAGCTCCCAGTCCTGCCCTCTCTGTTTTTCAGCTGCAGACCCCAGAGATCTCCCGTCCCAGCCACCGTGTTCCGGAGACTCACGCAGGCTGCTTGTACACGGCACCCAAACATCTGGAGAGAATGTCAACAAAATAAGCAGATGTTTCTCCTCCAGGACAACAGGTGCCTTGGCAAAACCCTTGGTCTCAAGCTGGGAGGGAAGGGCTCTTTCTGTGGTCCAACTCTCCTGAGGGGTTTAGGAAAGGTCTCCACCATGGCCCTCATCCGGGACCCATAGAGTCAACCAAGCTAAGAAAATCAGACACAACCGCCCCCCGCCCCCCGGAAACAGGTGACGGTGAGACTGGCCACAGAAAATGGTGTCCGAGCCAGGCGTGGTGGCGCACGCCTTTAATCCCAGCGCTCTGGAGGAAGAGGTAGGAGGATCACCGTGAGTTCGAGGCCACCCTGAGACTCCATAGTGAATTCCAGGTCAGCCTGGACTAGAGTGAAACCCTACCTCGAAAAAAGAAAGAAAGAAAGAAAGAAAAAAAGAAAGAAAGAAGAGAGGGAAGGGATCGAGGAAGAGAGAGAGAAAATGGTGTCTGCATGGACAGGAGAAAATAGGGGCGGGGGGGGGCATGGGAGAAGAGATGTTAGCATAAATCAGTGGAGAAAAAGTCTTATACCTGGTTTCTCGTCAGATCGTGTAAACCTTTCACCTTTTCCTGAAGATTTCTATGGAGAGAGAAAGTCTTGCTGGGGCTGGAGAGAAGGCTCAGTGGTTAAGGCACTTGCCAGGGTTTGATTCCCCAGGACCCACCTTAAGCCAGATGCACAAAGTGGTGCACACATCTGGAGTTCATTGGCAGCCGCTGGAGGCCCTGGCACGCCAATTCTGTCTCTCTGTCTCTCTATCTCTCTCTGCTAGCAATTAAATAAATAAAACAATTAAAAAAAAAAAAAGCTTGCTGGGCTGGAGGGATGGCTTAGCAATTAAGACATTTGCCTGCAAAGCCAAAGGATCTCAGTTCAACTCTCCAGGACCCGCGTAAGTCAGATGCACGGTGTGGGGGGGGGGCAGGAACATGTGTCTGGAGTTCATTTGCAGTGGCTGGAGGCCCTGGGCCGCCCATTCTCTCTCTCCCTCTTTCTCTCTGTTAAATAAATAAATAAAAATATTTTTTAAAAAAAAAGGCTTGCTGCCTATAGTATTTGCCTTCCAGCTGCTGAGACAAAACATCCAACCAGAAGCAGCTTATAGGAGGAAGGGATTTATTCCAGGCTTACAGTTTCTAATGGCAGCCTGCTCACGAGTCACGTATCAGAGAGAGAGAGAGAGGAAGGGAAGGGGAGGAAGGGTTAAACAGCAAGAGCAAGCTAGCTCTCAGCACCCGCTGGGCTAGGTCCAGAAAGGCCCAACCTCTCAAAGGCTCTACCAGCCAGGGACTAAGTAGGAGGCTTAAATCACAAACCCCTCAAGTTATGGGAACATTGCGCATGCAGACCATCCCACTGCTGAGTCCCTCTTTAACCTCACTGTGACAAAGTCTGCACATTCCACACCGCTTCTTTACAGAAGGGACCGTCCCAGGGAACAACAGCCTGCGCAAACCTCCTGTTTCACCCTAGGGTGTAATGCCGAAGAGCGATTGGGCTCGAAGGACCCTGGATTTGGGACTCTAAAATAGCATCTGTGATCCTGCCAACTCCCCTTCCCCGCCCCATTCTCTACCCACAGGGGACAAGGAGGTGTGCCACATCAGACGAATAAAGGTAGGTGGGAATACTCAGAAAAGGCATGGGAGGGCTGGAGAGATGGCTTAGCAGTAAAGGCGCTTACCTGGGAAGCCTAGGGATCCACGCTGATTCCCCAGCACTCACGTAAGTAAGACAGATGCACAAGGTGGCACATGCATCTGGAGTTCGTTTGCAGTGGCTAGATGCCCTGGTGTACCCATTCTCTCTCTCTCTCTTTCTCTCTCTCTTTCTTTCTCTCTTTCTCTCTCTGCCTCTTTCTATGTCATAAATAGATAACTAAATAAATTTTAAAGGGGGGGGGCAGCTGGACAGATGGCTTAGCAGTTAAGGCGGTTGCCTGCAAAGCCAAAGGACCCAGGTTCGATTCCCCAGGACCCACATAAGCCAGATGCACAAGGGGGCGCACGCATCTGGAGTTGGTTTGCAGTGGCTGGAGGCCCTGGTGCACCCATTCTCTCTCCCTCTCTCCCCTCTCTCTTTCTCTTTCTCTCTGTCAAACAAATAAATAAATAATAAGGCACGGGAGACAGGAGCCACAGAAATCAGAGGCAGAAACCAGAGGCAAAGAAAGACTACCTTTTCCCAGTCCTTTTGTGTTTTGTGCTCTCTACCCACACTCTTGTGTCCCACTAACATTTCTTCCCCAGTTCCTGGGAGGAACCCCAGATACCCTCCTCCGGACTTGTCCCTCACCACCCCCAGGCTGTACAAAGCGCAACACTTCCCAGCCTCTTGTGTGACACTCAACACACTCCCCCACCTCCCACCCCGCCCGCAGGCCTGTGTGTGACGCTAAACATGCTCCCCCAAACCTCTCTTCTCCTCCTCAAAACCTGAGTGCGCTGACACATTCTCCAATCCCCTGCCTGCAATTTGCCCAGAGCCTGGAATGACACTAGACACGTTCCCCAGTTCTCTGTCCCTGTGTCCCCATCCTGTCCCCGACTTCCCTAGCTCCTGAGTCAAACACAGTCCTCCAGTCCTCTCCTCCAGCGCCCCTCGAGCCCGTGGCTGGGGGTTAACACTGAACACACCCCTTCAGTTCTCTGTCCCAGCCCCCAACCCCTGTGTGCCACGCTCAGCAAACGTCCAGTCCCCAGCTCAACCTGCCCAGCCCCTGGGTATAGCGCTAAACACCACGTTCCTCTGCCCTCACTTCCCTAAGCCGTCTCTTCGCCCACTCTTGGGGTGAACTGTTCAAGTATGCATCCTTGGCTCCCCGATAGCCTTTGTCTGTCACAACAAACACATTCCTCAGGACCCCGGCTCCCTTGGGAGCAGCTTTTTCTAATGTACTTCTGAAGGGCTCTTGGCCTCCTACAGTGACCCTTTGACCCAGCCCTGTGCAAACAAGCATGGGAGGCAGGGTCAGACAGAGAGAGAGAGAGGGAGAGAGAGAGAAACTGGGGATGGCAATAGCTAGATGTCCACTGATTTCTGGATTTGGTGCCCAGGGCAAATATTTTCCTTTGACCTCAGTGTTTCTCGCTGTGAAACTGAGCTGACATCTAGTTACCATGGGAAAGGGTCTGAGTTGAAACGACAGTCGAGAAGTCAGAAACAGGGCTGTCACTAGGACTAGGCGAGGTACAATTTAGAGGGAAAAAAGGCTATCCTTTGGTAGGGAATATTTCTTACATTTTTTTTTTAATGAAATAAAAAGTAGCAAGCGACACTCCAAAGCTTTTGAGTTCTCTGTAGCATTTCTCCCTTGATGACAGCGGCCCCTGAGAGAAGTGGGTTGTTTTTTTTCTCTTTGAGGGTTTGGGGGGGGGGAGAGGGTAAGAGTCCCACAAAAAGAGAGCAGAAATAGGGGTGATCCAGTCCCTCCTCCTTCCCTCAAGTAGCCTCGCTCCTCAGGCTCCATGGGCTAGATGTTTATAGGAACTCTGGATCCATGGCTTCCTATGGTCGCTTTTACAGATCTTGTTAATTTATTACCCGTGGTTACACTTTTAATGGAAATCATGAAGAAATAGCAAAGGAAACATGAGCTAATTTTTTTCCAGTGACACATTTCACTGCTATTTAAATAGCTATTTTGCCAAACCAAACACAGCGCTTACAGCCAGCGGTGACACATGAAGGAGATCACTGTGGCCGGCTGGGCCTGTGGTATCCAGAACAGGCGACACTTTCTCTCAGCTTCCCCAGGGGCCAGATGCCAAGGGAGGGGTGGAGGGCGGGCGGGTGTGGGGGGGTGCACAGCTGGAGCACCAGAGGTGGGTGACTGGGAGCTCCCACCCTCCTCAGGAAGGACGAGGCCACTCCTCACCCTAGGAGGGGTTCTGGGGTGACCGGGTCCCCTTCATCCCGCTGAAGTCCCTCCCCCTCCCCATCCCCTTGGCTGCCTGGCTCCCACTGCACGGTGATTTGCTCACACTTGTAACTGGGAACATTACCGAGTTGTATAAAACCAGAGAGACAGACTTCGGGGGGGGGGTGAAGGGGAAAGGGGGAGGGAAGCCAGACCAGCTTAATTCCAGGTCTGTGGTGACAGTGAAGGGAACATTGCCACCACACTGGCATAGGGCACCTCTGTTGGGCAAACTCAGAGCCTCCGACTTCTCCTGCTCAAAATAACCCCATTCCCCACCCCCACCCCCCGCTCCACCCAGGCCTCTAATACTATTCTATTCCAGTTGATGATGTCACTAAGCATTGATTGATTGATTAGCTGCTCAAGAATTGGTTGAGAGAGACTCCAATGCCTGGGACACAGCAGGGACAGACTCACAGACTCTGACATGGCTGGTGAGAAAGCAGGGCTGGGGAGGACCCCCACCCACACACACACACACCCCAGCAGCCAACCATAACCTCTCCGGGTTCATAAATGCAGTGGGAGCCGGGCGTGGTGGCGCACGCCTTAGGTCCCCCAGCACTCGGGAGGCAGAGGTAGGAGGATCGCGGTAAGTTTGAGGCACACCCTGAGATGACATAGTGAATACCAGGATGCCAAGTCAGCCTGAGCTTTTGTGAGATCCTACCTTAAAAACAGAAAAAAAAAAAAAAAGACGGGCGTGGTGGCGCACGCCTTTAATCCCAGCACTCAGGAGGCAGAGGTAGGAGGATCGCCGTGAGTTCGAGGCCACCCTGAGACTCCATAGTGAATTCCAGGTCAGCCTGGGCTAGAGTGAGACCCTACCTCAAAAAAACAAAATAAATAAATAAATAAATGAATAAATAAACACCAAAAGAAAACGTGCAGTAGGATTGGAGAATGTGCCAGAGCCTCCAGAGCTTGAGGAGCAGAAGCAAGATTTGAGAAGCCAGACGCATAGGAGCTGCCATCAGGGCCTTGATGAGCTTGGATCATCCTCGGGCCCTGTGAGAACCCCAGTGGCCCCCACAGAGCTCTACCGCTCCCTGGTAGGGAGAGGTGTTTCCACAATGAGAAGCAGCCAGGCTACCAGGACCAGGGAGGGTTCCTGCCCCAACCCCAAGTTCTGCGAGGTGTGGACTAAAGTCTAGCTACTTCTCAGATGCCCCACCCAGTGGGGTGCTGTGTCCCCTACCCCTGTGCCGAATGTTAAGGTGGGCAGCAGGCCTGCTGGTGGTACACCAGGAGAAACCACTGGTCCTCCTCTGCCTTCCAGGGAGAAAACAGCGCTTCAG
This sequence comes from Dipus sagitta, assembly GCA_036346955.1. NCBI lineage: Eukaryota > Metazoa > Chordata > Mammalia > Rodentia > Dipodidae > Dipus > Dipus sagitta. The sequence continues at coordinate 12,500,166 of CM070793.1, read as the reverse complement.
CGAGGCTCAGGAGAGATGTTAACTGTCATCTTCCCTTTACCAAAAAAAAAAAAAAAAGTATATTAAATTCACTGACCACATTTTTCCAAGCCCAAGTGCGAAGGACATTAGATCAATGCACGCTGGCTGGGCGAGGGAGTGTTGGGCACCCCACACATTTCATTCTGCGTTATTAATATTTAACCCAAAGCAGCTGTACTCCACGTCACAGAACCCGGAGCCCGCCCGACGGTCCTGTGCTGATGTTTCCTTGGGGCCACATGCACCAGCTTCCTAAGCCCGTTGTTGCTGACCCCTCCGGCCTTTCGCCTCCTGGGGTGAATCTTCCCAGTAGCCCATCCATTGATCAAAGATGACATTTCTGGGATATTTCTAGGCGAGGGGCCCTGGTGGCAGGGTTGGATGGTGTGACTTCTAGCTAAAGTTCTCCGGGGAATTAGCAAGCGAGAAAAGAAGCAGCTCTTTGAAGCAGTGGTCTCTCCTCTGAGCTCTCTGGCCCAGGGTCAAGGACTCTCCAGGCTTACCTTCTTCAAAACCAGAGCAACTCTCATGCCAGGTATTGTAAGACTCTCCTCGGGGAGGGGGATTTGCGAGTTCAAACCTCTTCTCTGGGGCTAGAGAATTGGCTCAGTGGATAAAGTGCTTGCCATGCAAATGGGAATACCCAAGTCCAGATCCCCAAAACACACATAAATCCAGAGTGTCTGGGACCCCACCATGTCTGTGGTGAGAAGGGAGTTAAAAGCAGGAGAACTCCCAGAAGCTTGCAGGTCAGCTAGCCTGACAAACCGCAGCCATGAATAGGAGATCTTGCCTCGCCCGGCGTGGTGGCGCACGCCTTTAATCACAGCACTTGGGAGGCAGAGGTTGGAAGATCACCATGAGTTCGAGGCCACCCTGAGACTGCATAGTGAATGCCAGGTCAGCCTGGGCTAGAGCGAGACCTTACCTCAAAAAATCACACAAAGGGCTGGAGGGATGGCTTAGGGGTTAAGCGGTTTGCCTGTAAGGCCAAGGAACCCTGGTTCGATTCCCCAGGACCCACATTAGCACGCGTCTGGAGTTCGTTTGCAGTGGCTGGAGGCCCTGGCATGCCCATTCTCTCTCTCTCCTCTCTCTCTCTCTCCCTCTTTCTCTGTTAAATAAGTAAATAAATAAAAATAAAATATTTTAAAAAATAAGTAAAAATAAAAATAAAAAAACACAAAAGAGAGAAAGAGAGAGAGAGATCTTGCCTCAAACAAGGTGGAAGGCAAGGACCAACACCCAAAGTTGTCATCTGACTTACACACACGGGCACACGCACATGCGCATGCACAACCTCATCTCTAAGCCTGGGTCTTAGACTCTTACTGGAGTCTCTGCGCTGCACCTTGATACAAAACAAGCCTTTGCAACTGGCCTCAACTCTTGCATCTCTGCCTAGGGTTCCCCAGAATCCCATGCTGTAGTCACCCAAGATGTTTTCTGTCCCAGACACAATTCTCCCACAAGCCTTCCAGCACCTCTATTTGTCTTTATAGCCCTTCCTTGGCTTTCCTTCACAATAGATTGACCTGTTTGCCTCTCTTTCTCTAATGTTTTATGTTCCCATATGCATGCATCTCATCACATTGCAATAAAAAAAAGCTCTATTGGGGGCTGAAGAGATTGCTTAATGGTTAAGGCATTTGCCTGTGAAGCCAAAGGACCCAGGTTCGATTCCCCAGGACCCGCATAAGCCAGATGCACAAGGGGGCGCATGCACCTGGAGTTCGTTTGCGGTGGCTGGAGGCCCTGGTGTTCCCATTCTCTCTCTCTTTCTCTCTCTCTCCCTCTCTTTCTGCTTGCAAATAAAATACAGGGCTCTATTTATTGAGAAATTTCTGATGTGCAATGTTTTAAGTAGCATATATTATGCACTTCTCGCCCTCTGAGGTAACTAGTATAATTATCTTCATTTTATAGATGCAAAATGGAGACTTAGAAATAATGAAAAGCTTGCCTGAGATTTCATAGCTAGAAACTATGTGTTTTCCATAGTGAGCCAGACCTGAACTTCAAACTCTAGTTTACCTGAATTTAAGTTCTCTGTGCTTGCTTTTCAATTTGAAAATTGAACATTGAGGAAAATAATAACAGCAGCCTTAATTTTATCCTTAAAACAGCCAACTCAAGCTTGGTGTTGAATTAGAAAAGGGAAGATTTGGGTGGTGCTAGCTCGTGCCTGTAACCCTAGCACTTGGGAAGCTGAGGTACTAGGATCACCGTGAGTTTAAACCTGGGCTATAGAATGAGTTCCATACAGTCAACCTGAGCTAGAATAAGACCCTGCCTCAAAAAAAAAAAAAAAAAAAATACAAAAAGGACCCAGGCATGGTGGTGCACGCCTTTAATCCCAGCACTTGGGAGACAGAGGTAGGAGGATCGCTGTGAGTTCGAAGCCACCCTGAGATTACAGAGTAAATTCTAGGAAAAAAAAAAAAGGCAAAAAGAGGCCCCCACCCAAAATGAAGGGCTGGAGAGATGGTTTAGCAGTTGAGGCACTTGCCTGCAAAGCCAAAGGACCCAGGTTCAATCCCCCAGTACCTACATAAACCAGACACACAAGGTGGCACATCATTTGGAGTTCATTTGCAGTGGCTAGAGGACCTGGTGTGCCTATTCTCTAAGTCTGCCTCTCTCTCTCAAATAAAAATAAATAAAATTAAATTTTTTAAAAAATGAAAAGGGAAGCTAGGCATGGTGGCGCACGCTTTTAATCCCAGCACTGGGAGGTAGAAGTAGGAGGATCACCAAGAGTTCGAGGCCATCCTGAGACTACAGAGTGAATTCCAGGTTAGCCTGAGCTAGAGTGAGACCCTACCTCAAAAAGAAAAAGGAAGGAAGGAAGGAAGGAAGAAAGAAAGAAAGGAAAAGAAAAGAAAGGGGGAAGAGGTTATGTTCCATATGAAAGTAGAAAATATTAAACAAAAGAATATGTGGAAAGTATCTAACTTAGCTCATGCCACATTTATAGATGCTCGCGCTGATGACAACAGCATGTCATATTGCCGTTTCGTACCTTACGGGATTGCCTTGGGCACCTGTCCCCAGATATCCTCATTTAACCCTCACAACTAACGTAAGCAAAGCATTACTATGACAGTCCCCTTCCAGTTACCTATAGCTACGCAACAAGCCACTGAGGGCCTAGTAACTTGGGACAGTAACAAAATAACCTTTTTTTAAAAAAAAAAAGATTTTATGTTTATTTATTTATTTGTCAGAGACAGAGAGAGAATGGGCACACCGGGGCCTCTAGCCACTGCAAACAAACTCCAGATGCATGTGCCACCATGTGCCCCTGGCTTGCGTGGGACCTGGAGAACCAAACCTGGGTGCTTAGTCTTCAGAGGCAAGCGCCTTAACTGCTAAGCCATTCCTCCAGCCCACAAAGTACCCTTTGATTTGCTTGCAGGGTTAGCCGTCCTCTCCACTGCCTTCTGCTTTTTCTGTATTGGCAACTGTCTGCTCACTGATGTTGGTTGTCCTCCTAAGACCTTCACTGGGACTCTCAGCCAGAATCTGCTCAGGCCCTGTCTACGTGGGCTGTGCTTCCCCCAGGTCTAGAGGATAGGTTGTCATTCAGTGATGGGGAGAAAGAAAGAGAAGAGAATACACCAGGAGAAGCCTGTTATAACCTAGTCAAGGAAGTCATGCAATGCCAATTTTTTAAAAATTTTTATTTATTTTTTATTATCTTAGAAAGCTCACTCACGAGAGAGAATTGGCACCCCAGGGCCTGAGCCACTTCAATTGAACTCCAGACGCTTGCGCCACCTAGTGGGCATGTGCGACCTTGCGCTTGCCTCACCTTTGTGCGTCTGGCTTACGTGGGATCTGGAGAGTCGAACATGGGTCCTTGGGCTTCGTAGTCAAGCGCCTTAACCACTGAGCAATCTCTCTAGCTCTGCAATGCCAATTTTCTGTGTGTGGGTGTAATTCTTGACTCTTGTCCAGAGTCAAGAAGGGCATGTGAGCTCTTCATGCTGCTCTTGCCTGTCTTGGAAAATATAGAGAGGGGAACGTGGAGGCTGAGGAGGCCATCAGCTCAGTGCAAGAGCTCCCATGAGCAGCAGAACCAGAGCTCGACCCTGGGTGTTCCTGCTGCCACACCCTGAGCTCTTCCCATTCTACACTGCGCTTTCTGATCCCGTGGATAGATGGATGGGTGCTTCCTGAAAGACCAGCTCCTCCCCACAGAGAGGACCAGACACCTCTTGGTTTTAATGCCTGGGCCAATCTGAGCCAGGGGACAAGGGCATCCGGGAGCCAGAGCTTGGAAGCCCTAGTGCGGGAGCGAGGTAGGAAGGAACGACAAGAGGCAGCTTTTGAGATGTGCGACTCCAGACAAAAGCAAGAGGTAAGAACTTTGTTTTTTTTTTGGGGAGGGGGGAATGTGAATGTCATGTGAGCTTCAGTGAAAGAATAAGGAAGTGCTGGAGAGATGGCTGAGTAGTTAAAGCACTTGCCTGCGAAGCCCAAAGAGCCAGGTTCAATTCCCAGTACCCACGTAAGTCAGATGCGTAGGTTGGCACATGCATCTGGGCTGGAGGCCCTGGCACACCCATTCTCTCTCTCTCTCACCCCACTCTCTCTCTCTTTCTCCTTCCAATAAATAAATAAAATATTTTTTTAAAAAAGAATAAGGAAGACTTGTGAGTGAGTGCATCTCTAGGGGGGCAGGCAGGGGGAAAATGAGGGGACCCCACTCGTAATGGATTAGCAGTTTATTCATCTAGAAAAGTTTAACCTGCAGCTCGAAGCTTCCCAAGCAGTCTGCCGGTGCAAGCAAGCGACAGAGTTGATTCCAACTAGCGCTTCTGGGCCCTGGTTGGGTCAGGGGAGATGGACGGGCCCTCACTTCTGCCAAAAGGCCAAATGCACAGCCAGCTCTTCTCCAGTCCGGAGACCCAAGGCATGGAGGATCAGCAAGGGGCCTTGAGAAATCCCAGACCGAGTCCGGAAGCAGGAAGGAGGACGCTGCAGAGGTTGGGGCTCAGGCCATCTGGCCCTCAAGAGTGTCTTTAGGGAGCTGAGCCCATGCCTTCCATCTGAGTCACACCCCAGCCTCCACACACGGACACAGCTGGCCGGGGAGCCCACACCAGGGCAGACAGACACCTCTGCTCTGTCATCCCTCACTGTGTGACCTTGGGCAGCCAGTGAACCTCACAAACAGTTTCCTCACCTGCAAAATGGGGGGAACGGAGTTGTTACAACCCTTAAATAAGATGATATATGTTAAATGTGTGTGTGCAGTTGCTTGTGTGGGGGAAAGAGGGTGCATGTGTGTGTGTGTGTGTGTGTGTGTATACACATGTATACATATGCATGTGGTGACCAGAGAACAACCATGGGTGTCATTCCTCAGGAATGTACTGTGGTGGTTTGATTCAGGTGGCCCCCATAAACTTAGGTGTCCTGAATGTTAGGTTCCCTAGCTGATGGCAATTGGAAATTAAAGCCTCCTGGAGGCAGTGTATTGTTGGGGGCGGGCTTACGGGTGCTATAGCCAGTTTCCCCATGCCAGGGTTTGGCATGCTCTCCTTTTGCTAAGGTCCACCTTATGTTGGCCAGGGGGTGATGTCCACCCTCTGCTCATGCCGTTGTTTTCCTCCTGCCATCATGGAGCTTCCCCTCCAGCCTGTAAGGCAAAATAAACCTTTTTTGCCCACAAGCTGTTCTCGGTCAGGTGACTTGGAGCAATGCGAACCTGACTGCAACATGTACCATCTACCTTTAAAAAAAATGCTAGGTGAGCCGGGCGTGGTGGCGCACGCCTTTAATCCCAGCACTCGGGAGGCAGAGGTAGGAGGATCGCCGTGAGTTCGAGGCCACCCTGAGACTCCATACTGAATTCCAGGTCAGCCTGGGCTAGAGTGAGACCCTATCTCGAAAAACCAAAAAAAAAATAAAAATAAATAAATAAATAAATAAAATGCTAGGGGTTTGAAGAGATGGCTTAGTAGTTAAGGCGCTTGCCTGCAAAGCCAAAGGACCTCGCTTCGATTTCCCAGGACCCACATAAGCCAGAAGCACAAGGGGTCACATGCATCTGGAACTCATTTGCAGTGGCTGGAAGCCCTGGATTGTCTCTCTCTCTCTCTCTCTCTCTCTCTGTCACTTTGCCTCTTTCCCTCTCTCAAATAACTAATAAAATAAATAAAAATAAAATATTTTAAAAATTCTATTATTTTTAATTCTAAAAGTATTTTTTATTTATTTATCTGAGAGAAAGAGACAGACAGAGAGAGGGAGAGAATGGGTGTTCCAGGGCCTCCAGCCACTGCAAATGAACTTCAGACACATGCACCCCCTTGTGCATCTGGCTTACGTGGGTCCTGGGGAATTGAACCTGAGTCCTTAGGCTTCTCGGGCAAGTGCCTTAATTGCTAAGCCATCTCTCCAGCCCCATGTGCCTTTTTGGGCACAGGGTCTCTCACTGGCCTAGAACTTACCAATTAAGCCTAGACCAGCTGGCCAGTAAGCCCTAGCCATCCGCCTGTCTCTGCCTTCCCAGCACCGGGATTATAGATACGTGCCATCAATCCCAGCGTTTTTACGTGGGTACTGGGGATGGCACTCGGTTCCTCACGCAGAGGTGAGCATTTTACCAAGTGAGCTAGCTAGCTCCCTGACCAAGTCACTCTTAATCTTAAACATAATAGCCGTCCCCTGCTCACCTGGAACAGGTGATGAAGCACTATGAGAGCCTGGACTGCAGCCCGGGCAGGTTTTTCTAATATCCTCTCTGTGTCTGACTTCTGAGACCTCCACGGGCCTCTCTTTTGAGCCAGCACTGGGCTTTGAGAAGAGAAGACTATTTATTATAAAACACCAACTTTTTCATGGTGAACTTGCTACTCCTCACCCCGTCCCTCTGAGGTCTTGGAAAGGACTCCAACCACCTCCCAAGACTCCTGTGTTGAAAAAAATCCTTTTCCCTGTAACCTTAGGAATGAGAGTGGAAACCAAACAGGCTCAAATCTTCTCAGTGGCTCTCCTTTGAGGCTGCCAGCAGCCTGGAGCAGTTCTCCTCCTCCTCTGCTCTCCTGGCATGGTTGGCATCCCCCAGCTCAGTCCTGCCTAGACCAGACTGGGGAAGTGGGGAGGAGGTTACGGTCAATGGAAGCCTCATAGCCCGAGCTTTATGGGGTTTTGCAGGGCCAGGTGCAGACCTGAGTCCCGCCCTTTCTCAACGTGAGCCAAAGAAATAAAACGTAGGCTCCATGGGATAAAGAGGAAGCGGCAGGGTTCGAAGACAAAAGGGAGTTACCGTAACCGGGGCAGCTCCAGGTAAGGACCATGTGTGGTCATGTCATAACCAGTAAGAGTTGAGGGACAGGAAGTTTCTGTGGGTTGACAGAGGTGTTAGGCTAGTGGCTGGGTTTCATTTCAAAAGAGCCCATGGCCACCTTCCAGGAGCCACAGCTCCAAAAATCCCAGAGGATTCATGCCCAGCCTGTTCCTTTGGGAAATCCACTCCTGTCTTCCTCAACTCTAGATCTGCTCCAAAGCAGGGCCTCCGGGCGGCCGCGGCCAAGCGCTCCCTGGGCTCTTCCAGCCCCAACATTTATCTTAGGGTTATTTTCACTCCTGAGAACAAAGAAGCTTTCTATTCAGCATGTGGCGAGAACCCACACCTCTGACAAGCCATAGATCACCCTCAGGGAGGGCGGGGGATGGGGGGTGGCCGGTCCGGAACACGGGCCTCTTCTTCTTCCCACCATAGCCTCCGAGGCGGTGTCTGGCTCGTGGCTTGCTAAGGTAGGATCCCAGGAGGAAAACAGAAGTTGTGTCCAAGCCACTTTGTTCCTTCAACAAATGCGTTTGGATGCAGATAGAGACAGATCAGATATACATACGTTATACATTAGGCATAAGCATAAATGATATAGATATAAGAGAGACATGCACCACATATAGAGGTATAAATGAACACAACTAAAGATGCCTATATTCATGGAGATCCATACATATAAACTATGCCCATCTTTACACACGTGGTAGGAACCCATTGTTTTACAACGTCTTTGTTTGTTTGTTTGTTTTTACCAGGGAGGGTCTCACTCTATACCTGGAACTTGCTACGCAATCTTCAGGGTGGCCTCAAACTCATGGTAGTCCTCCTCTCAAGTGCTGGGAATAAAGGCGTGTGCCACCACGCCCGGCTCCGATGTCCTTCTTACATTTAACCATATAATTTGTAAGTCACTCCATATTTCTCCATACAGAACTGTCAAATGTTTATTGGCTTCTTAATAGTCCCTTGTGTGGCTACAGGTAAATCTGTGATTTTTCCATACTTTTCTGCAGCATATGCCCATATCACATGCTGCTTTCTGTACGTTTATGAATGCCAGGAGGCTCATTCCCTATGAGAACTGCCAAGCGGGTCAAAGAGCCTATGCATGGTTCTTTTTTTTTCCCATAATTTTTTTGTTTATATTTATTTATTTATTTGAGAGCGACAGACAGACAGAGAAAAACAGAGAGAGAGAATGGGTGCACCAGGGCTTCCAGCCACTGCAAACGAACTCCAGATGCGTGCGCCCCCTTGTGCATCTGGCTTATGTGGGTCCTGGGCAATTGAGCCTTGAACCGGGGTCCTTAGACTTCACAGGCAAGCGCTTAACCGCTAAGCCATCTCTCCAGCCCGGTTCTTTTGTTTATTTGCTTTTTACCTATTATTTGTTATTTACGTGTGTGTGTGTGTGTGTGTGTGTGTGTGTGTGTGTGTGGACATGTGTATGCTACTGCATACATGAAGGTCAGAGGACAGCCTGGAGAATTGTCTCCTCTCCTTCCACTCTTTTTTATTTTATTTACTTATTTTTATTTTTTATTTTTTTGATTTTTCGAGGTAGGGTCTCACTCTAGCCCAGGCTGACCTGGAACTAACTCTGTAGTCTCAGGGTGGCCTTGAACTCACGGCGCTCCTCCCACCTCTGCCTCCCGAGCACTGGGATTGAAGGCGTGCGTCACCACGCCCGCCATCTCTCCTTCCGCTCTTTTGCTACTGCTTGTGAGCTTCCAGGGGCCCCTGGCTCTGCCTCCCATCGCCACAGGGACATTTGGATTACAGGCGCTCGAGCCACTCTGTGTCCATCTTCATGTGGGTACCGAGGAGTATCGAACTCAGGTGGCAGACTTGCGAGCCAGCGCCTTTAACCTCTGCACCATCTCCCCAGCCGCTGTTTGTTTGATTTGATGGATATTGTTAACTTAGTATAAAAAAGACTGTCTGTATCTACCCAGACCCAGCAACATTCGATACAACGTTTTGATCCACATTAATTTGAGAGATAAGGAGAACAACATTTTACTGTGGTTATAACTTGCGTTTCACTCATTAAAAATAAGATCGAGGGCTGGTGAGATGGCTTAATGGTTAAGGTGCTTGCCTGAGAAGCCAAAGGACCCAGGTTCGACTCCCCAGGACCCACGTAAACCAGATGCACAAGGGGGCGCATGCATCTGGAGTTCGTTTGCAGCAGCTGGAGCCCCTGGTGTGCCCATTCTCTCCCTCCCTCCCTCTCTCTCTCTCTCTTCCTCATAAATAAATAAAAGTAAAATTAAAAAAAATAAGCTGGGCATGGTGGCGCACGCCTTTAATCCCAGCACTCAGGAGGCAGAGGTAGGAGGATCACCAGGAGTTTGAGGCCATCGTGAGACTACATAGTGAATTCCAGGTCAGCCTGAGCTAGAGCAAGACCTTACCTCAAAAAAAAAAGAAAGAAAGAAAGAAAGAAATTTAAAAAAATAAGATTGAGAAACTTCTTAGGCATTTATACTTGAGAATACTTTTTTGCATGTGTCATATATGTGGTGTGGCACATGTCTGGTGTGTGCACATGTATGTGCAGATGTATGTGCCTGTGTGCACAACGGCCAGAGAACATGAGTGTACTTCCTCTGTCTTTCATTCACATACTTCCTTGAAAGAGAGTCTCTCTCTGAACACGGAGCTGTGGTTTCCATGAACCCCAGCAAGTCTGTGGCCTCTGTTCCTCACAAGACAAGGGTTATAGATGCGTGTGACCATGCCCAGCTGTTTCCATGCGTCCTGGAGAATCAAACTCAGGCAGTCTTAGGCCTTTTTGAGCCTCAGGCTTGTGTCCAGTACCGGCTGACCCAGATTCCTAGCCCATACTTGAGGAAACATTCAAAATATACAGAACCCTGGGTCTGAAACTCAAAATTTTGATTCAGTAAATCCTAAAATTAGTACTTATAAAATAGTACTCATAGCTGGGCATGGTGGCACATGCCTTTAATCCCAGCACTCAGGAGGCAGAGGTAGGAGGATCACTGTGAGTTCAAGGCCACCCTGAGACTACATAGTGAATTCCAGGTCAACCTGGGCTAGAGAGAGACCCTACCTCGAGAAAACCAAAACCAGGCCAGGCGTGGTGGCGCACGCCTTTAATCCCAGCACTCTGGAGGCAGAGGTAGGAGGATCCCCATGAGTTCGAGGTCACCCTGAGACTACATAGTGAATTCCAGGTCAGTCTGAGCTAGAGTAAAACCCTACCTTGAAAAGCAAAACCAAACAAACAAACAAAAAACTCATGTGATTGGGGTAGATAAATAAAATAAGTGCTTCTTAAGCAAAACATAAAATATGTAAAGGATATAATTGGTAAAATATATTTTGATTAATAACTCAAGCCAGGTGTGATGACGCACACCTTTAATCCTGATCCTCAGGAGGCAGAAGTAGGATGATCACCGTAAATTTGAGGCCACCCTGAGATTACATAGTGAATTCCAGGTCAGTCTGGGCTAGAGCAAAACCTTTCCTTGGAAAAGCAAAACAAACAAACAAACAAAAAAGAAAAATTCAAGCATCTGTTCATTAAAAGTTTGAAAAAAGAAAGGCAACAGAGTAGACAATATTTGGTTCTGAGTCCAAAGAACTTATAACCAGAATATGCAATGAACTCCAAATCAACAAGAAAAAGAGCAAAATTAACCATCTAATGTCTTTAGGTAGACCTAAAATGTAAACAGACATTTTTACAAATAAAGATATATGAGGGCTGGAGGGATGGCTTAGCAATTAAGGCATTTGCCTGCAAAGCCAGAGGACCCAGGTTCAATCCCCCAGGACCCAGATTAGCCAAATGCACAAGGGGACTCATGCGTCTGGAGTTCATTTACAGTGGCTGGAGGCCCTGGTGCGCCCATTCTCTCTCTCTCTTTCTCTATCAAGTAAATAATAAATAAAAATAAAATATTTAAAGATAAATGAGGATCTGGTATACACATGAAAAGATGCTTATTTCATAACTTCTCAGGGGCAGGCAAATTTAAATCACAGTAATATTTAACAGACGACTCTCGGGGGGGGGGAATACATACATATATATATATATATATATATATATATATATATATATATATATATATATATAATGAAGAGCCCAGATTTGTAGTCTTCATTGTGAAGTCTCATCACAGCTGACTTCAAGCCATCAACGTGACGCTACTTGATGTGTGACGGGGAATAAATGAACATGAGTGCCTCACAGAAACCACACAAGCTGACTCCTGATCATAACTGCTGGAGACCAGTGCGCACCCATCCGGGGGGCTAAGGTACAGTGTGGCCAGGGGAGATGGCTCAGACGATAAAGTGCTTGCTTCACATGCATGAGGACCTGAGTTCAGATCCCCAGAGCCCTTATAAAAATGCCGGGTGTAGGGGGCTGCAGAGATGGCTTAGTGGCTAAGGCGTTTGCCTGCAAAGCCAAAGGACCCAGGTTCAATTCCCCGGGACCCATGTAAGCCAGATGCACAAGGGGGCGCGTGCATCTGGAGTTCGTTTGCAGTGGCTGGAGGCCCTGGCAGGCCCATATTCATTCTCTTCCTCTCTTTCTCTGTCTCCCCCCCCCACAAATAAACAAATAAAATTAAAATATTTTTGAAAAAAAAATGCTGGGTTTAGTGAAAGAATTTCATCATCGTAGCCCTGGAGAGGCAGTAGAGGAGGAGCCCTGGGCTCACTGCCTGGCTATTCCTTATGAATTAATGGACTCTACACTCAGTGAGATCCTGTCTCAAAAGCATAAGGTGGAGAGGAACCAAGGAACACATCCAGTATCTTCCCTGGACTTCCATACACATGCACACACATGTTCATGAGGACACACACACACATGTGCATGCCCGTATGTGTGCCAAAAAAATCCGATACAAAACCATATCCAGTGGTTCCTCAGTATCGTCAGTGATTGGCTCCAAGAGCCCCCGGAAGCTACCAAACTCTGAGGACCCTCAAGTCCCATAAACAAAACGGCGAGGCGCCTACATGTAACCAATGCACCTACTGCCACGTGCTCCAAGTAAGCTGTAAGGGATCTCTCTGACACGATGTAGACGCCATGGAGACTCAGAGTGTATCGTTTATGGAAGAATGACAAGGATGGACAGTCATACACATCCAGAGAAATGTTTGGCCCATGACTACTTAAGCCTACACACTTAGAGCTCTCCATACAGACACCTAACTCGATTTTTTTTTTTTTTATTTGAGAGCGACAGAGAGAAGGAGGCGGGGAGAGAGAGAGAGAGAGAGAGAGAGAGAATGGGCACGCCAGAGCTTCCAGCCTCTGTAAACGAACTCCAGATACATGCGCCCCCTTGTGCATCTGGCTAACGTGGGTCCTGGGGAATTGAGCCTCGAACCGGGGTCCTTAGGCTTCACAGGCAAGCGCTTAACGGCTAAGCCATCTCTCCAGCCCTCTATTTATTTACAACAAGAAAACTATTCACAGCCAAAAAATATATATATTGTTATATTTGAAGCTGATAAATACCACAGACATCACCAACACTCAGAAAAATACTGGGTTTGTTAATTAACTTGCCTGAATGCACTTTGATAATACCTTCAGAGGAAAAACAGTATTTCTTTTGCTATTCATTCTCCTTTAAGGATTTTCTATTACATCAAAGACTTTATGTGATCAGTTTTTAAAAATGTTTTATTTGGGCTGGAGGGATGGCTTAGCAGTTAAGGCGTTTGCCTGCAAAGCCAATAGGACCCAGGTTCGATTCCCCAGGACCCACGTTAGCCAGATGCACAAGGGGGCGCGCACGTCCGGAGTTCATTTGCAGTGGCTGGAGGTCCTGGTGTGCCCATTCTATCTCTCTCTCTCCCTCTTTCTCTATCAAGTAAATAAATAAATAAAATGTTAAAAAATGTTTTATTTATTTATTTGAGAGAGACAGAGAAACAAAGAAAAGAGCAGATAAAGAGTGAGAGGGAGGAAGGGAGAATGGGCATGCCAGGGCCTCTAGCTGCTATAAATGAACTCCAGACACATGCACCACCTTGTGCATCTGGCTTTTCATGGGTACTGAGGAACTGAACCTAGGTCCTTAGGCTTTGCAGCCACGTGTGATCTTTTTTTATGGAGACTATAAAGAATTAACTCCCGGCACTGGGGAAATGGCTCAGCAGTGACGACATTTGCCTGCGGAACCTAAGGACCAGGGTTTGATTCCCTAGGACCCACGTAAGCCAGATGCACAAGGGGGCACATGTGTTTGGAGTTCATATGCAGTGGCTAGAGGCCCTGGTTTGCCCATTCTCTCTTTCTCTCTATCTGTTTCTTTCTCTCTCATAAATAAATAAATAAAATATTTTTTTAAAAAGAAGTAACCCCTAGTAGAGCTTGTTAAACATTATTATTATTATTTATTTACTTAATTTTTTTTTCGAGGTAGGATCTCACTCTAGCTCAGGCCGATCTGGAATTCACTACGTAGTCTCAGGGTGGCCTCGAACTCACGGCGATCCTCCTACCTCTGCCTACCGAGTGCTGGGATTGAAGGCGTGCACCACCACGTCCGGCTTAAACGTCGTTATTATTGATGCTTCAGAACTTTTTCTTTCGGGTTCACAACTTCATAATGGTAACAGCATATACATGTTCAGCATTACTTGGGAAAGCCACTCGCAAGGCCTTCTTGTGCATGAGAATATTTCAAGTATTTCAAGGCATCCCAAGTCTTCTAGCGCAGTGACTCGTGTGAAGCAGTCTTTGAATTGACAATATTCGTCAAGCAGTCTGTTGATGCTCCCATTGTCACAGCTTATTATGGGTTTCGCAGCATTTCACTGATGTCAGTATTTCATATCCAATGAACTAGAACCACATCCATTCATGTGGCTTAGTGATAAGTTGAGAATCATAAACACATGAGTCCAGACAAGCATTTTAGCTCGGAGCAGGATTACTGCTGATCTGTGCCATAGGAACTGAGGAGTTCTGACTAAATTATATTTCACATCAAAAACCGGAGGAACGCGTGATGTGTGTATAACTGGGTACATGCCTGGCAGGAGGGGTTTTCTGTTTTGATCTGGCATTGATAAGAACCAAATTCTTACTTACATTTTTCCACCTCTAATAACAACAATCTCTACACTAACTTACAGTACTGTAGCCAGTTGGCATCTGGGCGGCTCCTAAATATATGTTCATGTGTGTTGAGTCCCAGAACTGTGAAGTTGGCCTTACTTGGTGGGGGGCTGGGGGGCTCTGGAATTTAAGGATTCTAAAGTCACCCTGGTTTATTCAGATGCACCCTATATCCGATGACAAGCATCCTTATACGAAACAGAAGAGCACGGGGCTGGAGAGATGGCTGGGCAGGGTTGGGGCGCTGGCTGTACAATCTTGAGAGCCCGAGTTGGGTTCCCAGCACCCATATGGGTGCCCTCGCCTGTAAAGCCAGTGCTGAAAGGGACCGAAACAAAATGATCTCTGGGACCTGCTGGCCGGCCTGCCTGACTGGACAAAACTGTGAGCTCCAAACACAGACGGGCACACTGCCTTGAGGAAATAAGGCAGAACAGGTCTCTGGCCTGTACACACGTGCGTATGGCCATGTGTATCTGCGCACACACACACACACACACGCACACACACACAGGGAACATCAACACAGAGGACCGGACAGAGACAGGATAGAGTCACACACCCATACTCCCCCAAGGAACACCAAGCACCAGCAGATGCTGAAACAGACAAGGGAGGGTTTTCCCCCATTCTGTGGCAAGAACAGCTCTTTTCAACACCTTATTTCAGACTTCTGGCCTCTAGAACGAAGTTGTTGTAAGCCACTCAGTTTGTGGTCATTGGTCACAGTAGCCCTATGGGGGAAACGAATACCACAATTTGTTTCTCCTTCCCCACCCGAATACTGGGTAAATAAGAGTTACGGTAGATGCTCCCCAGCCAATGTAGAGAAGGGCTGAGAAGCCCTTCCCAACACAGATGGCCAGCAACAAGCTAACTAGTTATTAAAGTGACTTATGGGCTGGAGAGATGGCCTAGCAGTTAAGTTGCTTGCCTGCAAAGCCTAAGGACCCAGGTTTGATTCTCCAGATCCCACGTAAGCCAGATGCACGTGATGGCGTATGCATCCGGAATTCGTTTGCAGTGGCTGGAGGCCCTGGCAGGCCCATTCTCTCTCTCTCTCTCTCTCCTTCTCTCTCTCCCTCTCTTTGTCTCTAATAAATAAATAAAAATAAAGTATTTAAAGTGACTTACAAGCCACATAAGTGCATCTCAAATGAGGCACTTTAAACTCAGCTTCGCTTTAGCTGGAAATCAGATCTTTGCACCTCCTACACAGCTACTCCACACCACAGAAATATGAAGGCAAAGAAATCAGATTAGCAGCTGATTTAGCAATCACAGTTAAAAGATCTGACCTCTGGGGCTGAAGAGATGGCTCAGCAGTTAAGGTGCTTGCCTGCAAAGCCTAAGGACCTGAGTTTGATTCCCAAGCACCCACGTAAAGCCAGATGCACAAAGTGGCACAAGCATCTGGAGTTTGTTTGCAGTGGCTGGAGGCCCTGACACGTCCATTCTCTCTCTCTCTCTCTCTCTCTCTCTCTCTCTCTCTAATAAATAAATAAAATATTTTTAAAACTATATCTAAGCCAGGCGTGGTGGCGCACGCCTTTAATCCCAGCACTCGGGAGGCAGAGGTAGAAGGATCACTGTGAGTTCGAGGCCAGCCTGAGAGCTACATAGTGAATTCCAGGTCAGCCTGGACCAGAGTGAGATGCTACCTCTAAAAACCAAAAGGAAAAAAAAAAACTATATCTGACCTCAACTTTACCAAAACATATCACTCTAGGGTATACTATTAAGGTCCCTACCTGTACTGGTTTATAATGATTGCCAACTTGACAGGGCCTAGAATGACCTGTGAGAAATTATTCAGATTAGGTTAGACTCTGTGCATGACTGTGAGGATTTATCTTTTTTTTTTGGGGGGGGGTTGTTTAAGGTAGGGTCTCACTCTAACCCAGGCTGACCTGGAATTCACTCTGTAGTTCCAGGCTGGTCTGGGATTCTCTTGATTAGGTTAATTAAGGCGGGAAGCCCATGTCATGGGCTGGGGTCCTGTACTTTATAAAAAAGAAAGAGGGCTGGGGAAATGGCTTAGTGGTTGAGGCGTTTGTCTGCGAAGCCTAAAGACCCTAGTTCGATTCCCTAGGACCCACGTAAGCCAGATGCACAAGGGGATGCATGTGTCTGTAGTTCATTTGCAATGGCTAGAGGCCCTGGTGTGCCCATTCTCTCTTTCTCTCTGCCTCTCTCCCCCACCCCCAGCTCTTTCTCTTAAATAAATAAAATAAAGGCATGAGCCACCATTTCTACCTTTGAAAAAAAGAAGAAGAAAGAGCATGCTGGGCGTGGTGGCACATGCTTTTAATCCCAGCATTTGGGAGGCAGAGGTAGGAGTGCCTGGAGTTCAAGGCCACCCTGAGACTGCATAGTGAATTCCAGGTCAGCCCGGGCTAGAGTGAGACCCTACCTTGAAAACGGGTCTCTGCTTCCTCGCTGCTGCTGGGACAGTGTGAATCTGGTTTCCTGCTTTTGCCATCCTGGGCCCTACCCACTGGAACTGTAATCTGAAATAAACTCCTTCCTTCCCTAAACTGTTCTGGCTGAGTGTTTTGCCCCAGCAATGACCCCCAGGATGAATTGCATAAGTGCGGGGGACGGAGAGGGGGACACTCTGAGCTTAAACTCCTGGGCTTGGTGGTCTTGTCTCTGGACTGGTCTCTACATCTTCTCCCCGAGACCTAGTAAGAGACTCAGTACAGTGCCTTGCAATGAGCTGTTTCTAGAAGGAAAGCAACTTGAAGACAAGAGCACAGGAAGGGCGTGAAAGAAAGGAGCAGTCGTTAGCCTCTTTAATTATGCTTAGCACAGGATGGAGGAAAGGGTAGACCAGCTCCCCAGGCTGGCTGGGGCAAGACGGGGCGTCAGTGGTCTGAAGGAAGGTGGTGGGTATGTCAAATCACATTCTGCTGCCCTGTCCCAAGCAAAACTTTCAAATATTTACAGATCAGGTTAGAAGCTAGAGTTGATGGCAGGGGGGAGGGGGAGCATCGGATACTCTCAGTCTTCTCTCAACATGAGTCTCTTGGTTCAGGTTTTGCATACCATGGACTGGGGATGGAGGGGGGGGCGGGGGGGGGGAGACTTGTGGATGACATGGGCCAGTAAGCTCAGGGCTGGTCAAAGTAAGGGAAGATGCTGGAATCCTGTAGCTGAGCAGAAACAGGGCTTTTCTCTCTGTCGGGACAAGTTCACGACACTTGTTTCCTAGACTAAACTTCTGGATTAGTGATTAGCAAGCGGATATGACTATCTGAGTTTCTGCAAGCTCTCGATGAGCTTAACTCTAGTAGGAGAGGAAACGTGGGTGCATATGGCTTACATGGTGTGATGGTTAAGTTTGGTGTCAACGTGATCTGTTTAGGAATCCACAGACATTCCCCCGTGAGTGGGTCTCTGAGGTTGCTTCCAGGAAGGATTAACTGAAGGAGGAAGTCCTTCCCCCAAGGTGAGCCCTTCCTCCAGAGTGGGCAGCCCCTCTGGGAGCAGGGGTGGGGGGTAGGGGTGGGGGGTGGGGGGCTTTATCTAAGGAAGCTCTGGGGAGAAAACTATCCCCTCTCCCACCTGGCTGCAGGTGCTGCTTGCTGCCTTCCAGAGTGGACTAAAGACCAGCGAGGACTGGAGACCAGCATGGACTGGAGACCAGCGTGGACTGAGGACCAGTGTGGACTGAAGACCAGCGTGGACTGAAGACCAGTGTGGACTAGAGACCAGCGTGGACTGGAGACCAGAATGGGCTGGAGACCAGCATGGACTGGAGACCAGAATGGACTGGAGACCAGCGTGGACTGGAGATCAGCGTGGACTGGAGACCAGCGCGGACTGGAGACCAGTGTGGACTGAGGACCAGCGCGGACTGGAGACCAGCGTGGACTGGAGACCAGCACGGACTGGAGAACAGCGTGGACTGGAGACCAGCATGGATTGAAGACCAGCGCAGACTGGAGACCAGCGTGGACTGGAGACCAGCGTGGATTGAAGACCAGCGTGGACTGGAGACCAGCAAGGACTGAGGACCAGTGTGGACTGGAGACCAGCACGGACTGAAGACCAGTATGGATTGAAGACCAGCGGCTCTCCAGGAAGCCTCTGGGCCATCAGTGCTGGATTGGGACTGCTGAGGCATCCAGCCATGTGGACTGAGCAGCTATTGTTGGACTGCCTTAAACTAATCCAATAAATTCCCTTTTAATACCAAAAAGAAGAAGGGGAGGAGGAGGAGCAGGAGGAAGAAGAAGAAGAGGAAGAAGAAGAAGGAGGAGGAGAAGAAGAAGGGGAGGAGAAGTATAAAAGGTTGCTAGGTGCATGGATGTTTCGGGGTTCACCCTTATCCTGCTACAGAACCTCCTGCTCATGATAAGGATGAGAATACGGATGTACACTCACCAGCTCTGGGGACACTGTCAAGCGGGACTCCTTGGCCTCTCAACCCATAAGCTTTGTCCAGAGGTGTTAGAGGAATAGGCTTAAGCGTGGGGGAGCGGTAAGATACTTCTTCTTGCGAGAGGTGTTAATCCAGAAGCAAGACAGACAAGGGAACAAGGAGCAAACACCATTGTGGCTCATGCTGCTGCAGACAGGGATTGCAAGGTGGGTCAGGGGGCCATGAGTCCCAACCAGACTAGGATTGCCTTAGGGGAGACGACAACCCCAAGGAGTCTTCAGAAGCAGGTAGCTGTGAACAGCTCAAGGGAAGGAGTCAGGGAGCAAGGCCGTATGGTTAGACAAGGCCACCCATACTTCTGGTGTTTTGATGGCTGAGTGGCTAAACTAGGACCGGCTGAGCTGAAAGGCTTCTCCAATGTGTACTTTTCAGATGGCCAGACTTCCTACATCAGAGCGATTCAGGAGGCCTTTATGGAAGCTTCAAGGTAATTTGCAGCCCACTTTGAAGGTTCCCAGACATTGAGCTCCCACTGCATACCATTCCCCAGGCTAAAACTCACCAAATCCATGGGATGGGGTTAGGGAAGTGTCCAAGAATTTGTAGGCACCTATAAGCCACCACTGTGGGAAGGGGAAAGGAGAGAGATGTTAATTTTCTCACAGTAGCCACCCTGACTGTGGTATCCAGGAAAGAGGATGGCCTATTAACTCAGAATCTACTGAAAAAGAAGTGTAAAAGAGAGGGTTCAAGTTATTAAAAAAAAACCTGAAAGAAGCTGAATCTTTAACCCCAGCACCTGGGAGGCAGAGGTAGAAGGATAGCCAGGAGTTTGAGGCCAGCTTGGGGATACAAGAGAGCCTGGGGTCAGCCTGGGCTAGATTGAGACCCTTCCTCAAAAAAGAAAAGTCAAAAAGCTGGGCGTGGTGGCGCACGCCTTTAATCCCAGCACTCGGGAGGCAGAGGTAGGAGGATTGCCGTGAGTTCGAGGCCACCCTGAGACTCCATAGTGAATTCCAGGTCAGCCTGGGCTAGAGTGAGACCCTACCTCGAAAAACCAAAAAAAAAAAAAAAAAAAAAAAAAGAAAAGTCAAGACAAGACAAGAAAAAGAAGGCATGAATTTGAGAGATGTTTCAGGAAGCAAGAGAGTATTACAGTCTACCCTTACCTATGGCATCATTTTCTTTTTAAAGTTTTATTGTGTGTGTGTGTGTGTGTGTGTGTGTGCGCGCACACGTGCACACGGCACGTGCCATGGTGCACATGTGGAGGCAAGGGGGCAATTGTGACGTGTCTGTGCTCCGCCTCCTTTGAGATGGAGTCTCTTGCTGGTGCACACCAACTACCAGACCACAGTCGAACTTCAGACTAGGTAGCCCGTGAGCTTTGGATTCTCCTGGCTCCACCTCCTATTGTCATAAGCATGAAGGGATCACAGACGCATGCACCACTTTACATCCAGCTTTACATGGGTACTGGGGGATTGAACCCCCAGCTGGGATGGGTGGCTTTGCAAGCAAGTGCTGATCTCCTCAGCCTATGGCTTCGTTTTCTCTTCTTTTTAGATACTTTATTTGCTTATTTAAGAGAAGAGAGAGAAAGAGGGAGATAGAGAGAATGGGTACATCAGGGCCTCCAGCCACTGCAAACAAACTCCAGACACATGCACTACCTTGTGCATCTGGTTTACAGGATTACTGGGGAATCAGACCTGGGTCCTTAGGCTTCACAGGCAAGTGTCTTAACCACTAAGCCATCTTTAGAACCCTATGGCTTCATTTTCTATAGCCTCAGTTACCTAGGATCCATGGCAGTCTGAAACTAATCAGTAGAAAACTTCAGAAATAAGCAATCCATAAGTTTTAAGTAACTTTACCATAGTATACTGTTATAATCATTCTATTTCATCATTAGCTATTGTTGTTGATCTCTTACTATGCCTAACTATATCACAAGTATGTATGTATATTTTTCATATATATGGTATATATAAAACAGTATATATATAAACCCGTCACTGGTGCCCCAGGACCCCATGCTGTGCCTAAGACTGAGTTCCATAGTCCTGGTCCCAACTTCCCGCAGTGCAAATGGACAGACCAGGAGCTGAGCCCGAGGCCCCTCTTCACCTGCGGCCTGCTGCTACCGACAGGCATGATGACTGGTGCGAAGGGATCGCCACGGTCCCACAGTCTGGCAGCCTTGCCCAACAGCTGCCCGCCACCTGGCTTCTTGTTTGTCAGGCGACAAGGTCTCGTCGTGCGTCCCATGTCGACCTGGTAGTCGCCATCCTCGGGTCTCTGTCGGTAGGGCCAGGATCACCAGCCGGCTTTTGCCACTCGTAGTTTGTGATATGCCTTTGGGTTGGAAAGTCTCACAGGAGAGATTCTGTCATCATCAACAGATTCAGTGCATGAAACTCTTGGAAAGGACCAGACCTTGGGAGCTCACGGCAGAAGAATAGGAGCAGACGTAGTACCGAAGAAACTCTTTTCCCCAGCCCTGGTCTGCAGAAGCCGTCTAGAAATGGGATTATCTTCAATTTGTAAATGATAACTAATTGCCAACCCCTGGGAAGAGGAAAGAAGGGAGCAGTGTGTGAGGAACCAAGCAGCCTAATTGTGGGTGCCAAGCCTGTGCCCACCCCCCACCCCCGCCGCCAGGGCAGAGAGCCAGACGTGAGGCAGCCTCCCCATGAGCTCTCTCCACCCCGACTTAGAGCAAGAGGCCGGTGAGGGACGTCCCAGAGATGTGTTCTTACGGAGCTGGGGAGGTAATGTCTGGAAATGTAACTCCAAAACGGGCTGTCAATCAAAGGAAACAAGACAAATAACAGAGGCCTAGACACAAAGCCCAAAGGCACAGGGGAGGGGAGAAGGGAGGGCCAGGAGAAGAAACAGTGGGGTGCAGCTAGGAAGTAGGGTGGGAACTGAGGGGAAGGCAAGCAGTTTGAAGTAACCCCAGGGTCTGGATGCCTGTACCCCAAGCAGTGTCACATCCCCAGCAGAAATCTGCATGGGGAAGACAAATTCCTTTTTGAATAATCTTTTTTTTTTTTTTTCAGATTCAAAAAAAAAAAAAAGGAAGAAAATTGAGAAAGCACCAAAAGTTTGTACAAGCAAATTAAAATGGGTTTCTACTCTTGACAGGAGTCTCAGTCTCTCAAATGGGCAGGACAGGATGTTACTAGCACATAACAATTTCAAGAGTGTCATTCCTTTATCCTCCAGGTTCAGTGAGGAACCTCTCAAACACAAAATCAAGTCCTGCTCCCTTTCTTTGCCCTAGAAGACAAAGGCTTCCTAAAAGGAGGCCACAGCCCAGGCTGTCGGGCCAGTCCCGCGTCCCACACCCCAAGGTCAGGCAGCCCCAGAAGACGGCTCTGGGTGCCCATTTCTCTACCTGCTACATGCTGGGGCACAGGTGACAATATGGTAGATTCTAACCCTTCCTCAGGCACACACACTCTTGGCAAAGGCTGTGCTTCCACACACACACATATTCACACAAATTATTCCACTGCCACTTCCATTGTACACACACATTCACACGTGTGCACTCACTCACCATATACGCAGCCCACTCTCACACCATACACACACACACACACACACACACACACACACTAAGCAGTAACCTGCTTCTTGTTTTATATCCCCCTTGGTCCTGGTGTAAAGCCATCTGCAACATTTACTGTGATGTGATGTGTGTGTGTGTGTGTTTTTAATATTTTATTATTTTTATTTATTTACTTGAGCGAGAGAGAAAATATGAATATGGGCATGCCAGGGCCTCTAGCCACTGCAAACAAACTCCAGATGCATGTGCCACCATGGGCATCTGTCTTATGTGGGTGCTGGGGAATCGAACCTGGGTCCTTAGGCTTCGCAGGCAAGCACCTTAACCACTAAGCCATCGCTCCAGCCCGTGTGATGTGTTTAATGATATAATGTCTCTCCCCACATTTGCCTTCAGCTCAAAACTTCGTAAAATCATTTCTTTAAAAAAAAATTTTTTAATATTGTATTTACTAGTTTGAGAGAGAGAGAGAATGAATGGGCACACCAAGGCCTCTTGCCACTCCAAATGCATGCTGTACTTCGGTGTATCTGGCTTTATGTGGGTACTAGAAAGTTGCACCTTGGCCATCAGGTTCTGCAAGCAGGTGTCTTTAACCACTGAGCATCCCTCCATCCTGTAAACTTTATTTAACACCTATTTTCCTGCGCTGTGCCTGGCGCGCGCACACACAGTAGGAGCTCAGTGGTATTCCTTCTAGAAATGGTGCCCTGCCCCCACAGGAGAGTGTGCTGGAGTGTGGTAACATCTAGGAGAGCCCTCAGGAAAATACTAGGTTCTGGGACAAGGTTCTCCAACGCGACTCCACACTCTGTCTCCTCAGGCTATCTGAACACAGACAGCACCCACCAACCCTTGGGCAGAAAAGCTGTCAGATCTGGATGGTATCCTCCAGGTATCTCCCTTCCTTTCCCCCTCTGGTCCCTTTACCATATTCGTTCCCAGCAAGCCTTATTCACACTTAATTCCAAAGGAAGGAGGCTAAGTGAAAGAAAGAGGGGCTGGGGGGGGGCTGCAGAGATGGCTTAGCAGGTTAAGGCGTTTGCTTGCCTGCAAAGCCAAAGGACCAAGGTTTGATTCTCCAGGTCCCACATAAGCCAGATGCACAAGGTGGAGCATGCGTCTGGAGTGCATATGCACTGGCTGGGGGCCCTGGCACGCCCATTCTCTCTCTCCTCTCTCCCTCTCTCTTTCTCTCTCCCCCTCCTTCTTTTTCTCTCTCAGGTAAAAAAATATTTAAAAGAAAGAAAGACAGTCTCTCTCTCCTTTCTCTCTCTCAAGTAAATAAATAAAATATTTAAAAGAAAGGAAGGAAGGAAGGAAGGAAGGAAGGAAGGAAGGAAGGAAAGAAGGAAGGAAGGAAGGAAGGAAAGAAGGAAGGAAGGGGGGGAGAAGAGGGAGACCCCAGATGAACCCTGGAGCACTCACTCCCACATTCGCGGAACAGACAGACAGACAGATTCTGAAGCAATAGCCAGGCTGCTAGGCTGCTAAGGAGCCACGGTCAGCATCTTCTTCTGCTAGGTCAGCTCCAGGCCACGGCCAAGGCCAGACCAAATACTGCTGTCACTTCAGAGTCACCTCTCCCTTCCCCGCCCCCCGCCCCCCCCCCCCCGCACAACAGAAGGTCAAGTTCAACCACCATCAGCAGTTCCTGATTCTGTTCCAGGGCTGTGTGACATTGTCCCCCCCCCACCCCCCCACCCCCCGCTAATCCCAGGAGGCATCTCACCGCCTAAACAGACACAGCTCCGGCAGAGAGCGGGATCCAGATCCCCGCGAAACCCAGATGCCCAGACAACATTCCAACACGCTGTCTAGGGGGCTGACCCCAAGCTCAACTTGGAGCAAGGATTGATGGCGACAAACCTCGCCTCACCCCAGTCCCTTCTGCAAGGTGGCAACATCAGGCAAGCCTTCCTAGTGGTGGTAGGCATTTGCCTGGGACCCATTAGCATTTTTAAGGCTCCTGCTCACATACACATCCTGCGTTGGGATTGTCCTTTTCCTTGAGACATTAGCACCTTCCACGGGATTTTCATCACCCCCGCCCCGCCTGCCTGGGGGTCAGCTTTCAAATCCACAAGTGTCTGGGGGGTGGGGTGGGGGAAGAGACTGGAAGTTCAGTCACACTTTCCTGACACGTTTCACAGCCTGTCCCCTTCCTGTCGGAGGCACGTCTTGAAGTCTGGGACCCCTCCCCCCCCCTCTTCCCACACCTTCTCCTTCCCCACCCCAAGAGGTGTTCCCATGATCAGTAGGCATCAGTCGGCTCTAATCAACCCCCTGTTTTGACTATTTTAACAGCAATAAAAGGGCCATAAAGAGCAAGTCAGTGGGCCTCCAGAAGCATCGAACTCCCTCTCTGTGATATAATGAAAAACACCAAGTGCTTCTTTGGAGCCCTGAGTGACAGACAGCCCTGGCAGCAGAGCTATTGGAGGAAGCCTAATTATGCTATAAATTAAAGGGCTTTTTTTTTTTAAACCCAACATTATGACCTTTAATAAGATTGTTTTTACAACAGGCTGTCAATAAATCATCCAGGAGCACCAGTTAGAAGCATTCTTCTAGAACTTCTGTGAATTTCATTAGCTGCAGTTTATTTAGTTTTGGTGTGCTATGATTTTTTTTTTTTTTAATCTCAAATTAAAGGCTCTGAACCATAAAAGCTGATTCAGAAACAGGTCCTGAAAACAAGCCCCCTTCATAGCAGAAGAAATTAGCTTAAGAGGTGGCCAGGCCAGGAGGTCAGTGGCTGGGGAGGCATGACAAGTGTCTGAGACCTCTCCAGTTCTAACAGCTGGGGATACTCACAGAACCCGACGGTGGCAGTCCAGGATGACAGCTGAGCCCACAATGGGCAGCCATTGGAAGCGAAGGTTTTGAGGACGGCTGGGCCATATCAGAGGACCGGAAGGGTCTAGCCTTGTTACTGAGCTTGGGTCTCTGGCCAACAGATGAGGGAGGGACTACCAAGAAAGCTGTCTAAGCCATTGCTCAGCTTTCTTAGGCGCAGTTCCTATCCTCCTGAGAACATGCCACTGCACACATGTGATTACTTACCTTCCTGAAACACTCACAAGGGGACAGGTGAAGAAGAGGTACACGCATACTCAGAGGTGGTCTCTATAGCGACGGAGTTCACAGTCAGCGGAGATGGTCAACAGAAACAGCCAGTGAGACGCCGGGCATGGTGGCGCACGCCTTTAATCCCAGCGCTTGGGAGGTGGAGATAGGAGGATCGCCTTGAGTTCAAGGCCACCCTGAGAGTACATAGTGAATTCCAGGTCAGCCTGGGCTAGAGTGCGACCCTGCCTTGAAAAACCACAAGACAGAAAGGAAGGAAGGAAGGAAGGAAGGAAGGAAGGAAGGAAGGAAGGAAGGAAGGAAGGAAGGAAGGAAGGAAGGAAGGAAGGAAGGAAGGAAGGAAGGAGAAGGGAAGGGCAAGGGCAGGGCAGGGAAGGGAAGGGAAGGTGGAAAGGAGGAAGGGAGGAAGAAAAGGAGAGAGAGAAGGAGAAAGAGAGAAAGAAAGCCAGTGAGATGAGGCTTCTATCACCTTTTAAGAAAGTAGGCACCTGATACACATGTCTGACAGTTGGCAATGTATCCTGGGATTGAAAGGGCAAAAGGAAGTAACCAAAGTTCTCCCAAAGCCTGGGTTTAACTTCCAGCCCCGCTATTAATTACAGAATCTTAGAAAAGAATCTGTAGAGGGGATACATAAAAGTAAAGATTAAGAAGGGGCTGGAGAGATGGCTTAGCGGCTAAGGTGCTTGCCTGGGAAGCCTGTGGACCCAGGTTTGATTCCCCAGGACCCACATAAGCCAGATGCAGAAGGTGGCTCATGCATCTGGAATTTGTTTGCAGTGGCTAGAGGCCCTGGTGTGTCTAATTCTCTCTCTCTCTCTCTCTCTCTCTCTCTCTCTCTCTCTCTCTCTCATCTTTCTCCAAATAGATTTTTTATGTGTATTTATTTATTTGAGAGGGAGAGAGAAAGAGGCAGATAG
Organism: Dipus sagitta; assembly: GCA_036346955.1. Taxonomy (NCBI): domain Eukaryota; kingdom Metazoa; phylum Chordata; class Mammalia; order Rodentia; family Dipodidae; genus Dipus; species Dipus sagitta. The sequence goes on along the minus strand of CM070793.1, from coordinate 12,473,733 downwards.
ACAGAAAGAGAATGGGCATGCCAGGGCCTCCAGCCACTGCAAACCAACTCCAGACACATGTGCCCCTTGTGCATCTGGCTAACGTGGGTCCTGGGGAATCAAACCGGAGTCCTTAGGCTTAGCAGGCAAAAGCCTTAACCGCTAAGCCAGTTCCCCAGCCCCCAAATAAATTTTTAAGCATTTTAAAACAGGTTAAGAAGTCACACCGATGTAGTTCACATATTAGCTTCGATCCTCACAAAGCATGTGACCTCGGCAAGTGGCTTCATCTCTCTGGGCCTCAGTTTCCGCATCTGTAAGACGCGAATGTTACTGGAATTCTCCCCACAAGAGCTGTTGTGAGTAGGAGTGAGCTGGGGCACATGAATCTTGTAGGATGGTGTCAGTGACTATGGGCTCTCCACAAACCACCCCGTGCAGTGTTTTAGCTGTGATCTGACAGTGCCCTCAAAGGCTCCTTGTTGAAATTTAATCTCCATTATGAGGTATTGAGAGGGTGGAAATTTAACAGCACCGGGTGTTTAGAGGCAGAGTCCCTGGGAGTTGACGAATATTAGTTATCAGGGTGGAGGCCCCCATGTGTGAATACCAGTGGCTTTATAAAGAGCGAGACCAGAAGACACACACGTGTACACTACCTTGTGACTCCACCAACAAGTAAAATGTCATCAGATGTGGCCACATGAACTACCAAAACTCTGAGCAAAAAAAAAAAAAAAAAAAAAAAAAATCCTCTTCTTAGGTGGCAGAAAGAATGTAGGAGCCAAAAGATGGGAAGGAGTGCTTTGTAATAATGTCTCCCAGACATCCATGACCTCACAGTGGCTAATGTTACCCACACAAGACCTGCATAATGTGAGAGCAAAAAACAAGTGATGGGCTGGAGAGATGGCTTAGTGGTTAAGCACTTGCCTGTGAAGCCTAAGGACCCCGGTTGGAGGCTCAATTCCCCAGGACTCACGTTAGCCAGATGCACAAGGGGGCGCACACATCTGGAGTTCATTTGCAGTGGCTGGAGGCCCAGGCGTGCCCATTCTCTCTCTCTCTGTCTATCTGCCTCTTTCTCTCTCTGTCTGTCGCTATCAAATAAATAAATAAAAATGAACAAAAAAAATGTTTTAAATGATGGCGTCAAAATAGAAAGGGACTAGTTGGAAAGAAGGGGCTCAGTGGAGGTGGAATACTGGAGGGGAGACAAAGAGGCTGGTGGAAGGGGATTATGATCAGAGTACATTGTGTATATGTATGGTGGCTGTCAATGAGATTTTTGTTTGTTTGTTTGTTTTTGTTTTTCGAGGCAGGGTCTCGCTCTAGCCCAGGCTGGCCTGGAATTCACTCTGTAGTCTCAGGATGGCCTCGAACTCAATGGCGATTCTCCTACCTCTGCCTCCCGAGTGCTGAAATTAAAGACGTGAGCCACCATGCCCGGCTTTTTTTTTTTTTTTTTTTTTTTTTAATGTGGAGGCAGAGGTAGGAGGATGACTGTGAGTTCGAGGCCACCCTGAGACTACAGAGTGAATTTCAGGTCAGCCTGGGCTAGAGTGAGACCCTACCTCAAAAAATAAAATAAATGAATAAATTAATAGTTTCTTTATAAAGCTACCTTTCTGAGAGTGGTGCTAATAAAGCTACCTTTTAGTCATTTCATTACAGTAACAAAAACAAAGAGAGCTGGTAACAATGGTAGTAAAAGGAGTAATAGTAATTACTTCTCTAGTTCTCAATTTCAGCATCTAAAAAAATGCTACTATAGGATTAAGTAATTTTTTTTAAATTTTTTTATTTATTTGCAAGGAAGGAGAGAGGAGAGAGAGAGAGAATGGGTGTACCAGGGCTACTAGCCACTGCAAACAAAGTCCAGATGCATGGGCCACTTTGTGCATGGGGCTTGCATGGGTACTGGGGTACTGAATCTGGGTCCTTTGGCTTTTCAGGCATGTGCTTTAACCACTAAGCCATTTCTCCAGCCTGGATGATGTGATTTCTAAAGCCGTCACTGTATGGAAGTGGCGCTGAGAGTCTTGAACCCCTCTGTGAGCTCTGAGAGGCTTCCTGACAGCTGCAGAATTAATTCTAAATTCCTTGGAATGTGCCCACCTGTGTGGGTCCCTGACCGCCCCTGCATGTCCATCTCCTTCCAGATAGAGTAATACAACCTGCATTCACAATGGTCTATCCCTGGAGCACAGTCTCCCTGTTGCCTGGAATCCCAAAGCCCATCCAAGGACCTAAAGTCCCCCACTCTCCCCACCCCTCACCATCAGAAATCCTTCCACGACCCTTCATTCCTGTCTCTCCATTCCCTCAGGGACTGCTGAGAGACCACAGCACCTTGGCATGACTGGTTTATGCACCAGACTACCCCACTAAAATGTAGGTGGCACGAATCATATCTGGTTTTGGTCTCCCAGGGACTCCCCCAAGGTCATAATGCCATTGACTTTGGTTTATAGTATATTTTCTAACTATTTGCCAAAGGAATGTCAAATGGCAGCACTTAGATGCAGAATACATAGAAAAATTAGGTATAGGGGCTGGAGGGATGGCTTAGCGGTTAAGGCATTTGCCTGCAAAGCCAAAGGACCCAGGTTCGATTCCCCAGGACCCATGTTAGCCAGATGCACAAGGGTGCGCACACATCTGGAGTTCGTTTGCAGTGGCTGGAGGCCCTGGCATGCCCATTCTCTCTCTCTCTCTCCCTCTTTCTCTGTCAAATAAATAAAAAATATTTTTAAAAAATTAGGTGTAGAAACAGAAAAAGTCAGGCTGGGGATGTAGGTATTAGTAGAATGCTTTCCTGGCATGCATGAAGCCCTGGGTTCAATCCCCCTGTACTGCATAAGTCATGATGCCACATGTCTACAATCTTAGCACTCAGGATTTGGAAGCAAGAGGCTCAGAAGTTCAAGGTCATTCTGCACGACACACGGAGTTCAAAGTCAGCCTAGGCTACATGAAACCCTGTCTCAAAAAGGAAGAAAAAGAAAAAGAGAGGAGGGGAGTGAGGGTGAAAGGAAGGGGAGAAAGAAAAAGAAAGAAGGAAGGAAAGAAGAATCAGAGGGTAAGTTATTTCGTAAAGAGATAATTGATTTGTTTCTAGCTCAGGTGTCTCTAGTTTAGTGAAGCGATTCTATTAGAAGGTTGTCAGAAATAAAACTAGGGCTGGAGAGATGGCTTAGCGGTTAAGCGCTTGCCTGTGAAGCCTAAGGACCCCAGTTCGAGGCTTGATTCCCCAGGACCCACGTTAGCCAGATGCACAAGGGGGCGCACGCATCTGGAGTTCGTTTGCAGTTGACTGGAGGCCCTGGCGCACCCATTCTCTCTCTTTCTCTCTATCTACCTCTTTCTCTCTCTGTCACTTTCAAATAAATAAATTCATTAATTAAAAAAAAAAACTAGGACTGGAGAGATGGCTTAGCGGTTAAGGTGCTTGCCCACAAAACCTAAGGACCGATGTTCGAGGCTCCAGATCCCACGTTAGCCAGACAAACAAAGGTGAGGCAAGGGCAAGGTCACACATGCCCACTAGGTGGCGCAAGTATCTGGAGTCCGATTATAGTGGCTGAGGACCTGATGAGCCAATTCTCTCTATCTCACTGTTTAAAAAAAAAAACTGATAATCCTGCCATGGTTTACAATCTGACTCTCATCTTTTTTTTTTTTTCCACAGAGGAAGAAAGAAAGGAGGAGAAAATAAAGACATACTAAATAAGATTCAAATGCTTCATAAAATACTGACTTTGAGGACAAAAGAAACCAAGGCCGGTATCTGGTAAGGTCCTGTCCCTTCTCTGACAGCTCAGCTCCTTTCTCCTCCATCCCCACCCCCTCCTGCCAACTTCCACACCTCGGGGGTCTTTTCTCCGAGGGCCAAAATATCCAACGGATCCCAAATTTCTGAATGAAAGCCATCCGTGAAGCTGTGCATGGGAAATGAAATACCAGCACCCAGGCGTCAGTGACTGTGACGAAAGCAGGGCATCTCCGCTCACCTGGGCTTCCTGGGGCCTTTCCCATTCATCAGCTCCCCGGGTCATCCGTGCGTCCCGCCTCAGGCTCGCAGGTCTGGTTTTTGTATAATACACATTTCCCTCGGTTTTTATTTCAGCTGCGTTTTTTTTTTTTCTCTCTCCCCCCAAGCAGCCTTTCCATTATTTCTGAACATTTGAGTTTTGAAAGAAAAAAAAAAAACATGTAAATTACAGACGCCTGTGAATTGACGTAATGTGAAAAGAAGGCAGCTGTTTCCCCTCCCTCCCAACGTGGACCATGGCTGTTGAAACTTATAAACTACTCGCAGTTCACAAAGCCCATTTCAACCTTTCCCAATGGCTACTTTATAAAGGGGAGAGGGGGAGGGGGTGGCAAGGATATGTGTCTGGGGCATGCCGTGCAGTGGCAGGAGAGGGAACGTTCTTTACCTGGGCAAGAATCTGTCCCCTCTTCTCTTGCATCCAAGCTTGTGACAGGAGCCTGGGATCAGCAAGCGAGGGGGGGGGGGGCGGTCTCAGAAGTCCTGGTGGGAAGAAGAGCTGACACGGATGCAAGAGACCGTGAGAACGTAAGGATAAAAATGAAAATGGTTTGCTTTTTTTTTAATTTAATTAATTTATTTATTTGAGAGAATGATAAACAAAGAGAGAGAGAGAGACAGTATGGGCATACTAGGGCCTCCTGATGAGTGTGCCACGTTAGGCATCTGGCTTTACGAGGGGACTGGGGACTCAGATTCAGGCCATCAGGCTTTGCAAGCAAGTGCCTTTCTTGAACCACTGAGCCATCGCTCCAGCCCCAGAGGTAGGTTTTGATACAAGCCGTGAGAAAGAGAGGACCCGCCATGCTAGGAGCGGAGGGTGGGACCCGCACCTGAGAAGGCAGAGCCAACGCTGTCCGCCTTCCCTGGAAGCATGAAATGGAGGTAGGGAAGGTCACGGGGGGAAGTCACGGTTCTGCCCGGTGGGACAGCTGAGAGGACATCCATGGGACCTCCAGAGAAACAACAATAAACAAGGGTCAGTACTGACCTGATCACCGATGTGTGCCAGGCTCCTCTGGTGGGACATTCCCCCCAGGGGGAAGGCTCCACTCAGGAACTTATAAGGGTCATCAAGGGACATTTTCTTCTCCCCAGAGGGCAATAGAACCTGTTCTGCCTCCAGCCCTGAGCCAAACACCTGAGAGACAGACAGACAGACACATAGAAAGTGCCCAGGTATCTATTATGTGAATGGATGAATGAGTGACTAAAATGATCATTTCTCTCTCTCTCTCTCTCTCTCTCTGTTGTTGGGGTTTTTTTGTTTGTTGTTTGTTTGTTTTGTTTTGTTTTTTCGAGATAGGGTCTCACTCTAGCCCAGGCTGTCCTGGAATTCACTATGCAGTCTCAGGGTGGCCTCGAACTCATGGCGATCCTCCTACCTCTGCCTCCCGAGTGCTGGGATTAAAGAAGTGTGCCACCACACCCTACTCTAAAATGAACATTTCTAACTCATTGTCGTCTTTTCACAAGGAAGTATGGGCATTGTTTTCCCAAGACAACACACACACACATACCACAACTGTGCAGTACAATGGGTCCAATTATAAAACCTCCGTCTCCAACACGACACATGCTAAGCGGCAGAGCATTCTCCTAACGGTTGGGAAGTCTCTCTCTCACACTTTTCTCCCTCCCAGGTTCAGTTGGCTGAGAATTACGGACGGCAGAAGGGAGAGCAAAGGCCACTGGGGAAAACCCCAGGGAGAGGCCAGGGGACAGCAGACAAAAGATACCTTATACTTTCCGTGTCGATGATCTGTGTTAGTTATTAAGAGGCTCTGAAAAGCAGACCTCTGGGGTTTCTGAGTTTGCCTTCCCAACAAAGACGCCCCCCCCCACACACCCGCCCCCCACACAGACACACACACACGACTTCCCTTCTAGTCCAGGCTCATTTGGACAAACTTCTCCAGTGCTTCCCTCCACCTCCCAGTGCACTGAGGAGATGTTGAAATTTGGTTACGTTTAGCCTTTCCTATGTCAAAAGGACCCCCCTAGGGACTTCCATGGGAAATGCGTCCTGTCCCCCAGGAGGTACGCTTCCTTCTAGGCAGAATGGTGGGAATGAAGGATGATCAGGAGCTTATGAGCAAGAGAAGAATTCTCGCCATCAATCCCTCCTCCGCTGAAGCTAAGAAAATGTAGATCGACGCTCATTCTAGGGGCAAACAGGAGTCCCCTGCCATTGGCTCTGGGTGTGTGTGTGTGTGTGTGTGTGTGCACACGCGCGTGCATGCTCTGCTATGACATACTACTCTGGGACAAGGAATATGGCCTCATAGAGCTAACAATCTTCAAGTTAAACATCTTTGAGCTCAAAGTAAAAAAATCACTTAAAAAAAATACAACTGCTTATCAACTTTATTCACCTCCTATTTCAATGTGCAAAATGTCCCAGAGGGAGGTATCCTGAGCCGAGGTCAGGATTTGCTGCGGATTTCCCACAAAGTGGGCTCACTGGATTGTTCCGTGAGAAATGAAACCCAAAGGACCCACCCAGCGCAGCCCTCTGGCAAAAGGGAGTCTAAGACAGAGTTTCAAATCCACTTCCTGCCTTTTTTTTTTTTTTTTAATTTTTACTGCTGGAGTGGGTTGGAGGGCTGTCAATGGACAGGAAAAATCACACATCTGGATTGGAACTGTCCCTGTGTAGGCTGGTATAACTCAACATGTACGTTGGGTCTTTTCTTTTTTTTTCCTACATTTTTTTTCCCCCATGGCCAAGGTTTATCTGGCTTCTATTCATGATTTAAATCCAGGGTAAATATGACTGTTAAGTTCTAGACTTGAACATTTGTGTAAATTAAAAGCCGTATTTCACTACTGAGCAGACAGAAAATGCTTGCCTTTGAGGTTAAAAAAAAAAAAATTGTAAAATAGTGCTAAGATCCAAGATACTGATTACCCAACTTAGAAGACACTAAGAGAAGAGGAAAAAAAAAAAAAAAAAAACCCTTGGGATTTTTTTTTTTTCACCAAAGCTATATTCCCTTTGTGCCTTTATAAAATCTGGCTCTGGAAAAGTTGGCACCAAGATGCTCAAACCCAAAGTCAACAACTTTCAGATTACCTTGGTCAGTCGTGTTCCGACTACGGCAAAGACAGGCTGTTGTAGGCCTTTGGTGTAGCGAGCAAATTGGTTTGTAAAACTGATACAGCAGCCTTCACTCCTTCAACGCTTTGAGAAGAGAGTTGAGTGGATCCTTCTGGAGACAGACGCCTCTCACACTTGATTTTGGTCTGGCCCCACATCAGCACTGACCATGAGAGAACGTCTTTTCTCGTGGAGGCGCGTGCTTGGCGTTTGCTGCTAAGTTAAAAGCAAAGACAATGCAGTAAATGTTTGGTAACAACCCCCCCCCCACGTACTTAGATTTATTGACTAGTTAAATCTTTAATGGTCAAAGTTAAAAAAAAAACAAAAACTTTTATTTCAATGGCCTAGGGATTTGCACAGCTGGGATGTTGCCTTCTAATATATTCAAATTGTAACGAGAAAGCAAAAGTGTTCAAGACATTGACTTTCTTTCTTGGATAGCCCCAAGCTGGAAGGAAGCTAACAAACAGACAGAGCCTTGAAACGGGCGTCCCTCCGCGGCCCAGGCCAAGCGCAAAGTCGGACAAGGCAGCAAGGCAGGAAACCCCGCTGGCCAGTTTGGGTGGCTCACCTTCCTCCTTTGACTCACTTGCTGTTTGTTCTCCGCTCAGGTTGCTGAGAAATCAGGAATGTTCTGGATCTGCCGCCCAAGTTGACCCAGCTTGGCAAGGTCATGCCTGTCTAGGAACTCCCTGCCTGGGCAGACTGGTGTGAAAAGGGCCCAGGGGCTTAGAGGGGACCACGTGATGAGGGGGGGGACAGTGGAGGGTTGGAGACTCTCAAGGCACGATGGAGGAACATTGAGACAAGACGCAGAAATGATGGAAGCGACAAAGGATGCTGCTGGTGACATCTTGCTAAATGCCAACCCTGTCTATGCCAGATCGTTCCGAGTTGCATTTTATGAATTATTCCATGCATTATCTAAGTTGGCACTCACTCTTTTATATATATAATGTATGTATATTTAGAGACAAGAACACTAAGGTGCATAGAGGTTAACCAGCTTCACAAGGCTAAAAACAGATGAGCCCAGGCAATGTGACTGGGCAATCTACAGTCTTACTGGTGACTTCAGCTGGGTAGGAACAGGAATACCTGAGACCTTAGAAGCTAAGGACCAGGCATGTTGGAGTCGCTTGCAAAGTAGAATCAACGATGACGTCACTTTCACGAAATTCATATTAACATTCCCAATGCTGTGGAGAGCCGAGAGAGTGTGATCGCCATTACAAGATGGCGCTGACATCCGGCCTCGGTCCTGGTGAACAAGTAGAATAGCGCATGTGCAAGTGGTGAAAGCGCGCCAAGTCACTGCCCAGCCCGGGGCGTCATATGGGGTGATGAGCGCGCAGCCAATCAGCAGAGTACACGCCGCCTAGGGGCTATATAAGCGGCGCCATTTCGGGGCTCTGGGTCTTCCTCTTTTCATCTGTTAACTGCAATAAACGCTTGCTGCAGAAGGATCCTGGTGTCCGTGTGCGTTCTTGCTGGCGAGACGACTACGCGGGCTACACAATGCCACAAATGCATACCTCCACTTCATCCAGTGATTCTTCATGCACCTGGACAGACAGAATCCCATTTTGAAATGGAGGTTGTATGCACTCCCTCCTTCACTTCACGGGCATCTGCATCCTAAACATACATACCATGACACCAACACGTTCCTACAGACTCACATCTTCTAGTACTGCATATGTTTGCATTAAAAGGCTCGCATGAGGACTGGAGAGATGGCTTAGAGGGTAAGGCACTTGCCTGCAAATCCTGACAACCTGGGAGAACTGTGTTTGATTCCCCAGTACCCAGATAAACTGGATGCATAAAGTGGTGTACGCATCTGGAGTTCGTTTGTAGTAGCTAGAAGCCCTCTCATGCCCATTCTCTGTCTCTCTCTCTCCTCTCTCTCTCTCCTTACAAATAAATAAGTAAATATATTTTTTAAAGGCTTGCATGAGGGCTAGAGAGCTGGCTGAGCAGTTAAGGGTCTTGCCTGCAAAGCCTAAGGACCCAGGTTCAATTCCCTAGTACCCATGTAAGCCAGATGTACAAGGTGGCACATGCATCTGGAGTTCATTTACAGTGAGTGGCTAGAGGCCCTGGCATACCCATTCTCTCTCTCTCTCAAATAAATTAATAAAATATTTATTTTAGGGCTGGAGAGATGGCCTAGTGGTTAAGGCATTTGCCTGCAAAGCCAAAGGATCCCGGTTTGATTCTCCAGGACCCACGTAAAGCCAGGTATACAAGGTGGCACATGCATCTGGAGTTCGTTTGCAGTGGCTGGAGGCCCTGGCATGCCCATTCCCCCCCCCCACACCCCCCCCTCTGTCTCAGATAAATAAAACATATTTTAAATATATTTATTTTTAAAAAGGCTCACATGAGCATGCATGTACACACACCGTTGCCACTCCAAGGGGTGCACCAAATGCAGTTCTTTCCTGATCCTTTGGAATGAATCCATGCCCTTATTGCTCAAAGGTTGGCTACCTGCTACCTCCTAAGCGTCCTGCTGCTTCACTTGGCCATGGGTAAAAATAATTCAGAGGTTCCCAGGACAACGGAGAGATAAACAGGACCTTCCACCCATCCCCTCCTATTCTAAGAGCTGGACCCAGGGAGAGAAGACAATGAATCACATTAGGCTCACGGTGAATTTTCTAACTCTGAAGCACTAATATTTTTCATATGGAAACTCAAGAAGGTTCACAGGGTTTTCAATTTCAAGGCCATTTTGCCTTTTTTTTTTTTTTTATGGAGTTTGATGTTCCCTGCACAAACATAGGTTTAATAATTGACAGAGGGCCAAGCTGCCCACTGTGGCACTTGGAGGTCTGTTCAGCAGGACAGAGAGGCCACTCAGCTCGTATCACCCACAAAGCCATAAGAGTCTATTCCCCGGCACTTGAGACATTACCAACAGCAGGAAGTTGGGAAATAAAAGAAATTTTTTTCAAATAAAAAGATGTCAATTTAACAGCCAGGGACCTGGAAACAGATGTTCCTTCCCCTAGACCAAGAACCTCCCACCCATCCGTCCTCCGGGTTTTCAAAGTCACTTCTTGTCAGGTGCCCTGGTTAAGAGGGAGAATTAATGAGCTGTGCTCCTTTTTATGGCTGTGGTCTGATGGGGGAAGCTGCGAGTGGAGGGTTTCACGGACAGGCCAGCCCGGCCGCCAGCCCTTCCTGCGGCAGCCCAGCCCCGGATCAAAGCGGAGAGCAGCTCAGCCTTTATAGCGAACTGATTAAAACCACGTGGGCCGTGTTTCCTCACACGTGACCTTCTGACAAAGGGCATGGGGGAGCCAAGGAAAGGTGAACCCAGAGGTCTGTAGGCTCCGGGAAGAGCAGGACTCAAGAAGATTAAAAATAGACAGACATACACATCGCTTTTATGCACGATTGCGCACATAAATAAATGCCTCCCCCCCCCCCCTGCAATGAGCAGCCCGAAGTCCTAATTAGCCAGGCTAGCCAGGCCCACATAGCTAAGTAAATAAACACATAAACAGTCCCCATTCACTCGATCACTCCTAGGCTTCGTAGAAAGTGTAACCTGAATAGTGCTTCCAAAGCGAGGCTCAATGTCCCTGCTACACCACTGGATAAATTTCTCAGTCATTTCCAGTCTTGGGCAGACTTCACCACATCAGAAAAGTTAACGCCTCCTGAACCGGTTGATTGGATCAGTCCCACTGGTGGTCTGGACGACTCCCCCGCCTTGAATTCGTGGGTCGCCCCCCCCCCCATGCAGCCACTGGGCTTAGTGACATATTTCTCAGAGGTGATGAGATGTCACTTCTGGGATTGTGAAATCAGGCCTGCGGCCTCCTCCCCGGGACATGTGGTCTGGCTCTGGAGGAAGCTTCCTGCTATGTGAGGGGCTGAACAAGAGACCCTCAGTCCACAGCCTCCGGGCAGCTGAATCCTGCAAAGAGTCACTAGAGTGACCACTGTCCCTCTCCCTGCCCCAAGCCCTGCCGTGAATGCAACCCCAGGTGACATCTCGATTGCTGCTTCTTTTTCCATATATACTAGTTTTGCTTTGTAAAAAACTTTTTTATTGACATATAAAGATAAACAATATACCATGATCATAATGCCTCCCACCACTCTGCGTTTTTTTTTTGAGGTAGGGTCTCACTCTAGCCCAGGCTGACCTGGAATTCACTCTGTAGTCTCAGGGTGGCCTCGAACTCATGGCGATCCTCCTCCCTCTGCCCCCCGAGTGCTGGGATTAAAGGCATGTGCCCCCATGCCCGGCTCCACCACTCTCCTTTTCTCCCCTCCGAAACACCCCCTCCACTGACTCACTTCTTTGCAAGTAGTCTCTCTTCTATTTTTTAACTTTTTTTTTTTTTATTTATTTGAGACAGAGAGAGACAGAATGGGTGTACAAGGGCCTCTAGCCTCTGCAAACAAATTCCAGACATATGCGCCACCTTGTGCATCTGGCTTACGTGGGTCCTGGGGAATCAAACCCGAGTCCTTTGGCTTTGCAGGCAAGCCTTAACCCTTTAAGCCATCTCTCTAGCTCCTCTCTTCTACTTTGATGTCATCATATTTCTTTCTACTATCATGCGGGTCTTGTATAGGTTAGTGTCAGCCACTGTGAGGTCATGAATATCACAAAGCCACTTTGTATCTAGATGACAGCATTGTAAGTACTCCTCCCCTTCCCTTGGCTCTTATATCCTGTCTGCCACCTCTTCTGCAATGATCTCTGAGTATAATAGAGATGTCACACTTAGTGTTGAACCCTCCACTGTCACTCACTAGGGTGAGCTTTGAGACACCCCAGGGTCATTGCCATCTGAAAAGAGAAGCTTCTCTAACCAAATTGAAGCACAAGTGTTTAGAAGATAGTTTGGTGGGCACAACATACACATTTGGCGTAGTACTTTCCCCTGTAAGGCTTATGTCCCCTTCACCATAGGCTTTTGACTAGGTTGTCAGTACCAGGCATGAATTCCCTCCAGTGGAGGGGGCCGCCAATCCAATCAGAGAACAGTTGGTTTCCCCCATAACAGACATGCCGCCATTGCATTACACCATTATAGCCGGCCAGCTATAAAGCTTTGAGGGTCCACTGTGGCTTAAGATCTTTGAAGACTTTTCTCTTCCCAAAGGCTGCACAGTTAATAGGCAGCTAGTTAATAGCTAGTTAATAGGAAGTAGGCATTCTGCTCAGCTCCAACTGGATTTCTCAGTCCAAACGTGGAGATTCTTTTTTAAAATTTTTATTTATTTGCATGTGTGGGAGAAAGGGGAGTGCACCAGGGACTCTTGCCACTGCAAGCAGAGTACCAGAGCACCATATGCTTATACCACTTCTGGGATCCAGTTTTACATGGGTGGCTGGAGAATTGAACCCAGATCAAGTGCCTTCAACAGCTGAGCCATCTCCCCAGCCTCCCGACAGCTGCTTTCTTCCTCCCTTCCTTTCTTTCTTTTGCTGTTTTTTTTTTTCGAGGTAGGGTCTCACTCTAGCCCAGGCTGACCTGGAATTCACTATGCAGTCTCAGGGTGGCCGCGAACTCACGGCGATCCTCCTACCTCTGCCTCCCGAGTGCTGGGGTTAAAGGCGTGCGCCACCACGCCTGGCCCGACAGCTGCTTTCTGAGATGCTTTCTGAGACCTAAGCTGTACTTGGACTCTTAACCACCCTTTCTCTCTCTCTTTTTTTAATTTTAATTTAATTTAATTTATTTATTTAAGATAGTGAGAGAGGGAAAGCGGCAGAGAAAGCAGCAGACAGAGAGAGAACGGGCACGCTAGGGCCTCCAGCCACTGCAGATGTGTGCACCACCTTGGCTTACGTGGGTCCTGGGGAATTGAACCTGGGTTCTTTGGCTTTGCAGGCAAATGCCTTAACCGTTAAGCCATCTCCCCAGGCTTCCCACCCTTTCTTATCACAATGGGTAGCTCATTACAGTTAACAAAGTTTCTTTCAAGGCAGTGACGTCATCCAATCTTCATGGTGACCCTGGAGAAGAAAAAAAAGAAAAGAAGTGTAGTTATCATCTCCATGTTGACAGAGATAGGAATCAAAGGTCCACACAAGTACCTGGTAGGAAAGGACAGAGGCAGCGTTTCTTCAGTTCATTCAAAACCATTTACTGGGCAGCACCCGGGTACCAGACTCCACGGTTCCCCACTGTTCCCTCAGACTTGTAGGGACTGCCCATTGACCGCTGCTCTGTGTTAAGTGCCCATCTGCATAAGCGTAGGTAAACTTGTGTGTGTGTTTACCTGTGGTGGCCAGGGTTAAGCTGAAGGAAGATTGACACCTGAACCCTGGGATGACCAGAAAAGAGAACCAAGAGAGATGATGGAGAAAGGAACTTTTAAAGAATGAAGCAAGAAGAGACAATGAGCAAGATGTTATTACGTCAGACCTTCTAAAAATTCCTGTTTTCCTTCCAAAGCTCAGGGTTCATTGCGGAAGAGGTGGCAGAAAGAATGTAAGAGCGAAAGGAAGGGTGGGACTCCTTGCAATGCAATCTTCCAGACACAAAATGGCCTGGATATCCATGACCTCGCAGTGCCTGGCACTACCTACACAAGATCATCATAATAGGAGGAAAAGATGATGACATCAAAATAAAAGAGAGACTGATTGAGAGGGGGAGGGGATGTGATGGAGTGTGGAGTTGTGAAGGGGAATGTGGAGGGAGGGGAGAGAATTACCATGGTTTATTGTCTATAATTATGGAAGCTGTTGATAAAAATGAATAAATAGCTGGGCATGATGGCACATGCCTTTAATCCCAGCACTTGGGAGGCAGAGGTAGGAGGATCGCCGTGAGTTCGAGGCCACCCTGAGACTACATAGTGAGTTCCAGGTCAGCCTGGGCTAGAGTGAGACCCTACCTCAAAAAAACAAAAGCAAAATAATAATAATAATAATAATAATAACAATAATTAATAAATAAATAAAAATTCCTGTTTTATTGTGGGGAGTCATTTTTTAATCAATTGAGGACTTCACTGTAAGAACATATTGCATGTTGATAATTAATTGAGGACTTTATTGTAAGAATATATTGCATATTGATCATATCCCTAGTATGTTATACTCTTAAGTTCCCTCTCCCCTGACCCCAGTCCAGTGAGGACCCTCCTCAGTGGGATTATGTCTTTTCATTTGTGCTTTTGCGAAGTTCTTAGTTTTTTGTTGTTGTTGTTTGCGGTGGTTGGGGGATGCTATTGTTGCTTCGTTTTGATTTGTTGAGACAGGCCTTCATTGTCTACCAGGCTCGAACTCAAACGCTATTTGTAGCTGGGGATGACCTTGAATTTCTGATCCTCTGCCTCTGCCTCTGAGTGTTGGAGTACTCTACCGTATCCAGTGTGATTCTGGGGTGGGGCCCAGGGTTTGATGCATATAAAGAAAACACTCTACCAACTGAGCTACATCCCAGCCACAAGTTCATAGTATTTTTTTGTTGGTTTGTTTGTTTGTTTGAGGTAGGGTCTCACTGTAGCCCAGGCGGACCTGGAGTTCACCATGTAATCTCAGGGTGGCCTCGAACTCACAACGATCCTCCTACCTCTACCTCCCGACGAGGGTTGGGATTAAAGGCGTGCGCCATCACGCCCCGGTTTAGGTTCATAGTGTTTTTAATTGATTCAAATAATGTTTTCGATCTGGCTCTGGTGGGTTTTCCTTTGACTCCCAGCATGTTAGTGTGCGTAGAGCTAATGTGTCACCTTCAGCTGCTGCAGAACGTGGTGAGGGGCTATCACATCATCACCACCCATGCCTCAGGACGACACCAAGATGCCCCCAGCCCCTTACCAACACCGGCACAATGCTCCGATACACAGGCCACATTGTGTCTCCTGCTGAGCATGTGTGAGGAAGCCCACTGGCTCGTATGGTACAATCTTAACACCACAGTACCTTCTCTCTCTGCTCCCAGAACCCTCCAGAAGCAGAGCACACCACAAACGAACTCCAGACCCATGCGCCACCTTGTGCAGCTGGCTGCTGGGGTCCTGGGGAATCGAACCTGGGTCCTTAGGCTTCGCAGGCAAGTGCCTTAACCGCTGGGCCATTTCTCCAGCCCCACCATTATATGCTTTGAGGACTCTTGGGTTCTCTCGAGTGTGCGAATCAGATGTAACGAGGAAGAGGGAAGACCCGCCTTTATTTAGCTGAGCTGACACATCACCCACCCACGAGAACAGACGCCCGCCCTGCCCTGCTTGGCGAAGGAAGCCATCAGTGGCACGACCAACACACGTCTCCTGGGACGTCAGGGTGGGCGTTGTGTCTGAAATGTGTCCGGGGTCTTACTAAGAACCCGGCACTGCGATACATTGTGTCGCACTCGTAACCCTTTTGCAGCTGAGTGAACTGGTATCTTTTTAAAGGAAACATGACTTGCCTTAAGGCTTCCCTGCTCCTCAATGCCGAGGCTGGATCTAGTTTCTAAGTCTCCAGGTTCAGGGATCTTCCGTGCCACACTGCCACCTTCATCTGGGCTGGGCTGGTCAGAGGTGGCTTTGTTGGGGAGGAACAAACTGTACTGGCCGTGAAAGGGGAGAGACCGTCCATGGGGGCAGTCAGTTTTTTTAATTTTTATTTATTTATTTATTTTATTGTACTTATTTGAGAGAGAGGATGGGCATGCTAGGGCCTTTGGCCACTGCAAAGGAACTCCAGATGCATGCTCCACCTTGTGCATCTGGCTCACGTGGGTTCTGCGGAACCGAACTGAGATCCTTTGGCTTTGCAGGCAAGCACCTTAACCACTAAGCCATCTCTCCATCCCCCTGTCCACGTCATTTAAGACAGGGTCTCTCATTGGCCCTGAAACTCACCAGTAAGGCCAGACCCAGGACCCAGAGGCTAGGGTGGGATTTTCATCGGCTTCCTGAGAAGGGGCTGTCAGAGGTGTTCTTGGAAGAGAGGCAAAAAGAACAGTCGGGGTAGTATAGGACCTGGCCCTTCTATAAAGCACCCCCCCCCACAGCCCCTCTTCCCTACAGCTCACTGTGCCCCCAGATTTATTTTGCTTTCTTTCGCTAAATCAAACTTTATCAGACAGTTTTACTGTCAGCCGTTAAACCAAAATGTGTTTGTGCAACAGTAAACACCTTGTTACTGCAGGGAAGGATTACATAAACAACAGAAGACGAGGCGGAGTCGTACCCAGGAGCCTGCTCCCTGCGTGAGGATGGAGGAGGGCACCGGAGGGTGCTCCGGGGCATCCTATAGCCAGGAAGTGACGGGACCCGGGACTCACTCCGCCCTGAGTTTCTGCTGAAGAATGGGAGAAATCAGATATTCCTTCACTCAGAAGAGTGGGGTCCTCTGGAGATTCAGAGGGGGGACAGGACTGTAGCTGACGTTTCAGAAAGAGGCAGCAGGAAACGGTAGGAGGGGGAGGGGGCGGCAGACAAGCCAGGAGGGGACAGAGGTAGAATCTGAGGCGATGGCAGCTTGATGTCTGCTGAGCAGGGCCAGAGAAAGATGAAGTGTGGAAGAAGGAAGAAAGGAAAAGACTAGGATTGGGGCCAGGAGACAGTCTACTAAAGAAGGCCACGGCCATGAGGCTGCCCGCGTGAGCCTGAGGGGTTCGCCCAAGGAGCGCAAAAGTCCAGGCCCATCCTGGGGTCATCAGCAGAGGCATGGATGTCTGTGGTGGTTGGAGAAGACTGGCACATGGTGGTACTGGAGGTGTGTGACCAGAGGCAGGACCAGGGTCAGGAAGCCATCTGGGTCTACTCAGAGTCTCCAGGTCTCACTGGCTCCTGTCAAAAGGCATAGCGCACACATGCCACTCAAGAGTGCCCTGTACTCACAGAGGGGTGCAGGGGCAAGAGGGGTCATATGGCAAGAGCTCTATAGAGCAGGGGATCCCTGAGCTTTTCCCACTTGCAACCTCTCTTGCGTGAGATATTCCTACACAGCCCTGGGTATATACGCATATAAAATAGGTATCCAAATCAAGATTTACTGCTGACAGGTCATAAAATTTTTTAGTTAAAAATACCATTTTTTTTTTTTTTTAGGCCTGGAGAAATGGCTTAGCGGTTAAGGCGTTTGCCTGCAAAACCAAAGGACCTCGGTTCGATTTCCCAGGACCCACGTAAGCCAGATGTACAAGATGGTACACGAGTCTGGAGTTTGCAGTGGCTGGAGGCCCTGGCACGCCCATTCTCTCTCTCTCTGTGTCTGCCTCGTTCCCTCTCTCAAATAAATAAATAAAATAAAATTTTTTTAAAATAACCTTTTTTTAGACATAAACAATTTTTACCATTTATTAAAGACTAAAGCAAATTCCCTCTTAATGAGCCTAGTTGATTTTTTTACACAAAGAAGTAAATCTTGCTAGAATAATTGAAGCTACAGGATCTGGAGGATCTTCAATGTCTTTCAGAATTGACTCGTGTTTCAATGTGGCCATCATCAGTGCTGAGAATGTCGCCCCACGTAAATACGTAGGATGGCACAATACGGCAGGAATACATGGAGGACCATTTCAGAAGTTACTAGAAAGTCTGTCTGAATCCCAAGCCAAAATCCATTGAATAATTTTTTTTTTTTTTGGCCTGCATGTATGTGACTCGGTATACATGCGAGCACACACGTGTGGGGGGGGGCGTGCACATGTACAGGTGTGTGTGCTTGCGTGTGGAGGCCAGATGACCGTCTCAAGGGACAGCCTTAGGAACACTGTCTAACTCATTTAAGACAGGGTCTCTCAGCCCGGCGTGGTGGCGCACACCTTGAATCCCAGCACTCGGGAGGAGGATCGCCAGTGAGTTCAAGGCCACCCTGAGACTACAGAGTGAATTCCAGGTCAGCCTGAGCTAGAGTGAGACCCAACCTTGTAAAAAAAAAAAAAAAAAAAAAAAAAAAAAAAAAAAGGAAATTAAAAAAAAAGACAGGGTCTCTCATTGGCCTGAAACCCTCCAATGAGGCTAGACTAGCTGGCCAGTGAACCCCAGGGACCCTCCTTGCCTCCACGTCCCCAGCACATGTCACTGTGCCCAGCATTTTACATGGGTCCTAGCGATCAAATTTGGGTCAGCAAGCACTTTACCAACTATCTCTCCAGCCCCTCGCTGAACTTTTTTTTTTGTAAAAAACAAATTTATTTTTATTTATTTGAGAGAGAAAGCGGCAGAGAGAGGGGGAGAGGGAGAGAGAATGGGCGCACCAGGGCCTCCAGCTACTACAAACGAACTCCAGACGTGTGTGCCCCCCCCCCCCGTGCATCTGGCCAAAGTGGGTCCTGGGGAGTCGAACCAAGGTCCTTTGGTTTTGCAGGCAAATGCCTTAATTAGCTAAGCTAAACTAAGCTATATATATATATTTTTTAAACGAAACTCAAGTCAGCAATTCACATGGAAAACTTTAGTGAATCTTTGGATTACATGGTATTAGAATGTTTGATTTTTAAAAATTGCGTGGTGCACGCCTTTAATCAATCCCAGCACTCGGGAGGCAGAGGTAGGAGGATCACCGTGAGCTCGAGGCCACCCTGAGACTACAGAGTGAATTCCAGGTCAGCCTGAGCTAGAGTGAGACCTGTACCTCAAAAAAATAAATAAATAAAATAAAATAAATAAAACAAACAAACAAAAATTGCCACTTGAATTGCTGCCTTGAGTTTTCTATGATGCCTCTAGAAGGGCAGAAAATCTTGTATCTAACTTATAACACCCAGCAGTGTTAAATATGAGCTGAGGTGTTTTGAGCAGCGTCTGTTGGCAGCGCACGTTGGCGTTCAGAACCGAGGCTGCGGTCAACGCCTTGGATTCATTACACAACTTGATTTTTGAATTTGTTTTTCGGTCATTTCACATCAGAAACCTTTTACTGTGGCCAATTTTCTCCCGGCCCCCACATGCACTGATGTGACTCCGCACGAAGTCACCACCCACGATATCAGAACGTGGAGCCCAGGCTGCTGGGACCTGGCTGGCCCCGGGGTTGCGCCAGGAGCTTCTGAAATCTCAGACTCTGTTTCCTTTTAATCTCACGCCCACATTTTAGAAGAGAAATTTGAATTTCCCCACACCATGCTGCCTGTCCACATCCACTCATTATCTTATTCTTTTTTTTTTTTTTTTTTTTTTTGGTTTTTCGAGGTAGGGTTTCACTGTGGCCCAGGCTGACCTGGAATTCACTATGGTCAGGGTGGCCTTGAACTCACGGCGATCCTCCTACCTCTGCCTCCCGAGTACTGGGATTAAAGGCATGCGCCACCACGCCCGGCTCATTATCTTATTCTTCCTACAGTACTCCCAATAGTTATTTCACTGCCATTCACTATACAGCAGGTGCTGTGGCTGCTATTTTGTTAATCCTCACACCTAGCTCATGAGGCAGGTCCATTTTAATATATATATATGTATTTTTATTTGTTTATTTGAAAGAGAAAGAGAGAGAATGGGCATTCCAGGGCCTCCAGCCACTGCAAACAAACTCCAGACGCATGTGCCACCTTGTGCATCCGGTTTACATGGGTCCTGGGGAATCAAACCTGGGTCCTTGGGCTTCATAGGCAAACGCCTTAACTACTAAGCAAGCTGGGTCCTTTTTTTTAAAATTTTTTTAGCTTTATTTTTATTTATTTATTTGAGAGTGTCAGACAGAGAGGAAAAAGGCAGATAGAGAGAGAGGATGGGTGCACCAGGGCCTCCAGCCATTGCAAACGAACTCCAGACACATGCGTCCCTTGTGCATCTGGCTAACGTGGGTCCTGGGGAGTTGAGCCTCGAACCAGGGTCCTTAGGCTTCACAGGCAAGCGCTTAACCACTAAGCCATCTCTCTAGCTCCCCCTTTTTTTAAAGGCAGAGTCTCACTCTAGCCTAGGCTACCCATGGAACTCACTCTGTAGACTAGGCTGGCCTCAAAACAGGGCAATCTTACCACCTCAGCCTCCCAAATTCTGGGATTAAAGGTATGAGTCACCACACCTGGTTCAAGGTAAGCACTTTCGTTATTCCCTTTCATTTAAGTGGAGAAAACAAGAGATTATGTAACTTGGCTGGGTCACTAGATGTCCGAGCCAGAACTGGAACCCAGATCTCTCTAATGCCAAGGCCTGTGGTCTGAGGCTGTGTCTAAGAATAGGGCTTTGAAGAAGGGAAAGGGACACTGTGAGTGGGGAGAAGTCAGAAGTAACACGTTACACAGAAGAGTTTGCCCGGGACACAAAACATAGAGGAGTCATCAACTTCACTAGTGGCCTAAAGAATGGGGTACTCCTGGGCTGGCGGGGCCCCAAAGCCCTTGATGGGACACTAGAATGTGCCCTCCACACCCGGAAGCCACTGGCCATTCAGGCTAAGGGTCAGTGCTTGCTGACCCGAATTTGATCCCTAGGACCCGTGGAAAATGCTGGGCACAGTGACACGTGCCTGGTCTAGCCTCACTAAGCCATCTTTCCCAGCCCCATGATCTTAAAATTATTAATCTTGTTTTATTAGAAACCCTAGTTTTCTTTTTCACCCAGCCCTGCAAAGTACCTCATGGGTCCTGTCCAGCGGAATGGCTGTTTCTAGCCTGTGGTCCGTCTCCCTCTTTCCTCTGATGTCCGGATTCCCAGGGATCCCCTCAGGCCTGCCACTGGCCTTCTTAGCTGCCCCCAAGCACTTGGTCTCCTCAGCATCACCTCAATACCCTAGCCCTGGCCCCCTGCCACAAACTGAGGCATGAGTCAGGCCACAGCCCTGCAGCCTAAGGCGTGCCCGAGGTTAGCTTGACCTCAGGGCCTGTGATCGGCAGAGCTGCCAGTCCTCAGGGCGTAATGGTCTTTCTGCTCAGCTCCTGAGCCTGCCAGCCACTGACTCCACAGCCAATCTAGAAGCTAATCTCTCTCTCTCTCTCTCTTTTTCATCATATTATTTATTTCAGAGATTGACAGAGAAAAAGAGGCAGGTGGTGAGCCGGGCGTGGTGGCGCACGCCTTTAATCCCAGCACTTGGGAGGCAGAGGTAGGAGGTTTGCCGAGAGTTCGAGGCCACCCTGAGACTACATAGTGAATTCCAGGTCAGCCTGGACCAGAGTGAGACCCTACCTCGAAAACAAAATTTAAAAAAAGGCAGGTAGTGAAAGAGAGTGAATATGGGTGTACCAGAGCCCCCTACCACTGCAAATGAACTCCAGATACACGCACTTGGTACATCTGCCTTTACGTGGGCAGTGAGGAATAGAACCCAGGCCATCAGGATTTGTAAGCAAGCACCTTTAGTCACTGAGCCAACCTCACCAGCCCCCAAATGTAATCTCTTCAAAGAGATTACCGGTCTGTTATCAAACAAGCTTGGGCCCTGGCGTCTGGACCACCGGGATTTCATTTGCCAGAATCACAAGGCAGTACTCAAGGGAGTAGCCATGCTTTTGCTAGTGGACTATTATCACGATCTTATTACGTGTGTGCATGTGTAGGCCAGAGGTTGATGTCAGATGTCTTCCTCAATCACTCTCCTCTTTGTTTGGCTGAGGCAAAGTCTCTCACTTGCGCCCAGAGCTCACCTACTCAACCTCATCTAGCTAGCCAGTTTGCCCCAGGGAATATAAGGCAGCTGTCACACACACACACTTGGCCTATCTGTGGGTGCCGGGGATCCAAATTCCAGCCCTCGCACTTGCTTGGCAAAGCACAGTACTGACTAAGCCATCTTTCTCAGCCCCGTGATCTTAAAGTTATTAACCTTGTTTTATGAGAAACCCTGCAGTTTTATTTTTCACCCAGCCCTGCAAATTACCTCATCGGTCCTGTCCAGCAGAACGGCTGTTTCTGGGGTCTGAACTCTCTTCTTGGGGTCCCCTCCCGCCCCCCAGGGCCAGTGTCAGATCTAGGAAGCCTGAGATGGGCAGGAGCCCTCTCTGCCACCCTTGATTTCCCCACACACAAACACCTGTGCTGGAGGGCAAGTCATGGCTGGCCCAGGGAAGGCTGCATCTAGACTGTTCTCTGGATCCTCAGGATCTGGAATTGAGGACAAAGGAAGAGGAGGAAGGAGGCTGTAAGTTAGGGAAGAACATGGGAGAGAAGAAACACTGCTTTCCAAGAACTAAAGCATGGAGAACTTCAAAAACGAAACACTGGGGCTGGAGAGATGGCTCAGTGGCTAAAGGCACTTGCTTGCAGGGCCTGATGGCCTGAGTTCTATTCCCCAGTACCCACGTGGAGCTGGATGCCCTGGGTGGCATATGCATTTGGAGTTCATTTGCAACGGCAAGAGGACCAGGGGCACCATTCCCCCTCTCTCTCATTCTTTCTTTCTCTGTCTCTCTCTTTCTCCTTGCAAATAAATAAAAAATATATTTTTAAAACAATGACTCAGGCTGGAGTGATGGCTTAGTGGCTAAGGCGTTTGCCTGCAAAGCCAGAGGATCCCAGTTTGATTCTCCAGGACCCACGTAAGCCAGATGCTCAAGGTGGCGCATGCGTCTGGAGTTCGTCTGCAGTGGCTGGATGCCCTGGTGCGCCCATTCTCTCTCTCTCTCTCTCCCTCTCTCGATCTCTCTCTCCCCTCCCTCTCTCTCTCTCTTCTCAAATTACAAAAAGAAAAGACTCATTTAGCCAGGCATGGTGGCACATGCCTTTAATCCCAGCACTCGGAGGCAGAGGTAGAGGATCATTGTGAGTTCTGAGGCCAGCCCTGAGACTACATAGTGAATTCCAGGTCAGCCTGAGCTACAGCAAGACCCTACCTCAAAAAACGAGAAAAAAGGAAAAATGAAACCATGAAGGATCCAGAAAAGGCCCCATTAAACCTACCCCACCTCCACCATCCCCCAGGCCCCTGGAACGGCAGTGGTATGACTACGTGCAAGTACCAAGGCCATATATCAGAGAAGTTGCGTACTCGGAACTCAGGATCAATGGTTAGAGCTCAGTCCCGTGGGCTAGGGAGATGGCTCAGCAGTTAAAGTCACTTGCTTGCAAAGCCTGTTGACCCATGGTTCTATCCCTCAGTATCCATGTAAAGCTAGATACACAAAATGGCCCATGTGTCTAGAATTAATTTGCAAGAAGCTCTGGTGTGCCCATTCTCTCTCTCTCTCTCTCTCTCTCAAATAAATAATTTTTTTTAGAAAAAAGCTCACAGCTGGAGAGATGGCTTAGCGGTTAAGGTGCTTGCCTGCAAAGCCTAAGGACCCAGGTTTGATTCCCCAGTACCCACGTAAGCCAGATGCGCATGGTGGCTCATGTGTCTGGAGTTTGTTCGCAGTGGCTAGAGGCCCTGTTGCACCCATTCTCTCTCTCTCTCCTCTCTCGCTCTCTCTCTCTCTCACACAAATAAAAGTAAAATATATTTTTAAAGTGCTGAGTTCCTGCTCTGTCACTCAATAGGTGTGATCTTGCTAAAAAAAAAAAAAATAGTTGCTTTTCTCATTTGTGACATAAAATTACCCACGCCGCTGTACAGAATGAAAATCAGACACAGTACAAGGAGCAACTCCTCCGGTGCCTATCATATCGCAGGCCTGGCACAAGACACAAGTCCCCGGGGAGGCCCCATTGAATTCTCGACAGCATCCTGCGAGGCGGAGACTGAGGTCGGGAGAAGAGGACTCTTTCTACAGTTGAAGGACAGTTGAGGAGTAGGGCTATGGTGGTCCAAGTCCCCGGGGTACCACTGCCCCGGCCTGTCACGCAGCCTGATATTGCACTGGAATATGCAGACTTCCAGGATTTGTCCGTAGATGACAATCAAGGAGGTCCTTTCCCGGACTATCGTTTAAAGTGCCTCTTTTGAGGAGGGGGGAAAAAAATCTGTTTTCTAAAAGGAAAAGTATAATTAGAGAGCACTCTGTCTCCATGGAGCCTACCCCCTCATGCCCACCATGCGCCACCCAGTGTGAGGCAGAAAAGGGTAGAGAGGCTGCCATCACGTCTGGAGTGAAGGATGCCGGGACTTCTGCCAGAAACCCAGTCTCTCCCACAAACCCATTACATTTACTGGCTCTTCTCTAATGCTTTTGGCAGTGTAACTCACACACGGTGAGTGCCCAAACTGTTCAGCGTGCAGCCTGATGTGTTTTCACGATCAGACACATCCACGTACCCAACACCCAAGACGACGTTCGCCAGAAGCCCTTATGTACGCCCTTCAAGGGACTTCCCTACTCACCGCCGGAGGCTGAGCTGACTTCCAATATCATTGATGAGTCTAACCTGTTTTCAAGCTTTATGGT
Organism: Dipus sagitta; assembly: GCA_036346955.1. Taxonomy (NCBI): domain Eukaryota; kingdom Metazoa; phylum Chordata; class Mammalia; order Rodentia; family Dipodidae; genus Dipus; species Dipus sagitta. The sequence continues at coordinate 12,449,417 of CM070793.1, read as the reverse complement.
ATTTTTTTAAATTTTATTATTTATTTATTTATTAGAGACAGAGAGAAGGAGAGAGAGAGAGAGTGAGAATGGGCGTGCCAAGGCCTCTAGCCACTGCAAACAAACTCTACACGCGTGTGCCACCTGGTACGCATCTGGCTCACGTGGGACCTGGAGCATCGAACCTGGGTCCTTTTGCTCTGCAGGCAAGTGTCTTAACTGCTAAGCCATCTCTCCAGCCCAGCTTTAATGGAATTTTAATGGAATCAATATGTACGTGCTTGTGCCTGGCCGTTTTGTTCCTTATTACATTACAGATACAGAATAATCTAGATTGCTCCAGCTATACAATATAGTATTCCTTTATATGAACGTGCCACAAGTTACCTGTTGTGGGTACTTAAGTAGTGTCTAATCACTTCCGGGAGGGGAAGTGGGTGTTTGCTTTTGTGGGGTTTTTTTTGTTTGTTTGTTTGTTTGTTTCCTTTTTGTTTTTCAAGGTAGGGTATCGCTCTAGCCCAGGCTGACCTGGAATTCACTATGTAGTCTCAGGGTGGACTCGAACTCATGGCAATCCTCCTACCTCTGCCTCCCGAGTGCTGGGATTAAAGGTGGGCGCCACCACGTATGCCACCACACCCGGCGCTGTGTTTTGTTTTAAGCAGAGTCTCACTCTAGCCCGAGCTGATTTGGAACTCACTCTGTAGTCCAGGCTGACCTCACACTCATGGCAATCCGCTTACCACAGCCTCCGAAGTGCTGGAATTAAAGGTGTGGGCCACCATGCCCAACTCACTTCCAGATGTTTTTAAATTTATTTATTTGAGAGGGAGGGAGGGAGAGAGAGAGGAAGAGAATGAATGTGTCAGGGCCTCCAGCTGCTGCAAATGAACTCCAGACACATGTGCGACTTTGTGCCTCTGGCTTACATGGGTCCTGGGGTATTGAACCTGGGTCCTTTGGCTTTGCAGGCAAGCACCTTAACTGCTCAGCCACCCCTCCAGCCCCACTTCCAGATTTTTAATGCCTTCTAATTTTGAATAGCTGCTAAAAGAGAGGCTCTCCAAAACTATCTTTAGGACTATGCTTCGTTACTGGTGGTTGTTTTAAACACGAAGGATGATATTTCTTTCTTTTATTTTTTTTCTGAAGCTAAGGCGTTATAATCAACTGGTGTGATATTTTTACCACCAGTAAAGAAATAGCACCTCCAAGTCACTTTGAACAAATACACAGATAACTCTAAAAACATCTGTCTTGGTTTGTTTGGGCTGTTGTAACAAACTGCCACAAAGTGAGTAGTTTATAAACAATAGAAATGTAGGTTTTTCAGTTCCAAGGCTGAGACATCCAAGATCAAAACATTGGCAGGTTTGGGGTATGGTAAGAGCTCACTTTCTCGTTCACAGAGGGTACCTTCTACCTGTGTCTCCTCTGTGGTAAAGGGACATAACTACTCACTGAGGTCCATTTTATTTTATTTTACTTTATTTTATTTTATTTTATTTTATTTATTTGAGAGAGTGAAAGAATGGGTACACCAGGGTTTCTAGCTTCTACAAACTCCAGACGCATGTGCCCCCTTGTGCACCTGGCTAACGTGGGTCCTGGGGAATCGAGCCTCGAACCGGGGTCCTTAGGCTTCACAGGCAAGCGCTTAACCACTAAGCCATCTCTCCAGCCCAGAAAGACATTTTTCTAGTGGCAAATACTTGGCATTTTCTTTCTAGACGTTTTGGAGACACAAATGTGACTTTAATGGCGAAAATCATTTTCCTCTGCTACATTGCAGTCATGAGAGGAGGAGAGGGTAAACAGCCTATATAACCATGATAAATTAGTAATTTCCCTTACTCTGAATTTCTCAGTTGCTGTAATGAAAGCACTTACATTACGGAAAATGCCCCTGAGGACACATTTGGCCCCAAAATATCACGAAAGCAGCTTCTCCTCCTCTTCCTTCTACATGTGTGGTACACATGCATGTGCAGGCGTGGGGGGGGGGGAACGTGCATCTGCACACGTGTGCACATTCATGTGGAGGCATTTTTGTGGGGCGATGTGCATCTGCACACGTGTGCACGTGCATGTGGAGGCCAGAGGACAGCCTTGGTGTGATCCTCAAGAATGGCACCGGGCGTGGTGGTGCACGCTTTTAACCCCAGCACTCGGGAGGCAGAGGTAAGAGGATCGCCATGAGTTCGAGGCCACCCTGAGACCACAGAGTGAATTCTAGGTCAGCCTGAGCTAGAGTGAGACCCTACCTGGAAAAATAAAATGAAAGAAAGAAAGGAAGAAAGAAGAAGAAAGAAAGAAAGAAAGAAAGAAAGAAAGAAAGAAAGAAAGAAAGACAGACAGACATGAACCTCCTTTGAGATAGGGTATCCTATTGGCCTGGTGCTCACCAATTGGGCTAGACTGGCTGACCAGTGAGTTCTAAGAATCCTCACATCTCTACCTCGCTTGCACCAGGATTACAGGCACTCACCACTGGGCCTGGTGTTTTCCTTTTTTAAAAACTACATTTTAGGGCTGGAGGGATGGTTAAGGTTAAGGTGTTTGCCTGCAAAGCCAAAGGACCCAGGTTCGATTCCCCAGGACCCACAAGGGGGCACACACATCTGGAGTTCGTGTGCAGTGGCTAGAGGCCCTGGCACACCCATTCATTCTCTCTCTCTCCCTCCCTCCCTCCCTCCCTCTTTCTCTGTCAAATAAATACATAAATAAAATAAAAATGTTTTTATTTTTATTTATTTATTTGACAGACAGAAAGAGGCAGAGAGAGAGATTACGGGCATGCCAGGGCCTCCAGCCGCTGTAAACAAACTCCAGATGTGTACGCCACCTTGTGCATCTGGCTTACGTGGGACCTGGAGAATCGAACCTGGGTCCTTTGGTTTTGCAGGCAAGTGCCTTAACCGCTAAGCCATCTCTCCAGCCCTGTGCCTGATATTTTCCATGGCTACTAGAGATCAACCTCAAGTCTTCATGCTTGTGAGGTAAGTATATTGCCCACTGGACTATCCTCCATTCTCCCTTTAAAACTAACCCTTCACAACTAGGGCTGACAAACACTTTTAATTTTTTTTTTTTTTATTTTAGAGAGAGCAAGAGAGAGAGAAAATTGGCACACACCAGGGCCTCAGCCACTGAAACCCAACTCTCTTAGTGAGCATGTGCGACCTTGCACTTGCCTCGCCTTTGTGCTTCTAGCTAATGTAGGACCTGGAGAGTAGAACATGGGTCCTTAGGCTTCACAGGCAAGTGCCTTAACCGCTAAGCCATCTCCCCAGCCCCCACTTCACTCTTAAACCTGAGCTAATCTGATTTCATTTTAAATATCATTTGCTGAGACCCTCCCAGCAATTTTGATCAAGACGTCATTTTGGTCTCTTGTTACTCTTTCACTATTTCTTTTCATAGAACCTGTCATAATTTGATATGCATGTGATCATCTTTATTGCTTATTTTCCTAGTTATCATTTTTCTTTTTTTCTTTTTTTTTTTTGGTTTTTCGAGGTAGGGTTTCACTCTAGCCCAGGCTGACCTGGAATTCACTATGGAGTCTCAGGGTGGCCTTGAACTCACGGCGATCCTCCTACCTCTGCCTCCCGAGTGCTGGGATTAAAGGCGTGCGCCACCACGCCCAGCCCTAGTTATCATTTTTCAACACAACTAGATTGAGGTCAAGGACCATTTTTGGTGCTTAATGTACTCAGTGAATGGCAGTTGGATGGTTAGAAACTTAAGTGAACAAACCAATGGGCATTGGCATTTTCTACACCAAACCATTATTTTTAAATATTTTTATTTATTTATGACAGAGAAAGAGGGGAAAGAGAGAGGGAGGGAAGGAAGGGAGGGGAGGAGAAGAGAGAGAAAAAGAGAAAGAATGGGTGAGAGAAAAGAGTATATGGGCTTCAGGACTCACATGAGCCAGATGTACAAGGTGGCACATGCATCTAGAGTTCGTTTGCAGTGGCTGGAGGCCCTGGTGCACCCATTTTCTCTCTCTCTCTCTCAAGTAAATAAAAAATAAACAAATAAAAATTGTGCCAGGCCTGGCGGCACACGCTTTTAATCCCAGCACTCAGGAAACAGAGGTAGGGGGATTGCTGTGAGTTCGAGGCCACCCTGAGACTTCATAGTGAATTCCAGGTCACTCCTGGGCTACAGTGAGACCCCACCTTGAAAAGGAAATCTAAAGGAAGAAAGAAAAAAAAGAAAAGAGTGAAGGGACAATTCCAATTCCACAAGCATACAAAACAGGACTCAGTAAAGAACTTAGTCATAAAGGAGACTTAGTAGCTGGTACATGCAGGTAGAAGAGAAGGAAGAGAGAGGAAAAAGAACAAGAAAGTGGGGAGGGGAAATGATGAGGGTGGATCCAGGGCCATGACTCAGAAAACACAGACATTGTAGGCCATGGTAAGGAGCGTGATGACCCCTTCTCCCTGACTATGTTTGCACTAATTTCTGCAGTTTTCCAAAAGAGGTAAAATTCCAAAATACATTCCTTAAAAAAAAATTTTTTTTGCTTTATTTTTATTTATTTATTTGAGAGAATGGGCACGCCAGGGCCTCCAGCCACTGCAAATGAACTCCAGACACATGCATCCCCTTGTGCATCTATCTGGCTTACGTGAGTCTTGGGGAATTGAACCAAGGTCCTTTGGCTTTGCAGGCAAGTACCTTAACCACGAAGCCATCTCTCCAGCCCCTAAAAATACATTCTTAAATTCCTTCAAATTGGATTTGCAAGCAAAAATACATTGTTCCCTTGCTGTTCAAACTAACATAAACTTTCAACAGCAATTCAAGCCGGTCTTCCTGCGAACTAAGTTTCTTCTAATTACTAATAACATCCAATGTGATATCACATTGGAAACTGGGGGGACAGTACGGGGGCCCTGGATCATTTTTCTGCAATTTCCCATGACCCTATACCTATTCTGAACTTTAAACACTTAAAAATAAAAATATGGGCTGGAGAGTCAGCTTAGCCATTAAGGCACTTACTTGTGAAGCCTAAAAGATCCTTGTTAGACTCTCCAGATCCCATGTAAGCCAGATGCACAAGGATGCAAGCACAAGGTCGCACATTCGCAAAAAGTGGTGCCTGGGTCTAGAGTTTGATTACAGTGGCTGGAGTCCCTGTGTGCCAATTCTCTCTCTCTCTCTCTCTCTCTCTCTCTCTTGCTCTCTTGCATAAAATAAAAAAGGCGAGTCTGCTGGACTTGCCTCCAAAAAAGTTTTTTTAATTAAAAAAAAAAAAACCCAGGTGTGGTGGCACACACCTTTAATCCCAGCAGTCACGAAGCAGAGGTAGGAGGATCGCCATGAGTTCGAGGCCACCCTGAGACTACATAGTTAATTCCAGGTCAGCCTGGATCAGAATGAGACCCTACCTTGAAAAACCAAAAATAAATAAAAACATAAAGTAAAAAAGAAATCACAACCTTAAAATAGTAGATATCACTGTCCACTTGGAGTTTAAATTTCTTCCCTTTTCTCTCAAAGTCACCTAAGCAAGTGATCAAGTGACACACATATTGAAGATTCTGGAAGCTGAACTGCCACTCCTCTCCATATGTTATCATTCCAGAAGGCAATATAGAAATGGAGCCTCTCCAAGCAGCTTCTAAATTACAGGCATTTTGCAAAACAGTCAAGACTTGGAATTTGCAAAACATGTACTTTTCTCCCATGTGAAACCTTTTGGGGGGGGCAGGGGGACTTTTGGAAACTTTTCTCCACAAAAGGAGTCCATTGAAAGACCTAACCTTGCCCTACACTTTTATACATTTTTTCATTCTATTTACATCTGGAAGTCTGGAAGGAGATTTTTTTTTTTTTTTCTTCCACAGCTATGTTTAAAACACAAGTATGGGAGTTTTGTTAACAAACGTATATTTAAGCAGCTTGAGTTTACCATCAACAGGGGAAAAAAAAAAAAACCTCAACATTGAAAATTTGCTTTAAAAAAAAATGTCCAATTCCAGGTCAGCCTGGACAAGAGCAAGACCCTACCTCGATAAACCAAAAAAAAAAAAAAAAAAAAAAAAAAAAAAAAAGACTGAGCCGGGGCATGGTTGCACACACCTTTAGTACCAGCAGAGATAGGAGGATCGCTGTGAGTTCGAGGCCACCCTGAGACTACATAATGAATTCCAAGTCAGCCTGGGCTAGAGGGAAACCCTACCTCAAAAAAGAAAAAATGACCAGAAGCCGGGCATAGTGGCGCACGCCTTTAATCCCAGCACTCAGGAGGCAGAGGTAGGAGGACCGCCGTGAGTTCGAGGTCACCCTGAGACTACATAGTGAATTCCAGGTCAGCCTGGGCTAGAGCGAGACCCTACCTTAAAAAAAAAAAAAAAAAGAAAAGAAAAAGAAAAGAAAAAAGAAAAGAAAAATGACCAAAAACAATGTCAGCTTTTTGCCTGCAGCCATAAGTGGGGTTCCAAAGAAACTCTGGAGTCCTTAGCCGGACATAGTGGTGTACGCCTTTAACCCATGCACCTGGGAGACAGAGCTAAGAGGATCGCTGTAAGTTCAGGGCCAGCCTGGGACTAGAGAGTGAGTTCCAGGTAGGCTGGGCTAGAGTATGTGAGATCCTACCTCAGGGGGGTTAAAGAAAAAAAAAAAAAGGAGGGCTGGAGAGATGGCTTAGCGGTTAAGCGCTTGCCTGTGAAGCCTAAGGACCCCGGTTTGAGGCTCGATTCTCCAGGATCCACGTTAGCCAGATGCACAAGGGGGCACACACATCTGGAGTTCGTTTGCAGTGGCTGGAAGCCCTGGCTCGCCCATTCTCTCTCTCTCTCCCTCTCTCTCTCTCTTTTTGTCTCTCTCTCTTTCTCTCTCTGTCACTCTCAAATAAATAAATGAAAATGAACAAAAAAAAAATTTTTAAAAAAGGAAGTTCTGGAGTCTTGGGCAACGCCTCCATGTCATTCAGTGTCCCCGCTGCCTCACTAAAAGCTTCTCAAGTGTCACCCACACGCTAAGCATGGGACTCGCCACTGGGAACAGCAGCTAGACTGGAAGAGCTTTTTCCATGTGAAAAGCCTCTTTTCCGTTTAAGGTGCAGTGTCTTCCCACAGTCCCTGCGGACGTCACATCTCTCCCGCGACCCCCGCCCCCACCCAGTTTGGCTGATACAATTAGAACCCACCGCCCAGCCCCAGCCGAGGCACCCAAGGTCAGAGCCATGTGCACAAATCACATTACCTTCCTTGTGAGTCACGGGCCCTCGCTTCATATTCGTGTCAGCAAGCTTTCTCAGAGCGACACACATGCAAGTTACACTTGTATAGCTCTTGCCTCTTTGTTTTCACTAACAGCACATGGAATTTAGGCTCCATTACTTTTTTTTAATTTTTGTTTTATTTTTATTTATTTATTTGAGAGCGACAGAGAGAGAAAGAGGCAGATAGATACAGAGAGAATGGGCGTGCCAGGGCCTCCAGCCACTGCAAATGAACTCCAGATGCATGTGCCCCATTGTGCATCTGGCTTACGTGGGTCCTGGTGAATCGAACCTCGAACCAGGGTCCTTAGGCTTCACAGACAAGCACTTAACTGCTAAGCCACCTCTCCAGCCCAAGGATCCATTACTTTGTATCTCACAACAGCAACTCCGTATTCGCATACTTTCTTACATGTTAGGTAACCATGTGGAGATAGCTCGTGTTATCTCCTTTGACGCCAGTTTTCTTCATATATATATAATTTATTTATTTGAGAGGAGGGAAAAAGAGAGAGATAGAATGGGCGCTCCAGGAACTCCAGCCACTGCAAATGAATTCCAGGCACATGTACAACCTCGCGCATCTGGCGTATGTGGGCTCTGGGGATCCGAACCCAGGTCTTTCGGCTTCGCAGGCAAGTGCCTTAACCGCTAAGCTATCTCCCCAGCCCTGTTGCCAGTTTTCTTGCTTAGCCAAAAATCAGCTATTTCCATCCTGATCAGGATAATTTGGATGTCTGGCTTTGGCAACCAACTGGCTTGGGCACATACATGATTGTTAACTTGACATTCCCCCTTCTATATATATGATTTTTTCTAGGTAGGGTCTCTCCCTAACCCAAGCTGACCTGGAATTCACTATGTAGTATCAGGGTGGCCTCAAATCCACAGCGATCCTCCTAACTCTGCCTCCTGAGTGCTGGAATTAAAGGAGTGAGCCCCTACACCCGGCTAATCTTTTTAATTATTATTATTTATTTATTTGCAGAAAGAGAGAAAAAAAGAGACAGAGAGAATGGGCATACCAGGACCTCCAGCAGCTGTAAACGAACTGCAGAGGCATGCACCACTTTGTACATCTGGCTTTATGCAGATACTGTGGAATTGAACCCCGGGTCATTAGGCATTATAGGCAAGCACCATACCCACTGAGCCATCTCTCCAGCCCATCCCCTTCATTTATTTTTTTGTTTTGTTTTGTTTTTTGTTTTTGGAGGTAGGGTCTCACTCTAGCCCAGGCTGACCTGAAATTCACTCTGTAGTCTCAGGGTGGCCTTGAACTCATGGCGATCCTCCTACCTCTGCCTCCCGAGTGCTGGGGTTAAAGGCGTGCGCCACCACACCCGTCTGCCCTTCGGTTTTTAAAAGCACCTTGGGCTCAATATGTGTAAGACCAAACGCACAGCCTTGACCTCCCAAACCAGATCTCCCTGACGCGTCATTGGAATGGGATCGCTGTGAGAAGAGCGATCACAGACACTTCCCATTCGCAGAGCAGCACGAGCCAGGCTGCTTTGGTTTCTGGACTACAGTGTCTTCCCGCCAGACATTCCCCAGTCACTTACCATTCCTGCGGATGGAAGGCGTGTTCTGTTCCCCACATCGACAGCCATGGCTGTCACCCTTGTCACACATCAAATCTCTAGGACATTGTGCTCTCCATGCCCAAGACCAGGCTTCAAGTTGTCCCTTTTGTTCTTACCCATCGTCATCTCCTTAGGACACAATGAAGTATTTGGGCTAAATTCTTTCCTTAAAATATATTCTTGGGCTGGAGGGATGGCTCCGAGGTTAAGGGCACCAGCTTGTCAAACCTGACAGCCTGGGTTCGATGCCCCAGTACCCATGTAAAGCCAGATGCACAAAATGGCACATTCGTCTGGATTTGTTTGCAGCAGCAGGAGGCCCTGGTGCATCCATTTTCTCTCTCTCTCTCCCCTCTCACCTCTCCTTGCAAATAAATAAATAAAATATTTTAAATAAAGAATAGGGCTGGAGAGATTGCTTAGTGGTTAAGGTGCTTGCCTGCAAAGTCTAAGGACCCAGGTTCTATTCTCCAGGTCCAACGTAAGCCAGATGCACAGATGTATGCCCATTATTTCCCTCTCTCCCTCCCTCCCTCCCTCTCTCTCTCTCTCCCTGTGTGTGTGCCTCAAATAAAAATAAATAAATAAATTTAAAAATAAATATATAGGGCTGGAGAGATGGCTTCTCAGTTAAGGCGTTAGCCTGCAAAGGCAAAGGACCCAGGTTCGATTCCCCACGACCCACGTTAGCCAGATGCACAAGGGGGCGCATGCATCTGGAGTTTGTGTGCAGTGGCAGGAAGCCCTGCCTCTCTCTCAAATTAGTAAATAAATAAAACAGAAGAGAAATAAAATAGAGGAGGTAGCTGGATTTAGAATTGGATTGAAAGGGGATCCAAACTCCAGAGGTTTCTGAGTGAGGCCTCCTGAGTTTTCCTCACAGAGTGTTAGGAGCCACTTGGCTCTCTGGCCTTGCCACTGTAGGGTCTTTCAAAGCTGCTTGCTGGAACGACACCATGTTGCTTAGCTCCAAGACCCCATTCCTCCTAAGCTGAAAGCAGAAGCTTTCTTCACTGGGTCAGCTGACAGACAGGAACAGTATTTGTTTGCTGTATGCACAGGACTCTGCATTCCCCCCCCCACACACACACACCCAGTCTGTACTTTTTTCTCTCTTTCCCTTTACTTTTCTTCTTAATTTTCATTGTATAGATTCACTGTACAGTGTACTGTGTTACCTAAGGACATTTCCATACAAGTATATATTATATGTGTAACACATTTCCCAGGACTCTTTTTTTTAAATACTTATTTTATTTATTTAAAAGAGAGAGAATTCCGGGCATGGTGACACATACCTTTAATCCCAGCACTCGGGAGGCAGACGTAGGAGGAACTTGCTGTGAGTTCAAGGCCAGCCTGAGACCACATAGTGAATTCCAGGTCAGCCTGGGCTAGAGTGAGACCATACCTCGAAAAACAAAGAGAGAGAGAGAGAGAGAATGGGCATGTGTCACTTTGTGCCTCTGGTTTTATGTGGGGACTCGGGAATCAAACCCAAGCCAGCCCGTTTTTTGTCCTAAGTGCCTTTAAATGCTAAGCCCTCTCCCCAGCCCAAGACTCCAAGTCCTGTCCATTCCACCCGGCAATCTTTTGTCCCCTGAAGAAAAAAAAAAACTTTTTCCTTCCATTGGAATTTTCCACCTGAAGAACAAAAACATTTCACAACTGGGAGACAGGACCCTGTGCTGGGGAAGAAGAGACATTTCAAAAGGTGAAATGGAGAAGCGATAAGGCATCCAACTAGAGCCCAGGCCAGATTTCAGGATTCTGAAAGCCTTGCGGAAACTTGACACCGAGAGTAGGTCGTGTGCCAGGGCGGGGGAGGGAGGAAACCATCTTGTCCCAGCAGGAAGTGAAGAGAGAGGGAGCTGGGGAAGCTCTCTGTTTTCTTTGGCCTCCCCGTAGCCTGAGAGAGAAGGGAGCCAGGCTAGAAGGAGGGGAGATCCGGCTTTTGTGTCCAACCCTGCCCGCACCCCCCCCTACCCCCCACACCAGGAGATGATGAGGCTGGAGGAAGATGGGGGGCGGCCAGGCCAGGCCAAGATTTCTCCCTGCTGCTCCTTGTTAGCTGAGGGAGCTGAGGACACTCCGTCCTGATATCCGAGGTCAGGCCAGCAAGAACAGGGAGGCCCGCTAGGTGTGGGAGGACTGGAAGTAGCCCCAGAAACAGAATTGAAACACCCTGGGTGGTGAGTTCTCTTAAGCTCACACAAACCTTGGATCTGCTAGGGCTCCCCCAAGGTTCTGCTCCTGCTCAAGTGGCCTCTGGTCTCTCTTTTCCAGAGCAACACCTGGTGAGTGAGGCTTAGGCAGACAAGGACCTGACTCTGTTGCCCAGACACAGCCAGATGTGGTCGCTCTTCCCCCAGCCCAGTCTACTCAGTGGTTTCTACCCCACACGTCATCCCAGCCCCAGACAAACCCTAACACCCATTCCACACGGTAACCCGCAGTCCCCACCCAGACCCCTCAAACTGCTGAATGCCAACACACACCTTTATCTGCAGCCAAATCCTAAAGTTTACTAAAGGCTCCAACCCTGGGCTGTCACCCTATTGGGACTGTATTTGGTCTGCACACAGGTGCCTGTTGTGAGGGAGGGAATGGGAAAAAAAAATGAATAGTTCATGGGCTGGAGGAATGGCTTAGTGGTTAAGGCGCTTGCCTGCAAAGCCACAGGACCCAAGTTCGATTCCCCAGGACCCACATAAGCCAGATGCACAAGATGGCACATGTATCTGAAGCTTGTTTGCAGTGGCTGGAGGCCCTGGCATTTGCCCATTCTCTCTCTCTCCCCCCCCCCTCTCTTTCTGTATCAAATAAATAAATAAAAATATTAAAAACAAACTCTAAAAAATGAAGAGTTCAGGCTGGAGAGATGGCTTAGTGGTTAAGGTGCTTACCTGTAAAGCGAAAGGACCCAGGTTCGATTCCGCAGTACCCACGTTAGCCAGATGCACAAGGGGACGCATGCATCTGGAGTTTGTTTGCGGTGGCTGGAGGCCCTAGCACGCCCATTCCCTCTCTCTCTCTCTCTCTCTCTATCTATCTATCTATCTCCCTCTCTTCCTCCCTCTTTCTCTCTGTCAAGTAAATAAAAATTAAATATTTTTTAAAAATGAAGAGTCCACATGAGCTGAGTGTTCATGAGGCCCCAAAACATGCTTTTCCTATATTTCTTTCTTGCCACCCTTGAGGTTAGGCGTGACCATTCTCACCAATTTACAGATGAGAAAACCAAGTCCCAAAGAGATGGTGTCGGTTACTCTGGTATGGTGCCTCCAGCCTGCTAGGTGACCCCCAGGATGGGTGGGGGACCTCGGCTGGGATGTTCTCTTGTCTACATGAGGAATGTGGTGGCTATTCTAAGTCTGTCACATACAGATGAGGTTTCTGCCCAGTTATCTATTATGAGTTAGTTCTGGGCTGGAGAGATGGCTTAGGTAAGGCGCTTGTCTGAGAAGCCTAAGGACCCAGGTTTGACTCCCCAGATCCTATGTAAGCCATATGCACAAGGTAACACAGTGCATAAGGTCACACATGCACACAAGGTGGCACATGTGTCTGGAGCTCGACTTCAGTAGCTGGAGGCCCTAGAATGCCAATTCTCTCTTTTTCATAAAAAAAATTTTCAAAAAAAGGGGGGGGGTTGGAGAGATGGCTTAGTTGTTAAGGTGCTTGCCTGCAAAGCCAAAGGACCTAGGTTCGATTCCCCAGGACCCACGTAAGCCAGATGCACAAGGGGGCACATGCGTCTGGAGTTCTTTTGCAATGGCTGAAGGCTCTGGCATGCCCAATCTCTCACTCTCTATATATATCTCTCTCTCCCTCCCTTCTCTCTCTCTCTCTCTCTCTCTCCTCTCACACACACACACACACACACACAGAGAGAGAGGGCAGGGGGAGAGAGAGAGATTTAAAAAAGGTACCCCATCCTGGGAACCCTGGTTAACGCCTGGACTGGAGAGATGGCTTAGTGGTTAAGGTGCTTGCCTGCAAAACACAAGGGCCCAGGTTCAATTCCCCAGAACCCACATTAGCCAGATGTACAAGGTGGTGCATGTGTCTGGAGTTCATTTGCATTGGCTAGAGGACCTAGTGCATCCATTCTCTCTTTCTCTCTCTCTCTCTCTCTCTCTCTTTCTCTCTCCCTCTAATAAATAAATAATAATAATAAAAAAAGCTTCAAAAAAAAAGAGAGGAAGGAAGGAAGGAAGCAAGCCTAATGTCTGATCAGAGGTTGAATAGGAGTCTCTGCCTGCAGGTCTGTGTGTTTTGGCTTAAAAGCCAGAAATCCTTTCATGGAAACTCCTGGCTTACAAGCACTGAACATCTTGGCCACGCAGCCCTTGGACCTCATGTTCATGTTGACACTACCCACAGCCTTTGTCGAAGCGGTCCAGGGACTCCCAAGCCACCTGTGCCCAGTCCCATCTTGTTCTTCCTCCTTCCTGCATTTATCTCCCTCTCATATCCAACAGGAGTGCTCTTCCACCCCCCCCCCCATTTGTCTTGTGGAGTCATATAGCCTGGAGTCTGTAATTACAATCACCATGAGAAGCTGGGAGTGTGTGGCGGGGGCCTGAGTGTCTAAGCGAGCAGGACTGGGGGAGGTGTGAGGCCTCAGACAGCATCGGTCTCCAGCTGTCCCTGTCATGAAACTTAACAGCCAAGGACCCATGACTGCAGGGGTAGGGGCCTGGTGACATGGAGTCCTCCCAGTCTTTCCCTAAAAACTGACAGCTCTGGAGACCCACCATGCACAGATGCCCCCTCCCACCCCCAGACTCCACAGATGCATATAGAAGTCAGAACCTAAATACCCAGAGCTGCGAGGGATGGGTGCACATGTATCCATCAGAGCCCCAGATGTGGCTCAGCTGTGGCCGCTGCCAGGGCTGCTGTGGCTATAGACAGGAATGTAGATGCAGGTGGGAATGAGGGCTGGGGCCAGAGGATGGGACAGAGCTATATCTGCGATCCGGGAAGGACACCTCTCTAAGAAAGAAAAAAAATAAAAAGGAAGTTAGCATCTGACTTCTGAAAAATGTCCGGCCTGGGGCTGGAGAGATGGCTTAGCAGTTAATACATGTGCCTGCAAAGCCAAAGGACCCAGGTTCGATTCCCCAGGACCTACGTAAGCCAGATGCACAAGGTGGCATTTGCATCTGGAGTTCACTTGCAATGGCTGGATACCCTGGCGCGCCCATCCTCTTCCTCTGTTCCTCTCTCTCCCTCTCTCTGCCTCTTTCTCTCTCTCTCTCAAATAAATAAATAAAGTAAAAATATTTTTAAAAAAATGACTGGGGACTGGAGAGATGGCTTAGCAGTTAAGGCGCATGCCTGCGAAGCCTAAGGACCCAGGTTCGATTCTCCAGGACCCACATAAGCCAAATGCACATGGTGGCGCATCCATCTGGAGTTTGTGTGCAGTGGCTGGAAGTCCTGGCCCTCGGTCGTCCTCTCTCTCTCTCTCTCTCTCTCTCTCTCTCTCTCTCCATTTCTCTCTGAATCTAATAAATAAATAAAAATAAAATCTTTTAAAAAATAAAAGAGTTTCATAGACTCCACCCTCTTGCAACCCCAAACCTTATCACTCCAGTCTGCTTCTTGCCTGACTTTTTTTGTTTGTTTGGTTTTGGTTTTTCGAGGTAGGGTCTCACTGTAGCTCAGGCTGACCTGGAATTCACTATGTAGTCTCAGGGTGGCCTCGAACTCACGGCGATCCTCCTACCTCTGCCTCCCGAGTACTGGGATTAAAGGCGTGCGCCACCACGCCCGGCCCCCCACCTGACTTTTGCTTCGTTGGCACACTTCTCCATGGGCACCTCCTGCCACAGAGGGGGCAGAGCCGCATCCTGTGTCTCTGGGATAGGGGGTTAAAAAAAAAAAAAGTCCGTTTTCGCCTCAAAGGTCAGCCTCTGTCCTAAGCCTTACTAATACCCATCATCCCCGGCGTCATAAAGATGAACGGAGACCACGGCTCTGCTCAGGGGCCCCTGCACATAAACACCCCCAAATGATAAAGCTCTCCGCCCCACTGCTCACGAAGCCCCATTTACTTCCCACTTTGTTTTGAATTGTCGTCTGGGAAGAAGTTACGCAAATTGCTAACAGCAGGAGCCTTTCAGAGTTTGCAGAACCTACTTCTCAGCCTTGCCCCTGCCACACAGTGCTTCCCCCCCACCCCCCCCCCCCCACAGGGAGAGGATGCTACCAAGGAGCAGGGGAGACCCGGGGCAGAACCCAGAGGCAAAAGGTTAGGTGACAAGAAGCCAGGCAAAGGTCTCCCCATCCAGCAATCCGCCGCCACTGTCAGAGAGCTTATAAAAGTCTGTCCCCATTGCTGTTCGTTGAAAATATATATGGACGCCAGCCCACGCTCTGCTATTCCAGGAAGATTAGTTACCTCAACACAGACCATTTCTCCCGGCCAGGAAATTCTTTAAATACAGCCCCAACGGCTCCCATTGCCAAATCAACCACGGCTTCTTGCTTCTTTCGGTCAGGCCTCAGGAGAGGTGACATGGGGAAAGACACCGTCATTTCTTCCCTGAAGAGCCAGGGCTGCGACAGAGGGCCTGCAAAGGCCCCAACCCAGGCTTCCGTTTGGCCTGACACAGAGAGGATCGTCTGCAAACAGCCGATCAACCGGGCTCAAGCAAGGTTTCCCACATCGTTCTGTCCCCTTCCAAGGGAATCTCGAGGGACACCCACTGCGTTTACCACGAGAAACAACGCTCCCCCGGAGGAAAACTAACTAACCAACCCGCTTCTTCCAGACTCCTGCAAAGTCCCATACAAACATTCTTTTTTGTTGTTTTGTTTTGTTTGCTTTCGTTTTTCAAGGTAGGGTCTCGCTCTAGTCCAGGCTGACCCCGGAATTCACTATGTAGTCAGTCTGGCCTTGAACTCACGGCCATCCTCCTCCCTCTGCCTCCCCAGCGCCGGGATGAAAGGCAGAGAGATAGGAGGATCTCCGTGAGTTCGAGGCCGCCGAGACTACGTAGTGAATTACAGGTCAGCCTGGGCTGGAATGAGACCCTACCTCGGAACGCCTTTCATACCAGCACTCGGGAGGCAGAGGTGGGAGGATCGCCGTGAGTTCGAGGTCACCCTGAGACTAGCATAGTGAATTCCTGGGTCAGCCTGAGCTAGAGCGAGACCCTACCTCGAAAAAACAAAAAGAAAAGAAAGAAAAATACATGCAGCGTGGCCCTGGAGTCCTCGCAGTTGTGACTCTCCTGACAAGACAAGAAAACATCCGACTGGACGCATGACTTCCCACAGTCCAGGCCCAGGGCTGTCCAAAGCCAGAGACATGGCTTCCCGTCTCCCATCCCAGGGAAACGGGTAGCTTTTAGAGCCCCACCTAGAATCACAGATTTTTGGGGATTATTCATGTCAGATGGGCTTAAATCAAGAAAGGCTCCCAGGAAAAGGGGTGACGGTGGCCAGTTGGACACAAATGTGGAACACTTTGGGGCCGAAGGAGGGAGAAAGGAAACAGGTCAAGGCTTGGAAGCAGTGGATCACCGCTGTGCTGTGGGCGGGGGGGGGGGGGGGGGGGGCGAGGCAGGGGGACCCCTCTGCAGTCCTCCCACCCAAGACCCCAGAATCTGGATCCCTGAGGGGGCTGCACAGCCACATTCCTCGCATTCTTTACGCTCAATTAAGGAGAAATAATCAGGGCAGCAAGCAAGGCCATAGCAGGGCGGGCGGCCATGCCCCAAAGCTGCCAGGATCACGGGGGTGAAGAAAGCCTCCCTCGCTCTGGTCAGGGCAGACCTCAGAGCAGAGAGTTGAAGGGGGGGGATGGGGAGGAGGAAAGCTAACGGTGAGAACCGGGGTGTCCCTCTGCTCTCCACAAAGGACCCTCACAGAAAAGAAGGATGAGGAAAGAAAGGAAGCTGGGGGGTAGGGGGAGATCATCGGAGCTAAAGGAAGGCAGAAGACAGCAGCCATCCACTCCTAACCAACGCCATTTGCTTCTTTTTTTTTTTTTTTTTTTTTCTCACTCTAGCCCAGGCTGACCTGGAATTCACTATGGAGTCTCAGGGTGGCCTCGAACTCACAGCGATCCTCCTACCTCTGCCTCCCGAGTGCTGGGATTAAAGGTGTGCGCCACCACGCCCGGCTAGCCATTTGCTTCTTTACCAGTCACCACCCTCCATCAATTTCCCCCCCCGCCACACACACACACACACACACACACACACCAGACCTTCCCACATTCTGACCGTGTTACTCTCTTTCACCAATTAGGGTGCGTGCTAAGGGGGTCATGAGAATAACATCCCTGGTCTTCAAAAGACGGTCTGTCTCGAGGCTGCAGGGGGATGCCATTCTTGGCTTTAGTGGCACATTCACGCTGTTTCTTCCTCCCCGAACTCAATAGGTCTGGTCGACCACGCAAATTCCTACTCTCTCAAGCCTTTGTCCGAGGCTGCGAGCCCCTTCCAGAAGGCTTCCCAGCAGGCGCCGGCATCTCTTTCTGAGCTCTCCTTCCTCTGATACACAACACCAGCGCAGCTCCGAGCACCCGCGCTATTCTGCACCTTAAAGTGCGCGTTTCTGTATCCCACCAGGGTGAATAAGAACGCAGTGAATGAGCGCTATTATTCACGGAACATCTTCAGGGCACACCCGACAGACTTCAGTTCATCCTAACCACCATCCCAGAGACACTTGGTATTCTTCTGTATATTTTATTTTCTTTCTGACAATCTTATACCGTTATACATATAACGTATCTTTTTTCTTAATTTCTTTTTAAATATTATTTACTTATTTATTTGAGAGTGACAGAGAGAGAGAGAGAGAGAATGGGCGCACCAGGGCCACCAGCCATTGCAGATAACTCCAGACGCGTTGCACCCCCTTGGGCATCTGGCTTACGTGGGACCTGGAGAATCGAACCTGGGTCCTTAGGCTTTGCGGGCAAGTGCCTTAACTCCAGCCCAAGGATGGGGGTTTTAACACAGGATGATCAAATGACAAAGCACACGCTAATAATAAAGATGTTTGAGGATAAAGTCTGTCAGTATATCACCTTGTTTGCCACTACATGACAAAGATGGCTAATACTGGATGGATGGATGGATGATGGATGGATGGATGGATGGACAGATGGATGGACAGAAGAATGATATGGGCTCTACAGTTTCAGCCACAAAATTGGGCCAATAAAAAAAAAAAAAAAGTTCTCTTGGAGCTACAGAAATTGCTTAGCTGTTAAAGCACTTGCCTGCAAAGACTTATGACCCAAGTTTGATTCCCTAGTATCCATATAAAGCCAGATGTACTAAGTGGTGCATGCATCCATCTGGAGTTCATTTGCAGGGGCTAGAAGCCCTGGCACACCCATATTCATCCTCTCTCTCTCTCTCTCCTTCCCTCCTCTCTTCTCCCTTTAATCCCAGCACTTGGGAGGCAGAGGTAGGAGAATTGCTGTGAGTTTGAGGCCAGCCTGAGATTACACAGTAAATTCCTGGTCAGTGTGGGCTACAGTGAGACTCTACATGAAAAAAGGGGGGGTCAGGGCTAGAGAGATGGCTTATCAATTAAGCACTTTGCCTGTGAAGCCTAAGGACCCCGGTTCAAGGCTCAATTCCCCAGGTAAGCCAGATGCACAAGGTGATGCATGCATCTGGAGTTCGTTTGCAGTGGCTGGAGCCCTGATGTGCCCATTCTCCCTCTCTCTCCCTCTCTCTCTCTCTCTTTCTCTCTCTCTGCCTCTTTCTCAGTCTGTCGCTCTCAAATAAATAAATAAAAATAAACAAAAAAAAGAGAGGGGGGATTAAAAAAAGAATTCTCTTCCTATCTCCTTTATAATCAATGGGTTAAAGTTGTGAGGTAATTTATGAGCTCAAGGATCCATTCTCTGCTCTCTGTTAGGTCTCAGATCTTGACAACCCTGAAGACAGTGTGTGACCACTTTGGAGCTTCAGTCTGTGCCCATACAGGAACCTTAGTCTGCGGCCACTGTCATGGGTTGAATAAGAAATGTTTCCCCCAGCCGGGTGTGGTGGGGCACGCCTTTAATCTCAGCACTCCGGAGGCAGAGGTAGGAGGATCGCCATGAGTTCGAGGCCACCCTACGAGACGCCATAGTGAATTCCAGGTCAGCCTGAGCTAGAGTGAGACCATACCTCAAAAAAAAAAAAAAAAAGAAAAAGAAAAGAAGAGAGAGAGAGAGAAACACAGATACTTTAGGATCTCAGTCCAAGGCAGGAGCCAGTTTATAATCAGGAGGATATCAGTTTGGGCCCAAGTTAGAGGATCAGAATATGGACAATTCTCATTCCCACACAGTTAGATATGAGGGATAACGGAAGAGAGTAACTGGGGGCGTTCAGTCTGGGGTGCCTGGGACTGGGGACTGGGGACGGGGTGGAGGCCTATGCCCACTCAATGTACGCCATGTGTACTTTGTGAGCCTCACATATGTGAGAGTGCACATTGGAGCACATGTGTGTGCTGTGTGTGTTGGGGCAAAGGGGCCGGGTAGGGTGTGGGAGAGCCAAGCATACACCTGTAATAACATTGGCTTCAGACACTGGGAGAGAAGAAATTCCCCCAACTGTTTTATCAGAGCTGAAGTTACCAAATTACGTTGTTGTTTTAAATTTGAGCTTCTCTGCCTGCGAATGGGGTGGGTGGGGGGGGGGGAATCTCAGGTTCACGAGCTTAATGCTTGGCTGGGCCTGGAACTCTACTTCCCAACGCGCAACCCGGGGCTCCCAGAGCTCCCCAGGCCCAAGGAACAAAAGTCTTCTCTCTCAGAGCTTTGAAGTGGAAACACTAGCTGCTCCCTTTAATTAGAAAGAAAACCCCTATTGTTCTTGCTTTATTACTGGTGGATGAAGACATGGGGTGGGGGGCGATTCTGAAAAGCATGGGCTTAGAGGGGGAGGAGGGCAAGGAAGGGGGGCAAGAAATCTCTATTCGGAATAGAGAATCTTCGGACTGTCCAGGGCCTGTTCCACGCATCAACCCGGGCCTCTTTGTCTACATCCTCAACCAAGATTTTCCTGGGCCCCAGCTTTTGGTTAGACCTTATAGGGGAAGACAGAAGACAGAGTTTCTGCCCTCAGAGAATGTATAATCTTAAGTAAGGGAGGCAGGGCATAGGGATGAAGGAATGTGGGAGAACCGATGCTAAGTCAGTCCTGTAGATATAAGCAATAGCGGTTAAGGTATTTGCCTGAGAAGCCAAAGGACCCAGGTTCGATTCCCCAGGACCCACATAAGCCAGATGCACAAGGTGGCGCATGCATCTGGAGCTCGTTTGCAGTGGGGTTGGAGGCCCTGGCGTGCTCATTCTCTATCTGTCTCTCTTCTCTGTATCTCTCTCTGCTTGCAAATAAATAAATAAAATGTATTTAAAAAAAAAAGAATATAGAGCAGAGCTGGGCTTGGTGGCACACGCCTTTAATCCAGCTCTTGGGCAGCAGAGGTAGGAGGATCACTGTAACTTCGAGGCTAGCCTGAGACTACATACTAAATTCCAGGTCAGCCTGGGCTAGAGAGAGACCCTACCTCAAAAGACAAAAAAAAAAAAAAAGACTATAGAGCGGACAGATAGTCCCAGATGATTATCTCCTAAAACAGCTCTGGGACAGGCTGGATCCTGCAGTCTGTAGAAAGTTGGCAGACAAGGGAGAATATTCCCAGGCCCTGAAAGTAAGTGACCTATACTGGAAAGCAGAGGTTGAAGCAGACCAAGCTTCTCTGGAAGACAGCTAAGAAATGGGGCTGGGCTGGACATATGGCTTAGCTGTTTATAAGGCGCTTGCTTGCAAAGCCCAAGGATCCAGGTTCGATTCCCAGGATCCATGTAAGCCAGATGCACAAGGTGGCACATGCGTCTGGGGTTCGTTTGCAGTGGCTGAAGGCCCTGGTGCACCCATTCTCTCTATCTGCCTCTTGATCTCACTCCCTCTCTCAAATAAATTAAAAAAAAATGTGATTGACATGCAAATTAGAATGGCATGGCTGGAAGTTGGATGAGAGTCAGTCCCCAGACAGTCAGCGCGTCTAGTGCCAGAAGGTGCTACATGGGCGACTGGGGGAAATTGACCAATATCTATCGAAGCAACGCATGGTCTAACCTACTTAGCAGCAAATAACTTATTGTGATGCCCACACAAGTGCAGTGGTGGCACACAGCCAACGTGGGGAACCAACTGCTCTCAATTTGGCTAACTGATCCCCTCACTGGTATGGGACCCATAGCTGGAGCTGGGAAACAAGTCAGAACCATATCCAAACATAAGCCCACTCTCCAGTATCAACCTACTATCAATTGTGGGCTACAAGAGGGCCTACACATATTAAATTCTCTATAAAAAAAAAAAAATGTAAGGGTTATCTCATTTGTCCTGATGCTAACTTACTCTCCGTTGGAGAATCTGCTTCTCTTTTTCAGATAGATGTAGACCCTAAGGAGAGAGCCACCCCATCATACCTCAAAAGGGCTCCGGCTGAAACTAAGAAAACTTCGAGAAACAAGCAAGGGGGCTGTTTTTCCTGATGAACCAGACACCAGCACAAGGGGGAAGGAGATCAGCATAGAGAAAAATCAACTCCTACCAAATCAGAGAGCCAGGGCCTCAGAGGCCCTCAACACCTCATCACTGAAGCCGACCAAAAATGAACCCAACATGGCTCAGGGAAATTTTGCGGAAGAGGGGGCGGAAAGAATGTCAGAGTCACATGTTGGGTCATGATATACAGAGACATTTAGCTTACCCATAACTGTGGGCTAACTCCACAATGCATGACCCGTATACCTCAACAAGGAGGGGCCAAGGGGAGGGGGTAGGTCACGGATGAGCCTAATAATGGTACCAAAATGACTGTATTTGCTGAATACAGAACTGACTAATAAAAAAAAAAAAAAAAAAAAAAAAAAAAAAAAAAAAAAAAAAAAAAAAATTAGAGCTGGGCATGGTGGCGCACGCCTTTAATCCCAGCCAGCACTCGGGAGGAAGAGGTAGGAGGATGGCCATGAGTTCAAGGCCACCCTGAGACTACATAGTGAATTCCAGGTCAGCCTGGGCTACGGCAAGACCCTACCTTAAAAAAAATTGAAAAGAAAAAAGAAAGAAATCACCTACAGATGAACAGATCACCTACAGGAAATCCAAGTAAAAGGATCAGAGGCACGGAATACTTTGCGAATCCACAGGATGAGACCACAAGAAGCCGCCCTTGGGACTTGATCTAGCAGTCCTGTGCAGGAAGGAACAGGGTGAAGCAAGAGAGGGAGTTGGGAGGCTTCCATTGAAGCCCAGATCGCAGTAGTTTGGATGGAGGTGACAGGCTAGGAGACCAGGAAGGGAAAGGAAGTCTGCAGTAGCTTTCAAAGGAGAAAGCAATAGCGGGTCCAGGTTCGATTTCTCAGGACCCACGTAAGCCACACGCACAAGGCGTCACGTGCGTCTGGAGTTCGTTTGCAGTGGCTGGATGCCTTGGCATGCCCATTCTCTCCCTCCCTCCATCCCAATCTCTCCTCCTCCTCTCTCTCTCTCTCTCTCTCTCTCTCTCTCTCTCTCTGTGTCTCAAATAAATAAATATAAAATATTTCACGGGAGGAAGCAAAATATGTGGACAGTATAGAAAGGAGGCAAGAAGCCAGGCATGGTGGCGCACTGCCTTTAATCCCAGCACTCGGGAGGCAGAGGTAGGAGGATTGCCAGGAGTTCGAGGCCACCCTGAGACTACATAGTGAATTCCTGGTCAGCCTGAGCTAGAGTGAGACCCTACCTCGAAAAATAAAGTAAAAGGAAGAAGAAGAAGAAAGAAAGAAAGAATGCAGGCAAGAGTCAAGCTCTTTTAAGATCTCTAGTCCAGGAGACAGGAGGAGTGATAGAGGGAGAACAGACTGCTCCCCAGGGCCCAGAGGAGTCAAGTTACCCCAAAGCTTCATCCTCCCTTCTAGTGTGAAAACATGTCCTGAATCCAGTCCTGGGGGAGGTAGGGCCTGCTCCTAGACCCAGGGCACTAGTCGTACAACAAGCCTGTGTACCCTCTTCTTTCATTCACTGCCAAGTGATCCACCACACCTGTGCCTCATTTGATCCTCAAAAGAAACACGACAGGTGTCATTATCCCCATTTTGCAGATGTCAAAAAATCAAGACTGAGACCCAGAAAGGCCAAATCATCTGCCTCGAGTCACAGGACTAGTTTAGAACGGAGCTGGGAGCAAACGCCTTCTCCCTTCCAGCTCAGAAGCCCTCCCAGTACCTGTAGACAGCTCAAGTGAGAGGAGGAGGACAGGGCCACATGTGCCCTGAGTCACTGGGGGCACTGGGGACAGGCAGAAAGGGTTGGCCAAGACTCCACCCACACTCTCGGCCTCCTCCTCACACTCTGTCAGGGCGTAAGCCGGGAGCCCAGGGCTGGAAACGCCAAGTGTAATCAGACTTCACAGCCCACAGATGGTTTGAATCAGCAGGCTACCTTGATAGGAATAAAGAGGAATCCTGAAGACAGCCTCATGCCAGCTCCATCCATCTGGGTAGAGAACCTCATCTTCCACTAGAGTTCCCTGTCTAGGGTCCCATGCTTCCCTCGCCCCCACCCAAGCCGGCAGATCCTTCGGTGAGGAAATGCCCTGGCCCCACAGCCTGCCTGCTCCCTGGCCCCAACCAGCAGAACGATTCACAGGTTGCCAAGAAAACATGCCTCAGATTTTGATTTGATGAACTCTGACTTACAACTTTTCCTGAGGCCAAAACTGGGAGATGAAGGAGGCGTGGGTGATGAGCTGAGAAGGGCTAATGATGAGCCCAAGACAGAAGCTAGACCTGCACCTAGTCAAACCCACACTGCGCACACGAATACTCCCCGTGTGTTGTTTCGTTTTGCTGTGTGACGGGTCCTCACAGCTGTAACCCAGGCTGGTTTGGAACTCACTATGTAGACCAGGCTAGCCTCAAACTTGCTGCAATGCTTCTGCTGGGATTACAAAGCATGAGTCATCATGCCCAGATTGCCCCAATGGTCGTTATTTGGTTCATTCAACATGACAAATGTCATCATGGCTTTTTCTTTCATAGGACATACCTACCTATACTGCCCAAGCTTTATGAAAAGTAGGATTAGTAAATGCATAAGGTCGCAGTGTCCTAGGAACAGAATACTAGGGGAGCCCATCAGAGCCAAAATATACAGGATGAGTCCAGAAGAAGCTCCTTGGGGGCTGGAGAGATGGCTTAGCGGTTAAGCACTTGCCTGTGAAGCCTAAGGACCCCGGTTCAAGGCTCAGTTCCCCAGGACCCACGTTAGCCAGATGCACAAGGGGGTGCACACATCTGGAGTTCGTTTACAGAGGCTGGAAGCTCTGGTGCGCCCATTCTCTCTCTCTCTGTCTCTCTCTCTCTCTCTGCCTCCTTCTCTCTGTCGCTCTCAAATAAATAAATAAATAAATAAATAAATAAATAAAAAGAAGAAGCTCCTTGGGACTTGATCTGGCAGCCCTGTGCAGAAGGCACAGAGGGAAGCTGGAAGAGCGAAGACCGGAATAGCAGAGTGGCCCTTTCATAGAGCAAGTTCACAGCTACATAATCCAGCGTCACCATTCAGCTACGGACCTTCTTTAATGAAAATCTGGCCTTGCCCAGCCCCCTTGCCTCGTTCTGAGGCTTAAAAAACAATGAAGCTAATTTCTAAAATAATAATAATAATAACAACAAAAAACCCTTTCATTGCATTCCATGAGACCCCTATTAATTTTATTGTTTCAATAAAGTATTTATTTAATTGTCTCCAGAAGGGCCCTGTTAAATACACAGATGTTACCTGAGTCAGAAGAGAGGGAGCCCAGAGCTTTTTTCCTCCCCTCGCACATTAACGGGGTTCTGTTATTGTATTAACTGATTGTCACCCTAAGTCACAACATGAAACCCTGAAGGGACAAGACACCAGGTAGGTAAACTCTGAGAAGAAAGGCAGCTCACAGTTCCAGGGAACCATGGTCAGGAGGGAGAGGCTGGGTTTGGTTAAGACAAGAGAAGATTTTCCTCCCTACTGGTAAGAGGGTGCTTATCACGTAGCCTCTAACATAGCACTTATGTCTGGAAAAAAAAAAAAAAAGTCATCAGATGAGCCGGTGTGGTGGCGCACGCCTGTAATCCCAGCACTTGGGAGGCAGAGGTAGGAGGATCGCCGTGAGTTCGAGGCCACCCTGAGACTACATAGTGAATTCCAGGCCTAGCCTGGGCTAGAGTGCGACCCTACCTCGAAAAACAAAACAAACACAAACAAACAAAAAGATCAAATGAGCACATTATTGAAGGTATGGTATCCAAACCATATGAGAAAAACGGTTCAAATAGATTACTAAAAGACCTCTGGGCTGCCACATTCCTACAACCATTACTAAACACCCCCCCCCCCACACACACACACACACTGCCATTTGGTGGAGCTCAAAAAAGCATCAAATAAAGCAAAGACCGTGCCTCGTGGTGCTTGAGACACTGATGACAAAAGTAATTTCAGAAGATGGCACACGTCCTGAAGGCACGACACAGCAACGTGGAGATGGCGGCCAGAGGAGGTCTGTGGAGCTTTGATTCAGGTGTCCCCCTTAAACTTAGGCATTCCGAATGCTAGTCTCCCCAGCTGATGGCAATTGGAAATTAATGCCTCCAGGAGGCGGTGTATTGTTGGGGGTGGGCATACGGGTGTTATAGCCAGCCTCCTCTCGCCAGTGCTTGGCACACTCTCCTGTTGCTGTTGTCCACCTGATATTGGCCAGGAGGTGATGTCCACCTTCTGCTCATGCCGTCGTTTTCCCCTGCCATCATGGAGTTTCTTCTTGAGTCCGTAAGCCAAAATAAACCCTTTCTCTTTCCCAAAAAGCTGCTCCGGGTCAGGTGATCTCTGCCAGCAATGCAGAACTGACTGCAACAAGGTCTGACAAGATGATATGGAAGCCTGAATACAGAGAACAAGTCCGGCCAAGGGAGGGTCTGGGGCCTCCAGGGATCTGCTGACCCACTGAGCCAAAGTACAGCAATCCTGCACTTTTTAAAAAATATTTTGTTTATTTTTTTGTTTGGGAGAAAGAGAGAAAGAGAGGAAGAGAGGAAGAGACAGAGAGAGAGAGAGAGAATGGGCACGTACGTCAGGCCTCCAGCCACTGCAAACAAACTCTAGATGCACGTGCCTCCTTGTGCATCTGGCTTATGTAGGTACTGGGGAATTGAACCTGGGTCCTTAGGGTTCACAGGCAAGTGCCTTAACTGCTAAGCCATTTTGAGAGAAGCCTTACCAACTTGTTGAGTAATGAAAGGGTTACTGTGGAGGGAGGGGTCACAGGGTGCTCTTTCAGTAAGGACACACACACACACACACACACACACCTATAATCCCAGCACTAGGGAGGTAGAGGCAAGCAGATCATGAGTTCAAGGCCAATGTGGGTTACCTAGAAAGTTCCTAGCCAGCCTGAGCCTCCCAACAAGACCTTGTCCTAACAGAAAACAAAAATTCAGTTGGTAAAGTGCTTGCCTTACAATGTGAAGACCTGAGTTTAATCCCCAGAAGCTGGGTTAAAAAAAAAAAAAAAGCCTGGCATGGTGACGTGTACTTATTATCCCTGTGCTGGGAGACAAATTAGAGGTGGATCCCTGGGGCTCAATGACCAGCCAGTCTAGCTGACTTGGCAAGCTCCAGGCCAGTGAAAGATACTATCTCAAAAAAAGGGGGGGTGGGCTGGAGAGATGGCTTAGCAGTTAAGGCACACTTGCCTGCAAAGCTGAAAGGACCCAGGTTTGACTCCCCAGAACCCACGTAAGCCAGGCGCACAAGGAGGCACATGCACCTGGAGTTCGTTTGCAGTGGCTGGAGGCCTTGCCGCACCCATTCTCTCTCTCTCTCTCTCTCTCTCTCTGCCTATTTCTGTGTCTCTCTCTCAAATTAATAAATAAAAATAAAGCAAAATAATAAGTGAGCCGGGCGTTGTGGCGCACGCCTTTAATGCCAGCACTCGGGAGGCAGAGGTAGGAGGATCATGGTGAGTTCAAGGCCACCCTGAGACTACATAGTGCATTCCAGGTCAGCCTGAGCTAGAATGAAACCCTACCTTGAAAAACCAAAAAAAATAAATAAATAAATAAAATAGTAAGTGAACTGGGTTGGGAGATGGCTCTGTAGTTCACAGTTCTTGCCACTTAAGCATGAAAGACCAGGAGAGGCCGGAACCCGTGAAGCTTGATCTCCAAGAAAGCACATAAATAGCTGAGCACGGCCACACACATCTGTAACCACCGCTCACGTTCACAGGGGACAGAGACAGAGACTCGCTGAGGTTCACTGATAGACGGCAGAGCTCAGGGTTGAGCAAGACGTTCTGCCTCAAGGTAGGACACCCCAAATTTCCCTGACCTCCGTGCATATACATACAACACACACACACACACACACACACACACACAGCACATGCCCGTCTGCAGCAGACACACATCCACGCGTGCGCATGCACTCATCACACATAAACACACCACACATCACACGTGCTCTACTCACACACACAAGCACATGTGCCACGTGCGTTCATCACACGTTACCACACCGCACATATTCTACACACACACACACACACACACAAATAAATACATAAATAAATGGTGTGCCAAGGAACACCATTCCAAGTGCTGTCCTGTAGCCTCCACAGGCCTACGCGTGTACACTTACCTGCACACAAGTATGCACACATCCACACGTACAAAAAATAATAAGAAAACAAAGAAAAAGAATATTCAGCGGCCTGGAGAGATGGCTTAGCGGTTAAGTGCTTGCCTGTGAAGCCTGAGGACCCCGGTTCGAGGCTGGATTCCCCAGGACCCACGTTAGCCAGATGCACAAGGGGGCGCACGCGTCTGGAGTTCGTTTTCAGTGGCTGGAGGCCCTGGTGCACCCATTCTGTCTCTCTCTCTCTCTCTCTCCCTCTTTCTCTCTCTGTCTGTTACTCTCAAATAAATAAATAAAAATAAAAATTTAAAAAGAGAAAGAAAAAGAATATTCAAAAAACACCACAGGACAGAGGTCTCATCTCACCACCATGTTCCTGGTAGATGACCAGGAAGGAAATGGGGAGCTTTCATTAAGTCTGACCATTGTTTATACACATATATGATTTATTTTTATTTATTTATTACAGAGAGAGAGAGAGTGAGAATTAGCACTCCAGGGCCTCAAGCCTGCGCGAACGAACTCCAGAGGCGTGCGCCACCTTGTGCATCTGGCTTATGTGGGACCTGGGGAATCGAACCTGGGTCCTTAGGCTTTGTAGGCAAACGCCTTAACTGCTAAGCCGTCTCTCCAGCCCCGTTACTTTTGTTGTTTGTTTGTTTGTTTTGTTTTTTTAACGAGAAAGTTTAATTTCTGCACTGGGTCATTTGGTGCCAGGCTGTGGGGGATGGAGAAGCTGTTGAATAGGTGGGAAAGAATCCTCTGGTAGGAGCATTTCTTCTAAGACTGGGGAACCAGCCAGCCAGGCGGAGTCGGAGTCAGGAAGTGCTGTGCACACAAGAGCCCACGAGGTAATGTTGCGCCTGACTTTAAATGCCAGGCTGAATTACTCTCCAAATGATGGGGAATCATCAAAGATTTTAGAACAGGAAAATGAGGTGTCGGGAGCGCCGGTCTTGGCAGATGAATGTGGTGCCCATGCATGCTTTGAGGTGGGAGGAGTCATCAGCGCAGATGTGAGGGAAGAGCAGAGACCCCAGGGAATGGGGCGGGGGGCCCGGGGTTGGGGGGGTGAAAGGAAAAAGGAAGATCCCAAGAGACATTTTTAAAGAACCCTGGACTGGGATTGAACTTGGAAACATCAAAGAGCTCCAAGGTGTCCAACAGTCCAGAAGTCTGGCGGCACAGAAGGGGCAGAAATCAAGGGGAGCTGGCGAGGGGGTGCTGGGTGTACGGGGTGGGGGGGATGCTTGCAGCATCTGAAGGTTATCCTTACTCTCCACATGGGTCAGAGTGGCTCTGCAGGGACGGCACTAGGGAGGCCGGCAAGGTGGCTCTCACATTTTACACAGGGTGACCTCCTTTAATGGAGGTTATTTGGGATGATTTTCACTTCCATTTTGGGTGCTTTTTTGGAATTTTTTTTTCAAATGATTATTTTAATTCCACGCAGACTCCTAGAGTCTCGTTAACCCTTTGTAGAGCCCCTTTTCTTCCTCCTCCCTCTTCTACCCCATGCTCTGTCCCAACTGGGATTCACCTCTATCCTCTAACAGCTCCAGCCCTGGGCTGCAGAGATGGCTTCAGCGGGTTAAAGGCGCTTGCCTGTGAAGCCTAAGGACGCAGGTTCGATTCCCCAGGACCCCACGTAAGCCAGATGCACAAGGTGACGCATGCTTCTGGAGTTTGCCTGCAGTGGCTGGAGGCCCTGGTGTGCCCATTCTCTCTTTCTATCTGCCTCTCTCTCTCTCAAATAAGTAAATAAAAGTTTTGTTTTGTTTTGTTTTGTTTTTAAAGTTCAAACACTATCACATACTGGGAGAGGTTGTCCCTGGGGGAAGAGCAGACATTCAGGGGCATCCTGGCCTAAGCTTGGGGCTCCGCCTCCTCACAGATGTCTTCGGGCACCTCACCTAACCTTTCGCATGTCAATTTTCTCATCAGGAAAATTGGAGATAATAATAGCATTTATCTCCTACAGTTGTAAAGTAGATTATATGATAATGAAAAGCACTTAATAATGTGCTCCATCATTAGCGTTAATAGGAACAATAAAAAAATAAATCTTTACGACCAAACTTGGTTACCTTGAGGCAAACAAAAAAAAAAAAAAAAGTGACCTTAATGAGCTCCGGCTTCTGTCTGTCTCGGCTTCCATTGATGCTCTGAATTTTTCTCCCTGCCTCATGCACTATCCCATTGAATGGCTTTTTCTCCCCAAACAAAAAGCTGAGGAAAAAAAAAAAAAAAAAACAACCCTGAATGAGGGCCTGAATCCCTGCTGCTGGATTCCGGGGTGGTTTGCTCCGAAGCATTCAAGGGATCCCTGAATCTCAGTGCCTCACTTCCTTCGTCTATATCCCAGGCATGGTCACGCCGACCTCACAGTACGCATCAAGGGGTCAGGCGATTCCTGGTCTACAGCAGACTCTTGACTCCATGAGAAAGGTACCAGCTCTTTCTAGCCTCTCTGCCTCCTGCCTTCCACATTCTCCTCTGCTTTTGGGCTTTGAGGATTTGGGGGAGTCTCCATTCGTGGCAAGGACCCAGGCCCAAGAAAGATCCTTGAGAGGTACCTCCTCTCTCAGATGGTACCCACCAACTCACCCCATCCCAGCAAACAGTGGCCAGGCCCAGCTGGAGAGATGGCTTAGTGGTTAAGGCACTTGCCTGCAAAGCCTAAGGACCCAGGTTCGACTCTCCAGGTCCCACGTAAGCCAGATGCACAAGGTGACGCTGTTGTAGAAATTTTCTGGAAAGATCATTCCAACACCAGAACCAGTGAAAGTAGAGGAGTTTTACCCTGGAGGGTCGGGGGAGGGGGTGGTGGGGAGAAGTTTGAGGTCGCCCTCCAAAGAAGTTTTGGCACCAACTTGAGATTTCATTTCTATTTTATAGTTTTCATAGCCAAGGGGAGGGGTAAGAAAACAAACAAGATGTGACAATTTGCCTATCAGTCATTTCTGTAGCCAGGCCACCCTAACAATGAACTCCATCTTACTTTGTTTTAGTGTAAACTGTCTTTCCCTCTTATCATCCCTTTGGGCCCTTTCTGGACAGTTCCTTCTTAGGGCGTTTTCCATCTGCTAAAGATAAGTTTTAGCTCCTCAACAGTCGACTCTACAGTAACTCAGTAAATCAGTTCAACTTTTAGCTTTTTTTTTTTTTTTTCCTACCAAGACAAGGGTGCAGGGTCGCACATGCGCACAAGGTGGCGCACGCATCTGCAGCTCAATTGCAGTGGCTGGAGGCCCTGGCATGCCAATTCTCTCGTTGAAAAAAATAATAATAATAAGTAAAAAGAGCCAGGCCCAGGAAGGAGCTGGGGACGGGCTGAAACACAGGCCTGGGTGCTGATGAGACAGTGCAGGCCCCAAGCTGTGGGAGCACTCAAGGCATGTTGGTTCCTAGATTCAGGGAGCCCCTCACGCCAATGGCACTGTTAGGGAGCTGAACAGGCTCAGGTTCCCAGCCCAGGAAAGGGAGCTAAGCCCTTTTCCAGAAGCCTGGGAGTCTCTCCCGAGGCACAGCTTTCTCCATCTCTGTCTTGCCTATCTTCCTCAGGATTCAGGGCTTTTGTTTTTCCATCTTTGTCTCTCTTCCTCGCCTCTTCCTTCCCCACCCCCACCTCTCAGATTGTTTCTTGGGGACTCTGCCTGGGGCTGCTGCTCTCCAGTGTGTAGGAAACCTGACTCCATCATCTGTTTTTTATATTTTGGAAACGTCAGCTTCACTTCCTACCTGGGGGAAGTGGGGGG
The DNA here is from genome assembly GCA_036346955.1 of Dipus sagitta. Taxonomy (NCBI): domain Eukaryota; kingdom Metazoa; phylum Chordata; class Mammalia; order Rodentia; family Dipodidae; genus Dipus; species Dipus sagitta. Next base: position 12,418,138 of record CM070793.1, on the reverse strand, counting down.
CTGGAGGGGCAGGCTGGAATCAGTCCCCTCCCAAGGACAGACCCTCCTCTTAGTCACAGGAGGGAAGCTGAACCCAGGTCCTGATTCATGGTCTCTCCTCTGTGAGTTAGCAGTGATGTGAGAAAGGGCCTCTTGTGATCAATTGTTGGTTTGCTGATACAAGGGGGAGAAAAAAAAAAAGAAAAATTCAGGTTCAGAAGGAAACCAGGAGGCTAAGAGATTTCACCAGTGTACACCAGGTGGAAAGTGGTTAAAGTCAGTTCTACCTCTAGGAAGGATTAGAGCCAACCAAGTTGTCTAACAATGTCAAAACTGTTTATTTGTTTAATATGATTAAAACTAGAGGGGCTGGAGAAATGGCTTAGTGGTTAAGGCACTTGCTTGCAAAGCCAAAGGACCAAGGTTCGATTTCCCAGGACCCACATAAGCCAGATGCACAAGGTGGCACATGTGTCTGGAGTTCGTTTGCAATGGCTAAAGGCCCTGGCACGCCCATTTTCTCTGTCTCAAATAAATACTAGATTACACATAGTGAGGGATTACCTTATGCTAAACTCTTTGTTTTTGCTTTTTTTTTGGGGGGGGGGATTCAAAGTAGGATCTCACTTCTAGCTCAGGCTGACCTGGAATTCACTCTGTAGTCTCAGGGTGGCCTCGAACTCACAGCGATCCTCCTACCTCTGCCTCCCGAGTGCTGGGATTCAAGGCTTGCTGTTGCATTTGATCCACTCAACTTTCTGTATTAGGTACTGTTTCCATTTTCTATTTTCCCACATGGAGACAGGTTAACTGAGTTGTTCTAAAGACTCTCCACTAGATTGAATCTCCGATCCCAAGTCCTAAGCTCAAGTTTCCAGCAACATGAGCAATGGATTCTGTGCATTTCCTATTCAAGGAAACAATACACCCTACAGATCCCAGGCTACTACGCATCCTGGTTGCAAAAGCATTGCCTCATTGTTTACTGGGAGAGCTTGGAGAAGCCACTGGTGAAGATGAAGGGAAAAGCTGGAAGAAATTTCAGGAAGAAATGGTGAGAGGGCTGGAGAGATGGCTTAGTGGTTAAGGCGCTTGCCTGCGAAGCCTAAGGACCCATGTTCAACTCTCCAGATCCCACGTAAGCCAGACGCACAAAGGTGAGGCAAGTGCAAGGTCGCACATACCCACTAGGTGGCGCAAGCGTCTGGAGTTCCCTTTCAGTGGCTGAGGCCCTGGTGCACCAATTCTCTCTAAAAACAGAGATGGAGAGAGAAGGCACTGATGGGGAAAGGCAGAAGATGAGCAGAGGTCAGGAGGCCAGAGTCTGGCCTTCCGCGACGTGATAGACAAGAGGGTACGGAGCTGACGGCAGCTCATGGAGATCTGAGGGCCAGTTCAGCTCATTCTCTGGGTATTTCCACAAGAAAGTAATACCTCAAGTGGTTGAGATCTGGGCTGGAAGGACAAAGGTTGACATGAAGAAGGTTACTGGTAGGTCAGCACTACAGCAATGTGGACAATTCAAAAGGAGGACCTGACACAGGAAGGCTATTGAGAAACGTTCCCAAGGAAAGGCAGCCTTTTGGAGTCAAGACCACCTGCCTCCCTCCAAGTGCTGCGTTCGTAAGTGAATGGGGTATCGGTGTGGGACAGCGAACAGATTAATGGGGGTGAAAAGGCCTAAGTGAGATCAGGGGAAGAGATTCAGTAAAGGAAAGGTGGAGGGAGGGCTAATCAAAATCTAAGAGGAGGGACTAGAGGGATGGATTAGCAGTTAATTAGCCTGCGAAGCCAAGGGACCCAGGTTCAATTCCCCAAGACCCACGTTAGCCAGATGCACATGGGGGCACATGCGTCTGGAGTTCGTGTGCAGTGGCTGGAGGCCCTGGCGCTCCCATTCTCTCTCTCTCTCGCCTTCCTCTTTCTCTGTCAAATAAATAAATAAATAAAAGTAAAATATTTTTAAAAATCTAAGAGGACATAAATAAGTCATATGGAAACTTGCTTTTTTGGACAATGGAACACTCAGAAGCCATAGATTGTTACTAGAAAATTTTCAGTGCCAGGGATGGGATACCTTCCAGTGAGTTGTTGGCCAGGGAGGCCCCTGGTACCCCCAAAACATTACAGGCCATTGCCGAGGCCCTTGGTTTCCCACCAGGAATAGATGGTAAGACCCTATTGCTGAAGACTCCACATACTTGGGCTTCAAGGTCACTGAGAAATCCTGCTGGAACTGAGCTGAAAACCTCCTCCATGTAGACCAGCTGACAGAAAGCTGGAAGAAGCCATTCTGCATGCAGTTCAATGGCAGAGAGAGAAATCACCAGTGAAGATACTCAACAGTGGACGCTGCAAACCTTATATTTGGCCAGCCAGGCCAAATAAGCCAACGGGTGCAATAATGGCATGTCTATTATAGGGGAAAACAACTGCCCTCTAATTGGACTGGAGGTCTGCTCCATGGGAGGGAATACATCCCTGATACTGAAAACCTACAAAAGGGTAGTCATGAGCCCTAGGGATATAACATCTGCTGATGTCTGGCTAAATGTATATACTATGCTCACCAAACTGCCCAGTAATCACTTCTCTTAATGTTCATACCCATATATTAATGCTACTCTCACTTTTGGTAGAGAACCTTCTCTTTTCAGATGGCAGTGACCTTGGGATGACTCAGAAGGCACCATGGTGCTGAGAAGAAATGACAGAGGAGTGCTCACTACTTCAATATCTCTATCACACCTTCCAAGGCTCAGGGTCTATTGCGGAAGAGGTGGCAGAAAGAATGTAAGAGCCAAAGGAAGGGTAGGACTCCTTACAACGTGCTCCTCCAGGCACAAAATGGCCTGGATATCCATGGCCTCACAGTGCCTGACACTACCTACACAAGACCATCATAAGAGGAGGAAAAGATCATGACATCAAAATAAAAGAGAGACTGAGAGGGGGAGGAGATACGATGGAGAGTGGAGTTTCAAAGAGGAAAGTGGGAGGAGGGAGGGAATTACCATGGGATATTGTTTACAATTATGGAAGTTGTCAATAAAAAATCAAATTAAATTAAAAAAAAAAAAAGAAAGTACAGCGAGTACAAAGCCCAGAGCCTTGTTGAACTAACAATAAACAGTCTGAGGGCTCGTGCAGGCTGCAAGAGGGGGCTTCTTGTGACAACAGCACCGGCTCTGAGCTAGGCTCTCTCCCGTGACACCCAGGTTATGGGCCCCACCTGGCCTTTGGGTGGCTGGGCAAACATATGTCAGGAGCCTATAGTAGCCTGGCATAGAGATTTATGTCTTTAATTCTCGAAATGATTCCTCTCCCTGGGTGGCACCAAAAACCAAAAAAAAGAAAAAAACAAGCAAAATTTGGTTAGCAACTGCCAATTCAGAAGCTCTAATCTGTTCAAAACGTTCAGTCCTGGGGCTAAGGAGAACTCTCCATGGGTGAAATGCTCGCCATGCAAACATGAGGAACGGAGTTCCATCCTCATATACCCACGGTAAATGCTGGGCATGGTGTTATTACACGCCTGTAACCCCATCCGGGGGATCTCCAGGCTTTGCTGACTGTCTTCATTAACCAAGTCATCTAAATGAGCTGGCAAGCTCCAGGGTTAGCTAGAGAGAGACCCGGTCTCCAAACATACGGTGGAGTGTTATTGAGGAAGGTCAGCCAATTTCTTGGGAGCTCCACACACATGCACGCACGTGTGCCTTGTGCCTATACATACAAACCTGCACGCATAATACCCAGCCAAAAAGTTCTATCAGCCCAGCGTGGTGGCGCACGCCTTTAATCCCAGCACTCGGGGAGGCAGAAGCAGGAGGATGGCCGTGAGTTTGAGGCTACCCTGAGACTGAGCTAGAGCGAGACCCTCCCTATGTCAAAAAAAAAAAAAAGTTCTAGAAGCCAAAATCACATTCCCAACTCTGATTATATAGGCTTGTATGTCGTAGAGCGAGTGAGGAAGACAGGGTAAGAGAGAGACAATACGATCCTACTGCTTGGGGGTGTGTGTGTGGGGGGGGTGTCTTCTGGGTGTGAGTTATGTGTGCATTGGTGCCAGTCTCTCAGGTCCTTGTGCATTGGACTTTCAAACCATAACAGAAACACTGAAGCTTGGCAGAGATATCACAGGAATAATTATCTAATTTCAGAACATGTTATTATAATACCTACATGATGTGTAAGGAAGTTAACAATGTTCACGTTATGTTCAGCTCTGAGATGGAGGCCCGCAAGTGCCAAGCCCTCCCCACAAAGGCTTCTCCAAGACATGAACGCACAGCAGGCCCCAAAGAAAGCTCCAGAAGGAAGATATGGACCCCCCCACCACCACCATCACCACCCCCAGTGGTTTCTTCATAGATTGAGATGTTTCATTGAGTAAGATGTCTCTGGGCAAATTAGCAGAAGGGGGACTAGAGCCTCTCTTAGGATGGCAGCTGCTCCTCCCAGAACCCCAGTGGAGAGGAGGCTATACAAATGCCAGTCATACTGGGGTCACCCCAGCCAACAAGCTCTCTTTGATTCAACTGCGGGCCGGGGGTGGGGTGGGGGGTGTCTTCTGATCCACCCAGCTCCCCTTCTGCCCCGGAAGGGGGTGGGGTGGGGGAACTGAATCGGACTAAGGCTGAGTGTGAGGGCCAGAGTCTGCTGTTTGCTGCTTGTTCCTTGTTGACTTTAGCCAGTAGCTCTGTTTACAAACCCAGGTTGGTTTTCCCAGCACAGTTAATTAGACCAAAGACATCTGGTGTGAGGGCTGGGGAGGGTATCTGCTCAAAGCCTCTCCCCCCCCCCCACACACACACACAGGCAGTCACGGGCCAAAGCTGCTAAACGGGAACAGACCTGACTCCATCGAACCCCCAAAGCACTCCAGAGAAACATGGCTCCTTTCAACCTGCCTCTCCCATAGCTGTCAGTCACCTTGGACCCCACCTTGTGACCTAGAAATTACGTCCAAAAGGCCAACCTCAGCCGGGTCACAGACTGGCCATAAGAGACTTGGCCCTGTTCTCCAACAGAACTGTCCCCAAGAGAACTGTCTGTGGGGGGTGTCCAAAATAACTGGGCAGGAACTTCGGTCCCCTTTCTAATGACAGCGCCCCTGAATGAAGGTAGGAACTCCAGACTTCTTTAGGGGGAGATCTCCCTTTCCTTAGGTATCCCCTCAGAAAGGCGGGTCCTCTCCCTCAACCCCAAAGTCCTTCCCCCATGCCCCGCAAGGCAGCCTATCCTTAACACTACCTACAGGAAGAAAGATTCATGGGCACGGGGGGGGGGGGGGCAGAAGGGAGCCCCGAGCAGGTGAGAGGACGTAGGTGGAGGAGGTGCAGAACTGCGAGGGGGAGGGGCAGCGGCTTATCTCTCGCAGGAGGGGGGAGCTCGCTCCAAACAGCTAATGCACTGGCGTGTTAAAGCCCTTCAATTAGCACTAATGATACCATCAGGGAGGGCGGGGGAGGAGGGAGCAGAAGTTCTGATGGTGTCAGCACTTAACTTCTACACCCGGGGCACACACACAGCCTTCCTGGGATTCCTGGGACACAATGGCCCCTTCAAACACCCTGGTGCCCACAGACGTGCGTGGGTACCAGCGACCTGGCAGCACAGGGTTCGGGGTGGGGTGGGGTGTTGTGTGTTCCCCTGCGGGCCTACAGCCTGGCGGGGCGGGGACAGGGATTTCAGATAAGGGAGGAAGCCGGCCTATGTGCTCTAGCTTTGGGGATTCGCAGGGGGACACGGAAAATCAAGACCTTGGAATGTCTTCGTTTATTAGGGAGTTGAACAGGGCACGTCTAAAGCCTCAGGATTAACTCTTGAGAGCACAGGTCCCGTGCCACGCGCTCGCAGGTGCCAGTCCGGCCCTCACCTAACCCAGAAGCCAGCTCTGGACCCCCGTCCTCCTCCCACCGCCGCCCCCCCCTATCCGCATCCCACCCGCGAACGGGACGATCCACGCGCCAGCCCCGAGCCCAGCCCCGCGCCAAAGCCACGGGGGGGGGGGGTCTCCAGCGAGGTCTCCTCCTCGGTGTCCGAGCCATTTCTCCCCGGGCCCCCCAACACACACAGACACCCCGGGGTGGAGGTGGGGGGAGCAGCCCCTTCCGGAGCCCGTCATCTCCCACCCACCCAAAAGCTCCGTTATCGGCCTCCAGGTCCCGTTATCCGCGCAGGCGTCTGCGCGGGAGCCCCAGCGTGCAGCCCGCCTGGCCGCCGTCTGCACCCCCCCAACCCCGCCCCCGCCCCGATCCGCCTTTCCCTTCCCTTCCCTTCCCTTCCCTTCCCTTCCCTTCCCTTCCCTTCCCTTCCCTTCCCTTCCCTTCCCTTCCCTTCCCTTCCCTTCCCTTCCCTTCCCTTCCCTTCCCTTCGCTTCCCTTCCCTTCGCTTCCCTTCCCCACCGCTTCCCGGCCGGCCGGCGCGGAGCCCAGCCTTGGGCAGGGCCGGAGCCGCCTCCGCGCAGCTTCCCAGGCCCGGGCCGGCGGCGGGAGGGAGGAGGTCCCCGCTGTCAGTCAGCCCGGGAAGGCCGGGCCGGGCGGCCGGAGGGGGCGGTGCCGAGGACGGGCTCGGGCCGGGCGCAGGGAGGCGCGGGTGGAGAGGGGGGCGGGCGGCGCAGGGCGGGCGCACGGGGAAGCGCGGGGGGGTGGGCGGGGGGCGCACGGGGTGGGGTGGGGGTGGGGGGCGGCGGCTCCGGGCCTTATAAGCGGCGGGGGGCAGGGCGGGAGGTAGGCAAGTGTCAGGCCGATGTGCCTCCCGCCAGGGGCCGGGGCCGGGGCCGGGGTCGGGACTGCCGCAGCCATGCGCTCGGCCAGGGCCGGGCACCGGCGGGGCGCAGCGCGGAGCCGCCTCGGAGCCTGAGCCGCACTCCCCCCCACCCCACACCGGCCCCACTCTTCCCCCAAGGCCCGGGGCCGGGGAGAGAGGGGTTTATTTATTTATTTTTATTTTTACATTTTTTATTTTTATTTTATTTTTTATTTTATATATATATTTTTTTTTGGAGGTGGGGGAAGCGATGCGGCGCCGGCGGGCTGCCGTGGCCGCGGGTTTCTGCGCCTCCTTCCTGCTGGGCTCCGTCCTCAACGTGCTCTTTGCACCGGGATCGGAGCCTCCGAGGCCAGGCCAATCCCCGGGACCTTCACCAGCCCCGGGCCTGGGACGTCGAGGGGGTCGTGGAGAGCTTGCCCGGCAGATCCGGGCGCGTTACGAAGAGGTGCAACGCTATTCCCGTGGGGGCCCCGGTCCGGGAGCTGGCCGGCCAGAACGGCGGCGCTTGATGGACTTGGCTCCGGGTGGACCGGGCCTGCAACGTCCACGACCCCCGAAGACACGGACCTCATCCGACGGTCCCCCGAGCTGGCCTCCGGGTTCCCCTGGACCGGGCCCGCGCCTGGGCTGCGCCGCGCTCCGCAACGTGTCTGGAGCGCAGTACGTGGGCTCGGGCTACACCAAGGCCGTGTACCGGGTCCGCCTGCCCGGCGGCGCCGTGGTGGCGCTCAAGGCGGTGGACTTCAGCGGCCACGATCTGGGCAGCTGCGTGCGCGAGTTCGGGGCCAGGAGGAGCTGCTATCGGCTGGCGGCCCACAAACTGCTCAAAGAAATGGTGTTGCTGGAGAGGCTGCGGCATCCCAACGTGCTGCAGGTACGGAGAGCGGGGGACACGGGGTGGGGGGGGTCGCTGGAAGACTCTGGGTCATGGAGGAAAAAAAAAGAGATGATGGGGTGACCCGAATTAGGACCCTACATTGATTGCACCATCGTGACTCCCAACCCACTCTAAAGTCAACTTAGACACACATCCCTCAAAGACAGAGGCCAGGACAGAAACGCCCAGGATGGACTAGTGGTTAGGACTTAGGACCCCCCCTTCCCTTAAGAATATTCTCTCCAGCCACAGTGCCTTCAAAGCCAGAACCCCAAAGTTCCCAGCTGCAGTGATAGACCGACTCCCCCCATGTTCATAGAGCCTGAACTCCAGTTCTTTCAACATTTGATGATATATGTGCCTGGTTTTGAAGATGAGGTGAGATGGTGGCTATATAGAGTTGGGAAGGGCTAGGAAAAGACCGTGCTAACAGATTTGACTCCCAGAGTCCCTCCCTCATCGCCATACCCAGACTACTGGAAGGAGTAAGGGAGAGTCCATCCGATAGTGCACGGCCTTCCGGCGGGTCCACTTGGACTCCTGGGGAAACCTCAGCTCTGGGGCAAGTAGACAGACCAAGGGTCTGAACGTCTCTCACTGTGTCCCCTACACACAGTCTCCTACAGGGCCACCACCACGCCCTAACAGGGCCCCTGGCAGAGTCCTTGCTCAGGAGGTCTCTGCACTTGCCTGAACAGATTGAGGTGATCTGGGCTGGCTGCTCTTGTCAGGGTGGCATAGGTCTGTCCAGCCAAGGAATTTCTTCATACCTCCCAGCCACTAGGGTTCATTTTTCTGTACCTGGGGGGCGGGGGAGGAAACTGATCAGAAACCCCTCCCTCCTTTCTTCGGAAGTGAGAAGGGAGCCCAGGCCTGGAGGATTTGGGTGGCCAGTACAGAGAGGCCAGCGTGCCACTTGCCCAACTGGCTCCCTTGTGACTAGGTCCTGGCTCCTGCTGTGGTCACAGGAGGCCAGGAAGAACTCACTGGGTGCCGTTACGCCTGGCTGCACAGCTGACCCTGGGGTTGCAGTTCCAAGGGAAGAGCGGATGGTTACGTGGCCATTCTAACCCGGGAGGATCATAACTGTCTCCACTTTCCAGGGGCTCCTGGGAACTTTCTGAAAATCCTGAGGTGCCAGCCAGATTCTGAGGGAGTGGAGAAGCCTTGAGTTAGACTTAACAGGACATTTCAGGGTTGGCTCATTGACTCAAGGACCCCTTTCTCTTAGAACAGGTTTGACATTTGATGAGTCTTTCTGTGTCTTAGGGACTAGTCTCTTGTTGACCTCAGCAAACATCACAGCAAGCATCAAGGTAGCCCTCCCTCTACCTGGAGAGTGGTCCTCCTCTGTGGTGGCGCACGCCTCTAATCCCAGCACTCAGGAGGCAAAAGTAGGAGGATCGTTGTGAGTTCGAGGCCACCCTGAGACTACAGAGTGAATTCCAGGTTCCAGGTCAGCCTGGGCTAGAGTGAGACCATACCTTTGAAAAGCCAAAAAAAAAAAAAGAAGAAGAAAAAACCAGATTTCCCTGTAATGTTGACCCCTCAGTGCCAAAGGTGACAGAGAAAGAAATTACAACAGAATGCTTGTCACCCCCTACCCTCACCAACAGTCAGTCTGGGGTTTAGTTGTATGGTTGTCACAGCCCAAGCCTAGAGCTAGCTAGTGCTCCTAGGACACAAGTGCTACTATGGTAGTGAGTGACCCAGGGAAAAAAAAAAAAAGGAGACCACCTAGTGTGCCTTTGGAACTGTTTTGGGGTGCCCCATTTGTCCTCTTGACTCCCAGGCTGACCAGTGTCCCTCCGGGTACTTTAGTCAGGCCACCTCTGCAGCCCAGGGCGGTTAGTAACTGTGGGCCAGAAACTAGAGATCATGTTTGAGAACCTACTAATCACGTAAAACTTCAAAACTGTTGGACTGCTGAACCACAGAGGAGTCATAGAGAGTCCACGCACCTCCACGCTCTCAAAGCAACTCACAGTTAACGCCGTGAGTTCCACTAGCCAATGCAGGCTAACCGGGGCCCACGGTGTGCCCCTTCCCAGTGTGCGCTTCCATCACTAGAGATCTTTCTGTCCACCTTCCGTGACTTTCCACATCCCACCACACAGCAGATGCACACACACACATACACGCAACAGATGCCTCAACAGCCCAGTGTCAGAGGGCACAAGGGTCTTCCCAATCTCCCTACCTAAGCATCCTAAGGCCTCAGATGGGCCTGAGGCCTGCCTGGGCCCCAGATTCTGGCCATGCCAGGGTCTTAATTTTCTTCTTGCAAATGAACAAAAGATAACATCTGAAATGCTCCCCAGCCTCATGCTTCCTGGTGGTGGTGATTGTGGGGGGGGGGGACGGTTAATGGTGTCTTTTTTATTTTTTTTCCTGAGGGGTGTTGATTAATACCTCGTTAACAGCGCATTTAACGACCTCCGGGTGTTTAATAACCTTCAGAAGTTTCCCACAAAAGCTCAGGCTCAAGCAAGAAAATGAGAACCAGGCCCCAGGGCCGCTCTCTCCTTACCTTCCCCCAGCACCACTGGGGGCTCTGGGGCTTCCCTGGGCTGGTGCTATGTATATGGTGGTGGGGACTATGAAGGAGAGAGAGAAAAATGGGTGTCTGGCTTTGACCTTGGTCCCTCAAGTGAAGCCCGGGGGAGGGGGACCTGACAGCCCAGATTGTGTCAAATCGTGCTTCTCTGGCGGGGCCAGGGGACAGGACTTTGGGAAGGAAAGCAGGAACTTTCGTGGCTCGGTTGGAAAACGTGAGAATGCTGTGCAGGGGACATGGTGCCCACAAACTGTGTCCTCCGACACCCCCCCCCCACACACACACACACTCCACTGCATAGATCTCCCTGGTGCAGCCTGGACAACCCTACCATTATACTCCTGGCCCACAGGGCGCTGTATGTGCAGGGATGGGAGAGGCAGCGAGAAGCAGGCTGTGCTTGCTGGTGTGGGTGTTCATGACAAAGGCAGGCTGTTCTTCCCCCGAGCCAGTTGGGTGGTACCAGGCCTGTCACCTCCCCCCCACACCACCGCCCTCGCCCCATGGTGATTGGGAACGGGGACAGTATTTGTGACCACAGCTCCCCCAAATCCATCTTCCCCGAGAACTCCCTGATTATTACCACCTCTATTCACGTGTCACCCATCCACGTAAATAAAGGAGAACAATCCCTGGGATGTGCCTGATTGTTCAGAAAGTGGAAATGCTGAGGAAAGATGCTAGGACTGGAGTGGGCAAGGATGATAATCATTTATGGACCTGTGTATTAGCAAAGGGTGTTCGTGGGAAATAACCAGATTATGGAATGTGGGTGGTAATAAATTTGAATCACAGCTGTGTTACGTATTAACTGTAAAAAATTTTTAAAATATATTTATTTATTTAAGAGGGAGCGGCAAGCCGGGGCGTTGGTGGCGCACGCCTTTAATCCCAGCACTTGAGAGGCAGAGGTAGGAGGATCGCCATGAGTTCGAGGCCACCCTGAGACTCCATTACTGAATTCCAGGTCAGCCTGGGCCAGAGTGAGACCCTACCTCGAAAAAAAAAAGAGAGAGAGAGAGAGAGAGAGAGTGGCAGATAGAGAGGGAGAGAGAGGGAGAGACAGAGAACATAGGCTGGGCACGTCAGGGCCTCCAGCCACTGCAAATGAACTTCAGTTGTATGTGCCACCTTGTGCATCTGGCTTTACATGGGTGGGTACTAGGGAATCGAACCTAGGTCTTTTGGCTTCGCAGTCAAGTGCCTTTAACTGCTAAGGCATCTCTCCAGCCCAACTGTGTGAATTCGTTCAAGCAACGTAACCTTCCTGAGTCAGTTTCCCTTCCGGAAGTCAGAAATACAGTTACCCGTGAGGGTTACTGTGAGAACCGGAAGATGTGTGTAGTACATTAGAACTGTGCCTGGCACCTGAGTGGCAAGAGGTAAGGGGGGGCTGATGGCACGAATGCCAGCTATGGGGGTGGGGAGGGCTGACTTCTTAGTCGGGCAACGCTGCTCTTGTGTGGCCTGAGCGGAAGCTAAGGCCTACTCTGTCCCCGTCCCCACCACCCTGTGACCTAATGACCTGCCCTGGGTTTCCCCTCAGCTCTATGGCTACTGCTACCAGGATAGGGAAGATATCCCGGACACGCTGACCACCATCACGGAGCTGGGCGCCCCCGTGGAGATGATCCAGCTACTGCAGACGTCCTGGGAGGATCGATTCCGGGTGAGCAGGGAGGAGGGCCGCCGGGCCAGGGCTTCTTGCCGGCATGGTTCGCCCATAGAAGGCAGCCTGTGCGGAGAGGCTTGGATTCCTCCTCAGGCAGCCGGGGAGGGAGGGGAGGGAAGGGCACAAGCTGGCTTGGCCATCGGCCCAAGGGGTAAAAAAAAGCAACAGGGCAGAGGAGCCAGACTTTGTGTGTCCTTCCTGGCGACACCTCTCTTTGCAACACAGGCTCCTACAGAGAGCTGCTACAGGAAGACCATTTTCCTGGGACCACGGATGACCCTTAGGGTCATCTTGACTGTCCCTCTAGTCCCATACATTGAACTGAAGCCACGGTCAGATACGGCTTCGGAGAAGAGATGCATGAAGTGTCTTAGGCTGCTGTCATCTCCCGTTTGCTCTATACTGTGCTCAGGGGCAGGCCAGGTGAAGGTAGGTTGAGGATCAGTGGCCTCTCCAAGGCCCTGGCCTCAGCCTGTTATGGTGCACTTGGGGTCTAGAGAAGTGAAAGAGCAACCTCCAAGCTGAATCCAGAACCACCACCACCACCGCCCCCCCCCCCGACCCCAAGTCCAAGGCCTAATCAATCACCCAGCCTGCGCGTCTGCCCTCAGATCTGCCTGAGCCTGGGCCGCCTGCTGCATCACCTGGCCCACTCCCCGCTGGGCTCGGTCACCCTGCTGGACTTCCGCCCCCGGCAGTTCGTGCTGGTGGACGGGGAGCTGAAGGTTACGGACCTGGATGACGCCCGCGTGGAGGAGACGCCGTGTGAGAGCAGCGCCGACTGCGTCCTCGAGTTCCCGGCCAGGAACTTCACCCTGCCCTGCTCCGCCCAGGGCTGGTGCGAGAACATGAATGAGAAACGGAACCTCTACAATGCCTACAGGTGACCTGCTCCACACAGCACACCACACCAGAGCTCCAGCCAGTGCAGCTTTGCGGGGGCGGGGAAGGGCGGCCCAAGAGTCGGCGCAGGAGGCCAGCCGGGGAGGCTAACCTTGACCGGTGGGAACGGCGACGAATGCCCAGTCAAGTGAGAACGCTCAGGCCTGTGACAGTGAGGCTAAAAATAGAGACCTCCAAGGAGAAGCCGGGTTGGAGGGGGCAGCTGGAGGCTTCTTAAAATAGTGTCATAATCGGGAACCTACGGCTGCTGGGACTGGCGCGTCCCTTCCACACCCTGGGCTCCTGACCCCTCTGTAAAGCTCCTCGTGGCTTATGGAAGCCCTGGCCGTGGGACTTCTCTGCAGGCTGGGGGTCAGTCAGGGGACAGCGTGGACAGAAGTTGAGGAGGATGAGCAGGGGATGCAGGCTTCGGGGTCTCAGCTTGAGCTGAAGTTAGTTGTGGTCACAGCCGGGCCCAGTCCCATGTCCCAAGGCTGAGTTAGGCCCTCCCTCCCCCCCGGGACACTAATGGGTATGACTATGCACTTAGGCGTAAGAGATCAGGCTCCCTGGCTAAGTTAGAATCTATACCAAGTGAGAATAAAAGGAGGGGCTGGCCGGACGTGCTGATGCGTGCCTTTAATCCCAGCACTCGGGAGGCAGAGGTAGGAGGATCATCATGAGTTCGAGGCCACCCTGAGACAATTCCGTGTCAGCCTGAGCTAGAGTGAGACCCTACCTCAAAAAAAAGGGGGGGAGGGGCTGAAGTGATGGCTCAATGATTAAGACACTTGCTGCAAAGTCTTAACACCCCGGCTTCAATTCCTCAGTACCCACGTAAAACCAAATGCATAAAAGGGGCCTTGTATCTGGAGCTCTTTTGCAGTAGCTAGAGACCCCATTCTGTCTCTCTTCTCTCTGTGTCGCTCTCTGCTTTCAAATACGTAGCTTGAAATAGAGTAAACGAAGGATGCATCCCCAAAGATTGGGCCTCTGAACCCCTCGTGTTTGTCTCTTGTCCCAGGTTCTTCTATACCTACCTCCTGCCTCACAGCGCCCCACCCTCCCTCCGGCCTCTCCTGGACACCATCGTTAATGCCACAGGTGAGGCCAGGCCACATCTACTTCCCGTTGCCGCCCCTTCCCTGTCGGGACCGAGTACGGGAATGACCTCAGACAGACCCGGATCCAGAGCCCATCATGAGTTCTTGTGGCAAGGGCCCTTCCTTAACCCACCGGGTATCCAGGCCCAAGCCCCTGCCGGAGGGAGGGCAGGAAGCAGCTGGCTGCCCGCCACAGGAAGGAGCAGGAATCCAGGTGTGCTGTCGTCTCCTGCAGGAGAACTTACCTGGGGGGTGGACGAGACCCTGGCCCAGCTAGAGACCACGCTGTACCTGTACCGGAGCGGTCAGTACCTACAGGACTTCACTGTGAGCAGCAGCACCGGTGAGTGGCCTCGACAGGGGTCCAGGGACTGCGGTGGTGGGCACAGCAGGTGTAAGAGTGAGCAGAGGGCTGGAGAGATGGCTTAGCGGTTAAGCGCTCGCCTGTGAAGCCTAAGGACCCCTGTTCGAGGCTCGATTCCCCAGGACCCACGTTAGGCCAGATGCACAAGGGGGCGCACTGCGTCTGGAGTTCGTTTGCAGTGGCTGGAGGCCCTGGCGTGCCCATTCTCCCTCTCTCTCTATCTGCCTCTTTCTCTCTCTGTCTGTCACTCTCAAATAAATAAAATAAAACAAAAAAACATTTAAGAGTGAGCAGAGCTTGCTCCCTGCTTCCGCGCCCACCGGGCTGTGACGCACCCTCCGCTTGAGGGGTCTTCAGAGGGCACGCTCAGGGCTCCCTTGGGTCCGCGGGCACACCGCGGAGCCCTCACTTTGAGGTCTCATCTCTGGCTGAGCTAGAGCAACTTACCGTCCCGCCTTGAGCAGAGGGGGTGGGCATCGACACCCTCCCCTCTCTATGTCTTGGCTCTGTGGCTAACCCCTGGGACCCCCACTTTCCTCATATGTTAATTGGGCCCCGTATTCGCTCACCTCACAAAATTCTTATGGGAATTCAGTGGCAAGCAAGGTGTGTAAAAGTTAATTAGCACAGTTCCTATTACACAGAGGGAACACAATATGTTTGCTTCTCTTTTCCTTCCTCTGTACGCCCAGGCTGCGAGGTCAGCTGGAGGCTGTGGAAGCAAGGGCTCTTCTGAAACCAGCCAAGAAGCCACTTCCTTCTTCCAGGAATGGGGAAAGTTCTAGCCCTCTGTGGTCCCTGTGCAGAAGCCCTAGGGTTCAGCAGTGGTTGGCAGGGGCCAGAGGGTGGCCGGCCTCCATTTTCAAGGAGCCCTGGCCAGTCTTTAGGGGTGGGGGGAGCCCTCGTTAGCCCTGTAAATAAAGTTTAACGAGGTGAACAATGGCCGGCTCTGTCCCTGAGGACTCCGTTTATGGGGCCATAAATCACAAGCAGCCCTGGACTTTGGTCTAGTCCCTGGCAGGAGAAGGAGGCCGGAGGGCGGGGTGACCAGAGGCCCAGGGTTTCTGTATTATCAGTCCCCAACTGGGACTCCCAAAGCAGAAGGAAAGACTGGGGAACAGAGGCCGGGCTCCCGACCCTTTGCGTCATAGAGACATCAGCCCTTCCTAAGCACCCAAGCGCAGGTACATCCTTGCATTCATCTGCAAATCGCTTGGCCTCAGAATTTCCCAGCTGAGCCTGGAGTGGTGGCGCACGCCTTTAATCCCGGGCACTCGGGAGGCAGAGGTAGGAGGATCACTGTGAGTTCAAGGCCACCCTGAGACTACATAGTGAATTCCAGAGGTCAGCATGGGCTAGAGTGAGACCTCACCTTGAAAAGCCAAAAAAAAAAAAAAAAGAAAAGAAAGAAAGAAATTTCCCAACTGTACCCACCCCACTTCCAGGCCCTTCTGAAGAGCTTGTCTAACCTCTGTTCCCAAAGCCAGGACAACGTGCAACTGAGGGATGCTCTGAACCCTTGTGACTCACTGTGCCGTCCACATACCAGCAGCACCAGAAGCTGGTTAGGCATGCCGATTCTCAGGCCCCTCCCAGACCTCCCAGCTCGGAATGTGCATTTTCATAATATTGCCTGGAGATCGCCGTGTACCGTGGTGTTTGAAAAGTCCGGTTCTAAATGTCTCCAAACTGCCCTGACCCGTTCTCTGTGTGTGTCTGGCCCACACATGTGCTTATCTTGTGTTGCTTACGGCAGCTGCATGTCCTTACATTTTGAGAGATGTTTATCTCCCCAAATCCAAGTCTGCGCTTGGCCTTCAAGCCAGCTGGAACAGCATTGGCTGCCTTCATTTCCATGGTGGTGGGGGTCGGGGGGGGGGTGGAGGGGGCGCTGGCCTGGACGTCAGCCCTGTTCACAAAATGACCCTCAGCCCCTCACCCTGCGCCCCCAAGAGTTCTCACCTGGCTTCTTCTGCCCCATCCCTTAGAGTACCGGCGCATCCCAGACAGCACCATCGCCCAGGCAGACTACCGATGCTGGCCATCCTACCACCACAGCGGCTGCCTCCTGTCCGTGTTCAACCTGGCTGAGGCCGTGGGCATCTGTGAGAGCCACGCCCAGTGCCGGGCCTTTGTGCTCACCAACCAGACCACCTGGACAGGTGAGCCAGGGAGGGAGAAAACATCCCGACACGGTGGCTAGGCTTCTCTCGGGGATGTTGGCGGGTAATGGGGACCCCATCACAAGCCAGAGAGGGAGGCTGAGATGGTGAGCGGTGTGTGTGTGTGTGTGTCTGTCTGTCTGTCCTCCAAAGCAGTTGCTGTAGAGAATGGCTTTGCCTCCAAAGAGACAAAAAACAACAAAAACACAGAACTGTCATCTCTCATTTCCGTCCTCAGGTCGGAAGCTGGTCTTTTTCAAGAGTGGATGGAACCAAGTGGTTCCTGATGCCAGCAAAACCACCTACGTGAGGGCCCCTGGTTGATGGGTCAAGGGCTCAGCTGACCAGTCGACCGCCCTCACCTGCAGCGGGAGTGGCTTGCCCTGAAGTGATTGCATGTCCCCCGGGGAGCTCTGCAGACAAGGCTAAACCTCCCAGGCCAACCGACGTGCCCAGGACAAACGTGCAATAATGCGAAATGTTAAAAATGTGAGTTCGCCAGGGTCAGGTCTGAGACCGCTGGCTCCCAGCCCTGGGATCATTGGTTTGGGGGGGGTGTATTGGGGGGAGGTCTACCCGCCTGTCCACCGCTCTGGGCTGCGAGCAGAGCTCAGACTCTCCTGACCCGGGACAGTTGTGTGGGCAGCCCCTGTCAACTGCAGTCGTGGTGTGAGAATGTAGCCACTAACTGGTACTGCTGCGTGTGCCACAGCGGGCCGCGTGGGGACAATCGGTCACCGAGTGTTCTCGTGGCTCAGCCCCGAACACGGGGCTCGGTTGGGAGAGATGCTCCAAGATGTGGGCGAATCAGCAAAGGGAGGGGTCACCCCCCCCCCCTCTCCCTCCGAGTCAGGGGTCAGAACAGCAGTGCACATAACCATATGAGCCAAGAATAAGGTGGAGGAGGAGCAGGTTGCATTTGAGCCAAGGACCTGGGGAGGGGGTAGGGTCGGGGCCTTTCTGCCTCATTTGCTTTCAGTGAAAGCCACCAAGTAGCCAAAACCAGGCTCTGCCCCACCCTCCTGGAGTTTGCATATCCAGAAGCTTTTGTATTTCTTGTTCATTCATTAAATTGTTTATTTTTGTAAAAAAAAAATAATAAGTAATAATAATAATAATCTGTTAATAAAATGACGTTTCATGACAAAACCTCAACAGTCACAGTTTCATGAGTTCTGACTTAGGACTTGTCCCCCCAGTGATGGCCTTGGGTGTGTGTTTGTGGAGGGTGTGAACGTTTAGGGAGAATGATGACCTTTGAAAAGTGAAGTCTCCGGCTAGAGAGAGATGGCTTAGCGGTTAAGCGCTTGCCTGTGAAGCCTAAGGACCCTGGTTCGAGGCTCGATTCCCCAGGACCCACATTAGCCAGATGCACAAGGGGGCGCACGCGTCTGGAGTTCGTTTGCAATGGCTGGAGGCCCTGGCGCGCCCATTCTCTCTCTCTCTCTCTCTCTCTCTGCCTCCTTCTCTCTGTCTGTCGCTCTCAAATAAATAAATAAAAATAAAGTGAAGTCTTATAACGATGTCAAAATAGGTCTCTAGGCCCTGCTACATCTGCCGGCTTGGCACTTCGTGTCACATCCTGACCCAAAAAAAGGAACCATGGAGACCCTCTCCCCTTACCCCCAAAAGCTCTCTCTCTCTCTCTCTTTTTTTTTTTTTGAGGTAGGGTCTCACTCTAGCCCAGGCTGACCTGGAATTCACTATGTAATGTCAGGGTGGCTTTGAACTCACAGCGATCCTCCTGCCTCTGCCTCCCGAATGCTGGGAAAGCTCTCATTATAATACCTTCTGACTCTTGGCCGGGTGTGGTGGCGCACACCTTTAATCCCAGCACTCCAGGAGGCAGAGGTGGGAGGATCCGTGAGTTCGAGGCCTCCCTGAGACTACACAGTGAATTCCAGGTCAGCCTGGACTAGAGGGAGACCCTGCCTCGAAAAAAAAAAAAAAAAAGAAAAAAAAAAAAAACCTTCTGACTGTTGCTGTACAAAGCCCTAATCCAAAGGAGCTCCCTCCTCCTCATGGGCTGTCAGCCTCCTCAGCTAACTGGTGGAGTTCAGGATGAAGGGAGCGGAGCAGCACCCTGCACACAGCTCAGCTTTTCCTCTGCATGGGCTAAGCTCTGGGTGTCATCACTACTGCCCATCACAGGTTCGTGAGCACTCTTTCCTTTCCTTTCCTTTATTTATGTATTTTTTTTATGACAGAGCCTCAGGCGCTTGAGAGGGAACGAGTAGAATGCTCTCTTGGCCTGGAGAGATGGCTTAGCAGTTAAGGCGCATGCCTGCAAAGCCTAAAGACCCAGGTTCGATTGTCCACGTCCTGTGTAAGCCAGATGCACATGGTGGCGCATGAGTCTGGAGTTTGTTTGCAGTGGCTAGAGGCCCAGGCACGCCCATTCACTCTCTCTCTCCCCTTCTCTCTGTCTCTAATAAAAAAAAAGGGGGGGGGCTGGAGAGATGGCTTAGCAGATAAGGCATTTGCCTGCAAAGCCAAAGGACCTTGGTTCAATTCCCCAGGACCCACGTAAGCCAGATGCACAAGGGGGCGCATGCATCTGGAGTTCAGTTGTACTGGCTAAGAGGCCCTGGTGCACCCATTCTCTCTTTCTCTCTATCTGCCTCTTCCCCCACCCCAAAAAAAATTCAATAAAATATTTTTTAAAAAGAATGCTCTCTTGTTGGATGCGGTGGCACACGCCTTTAATCCCAGCTCTCAGGAAGCAGAGGTAGGAGGATCATCATGAGTTCAAAGCCACCCTGAGACTACAGAGTGAATTCCAGGTCAGCCTGAGCTAGAGTGAGACTCTACCTCAAAAATAAATAAATAAATAAACAAAATGTTTTTGTTTTTTAAAGAATGCTCTTGGTCGACTTCCTTGACGGGGTTGGAAGAATGTGGTAGCTTCTGCAGACGGGAAGCAGTTTCAGCCAGGACTGACTGGCACAGGTCAATGGGGGTGGGGGTTCCCTCACAGCGGCCCTCAAAGGGGTCCTTCAGGGCTCTTTGTGGACGTAATCACTGGGTGGGGCGGTGTCAGTGAGGCAAACCTGGTCCCATTCAGTTGCCCATGGATGGAGCGTCCTCGCAGTGGCAGAGCGTAGCCTGGGACTCCTTCCCAAGGGCAATGGCAAGTGTGGACGGACCACTGGATCCTGTGAGTGAACTTGGCCTTCAAGGAACACTGTGCTATTCAGGGGGAAGGAACACAGGCTGTCCTTCTCTTGGGACCGTCACTCATCTCACAGCTGCCATAGGGCTAAATGGGCAATGTGCAGAAGGGCACCTGGGCCTGGCTTGCAGCTAGGAGCAGCCCGAACCCTCCTCTTGGCAAACGGACTCATCAGGCAGTCGGCGGAGTCCAGCAAGTCTCCTTGATTCTCGCCCCGGGAACGGGGGCGTCAGCCGTGTCTTACATACTGTCGCCTCCAGAAGCCACAGAATGAAAGCCAGAAGCCCCGTTGTCATGGACAGGGGCCGGTGGGCACGGTAGCTTGGAGGCCTCTTAATCCCATTTTCTGTTTTCGTGTTAATCCTCTTCCTCCTTCTGTCTGCCACACACTCAACTCCCAGGGCACTGACCCTGCAGCTGGGCCCCACCTCCCCTAGTGGAAGGCGGTGTTCCATGCTGGGGAGGTGGGGGTAGCCCCCCTTTGCCTGGGTCTGCCTTGGCGCCTCTGGCTGCTCTCTCCGCCCAGATCACAGACGGGCACTGAACTCACTAATGCTAGAAACGGCAGTGTGGGCCAGGATATTAAGTTACTTTTCCCTTTGCTATGATCAAATACCTGGCAAAAGCAATTCGAGGGAGGAAAGGTTTAGTTCAGCTTTATATTTTATTTATTTATTATTTTGAGGTAGGGTCTCATTCTAGCCCAGGAATTCACTATGTAGTCTCAGGGTGGCCTTGAACTCACAGTGATCCTCCTACCTCTGCCTCCCGAGTGCTGGGACTAAAGGTGTGTGCCACCACACCTGGCACTCAGTTTTATTTATTTGTGTTTTTGGATTTGGTTTTTTTGAGGTAGGGTTTCACTCTAGCCCAGGCTGACCTGGAATTCATTATGTAGTCTCAGGGTGGCCTTGAACTCACAGCAATCCTCCTATCTCTGCTTCCCAAGTGCTGGGAATTAAAGGCGTGTGCCACCAAGCCAGGCTTTCAGCTTTATTTAAAAAAAAAAAATTTTTTTTTTAAATGAGAGACAGAGCCCGACAGTGAGCAAGTGAGCAAGATAGAGAATTGGCATGCCAGGGCCTCAGCCGCTGCAATCGAACTCCGTACACTTGTGCCCCCTCGGACGCATGTGTGACATTGCGTGTTTGCGTCACCTTGTGCATCTGGCTTACGTGGGATCTGGAGAGCCAAACATGGGTCCTTAGGCTTTGCAGGCAAGTGCCTTAACTGCTAAGCCATCTCTCCAGCCCTGTCTCAGCTTTATTTCCAGGTGATACATTCCATCACAGCCGGTGTTGGCAGGAACACGAAACAACTGGTCACATTTTAATCCACCACCAGGAAGCAGAGGGTCCCCGCCCACGGAATGGTACCCTCCACAGTGACGAGGGGGTCTTCCTACTTCAATTAACCCAATTTAGAAACTCCCTCACAGGGCTGCTCCAGAGGAGGGAATACATGCCTGGTACTAAAATCCTAGTCAAAAGCCTATAGCTGGGGAGGTCATGAGTCCTGGGGAAGTAACACCTGCTGGGGTCTGGCTAAATGCATATATTTTGCCCACCAAACTGCCCTTTAAGTACTTATGTTTATGCCTATATGCTAATGCTACTCTCACCCTTGGTTAGAGAAGCTTCTCTTTTTCATATGATGGCGACCACTGGGGTGTCACCATAGTACTGAGAAGGAGTGTTCGGCACTGAGACATCTCTGTCACACCCTCCGAGACTCGGGGACCATTGTGGAGAAGGTGACAGAAAGAATTTTAGGGCCAAAGGAAGAAGAGGATTGCTTACAAGGTTGTTTTCCAGACACAAAGTGGCCTTGATATTCATGACATCACAGTGCCTGACACTACCTACACAAAACCTTCATAATAGGAGTTTTAAAAAAATGATCCCATTTTCTGGCTGGGCTGGAGCGATGGCTTAGCAGTTAAGGTGTTTGCCTGCAAAAATAAAGGACCTCTGTTCGATTTCCCAGGACCCACGTTAGCCAGAGGCACAAGGGGGCGCACATGTCTGGAGTTTGTTTGCAGTGGCTGGAGGCCCTGGCGCGTCCGTTCTCTCCCTCTCTCTCTCTCTCAAATAAATAAATAAATAAAAGTAAATTTTTTTTTTAAATGATGATGTCAAGATAGAAGAGAGATTGATTGGAAAGAAGACGTGGTTTAATAGAGGGTGGATTTGAGCAGGGGAGAATGGAGGTGGGATTGGGAATTATCATGGTTTATTGTCTATATTTACGGAAGCTATCAGCAAAAGGTTGTTTTTTTTTTTTAAATTACATTGTAGGGGCTGGAGAGATAGCTTAACGGTTAAGGCACTTGCCTGGCAAACCTAAGAACCTAGGTTCGATTCCCCAGAACCCACATAAACCAGATGCACATGGTGGTGCGTGTGTCCGGAGTTCGCTTGCAATTGCTAGAGGCCCTGACAACACACATTCTCTCTCCTCTCATCCTGCTAATAAATAAATAAATAAATAAATAAATAAAATACTTAGTTGCCCTTTACCCTGTTGAATGTCACTGGCCACTGATGAGCCTCCATTGACCACAGCTCACAGCCCTATGTGGCCATTTCCTTATGTGCAAGACCTCACAGCACTGGTGAAATGGCTCAGTGGGTAAAGGTGCTGGCTTGCAAAGCCTGCTGGCCTGGGTTCAGTTTCCCAGCCACCCACATAAAGCCGGACAGCCAATCATTTGCGGCAGTAAGAGACCTCTGTGCACCTGCGCATGTGCATGCATGTGTACACACACACACACACACACACACATGCAAGCAAGTGAATAAATAATTTGAAAATGAACAGTGGACACTTCAAGCCTTATATGTGCCCAGCCAGGCCAGATGAGCCAACGGGTGCAATCGTGGCACGTCTGTCATGGTGGAAACCAACTGCCCTCTAATTGCACTGGAGGCCTGCTCCATGGAGGGGAATACATCCCTGATACTGAAAACCTACAACAGGGGTAGTCATGAGCCCTAGGGGTGTAACATCGGCTGATGTCTGGCTAAATGTATATACTATGCTTATCAAACTGCCCAGTAAGCACTTCTCTTAATGTTCATGCCCATATATTAATGCTACTCTCACTTTTGGTTAAAGAACCTTCTCTTTTCGGTTGGCAGTGACTTTGGGATGACTCAGAAGGCACCACGGTGCTGAGAAGAAGTGACAGAGGAGTGCTCAGCACTGCAATATCTCTATCACACCTTCCAAGGCTCAGGGTCCATTGCGGAAGAGGTGATGGAAAGAATGTAAGAGCCAGAGGAAGGGTAGGACTCCTTACAACGTGCTCCCCCCAGGCACAAAATGGCCTGGATATCCATGACCTCACAGTGCCTGACACTACCTACACAAGACCATCATAATAGGAGGAAAAGATCATGACATCAAAATAAAGAGAGACTGATTGAGAGGGGGAGGGGATATGATGGAGAGTGGAGTCTCAAAGGGGAAAGTGGAGGGAGGGAAGGAGGGAAATTACCATGGGATATTATTTACAATTAAGGAAGTTGTCAATTAAAAATATTTTAAGTCACATATCAAACAAAACAAAAACAAAAAATATAAAAGGAAGGCAGAGGTAGGAGGATCACTGTGAGTTCGAGGCCACCCTGAGACTACATAGTGAATTCCAGGTCAGCCTGAGCTACAGTGAGACCCTACCTCAAAATAAATAAATAAATAAATAAACAAACAAAATAAATAAAAAAGAGCTCTGAGTCATTTAGCAAACCAAAAGATTTCAGGATGCCCACTCTTTTTTAAATTATTTATTTATTTGAGAGAGAAAGAGGCAGATAGAGGAAGAATGGGCATACCAGGGCCTCCAGACACATTGCAAGCATCACTTGTGCATCTGGCTTACGTGCGTCCTGGGGAATCGAACGTGGGTCTTTAGGCTTCGCAGGCAAGTGTCTTAACCACTAAGCCATCTTCTCCAGCCTGAGAAGCTCACTCTTCCCTGATCAAGCCACGAAATAGCTCTTGGATGCTGGTTGATATGGTATGACCCCCCCTGATTTTCGGGAGCTTGAAATGTCACTAGAGATGCACCAGGACATCTCACTGCGAGGGACCCCACCTATGGGTTTTGAAAGCGAAGGGGCTCGATGGTCATATCTGGAATGACCAAGGGCCAGTTGGCACTACCTCCCAGCAGCTGCCTTGCCATTCACATTTTCCTTGTTTGCCCTTGCCCTTCACGTCTTATCTCAAAGCCAGTTCCCTGGCTGTCACCAGGCTTTCCCTGCGTTCCCATGGTGACACTTCGTGAACAGGCTTTGGTGTAGAGCCTTTCAGAGGATTCTGGAAAGTGTCCATAGAGCGTGCCTCCTGTTTTCCCCCTTATCCACGCACTTATTTGACCCTTCAGAGAGCTCTGGTAGATTAGGGTGGTACAATTTCTCCTTAGTGTAGACAGGCTGCCCTGCCACAGGAGGTGGGGTTTGCTCAAGTGCTCCCTAATCCTGATCTTAGAGAGGTCCTGTCGACTTGCCTGGCACGGAAACAGAAGTGGCAGGCCGTGTCCCAGACTCCCTCTGGTGCCTCCAATTCTTCACATGGGGTGGGGGGGGTGTCAATCACAAGAAAAGACTCTCATCGCGTTCTGCTCTGCCATACCAATCTTCATATTTATTGGCCACGGAGAGTTGGCGGGGAGAAGGGAGGCAAATAAAAATAAAATAAAATATACAGTGAATATATGGTGCACTTTGGTCTCTTTCCATTGCCTGGAGGGCTAAGGTACTGAATTCACCTGTAGTTATGTCTGTATCATTTTTCATTTATGACATACCACCTTGTTTACATCACTCTTTAGGTTACACATAGGCCATAAATTACCTTCAAATGCCCTGGTCTTGTCTAGTCTTTTTTTTTTTTCCTGCCATCAATAAAACATTTTAAAGGCAGTCATTATTGTAAGAAATGACGATTGTACTTAGGGCACAGAGATGCTATGATTGAGAAAGACAGTTTGTCTTATAGCTCAGCCTCCTGTGTCTTTTTTTTTTTTTAACTTGGCTTTCACGCTATGACGTGTCTTCTGACTCCACCACTGAACTATGCAGGGCCACGACATTATTAGGAGAAAATGAGTTTTGTCTTTAAACATAGACCTCTGCTTAGCACGTTCAGTACTGTTTCACTTGGGTCTCGGGATAGTGCAATTCCTGGAACGGACTTCACAGCCTGGAGTTTAATATATATATATCTCCACAATCCTATCACAGACGCTGAATTGACCCCTTTTTCCTATAACCTTTCCAATGACAAGCTGAGATGAGATTTCTGCAAGGCACTTTCGGGTTGAGAACTTCCTGGATAACTCTTTAGCGCTCAAGTCTTTATGAAGCCATTTGTGCTGCTTAAGAAAATATAATCTGAGCTGGAGATCTGATTTAGCACTTAAGGCGCTTGCCTGAAAAGCCAAAGGACCTAGGTTCGATTCCCCAGGACCCACATAAGCCAGATGCACAAGGTGGCACATGCGTCTGGAGTTCATTTGCAGCAACTGGGGACCCCGGTGCAAACATTCTTTTCTCTCCCTCCCCCCCCCCTCTGTCTCTTTCCCTCACTCTCTCTCAAATAAATAAATAAAATATTTTTTAAAAAGAAAATATAATCTGAAGGAAGAATGTAGGTGCTCCTTGAGACATTGTTAGAATCACACACACACACAAAAAAAAATCGATTATATGGTCATATGGGACAGTGTGGAAATTATAATGTTAGATGAAAGAAACAGGATGCAAACCTAAGTTTGGAACTAGGTGAAAAGGAATGTAGAGAAGACTGAAAGAAAATACACAAACCCAATCCTTATGCAAGGATGGTAAACTACTAATATTTTTCTTTATTTTGCATATACATGGTGGCTACTTGTTTTTAAAGTTGCATGCAAAGTAAGGTGTCTTGTTATGATGTTTTCACACATATGGCTCATACTTTGTGATGCTATTTGATTACTAAAAAATGGCTTTATTAAATAAATACAAATAAAAAATATTTTAAATAGGGCTGGAGAGATGGCTTAGCTGTTAAGTGCTTGCCTGCGAAGCCTATGGATCCCGGTCTGAGGCTCAATTCCCCAGGACCCACGTTAGCCAGATGCACAACGGGGCGCACACATCTGGAGTTCAATTGCAGTGGCTGGAGGCCCTGGCGCACCCATTCTCTCTCTCTCTCAAATAAATAAATAAATAAAAATAAAAATAATGGTTTTATTTATTTTTTTGTAGCACTGGGTATGAAACATTATATGCTAGGCATATACTATGCCACTGAGATACGTCCCTAGTTAAAAAAATTATTTTATTTAGATTGTGGTTTCAGTATATTGAAGGAACGGCTCAATCCTTTTACCAGAGTGGAAGGCGAGACTGGAGAGATGGCCCAGTAGTTAAAGGTGCTTGCTAGCAAAGACTGCTAGCTCTGGCTCAACTCCCCAGCCACCCATAGAAAGCTGGATAGGCATTTGTTTGCAGCAGCAAGAGACCCTGGCACATGTGTGTACACACACACACACACACACACACACACACACAAAATATATAATTTTTTTTGGTGGGAGCAGAATTTCCCATTCTGTTATGTAACCTTCCTTTAAATCGAACCTTTGGGAAGCAGGCACACTATAATGCATAAGCAAGTATTCGCTGGCTTAATAGATGAGATGAAGTCAGAGATCACTGTAGGACACAGCAGATCAGGAAGACAGTGATTCTTGGGACCACATGGAGATCATAGGCCTGAGCTGCATATATATTTCAGGAGAATCAGAGAACCTTTAGCATTTTTTAAATATTTTATTTATTTATTTGAGAGAGAGAGAGGCAGATAGAGAGAATGGGTGCGCCAGGGCCTCCAGCCACTGCAGACAAACTCCAGATGCATGCGCCACCTTGTGCATCTGGCTTACGTGGGTCCTGGGGAATCGAACCTGGGTCATTACAGTTAACCTCTAAGCCAACTCTCCAGGCCAAATCATGGTTTCTTAGTGACTCAAATATCACATATTTTGAGCCGCTAATCCTAATTCGAGATTAAAATAAGGTAAAGACATCTGCTGGCCAAACAGAGCATTCCTACAAGTTGGAATCGAGCAGCTGACAGCCAATTTATTGTGACCTCCGGTGTAAAAGCCGTCTCCACAGTGGAAGGAAGCTGCCTGACCGTGCCGCGCTAAGAGAAGTGCAATCCGTGATCTCTGCCCGTCCGTCCCCAGGAGCCCGACACGCTGCCCCTGTTTAACGAGGGCAATGAAGCCTCGCGGTCCTCGGAACTGCAAAGACTTGTGAATGTGTCCCTAGCCAGAAGCCTCTCTCCTGCCAGAATGTGAAAGTTGGTGACATTCTTTTTTCTTCTTCTTCTTTTTTTTTTTTTTTTTTTTTGGTATTAATTTGTTTCTCTGTCATTTGCATTAAGTGTGGCTGTGAGGCATGGATTTAATACTGTTCAAATACGCCCAATTTCATCTGTAAGTCCCACCACAGTTGTCAGATGGTGCCAGCCAGTCCCAGTCTCTCATATCCAGCTTGTCAATCAGATTGCAGCAGTCAATATATTAATCACTTATTTATTCCTGCCACTGCCCAGTCTGGCACCAATGAGCAGATCCAAAAGACAAATGCCAAAATGTGGCTGCCTTGGGCTAAGAGTGTGGCTCAGTGTGAGAGGGCACCTGCCTGGCATGCCAATGCTCTGGGTTCCATCCCAAACACACACACACACACGCACACACACACACACACACACACACAGCCATTGCTACCTCCTCTGTGCCTCTCCCAACTTATCCCGTGGGGGGGGAATCCTCTGGAACAATAACCACTGAGGGGTCCCACCTGCTTCCACAATAACCTGCTTCTGATCTCATGAGAGGGGGGCCAGGCAAAGTCCATCTCTGAAAAATAACTTCCCTGTGGTGACCCAAGTGGCTTTGCCACCCGGAGTATTCTTGCTGCTCTTGGATCCTTGGGGATTTGAATGTAAATTTAAAAGTATAGTTAACACTTTAGCCTTCTCAGCCCTTGGCATACTATTCGGCCCTACAAGGTCAATAGAATGTCGCTGCTGCCCTGAGGCCATAGAAAAATTTCATCTGGGCTGGAGGGATGGCATAGTGGTTAAGGCGCTTGTCTGTGAAGCCAAAAGACCCAGGTTCGATTCCCCAGGACCCATGGTAGCCAGATGCACAAAGGGTGCACGCAGCTGGAGTTCATTTGCAGGGGCTGGAGGCCCTGGCACGCCCATTCTCTCTCTCTCTGTCTCTCTGTCTCTCTCTCTGTCTCTCTCTCTCTCTCTCTCTCTCCTTCTTTCTCTGTCAAATAAATAAATAAAAATATTTTTTTAAAAATTGTAGCCACATGAGCTGGAGAGATGGCTTAGCGGTTAAGCGCTTGCCTGTGAAACCTAAGGACTGCGGTTCAAAGCTCGACTCCCCAGGACCCACGTTAGCCAGATGCACAAGGGGGCGCATACGTCTGGAGTTCGCTTGCAGTGACTGCAGATCCTGGCGTGCCCACTCTCTCTCTCTATCTGCCCCTCTCTCTCTCTCAAATAAATAAATAAAAATGAACAAAAAAAAATTAAAAAATTGTAGCCACAGGATATTCTAGGTGCTTCTGCATTGATCAATTAGTTTAATTTCCCATCAACAAACAAACGAGTTGAAACTCCCTCAGTAGCTACTTGGGCTTGCACACTGTAAACAGCTACCCCTTGCCCCATCCACGGGACCCACTGTGGCCACAAAAGCCCTCCTATTAGTTCTTAAGTTTATTTTGGGCACTGCAGATGCGGCCAGATGTTTACTTTTAATGTGAGCAGAGTTGCACTGTTCTTGTGGCTAGGGGTGGGGGGGGATAGCAAGGAGGAGCAGGGGCGGCAGGGGCTGGGAAGCCCCTCCACAGCCCAGCCACTGGGGATCCCTCCCCCTCCCCCTCCCCTCCAGATGTGGCCCAGCCCCCACCCCTACTGCCAAGTCAGCAGATCCGCGCTGTTCGGAGCACGGGGGCCTCACGGTCTCCAGAGGCCAGCCAGAGCACAAGTGTGCAAGTGTGTTGCCATGTGGGACACACGTGCACGACCGGGGTCACGCCTGGGCTCCGCCAGAGGCTCACTGCAGAGTCCCTTTCTCACCTACTCAGCTCCCTTGGCTCCCCTCCCTCTGTGACAAGTCAACAGGGCAGAAGAAGTCCCTTTCAAGTAACGCGGACTATCTGAGTGTTACGCGGACTATCTGAGCGTTCCTTGAGATGTTTTACGTATTTATTTGCGAGACAGAATGAGAATGGGCGCACCAGGGCCTCCAGCCACTGCAAACAAACTCCAGACGCGAGTGCTACTATGTGCATCATCTGGCTTACGTGGGTCCTGGGGAATCGAACCTGGGTCCTTTGGTTTTGCAGGCAAACGCCTTAACCTCTAAGCCATCCCTCCAGCTCAAAACTAAAAGATTTTTTTTAATGAACCTGAGAGATAAGAGGGATGTATAACAGCAACCGCCCCCAAAGCCCAGCCCAGCCAGGGACCCAGGGTCACAGTCACATGTATTGACGGAGAACTTATGAATATGACTCAGTTAGCTACAATCCATATGCTTGCTTTTTTACTTTATTATTTATTTATTTATTTGAGAGAGGGACAGACAGACAGAAGCAGGCAGAGAGAAAGAGAATGGATGCACCAGGGCTTCCAGCCACTGCAAAGGAACTCCAGATGCATGCACCACCTTGTGCACCTGGCTTACGTGGGTCCTGGGAAATTGAACCGAGGTCTTTTGGCTTTGCAGGCGAACACCTTAGCCACCAAGCCATCTCTCCAGCCCTTGCTTTTTTATAGAATGACTGGGGAAATATATTTCCCACCCCTCTTCTTGAGCCATTTATCCCAAACTCAGCAATAATTGAGGACTGATAAAAGTCTCTTGACATCTTTCCCAAGAACTTGTTTTCTCAAAAATAAATGAGGTAAAGTAGGCATGGTGGCATATTCCTTTAATCCCACCACTCAGTTGGCAGAGGTAGGAGGATCGCCATGAGTTCAAGGCTACCCTGAGACTACATACTGAATTCCAGGTCAGCCTGGGCTAGAACAAAACCTTACCTCAAAATAAATAAATAAATAGGATGTGGAAATTATAGTCCAGATTCAGTATTTTTTTCTTTCTTTTTTAATTCTTTTTAAAATTCTTATTTATTTATTTGAAAGCGATGGACAGAGAGAGAGAAAGAGGCAGATAGAGAAAGAATGGGCGCGCCAGGGCCTCCAGCCACTGCAAACAAACTTCAGATGTGTGAGCCCCCTTGAGCATCTGGCTAACGTGGGTCCTGGAGAATCGAGCCTCGAACCGGGGTCCTTAGGCTTCACAGGCAAGTGCTTAACCGCTAAGCCATCTTTCCAGCCCAAGATTCAATATTTTTAATATTTTATTTATTTGCAAGCAGAGAGAGAGAGAGAGACAGAGAGAAGAGACAGAGAGAATGGACACGTCAGGGCCTCCAGTCACTGCAAACGAACTCCAGATGCATGCGCTACCCTCTGCATCCAGCTTCATGTGAGCAGTGGGGAATTGAACCCGGGTCCTTTGGCTTTGCAGGCAAGCGCCTTCACTGCTAAGCCATCTCTCCAGCCCCCTAGATGCAGTATTTTTTTTTAAATTTTTTTGTTTGTTTATTTATTTACTTGCTAGTGGCAGAGAGAAGGAGGCAGAGAGAGAGAGAGAGAGAGAATGGGCGCGCCAGAGCTTCCAGCTTCTGTAAACGAACTCCAGATGCGTGCGCCCCCTTGTGCATCTGGCTAACGTGGGTCCTGGGGAATTGAGCCTTGAACCGGGGTCTTTAGGCTTCACAGGCAAGCGCTTAACCGCTAAGCCATCTCTCCAGCCCGATGCAGTATTTTTGAACAGTGAGCTGACCCAGTAGCCGTCTTTCATGCCTCCAGCTTCCTCCATCAGCCAACCTGCCCCATCTCCTTGGGTATTGTGAAGCCATAGTGTAAACACATTCGTCTGGAAACTGAAGTCCATAGCCCACCCTACACTGTCTCCTCCCCATGGCTGCGCTGGGGGTTATTCCAAGGTAATCTGCATCGTTACCATCTCCAGGAGCCCTCCACCTCCCTTCGAGTGACTCCTGCTGCCCTCTACGTACCCTTCCTTTTCATATTTCCCGTTCAGACTGTCTCTCGGCCCTATAAGAACATAGACCTAAGAATTAATTATAAAGCCATACATACACACAGGACCCCGTTTCCCATATCTTTTAAAATTTTGAGGCAAGTCCAACAGATTGTGTGTGTGTGTGTGTGTGTGTGTGTGTAATTTTTATGCAAGGGGAGGGAGAGGAAGGGAGAGAATTGGCTCTGCGGGGCCTCAGCCACTGAAATCGAATTCCAGACACGTGCGCCCCCTTGTGCGCATGTGCGAGCTTGCGTCACTGTGAGTCTGGCTAACGTGGGATCTGGAGAGTGGAACATGGGTCCTTAGGTTTCGCAGGCAAGCGCCTTAACCGCTAAGCCATCTCTGCAGCCCATCCCACTTCTTCTTTTTTTTTTTTTTTTTAAAGCAGTATTACTACTAGGTAACTACCCCTGAAAACTTCTCAGGACCTTTGAAGACCCAGGGTTCGAAAGAGGCGGCGTACACGGGAGGAGGATTGGGAGCCATGTAGCTCCCTCCAGGCTGCCTTCTAAAGGTGGACCAGGAGTGGTTGGTCCAGCCTTCCTCTGAGAAGCAGGCAGGAAGTGTTCAAAGCCTTGACCATAGTCTTCCTCCCCTGGGTATCGGTTGATCACAGCCCAGGGACAGGTCCCTGCAGACAACAGAAAATGCTCTGGCAGTGCTGGAGAGATGGCTTAGCTGTTAAGGCACTTGCCCGCAAAGCCTAAGGATTCCTGTTCAAGGCCTCCAGATCCCACATGTAGCCAGACGCAAGAGTGACGCAGGCTTGCAATGCCACGCACGCCCACAGCGGGGTGTGTGGCCGCTGGAGTTCATTCACAGTGGCTGAAAGGCCCTGGAGCATCCATTCTCTCTCTCTCTCTCTCTCTCTCTCTCTCTCTCTCTCTGTAGCTCTCTCTCAAAAAAAAAAAAAAAAAAAAAAAACACAGGCGCGGTGGCACACACCTTTAATCCCAGCACTCGGGAGGCAGAGGTAGGAGGATCGCCGTGAGTTCGAGGCCACCCTGAGACTACATAGTGAATTCCAGGTCAGCTTGAGCTAGAGTGAGACCCTACCTTGAAAAACCAAAAAACCAAAAATAAATAAATAAAAACCAAACAAACAAACTAAGTAAGTAAGTAAATAAACAGCATTTCGGTCTAGCAGTCATAAGCTTGAACTCCAGCTCTGAATCCCAGTTTCACAACTTGGGCCCCGGGGGTCCTTACAGAGATCCGTTCGAACTGTCATGATCATTCCCGGGGTTTCCAGACCTGTCCCTCCCCTCGAAGGATGAGCGTGCCACGGGGTTCATGCAGGCTAGCCTGGCTCGGGATGCGGCCAGATGTGGTTCGACCATCGCAGCAGACGAAGCAAGCCTGGGAGGGCGAGACAGCGGACAGGACCACCCATCAAGCTGGGGAAGGTGCTGGCAGGGCCAACCTTAGCTGCAGCTGCTGGCAGCCGTCCAGGGTGACAGGCACGAGGCATTGTGCCAGGGTGCGGAGACAGAGAACAGGTGGCAGCTCAGCACCAGTGTGTGGCTGGCGGGGTGGCCGGGGCGGGGGTGGGGGTGGGGGCAGTAGCAAACCATCCAGCATTTGTTGACGGGGTGTCGTGGCTGGCAGGTGGATCACAGCAATGGGCACCTCCAGAGGAGTCTTCTGAAATCCAAGTGGGCAGGCGGCACCAGGAACATCTGTCTTCAGATCCTAGGATGTATTGAAATCTGGAGGAGTGGGCAAGGTGAGATGGGGAGATGGCCAGCCAGTGAAACAGAGCCCATGAGATACCAAGACCAGGACGTGCGTTAGCAGAGGCGTTACCAGAACACAGGCTCCCTCCCAGCTGGCTGGAGAGGAGGATGCCATTGACTGGGAGTGTGTCAGGCCTTAATGTGATCCAAGCCCATCCTAATCCCAGTCACCGGGGTAGGTCTGAAATTACACTGTCCCCATGATGGGGCACATTGTAGTTACTTTCTCATTGCTGGGAGAAAAGCCAAAAGCTGCTGATGGGAAGAAAGGTTTTTTTTAATTAATTTATTTTTTTGATGGGGGGTGGGGGAATGCACCAGGGCCTCCAGCCACTGCAAACGAACTCTAGACGCATGTGCCCCCTTGTACATCTGGCTTACGTGGGTCCTGGATAATTGAACCAGGATCCTTTGGCTCTGCAGGCAAGTACCTTAACCACTAAGCCATCTCTCCAGCCTGAAAGGTGGTTTTTTTAAATATTTTATTTTATTTTTATTTATCTGAGAGAGAGAGGCATATAGATAAGGTAGAGAGAGAGATAAAATAGAGAGAGATAGACAGAATGGGCACATCAGGGCCTCTAGCTGCTGCGAACAAACTCCAGACACACACACCACCTTGTACATCTGGCTTATGTGGGTTCTGGGGAATTGAGCCTGGGTCCTTTGGCTTTGCAGGCAAGCACCTTAACCACTAGGCTATCTCTCCAGCCCAAGAAGAAAGTTTTTTATTTTGGCTTACAATCTTGAGGGGAGGCTCCATGATGGCAGGGGAAAACATGGCCATGATGTCGTGAGCAGAGGTTGCACATCACCTCTGCCACAGCAGGTGGGAAACAGCAGCAGGAGAATGAGTGGATTCGAGCAAGAAGGAGCTGGCAAGCCGGGCGTGGTGGCGCACGCCTTTAATCCCCGCACTTGGGAGGCAGAGGTAGGAGGATCGCTGTGAGTTCGAGGCCACCCTGAGACTCCATAGTGAATTCCAGGTCAGCCTGGGCTAGAGGAGACCCTACCTCAAAACCCCGCCAAAAAATAAATTAATTAAAAAGAAGGAGCTGGCTATCACACCCCTAAACTCACCCCCTCCAAAAACACACCTCCTCCAGCAAGGCTCCACCTCCCAAATTGCCATCCACTAGGGACACATGAGTTTATGGGGGACATCTGATTCAAATGACCACAATTTGCCCCTGACCCCCATAAACTCCCAGCCATCCATAATGTAAAATGCAATGTATTCAGTCCAACTTTCGAAGTCCTCAAAGTTTTGTTTCTTCTTTTTTTTTTAATCAATCCCAACACTGTTCCAATATCCGCGTAGTCCAAGGTCTCATCTGAGATTCAAGACTGTCTCTTAACTTTGAGCCCTGTAAAATCAAAACACAAGTTACATACATCTAAAACATGATGGCACAAAGTAAACATTCCCATTGCAAAAAGAAAACATAACAAGGCCAGGTGTGCCGACACACACCTTTAATCCTATCACTTGGGAGGCAGGGGTAGGAGGATCGCCATGAGTTCAAGACCAGCCTGAGACTACAGAGTGAATTCCAGGTCATCCTAGGTGTGGTGGTATGATTCAGGTGACTCCCATAAACTTAGGTGTTCTGAATGCTAGGTTGCCAGCTGATGGAGATTTGAGAATTACCACCTTCTGAAGGCAGAGTATTGTTGGGGGCAGGCTTATGGATGTTATAGCCAGTTTCCCCTTGCCAGTGTTTGGCACACT
The DNA here is from genome assembly GCA_036346955.1 of Dipus sagitta. Classification (NCBI taxonomy): domain Eukaryota; kingdom Metazoa; phylum Chordata; class Mammalia; order Rodentia; family Dipodidae; genus Dipus; species Dipus sagitta. Next base: position 12,383,925 of record CM070793.1, on the reverse strand, counting down.
CTCTTGTTCCTGTTGTCCACTTATGTGGGCCAGGGGGTGATGTCCACCCTCTGCTCGTGCCATCATTTTCCCTGCCATCGTGGAGTTTCCCCTCGAGCCTGTAAGCCAAAATAAACCTCTTTTTCCCACAAGCTGCTCTTAGTTGGGTGATTTCTATCAGCAGTGCGAACCGGACTGCAACAGTAAAGTGGTACCAAGGAGTGGGATTGCTGCTAGACACCTGACTGTGTGGCTTTGGCCTTTTGGAGCTGATTTTCAAGAGGAATGTGGAAGGATTTGAAACCTTGGCCTAAGAGACGCCTTGTAGTGCTGTAAGTACAGCTTGATGGAGTATTCTGGTCCAAGTTGAAAGGCCTGAATGCAGCAAGAACTATGGACTGTGAGGTTTGGCTTATGAGGGTGAGAAAGAGCTTTGCTTGGACTGGGCTAGTAGTTTGTGTGAGAAGCTTGCTCTTATGCCCGTGTCCTGAGAAGTTGTGCAGGGTTGCTTTGCATAGAAATAAACTGGTGTGAGCAGAGGGATATGGCACAGAAAGAAAAATCTTTGGATGAACTGCTTCCCGTTCAGCTGCAATTGAGAGATTACGAGCATTGAGATTGGGCCAGCTGACCTGCACTGGGGCAACAGGAAGAATGTAGACTCTTTTGAAGGGGCCTGAGTGCTCAAGGAGGGTCCTGTTCTTCAAAGTCTGCTTTATTCCACCCCCTGGATTAACAAATTGGCACCCTACCTGGTATTGTGGAGTATAAGAAATGCAGGAAAGAGAGGATCATTGAGCTTGCAAAATGGTCTTGTGTTTTGGAAATGGCCATGGGCAGTGTGAAGCAGGTTTGCTGGATGCCTGCATGGAGACCAGATAGAGCCATGAGGATGATCCTAGATTGCAGTGGAGACCCAGTGGAGATACCAGGACCATGAGATGGCTGCTAAGGAGAGCTGCTGGCCCTGATGAAGTTTTCCAAGACTGTAAGTAGCCTAGCTGGAGGGGTGGAATTGGAATGCCAGAGACTTTGTTGCTGGTTGGAATTATCAGACTTGGAGATTTTTCATTGGCTAGAGTTGTTGGACTTAAAGCTACAGAGTTTTATGTTTGCCCTGGTTGTTTTAAATCTTGTATTGGTTGAATATTTCTTTGCTATGCCCAATGCCATCTTTTGCAGTGTGAATGTTTATTCTGTGCCATTATGGGTTTGGGGGGGGGGTTTGGTATTATGGCTAAATTAAAAGACCTTGGATTATGGGGGTATATGAACATCGTTGGGATTCATAAAAACTATGGGGACATTAAAAGTTAGACTGAATGCATTGTATTTTACATCATGTATAGTTATCAGTTTAAAGGGGCCAGGGGCCGAATGTGATGGTTTGATTCAGGTGTCCCCCATAAACTCAGGTGTTCTGAATGCTAGGTTGCCACCTGATGGAGATTTGAGAATTAACACCTTCTGAAGGCAGTGTATCATTGGGGGCGGGCTTATGGGTGTTATAGCCAGTTTCCCCGTGCCAGTGTTTGGCACACTCTCTTGTTCCTGTTGTCCACTTATGTGGGACAGGGGGTGATGTCCACCCTCTGCTCATGCCATCATTTTCCCTGACACTTTAGAGCTTCCCCTCGAGCCTGTAAGCCAAAATAAACCTCTTTTTCCCACAAGCTGCTCTTGGTTGGGTAATTTCTACCAGCAATGCGAACCTGACTGCAACACTAGGCTAGGGTGAGACCCTACCTCAAAAAAATCAAAAAAAGAGAAAGACAGAAAGAAAGAGAGAGAGAGAAAGAAAGAAGAAAAAGGAAGGAAGGAAGGAAGGAAGAAAGAAGAAAAAGGAAGGAAGGAAGAAGAAAAAGGAAGGAAGGAAGAAGAAAAAGGAAGGAAGGAAGGAAGGAAGAAGGAAAAGGAAGGAAGGAAGGAAGAAGAAAAAGGAAGGAAGGAAGGAAGAAGAAAAAGGAAGGAAGGAAGGAAGAAAGAAGAGGAAGGAAGGAAGGAAGGAAGAAAAAAGAACATGGAAGGAAGGAAGGAAGGAAGAAGAAAAAGGAAGGAAGGAAGAAAGAAGAAAAAGGAAGGAAGGAAGGAAGGAAGAAAGAAGAAAAAGGAAGGAAGAAAGAAGAAAGAAGACAAAGGAAGGAAGGAAGAAGAAAGAAGAAAAAGGAAGAAAGAAAGAAAATATAACCAGGAGAGACTAGACCCAATGCAAGATCAATAACCACCGGCCAATAGCACACACCTGCAGTTCCAACTCCAACTTCTGTAACCAGTGACAAAGTCTCTTGGATTCTAATTCTGTCCTTCAAGCTGGGCTGCTCACAGCCCGGGGAAAACTTCATCCTGAGCCAGCAGCTCTCCTCGGCAGCCATTCCATAGCCCTCGCCTCTCCCTGTTCCTTGGGTCTCCTTTGCAACCAACCACTCACCATCATAGCTCCACGCAATGCCCTTACTGGCCCCTCAGAAAGGGACCTGTGCATGTCATGACTCTCCTTGATGCATATCTCACGTATTCAAAACCAGCCCCAGAACCAGGCATGGGGGGTGCACGCCTTTAATCCCAGCCATCGGGAGGCAGACGTAGGAGGATCACTGTGAGTTCAAAGCCAGCCTGGAGCTACTACAGAATGAATTCCAGGTCCGCCTGGGATACAGTGAGACCCTACCTCAAAAAAAAAAAAAAAAAAAAGTGCCAGGTGGGCAGCATAGCCAAATTTGTAAATCCAGGAAGGAATAAAGTTTGACCTTAAAGTGCAGGATACGCCTTGATCAGTCTGTCTTCAAACTCCCTCCTTTCAAAAGGATTAACACGGTTACTAGCTTAAGCTTTCTATGGGTTGGGCTTCAATCTCAGGGCATCTCTATCATTGTCCCAAAAACAGTTGGCCCACCTTTATTGGGTAATCGTTTTAACAATGGCATCTTACGTCTAAAGCCAGTCTCTATGCCTATAACTTCAAACTGCTTGAATTTTTCCTGTGATAAACTGTGCATCTTTCATATCTTTCTGTCCTATGCCTTCTGCCAATAACACCAATCCACTCCTTTTTTTAAAAAAAATTTTTTTTGTTTATTCGCAAGCAAAGAGAGAAGGGGAGAGAGAATGGGCATGCTGGGGCATCTTGCCACTGCAAATGAACTCCAGGTGCTTGCACCACTTTGTGCCTCTGGCTTTATATGGGTACTGAGGAGTCGAACCCAGGTGGTAGACTTTGAATGCAAGTGCCTTTAACCACTGAGCCATCTCCTCGGCCCCTCCTTTACTTTTAAATCCAACTTTGTGGCCGGGCATGGTGGCACACGCCTTTAATCCCAGCGCTCGGGAGGCAGAGGTAGGAGGATCACCGTGAGTTCGAGGCCACCCTGAGACTACAGAGTGAATTCCAGGTCAGCCTGAGCTAGAGTGAGACCCTACCTCGAAAAAACAAAAAACAAATAAGTAAATAAAATAAATTCAACTTTGCTCAAATTCTCAGGACATGGTTAGAATGCAGCCAGCCTTTCCGCCGGTAGCCCGGGCCCGACAAAGTTCTTTCCCACCCCCTTTGAAACTTCATAAGCCAGGCCTTCACACACCACAATTCTCTCTGCATTTAGCGTTTTCAAACTCTCACTAGAATAGCCCATCAAGCTCTACTTACAATACTGCGGGTGTACCAGATCCTTCCATATTCCTCTCACAAATGCATTACAAAATACCAAAAAATAACATGGTCAGATTCATTGCAACGATGACCAGTTCTCAGTACCAACTTTATGTTGTAGTTGCCTTTTTATTGCTGGGAAAAAACATCTCACCAAAAGCTGCTTATAGGAAGGGAAGTTTTTTACTTGGGCTTGAGTCTTGGTGGGAAGCTCCATGATGTCAGGGGAACACAGGTGAGAGAAGCAAGATCTCTAGTTAAGGAAGAAGGGGGAGGGCCCCACAGCCTGTGATGTGGGTTCACATCCCACATGGCCTGCTTTTAGGATCAACTCGGTTCTGCCCCAAGTAGATTGTCTTAGAGACCCCAATGACTATAGAAATAGTCTTAAACTCCTCCAAGCTACACTGTGCCTCCCAATGGGCAATAACCCATATCTATCTATGTCAGTTGATAAGACACAGATTTTTTTGTTTGTTTGTTTGTTTTTCGAGGTAGGGTCTCACTGTTGCCCAGGCTGACCTGGAATTCACTATGGAGTCTCAGGGTGGCCTCAAACTCACAGCAATCCTCCTACCTCTGCCTCCCGAGTGCTGGGATTAAAGGCGTGCGCCACCACACCCTGATCCCAGCACTCGGGAGGCAGAGGTAGGAAGATCGCCGTGAGTTCGAGGCCACCCTGAGACTCCATAGTGAATTCCAGGTCAGCCTGGACCAGAGTGAGACCCTACCTCGAAAAACCAAAGGGGGAAAAAAAAAAGAAAAAGAAGAAAAAGAAAGCCACTTAGCATAAAGACATAGCACAAAATATGCTTAGGGCTATTTCATAAATTGTTGGAAATTCTGTCCTGATCATAAGCCAAAGCTCATTGCATGATTTTTCTTTCTTTTTTTTTTTTTTTTCATGAAATTCAAGTCAGCAACTCAAACAGCAATTTTGAAAAATCAAGCAGTCTAACAGGGCAATCCAAAGATAGACTAATTCGATACTTACATGATGTGGAATGATGGTAGGAAAATATTAAAAGTCTTTGCTTTCCATAATTAAATCATTATGTTTCTATTAGAGCAGAAACCTTTGTGTGTACGGCGAGAACACTGGAATTCGTGGCATACGATAGTCTCCGATCTGTGCCAGTGTTGTATGGCATGACGATCTGCAAGGTGCCAAGGGCACACGTAGTTAAGTCCAGAACTAAAGCTTCGGTCAAGTCCCACAATGCAACACAGGCGAGCCCTGGCCAGAAACACCTCAGATTCATTACACACTTGATTTTTCGATTAGCTTTCGGTCATTACATATTCAGAAAACTTTGCCTATTGCCAATTTTTTTGCGACCTCTCTCCAACCACTCACCCCCCACCCGACCCGCGCACATCACATTGAATTTCATGAGCCCACGTGAGGTCACAAGCCACGGTTCAAGAAGCTGTAAGCCAGAGCACACGATTCCTGGTATTAATAAGATATGGAAACGGGCGTGTCTAAGAGTCCTCGGAGCTTTTCTGGCCTTGCCCTGTGAAGCTGGGAACCTGGATAGGAGCCTCAGGACATGCGACATGGGCGTGATCTCCCCACCGCATGCAAACTCTCCTTCAGCAAATCACAGCCTGACTCCTGCTGTGTGAGCTCTGTGTCCCCGAGGTGCTCTGCAAGCCCTTCTTGGGGCAGGAGTCACATCTGCACAGCCCAGAGCTCGACATGCGCCGACCCCTCGTCACTGTGCACGAATCCTGGGAATACGGTCGCGATGGGCCACGTCCGGGACTGGCTGACTGAAAGAGCGAGGCTCAGAGCAAAGCAGAAGTGTTTCAATATGGATGTTGACAACTACTAAGGGCGTGGTGGAGCACGCCTTTAATCCCAGCACTCGGGAGGCAGAGGTAGGAGGATCGCTGTGAGTTCGAGGCCAGTCTGAGACTACATAGTGAATTCCAGGTCAGCCTTTGCTAGAGTGAGACCCTACCTCGAAAAAAAAAAAACAAAAAAAAGAGAAGAAAAAAAATAAATAAAATATTTTTTAAAAAGAGGGTAGCTCAGAGCTGGGAGTTGTCTCAGCAGTTAGAGGTGCTGGAGGTCAGCGTCTCTGGTGCCAGATGGACAGCCAGCGTTGACTGCCAGTCTTGTGAATGAGCCACCTTGATTGTCAACTCCCCTGGAGCCCTCATGGGACTGCAGTCCGGCTGACATCTGACTGCATACAGCCGGATGAGGGACCCCAAGTGCGAACCGCCTGGCCAAGGCAGTCAGCCCACAGAACCGTAAGAAAAGAATAAGTTGTCTTGAGCAGTAAGGTTCTGTGATCGTTTTCTGGGCAACGCTAGCTAACTGGGACGTGCTCCAAGAACTGACATTCACCAACAATGCCTCGTGAGTTTCCTGGGATACCAGACGTGGTGACGCTGGCTGTGTACACGGTGGGAGCCCAGAGACGCTGATGCCTGGGCACCGGACATGTGGGCGCCCTGACCCAGGACATGCCCTCTGTCTGACAGATGACCCTTCTGTTGACGAGATATTTGCCACATGGCTTCAACCTGAAAATCTCCTTGGCTAACGAGGTTACGGATACTGCTGTCTCCAGAGATCCATGACCACTTCCTTCCGCCCTGCTCCTCCGGAAATGAAAAGAGGATTTCTTTTCCCCCCAGGGCCTGTTTACCCATAGCAACGTGACAAGATTCCAAACCCGGTCTCACAGCCAGTTCCAATATCTGTCTACACTGGAATGATAAGACAGATGCTGCACCTGCTGACAGGTTCTGTTTCCTGCTCTGGTGCTTGTTTATTTCTGTTCTGCAGCATCTTATATATATATATATATATATTAGCGAGAGAGAGACAGAGAGAGAGAATTGGTGCACCAGGGCCTCAGCAGCTGCAATTGAACTCCAGACGCCTGCGCCACCTAGTGGGCATGTGCGACCTTGCACTTGCCTCACCTTTGTGCGTCTGGCTTACGTGGGATCTGGAGAGTCAAACATGGGTCCTTAGGCTTCACAGGCAAGCGCCTTAACCGCTAAGCCATGTCTCCAGGCTACCTGGAGCATCTTTAAACATCTGATAAAATTTCGTGCTTCAAATGAGAAGTCTGGAAGGTGGAAGATTATCAGATTTTCGTAGCTTTCTTTAGCATTCTGCAGTTTTTATTATTTATTTATTTATTTTGCAACCCCTAGAGAAGAGAGAGAGAGGCCTCTCTTCATCTCCCTGACTTCCCAAAAGTCCTCTTGGGTCCTGTGAATTCTTCTCCTTAGTTGCTGACCACACTTGCCTCTGCCACCTACCACCCGCCCTTGACACTCACACCATGGGCAGCCCGGACACTTAAAACCAAATCCATGCACAGCCCAAGGCTGGAGAAAGCTGGGAATGAGCTGGGGATGGGACTCCCCACATGCTTCCCGGGACCAAAGGGCTGGGGATGTGGCTCAGTTAACAGTAGAGTGCTTGCTCAGCACGCACAAAGCCCTGGCTTCCATTCGCAATTCCCAGGACTGAATTAACCAGGTGTGGTGACACACGCCTATAATCCCAGCACTTGGGAGGCGGAATCAAGAGCACCTGATGTTCAAGGTCCTCCTGAGGTACGTAACAAGTTTGAGGCCAGCCTAGGTTACATGAGACTCTGTCTCAAAAAGGGGGGAGCTGTAGAGATGCTGTAGCGGTTAAGGCGCTTGCCTACAAAGCAGAAGGACCCATGTTCGACTCTCCAGATCCCACGTAAGCCAGACACACAAAGGCGACGCAAGCGCAAGGTCGCACATGCCCACTAGGTGGCGCAAGCGTCTGGAGTTGGATTGCAGTTGCCTGAGGCCCTGGCGTGCCAATTCTCTCTCTCTCTCTGTCTCTCTCTAATAAAAGGGGGGTTGTCATCTGGGATTCCAGGCTAACAATGATGATCCTAACCATCTAGCCCCACTCCTTAGAAGATAAACTCCCCCCAAATCCACCTCTTCATGAAATGTGGCAATGAGCAGACAGAAGTGAACCAAGGAGCCAGAGACTCAGGACACTAGGTGGGCTGTGTGATCATAGGGCCTTCCTGAACTGCACCTCCAGCCTGCTGGGTCCATTTGAGACAGACCCCTGCCACGATTCCTCTGCACTGACCCTTGTATTCATTTCATGAACATACATGCCACTTTAAGTTTCTTGGTTGTGGGCTGGAGAGATGGCTTAGCGGTTAAGCGCTTGCCTGTGAAGCCTAAGGACCCCGGTTCGAGGCTCGATTCCCCAGGACCCATGTTAGCCAGATGCACAAGGGGGTGCACGTGTCTGGAGTTCGTTTGTAGTAGCTGGAGGCCCTGGTGCGTCCATTCTCTCCCTCTCTCTCTCTCTCTCTCTCTCTCTCTCTCTCTCTGTCTCTCTCCCTCTTTGTCTGTCTGTCACTCTCAAATAAATAAATAAAAATAAACAAATATTTAAATATCTTGGTTGCTAGGCAGTTCTTTGTCGCATTACTTGTAACTTACATGTTGAACTACTGGTGGACAATATCTCAAGGCCAACAACTATAATGCATCATGAAACATTTTGGGGGAACAATGACTCATCATCTTCTTTTTTTTTTCCTCCCAGAAACTCCCTCCGGTCTTCCCAGTCCCCACCCCGCCCCCCAATTCCTATCCAAGCAGCTAGACTGGTCGATGGTCTCTGCCTCAAGGGAGGGTTGTGACAGGAAGGAAAAATAAGAAGACAAGCTTTGATATCTGGGCAAAATTATCTTTACAAGAGCCACTCTGAGGGGAGTAGAGCTTTTTCCCACCCTGTCTTCTACACTGCTGGGAGTCAACAGTGAGGCGGCCTCCAAAACGACATGGGCAGGAGAGAGAAAGGACGGTGTTGCAGTCAGGTTCACGTTGCTGGCAGAAATCACCAGGCCAAGAGCAGCTTGTGAGAAAAAAAAAAAAAAAAAGGTTTATTAACCGACTCAAGGGGAAGCACCATGATGGCGGGGGGAAACGATGGCATGGGTAGAGGCTGGACATCACCTCCTCACCAACATCAGGTGGACAACAGCAACAGGAGAGTGTGCCAAACACTGGCAAGGGGAAACTGGCTATAACACCCATAAGCCCACCCCCAACAATACACTCCCTCCAGCAGGCGTTAATTCCCAAATCTCCATCAGCTGGGAACCTAGCATTCAGAACACCTAAGTTTATGGGGCACATCTGAATCGAACCACCACAGAAGGGTGACCAGAGCAGAAAGGCTGGTAGGCCCAGATGTGAAGGAGCGGAGCAGACAGGATGAGGAATATGCCAGTCATGCTGGGCATGGTGGCGCCCGCCTTTAATCCCAGCACTTGGAAGGCAAAAGTAGGAGGATCGCCGTGAGTTCGAGGCCACCCTGAGACTCCATAGTGAATTCCAGGTCAGCCTGGGCTAGAGTGAGACCCCAGCTCGGAAACAAGCAAACAAAATTATGAGAATTCTTGTAATGATTTTGGGACCCCCCCTCCCCAATTGTGCAGGTTTTTTAGTGTAAACTTTGTACACGCATGGTAGTGTTGCAATGTTACAAGGTTGGACTTGTCTGAACGGGCTTCCTACACTTGGCTTACTCTCCTCCTTCAAACGTGGCCTTGGACGTGGCTTCTCCCGATGGAACAGGGTGGAATGGCAGGCGCTTCCTTTCTCGTGGTGTCTCATCTGTAGCCCTTTCTTCTCTTTATGGTCCCACTTACTGCACCTGCGTTGCAATGACTGTGATCTGCGTCTGTTGGTGGACTGGAGTATCTCAAGCGCAGAGCCCGTCTCGTTTTTGCATGCCTCGTAGTGCACGTAACAGGCACTAAACTGGTGTCTGTGTAGTTAAATTGGATTGGCCATCCCATTCTCTTTTTTCAATTAGAAGTAGAATTCCTCCCTTTAAAATGCTGCAGAGCAAAGGACGGAGTCATAAAGATCAAAGGACGCCACAACGTGGCAAATCACCGTCGGGGTCCCCCCCAACCGCCCGCCGCTCCTCATCTTGCCCTCGTTTCTCCTGAGCCCTCTCTCTCCCCCCACCCCTTGCAAATAAATAAATAATATTTTTAAAAAGTAATGAGAGGGCTGGAGAGCTGGCTTAGCGGTTAAGGCGTTTGCCTGCAAAGCCAAAGGACCTCGGTTCGATTCCCCAGGACCCACGTTAGCCAGATGCACAAGGGGGCGCAAGAGTCTGGAGTTCGTTTGCAGTGGCCAGAGGCCCTGGCGCACCCATTCTCTCTCTCTCTCTCTGCCTCTTTCCCTCTCATTCTCTCAAATTAATTAATTAATTATTTTTTAAACAGCAATGAGAGCCGGGCGTGGTGGCGCACACCTTTAATCCTAGCACTTGGGAGGCAGAAGTAGGAGGATGGCCGTGAATTCAAGGCCAGCCTCAGACTACTGAGTGAATTCCAGGTCAGCCTGGGCTAGAGTGAGACCCTACCTGGGGAGTGGGGGCGGGGGAAGTAATGAGCCCATGACGAGATGCTTCCCTAGTTAAAGTGCATGAATCCCCCAGACCCCGACTCCCGACCCTCAGCTCTGTGAGCAGCCCCACCAAACAGCGTCCTTCACCTTCCTATAGGGAGACCAGCTGGAGCTTAAGCAGCAGCAATCACAAACTTTATTTTGTAGTGTTCGTTCCAACTAGTTCTATACTTTATTTCTCTCTAAATTTTTACTTTTAAAAAATGTCTTTGTGGGGCTGGAGAGATGGCTTAGCAGTTAAGTCACTTGCCTACAAAGCCAAAGGACCCAAGGTCGAGTCCCCAGGACCCATGTAAAGCCAGATGCACAAAATGGTGCATCTGGAGTTTGTTTGCAGTGGTCAGAGGCCCTAACACACCCACCCATGCTCTCTCTCTCTCTCTCTCTCTCTTAAATAAATGAAAATTTTTTCTTTTTAAAAATATTTTATTTATTTATTTATTTGAGAGAGAGAAAAAGAGAGAGGAAGAGGCAGGTAGGAAGAATGGGCACTCCAGGGCCTCCAGACACTGCAAACAAACTCCAGACACATGCCCCCTTGTGCATCTGGCTTACGTGGGTCCTGGGGAATTGAACCAGGTTCCTTTGGCTTTGCAGGCAAATGCCTTAACAGCTTAGCCATTTCCCCAGCCTGAAATTTTTTCTTTAAACAGATTACCTTTGTACACATTAAAAAATGTTTTTCAAAGCCGGGCGTGGTGGCGCACGCCTTTAATCCCAGCACTCGGGAGGCAGAGGTAGCAGGATTGCCGTGAGTTCGAGGCCACCCTGAGACTCCATAGTGAATCCCAGGTCAGCCTGGGCTAGAGTGAGACCCTACCTCGAAAAACCAAAAAAAAAAAAAAAAATGTTTTTCAAAGCCGGGCGTGGTGGTGCACGCCTTTTAATCCCAGCACTCAGGAGGTAGGAGAATCACAGTGAGTTCGAGGCCACCACGGCTCAGGGAATTTTGCGGAAGAGGGGACAGAAAGATTATAAGAGCCACAGGCCAGGAGGGCATACCCAGGGGCACCCGTCCCCCCCATGACTGACTTCTCTCACAAAACATAACCCACAACCCCATGGGGCCCTCAGCGGGGCAGGGAGGAAAGAAATGATGGTACCAACACATGATGTGTCCATACAAAGCATATTCTTTTTTTATATAAAGTATTTTTATTTATTTATTTGAAAGCGAGAGAAAGATGTAGATAGAGAGAATGGACACACCAGGGTCTCCAGCCACCACAAACTCCAAATGCATGCGCCACCTTGTGCATCTGGCTTACGTGGGTACTGGGGAATTGAACCTGGGTCCTTAGGCTTGGCAGGCAAGTGCATTAACTGCTAAGCCATCTCTCCCGCCCTTTTGTTATTATTATTATTAGTAGTAGTAGTAGTAGTAAGAATATGCTTTGGGGGCTGGAGGGATGATTTAGCGGTTGGTTAAGGCACTAGACTGCAAAGCCAAAGGACCCAGGTTCAATTCCCCAGGACCCACATAAGCCAGATGCACAAGGTGGCACATGCTTCTGGAGTTCGTTTGCAGTGGCTGAAGGCCCTGGAGTACCCATTCTCTCTCTCTCTCTCTCTCTCTCTCTATCTGTCTATTATCTATCTATCTACTTCTCTCTCTCAAATAAATAAATTTTTTTAAAAAAAGAATATGCTTTGGGGTTAGAGAGATGGCTTAGCAGTTAAGGTGCTTGCCTGCGAAGCCTAAGAACTCATGTTTGAATCTCCAGATTCCACATAGGCCAGATGCACAGTGAACAAGTGTGCAATGCCACACATACTCACAAGGGGGCGCATGCATCTGGAGTTCATTTTCAGTGGCTGAAGGCCCTGGCATGCCCATTTTCTCTCTCTCTCTTTCTCTCTCAAATAAATAGGAAGGAAGGAAGGGAGGGAGGAAGGGAGGGAGGGAGGGAGGGAGGGAGGGAGGGAGGGAGGGAGGGAGGGAGGGAGGGAGGGAGGGAGGGAGGGAGGGAGGGAGGGAGGGAGGGAGGAAGGAAGGAAGGAAGGAAGGAAGGAAGGAAGGAAGGAAGGAAGGAAGGAAGGAAGGAAGGAAGGAAGGAAGCCTGGTACGGTGGCACACACCTTTAGTCCCAACACTTGGGAGGCAGAGGTAGGAGGATCACTGTGAGTTCAAGGCCACCCTGAGACCACATAGTGAATTCCAGGTCAGCCTGAGCTATGACCAGACCCTACCTCGAAAAATGAAACAAAAAAAAACGCTAGAAAAAGAATTTCTAAGTAAAGCAAGTATGTATGTAAAATATTTATAGATACTTCAAGATTGTCTCCAAAGTGGCATCTAATTCACGCTTCCTCCAACAATACAGTGACTGTTGGTTCCCTTCCTGGTCTCATCCATCACCAAAACACTAAACGTTTTGATCTTTCCCAATCAGATTTGTAAAAAATAATGTTTAGGTATAGTTTTAATTTGGATTTCTTTTAGAATAGGTGAGGTTGAAAGGAAATCGGCCCCTGATTGCCTGGGTCCAAATTCCAACTGAACTGCTTAATTCAGTGAGTTTGGGCAATTTCCTTAGTTTCTCTGTGCCTTTGGTTTCTGAGTATCATAAGGGCCCACACTTTTCATACAGTGACTGTGAAAAGAAAATATGAAAACAAAGGGAAAACTATGGAAGTGCTTATTAATATCTCCCAGATGATTAATGACCATTCCATTTTATTTGCTGGGAACTTTCTACCTGGGACCTATGTTCATTTTTTCCATTGACTTTTTCTTTCTTTGTTTTTTTAAAAAAATTATTTATTTATTTATTTATTTGACAGAGAAAGAGGGAGAGAGAGAGAGAGAATGGGCACACCAGGGCCTCCAGCCACTGCACACAAACTCCAGTCGCATGTGCCCCCTTGTGTATCTAGATAATGTGGCTCCTGGGGATTTGAACCTGGGTCCTTTGGCTTTGCAGGCAAATGCCTTAACTGCTAAGCCATCCCTCCAGCCCTTTTTCTTTCTTTTAAAAATATTTTATTTGTATTTATTTGAAAGAGGGAGAGAATGAGCACGCCAGGGCTTCCAGCTGCTGCAAATGAACTCCAGACACGTGCACCACCTTGTGTGTCTGGCTTATGTGGGTGCTGGGGAATTGAACCCCACTCCTTTGGCTTTGCAGGCAAGTCCCTTAATCACTAAGCCATCTCTCCAGCCCAGCTATTTTGTTTTCTTTCTGCATGATAAACTCTATATACTTAGGCAATTAACCCTCCTGTATTTATGTAGAAAATGTTTTGCCAGCTTCTCTTTGTCTTTTGACTTTGTTTATGGCATTTGGGGCATGTGGATTTTTTTTTTTTATTAGAGTTAGGATAGAGTTTAGGATTAGGTTTGGAGTTACATAGCATTAAGCTTAGGGTTAGAGTTAATGTTAGGGTTAGGTTAGGTTAGGTTGGGTTTAGAGTTAATTAGGGTTACGGTTAGGTTTGGCATGTAGGGTCGCTAGATTTTTTTAAAAAATTTTTAAACTTTATTTTTTATTTATTTATTTGAGAGAGAGAGAGAGAGAAAGAGGCAGAGAGAGGGAGAGAGAGAATGGGCTCACCAGGGCCTCCAGCCACTGCAAACGAACTCCAGACGCATGCACCCCCTTGTGCATCTGGCTTACGTGGGTCCTGGGGAATCGAACTGAGATCCTTTGGCTTTGCAGGCAAACGCCTTAACTGCTAAGCCATCTCTCCAGCCCAATTAAAAAAAAATTTATTTAGTTGAATGCATCAACCTTTCCCCCCCCCCCACCATGACTTTTGGACTTCAATCTTTGTTTCAGAAACAAGAGATGAATTTCTTAAGGTATAAATGAACAGAGAGACCTGTTTTCTCCCTGTCCTGTGACTGAGTCAGGATTGTACCTACCCTGCTTCCATAGTTGTGTGTGTGTGTTTTATCATGCTCAGTCTCTCCCTAGTTCCATCAGAAGCCTTCAGGAGCAAGTCCATGAAGGACACCTGCTCAGGTGTTCACTAACCCCCCGTTGCCGCAGAGGGAAGCGCAGGCTGCTGCGTGCCCGCATCCCGCTAGGTGTCGCCAGCCTACTTGACCAGCGCCGGCTCCGGGACGCATCTCCTGAGCTCGGCGCTTCTCAGCGTTCCACTCTCCACTTCCTGCTTCATCGCATCCTTTCTTCTACCAGCCAGACTTTCTCTGCCCATCAGATTCCCCTCGTCTTATAAGACTCACCCCAAACACCCCTTCCTCCGTGCACCCAGCTCCATGGATCCAATATGAACTCTTTGGCTCGGCAGTTAAAGGCCTTGCTTGCAAAGGCTGAAGGCCTGGGTTCAATTCCCCAGCACCCACATAAAGGCAGATGCAAAAGTGGTGCATGCATCTGGAGTTCATTTGCAAATGGCAATAGGCCCTGGTGTGCCCATTCATTCCCTCTCTCTCTCTCTCTCTCTCTCTCTGCTTATAAATAAATACCTCTGCTTATAAGATCTCTGCTTATAGCCAGTTGTGGTGGCGCTCGCCTTTAATCCCAGCACTCAGGAGGCAGAGGTAGGAGGATCGCTGTGGGTTCAAGGCCACCCTGAGACTATATAGTGAATCCAGGTCAGCCTGGGCTAGAGTGAGACCCTACCTCGAAAACAAAACAAAACAAAACAAAAAAATCTCTGCTTATAAATAAATAAAGATATTTAATAATAACAACCGATGAGCTCTTCAAAGCACCTTGTTTTGTCTTTGCTGGGGGCACGCACCCTAACCTCATGGTGTCAGATCTACGTGGGAAGACCCTGTTGCAGATGACCCCGCAGGCTGCAACCACAGGACGTGGGGAGATGGCCCCGGAACTGAGCAAGGAACTCTGGCTGCTTGCTCTAGTTCCCTGAAGGCGCTGTGATGTGCTGTGTGAACCACGGGGGTGATAATGACCAGCATGGAGAAGCAGAGGATCCTGCAAACTGAAAAATATCCAACTGGGCAAGACGTACACACCTGTGTGAGAGCGGCCCTCGGGCTATGGAGGTAATCACCTGCTCTCTGGTTGGATATGAGGCCCACACAAGGGAAGGGAATTCGTACCTGGTGCTGAGAAGTCAGGAACCCTGGACTGGAAGGTCGTAGACTCTATGGCTAAGATGGGAGTGCATGCCTATCAGAAAGGGTTCTTTGTTTGTTTGTTTGGGGGTTTTTTGTTTTGTTTTGTTTTTCGAGGTAGGGTCTCACTCTAGGCCATGCTGACCTGGAATTCACTATGTAGTCTCAGGGTGGCCTCGAACTCACAGCAATCCTCCTACCTGTGCCTCACCAGTGCCGGGATTAAAGTCGTGCGCCACCACGCCCGGCTAGAAAGTTTTTGTTTTTCTTTTTAAATGACTACGTGTATTCCTTTGATCCATATTGCTCTCCCTCTGTTAGAGAATCTGCTTTTCACAGATGGAAGCAAATACCAGGGAGACCCAAGATCCGTCATCTCGAAAGCAAAAGCCAACTGCCTAACGTGAGAAGAGCCATCTCTATCACATGGGCCAGATCCCTGGAGACAGTGCGGAGGAAGAGGCTGCTAGCCTGAGAACTTCCTCCGGGGAGATGGCGGTAGAAGAAGACCCAAAACCCACCAGAGCAGAAAGCCAGAGGATTCCCAGAGTTCAGCACTAAAGAAGACCTATAACCCACCGGGCCGGGCTCAGAGAACATTGCAGAAGAGGGCCTGCAAAGATAAGAAGAGCCACGGGGTGGGAAGGAGTATCCTGTGGTATTTTCTCCCAACACACACGCAGACAGAGAGAGAGAGAGAGAGACTGGGGCATTCGTAACCCCTGAGTGAATGTTTATAATCCCACTGAGAAGGGACCTCTGCAGAATGGGGCAAGGGAGAAGGAAGATATGAGTATAACCCAAAGGAACTATGACTAATATACACAATATGTTCTTACAGTAAAGTTTACAATCAATTTGTAAAATATATTTTATTTATTTATTTGAGAGAGAGAGAATGAATGGGCGTGCCAGGGCCTCCAGCCACTGCAAACGAACTCCAGACGCGAGCAGCCCCACCTTGTGCATCTGGCTAACGTAGGTCCTGGAGAATCGAACCTGGGTCCTTTGGCTTCGCAGGCAAATCAATATTTTTTAAAAAATTAAAATGTGTCTCCCTGTGCTTCGCTGAGAAGTGTCTGGGGAAAGGTGACTAGGAGCTCTATGTTAAGTGAGCCCTGGCTCTGCATCTGCTCCAGCTTGGCACGGTCCGTGGACACGCGTAGTCAGGTGGTGGGTCTGGGGCTATTGCAGGGTCCGCTCTTCCCTTGATAAAACGGGGGGGGCGGGGGTCCGGATGCTGGCTGGATGGAGTTGCCTGTCATAGTCGGTTTCTCTCACTGTCAGATGGTGGATATTGGTTGCTTTTTGTTTTGTTTTTTGTTTTTTGTTTTTTGTTTTTTGTTTTTCAGTTAAAAGTGAAAGAAAAATTAAGTAAAAAGAGTGCTTGGGTGGATTCAGAAACTTTGAGCTTAGCGTATCACCATGTTTTCATTGAGTGCGATGCCTCCTAACCCTTCAGTACATTAGTAAATTGCTGTAACAAGAATATATCGCTCAGGGCTGGAGACATGGCTTAGCGGTTAAGGCGTTTGCCTGCAAAGCCAAAGGACCCAGGTTCAATTCCCCAGGATCCACGTTAGCCAGATGCACAAGGGGGCGCGTGTGTCTGGAGTTCGCCTGCAGAGGCTGGAGGCCCTGGTGCACGCATTTTTTTTTCTCTCTCTCTCTCTCTTTCTCTCTCCCTCTCTCCATAGTGTATAAACCTGGCATAACCTCACAGGAGGAAAACCGATGCCCTACTACCGAATCCAGGAAGAACAGAAACTGTTAAATCAATATACCGAATAGCTACGTCGCAGAACACAGAGCACCGTTGCCATCCTGAAAGAGGGGTTATGAGCCAGGAGCCCCCAAGCCTGTGCTATGTCTCTCCTTCCTGCCGTTCTCCTCTGCCCTTGAGGCCATAGTTCCCGCTTCCAAACACAACACAGTCCCCCAAGGTTTGTGGCTCAGCCACAGGACCAGTGTGAACAGATCCTAACCAAACCCCAGACCAGGCGATGGCTGGTGTGGTCCAGCCAACTCCAAGTTATTAGAACCAGGAGTCCCAATCCCAGGAGTCGCAGGATTGTTTATCTTTGTTGGCGAAAAACTGTAGCCAGAGCCATAAATCACTGCCCCCAGCTGGATGGCTTCACCGAAATGTTTGTTTAAACAATGAAATCTCCTGACGGACTGAAAATATAGAATGGATCACCCTGTCCTTCTCAGGCCCCCAGTCTCACAGGCTGGGAGCCCCAGGGTCTGGCAGAAAGTCTCAAAACTGGTTCCCCACCCCCCAATATCAGCCCAAAAGAATGAAACGACAGCATAGCTAATCCGAAACAGCAGATAATGCAAAAGCCATGTCTATCAATCTTTGAAATGCGATCTCTGGAGTGGTTCTCGTTGGACGTGCCTTCTAAATGCAAGTGGCATTTCTTGACGAATGTGAAGAAGGAGGTGGCCACGTGTCGAGAGCTCCAGCTCTGGAGTGTGGGCTGGGTGCCCTGTGCTCTCTCTCTGGACCTCAGTTTTCCTTGCTTGTGCGTGAGCAAATCAGACTGGCTCTTGTATTTCTATTCCAGCTCTTGCATTTACATTCCCCCAAGAAAAAGCAGATAAGTAAGAGGAGGGTCAAGAAAGGAGAGGGAGGGCCAGAGAGATGGCTTAGCGGTCAAGGCGCTTGGACCCATGCTCGGCTCTCCAGATCCCACGTTAGCCAGACGCACAAAAGCACAAAGGTGAGGCAAGCGCAAGGTCGCACGTGCCCACTAGGTGGCGCAAGTGTCTGAGTTCGATGGCAGTGGCTGGAGGCCTGGTGCACCAATTCTCTCTCCTTCTGTTTCTCATTTAAAAGAGAGAGAGAGAGAGAGGGAGAAAAGGAATCAAAGGCTATTTAACACAATGATTCCCTTGGTTCTGTTTCTTCTACTCCTAGAGTGTCCTTCCCTGAATCTTGCAGCCCTTAATAAGAGGGGAGAAGGGAGCCCTGGCATGGTGACACACGTCTTTAATCCCAGCACTTGGGAGGCAGAGGTAGAATTCCAGGTCAGCCTGGGCTAGAGTGAGACTCTACCTCCGGGAAAAAAAAGAGGGGAGAAGCTGAAGTTGCTGGTTGCTGGCTAAGGGATCAGTAAGCAGAGCCTTAATTAGAAGCCTGATGTATTCTAAGGAGATAAAAGAGTGGATAATGGATGTGTTTCAGACCTCAGCTGCAGTACTTTCTGGTGAGCTGTTAGAGCTGATGGCACTGAATGGGGTGTGGGGGGGGGTCACATCCAGGACGGAGTCGCTTCCTCCTCGCTCCCTCCTGAAGGACTCTCTCCAGTTAAGAGCGGGCCCCCTGGCTCGGTGCTCGAGCCACGACACACGGGTGATAGAATGTGAGCTATGGAGCACTGGTTTGCCGTGTATTTCAAAGGACTTAGCCCCCATCAGGTCCAGTGGGAGACTTTAAGAATGCAAAGTGGAGGGGCTGGAGAGATGGCTTAAGCGGTGAAGCGCTTGCCTGTGAAGCCTGAGGACCCCGGTTCGAGGCTCGTATTCCCCAGGACCCACGTAAGCCAGATGCACGAGGTGTGCAATGCATCTGGAGTTCGTTTGCAGTGACTGGAGGCCCTGTCGCGCCCATTCTGTCTCTATCTGTCTCTTTCTCTCTCTGTCTGTCACTCACAAATAAATAAATTATTAAAAAAAAATACAAAGCCGGGCGTGGTGGCGCACACCTTTAATCCCAGCACTTGGGAGGCAGAGGTAGAAGGATCGCCGAGAGTTCGAGGCCACCCTGAGAGACTCCATAGTGAATTCCAGGTCAGCCTGGGCTAGAGTGAGACCCTACCTCGAAAAAACAAAACAAAAAAAAAAAAAAAAAAAAAAAAACCAGGAAAAAAAAGAAGAATACAGAGTAGAAATCATATTCACAAAGAAGGCTAGGAATTTTTTTTTTGGAAAATATAATCTTTATGTATTTTTTTATTGACAGCTTCCATAATTATAAGCAATATCCCATGGTAATTCCCTTCCCTCGCACTGTCCCTTTGCAACTCCATTCTCCATCATATCTCCTCCCCCTCTCAGTCAGTCTGTCTTTTATTTTGATGTCATCATCTTTTCCTCCTATTATGATGGTCTTGTGTAGGTGGTGCCAGGCACTGCGAGGTCATGGACATCCAAGCTATTTTGTGTCTGGAAAAGTGCGTTGTAAGCAGTCCTACCCTTCCTTTGGCTCTTAAATTCTTAAAATTATTTTTTTAAAGATTTATTTTTATTTATTTATTTGAGACACAGAGAGAGAGAGAGAATAGGTGCACCAGGGCCTCTAGCCACTGCAAGCGAACTCCAGATGCATGCGCCACCATGTGCATCTGGTTTACGTGGGACCTGGAGAGTTGAACCTGGATCCTTAGGCTTTGCAGGGCATGCGCCTTGATGGCTAAGCCATTTCTCCAGCCCTGGCTCTTACAATCTTTCCACTACCTCTTCCCGCAATGGACCCTGAGCCTTGGAAGGTGTGATAGAGATGTAAAAACATCTTTTAACAGTGTACAAAAGTGGTAACAGCCTCGAATGTATTTTGATGCTATGGAAGACAATGCGAGCTAAACAAACATTACTTATGAAACAAGAAACCGGTTTTCTGGAGGGGAAAAAATATGATTGCCTTATTTTCTTAACAAAATGTTGGATAAAATGATAGTCAAGATTTTTTTTTAAGTATCTGTTTTAAAACGGCCGTGGTGGCGCACGCCTTTAATCCCAGCACTCGGGAGGTAGAGGTAGGACGATCGCCGTGAGTTCGAGGCCACCCTGAGACTACAGAGTGGAAAAGTATCCATTTGGTTGTCCAGTTCTGCCACTTTAACAATTTGAAAGGAGGTGCTGCCACCTGGTGGCCAAAAGGGGAAGATCACTACATTGAGAGGAGCGCCCCCTGCCTCCAGAGTAGGAGACCACATGTCCCTGCGGTGTGCCACCACATCTCCCCGCTCGCCGTACCTACCAATATGGCCTGATAACATGGCCTCTTCCCCTCCCTTTAAACCCAGCCCCTTGTCCTAGAAAGCAACTAGTCACTGGGGAGAAGATAAGCAAAAACGTTTCCAGGGGCTGGAGAGATGGCTTAGCGGTTAAGGTGCTTGCCTGTGAAACCTAAGGACCCAGGTTCTATTCCCCAGGACCCAGCTAAGCCAGATGGACAAGGTGGCCCGTGCGTCTGGAATTCGTTGGCAGAGGCTGGAGGCCCTGGTGTGCCTATTCTCTCTAACTCGCCTTCTGTCTCTTATATATATTTTTAAGTTTTCATATAAGAAATGGCTCATCTCAATGGGTGGCATGTATGTTACAGAGGAAATCAATTGCTCCCTGATTGGACTTGAGACCTGCTCCATGGGAGGGAATTTCCTGCCTGGTGCTGAAAACCTAATCAAAAGCCTGTGGCTGGGGGAAAACTACTACTGCTGTCTGACTAAATGGATATGTTATGCCCACCAAACTGCCCTCTGAATACTTGTGTTTGTGCCCATATATTAATACTACTTTTGCTTTTGGTTAGAGAAGCTTCTCTTTTTCACATGGGGTGACTCAAAACTCATCAAAGTGACAGTATCTCTATCAGACCCTCCAACTCTCAGGGACCATTGGGGAAGAGGTGGTGGGAGAGAATATAAGAGTCAAAGGAAGGAGAGGAGTGCTTACAATACTGTCTTCCAGACACAAAGTGGCCTCAAAGTGACTGACTGTCTAATAGGAGGAAAAACAAAAACAATTACATCAAAATAGAAGAGAGAGACTGATTGGAAAAAAGGAGGGCTGGGGAAATGGCTTAGTGGTTAAGACGTTTGTCTGCTAAGCCTAAGGGCCCTGGTTTGATTCCCCAGGACCCATGTCAGCCAGATGCACAAGGGGGCGCATGCTTCTGGAGTTAATTTGCAGTGGCTGGAGGCCCTGGCGCACCCATTCTCCCTCTCTATCTGCCTCTCTCTCTCTCTCTCTCTCTCAAATAAATAAAAATATATTAAAAATTAAAAACTAGAAAGAAGGAGGGATTCAGTGGAGGGGTGATTTGGGAGGGGGGGGAGGAATTATGATCATGGTATCTTGTCTGTATTTATGGAAGTTGTCAATAAGATGCTTTTAAAAAGAAATCACTCATCATGCAAAGTTTGCTTGGGATTTTAATTATAACATGTATAGAAATAGGATGTGCAGGGGGCTGGAGAGATGGCCCAGCAGTTAAGCTGCTTGCCTGCAAAGCCTAACAACCCAAGTTCAATTTCCCCAGTGAGCACATAGAGCCAGATGCACAAAGTGGTGCATGCATCTAGAGTTCATTTGCAGTGGCTGGAGGTCCTGGTGTGCCTGTTTTCTCTTCTCTTTCTCTCTCTCTCTCTCTCTCTCTCTCTCTCACCTCTCTCTCTCCTTGAAAATAAATAAATAACATATTTTTTAAGCCGGGCGTGGTGGTGCACACCTTTAATCCCAGCACTCGGGAAGCAGAGGTAGGAGGATTGCCTTGAGTTCGAGGCCACCCTGAGACTACATAGTGAATTCCAGGTAAGCCTGGGCTAGAGTGAGACCCTACCTCGAAAAAAAATGTATGTATGTGTGTATATATATCCACCCAGATATATATATATATGTGTGTGTGTGTGTGTGTGTGTGTGTGTGTGTGTCTGTATGTATGTATAGAAAGAAAGAAATAGGATTGCAGATTCTCTCATGAGCTGGCCTGTTTGCTCTGGATGGTGGAAGATGCAAGACTTCTTTCGTTCTTTCTTTACATTTTTAAATATATATATTTTTTATTTTAGAGAGAAAGAGAGAGAGAGAGAGAGAATTGGCATGTCAGGGCCTCCGCTGCTGCAATTGAACTCCAGACACTTGCGCCACCTAGTGGGCATGTGCGACATTGCACTTGCCTCACCTTTGTGCATCTGGCTTTGGTGGGATCTGGAGAGTGGAACACGGGTCCTTAAGCTTCGCAGGCAAGCGCCTGAACGGCTAAGCCGTCTCTCCAGCCCGAGACTTGTTTCTTGGTTACATCCTCAGCAGTCACCCTCTGCCTCCTCTTTCTTCCCTCAGCCCTTCCCTGAGACCAAACATCCCTTGGCTCGTAATAGAACCAGGCCCAGGGATCTTTCAAAGTCGAACGTTCAAACTAATCTTATAAAACAGGGGAAATGGAGATTTGCCTACAATGTAACAGAAGTAACTGCTTCACAGTATCAGACACGTCAGAGCCACTGATTCAACAAATAGTTATTGTGTGCCAGACACTCTTCAAGCCACAAGAAAACAAACAGGGAGTAAACTTGGCAACAGCCCCTGACCAGAGGAATGTGCACTCCGGCGGCTTTCACCAGGGAGCTCAGCCCTGTCCCCCACCACAATGACACAACAGCATCCTCCTCTCCGGCTCACCAGCTGATAAACACAAAACAATAAGAGGCAGAGAAAGGGAAAACCGAGCCCTTACAGAACACAGCTAGCAAGCTTGGTAGATCCTGATCTGGCCAAACAATCTGCCTAAAGGACAGAGATTGTCATGTTGGATAATATAGCGAGACCCTCAGCGCTGTCTAGAAAAAGCTCACTTAAATGTAAATATGTATACACGGCTGGAGGGATGGCTTAGCTGTTAAGGCGCTTGCCTGTGCGAAGCCAAAGGACCCAGGTTCGATTCCCCAAGACCCACGTGAGCCAGATGCACAAGGGGCGCATGTGTCTGGAGTTCGTTTGCAGTGGCTGGAGGCCCTGGCGCACCCATTCTCTCTCTGCCTGTCTCTCTTTTCTCTATCTACCTCTCTGCTTGCAAATAAATAAAGTTTAAAATGTATATATAGGGCTGGAGAGATGGCTTAGCGGTTAAGTGCTTGCCTGTGAAGCCTAAGGACCCCGGTTCGAGGCTCAATTCCCCAGGACCCACGTTAGCCAGATGTACAAGGGGGCGCACACATCTGGAGTTCGTTTACAGAGGCTGGAAGCTCTGGCGCGCCCATTCTCTCTCTCTCTCTCTCTCTGCCTCCTTCTCTCTGTCGCTCTCAAATAAATAAATAAATAAAAATTTTAAATGTATATATATATATATATATATATATATATGGGCTAAAAGTTAAAGAAGGAGATTGATATACTATATAAACACTAATCCCCAAAACTGTAGTGGCTAGGTTTACATCAGGCACAGTATACTTCAGTACAAGAAATATTAAAGATAAAAAAGGTGACAGGCATGGTGGTGCACGCCTTTAATCCCAGCACTCAGGAAGCACTAGGTGGCGCAAGTGTCTTGCGCTTGATTGCAGTGGCTGAGGCCCTGGCACAGCCGATTCTATCCCCCCCCCCCTCTCTCTCTGTCTCTCTCTCTGTCTCTCCTTCTGTCTCCTCTAAAAATAAAAATTAAAAACAAATAGGCCAGGCGTGGTGGCAGCACCTTTAATCCCAGCACTCGGGAGGCAGAGGTAGGAGGATCGCCATGAGTTCGAGGCCAGCCTGAGACTGCACAGTGAATTCCAAGGTCAGTCTGGGCTAGAGTGAGACCCTACGTCGAAAAAAAAAAAGGGGGGGGGGGCATGGGGCATAGTAGTGCATGCCTGTCACCCCAGCACTTGAGAGGCAGAGGTAGGAGGATCAGGAGTTCAAGGCATCCTTGACTGCATAGCAAGCTGAGGCAAGCCTGGGTAACATGAGACTGTATCTCAAAAGAAGAGAGGAGCCAGGGGTGGTGGCGCACACCTTTAATCTCAGCAGTGGGAGGCAGAGGCAAGAGGATCATCTGAGTTCGAGGCCACCCTGAGACTGCTTAGCGAATTCCAGGTCAGCCTGGGCTAGAGTGAGACCTTACCTTGAAGAACCAAAAAGAAGAAGGGGAAAGAAAGAAAGAAAGAAAGAAAGAAAGAAAAGAAAGAGAGGAAGGGAGGGAGGGAGGGAGGAAGGAAAGAGGGAGGAAAGAAAGAAGGAAGGAGGGAGGGAAGAAAGGAAGGAGGGAAGGAAAGAGGGAGGGAGGGAAAGAAGGAAGGAAGGAAAGAGGGGGAGGGAGGAAAGGAGCGAAGGAAAGAACGAAAGAGGGAGGGAGGGAAAGAAGGAAGGATGGAGGGAGGGAAGGAAGGGAGGGAAGGAGGAACGGAAGGAAGTTAGTTACAAAGTGAAGAGGGGGAGAATCCACCAACAAAGCACAATTCTCCTAGACTAGTATCTCCTAGTAACCGAGGTGCCAGATGCGTGAGACAAAACTGATGGACTGCCCGGCGTGGCAGTGAGGGCTATAACCTCAGCACCCGTGGGGATCATGAGCTCGAACCCAGCCTGAGCTGCGTAAGGGGGGAAAGAGAGCAAGAGACAGAGGAAGGGGGGTGGGGAAGACTGATAAAACGGAAAGGAGAAATGGATCCACAAGTGAATTTGGAGGCTTTAAGGTTATAAACCAAGAAGGCAAAAGCAGCAAGCACATGACCACTAGGTGGCGCAAGTGTCTTGCGCTTGATTGCAGTGGCTGAGGCCCTGGCACAGCCAATTCTATCCCTCTGTCTCTCTCTCTCTCTCTACAAATAAAAATTAAAAACAAATAGGCCAGGCGTGGTGGCACACGCCTTTAATCCCAGAACTTGGGAGGCAGAGGTAGGAGGCTCGCCGTGAGTTCAAGGCCACCCTGACACTACAGAGTGATTTCCAGGTCAGCCTGAGCTAGAGTGAGACCCTTCCTAAAAAAAAAAAAAAACCTATCATCACTAACAATGAACTTGACCTAAAATATTCCCTGGGCTGGAGAGATGGTTTAGCGGTTAAGGCACTTGCCTGCAAAGCCAAAGGACCCAGGTTCAATTCCCAAGGACCCATATAAGCCAGATGGTACACGTGTCTGGAGTTCATTTACAGTGGCTGGAAGCCATGGCATGCCCATTCTCTCTTTCTGTCTGCCTCTCTCTCTCTCTCTCTCAAATAAATAAATAAAATTCAAAAAATTTAAAAATAAAAAGATTCCCTGTAGAAAGTGCCTGGAGTTCCTGAAGTGTATTTTTATTTTTTTATTTTTTTGTGGTGTGGCTTTTGGGTTTTTTAGCTTTGGGCTTCTCTCTCTGTGTCTCTGGTTGGACCTGTGAAAGTGGGCCAGCTTCTGCTGCCATCATGGAACTTTCCCTGGATCTGTAAGCTTCAATAAATATCCCTCCTCCCACACACACAAAAATTCCCTGCAAAGTGAGCACATGAGACATTCACCAAGAGAGATATTTTGAGGTATAAAACAAGCCCACCTCAGAGGAATAGATAAGTAAAGATTTTACATATATATATATATATATATACACACACACACACACAAGCCTTAATAACCTTTTGTTGTTGTTGTTTGTATTTTGAGGTAGGGTCTCGCTCTAGCCCAGGCTGACCTGGAATTCACTTGGTAGTCTTTTGGTGGCCTTGAACTCACTGCGATCCTTCTACCTCTGCCTCCGGAGTGCTGGGATTAAAGGCGTGCGCCACCACGCCCGGCTCAATAATCTCAAAAGAAGTAAAATTATAACCCATATGACTTCTGGCCAAAATAGAGTTAAACTAGAATAAAAATTAAAAGATGCCTGGAAAATCCCCCAAATATTTGGAAACTAAATGACTGATGGGAATTTTTAAATATTTTATGTGGGTTTTTTTTTGGGGGGGGGAGGAGGTTTTGAGACAGAGTCTGTTGTACCCAGGCTGGCTTTGAATGTCTGATCCTCCTACCTCTGTCCCACAGTAGTAGGGACATAGGCATATGCCACCACACCCACCTCTTAGGGGAATATTGATTAGATCACTGTTTGGTGTGAGATGTCACTCTTGTCTCTACCTCCCAAACGTGCTTACCACGATCTGCTAGCTCACTGTTTTAGCCCAGGGGCCAGCAAGCCATGGAAACAACCAAATTCGGTCCTTGTTCAGTTTGAGTCTGGACTATGAAATAAGAAGGGGGACTGCGAAGGTCCGGCTTGTCAAGTCAGAGGAGGCGCAGCCTAAACCAGTGTGGCGGCTTCATTCAGGTGTTCTGAAGGCTTCGTCCCCAGATGATGGAGATGTGGGATTAGCGCCTCCTGGAGGTGGTGTATTGCTGGGGGCGGGCTTATGGGTGTTATAGCCAGTTTCCCCTTGCCAGTGTTTGGCACACTCTCCTGTTGCTATGGTCCACCTGATGTTGGCCAGGGGGTGATGTCCACCTTTTGCTCATGCCATCGTTTCCCCCTGCCATCGTGGAGCTTCCCCTGGAGCCTGTAAGCCAAAAATAAGCCCTTCTTTCCCACAGGCTGCTCTTGGTTGGGTGGTTTCTGCCAACAGAAGGAGCACTCTCAGGGCTGGGGAGGCCCAGTGAACTGACCAACAGTGAACTAGGGCACAGTGGGGTGTCCAGGATGCCAGGCTGGCCACGGGTACCAAGAGGAGGTAAACTGCACCCTCCATGGGGACGGGAAAAAGTTTGTGGCATGTTGATACAATTTCTTCTTTATTTTTTTAAATTTTTGTTTATTTGCATTTATTTATTTGAGAGTGACAGACAGAGAAAAAGCAGAAAGAGAGAGAGAATGGGAACACCAGGGGCCCCAGCCACTGCAAACGAACTCCAGATACATGTGCCCCCTTGACCTGGCTAACATGCGTCCTGGGGAATCGAGCCTCAAACAGGGGTCCTTAGGCTTCACAGGCAAGAGCTTAACCGCTAAGCCATCTCTCCAGCCCTTCTTCTTTATTGTTGTTTTTAATTTATTTTTTCATGAGACACACAGAGAGAGAGAATGGGTGCGCCAAGCCCTCTATCTAGTGCAAACAAACTCCAGAAGCATGTGCATCTGGGTTATGTGGGTTTTGGGGAATCGAACCTGGGACCTTAGGCTTCACAGGCAAGCGCCTTAACCGCTAAGCCATCTCTCCAGCCCCCAATTTCTCCTTTAAACGCTTGAGAGCTCACATTGAAGAAGAGGGTTCCAGGCAGAATGTGTAAGCCCAGGGTGCCTGGGGAGCTTGAGGAACATCGAGGAGGCCAGAACAGCCTGACTAAGAGGATGAGAGCCTAACGCTGCGGAGCCGAAATCAGACAGCAGCCAGGTGCCCTCAGTCCAGTGCCCGTTGCTGGCAGAAAGCACCCGACCCAAAGCAGCTGATTGGAGGAAAGGGTCTATTTTGACTTCCAGGCTCGAGGGGAAGCTCCATGATGGCAGGAGAACACGGCATCATGAGCAGAGGGCGGACATCACCCCCTCCCTGGCCAACATCAAGATGGACAACAGCAGCAGGGGTGTGTGCCAAGCACTGGCAAAGGAGAAGCTGGCATCCACAAACCCGCCCCCCAGCAATACATCACCTCAAGGAACCTCCAAGTCCCCAGTTGCCACCGGCTGGGGACCTAGCAGTCAGTCAGAAGACCTAAGTTGATGGGGATGGGGGGACACCTGAATCAAACCACCACACCAGGCAAAAGCATCTTGGCCCTGGGTGTTTTCAGAGCTCTGGTTTGTCCTAAGACGAGCAGGGCAGCGGAAGAAGGGGAAGAAGCAGAAGGCTTGGAGCGGGAACAGCCGCAGAGAAGTGGACTGTTGGATTCTGTCTGTGGATGAGGCTTGTCCCCGGCTTGTGGTCGGTGGCTGGGGAAGTCAGTTAGGAACTTTAGCAAGAGGGCTGGAGAGATGGCTCAGCCATTTAAAGGCACTTGCTTGCCAAGCCTGATGGCTGGATTCGATTCCCCCGGTCCATGGAAAGCCAGATGCACAAAGTGACGCATGTGTCGGGCTCGTTGGCCCCGGAGCGCCCGTTCTTCTCTTTCTCTCTTCTTTCAAATAAATACATCAAAATAAAAAAGGGGGGGCAGCAATGTCCCAGTGAGATTGTAGATTGAGGGCAGAGGGCCTCCACTCAGGGTAAAGCTACTTTCTTCGCTGTGCCACAGGAAAGGATTTTACGATGAGCCAGAGCGAGGCAAAGTTAGTGAGTTTATGAAGATGAGACAGGGGACACATTGTAGGTTAAGCACTGGTGTGGAGAGACAGAAGCCCACAGCAGAAAACACGGGTGAGGACTTCTCTGGGAAGAGTCATGCTTAAGTGTCTTTTTTTTTTTTTCTTGGTTTTTCGAGGTAGGGTCTCACTCTA
Source organism: Dipus sagitta (assembly GCA_036346955.1). Taxonomy (NCBI): domain Eukaryota; kingdom Metazoa; phylum Chordata; class Mammalia; order Rodentia; family Dipodidae; genus Dipus; species Dipus sagitta. The sequence goes on along the minus strand of CM070793.1, from coordinate 12,355,688 downwards.
GCCCAGGCTGACCTGGAATTCACTATGGAGTCTCAGGGTGGCCTCGAACTCACGACGATCCTCCTACCTCTGCCTCCCGAGTGCTGGGACTGAAGGCGTGCGCCACCACGCCTGGCATGCTTACGTATCTTTAGAATGACTACGTATAGGATTCTGTGCCTGCTAGTTACACTGCTCAAAGGATGTAATTTACAACAAGGTTTAAAGGCTGAGAAAGATCAAAATTTAAGTAGAGAAATGGCTTAGTGGTTAAGGTGATTGCCTGCAGAGCCTAAGGACCCAGGTTCAATTCCCCAGGACCCACATAAGCCAGATGCACAAGGTGGCACATGCGTCTGGAATTTGTTTGCAGTGGCTACAGGCCCTAGTGTGTCCATTCTCTCGCCCCCCCCCCACACACACAAATAAATAAATAAAATATTTAAAAATTTTAAGTAGCTGGACATGCTGGCACACGCCTTTAATCCCAGTACTCAGGAGGCAGAGGTAGGAGGATCCCTGTGAGTTCAAAGCCAGCCTGAGACTACAGAGTGAATTCCAGGTCAGCCTGGGCTAGAGTGAGACCCTACCTCAAAAAATTGAAAAACCAAAAATACAAACAAAAAATTTAAGTGTAAAGTAAGAAAATTAAATAATTATATATGAGCTGGCTTACTATTTCTCTTAAAGAGTTTCCTTTCGTAAATGAAGTCGTAAGGTGATTTTGACATGTGTTGTTTGGGTTTTTGGATGAGAGAGAAGTGCTTATAACTGTCAAACTCAAGGTTACAGTCAGCCAGTAAGTAACCAACCAAGGTTTATTTATTTATTTGAGACAGAGAGAGAGAGAGAGAGAATGGGAGCACCAGGGCCTCCAGCCACTGCAAACGAACTCCAGACGCGTGTGCCACCTTGTGCATCTGGCTTACATGGGACCTGGAGAATCAAACCTGGGTCCTCAGGCTTCTCAGGCAAGCACCTTAACCACTAAGCCATCTCTCCAGCCCCTGGTCTGCTTTTGGACACGGCACAGCGTCTGCTGCCTGGAGAAAACACATGAGCCAGCACACAGGAGGCAGAGGTGGTGGGCGAGATGTTAGAAAGACGGGGACCACTGAACGATGTTTAGAGGCAAAACTGGCAGTACCCAGTGGTGAGGGAGAAGAAGAGGTGGAGGAGGAGGGAAGGCATCCAGATGTCCTGTCCAGTTGGATGCCCAGTGGGCTGCTTCTCGTGGGCATGCAGCTCTGCCCTGCCTCAGGGTGTAAGGAAGCAGTGCTGGGTCCGCTGTTGGATAAACCGAGCTAAGGTTCATGGGCCTTGGAGGCCCAGGTCTATAGTTACAGCAGAACTTCGGGCTTGAGGCATGCCTTCGGGAGTTGGGCAACTAGGCACATGAGCCTAGCTAAGTGTGCTCACTTAAGGGTGGAAATGAAAGGAGAGGAGGGCCTGGGATGGAGCCCCCAGAAAATGCAACTTAGTTATCACTAAAAAGGGATACATAGGCAAGGGAGGGAGGAGGGAGAGAGGAGGCTACTGAGCAGGGGGAGGTGTTTCATCAAGAAATGCTTACTGGGGCTGGAGAGATGGCTTAGCGGTTAAGGTGCCTGTCTACAAAACCAAAGGACCCAGGTTCAATTCCCCAGGACCCACTTAAGCCAGATGCACAAGGTGGCACATGGGTCTGGAGTTCATTTGCAGCAGCTAGAGGCCCTGGTGCGCCCATTCTCTTACTCTCACTATCTGGCTCTCTCGCTCTCTCGCTCTCTCTCTCTCTCTCAAATAAATAAGAATAAATACAATAAATTAAAATTAAAAAAGAAAGGAAGAAATCCTTACTGACCAGGTTTCTAGTGCTAGTGAGGAAAACAGATATAGCTTTTCTGGAACTTTCTATCTTTGGTGGGGAAGCCGGCATTAATGGTCAACAGTCATACATATCACAAACATGAGGAGAGGTGGGCATCTAAATGAAACAATGACAGATTGGAAGCAGTTACATTTCAGGTCAGACTTGAAGGCTCTGTAGTATAGTTTGTAATTAAGTATGGTGATAATCTCCAGCAGGGCTTTGTTAAGAATTGCTCTGGCTTTAATCCCAGCAGTCAGGAGGCAGAGGTAGGAGGATCGCCGTGAGTTCGAGGCCACCCTGAGCCTCCATAGTGAATTCCAGGTCAGCCTGAGCTAGAGTGAGACCCTACCTCAAAAACAAAATAAATAAACAAACAAAATAGGGCTAGAGGGATGGCTTAGCGGTTAAGGCATTTGCCTGTAAAGCCAAAGGACTTAGGTTCAATTCCCCAGGACCCACGTTAGCCAGATGCACAAGGGGGTGCACGTGTCTGGAGTTTGTTTGCAGTGGCTGGTGGCCCTGGTGCACCCATTCTCTCTCTTTTTCTCTCTCTCTCTCCCTCTTTCTCTGTCAAATAAATAAAATAAAATATTTAAAAAATAAATAAGTAAACAAATAAATTATTTGGCTTGGAATAACCCTAACCCTGGAAGTGAAAGACGTTTACAATGAACAATTTCAAACCCTGAAGTAGAAACTGAAGACCCTGAAACCTGGAAAGACCTCCCACGCTCGTGGATTGGCAGAACTATGAAAATGTCTACGTGACCCCAAACAATCGTACACATTCAGCGCAATCCCTATCAAAATCCACTGGGAAGTGCAAGGACCCCCCATAGCCAAAGCAATTTTGTTTTTGAGGCAAAAATATTACTCTAACCCAGGCTGGCCTCTGGCTCACGGCGATCCTCCTGCTTCTGCCTCCTGAGTGCTGGGATTAAAGGTGTGCACCACCACGCCCAGATTAAGTATGTTTTTACTTATTTTATTTACTTATTGGAGAGAGAGAATGGGTGCTCCAGGGCCTCCAGCCACTGCAAGTGAACTCCAGACGCATGCGCCACCTTGTGCATCTGGCTTACCTGGGTACTGAAGAATCAAACCTGGGTCCTTTGGCTTTTCAGGCAAGCGCCTTAACCACTGAGCCATCTCCCCAGCCCTACTATTTGTCTTTTTATTATTTTAAGGTCCAGAAAGATTTTATTTTATTTTTTATTTTTTTATTGACAGCTTCCATAATTGTAAACAATATCCCATGATAATTCCCTCCCTCCCCCCACTTTCCCCTTTGAAACTCCACTCTCCATCATATCCCCTCCCCCTCTCAATCAGTCTCTCTCTTATTTTGATGTCATCATCTTTTCCTTCTATTATGATGGTCTCGTGTAGGTAGTGTCAGGCACTGTGAGGTCATGGATATCCAGGCCATTTTGTGTTTGGAGGAGCACGTTGTAAGGAGTCCTACCCTTCCTTTGGCTCTTACATTCTTTCCACCACCTCTTCCGCAATGGACCCTGAGCCTTGGAAGGTGTGATGGAGATATTGCAGTACTGAGCACTCCTCTGTCACTTCTTCTCAGCACCATGATGCCTTCTGAGTCATCCCAAGGTCACTGCCATCTGAAAAGAGAAGCTTCTCTAACCAGAAGTGAGAGGAGCATTAATATATGGGCATGAACATTAAGAGCAGTGCTCACTGGGCACTTTGGTGAGCGTCGTAAATACATACTTTCCTGCCACTTGTCTTTTGACTGGAGAACTAAGGTCAGGGACGTTCGGTGCCATTACTGACAGGTGTCCTACCACTTCCTGTCATTGGGTTGTGTTTGTGAGGTTTGGTGTTTTCCTGATCCTCACTGGACTGTTGTTCTAGTGAAGTTTGCTCTTTCTTGGGGCTTCACTGACAGGGTTTCCCCTTCTTTCCAGCGTGTGGGATGTCTTCAGTCACCGTGTGTGATGCGGGCTTAGTGCTCGTTGCAACCCTGTCGTTTGCGGTGACCGCGGAAAGGTTTCCTTTCTCTGCCGGTCACGGACGGACAGCTTTGCTGGCTGTCCTCATCTGGGTTGACAGTTCCTGTCCTCTGGCACTTGCGATGGGCTGTCCCGTGTCCTCCTGACGCCTCCGGCTTCTGCTGAGAGCTCGCTATCACGCTCATGACGTGGTGCTTCTGTCTCCCGGCTTCCAGAAGTCTCTGGTGGTTCCCTGTACGTAGCGTTCTGTCTCTGAGATGCTTCTCGTCCGCTATTGCCTGCTTGGCCTTCCAAAGGCCACCTGCATCTGCATGGCCATCTCTCTCCCTTAAATTTAGAAATTTTCCTTCTTCCGTGACCTTATTGAACACATTATCTATGCCTTTTAGCTTTTCTCCTGCTCTGCCCCATGATTGCTAAGTTTGCACTTTAAAAAAATTTTTTTGTTCATTTTTATTTATTTATTTGAGAGTGACAGACAGAGAGAGAGAGAGAATGGGTGCACCACTGCAAATGAACTCCAGACACGTGCGCCCCCTTGTGCATCTAGCTAACATGGGTCCTGGGGAATCGAGCCTCAAACCAGGGCCCTTAGGCTTCACAAGTAAGCGCTTAACTGCTAAGCCATCTCTCCAGCCCTAAATTTGCCCTTTGAACAGTGTCCCACAGATCTTGTCTTTTCTGTTTGCAGTTTATTATCATTATTGTTATTATTATTATTATTATTATTCCATCTTTCTCGTTTGAATGTGCTAAGTTCCCCTGCCTTGTCTTCAAGCCCTGATTTTCTGCCTTCCACTTGTTCCTTTCTATTGAAAAAGCTTTCCACTGAATTTTTATTTTTTTATTTATTTATGAGAGAGTTAAAGAGCAAGAGAGAGAATTGGCACGACAGGGCCTCTAGCCGCTGCATAGGAACTCCAGGCGAGCGTGCCACTTTGGGCGCATGTTCCACATTGTGTGTACGCCTCACCTTGTGCATCTGGCTTACGTGGGTTCTAGGGAGTCAAACCTGGGTCCTTAGGCTTTGCAGGCAAGCGCCTTAACCACTGAGCCATCTCTCCAGCCCCTCCACTGAGTTTTTTAGTTGACTTACCGAGCTCCTCATTTCTAAAAATTTCACAACTTAACTGTTCTACTCTTTCTCATATATACATATACATATATATATATATATATATATATATATATATATATTTGTTCATTTTTATTTATTTATTTGAGAGTGACAGAGAGAGAGAGAGAATGGGCGCACCAGGGCTTCCAGCCACTGCAAACTAACTCCAGACGCGTGCACCCACTTGTGCATCTGGCTAACGTGGGTCCTGGGGAGTTGAGCCTTGAACTGGGTTCTTTAGGCTTCACAGGAAAGCGCTTAACCGCTAAGCCATCTCTCCAGCCCTGTTTCTACTATTTCTGTCTCTTTATTGAAATTTTCCTCTACATCCCATACTGACTTTATTTAATTCAGCTGTTCATTTGAACTCAATCAAGAACTTATTTGTGTTCTCTCTGATTTCATTAAATATTCTAACAAATTTTTAAATTATTTGTCTTGGATTTCATCTCATTCACTCTTTTTTTTAATTAAAAATTTTTTTGTTGCTATTTTTATTTATTTATTTGAGGGCGACAGAGAGAGAGAGAAAGAGGCAGATAGAGAGAAGGGGAGAGAACGGGCGCGCCAGGGCCTCCAGCCACTGTAAACGAACTCCAGACGCGTGCGCCCCCTTGTTCATCTGGCTAACGTCCTGGGGAGTCGAGCCTCGAACCAGGGTCCTTAGGCTTCACAGGCAAGCGCTTAACTGCTAAGCCATCTCTCCAGCCCTCATTCACTCTTATTAAAATCCACTATCATGAGACCCTACCTCAAAAAAATAAAATAAAAATAAAAACCCACTATAGTGGAAAAGATAATTTTCAAATGGGATCATTCTGACTTGATTGTGTGTGTGTGTGTGTGTGTTTCTTTTGTTTCTGCATTGGGCTTGAGCACCTGGGATTAGATCATTAGACTATGTGTGTGTGTTTGTATGTATATGTTTTTTTTCACATGTATTCTTTTACCACCTGCATTCCTTCAGTTAACGTGTTTGTAAGTGGGGGTTCGGTTGTAACAGGATTCACCACTCCTCTCAATGGGCTGAGTAGGTAGACCCTCAGTCTATGTGTGTGATCACCAGCGCCATCCAAGAGTAGAACGCTGCACGGCTAAGCGACCACAACTGATGGATGGGTCTGCTAGGAAAACACAGTAATCATCAAATAAAAACAACCCTCCCAGTTGGGTTTGGTGGTGGCGCACACCTTTAACCCCAGCGCTCAGGAGGCAGAGGTAAGAAGATCACCATGAGTACAAGGCCAGCCCGAGACTGCAGAATGAGTTCCAAGTCAGTGTGGGCTACAGTGATATACCCTACCTCAAAAATATATATATAAAAATAAAAGCCAGGCGTGGTGGTGCACGCCTTTAATTCCAGCACACGGGAGGCAGAGGTAGGAGGATCGCCATGAGTTCGAGGCCACCCTGAGATTACATAGTGAATTCCAGGTCAGCCTGAGCTAGAGTGAGACCCTACCTCAAAAAAAAAAAAAAAAAACACTAAGGATTTGGGACTGAAGAGATGTCTTAGCTGTTAACGTATTTGCCTGTGAAGCCAAAAGACCTAGGTTCAACTCCCCAGTACCCATGCAAGCCAGATGCACAAGGTGGTGCATGCATCTGAAGTTCATTTGCAATAGCTAGAGGCCCTAGGACACCCATTCTTTCTCTCTCTTTCTTTCTCTCTCTCTCATAAATAAATAAATAAATGAAATCTTCTTAAAAGTCTAAGTATTAATATTAAAGCAACAAATGAAAAATAGAAGAAGGAAGGGAAATAGAGGCAGGAGTTGAGATATTGTCAAAGTAAGTGATGTTTACAGATTATAAAATTGATAATTAAAAAATAAAAAGGGAAGCTGGGCATGGTAGTACACACCTTTAATCCCAGCACTTGAGAGGCAGAGGTAGGAGGATCATTGTGAGTTCAAGGCCACCCTGAGACTACATAGTTAATTCCAGGTCAGCCTGGACCAGAGTGAGACCCTACCTCTAAAAACCAATAATAATAATAATAATAATAAAAGAATGGAGCAATTCTTGCTCCATCTTACTTTCCTTAGTATGTGGACTGGAGAGATGGTTCAGCAGTTAGAAGCAAAGCCTGCCAGTCTGGGTTTGCTTCCCCAGTATCCTCATAAAGCCAGATACACAAAGTAGCGCATGCAACTGGAGATGGCAAGAGGCCCTGGCATGCCCGTACCCCTGAGAGATGGCTTAGTGGTTATGGCACTTGCCTGCGAGGCCAAAGGACCCAGGTTCAATTCCCCAGTACCCACATAAGCCAGATACACAAGGGGGCGCATGCATCTCGAGTTCGTTTGCAGTGACTGGAGGCCCTGGCGTGCCCATTCTCACTCTGTCTATCTCCTCTCTATCTCTCTGTCTGCTTGCAAATAAATAAATAAAATAAAAAACTTTTTAAAACTAGAATAAAAGGCAGAGTGAAATAAAAGCTGTTATAGCATCAATCAATGTCTCCTCCCTGTTCGGATAAGTGTTGGAGGCCTTCCCTTCCTGAGACATCTTAAGGAGCAAACTGCTGAAGGGAAAATTGCTATTTTGTGTCACCAGTTCAAACCTGTTAAACCAGTTATCAGTGTGTAGTGTCTCCGTGGAGTTTATATATATATATATATATATATATCCACATATTTTTATGAGGGGATATGATCGAGAGTGGAATTTCAAAGGTGAAAGTGGGGAGGGAATTACCATGGGATATTGTTTACAATTGTGGAAGTTTTCAATAAAAAATTAAAAAAAAAGAAAATGCAATTTTTTTATTTATTTGCAAGCAGAGAGAAAGAGAATGGGCATGCCACGGCCTCTTGTCACTGCAAACAAACTCCAGATGCACGCGCCATTTTGTGGCTCTGTCTTTACAGTGGTACTGGGGAATCAAACCCGGACTGTCAGACTTTGAAAGCAAGTGCTTTTTGTTTTTTTTTTTCTAACCGCTGAGCCATCTCTCCAGCCCCCTTGAGTGTCTTTAATATGATACTTGTTATGTTTAGTAAGTGTAAGAATAATGAATAACATATAACTGCATAAAAATATGGAGATAGGGGAAAGAAAGCACAAAAGCAGAAGAATTCATAACATATTCACACATTACCGTATTTTACTATTCCTCGTTTTTCGGGCTCCAGTTCACTCATTATAAATGACGTGGATGCCATGGTGAGGTTCCCCGAGTGTCCCTGTGCCTGTGCGAGGCTCGTCTTCCCTTGACAAGCACACAGCTTCCTCCCTTCCCATCACACACGGTGCAGGTTTCTACCAGGACGAGATGAAATGAAGAATCTGAGAATGTCGCTATCCGTTCTTATCTTTCTTTTTCCTTAGTAAGACAGAGTCTGATGTAGCCCAGATTGGTCTCAAATTCACTATGTGTTAGAAGATGACCTCCAACTCCTGAGTGCTGGGATTATAGGCACATAACACCACACCTGACCTCTACATTCTTTTTAAAAATATTTTTTTTATTTATTTGTTTGTTTGTTTATTTATTTATTTAAGAGAGAGAGAGAGGCAGATAAAGTAAGAGGACAGGGCTAAAGAGATGGCTTAGCGGTTAAGGCACTCACCTGCAAAGCCTGAGAACCCATGGTCGACTCTCCAGATCCCACATAAACCAGTAGCACAAAAGGTGAGGCAAGTGCAAGATCGTACATGCCCACTAGGTGGCGCAAGTGTCTGAAGTTCAATTGCAGTGGCTGAGGCCCTGCAGTGCCCATTCTCTCTCTCTCTCTCTTTCTCTCTCTCTCTCCCCCCCTAATAATAATAATAATAATAATAATAATAATAATAAAAGAGTGAGAGAATGGTCACTGCAGGGCCTCTAGCCACTGCAAATGGGCTCCAGACACATCTACCATCTTGTGCATCTGACTTACATGGGTACTGAGGAATCAAACCTGGGTCCTTTGGCTTTGTAGGCAAGCGCCTTAAACACTAAGCTATCTCTCTAGCCTTTTTTTTGGGAGGGGGGTGTTGCTGGGGGGAGATCTAAGCAAGGTCTCACTCTAACCCAGACTGACCTGGAACTCACTTTGTAACTTCAGGCTGGCCTCAAACTCACAGTGATATTCCTAACTCGGCCTCCCCAGTGCTGGAATTAAGGGCCCCACTCCCAGCTCTGACCTGTCAGTTCTTGTCTTTGGTGTTGTTTAAACCTTTACTTTCCAGTCATTTATATCTGTAAACTCACATCATTTATAAAAAATAGTTTATAAAAAAATGAACTTTGGGAGATCCTCCTACCTCTGCCTCCTGAGTGCTGGAATTAAAGGTGTGCTCCACCACACCCGGTTTTTGTATGTTAATTTAAGATGAGACATTTCAGCCAGGCATGGTGGCGTAAGTGAGTGAAACCCTACCTCAAAAAAACAAAAAAACAAGTCAGGCGTGGTGGCGCACGCCTTTAATCCCAGCACTCGGGAGGCAGAGGTAGGAGGATCACTGTGAGTTCGAGGCCACCCTGAGACTCCATAGTGAATTCCAGGTCAGCCTGGGCTAGAGTGAGACCCTACCTCGAAAAACCAAAAAACAAACAAAAAACAAACAACAGAAAAAAGATGGGTCGTTTGTACGTCTAGTTCCATCTTTGGTAGTCTCCTGCTGTGGGCTCTAGACTAGTGCTTCTTAGCATGCCTAAGACACAGCTAAACACTGTGACTTCCATTGCTGAATGTCTGAATTTTCTTGTCTTTCTTGTTTTCTTCCTTTCTTTCTCTCTCTTTCTTTCTTTTTTCAAGGTAGTGTCTTGCTCTAGGCCAGGCTGACCTGAATTCTATGTAGTCTCAGGCTGGCCTCAAACTCACAGAGATCCTCCTACCTCTGCCACCCGAGTGCTGGGATCAAAGGTGTGCGCCACGATGCCTGGCTTCTTGTCTTTCTTGAAGCGAGTGAGGTCTGGCAGTTAGTTCTTTTTTATAATTTATTTTATTTTTATTTTTATTTATTTATTTTTTATTAACAACTTCCATGATTGTAAACAATATCCCATGGTAATGTCTGCCCTCCCCCCACTCCCCCCTTTGAAACTCCGCTCTCAATCAGTCTCTCTTTTACTTTGATGTCATCATCTTTTCCTCCTATTATGAGTGTCTTGTGTAGGCAGTGTCAGGCACTGTGAGGCCATGGATATCCAGGCCATTTTGTGTCTGGAGGAGCACGTTGTAAGGAGTCCTACCCTTCCTTTGGCTCTTACATTCTTTCCGCCACCTCTTCCGCAATGGACCCTGAGCCTTGGAAGGTGTGATAGAGATATCGCAGTGCTGAGCACTCCCCTGTCACTTCTTCTCAGCACCAAGGCACCTTCTGAGTCATCCCAAGGTCACTGGCAGTTAGTTCTTTACAGTGAAGCTAAATGCTTCCAAGGGTCATTTCCCATTTTTGTCAGGCTGGATCCAGAGCAGTGATCCTAAATGAGAGGAGATTTTGCTCCCAACCTTTTCCCTGGGAATATTGGTAATTTCTGAAGTTTTGTTTTTTTTTTTCACCATTACAAGGGTGCTCCTGACATCTAATGGGTAGTGTCCAGCGATACTGCAAAACATCTTACATGAGGAGAGGAGTGGTGGGAGGAGTGTTAATCAACATTTAAGATGGGACTGGAGCGATGGCTTAGCAGTTAAGACACTTGCCTGCGAAGCCCAAGGACCCATGTTCCACTCTGCAGATCCCACGTAAGCCAGACGCACAAAGGTGAGGCAAGCGCAAGGTCGCACGTGCCCACTAGGTGGCGCAAGCGTCTGGAGTTCGATTGCAGTGGCTGAGGCTGGGCCAATTCTGTCTCTCATTAAAAAAAAAAATAACTTTTTTGGGCTGGAGAGATGGCTTAGCGGTTAAGCGCTTGCCTGTGAAGCCTGAGGACCATGGTTCGAGGCTCGATTTCCCAGGACCCACGTTAGCCAGATGCACAGGGGGGGGGGCACACGCGTCTGGAGTGCGTTCGCAGTGGCTGGAGGCCCTGGCACGCCCATTCTCTCTCTCTCTGTCTCTGTCTGTCGCTGTCAAATAAATAAATAAATAAAAATTCTTTAAAAAAAATAATAAAAATAACTTTTTTTAAGAATTAATACAAGACTTAAAGCACATCCACACAGAGTTGTGTAGGCATGAGATAAGTTTCCGTGATTTATGTAAATGTCTGTTTGCAAGGCCTTCACTCTCCCATGTGCCCATGACCGTGTCCTTTATGCAGCAAGCACATTCTCCCTTGTGCAAGGCAGTGCCCAAGTCCTACCCACAAGGAACTTTCAGGTTAGAAAAGAGGAAAACACGTGTTCTCAAGGAGCTACCATGCAAGTCAAAATACCACAAAGTGGGCCAGAGAGATGGCTTAGTGGTTAAGGCGTTTGTCTGAGAAGCCAAAGGACCCAGGTTCAATTCCCCAGGACCCACGTAAGCTAGATGCATATGACTGGAGTTTGTTTGCAGTGGCTTACAGGCCCTGGTGTGCCCATTCTGTCTCTGTCTGCCTCTCTCTTCTCTCTCTCTCTGCTTGCAAATAAGTAAATAATAATTAAAAATTATTTTTAAAACAAGCCACAGAGTTAGAAAAGTTCAGAAGTGAACTTCACCTTACCTGAAGGGATAAGGAATAGCTTCCTGGAGAAGGTGGCATTTGAACTTGACTTTTAAAGAATCAATAGAGGGTCTCTCTCTCTCTCTCTCTCTCCCTCCCTCTCATAAATAAATTAATATAATTTTCATGCAATTTATTAACTTAAAGTTTCATTAATCTTAGAACATGTTTCAGTAAAAATATAATCAGGTCTTAAGAAAATGCTTCAACATTATACTGTAGTCATTTTGAGGGACAGTAAAGATCTCAGCTAACCTTAAGCTCATAAAATGCATCACTTTTGCCAGCTGTTTCTAAATTTCTGCTCAAACACATTCAGATAAGCAGATTAATTGGCTGGCTTAATATATGCATATATATATCAGCTGTAGTGGCGCACGTCTTTAATCCCAGCACTCAGGAGGCAGAGGTAGGAGGATCGCCAGTGAGTTCAAGGCCAGCCTGAGACTCCATAGTGAATTCCAGGTCAGCCTGACCTAGAGTGAGACCCTACCTTGAGAAACAAACAAATCATATATATATATGGGAATTAATAGAACCAGGCATGGTGGTGCTTGTCTTTAGTTCCAGCACTCAGAAGGTTGAGGTAGGGGGATCACCGTGACTTGGAAACCAGTCTGGGCTAGAGAGAGATTCTGCCTCAAAAAAAAGAATTAGGCTGAAGATATGGCTCAGAGGTTAACGCCTGCAATGCCTGACAACCTGAGTTCAATTCCCCAGTACCTAAGGGTTAAGCCAGATGCACAAAGTGGCACATGCGTCTGGAGTTCGATTGCAGTGACTAGAGGCCCTGGAACACACATTCTCTCTCTCTCTCTCTCTCTCTCTCTCTCTCTCTCTCTCTCTCTTCTCTCCCTTTCTCTCCTCCTACAAATAAATAGAGAAGAATTGATCAGTGCCCCTTATATAACCGGCTAGAAAGGAGGATGAAAAATAAGGCTGGAAAAAAGCTGCAATCGGCCGGGCAGGGTGGAGCACATCTTCAATCCTAGCACTCAGGAGGCAGAGGTAGGAGGATCACCGTGAGTTCAAGGCCACTCTGAGACTACATAGCGAATTCCTGGTGTGGGCTAGAGTGAGATCCTACCTCAAAAAAAAAAAAAAAAAAAAAAAAAAAAGCTGCGACCTGAAGAACCAGATTTTATTTTCTAGACTCCAAAGAATACACTGGATTCTTACCAAGCGTGAGGCACTTCTAGACGTTGAATCTATATGTGTGGCTGTGTGGCTGTTTGTGAAGATGCGTGTGTTTCACTGTGTGTGCATAGGTGTGTCTTTCCCGGAATTGTTTTTGTTGTTGCTTTTGTATTTTATGTGTACCATCACAGAAAACTCCATGTATGTTCTCTACGTGGCCAGCAGATGGCGCCAAAATATCACACTCTGCAAGGAGATTTCTACTCTCTTGCAGCCAAGTCGTATCTCAAACCCTATCAAGCCTTGGAGAGGTCCCAAGACCCTTGCAGGGGCTGGGGGGTGCGGGGGGGATCTACTCAATCAGGAGCATTATTTACCACCAAACCCCCATGCCCATCACAACCCCTGACGATTGCAGAGAACAGATATGCATACAATGAATCGCTGAAATATTAACATACCCCACGGGAGAAATGGGAGGCGGAGCCAGGGGTAGTGAAAAGCAGAGAAATTGACCCGCCAGGCAAAGACCCCACAGGGCGTGGACTTCCCGGTCACACTCGCAGAAGTCGCAGAGGGACTACAGAGATGGCTTAGTGGTTAAGGCGCTTGCCTGCAAACCCAAAGTACCCAGGTTCAATTCTCCAGGACCCACTTAAGCCAGAGGCACACGGTGGCGCACGCGTCTAGCGTTCGTTTGCAGCAGCTGGAGCTGGCGCGCCCATATTCTATCTCACCCGCCCCCCTTCTCTCTCTCTCTCAAATAAATAAATAGAAACAAAAATATTTTTAAAAATAAAATAAAATAAAGCTTGGCCTTGCTTTCACCCCGTCCTGCTCATAATGGGCCTCTGATCCTGATCTTTATCTCTGGCTGGCTTTCATTTGCTGCAAGGAGAGTATGAGGACCTAGGAGAGAGAAATGCATGCCCAGGGGGAGAACTAACGCTCATTGGGTCTGATAGCCAATGCTACCCTCTCTGCCACCCGCTGAGGAAACTCCTTCTCACCGGAGTGAGCAGCTCTCTGCTAAGCAAGACTCCCCGGAGCTGGAGCCAGAGGAGGGTCCTAACTGGGTCTGTCCAGAGCCCTTCCAACCTACAAGACCTCTGATCCCTGGCACCTCCTCTGCCCCTCCATGGTTGGTAGGAGTCTCTCTCTCTCTCTCTCTCTCTCTCTCTCCTCTCTCTCTCTCTCTCCCCCTACCATTAGCCCTCATGGGCTACCCCACCCCTCACCCCTTCTCAGAACCCAAACACGATCTTGACTCAACCTTCCCGCCTCATCACAGGTCCCCTCTGTCCAGGAAGAAGCGGGCCTCTACTGGATGACAGTAATTAACTCTGCCCATTTTACCCAAGAATGTAGAGAGAGCCTACTATGAGCTCACTGAGCCTCAGCTGTGCAGAAAAAAAAAAGTTGGACCAACAAAGACCTAGTCACGGGGACCCATCCCAGGCTGGCTGCCCACTGAGAGGAAGTAGGAATGGTAAACACAATAAAGAGGCTGGAGAGACTGTTTAGCAATTAAGGCCTGCAAAGCCTGATTGATGACCTGGACTCAATTCCCCAGTACCCATGTGAAGCCAGATGCACAAAGTGGTGCACGCATCTGGAGTTCGTTTGCAGCAGCCGGAGGCCCTGGTGTGCCCATTCTCTTTGTCTGCCTCTCTTCTGTCTGTCTCTCTGTCTCTGTCTCTCTCTCTCTGCTTGCAAATAAATTAATAAAAATGTGCTTTTATTTTTGAGAGAGAGAATTGCCACACCAGGGCTCCCGGCCACTGCAAACGAACTCCAGACACATGCGCCACCTTGTGTTCATACGCCACATGTGCATCTGGCTTATGTGGGTTCTGGGGAGTTGAACCTCAGTCCTTAGGCTTCGCAGGCAAGTGCCTTAACTGCTAAGCCATCTCTCCAGCCCTAAAATTTTTTTTTAAGGTTTGTGATAGGGCTGGAGGGATAGCTTAGCGGTTAAGGCGTTTGCCTGCAAAGCCAAAGGACCCAGGTTCAATTCCCCGGGACCCACGTTAGCCAGATGCACAAGGGGGAGCACGTGTCTGGAGTTTGTTTGCAGTGGCTGGAGACCCTGGTGCGCCCATTTTCTCTCTCTCTCTGTGTCTCTCTCATTTTTTGAAAATCCATGATAGAAGTCAGGTGACTTAGGATCCTGGACTGCTGCTGACCTTTCTCCCCTGAGTCCTCCCTACAGCCTCACACGTTCCTCTGAGCTGGGTGTATCATAGGAGTGCTGGTCAGGGTCTCCCTGCCTCCACCCCCCCCCCCCCCCGGCCCCCAAGGAATTCCTCACAGCTCAGCGAGCCCTCTGCAAAGCAGACTCTGACTACACCCCAGTTGTTCCACCCACAAGGCTTTGGTACCCGCTGACACCCATCCTCTTCCCTGTGGTTCCTGGCCGCCCTGGGGCCACTGCGCATCGGTCTCCCCGGGGGGGCGTCCGGCCAACTACAGAGCAGTGGCCGCAGGAGACAGCTTCAGAAAACAGCTCCTTTATTTGTCAGGGGAATGGGTTTATAAGCATTGGTGAAAGGGCGGGAAGAGGTACAGGTGGGCACGGGCCATAAGGGGATTGGTTAGTGCAAAGGTCCCACTGATGCCCAATTAGCATGTAGTGACGTCACGGGTGAGCGGGGGGGGGGAGGGGAAGGGTCTCAAGGTCTAAGTAGTAGCAGGAAGAGGTACAGGGTATGAGGTCCTAGGGGGATTGGCTGTGCGAAGGCTGCTGGCTGACACCCCATTAATATATACGGACCGGCAGCAAGCGGTCACAAGGCTCTGGAGAAAGGGAAACCTTAAGTCTTATCAGGATGTCCAGGCCCCCTGGGGAACGGGGGGCTAGGGAGCGGCCTTACTCCTGCTGGTCTCGAGGCTAGATTATCGGGGTCTACGCCTGCCGCAACCTCTGGGGTCCAGGGCCTTAGTCATGCCTGACAGCTCAGGCCTGTTTAAACCTCCAGTGGTCCAGGGCCCCCAGCTGTGCCCGACATTTGACAACCTGGATGGCTCTCCACATGGCGAATGAGCATTGCCTCTCGGGGCACCTCAAATCCCACCTCCCCCCTAAGGCCTCCTGAGCCCCATCTGAGTCGGACGTGACCTCTCCCCTCTCTGGGCATATGTTACCCTTGACCTTGTTATATCACCGCTTTACTATTTGAACACAAGTTCCCTCCACTCAACTCCAGTCTCTGCAAAAAGAACTCTAGCATTCAATAGGAAACGAGCGTGGGCATGCCAGGACCTCCTGCCTCTGCGAATGGACTCCCAGGCGCGTGCATCTGGTTTGACAGGAGCGCTGGGGAAAGGGAACCCAGGGCCATCAGGCTTTGCCAGAAAATGCTTTTAACCACTGAGCCATCTCTTCAGGTCAAGAACTCTTAAGTTTTTCATTCCTCGGCCAGCGTCCTGTGGGACACGAAGCTAGTGCTCAAAAAAAGCACAGATGAGGGATGGAGAGATGGCTCAGCGGTTAAGGCGCTTGCCCTCAAAGGCAAAGGACTTCAGTTCAATTCCCCAGGACCCACGTAAGCCAGATGCACAAGGGGGCGCATGCGTATGGAGTACGTTTGCAGTGGCTGGAGGCCCTGGTGCGCCCATTCTCCCCCAACCCTCTCTCTCTCTCTCTCTCTCTTTCAAATAAACAAATAAATAAAATGAAATGTTTAAAAAAAAAAAAAAAAGCATGCCAGGCGTGGTGGCGCACGCCTTTAATCCCAGCACTCGGGAGGCAGAGGTAGGAGGATCGCCGTGAGTTCGAGGCCACCCTGAGACTACATAGTGAATTCCAGGTCATCCGCGGCCAGAGTGAGACCCTACCTCAAAAGAAAACAAAAAAAAAAAAAAAAAAAAAAAAAAAAAAAAAAAAACAAGCAGGGATGAGGCTGGGGAGATAGGTCAGTGGTTAAAAGTGCTTGCTTGCAAAGCCTGCCAGCCCAGGGTTCAAGTCCTCAGCACCTGCATAAAGCTGGGTACATGGATGTGGGGTTCGCTTACAGTAAGAGATCCTGGCGCATGTGCGCAAATAAATAAATAATTTTTAGAAATGCAGACAAGGGCTGGAGAGATTGCCCAGTGGTTAAGGCACTTGCTTACAAAACCTAACAACCTGAGTTCAATTCCCCAGTACCCACGTAAAGCCAGATGCACACAAAGGGGCACATGCATCTGGAGTTCCTTTGCAGTGGTTAGAGGCCCTGGCGCGTCCATTCCCTATGTTTCCCTTCTCTCTCCCTCTCTCTCTCTTTGCAAATAAATAAATAAATATTAAAATGTAGATAAGGCCAGACGTGGTGGCGCACGCCTTTAATCCCAGCACTCGGGAGGCAGAGGTCAGATGGTCGCCTTGAGTTCGAGGCCACCCTGAGACTATATAGTGAATTCCAGGTCAGCCTGTGCCTGAGTGAGACCCTACCTGGGGGGAGAAAAAAATGAAGATGAGGATATATAACTAAGTTCACTATAAACATGTCTTCCTTCCAATGTTGTGAGACACAGGTCCAAGGAAAGATAATCCTAATGGGTCACAGTACTGAGATTCACTCTGCTTAGCACCTCTTAGACACCAGGTAGCTGCCACCTCTAGCTCCACCCTATCAGAGGCCTCCTCAGCACTCCAGGGCTGACCACTCAAAAACCACTCTCCTGCCTGGCATGGTGGCGCACGCCTTTAATCCCAGCACTCGGGAGGCAGAGGTAGGAGTTTGCCATGAGTTTGAGGCTACCCTGAGACTACAGAGTGAATTCCAGGTCAGCCTGGGCTAGAGTGAGACCCTACCTTGAAAAAAAACAGGCTGGAGAAATGGCTTAGCGGCTAAGGTGTTTGCCTGCAAAGCCAAAGGACCCAGGTTCGATTCCCCAGGACCCACGTAAGCCAGATGCACAAGGGGCACATACACCTGGAGTTCATCTGCAGTGACTAGAGGCCCTGGTGTGCTCATTTTCTCTCTGTCTGTCTCTTCTTTTTATCTCTCTCTCTCTCTCTCTCTCTCTCTCTCTCTGCTTGCAAATAAATAAAATTTTAAAAATAATTTTAGAAAAGAAAGAAAGAAAACTGGATGAGGAAGTGATCATCAGAGGTCCCTGTCTTGGTCAGTTCCTGTTTCTGGAGCAAAGTTGCCAAAATCTGTTCCTTTTTCTTGTGAAAAAATGTAGGGGTTTTGACATCCCAAATTCCCACAACCACTAATGCGGCTGCGAGCTGTCTGCGTCTGAATGAAGGGTTTGCCAAGGTCTCCTGGGCCTGTGTCTCATGAGTGAGTGTCTCGGGCTAGTGCTGAAGGGAGGGATGCCTGGGGCCTGGCACCTCCCCAGTTAGGGGCAGATGCACGGGGATGGGCCTGGATCAGACCTCCTGTCCCCTGCCAGCGCCTTGTTAGGGGACTTAACTCCGACGCAAGTCCCTCTCCAGGCCTTTGTCTGGCTCGTTGGAAAGCCCTGGAGACAGGGTGGAAAGCCAGGCTGGTCCTGGGGACTGGGGTCATTTTGGGAAAGTCCACTTCTGCCCTGTTTTGAGCTTGCAGCCACCCTGCCCTGGGAAGTAGGCATACTTGGCAAGGGCTGTTTCTGCCCCCAGCCCTGGGTTAGGCCACTTCCTTGTGAGTCTCAGCTCCGCTGACGGTGACTGGACAGCACACTTCCTGTGGTGTCAGGGCCTCCTGAGGGCTGGGCTGAGAAATGGGGTGAACCAGAGCTCAGAGGGTTAGGAACGGGGGGCTGGGGTAGGGACACAGGCATATGCCAATAAGCCAAGCTCAGAACCTAGATCTAGGGTAGGAAAAAAAATATTTTTTCAGTGTGTGTGTGAGAGAGAGAGAGAGAGAGAGAGAAATTGGCACACTAGGGCCTCCAGCCACTGTAATCAAACTCCAGATGCCACCTTGTACATCTGGCTTACATGGGACCTGGAGAGTCAAACATGGGTCCTTAGGCTTTGCAGGCAAGCGCCTTAACAGCTAAGCCACCTCTCCAGCCCTACGGTAGGAAATTTTAAGCGGAGGTTTTGCCATTAATATTAGAATGGGGAATCCAGGCATGGTGGTGCATGCCTTTAATCTCAGCACTCGGGAGGCAGAGGTAGGAGGATCACCGTGAGTTCGAGGCCACCCTGAGACTCCATAGTGAATTTCAGGTCAGCCTGGGCTAGAGTGAGACCCTACCTCGAAAAATCAAAAAAAGAAAAAAATTAGAATGGGGAAGCCAGGCATGGCGGTGCACGCCTTTAATCTCAGCACTCAGGAGGCAGAGGTGGGAGGACCACGGAGAGTTCAAGGCCAGCCTGGGGCTACAGAGGGAGTTCCAGGTCAGCCTGGGCTAGAGTGAGACCCTGCCTCCAACAACAACAACAACAGATTAGCATCAAGGTGTAAAATTCAGGGCCATCTTGGGAATAGTGTCCGGACCTCAGGACTGGATGCCCTCTGGGTGGTCAGGAGGGCAGGGCAGCTTCTGGGCAGCCAGCTGTCTGCACATACTCCACCCACATCTGGACAGCTTTTCCTCTTGACTATGTTGTTGTCTGCGCTGGGCCTGCCCAAGTTCCTTCTTCTTCCTCCCATTCATTCAGCAAACATTTCCACAGTATCTTTGCTCCGGCACAAGCACTCCTACTAAGATAGCAGGTCCACAGAGATAGATGTTCCCACCACGAGGGGCCTGACCCTCTTTCGAGCTGTTCTCTTTAACTCGGGCGATAAATTTCTAAGCACGCATTCGTCAGCCAGGGTGAAAGGTCCAAATCATGTCTGCCACAGAAACTGATGGAGGACGGAGGGAGACAGTAGGGGCTGGGGGAAGTATTCACAGACAACAGAAGACATTTGAGTGCAACCAGAGCAGCGGATTACAGTCATCCGGGCTGAGGAAAAGACAAGGTAGGAGGAGTGTGTGGGTCCCCAGGCTGTGGCACTGACCGTTTAGGGGATGCGAGACGGCAGGTAAAGCTTCCAGAAAAGCCCGTCTCTTCTTTTCTCGAGCTTTTTATTAGCATATGTTAACTTCATATAACATACTCTACATGTTTCATTATGACATTTTCATACATGTGCGTAGTATACTTGTGTCATATCCACCTATTAGACTCTCTTGTCAGTCTCCCACTGATCCATAGTATCTCTCTCTTTTGTTTTTGGTTTTCTGAGGTAGGGTCTCACGCTAGCTCAGGCTGACCTTGGAATTCACTATGTAGTCTCAGGCTGGCCTCGAACTCTCGGCGATCCCCCTACCTCTGCCTCCCGAGTGCTGGGATTAAAGGCGTGCGCCACCATGCCCAGCGTAGTAGTATCTCTCTTTTCTTTCTTTCTTTCTTTCTTTTCTTTCTTTCTTTCTTTCTTTTCTTTCTTTCTTTCTTTCTTTCTTTCTTTCTTTCTTTCTTTCTTTCTTTCTTTTCTTCTTCTTCTTTTTTTTGAAAGAATGGGCTTCTTTCAGCTGCTGTGAAGAAACTCCAGACATGTGCGCACCCTTGTGCACATGTGCAACATTGCATGCTTGTGTCACTGTGTGTGTCTGGCTTACGTGGGACATGGAGATTCAAACATGTATTCTTTGGCTTTGCAGGCAAGTGCCTTAACCGCTAAGCCATCTCTCCAGCCCTCAAACGATATCTCTTTCATGTTTGCTTTTTGCTTCGCTTGTTTTGTCTTGAGAGTCAATGCCTTTAATCCGAGTTACTTACAGGAACACGGATGAGAAGAGAGTATCTATAGGTACACAGGCAATTTACCAATGGCTGCACCATGAAAGAAAATCTCTCCCTAGCCGGGCGTGGTGGCACACGCCTTTAATCCCAGCACTCGGGAGGCAGAGGTAGGAGGATCGCCGAGTGTTCGAGGCCACCCTGAGACTACATAGTGAATTCCAGGTCAGCCTGAACTGGAGTGAGACCCTACCTCGAAAAAACAAAAGCCAAAACAAAGGAAAAGAAAGAAAGAAAGAAGAAAATCTCCCAGCCCTCAGTAGCTATGAACTGTGAACCACCATTTTTGGTTGCACCTGCCATCAAAGGAGAGGGAAGGAGGAGAGGCCACGTTAGGGCTGAAGCAAGGAAAGTTCATTCCATCCGTTTCTCACCCGGCCCCAGCGCTGTGAAGCCAAAGAGGACCCCTCACTGGAGACAGGCTCACTACTAACTGCCGGCTCTGTCTGTGTTCATTACCTGGTGCCCCATCCAGCGCACCGCACCCCCGCCGTGAGCAGCAGACCCCCCCACCCCCGAGGCTGCCCCTCCACCTTGCCCTTGCAGGCAGAGGAGTCCCGGACCCGCAAGCACCCTCTGCCGGGGGTAGGCCTGGATGCCCAGCAGGGCTGGGGGACAGCTGTGCAGGTGGCCAACCCAGGTGTCCAGCGACCGCAGGCCCCAACCCCATCAGGGATTTCAGTGCCGTTCAGAAGAAGAGGAGAGGGGCTAGAGAGGTGGCCTGCCAAGCCTAAGGACCCGGGTTCTATTCCCCAGGTCCCACGGAAGCCAGATGCACATGGTGGCGCATGCTTCTGGAGTTCGTTTGCAGTGGTTGGAGGCCCTGGTACGCCCATTCTCTCTCTCTCTCTGTCTCAAATAAATAAATCTTAAAAAAAAAAAAAAAAAAAAAAGTGGTGGCGCACGCCTTTAATCCCAGCACTGGGGAGGTAGAGGTAGGGGGACCATCGTGAGTTCGAGGCCACCCTGAGACTACATAGTGAATTCCAGATCAGGGCTAGAGTGAAACCTTACCTCGAAAAAAAAAAAATAATTAATAAAATAAAATTTTAAAAAAATAAAGGAGAGCTAAGCGAGGTGGCGCATGCCTTTAATCCCAGCACTCGGGAGGCAGAGATAGGAGGATAGCCGTGAGTTCGAGGCCACCCTGAGACTCCACAGTGAATTCCAGGTCAGCCTGAGCTAGAGTGAGACCCTACCTTGAAAAACCAAAAATAAAAATAATAAAAATAAAATAAATGAGAGCTTTCTCCAGCATCAGGAGGCTGGGCTGGCCTGGAGGTTTCCCTGGGGCCCTGGAGACACAGATGCTGCGGGGTGGGAGCGGTCAGCGCGCTCCCGGGGGAGGAGCCCCCCGCCCCCCGCCCGGGCCGGAATCCCAGCCATTTCCTCGTATGCGGTATGCGGTATGCGGTCCTGCCCGCCGCCGGGCCCCGGGCCCCAGGAGCTGAGCTGAGCTGGCAGCTGCCCCAGCCTCGGGATTCCCGGCCCGCCGCCCCCTCGTCCCCGGGCCACCCAACTGGCCTCTCCGCTCTGGCTGCCCAGGCACACCGCCCCCCCCCCGCAAAGAGTCCCCAGCAGCGATGTCAAGCCTCATGCCTACCTAACTCCTGCTGGCCCGACGATGGGAAACAAGTCCATATATATGAGATATATAATATACATATATGACATATATATGATATATATTATATACTATATATATATCATATTTATAATATAATGTAGTCTATTATAAAATATGTACATTATATAAGTGTATATATGGTTTATATATATATATATATATATATATATATATATATATATATATTTGTTTGTATTTTTGGTTTTTCGAGGTAGGGTTTCACTCTAGTCCAGGCTGACCCGGAATTCACTATGTAGTCTCAGGGTGGCCTGAGCGGTCCTCCTACCTCTGTGTGCCACCACGCCCTGCTTTTGTTGTTGTTTTTGGTGTTTTTTTTTTCTGGCTCTAGACCAAGCTTGCCTGGGATTCACTATGTAGTCTCGGGCTGGCCTCGAACTCACGGAGATCCTCCTACCGCGGCCTCTTGAGTGCTGGGATTAAAGGCGTGCGCCCCACCAGGGCAGGATCGCTACTGTCCTTTATTTCCCTCAGGGCTGGCCTCTTCTCCAACCTGGTTTTCAGCTCAGGGCCGGTTTCACTTAGAGAGCCTAACTAAACACCATTGCAGAGGTGGAGAGAGAGCTTAAGCGGTTAACGGGCTTGCCTGCAAAGCCTAAGGACTCAAGTTTCATTCCCCAGTACCCACAAGGTGGCATAAGCATCTAGAGTTCATTTGCAGTGGCTGGAGGCCCTAGTGTGCCTATTCTCTGTGTGTGTGTCTCTCTCAAATAGATAAAGAAAAAAAAAACATGATTGCACCCTCACTCACAAACCTTTTCATCAAAAAAATCTATCTATCTATCTATCTATCTATCTATCTATCTATCTATTTATCTATCTATCAGAGGGAGAGAGAGAGAGAGAGAAGAGAGAATGGGGCACGGGCATGGGCCAGAGCTTCCTGCCACTGCAAATGAACTCCAAACGCACGCACCCCTTGGTGCATCTGGCACATGGGTGCTGGGAAATTGAACATGGGGCATCAAGCTTTGCAAGCAAGTGCCTATAGCCACCAAGCCATCTCTCCAGCCCTTACATGCCTTTATAAATCAAACTCTCTCCCCCTTCTCCCTCCCTCTCTCCCCCTCCTCTCCCTCCAAAGTCACTCTGTAGCCCTGGTTGGACTCGAACTCATGAGGAATATTACTGCCTCAGCCTCTTGAGTGCTGGGATTATAGGGTTGACTTGAGTTTTTATTTATTTATTTATTTATTTATTTATTTATTTATTTATTTATTTTGGTACTGGAGATTGAACCCCAGCTCATTTTATTTATTTATTTATTTTGTAGCCAAAACATGCTTGGCAGTCCGATAAAATCTTCTTTGTTTTTAAGCATTGCCCTGTGAACCGCAATCCCTAAAGTTCTTGGAAGACAGCTATTTATACTTTTAAATGAAGACATCGCTGTCTGAGCAGCCAGACAGGTAGTGATTAGGGGAAATTAAGGCGCAGACAGTGGGAGCAGATGTGCAAAAGTGTCCTCCGCAGTTTCGTGTCTGAGAGAGGATCAGCCACCACGGGTTCCCTGGGGTTCTCTTTCCAAATTCGGATGCCAGGAGAGAAAGAACCTTGATAGATAGATAGATAGATAGATAGATAGATAGATAGATGATAGATATCTAGATGATAGATAGGTAGATAGATACATAGATAGAATATACACACACACACATATATATATATACACATATGCTTTAACCCATCCCACAAGCTGTTGGAGACAGCCACACAAGGGCCAGAAGATCCCCGTGAGACTGGATGGGTGAGTTCCGCCTCCCCTGCACCCACACCTGCCTCATCAAGACTCTACAGGGAGTTGGAAAGTCCCAGGCGTCGCCAGGGCCTAACCACCCCTGGCTTGGCAGACAACCACCAAAGCACACAGCACAGAAGGACTTCCCCAGCCCCCCTTCCCCTCTGTTGGCATTTCATAACGTCATTCCAGCCAGTGTCCCAAGGCCATGCCACAGCGGCAATGAAATGTGCCCCCCCCCCCGCCATCGGTTCCCCGCACGTGCTACTGCACAGGCCGCATCAATTCAGATGGAGGGCTGGAGAGATGGTCTAGCGGTTAAGGCGTTTGCCTGCAAAGCCTAAGGACCCAGGTTCGATTCTCCAGGTCCCACATAAGCCAGATGCACATGGTGGCGTATGCGTCTGGAGTTCGTTTGCAGTGGCTTAGAGGCCCTGGCACACCCATTCTCTCTCCCTCTTCTCTCTCTCTGTCTCTCTCTCACTCCCCCTCTGTCTCTAATAAGTAAATAAATAAAAATAAAAATGTCTTTAAATAAAAAAATTCAGATGGAGACAGGTCTCCGGAGAGACAGGTGCTATAAATATCCCAGCCCTGCCAGCAGGCCGGCCTTGAGGCTGGCCACCCTCTCCGCCCACCTGATCGCGCTGGAGCTGATGATACTTCTGGCCATCAGAGCATGCCGGACCTGCTGCCCCACCATGGGAAGGACAGACTTCATCAACCACAGAGGCCTGGGTCTTCTCCCCTCTTCTCCCAAGAGAACCCTGCGGACCCAACCTGAGCCTTTGCCCTCTGCTCTGGGTAACTCCCAGTGCCATCGCCCCTCCATCCCTCCCTCCTCTTGGGATTTTCAGACCTCCAGTGGACCCCACAGGGCTGCCAGTCTCTCAAGAAATACAGTCTAGGCCAGGCGTGGTGGCACACGCCTTTAAATCCCAGCTCTTGGGAGGCAGAGGTAGGAGGATCGCTGTGAGTTCAAGGCCACCCTGAGATGAGACTCCATAGTGAATTCCAGGTCAGCCTGGGCTAGAGCCAGACCCTACCTCGAAAAAGAAAAAGAAAGAAAGAAAGAAAGAAAGACAGGAAGGAAGGAAGGAAGAAAGAAAGAAAGATGGAAGGAAAAAAAGGAAGAAAGAAAGAAAGAAAGAAAGAGAGAAAAGATGGAAGGAAAAAAAGGAAGAAAGAAAGAAAGAAAGAAAAAAAAGGAAGAAAGAAAGAGAAATACAGTTTGCTCTTTTTGTTTGTTTGTTTGTTTTTTGAGGTGGGGTCTCCCTCTAGCCCAGGCTGACCTGGAATTCATTATGTAGTCTCAGGGTGGCCTTGAACTCACGGCGATCCTCCTACCTCTGCCTCCCAAGAGCTGGGATTAAAGGCGTGCGCCACCATGCCTGGCTTGAAAGCACTTTTTGACTAAGAAGGAGAAGAAAAAAAGGAAAACAGAGGCATGGTACATCTACTAGTGGAGAAGGAAGAAGCAGAAAGCAATGTGAAGAGGAGAGCCCACCCCACCAGAAAAAGGCTGCTCTGCCCTCAGGCTGGCTCAGATTCGTGGGCTTTCTGTCTGGTTCTGCAAGGCCTGGCCTGGGTGAGGTGTCGTTTAGTAAAGAAGGCCTCATCTCAGATCCAGCTGAGAAAAAAAAATGGGTTCATGAGGTCCTGCCATGGGGCTCAGGGACAGAAACACACAAATATTCTATATAGGGAATTCAGCCGTCTGATGGCTTGGGGGTAAGGGTAGAAAGGACGTGGCAGGTTTGAAGATGAATGGAACAGATCTGAGTATCAGTGTTCAAACGGGGCTGTAAAAATAAGCTTTCACCAGATAAGTAAATCCCTATTTAAAGCATGGAGAGTAAGTCTTCTAAAAATACTGCTGCATTTCCAATGTGGGACTGACTCTCTTTAGACTGTGATAAAGCCGCCCTCTGCAAACCCTGCCGCCACCGGATTCTTCAGAGGAACCCCTAAACTCCCTCCCCAGTTTACAGAGTCAAAGAGAAAGTGAGGACAAAGCTGGGGGTGGGGGCACACACCCGACACCCCAGCACCCTGGAAGCTGATTCAGGAAGATCGTGAGTTCCAAGAAGCCTCAGAATCACTATGGACTATCTCAAAACCACCACCACCATCACCACCACCACCACCACCATCACCACCATCACCACCACCATCACCACCATCACCATCACCACCATCACCACCATCATCACCACCATCACCACCACCACCACCATCACCACCATCACCACCACCACCACCATCACCACCATCACCATCATCATCCACCACCATCCACCAACCACCATCACATCACCACCATCACCACCATCACCAATCACCACACCACCACCATCACCACACCATCACCATCACCACCACACCATCACCATCACCACCATCACATCACCATCACACCATCACCATCACACCACATCACCATCACCATCACCATCACCATCACCACATCACTATCACCACCACCATCACCATCACCACCACCACCACACACCATCACACCACACCACCACCACCACCATCACCACCATCACCACCACCACCACACCATCCACCATCACACCACCACCACCATCCACCATCACCATCACCACCATCACCACCATCACCATCACCACCACCACACCACCACCATCACCACCACCACCACCACCATCACCACCACCCACATCCACCACCATCACACATCACCATCACACCATCACACCACCATCACCACCATCACCACCATCACCACCACCACCATCACACCACCACCATCACCACCATCACCATCACCATCACCACCACCATCACCACCATCACCACCATCACCACCACCATCACCATCACCACCATCACCATCACCACCATCACCATCACCATCACCACCATCACCATCACCACCACCACCACCACCACCATCACCACCATCACCACCATCACCACCACCACCACCATCACCACCACCATCATCACCACCATCACCATCACCATCACCACCATCACCACCACCATCACCACCATCACCATCACCACCATCACCATCACCATCACGACCATCACCATCACCACCATCACCATCACCATCACCACCATCACCACCACCATCACCACCATCACCATCACCACCATCACCATCACCATCACGACCATCACCATCACCATCATCACCATCACCATCACCACCATCACCACCACCATCACCACCATCACCATCACCACCACCACCATCACCATCACGACCATCACCATCACCACCACCACCACCACCATCACCACCATCACCATCACCACCACCATCACCATCACCACCACCACCACCATCACCACCATCACCATCACCACCACCACCACCATCACCACCATCACCATCACCATCACCACCACCACCACCACCATCACCATCACCATCACCACCACCATCACCATCACCACCACCATCACCACCATCACCATCACCACCATCACCATCACCACCATCACCACCATCACCATCACCACCATCACCATCACCACCACCACCACCATCACCATCACCACCATCACCACCATCACCACCACCATCACCACCATCACCACCACCATCACCACCATCACCATCACCATCACCACCACCACCACCATCACCATCACCACCATCACCACCATCACCACCACCATCACCACCACCACCACCATCACCACCACCACCATCACCATCACGACCATCACCACCACCATCACCACAACCATCACCACAACCACCACCACCATTAAGATCACAACCACAAAACCCACTTTAGGACAGAGAGGAGAATTAACTTTCCCAAGGACACTTGGGAAACTGGTTCCACAGAAGGTTCGTTGAGCCTGTGTTGAGGAACAGACTTCACTGGTGCCTCTGCGCTGGAAATGACACTCCGCTGGCTTTCCCGACGAGGAAGGTTTTCCTATCATACTACCGGCCTCTAGCCAGCCATCCTCCCTAAACTTGAAGGTTTTGCCCCAAGCAACCTGCTCCATAGCCCCAGTAGGTAGAACTAAGTGTCCCTAGGAACAGATCCCCAATGGGCTGCGTCATCACCAAGGCCAGGATCAGCACGAGACCAGCCCTTCTGCCGTGCTCTCGGGGACACAGGGCAGCCCAAATGCTAGGTTTGCCAAAAATTAACCACAGAAGAACCACCACCGTGCTTAACACAGAACCAGACGTGTGATTGAAATTTATGCCACTGATAACCCACCTTGCTCTATGGGCCAAGGAGACCCAAAGTTATATTTCTCTTCCTGAGTTTTTTTTAGTTAAGTCGGCCAGGCATGGTGGGCCACACCTGTGATCCCAGCACTTGGGAGGGAGAGGCAGGAAGACAGGAGGAGGACATTCTCAACTACATATAGAGTTCAAGACCAACCTGGGCCACATAAGACCTTGTCTGTCTCAACAACAACAACAACAACAACAAAAGCTGGGGATGTAGCTCTGTGGTACATTCCTTTTTTTAAAATTATTTTTATTTATTTATTTGAAAGAGAGAGAGAAAAAAATGTGCACACCAGGGCCTCCAGCCATTGCAAACAATCTCCAGATGCATGTGTCACCTTGTTCATCTGTTTATGTGGGTCCTGGGGAATCGAACCCACCATGCCATCCTATCTTCCTCTCACCTTGCTGGGGGCCCACCCCACCTCTCGCAAAGATGTTACCACTGAAAGCCGGGCGTGGTGGCTCACGCCTTTAATCCCAGCACTCGGGGCTGGGGGCCCACCCCACCTCTCGCAAAGATGTTACCACTGAAAGCCGGGCGTGGTGGCTCACGCCTTTAATCCCAGCACTCGGGAGGCAGAGGTAGGAGGATCGCCGTGAGTTCGAGGCCAGCCTGAGACCACATGGTGAATTCCAGATCAGCATGGGCTAGAGTGAGACCCGACCTTGAAAAGAAAAAGAAAAAATGTTACTACTGAGTCTCACCATTCCATCCCAGTGTGAACGTCTTTTCCTAAGAGCTGATTCAGAGAAATTAATCGAGGTACACTAAGAAGAGAAAGCTCTTGCTGCAGACAAGGCCTAGGGCCATGCCAGAGCACAGCTTCTAGAAAAACCACAAGACAGGAAATTGGTGCCCAGAGGGGCTTTCATGAAATTAGAGCGTGCACCAGAAACATCACCTGCCGTCCAAGACCTCATCTTCTGATTTAAGTCAGCAAGCTTTCCTTAGCTAAGTGAAGCCCGGAAGAGGAGCGGATTGAAGAAGACAAGGTCAAAGTGATTAACTCGGGGGGGCCCAGGCCCAGAAGCACTGTCTCATTTACCAAGATGGCGAACAGCTGCCTGCTCTGGAAGAACGGACCAGCATGTGTCCTCCCCGGAGTCTGCAGCTCTTCCTACCGAAGCAGCTGGTTGTGCGGGCGAAGAGGCGCAGAGCGAGAAAAGGTTGTGTGCGCATGGAGGTGCAGGGATAGACCAGAAGATCTGAGGAAGACCTTTCTGCTAGACCCCGAGGCTGCCTTAGCCGGCATTCGATGCCTGGGACGGTTTCAGCTCTAAATACTTGAATGCAGACCCGTTTTTCTTTTTTCTTTCTTCTTTCTTTTGGCAATGGCCCATGTGACAAGCATGTCTACAGAGCCCCGGATGTGTACTCTGGCAGCGGTGGGGGGCAGAAGTCGATGTGATGAAGTTCTTTTAGGGCTTTTAGAGAAACAGGAAATTCAGTAATCAGGCAGGAAGAAAAAAAAAAAAAAAAAAAAAAAAAAAACCACCCTAGCCAACCTCTTTTAAAAGCACACAGATAATATAACAGACTCAGAATTGTCACAGCTGCGCAGGAAATGAAATGTTAGCGGGACAAAAGAACCAGAGGCCTCTGCCAGGGAGGTGCCAGGCTGGGCCAGGGGCGTTCCTACTCACTCTTCCCCCCCCCCCACCACCCTTAGCATACGGGAAGGACCCCCTTAAAACTCCTCCTGAAGCAGGGCGTGGTGGCACACTCCTTTGATCCCAGAGCTCAGGAGGCAGAGGTAGCACTGTGAGTTCGAGGCCACCCTGAGACTCCATAGTGAATTCCAGGTTAGCCTGGGCTAGAGACAGACCCTACCTTGGAAAGCAAAACAAAGCAACCTCAAAATACTGCTTCGTGTCCACCCTAATCCGTGCTTGACAAAAATCTCTCTGCTCCTCAGTCTAGTCTCTGAAAGCCTTTCACATCTTTCCCAGGGGATGCCTGGCCTGTTCCCACGGCCTTCTCAAACAGGAGCTGCTTTCCCTCTCATGTCCCTGCCACTGGACACGGTGCGCGGGCTGGAGAGATGGCTTAGCGGTTAAGGCGCTTGCCTGCGAAGCGTGAGGACCCGTGTTCGACTCTCCAGGTCCCACGTAAGCCAGACGCACGGGCTGACGCAAGTGCTCAGGGTTGCACATGCCCACAGGATGGCGCACGCATCTGGAGTTCGATCGCGGTGGCTAGAGGCCCTGGCACACCAATTCTCCCCCACCCCTCTCCCTTGCTCTTTTTTGTTGTTGTTTTGTTTTTTTGTTTTTTGTTTTTTCAGGGTAGGGTCTCACTCTAGCCCAGGCTGACCTGGAATTCACTATGGAGTCTCAGGGTGGCCTCGAACTCACGGCAATCCTCCTACCTCTGCTTCCCGAGTACTGGGATTAAAGGCGTGCACCACCACACCTGGCTCTCTCTCCCTTGCTCTTGCTCTCTCTCTCTCCCCATCATAAAAAAAAAATACAAAAAAAAATTACAAAATAAAAAAGACATGGCGTGAAATAGGTGTCCTTCCTCCTCATTGTTCCTCGCCTGGCTATCTCCTTGCTCCTCTGTATAACCCACGCACCCCTCCTTGTATTTCAAGTCATCAGATTATACAAATGACTACTGTCTTCTGGCTCTGAGATCGCTTTTCCATTACATTACGTCCTGGTTCTCCTGCATCCTCTGCTCTTTCACACCCTCTCACTCAGGTGGTGACTTTAATACACTTATATGATGTCGATGACCTTTCTGCCACCCAAATCTCCTTGAAATCCTCTCCTCCAGTGATCTCTCCTCCAGTGATCTCCCCTCCACACAATCCATGCTGTGAACTGCGCCCCCTAGTGCATCTGGCTTATATGTGGGTCCTGGGGAATCCAACCTGGGTCCTTTGGCTTTGCTTGCAAGTGCCTTAACCGCTAAGCCATCTCTCCAGTCCCATCTCCTCATTTAATTCCAGCCATCATTTGATCCCCATCAGCACCTCCTATCTCTTCATCCCTCCATCCTGGGAGAAATTCTATGGTCAGGTATTATATCAATGTCACCCTATCAGCAAACCTTCAACCTCTGGTCTCTCTTCTTTGTCACACGCACCTAGCGTGACAATAGGCTTGGTCACGTGTACTCTCTGCCTATTCCATACTTCCACATCTGCAGTTGAACATGGCTAGGAAAAACAGAGTCACACTGTGTGATCTCACTTTAAATTCACAATGATGGGGTTGGGGGGGTGGCTCAGTAGTTAAAAGGTGGCCCAGGTTCAGTTCCTTAGTCCCCAAATTAAGCCACATGCACAAAGTGGTACATGCATCTGGAGTTCATTTGCAGTGGCAAGAGGCCCTGGCATACCCATTCTCCTTCTTCTTTCTCTCCCTCCCTCTTTTCTCCTTCCCTGCTCCTTGCAAATGAATAAATAGAATATTTTAAAAAATATTTTATTTATTTATTTATTTATTTGAAAGCAAGAGAGGTGAAGAGGTAGATAGAAAGAATAGACACACCAGGCTTCCAGCCACTGCAAGCAAAGTCCAGACACATGCGCCCACTTGTGCATCTAGCTTTACATGGATACTGGGGAATTGAACTTGAGTCATGAGGCTTTGCAGGTAATCATCTTAACTGCTGAGCCATCTCTCTAGCCTGTTAGACACTACAGAGTGTCTAGCAAATGTCTAGCCCAAGTCAGCCTGGGCTAGAGTGAGACCCTAGCTCAAAATAAAAAAATAGGGCAGGGCGTGGTGGTGCACGCCTTTAATCCCAGTACTCGGGAAGCAGAGGTAGGAGGATTGCCGTGAGTTCGAGGCCACCCTGAGACTCCATAGTGAATTCCAGGTCAGCCTGGGCTAGAGTGAGACCCTACCTTGAAAAACCAATAATAATAATAATAATAATAATAATAATAATAATAGGGCTGGAGAAATGGCTTAGCAGTTAAGATGCTTGCCTACAAAGCCTAAGGACCCAGGTTCGATTTCCCCAGTACCCACGTAACGCCAGCTGCTCTGGGTGGCGCATGCATCTGGAGTTCGTTTGCACTGGCTGAGGCCCTAGAGCGCCCATATTCTCTCTCTTCCTCTTTCTCACTCTCTCTCAAATAAAAATATTAAAAACAGAACAAAAATAAATAAATGATTAAGGAATAAAAATAACAATAAATTCGCAATGAAGAAACTCAAGCCAACCCTCAACACTCACTGCTCAAGAGTCTCCTCACTGCACTTTGTTCCTCGAAGACAGTATTCATGCCTGGCTGTCTCAGACCCTTAACAAAGCCCACTTTCACTCTCCCGCTGATAATTGGGCTCTTTCCTCGCTGTGACAACAGAAGCAGTCAGCGAACGCCACCGCAGAGTCCCACTGCCTCAGGTCAGTCGCAGCTTAACCCTTTGCCCTTGGACAGCCCCATTTCCTGCCCATCAGAGCAGACTGCTCCACCGGGGTCCTCCTCATCTGCTGGGGGCCGGGGGGCGGTTACTTTACCAATTCATCTTTTTCTCTCCAAAAACAGACTGTCACTTTCATCCGCTGGATCCTTCCCGTCAGCACACAGCAGGCAATTATTTCTCACATCTTAAAAACAGCCAAGCCTTTTCATTGACTGGACTTCCCTTGGCAGCTACTGCGACAATTGTTTGCTTCCCCTCGGAGCAAGCGCTTCAAGATTCATTCTGGGCTTGCTGTGTCCGATTTCTCTCCCCACTTCTCCTTACGCTGAACCCCAACCCAGTTCATATGCCCGTTACTCCACAGAGATGGCTCTTGTCAAAGTTAGCCTAACTGTGTGTGTGTGTGTATGAGAGAGAGAGAGAGAGAGAGAGAGAGCAGGGCGTGGTGGCGCACGCCTTTAATCCCAGCACTTGGGAGGCAGAGGTAGGAGGATCGCCGTGAGTTCGAGGCCACCCTAAGACTACACAGTAAATTCCAGGTCAGCCTGAGCTAGAGTGAGACCCTACCTCGAAAAAACAAAACAAAGAGAGAGACAGAGAGAGAGCGGTTCTCATATACCCCAGGATGATCTTGACCTCTCTAGGTAGCTGAGGATGACTATGAAGGTTTGAATGAAATGTCCCCGTAGGCTCATGTGTTTTGGATACTTGTCCTCAACTGGTGGCAATTCTCACTGCAAGAGAAGCGTCCCCAGGGAGGTGGGCTTTGAGGTAATATAGCCCACGTCCAAGCGCAGCGCTCAGACTCCTTCCTTCCTGCTGCTGTGGAGATGGGATGGCCTGCTGACTGTCGGCTCCTGCCGTGCTTTCCCTGAACTGTCCGCCTGAAATAAGCCCTTTCCTTCCCTAAGATGCTGCTGGTTGGGTGATTTTTTTTTTTTAATCCCAGCAACAAGAAGGTAACTGTGGGGCTGGAGAGATGGCTTAGCGGTTAAGGCGTTTGCCTGCGAAGCCAAAGGATCCCGGTTTCGATTCCCCAGGACCCACGTAAACCAGCTACACAAGGGGGCGCGTGCATATGGAGTTTGTTTACAGTGGCTGGAGGCCCTGGTGCGCCCATTCTCTCCCTCTCTCTCTCTCTAATAAATAAATAAAATATATATTTTTAAAAAGAAGGTGCCGGGTGTGGTGGGGTACTCCTTTAATCCTAGCACTCGGGAGGCAGAGGTAGAGGATCGCCGTGAGTTCGAAGGCCACCCTGAGACTCCATAGTGAATTCCAGATCACTGCTACAATGACCTTAAATTTCTAATCTTCCTACCTCCACATCCTGAGTACTAGGATGGCAGGTTTGCACTGGCCGTGCCTGGTTTACACAGGGCTGGGGATCACACACGAGGGCTTTGTGTGGGCCAGGCGAGCGTTCTGCTCACTGAGTGCAGCCCAGCCCCTCCGCGGCCTCGTCTTATTGACAAATACCATCTGATATAAGTGACCACATCTTCCTCCTTGATACTGTTTCTTCACTAAGGTCACTTCAGGACATCTTTCTTAAAATACATTTTATTTATGCATTCATTTGAGAGCAAGAAAGAGGCAGAGAGAGAGAGAGAGAGAGAGAGAGAATGGGCATGCCGGGGCCTCCAACCACTGCAAACGAACTCTAGATGCATGCACCACCTGTGCATCTGGCTTACGTGGGTCCTGGGGAATAGAACTGGGATCCTTTGGCTTTGCAGGCAAATGCCTCAACCGCTAAGCCATCTCTCCAGCCCCCACTTCAGAACATCTTACTCACTCCGTTTTCCAACTCCTCACTGCTCCGAGCAACCTCCTCTTTCCCCTGACCCCTAAATGTAGAAAAACATAGGGCTCACATCTCAGTCCTCTGCTCTTCCTCACCCACCACCCGCCTCTTTTTCTTATTTCTTCAAAAATTCTTTTATTAACATCTTCCATGATTATAAAAACTAGCCCATGGTAATGCCCTCCCTCCCCCCACTTTCCCCTTTGAAACTCCACTCTCCATCATATCCCCTCCCCATCTCAATCAGTCTCTCTTTTATTTTGATGTCATCATCTTTTCCTCAGATTATGATGGTCTTGTGTAGGTAGTGTCAGGCACTGTGAGGTCATGGATATCCAGGCCATTTTATGTCTGGAGGGAGCAAGTTATAAGGAATCCTACCCTTCTTTTGGCTCTTACATTCTTTCTGCCATCTCTTCCACATTAGACCTTGAGCTTTGGAAGGTGTGATAGAGACATTGCAGTGCTGAGCACTCCTGTCATTTCTTTCCAGCACCATGATGCCTTCTGAGTCATCCCAAGGTCACTGCCATCTGAAAAGAGAAGATTCTCTAACCAAAAGTGAGAGTAGCATTAATATAAGGGTACGAACATTAAGAGAAGTGCTTACTGGGCAGTTTGATGAGCATAGTATATACATTTAGCCAGACAGCAGCAGACGTTACACCCCTATGACTACCCCTGTTCATGACTACCGCTGTTTTAGGTTTTCAGTATCAGGGATGTATTCCCTCCCATGGAGCAGGCCTCCAGTCCAATTAGAGGGCAGTTGGTTTCCACTGACAGACGAGCCACTATTGCACCCGTTGGCTCTGTTGGCCTGGCTGGCCAAATATAAGGCTTGCAGTGTCCACTGTTGAGTATCTTCACTGATGATTTATCTTTCTCCCATTGAACTGCATGTAGAATGGCTTCTTCCAGCTTTCTGTCAGCTGGTCTACATGGAGGAGGTTCTCAGCTCAGTTCCAGCAGGATTTCTCAGTGACCTTGCAGCCTAAGTATGTGGAGTCTTCAGCAATAGGGTCTTATTATCTACTCCTGGTGGGAAACCAAGGGCCTCAGCAATGGCCTATAATGTTTTGCCACCTGCCTCATTTGACGATCTCATTAAATAAATCAATTTGGGGGCTGTAGAGATGGCTTAGTAGTTAAGGCACTTGCCTGCAAAGCCAAAGGACCTAGGTTTGATTCCCCAGGACTCACATAAGCTAGAAGATACACAAGGGGGCGCATGTGTTTAGAGTTCCTTTGCAGTGGCTAGAGGCCATGGTGCATCCATTCTGTCTGTGTCTGCCTCTCTCTTTCTCTCTAATCTTCTCTCCCTCTCTCAAATAAATAAATAAATAAATAATTAAAATCAATTTGCCCACAACCCCTGCTTTTATGTCCCTAGGTCCAGGCTTCTTCCTCAAACTTTCAACTCATACATTCAACTGTCTACTCCCTTTCGACAAACTCAAATTTTTTACAATTTGACTCTTGATCTACTGCCCAAAACTTGGTCTACCCCATGACCTTTTCATCTCAACAGTTCTTCCAGTTGCTTAGCTGCATATCCAAACTCCTTGCGTCTTTTGCCAGCCACACAGCACCATGGGGATCCTTCTTAAGCACATCTTCGGGCTGGAGAGATGGCTTAGCGGTTAAGGCACTTGCCTGCAAAGCCTAAGGATCTAGGTTCAATTCTCCAAGTCCCACGTAAGCCAGATGCACAAGGGGGCGCACGCATCTGGAGTTCGTTCGCAGTGGCTAGAGGCTCTGGTGCGCCCATTCTCTCTCTCTCTCTCTCTTTCTAATAAATGAATAAATAAAAATAAATATTTAAACATGTCTTTGATCATATCACTTCTTTGGTCAGAGCTCTTCAGGATCCCAACCCCATTTCTCATAAATTATACTCCAGTAGCCCTCCGTGTAAAATATAAAGTCTTTGCAAGGGCCAACAAGGTCCTCATTATCTGTCCACAACTCCTATCATTTATCTCTCCATTGTCCTGGTTATGCACTGTGTTCCTCAATTACTCCAGCCTCCTTTCTGCTCCCCAAACACACTATATGTGCACCGCCATTAGGGTCTTTGCTATAGTTGTACCCTCCTTCTCCACCCTCTTGCACAAGATAGCTTCGTTGGTAAATTCCCTTGCTCTTTCAGTGTTCAAATCTCAGCTTCTCAATGAGGCCTACCTGACTGCCCAGCCTTTTCCTATACCCTGACACTCCTGGTCACCCTTAACCTGCACAATCTTGTTCTTTTTTTTTTTTTTTTTTTTATTTTAGAGAGAGAAAGCCACAGAGAGAGAGAAAGAATTGGCACACCAGGGCCTCAGCCACTGCAATCGAACTCCAGACGCTTGTGCCACCTAGTGGGCATGTGTGACCTTGCACTTGCCTCACCTTTGTGTGTCTGGCTTATGTGGGATCTGGAGAGTCTAACATGAATCCTTAGGCTTCGCAGGCAAGCACTTTAATGGCTAAGCCATCCCTTCACCCTTGTTCTTCTTTTTGTCTCCATGTACTTCTTAGATGTTACTTTTTGTGTTTAGATGTTACTTTTTGTTTGTTTGTTTGTTTTCAAGGCAGAGTCTCACTCTAGCTCAGGCTGACCCAGAATTCACTATGCCATGACTTTAATCCCAGCACTTGGGAGGCAGAGGTAGGAAGATTGCCATGAGTTCAAGGCCACCCTAAGACTACATAGTGAATTCCAGGTCAGCCTGAGCTAGAGTGAGACCCTGCCTTGAAACCCCTCCCAAAAAAAATTGTTTTGAATAAGTAAAAATTATACAGAGAGAGAGAGAGATGTTTCCTCAGCCATTATAAGTAGTGAGGTTGTCGGGCGCAGTGGTACCCGCCTTTAATCCCGGCACTCAGGAGGCGGAGGTAGGAGGATCACTGTGAGTTCAGGTCCAGCCTGGGACTACAGAGTGAGATTCAGGGCAGCATGGCCTACAGTGAGACCCTATGTAGGAAGAAAAACAACAACAACAGAAAAACCGCAGAGGATCTCTGGGCTTGGATTGAGACATTTAGTACAAAGGCAGGAACTGGAGAAAGACAGAAAACATGATTAGAGAAGTAATCAGAAAATGATAATGAGGGAGAAATGGTAAATCAAATCAGATATCTCATACACAGTGGGAACAGATGCAGGGCCCAAAAAAGAAAAAGCCATGCTTGGCCCTATCTGAATGCTGTCGACATTTCACCTTGTCCTGTAGGGATTGCAAAGAGAAAGAAAACCAACGCGAATTTCACCCTCTGGTAACGGTTTACAGCCAGGACTTTAGCCAGTGTCAGGAAGGGTCCAAGCGTCTTTGAGGACACAAGCCATTCTTACCATGCCACGTATTCTCCAGTGTTGGTGAGCCACTAGTGTGTGTGTGTGTGTGTGTGTGTGTGTGTGTGTGGTCTCATTTGAAAATCAACACATGAGGAAAACAAAGTTTCGAAAATCGGTGTCATGGTAAAACGAAAAGTGGACAGAAGGGAAAATACCTGGTTTCACGAAATACAATTAGACGATTGAATCGAGGCTCAAGATAGGGGGCTGAGGGGGTGTGGCTCTGCACTGGGGTGGTGAAGATCACTGGCATTGGTGGAGTGGATTCTGGGCAGATATAGAAAGACTCGAACTCCTGGATATTATAGGAGTTTGAATAAATTCCTACAATATTGTAGGAATTCGAACGAATTGTAAGATTTTGAATGAATCACTGAGGACTTGATTACAAGATACAGAAATCAACTTAAATCAAAAAAGCAAAGGGATAGTGCTCTTTACACTTTTTAAATAATATAAAATATTAATTTTTAAAAAATAGATTTTATTTATGTGCAAGCAGAGAGATATAGACAAATAGAGAGAAAGAGAGAGAGAGAGAGAGAGAGAACAGGCGTACCAGGGCCTCCTGCCACTGCAAACGAACTCCAGATGCATGCACTGATCATCTGTCTTACATGGGACTTGGGAATTGAACCAGGATTGTTTGGTTTTGCAGGCAAGTGCCTTGAGTGCTGAGCCATCTCTCCAGCCCTTAATAATAATTTTTTTTTTTTTTTTTTTGGTTTTTCGAGGTAGTGTCTCGCTCTAGCCCAGGCTGAGCTGTAATCACTATGTAGTCTCAGGATGGCCTTGAACTCATGGCGATCCTCCCACCTCTGCCTCCCGAGTGCTGGGATTAAAGGTATCACCACGCCAGGCTAAGGAAAGTGCTTTTAAGGAAACAATGATGCTTCACAAATGACTGGATCCATGTTGTGAAAAATCTAACCAACCTGTGAGTTCGAGGCCACCCTGAGACTCCATAGTGAATTCCAGGTCAGCCTGGGCTAGAGTGAGACCCTACCTCGAAAAACAAAAACAAAAACAAAAAAAAAAAAAATCTAACCAAACATCCTCTTCAAGCTTGAGAGATTGCTTAGTGGTTAAGGCACTTGCCTGTGAAGCCTAAGGACTCAGATTCGATTCCCCAGGACCCACATAAACCAGATGCACAAGGTGGCATGTGCATCTGGAGTTCCTTTGCAGTGCTGGAGGCCCTGGTGCGCCCATTCTCTCTTTCTCTGTCTTTTTCTACATATGATATATTTCTGTGTGTTTGCCTCTTTCTCTCAAATAAGTAAATAAAAATAAAAATATTTAAAAATCCTCTTCTAGTGACCGGAGTGCTCAGTACTGTAATATCTCTATTACACCTTCCAAGGCTCAGGGTCTAATGCAGAAGAGGTGGAAGAAAGAATGAAAGAGCCAAAGGAAGGGTAGGACTCCTTACAACGTGCTCCTCCAGACACAAAATGGCCTGGATATCCATGACCTCACAGTGCCTGACACTACCTACACAAGACCATCATAATCTGGGGAAAAGATGATGATAAAATAAAATAAAAATAAAAGAGGGACTGATTGAGACGGGGAGGGGGTATGACGGAGAGTGGAGTTTCAAAGGGGAAAGTGGGGGGGGTGAGGGAGGGTATTACCATGGGATATTTTTTATAATCATGGAAGTTGCTAATAAAAATTTGAAAAAAAAATCCTCTTTATGGAACCTCAAATTCCCTGCCTACCTTTTCTCTACCCTCTGCTCTCCTCTCCTGTCTTCTCCAGGCTGCCTTCCTCTCTCCTGTCCTTAGCTTTGGTTTCCATGTCACACTGAATTTACATGTTACAGTCCTAGCCACATCAGAAACTAACTCTCTATTTCTCCTTCCCAATTTCAGATCTCAGAACCTTGCTGACCAGCTTGGGACCCATCCAGCAACAAACAGGAAGGGTAAGTTTTTAAATACAGACATGGGGCTGGGGCAATGGCTGACCTAGTAAGGTTGAGAGGGCCTAAGACCACCGAGCTCTGATTCCTCAAGACCCATGCAGACAGCTGGGCATGTCCACCTACTTCTGTAACCCTAGTCCTTTGGGAAGCAAAAATCAGAGAAGCACTGGGGCCTGCAAAATCTGTGGCTCGGGGCTGGAGTGATGACTCAGTGGTTAAGGCGCTTGCCTGCAAAGCCTAAGGACCCAAGTTCAACTCCCTGAGTACCCACGTAACACCGGATGTACAAGGTGGCACATGTACCTGGAGTTCCATTGCAGTGGCTAAAGTCCCTGGTGCGTCAGTTCTCTCTTTCTATATCTTCTTTCTCTCTATCTCTATCTCTCTCAAATAAATAAATAAAATATTAAAAATAGGGACCCCGAGAGCTTGCTGCAGAAGCGGGCCCCTTGCTCCGCCTTACTGATTGAAGGGCCCCTGGGTCCCCAATTTCCGGATCCCCTGCTCTGGAGGGTGTGCTCACGGAGGAGATAAACTACCCCCACCCTTCAGCCAAGCCACAGCTGAAACCACAGAGGAACTGGGTTAGAGAGCATGAGTGCAGCTTCGGTGCTGAACCTGACAATCAGATACTCAGCACCTACCAAAGCAGAGATCCAGAGACTCCTAGAGCCCATCGCAGAGGTAGACTTAAAACTCACCCGCCACGGCTCAGGGAATTTTGCAGAAGTGGGGGCAGAAAGATTGTAAGAGCCGCAGGTTGAGATATCATGCCCAGAGGCACTCCCTCCCCCCCCAAAAATAACTGACTGCTGCTCCCACCGTGCATAAACTACAACCCCATGGGGAATACCTGCAACCCCACTGAGGAGGGTCCCCAATGGAATGGGGTCAGGGAGGAGGGGAAAGAGGGTACCAACACGTGATGGATCCATATGAAATATGCTGTTAAACCTGGCATGATGGTGCACACCTTTACTCCCAGCACTCGGGAAGGCAGAGGTAGGAGGATCACTGTGGGTTCAAGGCCACCTTGAGATTACATAGAAAATTCCAGGTTAGTCTGGGCTAGAGTAAGATCCTACCTTTGAAAAAAAAAAAAGTTGTTAATAATAAACATTTTTTTTTAAGCTCTGCATTTAGAGAGATTCTGTCTCAAGGAACTATGTGGACGAGTGATAGAGGAAAGACACCCCAATAGTGTCCTCTGGCCTTTGTGAATCAGTGAGCTGATCTGTGTGTATGCATGCACATGCATGCACATACACACCAAACATATTACACACATGCCAAAAAAAAAAAAAAAAAAAACACCACGGGGCTGGAGGGATGGCTTAGCAGTTAAGGCGTTTGTCTGCAAAGCCAAAGGGCCCAGGTTCAACTCCCCAGGACCCACATAAACCAGATGCACAAGGGGGCGTATGCGTCTGGAGTTTGTTTGCAGTGGCTGGAGCCCTGGCACACCCATTCCCTCTCTCTCTCTCTCCCTCTCTTTCTCCCTCTTTCTCTCTGTCAAATAAATAAATAAAAATAAAATATTTAAATTCCTTACCATCTTCTCTTAAAAAAAAAAAAAAAGCATGGCTATGAGAGACTTATGGAGGAGAGGGGACTTTGGTGGAGGGGATCACCAGGAAAGGGTGTGTGTTGTGAAGTGTGATTTTTATGACTATAACTTGAAAATACGCTTCTGAAAGAATTGAGTAGGAGCACATGACTGGCGAGTGGATGGGTGACTAAAAAGACTTGAGCAATTTTATTCATCTGTATCCTTGTCCCTTTCCAAAACGCCTTAGTTCCCGAGTCCCGAAAGAATCCATCGATTAGGAAAGCAGCATTCTGTGGTGGTGAGGAGATGTACTTTGAGTTTCAAACGCCGCGTGTAGGTTTAGTCACATGTCTCGGAATGATATGGAATGCCTTCTGAAGAACGTGCGGTTAGGCAGTTTCACCGTGATGCCAATAGCATCAAGTGATAAAACGTAGGTGGCCGGTCACTCCAGGAGGCTTCCTGATGCAATCAAGATGTGTACATCAGTGTCACGTGTGTGCGGCTGCTGCCAACGAAACACACTGTACTGGTTCACTGCAGGTATTTGTATAAGTAGAAGGAACATTCTCTAAAGTTACCATAAAACCGGTAACGTGGTCACTTCCTATCGGCGTAAGTACACGATGGTATGTGGTGTGCTTTTAGACAGCCGGCAGCCAGTGTCACTTCAAACTCTGCAAGAATGCATTGTGCTGCAATGTGATGGAGACAATGGGAATTTTTTGTTTTGTTTCCAACTCCAGGGCATTACAGAGTTCAGTGGTAGAGTGCTTCCGTAGCATATGTAATGCTCAGTTCAGTCTCTAGTCTGGGGCTGGAGAGATGGCTTAAGGCCTAAGGTGCTTGCCTGCGAAGCCTGAGGACTCAGATTGGATTCCCCAAGACCCATGTAAGCCAGATGCACAAGGGGGCCACATGCGTCTGGAGTTCGTTTGCGGTGGCTGGAGGCCCTGGTGTGCCCACAGTCTCTCTCTCTCTCTCTCTCTCTCTCTCTCTGCCTCTCTTTCTCAAATAAATAAATAAATAAATAGTCTGGAGAGAGAGAGGGAGGAAGAGAGAGAGCAAGAAAACAAGAGACAAAGAGAGGCCAGGCGTAGTGGCGCACGCCTTTAATCCCAGCACTCAGAAGGCAGAGG
This sequence comes from Dipus sagitta, assembly GCA_036346955.1. Classification (NCBI taxonomy): domain Eukaryota; kingdom Metazoa; phylum Chordata; class Mammalia; order Rodentia; family Dipodidae; genus Dipus; species Dipus sagitta. Next base: position 12,313,568 of record CM070793.1, on the reverse strand, counting down.
TAAGAGGATCACTGTGAGTTTGAGGCCAGCCTGAGACTACATAGTGAATTCCAGGTCAGGCCTGAGCTAGAGTGAGACCCTTCCTCGAAAAACAAAAAGTAAAACAAAAGATAGATAGATAGAGAGACAGAGAGAGGACTATTTCATCTTCATTACAATCTTAGGGAGCCCACCATCATATATAGTCCATCACTGTTCAAAACACAATGGTTGTGCGTGACTGTATTTTGGATCTTGGTCTTGAGGACTTGGACATATTCTATAACCTTCCTGACTCTTGGGTGCTTGAGCCTCAAATAAAATAATTTGTGTAAAGTGCTTACACTGTGTGGTGCACGAGGAAAGTTGGCAGCATCATTTTTTAATGAAAATTATGGGGATGGACTGGAGAGGCGGCTCAGCAGTTAAGGCGTTTGCCTGCAAAGCCAAAGGACCCAGGTTCGATTCCCCAGGACCCACGTTAGCCAGATGCACAAGGGGGTGCATGCGTCTGGAGTTTGTTTGCAGTGGCTGGAGGCCCTGGCGTGCTCATTCTCTCTCTCTCTCTGTGACTCTCTTTTATCTCTCTGCTCTCTGCTTGCAAATAAATAAATATTAATTAATGGGATAGAAATGTCTATCAGCAGAAGCAACGATAAGGACCAGTGATCAGCTTGGCTCTCCAGCTATCTTTGTGAACGTGCTCACAGGATAATGAGCCTCAGGAAGAAAAAAAAAAAAGCCCTTGAGCCGGGCGTGGTGGCGCACGCCTTTAATCCCAGCACTCGGGAGGCAGAGGTAAGAGGATCGCCGTGAGTTCGAGGCCACCCTGAGACTCCATAGTGAATTCCAGGTCAGCCTGAGCTAGAGTGAGACCCTACCTCGGAAAAAAAAAAAAAAAAAAAAAAGCCCTGAAGATTGTGCGGCGCCACTGGGACTTTAGGGATCATGGGTCATTGGGCCTGTTCGCATTCCCTTTTGTTCCTAGAGATTTTATACCTACCTACCTAGTAAATGACCATGATTTGGAAAAGAGAAGACAAGAAGAGGGATTGCTTGCAGCTGGCCCTATGTAGATAACAAGGGGTACAAAGCTTTTCAGACACCAAGGAGCCCGTGCGTAAAACATTAGTTAAAAGCCGATATGAATCTAGTCTTTGACCAGTCCAGAGCTAATCAACGGGCTTTTCTACTCCCTTTGAACTTTTGAGTTTTCTGGCAATAACAAAAATATCCCAACCCCCATCCAAAACCATAGTCCAGAAAGCCCAGCTTCAATACTCTCCCTCCTCTCACCTATTGTTGACAGAACTACTCTCTCTCTCTCTCTCTCTCTCTCCATCTCCTTTTTTTTTTTTTTTTTTGGTTTTCAAGGTAGGGTCTCACTATAGTCCAGGCTGACCTGGAATTCATTATGTAGTCTCAGGGTGGCCTCAAACTCACAGTGATCCTCCTACCTCTGCCTCCCAAGTGCTGGGATTAAAGGTGTACAGCACCATGCCTGGCTTTTTCAAGCCCCCCCCTTTTTTTATGGCAGAAGAATTTGAATCACCAGTGGAATAAATGTGGTAAAAGAGTAGTTCTAGGGCTGCAGAGATGGCTTAGTGGTTAAGCACTTGCCTGTGAAGCCTAAGGACCCCAGTTCGAGGCTCAATTCCCCAGTATCCACATAAACCAGATGCATAAGGTGGCGCATGTGTCTGGAGTTCATTTGCAGTGGCTGGAGCCCTGGAGTGCCAATTCTCTCTCTCTCTCTCTCTCTCTCTCCCTCTCTCAAATAAATAAATAAAAATAAAAGTAAATTTTTTTTAAAAAAAGTTCTAGCTGGGCGTGGTGGTGCATGCCTTTAATCCCAGCACTTGGGAAGCAGAGGTAGGAGGATCACTATGAGTTTGAGGCCAGCCTGAGACTACATAGAGAATTCCAGATCAGCCTGGGCTACAGTGAGACACCTCCCTTGAAAGAAAAAAGAAAAAAAAATACTAACTCGGGGCTGGAGAGATGGCTTAGTGGTTAAGGCTCTTGCCTGTGAAGCCTAAGGACCTGGGTTTGATTCCCCAGTACCCACATAAAAGCCAGATGCACAAGGTGGCACATGTGTCTGGAGTTCATTTGCAGTGGCTAGAGGCCCTGATATGTCCATTCTCTCTCTCTCTCTCTCTCTCCCTCTTTCTCTCTCAAATAAATAAAATATAAAAATTTTTAATTACTAATTCAAGTACACATACATATATATGAAATATGTTTGCTTAACTGTGTCCATTTTAGACAAAACTGAGCTACTCTACTCGTTTGCAAAAAATCAAGTATTTGATTTGGAGAAAACCCATACCATTTGATTTGCAAAGCAGGAGGGGAAGTAAGTACTGGGTGAGGAAGACTCACCCAGCACCTGCAGCCCGCTTCTCTAGGAAGATTCATGACCGTGTTTCAAGACTGTCGTGCAATTTGTTCCAGCAGACTTTACTGTGACTCTAAGTCCTAAGGGGCAGCGGCTGCTCTTCCCAGGGCTATGCTATCTTTGCCTCAAGAAGAGGAACATCCAGAACAGACACAGAGTCCAATCCCCTTGCTATCTGGGAAAGAACTCAGCCTGCTTATCTAAGAACTGAAAGGCTTAGCAAAGTGGTGTGCTACATATTAGCTCTGCGCACTCAGTGTCACATATAGCTTTTAAAAATATTTTTTGTTTTTTTTAACGTTTTATTTATCTATTTTATTTATTTATTAGAGAGAGAGAGAGAGAGAAAATGGGCACACCAGGGCCTCCAGCCACCACAAACGAACTCCAGATGCATGCGCCCCCATGCACACTGGCTTACGTGGGACCTGGAGAATTGAACCTGGGTCCTCAGGCTTCGCAGGCATGCGCCTTAACCGCTAAGCCATCTGTAGTGGTTTGATTCAGCTGTCCCCCATAAACTCAGGTATTTTGAATGCTAGGTTCCCAGCTGATGGAGATTTGGGAATTAATGCCTTCTGGAGGCGGTGTATTGTTGGGGGCAGGCTTATGGGTATTACAGCCAGTTTCCCCTTGCCAGTGTTTGGCACACTCTCCTGTTGCTGTTGTCCACCTTATGTTGGCCAGGAGGTGATGTCCACCCTCTGCTCATGCCGTCGTTTTCCCCTGCCATCGTGGAGCTTCCCCTCGAGCCTGTAAGCCAAAATAAACAGCTTTTTCTCGCAAGCTGCTCTTAGTTGGGTGATTCCTACCAGCAATGCGAACCTGACTGCGACACCACCTCTCCAGCCCTCACATATCTTTTGAAAAGGAATAAAAGCGAGTGAACACAAGAAATGGCCGGCCACAGTAACTTCAGTAAGACGGAAGCTGGGTTAACTGCTGCTGCGACTTCTTTCCAGAAAAAGGCAAGCAAAATCCAGCTAACAATGTGTCTGGGTTATACCTATACCTCACGGATGCATCAACGCTTGTATGAGGCCGAGGGCTCATAACTTGGAGAGCGTAGTTAGGAGCAATGCCGTGAATGTTCCTCTTTTTGATTTGAACGACTCCTTCTCTGCTGGGTTCATTGTTGCTTCACAGTGACCCTGGGATAAAAGGCTTCTGTAAAGTCGTTTGCCTGGTGACTCAACCAGGCAGCCTCAGTGTCACCCAGGGGAAGCTGGGAAGAAATGCAGACTCATGCATGGGTCTGCCTCACTCTTACTGACTCACTGTCACATTTTATTTATTAGTTTGAGACACAGAGGGAGAAAGAGAGAGAATGGTGAGGACTCCAGCCACTGCAAACAAACTCCAGACACATGTGCCACCTTGTACGTCCGGCTTACGTGGGTTCTAGGGAATCGAACCTGGCTCCTTAGGCTTCGCAGGCCAGTGCCTAAACCGCTAAGCCGTCTCTCCAGCCCTTGTCGTCACATTTTGACAGTATCCTCGGGCGATTCATATATACGGTGAAGCTTAAATCAGTCTCAATCCTTGCCCTGTCTCGGAACAGCGCAGGACACATGGGTAGACCAGTCTCTCCGAGCCAAAGCCCTGTTTGAGTCATTGAGAGGAAAGGGTAGCTACACTTATTTAAGGAAGTCTTACATAACTTACACACAAAGTTAGCAAGTTCGTCAATATATTCAAGCACCTCTTCTTGGAAGCGCTGCAGATTAGGTCAAAGGAAAAGGGAAGCTGAAAATGGAATGGATTCAAACAAGAAACCGAAATAAAGTCTGAACACGGCAGCAGCTGAGCCTTGAGGGATGGGAGGAGGAATATCACCACATTATCAGATCCAGCATTATCTCTGCACTGCCGAGGACGTGGTACTTGGGAAACTTAAAGGCTACAGACTCTGGCTGTATTTCATTTCAGATTACTTTTTTTTTTTTATCTAGTACTTCCTTGTGGCTTAAAATGAATGGCCTGGAATTATGAAGATGAAATGATCATATGATTTGTAAGCTTCACTGTGCAGTTATCCTGTAAGGCTTATATATATACATTTGGGAGGGGGGTTGAGGTAGGGTCTCACTCTAGCCCAGGCTGACCTGGAATTCACTATAGTCTCAGGGTGGCCTCAGACTCACAAGTGATCCTCCTACCTCTGTCTCCCGAGTGCTGGGATTAAAGGCGTGTGCAACCACGCCCCCATAAGGCTCATATTTATAACAGGACTAGATTGTGGACTCTAGAAAATGCTCTGTGGTGCCAGGGATGGGATACCTTCCAGTGACTTGTTGGCCAGGGAGGTCACTGATATACCCCAAAACATTACAGGCCATTGCCGAGGCCCTTGGTTTCCCACCAGGAATAGATGGTAAGACACTATTGCTGAAGTCTCCACATACTTGGGCTGCAAGGCCACTGAGAAATCCTGCTGGAACTGAGCTGACAACCTCCTCCATGTAGACCAACTGACAAAAAGCTGGAAAAAGCCACACTGCATAAAGTTCAATGGGAGAGAGAGAAATCACCAGTGAAGATACCCAACAGTGGACGCTGCAAGCCTTATATTTGGCCAGCCAGGCCAAATGAGCCAACGGGTACAATAGTGCCATGTCTGTTATGAGGGAAACCAATCACCTTCTAATTTGACTGGAGGCCCGCTCCATGGGAGGGAATACATCCCTGATACTGGAAACCTACAACAGGGGAAGTCATGAGCCCTAGAGGTGTAACGTCTGCTGCTGTCTGGCTAAACGTATATACTGTGCTCACTAAACTGCCCAGCAAGCACTTCTCTTAACATTCATACCCATGTAGTAATGCTACTCTCACTTTTGGTTAGAGAATCTTCTCTTTTCAGATGGCAGTGACCTTGGGATGACTCAGAAGGCATCATGGTGCTGGAAAGAAGTGACAGGAGTGCTCAGCACTGCAATATCTCTATCACACCTTCCAAGGCTCAGGGTCCATTGCGGAAGAGGTGGCGGAAAGAATGTAAGACCAAATGAAGGGCAGGACTCCTTACAATGTGCTCCTCCAGACACAAAATGGCCTGGATATCCATGACCTCACAGTGCCTGACACTACCTACACAAGACCATCATAATAGGAGGAAAAAATCATGACATCAAAATAAAAGAGAGACTGATTGAGAGGGGGAGGGGATATGATGGAGAGTGGAGTTTCAAAGGGGAAAGTGGGAGGAGGGAGGGAATTACCATGGGATATTGTTTACAATTGTGGAAGTTGTCAAAAAGAAAAAGAAAAAGAAAAGAAAATGCTCTGTGGGTTAATGGCCACTCAACTTGAAACCAAAACCTTAAGGATTTAGGATAGCTATGTATGAGTGTTCCAGTAATTTTCCAACACAGATGCACAGGAGAATCAACTGGATAATATTTTTATTGTATTTATTTATATATTTATTTTATTTGCAAATAGGGAGAGATACAAAGAGACAGAAAGAATGGGTGTGCCAGGGCCTCTAGCCACTGCAAACAGATCCTAGATGCGTGCACCACTTTGTGCAGCTGGTTTAATGTGAGTACTGGGGAACTGAACTCAGGTCGTTAGGCTTTGCAGGGAAGTACCTTAACCACTGATCCATTTCCCCAGCCTTGGATAACATTTTAAAAATCCACGTTCTAAGTTGGGCATGGTAATGCACGCCTTTAATCCCAGCACTCAGGAGGCAGAGGTAGGAGGATCGCCATGAGTTCGAGGCCGCCTCTGAGACTACATAGTGAATTCCAGGTCAGCCTGAGCTACAGTGAGACCCTACCTCAGAAAACGAAAAAAAAAAAAAAATCCACTTTCTGCCTGGAGAGATAGCTCAGCAGTTGAAAAGTGCGTGCTGGCAAAGCCTGCTGCTGGTCCAGGTTCGATTCCCTAGTGTGTACATGGAGGTAGCTTGATGAGCAGGGTGGGGTACGCGTCCGGAGTTTGTTCGCAGTGGCTGGAGGCCCTGACGTACCCATACTCTCTCTCTCTCTTTCTGCCTCTCTTAAGTATATAAATTATATACATTTGGTTTATTTTTATTATTTTTTATTTTTATTTTTATTTTTTGAGGTGGGGTCTCACTCTAGCTCAGGCTGACCTGGAATTCACTGTGTAGTCTCAGGGTGGCCTTGAACTCATGGTGATCCTCCTACCTCTGCCTCCCAAGTGCTAGGATTAAAGGTGTGCGCCACCACGCCCGGCTATGCATTTGGTCTTTTGAGGTAGGGTCTTGCTCTGGCCCAGGCTGACCTGGAATTCACTATGTAGTCTCAGGGTGGCCTTGAACTCATGGCAATCCTCCTACCTCCCTCCCGAGTGAGTGCTGAGATTAAAAGCATATATATATACATATATATATATGTATATATATATATATATATGTATATATATATGTATATATATATGTATATATATATGCTTTTATATATATATATATGTATATATATATGTATATATATATACATATATATATACATATATATATATGTATATACATATATACTAAAAGCATGTGACATCATGCCTGGCTTCAATAAAAAAAATTTTAAATATATTTAATTTATTTATTTATTTGAGAGAGAGAAAGAGGCAGAGAGAGAGAAAGAGAGAGAGAGAGAGAAAATGTGTGTGCCAGGGCCTCCAGCCACTGCAAACGAACTCCAGATGCAAGAGCCCCCATGTGCATCTGGCTTACGTGGGTCCTGGGGAATCCAACTGGGATCCTTTGGCTTTGCAGGCAAATGCCTTAACTGCTAAGCCATATCTCCAGCCCCAATAAAAATATTTTTAAGGGCTGGAGAGATGACTTAGATTTTAAGGTGTTTGCCTGAAAAGCCAAAGGACCCAGGTTCAATTCTCTAGTACCCATGTAAAGCCAGATGTACAAAGTGGCACATGCATCTGGAGTCCCTTTGCAGCGACTGGAGGCCCTGGCGTGCCCACTCTGTGTGTGTCTCTCTTCTATCTCTCTCTGCTTGCAAATAAATAAAAGTATTTTTTTTAAGGTTTTGGGTCTGTTTATTTCTCCTTAATACTTCTTAACATCCTGGCACCAAGGCCACATGCCTTACCAGTTAACTCAGGCTCTCTGCAGACATGTCTCAGGCATCAGGATTTGTTGTTGTTGTTGGTTTTTCGAGGTAGGGTCTCACTCTAGGCCAGGCTGACCTGGAATTCACTCTGTAGTCTCAGGGTGGCCTCGAACTCACGGTGATTCTCCTACCTCTGCCTCCCGAGTGCTGGGATTAAAGGTGTGCGCCACCATACCCGGTTTAGGATTTTTTTTTTTTTTCAAAATTCACCTAGTGATTTCAATGTACATCTAAGTTTATGAACCACTGTTTTACATAGTCCATTTTGTGGATTCAAGAGATTCAGGAAGTGATTAGTGAAATTGACTAGATGCTAGATTATTCCAAACACACTTTCTTACCTAATTTTCATATCTTCCTTTGAGGTAGATAGTATTCATGTTCACTGTACAGAAAGTGAAACTGAAACTAAATGTTAGGAAAGCGTCCAAAACCACAGTTCTAAGTAGACTGCAGCTGGGATTAACGCCCAAACTTGCCAACTCCAACTTTACTGTACTAAGTGGGTGTGGCAGTTTGCAACACTGATGGTTTATTTTGGTTGTCAACTTGACAGGACCTAGAAATCAGCTGTGAGGAATTATGTACATTAGCTCTGAGAAGGATTATGTTTTTAATCACTCTAGCTCAGGCTGACCTAGAGCTCATTATGTAATTTCAGGGTGAACTTGAACTCACGGCAATCTTCCTAACCTCTGCCACTCCAGTGCAGGGACACCCGGTGGGATTATCTTGCTGACATTAATTATGGTGGGAAGACCTACCTTAACTTCAGGCAACACCTCAGCTGGAGTCCTGAATTATATAAAAAGGAGAGAAAGCCGGGCGTGGTGACGCACGCCTTTAATCCCAGCATTCGGGAGGCCGAGGTAGGAGGATCGCCGTGAGCTCGAGGCCACCCTGAGACTACGTAGTGAATTCCAGGTCAGCCTGGGCCAGAGTGAGACCCTACCTCAAAAAACCTTGCCTGCAAAGGCTAAGGACCCTGGTTCGATTCTCCAGGTCCCAAGTTAGCCAGAGGCACATGGTGGCGCATGCATCTGGAGTTCAGTTGCAGTGGCTAGCGGCCCTGGCGTGCCCGTTCTCTCTTTCTTTCTCTCTCTCTCCCTCTGTCCCTCTGGATCTAATAACTAATTAAATAAATAACTATAGAAATTTAAAAAGAAGGAAAGCAAAGCAAAAGAAGAGAGCGGGCTGAGAACCAGCATTCACCACTCTGTTTCCTCGCTGTGGACTGAATGTGACCAGCCATCTCAAGCTGCTTCCACCGTGCCTTCTCCATTATGATGGCCTGTAAGACGAAATGAACCCTCGTTCCCTAAAGCTGATTTTTCTCAGATATTTTAATCCCAGAAAGGAGAAATCGACAGAGGCAGCAAGATCGTTCACTCCCAAGTTTGAGGTCAGGTTACATGGTGAGGCTCTCAGGTCAACAAAGAAGATATTATATATACACACACATATACAACACTCTGTCTCAAAAAAAAAAAAGACAAAATATGTTTTTTAAAGTGGGCCTGGGAAGATGGCTCAGTGGTTAAAGGCACTGCTTGCAAAGTCTGTGTGCTTGTGTTCAATTCCCCAGTACCCACATAAAGCCAGATGCACAATATGGTGCATGTGTCTAGAGTTTATTTACAGTGGCAAGAGGCCATGTCACTCTCTAACTTTCTCTCCTCTCCCCTTATAAAGAAGTGAAAAAATTGTTTTGTTTTTGGTTTTGCAAGGTAGGGTCTCACTCTAGCCCAGGCTGACCATACACCATGTGAAGGTGTACTAATATATATATATTTTTTTATAACTACATTTTCCTAAACGAAAGTCTTAGAAGTGTGGCATTGTTTTCTAGCTTCGTTCATTTTTATTTAGTTATTTGAGAGCGACAGACAGAGAGAGAAAGAGGCAGATAGAGAGAGAGAATGGGCGCGCCAGGGCCTCCAGCCACTGCAAACGAACTCCAGACGCGTGAGCCCCCTTGTGCATCTGGCTAACGTGGGTCCTGGGGAATCGAACCTCGAACCGGGGTCCTTAGGCTTCACAGGCAAGCGCTTAACTGCTAAGCCATCTCTCCAGCCCATATTTTTTTAATATATATTTATTCACTCATTTGCATGCAGAGAGAGAGAGATACTGACACAGAGAGATACACAGAGAATGGGCACGCCAGGGCCTTCAGCCACTGCAAACGAATTCCAGATGCACGTGCCACTTTGTGCATGTGGCTTTACGTGGGCACTGGGGAATCAAACCAGGGTTGTTAGACTTTGCAGGCAAGCGCTTTAAGGGCTAAGCCATCTTTCCAGCCCGGCTAATGTTTTTTAAGAAGACTAAAGCTAGTGCTGGAGAGATGGCTTAGTAGTTAAGGCACTTCTTGCAAAGCCAAAGGACCCATGTTCGATTCCCACATAAGCCAGATGCACAAGGTGGCACATGTGTCTGGAGTTCGTTTGCAATGGCTAGAGGACATTATTTTTCTCTCTTTCTCAAAAAAAAAAAAAAAATTAAAAAGAAATGTTTTAAAAAGACTAAAGCTGGATGAGGTGGCACATGCCTTTAATCCCAGCACTTGGGAGGCAGAGGTAGGTGGATTGCCATGAATTCGAGGCCACCCTGAGACAGTGAATCCAGGTAAGCCTGGGCTAGAGCGAGACCCTCACTCAAAAACAAAACAAAACAAAATAAAAGTGGATGGTGTTCTTGAGGAACAACACCTGAGGTTGGCCTCTGGCCTCTACATCCACGTATATACATGCACACATGAATATCAGCACACACACATACATGCATTAAAAAATCTAAAAGAAAGGGCTGGAAAGATGGCTTAGCAGTTAAGGCACTTGCCTGCAAAGCCTAACAACCCAGGTTCAGTTCCCCAATACCCATGTAAACCAGGTGCACAAGGTGGCACATGCATCTGGAGTTTGCAATGGTTTGAGGCCCTGGCCTGCCCATTCTCTCTCTCTCTCTCTCTCCCCCCCTGCCTGTTTTTCCTCTCTCAATAAATAAATATTTTTTTCTTTAAATCTCAAAAAATAAAAAGTTTATCTCACTTATATTTTTTTGTTTGCTTTTGGTTTTTCGAGGTGGGGGGTCTCACTGCTAGCCCAGGCTGACCTGGAATTCACTACATAGTCTCAGGGTGACCTTGAACTCATGGCAATCCTCCTACCTCTGCTTCCCGAGTGCTGGGATTAAAGGAGTGTGCCACCACGCCCAGACTCGCTTACTTATGCTGTGTGAACTGTATTTATTGACTTGATGTCTATCTGTATTTCTTTTTTTTTTTTTCAAATTTTTATTAACAACTTCCATGATTATAAAAAATATCCCATGGTAATGCCCTCCCTCCCCCCACTTTCCCCTTTGAAACTCCATTCTCCATCATATCCCCTCCCATCTCAATCAGTCTCTCTTTTATTTTGATGTCATGATCTTTTCCTCAGATTACGATGGTCTTGTGTAGGTAGTGTCAGGCACTGTGAGGTCATGGATATCCAGGCCATTTTGTGTCTGGAGGAGCATGTTGTAAGGAGTCCTACCCTTCCTTCGGCTCTTACGTTCTTTCTGCCACCTCTTCTGCAATGGACCCTGAGCCTTGGAAGGTGTGGTCTATCTGTATTTCTATCTTGCCCTCAATTCCCTTTTGGGCAGGACCCACATTTAACCCAAACCGTGTAATTTTCACTGGACTTACCATGGTGTCTGCACCCTGGAGCTTATCCTAAGGTTCTTCTTTTTCCTCTTGGTAGAGCTAAGTGTCTGGGTTCTGCTGAGCCCACAGCAGTGTTCAATCTGCCTGATTTTGTGGTCCATCTATAGCCTAAGGTTGAAGACAGGTTGTGATTAACCATGATACAGGCTCTTCTCCAGAAAACCCTCTTGACTATAGATTGCCAGTCTAATTCATTCTATTAATGTATTGGGCACCTCAACCCTGATTTTGCTTTGAGTAACTCTTTTAATTTGGAGCAAGGTTATGAGGGAAGAACAGCTTGACTGTGAGGTGATGTATCCTGTGTGAAATAGCTGTTTTGTTTTGTTTTGATTTGATTTCTGTAATTCCAAGTGCTAACATACTATGGTGGCTAAGAATTTTATATATCTACTTTTGTTTTTTTTTCCTTAGACAGGGTCCCACTCTGGCCTAGGCTGACCTGCAAAGACTAAATTTAAAAGTCATGAATGAGGGCTGGAGAGATGGCTTAGAGGTTAAGGCATTTGCCTACAAAGCCAAAGGACAGAGGTTCAATTCCCCAGGACCCACGTAAGCCAGATGCACAAGGGGCACGTGCATCTGGAGTTTGTTTGCAGTGGCTAGAGGCCCTGGCATGCCCATTCTGTCTGTCTGTCTGTCTCTCTTCTCTCTATCTCTCTCTGCTTACAAATATATAAATAAATACAAAATTTTTTTTTAAAAGTCATGAATGAGCCAGGCATGGTGTCTCATGCCTGGGAGGATGAGGCAAGAGGATTAGGAGTTTGAGGCCAGTCTGGGCCACGTAGCCAGACCCTGACTCAATCAGTCAGCAATGATCTAGGTGCGTTGTTCAGCTGCCTGGGAAAAGAGGCTCAAATTATATTTTTAAAAGTTCTGGCCGGGCATGGTGGCGCACACCTTAAATCCTGGCACTTGGGAGACAGGGGTAGGAGTATCACCATGAGTTTGAGGCCACCCAGAGACTACATAGTGAATTCCAGGTCAGCCTGGGCTACAGTGAGACCCTACCTCGAAAAACCAAAACAAACAAGCAAACAAAATAAAACCAAGTTTGGGGCTGGAGAGATGGCTTAGCAGTTAAGGCGCTTGCCTGTGAAGCCCAAAGACCCAGGTTCAATTCTCCCAGTCCCACATAAGCCAGATGCACAAGGTGACACATGCATCTGGAGTTTGTTTGCAGTGGCTGGAGGCCCTGGCATGCCCATTCTGTCTCTCCCCCTTTCTGTCTCTAATAAATAAATTAATTAATTAAAATTAAAATTAAAAAAAATCAAGCAAACAAAAAAGTGTTGCTTTGTTGTTTTACTTTTTATTTTATTTAGTTTATATTTTTTATTTATTATTTTTTCCCAAGGTAGAGTCTCACTCTAGCCCAGTCTGCCCTGGAACTCACTCAGCCTGTAGTCCCAGGCTGGACTCAAACTCATGGTGTTCTGGGATCTGCTCCTCTGGGCTGTGGATGTGATTTCCTGTGTTTATTTATCTACGTGGAGAGAGGGGCCCATGTGAGTCATGCACCCATGTGGAGGTCACGGGACAACCACCGGGCGCTGGTGTTTTTCTTCTCTGTTTGAAACAAGGTCTCTCTTGTTTGCCCCTGGGAAAGCCAGACGAGCCGGCCCCATGAGTGAGCTCCGTGTGTCACTGCCGTATCTAGTTTTCCCATGGGCGCTGGGGATTTGAACTCCGCTTCTTCCATAGGCTTGCGGAGCCAGCACCTCGCTAACCACAAGCCCCAGCCCATCCTCTATGTTTGAATATTTTCTCAGTTATTGCCCAAAGTAAAAAGTAGCCACAATTTCAAGCTTGGACCTGCTTTTTAGTATTTGTGTGTATAATATTGTGATGTGTGTTGTGTATTCGCGTCGGTGTGAGATGTGCATTCCCTCTGCCTAGAGGACAATGTCTCCTGTCTCCACCGCCGACTTCCAAGACTGGGGTTACAGACTGGTCAGATCAGCACTTAAAAAAAAATTTTTTTTGTTCATTTTTATTTATTTATTTGAGAGAGACAGAGAGAGAACGGGTGCGCCAGGGCCTCCAGCCACTGCAAACGAACTCCAGACATGTGCGCCCCCTTGTGCATCTGGCTAACATGGGTCTTGGGGAATCGAGCCTCGAATCACGGTCCTTAGGCATTTAACAGTTAAGCCATCTCTCCAGCCCAGCATTTTTTTTTTCAATTTTTTTTTTAATTAACAACTTCCAGGATTATAAAAAATATCCCATGGTAATGCCCTCCCACCCCCAATTTCCCCTTTGAAACTCCATTCTCCATCATATCCCCTCCCCATCTCAATCAGTCTCTCTATTATTTTGATGTCATGATCTTTTCCTCCTATTATGATGGTCTTGTGTAGGTAGTGTCAGGCACTGTGAGGTCATGGATATCCAGGCCATTTTGTGTCTGGGGGGGAGCACGTTGTAAGGAGTCCTACCCTTCCTTTGGCTCTTACATTCTTTCAGCCACCTCTTCCAAACTAGACCCTGAGCCTTGCCTTCCTTTTCTTGTTAAAACATTGTTTAACAGTGGGGATTAAAGCTGGGCTTGGTGCCGTGTGCCTTTAATCCCAGCACTTGGGAGGCAGAGGTAGGAGGATCTCCATGAGTTCTAGGCCACCCTGAGACTACATAGGTGAATTCCAAGTCAGTCTGGACTAGAGTGAAACCCTACCTCGGGGGGGAAAAAAAGAGAGAGAAAGAAAGAAAAGAAAAGGCATTATTTACTATTAAAATCGGATTGCCAGCTCAAGATATGGCTTAGCAGTTAAGGCGTTTGCCTGCAAAGCCTAAGGACCCAGGTTCAATACTCCAGGTCCCATGTAAGCCAGATGCACATGGTGGCGCATGCGTCTGGAGTTCATTTGCAGTGGCTAGAGGCCCTGGCGTGCCCATTCTCTCTCTTTCTCTCTTTCTCTCTCTCTGTCCTCTCTGTCTCTAGCAAATAAATCAGAAAAAAAAAAAAAAAACTGGATTGCAACACTAGAAGTATTTAAAAAGAAAAACACTTTTTTTATTCAACTTTGCTCAACACGTTTTATTCCTGATGAAGGACAGATTCCTTCCATCCCCGAAACGTATCACAAACTGCCACGGAAACTCCAGGAAGAATGAAAAAGGCAGGTGTTGGGGACTAGAACCGCTTAGCTGTTCTTATTCTGCCCTTCTCAATAGAGGACGGCTTCTCCCCCACTATTATTCCTTACCCACCCAATTATTTATTTTCATTTTTCTTAGAGACTAAGAGAGCGAATTGGCACACCAGGGCCTCAGCCACTGCAATTGAACTGAGACACTTGCGCCACCTAGTGGGCATGTGCGACCTTTCGCTTGCCTCACCTTTGTCTCTCTGGTTTATTTGGGATCTGGAGAGTCTAACATGGGTCCTTAGGCTTCGCAGGCAATCGCCTTACCCACTAAGCCATTGCTCCAGCCCCACCCAATTATTTCTTTTAAAGCCATCGCTATTTAAAACACACACAGGGCTACAGCAATGGCTTAGTGGTTAAGGCACTTGCCTGTGATGCCTAAGGACCCAGGTTCCAGAACCCACATAAGCCAGATACACATGGTGGCACATGTGTCTGGAGTTTGTTTGCAGTGGCTAGACACCCTGGCATACCCATTCTCTCCCTCTCTCTCATAAATAATAAAAATATTAAATAAGATCCAGGCGTGGTGGCACATGCCTTTAATCCCAGCACTGGGGAGGCAGAGGTAGGAGGATCACCATGAGTTTGAGGCCACCCTGAGACTACAGAGTAAATTCCAGGTCAGCCTGGGCTAGAGTAAAACCCTACCTCAAAACAAACAAACAAAAACACAAAGTAAAAAAAGAAAGAAAAAATAAAAGATAAGAAAGCCTATGGCAAGCCGGGCATAGTGGTGCACACCTTTAATCCAACACTGGGGAGGCAGAGGTAGGAGGATCACCATGAGTTTGAGGCCACCCTGAGACTACATAGTGAATTCCAGGTCAGCCTAGACTAGAAAGCCCACCTCAAAAAACCAAAAGAAAGAAAAGAAAGAAAGAAAGAAAGAAAGAGAGAAAAAAAGAAAGAGAAAGAAAGAAAGAAAGAAAGAAAGCTGTCAGGGGTCCAGAAATGTCCTTGAACCTCAAACCCTAGATTTGTTTCTAATTTTTTTAAATATGTTATTTTTATTTATTTATTTATTTATTTGAGAGAGTGAAAGAGGCAGAGAGAGAGAGAGAGAGAGAGAGAGAGAGAGAATGGGCGTACCAGGGCTTCCAGGTCACCTGGGGCTAGAGTGAGACCCTATTCGAAAAAGCAAAGCAAAACAAAAGAGGGCTGGAGAGATGGCTTAGCTGTTAAGGCATTTGCCTGCAGAGCCTAAGGAGTCCTGGTTCAACTCTCCAGTACCCATATAAGCCAGACGCACAAGAGGGCGCACGCGTCTGGAGTTAGTTTGCAGTGGCCTGGAGGCCCTGGTGAGCCCTTTCTCTCTGCCTCTTTCTCTCTCAAATAAATAAATTAAATATTTTAAATTAAAAAAAAAAAAGAGAGAGAAAAGAAAGTTCAAGGAGCTCCTGCCATGTGAGGAGCTGGAGGTGATAAAGGAGCCCCTGTGGAGAGTAAGGGCTTGGGGGGGGGCCTCCTGACTGAACCTGGGCTGAGCCAACCCAAGACCCAGCGGAGGGAAAAACTCATCCACAGCTGGAAGTTCCCAAGTGGTCAGAGACTACCTTCTCTTGCAAAGGTGTTTATAACCTCATGGTGGTGGGCCATCTTCCGGCTCAGGTGAACCAGAGAGACAGGTGGTTGGTTAGGCCTAGGGGCTGTCTCAGGAAGGGGCTAGCCCTGACACCAAGTTCCAGGGACTGAGCTTGACCCACCACAGTGTTCAAATCCTATGAAAGTCCTCCCTCCCAGGAGGGGTGCTGGTTGTCTGTGGTCTAGGGCACTAGGCAAGAGATTAGAAGTCAGGTCATCTTTGCTTTCCAGCAAGTGCGCACTTTCCTGCCTTTTTTTTACTTTCAGGGGTCCAGTCACCCTAACTGTATGCCCACCCATGTCAGGAGGAAGGTTTTTATCTTGGCTTACAGTCTTAAGGGAGAGCTTCACGATGGCAGGGGAAGCATGGCACGAGCAGAGGCTGGACGTCACCTCCGCCACAGCAGGTGGAAAACAGCAGCAGGAGCGTTGGCCAGCCTGACGCTGACTTCAAAAGGCCTGGGCTAATGAACCTCAAAGTCCACCCCCAGCAAGGCTCCGCTTCCCAAACAGCCACCAGCTGAGGATGAAGCAGTCCGAACCCATGAGTTTGTGGGGGACATTTGATTCAAACCACCACACTGGAAAGGGGCCACCACCACTTTCTTTCCCCCCCCTAATTTACTTCATCTTCAGTACAGTGTAAAATATCTTGCCAAGATGGAGAGATTGCTCAGTGGTTAAGGCACTTTCCGGCAAAGCCGAAGGGCCTAGGTTAAATTCCCCAGTACTCACATAAGGCCAGATGCATAAGGCGGCGCAAGCGTCTGGAGTTCGTTGGAAGTGGCTAGGCAGCCCTGACGTGCCCATTCTCTCTACCTGCCTCTGCCTCTCTCTCTCTCTTTCTCCCTCTCAAATAAATAAAATTTAAAAATATTTTACATAAATATGACATTTATATATTCCTTTCTATTTTTATTTTATTTATTTGCAAGGAGAGAGAGAGAAAGAAAGAGAGAGAGAGAGAGAGAGAATGGGCACACCAGGGCCTCTAGCCACTGCAAATGAACTCCAGATGCATGAGTCATTTTGTGCATCTGGCTTTACATGGGTCCTGGGGAATCAAACCCTGGTCTTTAGGCTTTACAGGCAAGCTCCTTAACCACTGGGCCATCTCATATTAGCATAATTTTTGTGCTTCACTTATTTAAAGCGTGTCTCATTGTCCATGTGTCCTCCTGCCCACTGTCTTCCTTCAAGGGAGGGCAGTACATGCCATAGCCTATGTCATCTCTTTCTCTGCTTTCTTTCATTTGTTGTTTATTTTAGCCCAGGCTGACCTGGAATTCACTATGTAGTCTCAGGGTGGCCTTGAACTCACAGTGATCCTCCTACCTCTGCCTCCCGAGTGCTGGGATTGAAGGTGTGAGCCACCATGCCCGGCTCTGTGTTTTTTTTGTCGTTGTTGTTTTTTGTTTTTTGAGACAAGTTCTTATACATGTCAGGCTGGCCTCAAGCTTACTATATAGCCAAGGATGACCTTGAACTTCTAATCCTCCTGCTTCAACCTCCCAAATGCTGGGATGACAAGCATATGACACAATGCTCAGTTTTTCATAATTAATTTTACAAATCAAGACAAGACATGGGCTCCCAGTATTCAGGAAACAGAGGCAGGAGGATCAGGAGTTTACGAACAGCTTGGGCTACATAGTGAGAGCCTGTCTTAACACACCGTGAGCAGGGCATGGAGGTGCACACCTTTACTCCCACCACTCGGGAGGCAGAGGTATCTGCTGTGAGTTCGAGGCCACCCTGAGACTACAGCGTGAATTCCAGATCAGCCTGGGCTAGAGTAAGATCCTACCTCAAAAAAAAAAAAAAAAAAAAACAATGTGGGGCTGAGGGTGATAAACTTCCTAAAATATCACTTACTCTCTGTTCTTATACTCTGAAATAATCCCAGCTATATAAGAACAATACATCTATAACATTTTACTCTCGTTTTGTTTCCAGGGAGGGTCTTACTGTAGCCTGGGGTTAACCTGGAACTTACTCTGTAGCCCAAGCTGGTAATTTTCTACATCGGTCTCCCTAGTGCTTGGATTAAAGACACGTACCACCACACCAGGCTCTTCATTTTATTATATTATATCATATACAACACATTATATAATTGGTATATATGTTATATAACTATGATATATTATATAATTAGTATATATATTATAAATATACCTTATTTATTTATTTGAGAGAAAGAAAGGGGCAGAGAGAGGGAGAGAGAATGGGCGCACCAGGGCCTCCGCCCATTGCAAATGAACTCCAGATGCATGCGCCACCTTGTGCCTCTGGCTTACGTGGGTCCTGGGGAATTGAACCTGGGTCCTTTGGCATTGCAGGCAAGCGCCTTAACCACTAAGCCATCTCTGCAGCCTTTCATCTTTATTCTTTATTCCACTGAAAGCAACCCAAAAAAAGTTAGCTGATTCTTCCCGCATTTTAAAGGCTGAGCTTGTGAAGCCTTCACAGACTCCAGAACAGAACCCTGGAGCGACCCCAAGCCCTACCTCCCGAGATAAATTCGTCTTAGAAGCAGACTGACAGATGCAATGTGTGTGGGCAGCCGAGCGGTGGGCAGAGAGGGTCCAGGTCAGCTATGACTGGAATGCCCGTATCACAGTCACAGTTGTCCTCCGTAAACAGTCTCCGGGAGCTCAGTCAAGGCAGCCAAGTTGAAAGCCGAACACAGACAGCAGCTGTTTGAGGATGGCTCTCTGGAAGGCTTGCATAGGGAGCTGGGTGTGGCCACCCAGAAGCTAATTTCCACCCCACCCTATGGGCCTAGGGACTGGGGCCAGAGAAGAATTTCCCATGCTGCATTCCAACCCTCCTTGCTGGGCTCGGTGACAATGTTGAAGACTGGGTGCGCAAGCTACCTGATAGCACACCCCTCCCTCTTCAAAAGCTCCCCATCACCGGGAGACGCGGGCTTCTGGGAATGCCTTGGTCTAGAGATAGCCAAAGCTGTGGGACTGACCTAGGATTGCCACCCAGTCCCTGCCACAGTCCTGGGTGTGAAGGGTAAATCAGCCCAAATTCCATGTCAAGGGCCCGAGTTTGAAAGTGAGGGGTATAGGGGGGTCTTTCCTATGTGGCCTAAGCAAGTGCTGAATCTCCATTCCCCCCCACCACCCCACCCCAAGCAATACTGGCCCCTTCTGTGACTTCCCAGAATTTCAGGAGCCCTGTGGGCTGCGTCTCTGAGCAAGGACTCTTCATTATTCATTTCAACATCCCTTTTCTTGGAAACCCCGATGGCTGCACTCTCCAGAAACAATCTATCAAGCTTTTCTCTTTGCTGAAGTCATCCTGCAAAATTCCCATCATCAAATTCCCCGCATTACAATTTCTGATTCTTGGTGCTTTCTTAAAATATTTTAATTTTATTTATTTGAGAGAGAGAGAGACAGAGAGGCAGGCAGAGGGAGAGAGACAGAGAGAGAGAGAGAATAGGCACGCCAGGGCCTCCAGCCACTGCAAACGAACTCCAGACGCGTGCTCCACCTTGTGCACCTGGCTCACGTGGGTCCTGGGGAGTCAAACCCAGGTCCTTTGGCTTTGCAGGCAAGCGCCTTGACCACTAAACCATCTCTCCAGCCCGGGATGTCTGATTCTTTATGTAGCAAAGGTCAAGCACAGATCACTCACTGACATCGTTCTTCTTGCTCTTTCTTTCTCTCTTAGCTTTTTGTTTTGTTTTGTTTTGTTTTGTTTTCCTTTGAGGTAGGGTCTCACTCTGGCCCAGGCTGACCTGGAATTCACTATGGAGTCTCAGGTTGGCCTTGAACTCACGGCAATCCTCCTACCTCTGCCTCCCGAATGCTGGGATTAAAGGCGTGCGCCACGCCCGGCCTTGTTTTTTTTTTTTTTTGGCGTGTTTTATGTAGAGTGTGTGTGTGGAGTGTGTATGACATGCGAGTGGAGGACAAAGGAGAATGTCAGATGACCTCAGATGACCTTCACAGGTTTCCTTGAAACAGGGTCTCCTCTCTCTCTCTCCCTCTCTCAGTCCCTCACAGCCCCTTTTCCTGTTTTCCTCAACCTGGAGCTGCCGTTATAAAGTCCCAATGAGTCTCTGCTCTCCATCTCCTGCCGACTTGAGTTACAGAAGGGTGTGGCCATGCCCAGCTTTTCAAATGTTTTAACTTCATTTATTTGTGTGTGTGTGTGTATGTGTAAGTGCCAGGATCTCTTGCTTCTGCAAAGCCATGAACTTGACTTTATGGAAGTGCTAGGGATTTGAACCCAGATTGTCAGGCTTTGCAAGTAAGAGCCTTTAATTATTGATTCTTCTCTCTGGCCCCAGGTCTTTTCATGTGACTTCTGAGGAGTTGAAGTTGACAGTCTCAGCCCAAGAGGCCCTTAGGCCTAAGCAACAAGCACCCTTAGCCATTAAGCCATGTCCCTAGCTCATTTGTTTTAGCTTTCTTTCTTTTTTTTTTTGTATTTTTGGTTTCTTTTTTTTCTTTCTTTCTTTCTTTTTTTTTTTTTCCTGAGGCAGGGTCTCCCTCTAGCCCAAACCAACTTGAAACTCACTCTGTCGTCTCAGGGTGGCTTCAAACTGGCAGCGATCCTCCTACCTCTGCCTCCAGAGTGCTGACATTAAAGACATGCGCCACCACGCCCGGCTGCCGTGTGGATGTTTCCGCGGTGTGTGTGCACGTGTGTATGCATGTGAGAGCACGTGTGTGGGGGGGGGGGCCTGCACATGCCTGTGTTTGTGCATGTGGAGGCTAAAGGTTGACATGAGGCATCTTCACCAGTCCCTCGCCTCTTTATTTTACTGAGGTGGAGTCTCTCACCTGAGCCCAGAGCTCACCCCTTTAGCTTGTCTGGCTAGCAGCTTGCCCCAGGGCCCCCCCCCCCGTCTCCACCCGCTGCACACTGGGTGACAGACGGCCAAGGCACCCAGCCAGCATTTATGTGAGTGCTTATACTACAAGTGCGTTGCTAACTGAACCATCTCCCAAGCCCCAACACTGTTACTCTTTACCAGAATTACTAATTTATTTATTTATTCTTTTTTTGTTTTTTTTGTTTTTTTTGGTTTTTTGTTTTGTTTTGTTTTGGTTTTTCAACTGGTCGTGGTTGTCCGCACGGCCGCTCCTGGCGCTGCAAGATGTGTCCCCTTCAACTAGGATCTGGTGTCTCCTTTGTGAAGAGGCAGCTCCGGAGACTCCGGCTCTTGCCGTGGCCGACAAAAAAGCCCAAGGAAGGAGTCAAGACGGAGAAGCACGACCATGTCACCAGGAAGGTGACGGGGCAGGATGGTTCTGTGCTGCAGTTTAAGATTAAGAGGCGCTGAGCGTGGTGGTGCACGCTTTTAATCCCAGCACTCCGGAGGCGGAGGTAGGAGGATCGCCGTGAGTTCGAGGCCACCCTGAGACTAGATAGTGAATTCCAGGTCAGCCTGAGCTAGAGTGAGATCCTACCTCAAAAACAAACAAACAATATATATATATATATATATATATATATATGTGTGTGTGTGTGTGTGTGTGTGTGTGTGTGTGTGTGTGGCTGGAGAGATGGCTTAAACGTTAAGGTGCTTGCCTGTGAAGCCTGAGGATCCAGGTTCGATTCTGCAGGTCCCATGTAAGCCAGATGCATAAGGTGGTACATGCATCTGGAGTTTGTTTGCAGTGGCTAGAAGCCCTGGCATGCCCATTCTCCTTCTTTCTGTCTCCACCCACCCCCCGACACCGCTTGCAAACAAATAAATTAATTTTTTTTAAGCCTATTGTGAACGACAGGGTTTGTCAAGGAGGCAGATCAGATTCCGATTTGACAGACTGCCAGTCAATGGAACAAACACACCTGCACAGTTGGAAATGCAAGATGAAGATACCATTGATGGATTCCAGCAGCAGACGGGAGGTGTCTGCTGAAAGGGACCCTGCCACTGCACTCCAGAATTCTGTTAGAGACCAAGAATACAGTCTCGATTACAAATCGGCAGATTGGTTCTACCACATCCTGATTATCACAGTATAGCTTTCTCTATTCTTCCATTTCCTCTTCCTTATTCCTTTATTGTACATAAAGTTTCTGGCATATAGGTGCACAAGCATACTGCACTTTTCCTTTAAAGCAAATGGCCAATGTTTTGTTGTTGTTGTTGTTGTTGTTTTTTCAAGGTAGGGTCTCACTCTAGCCCAGGCTGACCTGGAATTCACTATGTAGTCTCAGGGTGGCCTCGAACTCATGGTGATCATTCTACCTCTACGTCCTGAGTGCTGGGATTAAAGCTATGTGCCACCACGCCCAGTTCAATGTTATGTTTTTTTTTTTGTTTTTTTTGTTTTTTTTTTTTTTGTGGAGTTTTAGAGGTAGGGTCTCACTCTAGCTCAGGCTGACCTGGAATTCACTATGGAGTCTCAGGGTCGCCTTGAACTCATGGTGATCCTCCTACCTCTGCCTCCCGAGTGCTGGGATTAAAGGTGTGCACCATCACGCCCAATTCAATGTTATGTTTTTGTTTGACATCAAGTGAAGATGATATGGGGACAAGTACTGGGTCTGTGAAGACGTCCCCTTTCTCCTCCCCCCCCACCCCCCAAGGTAGAGTCTCACTCTAGCCCAGCCCAGGCTGACCTGATTGTTATTTTGTTTTGGGGTCTTTCTTATTTTTGTTTTTTGGGTTTTCAAGGCAGAGTTTTGCTATAGCCCAGGTTGACCTGGAATTCACTATGTAGTCTCAGCCTCGAACTCACCTTACAGTGATTCTCCTGCCTCAGCCTCCCAAATGCTGGGCTTAAAGATGTGTGTCACCATGTCCAACCCCTTTCTCCATTTGTGACAGGTGCATTCAGCTCTTTTTTTAAAATTTCTTTATTCTTATTAATTTGAGAGTGACAGACAGACAAACAGAGAAAGTGGCAGAGAGAGAGAATGCATGCACCAGAACCTCCAGCCACTGTAAATGAACTCCAGATGCGTGCGCCCCCTTGTGCATCTGGCTAACGTGGGTCCTGGGGTATCAAACCTTGAACCAGGGGCCTTAGGTTTCACAGGCAAGTGCTTAACCACTAAGCCATCTCTCCAACCCTCAGCTCTTATCTTTATATTTAGGTAAGTTATTTTGCTCTCATTGTTTTAACAACAACAACAAAAAAAAAAAACATAAAAAATCCTTATGCACCTTGTTTGACTGAAAATTTTTAATATTTATCATTGTAAAACCAAAGACAATTTTATAACTTTTTATGAGAAGGAGAGAGAGAGAGAGAATTGGTATGACAGGGCCTCCAGCCACTGTAATCAAACTCTCGCTCTAGCCCAGGCAGATTTGGAATTCACTATGTAGTCTCAGGGTGGCCTCGAACTCTCAGCGATCCTCCTACCTCTGCCTGTCGAGTGTGCTGGGATTAAAGGCACGTGCCATCACACCCAGGTCTGGAACACATTTTACCTTTTTTTTTCCTTTTTTAATTTATTTGCAAGGAGAAAGAGCTCCTCTTGGCCCTGTAAACAAAACAAACTCCAAGCCTGTCATGGTGGCACACGCCTTTAATGTCAGCACTCAGGAGGCAGAGGTAGGAGGATTGTTCGAGGCCAGCTTGAGACTGCATAGTGAATTCCAGGTCAGCCTGAGCTAGAGTGAGACCCTACCTCAAAAAACAAATAACAGGCTGGAGAGATTGCTTAGTGGTTATTTGCCTACAAAGTCAAAGGACCCCGGATCGATTCCCCAAGACCCACGTAAGCCAGATACACAATGCGGCACAGGCTCTGGAGTTTGTTTGCAGTGGCTGAAGGCCCTGGTACACCCATTCTCTCTCTCTCTCTCTCTCTCTCTCTCTCTCAAATAAATAAATTTTAAAATATAAATTAAGAAAACAACAACAACAACAAAAATTAAAACTCCAAATGCACGTGCCACTTTGTGCACCTGGCTTTTACATGGGCACTGGGAAATTGAACCTGGACAGGCAGGTTTTGCAAGGAAGCGCTCTTAACCACGGAGCTATCTCCCCAGCCCTAGAACTTCACCTTTCAGATGTCTTTGTGACTTGTCCTTGTGCCCACTTTTCTTTTTTTGAATATCTACCCATGCACTCAATTATTAGCTACGTAGGCCTTGCTGACCCAGCATCAGAGAGCAACCCGCTGCCCCTACAGAACTCTTTATTCTGCCTCATCTGTATACCTCTTACCCCATGTCTATTATTGTTGTCAGGTTTGGCCATTGCTGTATCGCTCCCCCTCTCCCACCACCAGGAACCGTGCCAGGCATGTAGCAAGGAGTCAACACACTTGTATAGAATGAGCAGTCCCCTGCCGAACAAGATCTTGACCTTTTATTCTGCTATCAAACGTGGCTGATCAAAAGCCACACGCCTTTAATCCCAGCACTCCAGGAGGCACAGGTAGAAGGATGGCCGTGAGTTCGAGGCCACCCTGAGAGACTACACAGTGAATCCAGGTCAGCCTGGGCTAGAGCAAGACCCTACCTTGACAAACCAAAGCAACAACAACAACAAACAAACAAACAATGTGGCTGATCAAAGTGGACACGGATCATAGTATACTCGATCTAGAAGGGGCGCTGTAGGAAATCCAAGGGGGACGGCCGTGAGCCTTCCAGAGCCAATCAGTGCTCACCCCAAAGTCTGAGCTGTTGGAGCAGCAAAGCCTCTTTCCTCAGAGCCCCGTCCTTTGAGAATGCTGCAAAACTTGTGACTACCCGCTCAGCTCAGCGGCACGTCCTTCGAGCCCGGACTTTGTTCCTGGCCCGCAGGATCTACGTGACCCTCCCCGATGGCCTGACGTTAGCAAACTCTCGAGCGCGTAGGCTTCCACGGCGATAGAGATCCCTTTCAGAGAGCCACACCACAGAGAGGTGTTCCTTCACCAGCCGAAAGATTTATTATGTCCTTCCCCCACAGAAAAAAAAACCACAGAAATATTTCCATCTTGACTGCAGCAGTGAGTTCCAAGTTTCATTAAAGAATTGGCCAAATACTTCCTCCTAGCTGGTGTGGGAATACTTTCAAGATAAAAGCCCTTGGAAATTCTACCTCTGCACACACCTGCCTCATAACCCTTATTCTCTCTGTCTTTTTTTTTTTTTTTTTTTTTTTGATGGGTCCTTTTCCCATTTCCCCAGGGGTCAGGGCTTGCTTCCCCAAGCAGCTGGGGCTCTGGGTCCCCCTTCCATATTAATAATAGATGACTGATTGAATTGCACACCTGCCAGACACCAGGCACTGCAATCTACAAATTGGCCCAGGTTCTGCGTGCGTGCGTGCGGGTGTGTGTGTGTGGGTGTGTGAGTGTGTGCACGCGTGCATGTGCTATGGAACACATGTAGTGATCAGAGGACAATGGGGAGGAGGGGGTGCCCTTTCACCTTATTTGAGAAAGAATCTCTCTCATTTGCCTCTCTGAGCTCCAGATGAGCTGGCCTGTGAACTTTGGGATCCTTCTGGTTCTACCTCCCATTGCCGTAGGCACATTGTGACTACAGTCCGGCTTTACATGGGTCCTGGGGATCCGAACTCCACTCATTAGGTTGTTTGTTTGTTTGTTTGTTTTGTTTTTTGGCTTTTCAAGGTAGGGTCTCGCTCTAGCCCAGGCTGACCTGGAATTCACTATGTAGTCTCAGGGTGGCGTCGAACTCACGACGATCCTCCTACCTCTTGCCTCCTGAGTGCTGGGATTAAAGGCGTGCGCCACCACGCGCGGCCCCAGAATCTGTCCTCCTACCCCTGCCACCAAACATCACCTTCCTGCAGGATATCTGCGGAAAAGGGAGCTGGTTTGTCGCCTCCAGAACCGGTCTGAGCCGCAGCCCTGTTCTTCCGCTCCCGCCTGCTCCTAAACTGCACCACGCGGTCCCATGGATGCTTATGACTCAGCACTGCCACCTGCCCTGCATGAGACACTGGTGGTGGCCTCAGGGGTAGAGTGGGTGGGCAGAATAGCGATCCCCCGAAGTGTCTGCGTCCTGCAACCCGTGCTTACGGTTTCCTTAAATGGACTTTGCAGATGTGATTAAGTTAATGACCTTGAGATGGGGAGCTTATCCTGGACTAACCCAGTAAGCATAAAGTAATCACAAGGATCCTTATAAGGGAAAGAGGGAAGGCAGAGAGCCAGAGCGAGGATGGCTTGCAAGGCTGCAGTGACACGAGGGACAGCCAAGGAGTGCAGGCAGCCTTCACCAACTGTAAGGGGCCGGGAAACACTCCTCCCTAGGACCCCCAGGAGGAATGCCACCTTGCTTGCTGGTACCTCGATTTTAGGTCTTATGATCCCCAAGACAAGGAAAATAATAGATATGCAGTGCTTTACGTCACTACTTGAGGTGATTTTAAAATATTTTTATGTGCCATAGTATTGGCAATGGAGTAGTTCTTTTATTTATTTGACAGAGAAAGAGAGAGAGAGAGAATATGGGCGTGCCAGGGCCTCCAGCCACTGCAAATGAACTCCAGATGCATGCGCTCCCCTTGTGCATCTGGCTAAAGTGGGTCCTGGGGAATCGAACCAGGGTCCTTTGGCTTTGCAGGCAAACGCCTTAACCGCTAAGCCATCCCTCCAGCCCAGTTTGAAGTAATTTGTTACGCAAGTCATAGGAAAATCGAGGCCACCCTGAGACTACACAGTGAATTCCAGGTCAGCCTGGACCAGAATGAGACCCTACCTCAAAAAACAAACAAACAAAAAACAGCCAAGTCCTCATGTGCTTATATTCTAGTGGGCTGTCCTCTGTGAAGCCCGTACTCCGAAGGTCTTAGCCCACCTTTGGCCCTGTTCTCTAACGGGAGAATCTGTAAGACCCAGGTGACCCATGACCATGCATCTCTCACTGTCTCGCTCAGGAATGACGCCACACCGTCAGCCGATTCTCAGAATAAGCCATGGCTTGCTTCATTTCCCAGCTCCTGTTCTTCTCGGATTCTTCTGTCAACATGAGCACAACAGACTCTGCTTCCTGCTTCACAGGGCCGTGGCTGGTTTTATGATTCCTGTAACTCATCTCTCTCTCTCTCACACACACACACACACACACACAGAGTCTCATTCTACATTATTGTTTGAGAGAGTCTTGCTAAAGGTAACATACCCTATCCAACTAAATAAAGTCACAAGAGCCGTGCGTAGTGGCACACACCTCTAATCCCAACACTCGGGAGGCAGAGAGGTAGGAGGATCTCCGTGAGTTCGAGGCCACCATGAGACTACACAGTGAATTCCAGGTCAGCCTGGGCTAGAGCGAGACCCTACCTTGAAAAAATAAGAAAGGAAGGAAGGAAGGAAGGAAGGAAAAAAATAAAAAAGAAAGAAAGAGAGAGAGACAGACAGACAGACATGATTGGACTTGAGCAGTATAGGGCAGCTCTGGTCACCTTTGAACAACCATACACTAAATCCAGTGCCTACTGCTGCCAAGGAAATGGTCCCTGTCACTGTGCCTTTGTAAATGGAAAAATCTCCCACTCACAATCATCACCTCTTGCTACCCAGAGAACTGGTAGAAACTGGATGGATGTGCTTTTTCAGTACCCTGAGCCACATCTATGGCCCTACTTAGGGCTTCCCCTGTGCTAACAGTCAACAGTCCCCACTAGGAAAGGAATCTATACTACCCACCCCGTCCCTTAGTCTGCCTCAAACATTATGGGATCTTTCTTTCTTTCTTTCTTTCTTTCTTTCTTTCTTTCTCTCTCTCTCTCTCTCTCTCTCTCTCTCTCTCTCTCTCTTTCTTTCTTTCTTTCTTTCTTTCTTTCTTTCTTTCTTTCTTTCTTTTTGTTGTTGTTGTTGTTTTGAGGTAGGGTCTCACTCTAGCCCAGGCTGACCTGGAGTTCACTATGTAGTCTCAGGGTGGCCTCGAACTCACAACGATCCTCCTACCTCAGCCTCAATGCTCCTACCTTGGCCTCCTAAGTACTGGGATTAAAGGCATGTGCCACCACTCCCGGCTTTGCAGTTACCTTTTTTTTTTAAAAAAAAAAATTATTTATTTATTTATTTGACAGAGAAAGAGGGAGAGAGAGACAGAGAGAGAAAATGGGCGCGCCAGGGCCTCCAGCCACTGCAAATGAACTCCAGACGCGTGCGCCCCCTTGTGCATCTGGCTAACTTGGGTCCTGGGGAATCGAGCCTCGAACCGGGGTCCTCAGGCTTCACAGGCAAGCGCTTAACCGCTAAGCCACCTCTCCAGCCCGTGGTTACCTTCTTGTTGCTGGGACAAAACACCTGCCTAAAACCGGTTGGTGGGAGGAAAGGGTTCATTTCAGCTTCTAGTCTTGAGGGAAAGTTTTATGAAGGCAGGAGCAGGGTGGTCCCGGGGTGGATGCTGGGCATCACTTCTCGCCGTAGCAGGTGGAACACCGTACCAGGAATGTGGGCTGAGCGGTGGCAAGGGGGAGCTGACAATAACACCCCCAAAGCCTGCCCCGGGGAACACATCTTCTCTAGCAAGACGCCACCTCCCAAATGGCCACCACCCAAGCACCAAGCATTTAAAACACATGAGTTTATGGGAACATTGGATTCAAACCACTACACGAACTCAGGCTGACCTGGAACTCCCTCTGAAGCCCCAGGCTGGCCTTGAACTCATGGCGATCCTCCTACCTCAGCCTCCCAAGTGCTGAGACTAAAGGCATATACCATTATACCTGGCTCTATTTACTATTTATTTATTTATTTATTCATAAACACAGAGAGAAAGGTAGAAAAGGAGAGAGAGAGAGATTAGGCACACCAGGGTCTCTAGCCTCTGCACATGAACTGCAGATGCAGGGAGTATCACTTTGTGCCTCTGGCTTTACATGGGTACTGGAGAATTGAACCCCGGCTGTCAGGCATTGGAAGCATCTTAACCACTGAACCATCCAGCCTTCCTGGCTCTTTTTTTCTTTCTTTTTTGTTTTTTCTTTTTCATTCTTTTTTTTTTTAACTTTTAATGATGGAGATTGAATCCAGAGCTTCTTGCATTGGAACACCAAGCTATACCTTCAACCCAAGTACCTCTCTGTAACCTCTTTTTGTTGCTATTGTTGTTACTTTTTTTTAATTTTATTTTTATTTATTTATTTGAGAGAGGGAGAAAGAGAGGGAGGGAAGAGAGAAAAGGTGCCCCAGGGCCTCTAGCCACTGCAAACGAGCTCCAGATGCATGTGCCACCTTGTGCATCTGGCTTAAGTGGGTCCTGGGGAATCAAACAGAGGTCCTTTGGCTTTGCAGGCAAGTGCCTTAACTACTAAGCCATCTCTCCAGCCCTATTTAGGTTTCTTTTTTATACATGTGCACTACAAGCAAATGCCAGATGCTTGGACCAGTTTTTTTTTAATTTTTTGTTTATTTTTATTTATTTGAGAGCAACAGACACAGAGAGAAAGAGGCAGAGAGAGAGAGAGAGGGAGAGGGAGAGAATGGGTGTGCCAGGGCCTCCAGCCACTGCAAATGAACTCCAGATGCATGCGCCCCCTTGTGCATCTGGCTTACGTGGGTGCTGGGGAATCAAGCCTCGAACCAGGGTCCTTAGGCTTCACAAGCAAGCGTTTAACCACTAAGCCATCTCTCCAGCCCCCTTGGACCACTTTTCTTTCCTCAATTTTTATTAACATTTTCCATGATTGTAAAAAATATCCCATGGTACTTCCCTCCCTCCTCCCCTCCCACTTTCCCCTTTGAAACTCCACTCTCCATCATATCCCCTCCCCATCTCAATCAGTCTCTCTTTAATTTTGATGTCATCATCTTTTCCTCCTATTGTGATGGTCTTGTGTAGGTAGTGTCAGGCACTGTGAGGGCATGGGTATCCAGGCCATTTTGTGTCTGAAGGAACACGTTGTAAGGAGTCCTACCCTTCCTTTGGCTCTTACATTCTTTCTGCCACCTCTTCCGCATTAGACCCTGAGCCTTGGAAGGTGTGATCGAGATGTTACTCAGTACTCCAGTCACTTCTTTCCAGCACTATGATACCTTCTGAGTCATTCCAAGGTCACTGCCATCTGAAAAGAGAAGATTCTCTACCCAAAGTGAGAGTAGTGTTAATATAAGGGTATGAATATTAAGAGAAGTGCTTACTGGGCAGTTTGATAAGCATAGTATATACATTTATCCAGATAGCAGCAGACGTTACACCCCTAGGGCTCATGACTACCCCTGCTTTAAGTTTTCAGTATCAGGGATGTATTCCCCCCCATGGAGCGGGCCTCCAGTCCAGTTGGAGGGCAGTTGGTTTCCACCATGACAGATGTGCCACTAGTGCACCCGTTGGCTCATTTGGCCTGGCTGGCCAATTATAAGGCTTGCAGTGTCCACTGTTGAGTATCTTCACTGGTGGTATCTCTTTCTCCCATTGAACTGCATGTAGAATGGCTTCTTCCAGCTTTCTGTCAGCTGGTCTACATGGAGGAGGTTCTCAGCTCAGTTCCAGCAGGATTTCTCAGTGGTCTTGCAGCCCAAGTATGTGCAGTCTTCAGCAATAGGGTCTTACCATCTATTCCTGGTGGGAAACCAAGGGCCTCGGCAATGGCCTATAATGTTTTGGGGGCACCAGGGACCTCCCTGGGCAACAACTCACTGGAGGTATCCCATCCCTGGCACTGAAAATTTTCTAACAACGATGTATGGCTTGGACCACTTTTTGATCCTGGCTTTATGAGGCTGCTAGATAATTGAACCCAGGCTGGCAAGCTTTGCAAGCAAGTGTCTTTAAACCGTTGAGCCTTGTTTTTTTTTGAGATTGAGTCTCAGTATGTAGCCCTGGCTGGCCTCAAACTCAGGATCTTGCTTCCTCAGCCTGCCCAGGACTGGGATTACAGTCATATACTACCATACACCCAGGTAGTATTTTTTAATTTGTTTTTCAAAGTAGAGTTTCATTCTAGCCCAGGCTGACCTGGGATTTGCTATGCAATCTCAGGGAGGCCTTGAACTCACGGTGATCCTCCTACCTCTGCCTCCTGAGTGCTGGGATTAAAGGCGTGTGCCACCACACCAGGTAAGGTACTTCTTTATTATTATTATTGTTATTTTGTTTGGTTTTGTCTCTTCGAGGTAGGGTTTTGCTCTTGCTCAGGCTGACCTGGAATTCGCTATGTTGTCTCAGGGTGGTCTCAAACTCATGGCGATCCTCCTACCTCTGCCTCCCGAGTGCTGGGATTAAAGGCATGCGCCACCACGCCTGGCTTCCCACATACTTTTTTTTTGGATCACTCATGGTTTTCCCCTCAAAGAATGAGGACCATTCCAATCAAGCACAGGCAGCTCAAGCCAATTACTTTTAACAAAACAAACTCTAACTGGGGATACTGGAATTTCGGGAGGAAGAATTCTTGCCTGTAGATTCCAATTAAGCTTACTACCATTCTGGTTGCACGATGACTATTGCAATATAAATAATGATACATCTTTCATGTGTTTGTTAGGTGCCAGGAACTTTACTAAATGTTTGACTTGCCTTAGTTCATTGAATCCTTAGCAGTGAGGTTGAGAGCATTATTATCCACATTTTGCAGATGAAGAGATTGTGGTGACGGGGATTAAGAAAGTGACTTGAAGATCATGCTGCTAATAAGTGGCAAAGCCAGAGCCGAAACACAGGTTTGCCTGACAGTCACACCCTCACCACCATCACACACTGCTGTGGGTGCTTTTGTGAGGGAAGGATCTGCAGGATGAAAACATTTCCACTTTAAAAATGCTACTGTCGGGACTGGAGGGATGGCTTAGTGGTTAACGCGCTTGCCTGCAAAGCCAAAGGACCCAGGTTCGATTTCCCAGAACCCATGTAAGCCAGATGTACAAGGGGGCACATGCGTCTAGAGTTCATTTATAGTGGCTGGAGGCCCTGGCATGCCCATTCCCTCTCTCTCTCTGCCTCTTTCTCTCTATCAAATAAATAAATATGCTACTATAAACCAGGCATGGCGGCACACGCCTTTAATCCCAGCACTCAGGAGGCAGAGGTAGAAGGATCGCTATGAGTTCGAGGCCAGCCTGAGACTACATAGTGAATTCCAGGTCAGCCTGGGCTAGAGTGAGAGCCTATTTTGAAAAACCAAAAATAAATAATAATAATTAACATTAACTGCCTGAGCAATGGTGAGTTTGGAGACTTGTGGTTTAGCCAAGAGTCGTATGGGGACTGGTAGCAGTGTCAAGGACTACCACCTCCATTTAGGGGCCTTTAATAAATGAGCGTCTAAAACACTCTAGAGCGAATCCCAGCAGAGCCCTCAAGCCAAGAATCCTTGGCTTACAGAGTAACGGGGATTGCTTCTTCCCAAGTTACCACGCACAGAAGCAAAACTTGGCAGAATCTGAAACAAAAGAATTTGATCCTATTCCTACCATGGCTTCCAGGGGAGGAAGCGAAACCACTGGTTTTTTTTTTTTTTTTTTTAATCTACTACTGCGCCTGAGCACCTAGACCCGGCTGGAAGAGATCGCCTCCCAAGCCCTCTGCCCGGAGAGATCAGGCCCCTCCACGGGCCAGCTCCCAACACCACGTGCAGAGGAGACTTTCATACCCGGGCTTATTTTCTGCAAGGTTCTATTTTCTGCGGGAGAACTCCCCCACCCCCGCCCGCCCATAGGAGGGAGCTGCTGCCCTGACACCATTTTAATTGAGTAACTCATGGTGATGTCATGCTAGCCAGGCGCTTCAGGGAAGCCTGGCTGTCGCGGTCAGCTTCGTGTGGCTGGTAGAAATCACCTGACCAGGAGCAGCTTGTGGGGAAAAAAAAACAGGTTTATTTTGGTTTACAGTCTCGAGGTGGGGGGGGGGGGGGAGATCCACAATGGCAGGGGGGAAAATGACAACATGAGCAGAGGGTGGACATCACCCCCTGACCAACATCAGGTGGACCATAGCAACAGGAGAGTGTGCCAAACACTGGCAAGGGGAAACTGGCTATAACACCCTGTATGCCTGCCCCCCAACAATACACTGCCTCCAGGAGGCTTTAATTTCCAATTGCCATCAGCTGGGGAACCTAGCATTCAGAACACCTAAGTTTATGGGGGGACACCTGAATCAAACCACCACACCGGCTGTTATGTTTAATGGGTTGGTTCTCCCTTAGGAATATATATATGTGTGTGTGTGTGTGTGTGTGTGTGTGTGTGTGTGTGCATATATATATATATATATATATATATATATATATATATATATACATGTATATATATTTTTTGGACTGTCCTGCCTTTTTTTTGCTGGACTCCACTACTTCTGAGGCAACATGCCTGAGTGGTGAAGCGTTGCCTGCTTTTGCGAAAAGGAATTCCAGCTGGTGGAGGGACAAATGGCTGAGTGAAGGCAAAATGCGTGCCTATAATAGTACATCTTAATTGGCGAGCTGGCTCGGGATGTGTGGGGCCTGCTCTGGGGCTCAGTTGCTCCCCGGTAGGGCCTATGGAGCTGGGCGGACAAGAAGAGCTGGGGGACACTGGGACTCACAGCCACACTCCCTGAAAACCTGGGCAGTCCCTCGCCTCCCTGGCTGGCACCTGAGCCACTACATCTCTCATCCCCACCCCCACCGTCCCCATATACACACACACACACAGGGTCACCTTTCTCCCTTGTCTGCTCGGTACAAAAAAAAAAAAAGAAAGAAAGAAAGAAAAAGACGAGTTTGGCAAACGTGGACTGTAAAAGTCTAATGCAAACAGCATGCCCGCTGAGCTCAGCCGGGGTGACTCATGTGCAGTGTGATGTGTGAGGCCAGCGAGCAGAGATTAAGATCTGGCCCGCCCCCGGCCAGCCTGCCCTGCTCTTCCTTTGATCAGCTCTGCATGGTTTTTAAATTCTGCGAAGCTACTTCGTGCCAGCAGCAGCAGCGAGCAAGCGAGCGAGCGGCTTTCTGGTGCAGGAGGCCCGGCCCGGGCAGTGTCTGCGCTGACCTACTTGTCAGAGGCCAGGCAGGCATGTGCTGATGGCACAGGGCACTGACATCCTGGGCTCCCAGCCCGCCTGGAACCAAGAGGGGAGCCTCTGCGCCCAGGCAAAGCCTCAGAAGCTGTGCGTGTGAGCAGCCTGGGCTCTGAACCTGGCACCAGCTCAGTCGCTGCGTGCTAAAGAAAATGCCACTCTCTCTCTCTGTCTCTCTCTAGGAGACTTTTATTTATTTATTTGCTTTTTCTTTTTTCTTTTTTGGAAGCTGGGACATCTCCAGTGTCTGGCACCAGATGAAGGTCTGGCTGCGTTCAGGACTAGCATTTCACACGGGCTTCGCTCGAGATGGGACACATTGGGAGTGTATTGCTTCGGGAACTGCCCGGCTTGGCTGGAATACCCTCGCCCCTCAATTACATCCTCTGCCAAGCAGAGCACCTGAAATCAAGGCTCACGATCCTTCTCCTTCTCTTCCTCTGGACTCCCAGGCAGCAGCGCGATTCTAACCCAAGCTGCGTGCTAGCACCACTTTGGGAGAGGGTATGACTTAAAAATTAATAATAATAGTAAGAGCCAGGTGTGGTGGCGCACGCTTTTAATCCCAGCACTTGGGAGACAGAGGTAGGAGGATCACCATGAGTTCTAGGCCACCCTGGGACAGAGTGAATTCCAGGTCAGCCTGAGCTAGAGTGAGACCCTACCTTGAAAAATCAAAAAATAATATAATAATAATAATAATAATAATAAATCCCAGGTTTGTGGTTAAGGCCTGCGACACCTAAGGTCGCAGGTTCGATTCCCCAGTACCCAAGTAAGCCAGATGTACATGGTGGCACATGTGTCTAGAGTTCGTTTGCAGTGGCTAGAGGCCCTAGTGTGCCCATTCTCTATCTCTCTCTCTCGCTCGCTTGCTCTCTTGCTCTCACTCTCACATTCTTGCATAAAAGGGGGAAAAAAGCCAGTTTGTTGGGCTTGCCTCAATATATATATATATATATATATATATATCAGCAGTAGCCAGCTGAAAAATCCTAGTGTATAATGAGCCTTTGAACTTTTGCATGCCAATGTCATGTCAGGAGCAATGAACCCAAAGCACTGGGATACAAATATTAACCAGATTAGAATTAATATGAAAGTTTTAATAAAGAAGAATACAAGCTGGACATGGTGGTGTACGCCTTTAATTCCAGCATTTAGGAGGCAGAGGCAGGAGGATTGCCATGAGTTCAAGGCCACTCTGAGACTACTGAGTGGATTCCAGGTCAGCCTGGGCTAGGGTAAGACCCTACCTCAAAAAAAAAAAATAATAAATATACATTTAAAAAAGAATACACACTGTAGCCAGGTGTGGTGGCACATGCCTTTAATCTCAGCACTTGGGAGGCTGAGGTAGAAGGATATCAATGAATTTGAGGACACCCTAGGCCTACAGAATAAGTTCTAGGTCAGCCTGGACTAGATAGAGCAAAACTCTACCTCAAAAAAAAAAAAAAAAATAGGGCTGGGGAAATGGCTTTGTGCCTATGAAGCCTAAGGACCACTGTTTGATTCCCCAGGACCCACGTAAGCCAGATTGTTTCTGGAGTTCATTTGCAGTGGCTGGAGGCCCTGGCGCACCCATTCTCTCTCTCTCTGCCACTTCCTTTCTCTCTCTCTCTCAAAGAAATAAAAAATAAAAAAAAAAGGGGGGGCTGGAAGGATTGCTTAGTGGTTAAGACATTTGCCTGTGAAGCCAAAGGACCCCAGGTTCAATTCCTCAGGACCCACCTAAGCCAGATGCACAAGGGGCACATACATCTGGACTTCATTTGCAGTGGCTAGAGGCCCTGGCACATCCATTCTCTCTCTATCTGTCTCTCTTCTCTCTATCTCTCTCTCTGCTTGCAAATAAAAATTTAAAAAGAAAAAGAGGGAAAATAAAAGGAAAAAAGAAAGAGAGAGGAAGGAAGGAAGGAAGGAAACGTGTGATGGACCATGTGGTAGTTTGAATGAATGGCCCCCAACATATTCAGGATTTTATTGAGTTTGGAATTTAGATCTGTAGCTACCTGGCTGGAGGAGGCGTCACTCTGGGTGGATCCCAGGGTCCAGCCCTGACATGTGGGGGTGGATTTGAAATTCCAGTCTAAAGATACACAAAGTGCCTGAGCTCTGCCTGGAGTTCCTAAGTGTGCTTGCTTACAGGGCTGGTGTGGCTTTTTCTCTCTCTCTGCCTGGGCCTGTGAACGCAGACCAGCTTCTTCTGCCATTATGGAACCTCCCTTGGGTCTGTAAGCTTCAAATAAATTCCCTTCCTCCATAACTGTGCCTGGTTTGGAAGTTCATCCCAGTGGTGTGAAGCTATAATCTCAGCACTTAGGAGACAGAGGCAGGAGAATTAGAAATTCAAAATCGGGGCTGGGTGTGGTGGCACATGACTTTAATCCCAGCACTTGAGAGGCAGAGGTAGGAAGATGGCTGTGAGTTCAAGGGCACCCTAAGATTACACAGTAAATTTCAGGTTAGCCTGATTGAGAACAAGATCCAACCTCGGGCAGGGGTGGGGAGAGAGAACCTTTTTAAAAAGCTACATAGGGACTGGAGAAGATGGCTTAGAAGTTAAGGCAATTGCCTGCAAAGCCAAAGGACCTCTGTTCGATTCCCCAAGACCGACGTACACCAGAGATGCACAAGGAGGCACATGTATCTGGAGTTCATTTGCAGTGGCTGGAGGTTTTGGCGTGGCCATTCTCTCTCTCTCTACCTTTCTCTCCTCTCTCAAATAAATAAATAAAACATATTTTTTTAAGCCAGGTGTGGTGGCGCACGCCTTAAATCCCAGTCCTTGGGAGGCAGAGGTAGGAGGATCGCTGTGAGTTTGAGACCACCCTGAGACTACATAGTGAATTCCAGATCAGCCTGAGCTAGAGCGAGACCCTACCTCAAAAAACCACCCCCCCCAAAAAAAATACTTTTTAAGTTAGTGTATGGAAGTGTGAATTACATTTGCAGTCTAATATTTAATATTTGAAGCTGCAGTTTCCAGAATGTTTGGAGTAATTACTGAATGGGCATTAAGTTTTATTTCGCTGTCTATAGAAAAAAATATTTTAATATATTTTACTCTAGGTGGTCCTTACTATAAAATCACCTGCTGCTATATGCCATTTACTGACAAAACTTTAAATCGTACTTGATGCTAGTTGAGACCTATGCATGTTAGGTACTAATGCCCATTAGCCTGGCTAAGAAGTTTTCACCCTGAGACCTTTGTGGGTTAAACTACTATACATGAATTAAACATGTAGTATATTTGGTGCTTCTATAAAATGCGGTTAATGCAGGTACTTAAATCCATAGTTGGCAATATTTCCATGGTCAGATAATAAATCATCTGCAAATCTAACACTACATGATGAATGTGGCCCGCTATATAGTTTATTTTTTTTTGTTTTATTTATTTAAATGAGAGTGACAGACAGACAAAGAAAGAGGTGGATTGAGAGAGAATGGGCATGCCAGGGCCTCCAGCTGCTGCAAACGAACTCCAGATGCATGCGCCCCCTTGTGCATCTGGCTTTTGTGGGTGCTGGGCCTTGAACCAGGATCCTTAGGCTTCATAGGAAAGCGCTTAACCACCAAGCCATCCCTCCAGCCCCCCATTATATAGTTTTTAAAGTGGTATTGGTAATTTTGGGAAATTACCAGATGCAAAGAAATTGTATGAAGACTGTAGAGAGATGTATCTATTTGTATTAACAGTTGTATATATTTCATACTGAGCAATGGCAGCTAACACGCTGTTTCTGCTAAGTGTCATTTGTATAATGATTTATCTTTTCATTTATGAAAATAAAACCAATTTTACTTACATTTTCATTGGAAAAAAAAAGAAGAAGAAATTCAAAGTCATCCTCAGCTACGTAATGAGTTGGAAGCCAGTTTACATAAGACCCTCTCTTAAAAAATAAAATCCCCCAGCTGGAGGGATGGCTCGGCAGTTAAGGTGTTTGCCTGCAAAGCCAAAGGACCCAGGTTCGATTCCCCAGGACCCACGTTAGCCAGATGCACAAGGGGACACACGCATCTGGAATTCGTTTGCAGTGGCTGGAAGCCCTGGAGTGCCCATTCTCTCTCTCTCTTTCTCTTTCTCTGTCAAATAAATAAATATTAAAACCTCATTTTAAAATGAAAAAAATAAAATCCCAGGGCTGGAGAGAAGGCTTAGTGGTGAAGGCATTTGCCTGCAAAGCCAAAGGACCTCCATTCAACTCCCCAAGACCCACATAAGCCAGACACACAAGGCGGCTCATGCATCTGGAGTTTGCTTGCAGTGGCTGGAGGTCCTGGCGCATCCATTCTCTCTCTCTCTCTCTCTGCTTCTTTCTCTCTCACTGTCTCAAATAAATAAAAGGAAAATTTAAAAATAACAGGAATAAATAAAATCCCAGCCAGGTGTGATGGTGCATGCCTTTAATTTCAGCACTCAGGAGGCAGAGGTAAGAGGATCACTGTGAGTTCAAAGCCACCCTGAATTCCAGGTCAGCTTGGATTGGAGTGAGACCCTACCTCAAAAACAACACCAACAAAAAATAATAATAAAGGCTGGAGAGATGGCTTAGTGGTTAAGGCACTTGCCTGTAAAGCCAAAGGACCTCGGTTCGGTTCCCCAGGACCATATGCACAATGTGGCACATGCATCTAGAGTTCATTTGCAGTGGCTGGAGGCCCTGGTGCGCCCGTTCTCTCTCTCTCTCTCTCTCTCTGTCTCTCTCTCCATCTTTCTCTCTCTCACAAATAAACAAATAAAAATTAAATTAAAAATAAAAGAAATAATAATAAATAAATAAGTAAATCAAATCAAATCAAATCCCAGCTGGGTGTGGTAGTGCACGCCTTTGATCCCAGCGCTCAAGAGGCACAGGTAGGAGGATTGCCATGAATTCGAGACCACCCTGAGACTACACAGTGAATTCCGGGTCAGCCTGGACTAGAGTGAGACACTACCTTGAAAAATAAGAATACTAACAATAATAAATAAATAATAAAATAAAAAATAAAATCCCCCAGCTGGAGAGGTGGCTCAATGGTCAAGGTGCTTGTCTGCAAAACCTAAGGACGAGAGTTCTATTCCCCAGTGCCCACGTAGGGACCAGATGCACAAAGTGGTGCATGCATCTGGAGTTCGTTTGCAACGACTAGAGGCGCTAGTGCACCCATTCTCTCTATCTGCCTCTTTCTTTCACTCTCTCTCAAATAAATAAAGATTTTTTTAAAATCCCCAAACGAGCAAACAAACAGAAGTATTTACCATCTCACTGAAATTCAGCACGGAGACTTAACGCGAAAGATCGATCTCTCCTTCCTGTTCAGACACAATAAGAATAAACCCAGCTCATCTCCACTGCCATGGACAGAGCCGTCCCAGCCACCCTGCCTTCCCCACCACCGACCGGTCTGCACAGAAACCAGCCAGTCCTTCCTCCCTTAGGTTGTTTCTGTCAAGTTCTGTCACAGCGCTGAGAAAAGTAATCAAGACATACAGTATCGGAGCCTGGCGTAGTGACGCACGCCTTTAATCCCAGCACTCGGGAGGCAGAGGTAAGGGGATTGCAGTGAGTTCCAGGTCAGCCTGAGATTACAGAGTGAGTTCCAGGTCAGCCTGGGCTAGAGTGAAGAATAATAATAATAATAAACAAGTAAATAAAAATACCTTGGAAAAAAAACAAATAATAAAAAATAAATACCAAAAACCAAATAAAGTATTTACCATCCCACCAAGACAGCACAGAGAAAAAAAAAAAAACATGAAAGAGTGAAATTCAGAATAGGCAAGTTTTGATACCGATGAAGAAAGACAGGTTCCGCACAGAAAGCAGTGACCAATGCAACAGGAATTTCTGGAAGGCAGGTTTGTCTGCGGTGGGGGCGGGTCATATGGTATTGTCGTCACTCCAATGACTTCCAAATAAAGTAAGATTCAGTAGTTAGTTAGAGTTTGAATGCAGAGAAATAATAAGTAGTGTAATATTTGGGAAATACTTACACTTATTTTTTTTTTTTTTTTTGGAGGGGGGACTTCAAGGTAGGGTCTCGCTCTAGCCCAGGCTGACCTAGAATTCACTGTGTAGTCTCTGGGTGGCCTTGAACTCACAACGATCCTCCTACCTCTACCTACCAAGGGCTGGGATTAAAAGGTGTGTGCCACCATGCTTGGCATTTTTTTTTTTTTAGGGCATGGCCAATAGACTGGTCTTTTTGTGTGTGTGTGAGAGAGAAGGACACAGAGAGAAAATTGGCATGCCAGGGCTCCAGCCACTGAAATCAAACTCCAGATGCGTGCTCCCCCTCGTATGCGTGTGCACCATCACACACGTGCGTCACTGTGCGTCTGGCTTACTTGGGACCTGGAGAGTCAAACATGAGTCCTTAGGCTTTGCAGGCAAGTGCCTTAACCACCAAGC
This sequence comes from Dipus sagitta, assembly GCA_036346955.1. NCBI lineage: Eukaryota > Metazoa > Chordata > Mammalia > Rodentia > Dipodidae > Dipus > Dipus sagitta. Next base: position 12,273,329 of record CM070793.1, on the reverse strand, counting down.
CATCTCTCCAGGCCCCAAATTTTTCTTCTTTCTTCCTCCTCTTCTCTCTCTCTCTCTCTCTCTTTTTTTTTTTTTGGTTTTGTCAAGGTAGGATCTCACTCTAGCACCAGGATTCACTATGTAGTCTCAGGGTGGCCTCAAACTCATAGCCTTCTGCCTCTCAAATGCTGGGATTAAAGGCGTGCACCACCACGCCCAGCTTCCTGGTTATTTCACAGTTACCTTCTAAGAAAGTACAAGTTATACAGTGGTTAAGGCGCTTGCCTGCAAAGCCTAAGAACCTGGGTTTGATTCCCCAGTACCCACGTAAAGCCAAAAGCACAAGGTGGTGTATGGGTCTGGAGTTTGTTTGCAATGGCTAGAGGCCCTGGCATGCCCATTTCCCAACACTCCTTCTCTCTCTCTCTCTCTCTCTCTCTCTCTCTCTCTCATAAATAAATAAATAAATAAATAAATAAATAAATAAATTAAATTTTTTGGTATTTCAAGGTAGGGTCTCACTCTAACCCAGGCTGATGTGGAATTCACTATGTAGTCTCAGGGTGACCTCGAGAAAATAATTTTTTTTTTGAAAAAAAAGGACAAGTTATAGTTTTGAATCTTAGTTCATTGAAAGCCTTTTTGTCTTGATGGTTGGTTGACTGTTTTTGTGGCCAGGGTCTCTTAGAGCCAGGACTGACCTTGAACTCCTGAACTTCTTGCCTCGTCCTCCCAACTGTGAGAGTACAGGCCTGCACCGCCATACTAGGCTGAGAGGCAGAGATTTTTATTTTTAATTTGTTTATTTTTTTTTTCAAGGCATTTTAAAAATGAGCTAACGTATTCTAAATGTCTCGGTTTCTAACACTCTTTATCAATAAAGGGGCATTGCCCGGAGCTTGGATGAAAATTCTTGTGTGTGTGTGTGTGTGTGTGTTTAAGTGTTTATTTGAGAAAGCGAAGGAGAGAGAGAGAGAATGGGTACACCAGGGCTTCCTGCTGCTGCAAACACACTCCAGACATACGTGCCACTTTGTGCGTCTGGTTTTGCATGGGTGGCTGGGGAGTCAAACCTGGGCTGTCAAGCTTTGCAAGCAAGCACCTTTAACTGGTTAGACATCTTTCCGTGTTCTGTGTTTACTGAAAGCTTCCCGTATGTCACTCTCCTGGCATAAGGAAAATGTGGCACGGGGTGCGAGCCATGTTTATGGTGAAGGAAAAGGAAAGAATAGGACCAGGAACATTCCGCTTGCCACATAGTACTCCCTCTCCCTACAGAACCGGACAGAAATAGCCACCCTGCCCAGAGGCCACCTTCCAGCCACATCCTCAGGAAAGGGATAAAGGAAAACAGTATGTCACCAAGGACCCACCCCAGGGTAGGATCCTGAGTATGACTTGAGGGACTGTGTGACGCGGTAGCTCATCCTTTAACGATGGCTACACTTGGAGCTAGTCGACCTCTCTTCCGAAGGCAGGGAACAAATAATTAGATGACTCAAAAAGACTTTCCATTTTTGGTTTTTTTTATATATTAAGTTTATTTATTTGAGAGAGAGAGAGAATGGGAGCACCAGATCCTCCAGCCACTGTAAATGAATTCCAGATGCTTGCACCACCTTGTACATCTGGCTTATGTGGGCACTGGGGAATCAAACCTGGGTCCTTTGGCTTCACAGGCAAGCACCTTAACCACTAAGCCATCTCTCCAGCCCCCATTTTTGGTTTTATCTGGAGCTTTCTTTTTGCATTTTAACCAACTGCTTTAATGAATAGGAGACAAACACAAACAAAAAATAAACCACAGATTTAAAAAAATATATCTCTTCTATGGCTGGAGTGAAGGCTTGGCAGTTTAGGCACTTGCCTCCAAAGCCTAAGGACTCATGTTCAACTCTCCAGGTCCCACGTAAGCCAGACACACAAGGTGACGCAAGTGTGCAAGGTTGCACATGTGCACAAGATGGTACATGCATCTGGAATTCAACTTCAGTTGGCTGGAGGCCTTGGCAGGCCAATTTCCTTTCTCTCTCTCTCTCTCTCTCTTTTGCTCTCCTCTTTGATAATAATAATAATAATAATAATAATAATAATAATAATGGAGCTGGAAGGATGTCTTAGCGGTTAAGGCATTTGCCTGCAAAGCCAAAGGACCCAGGTTCAATTCCTCAGGACCCAAGCCGGGCATGGTGGCACACGCCTTTAATCCCTGCACTTGGGGGGTAGACGTAGGAGGATCGCCATGAGTTCAAGGCCACCCTGAGACTACGTAGTGAATTCCAGGTCAGCCTGGGCTACAGCAAGACTCTGCTACTCAAAAAAAAGGGAGAGGGGCCTGGAGAGATGGCTCAGTGGTTAAGGCACTTCTCTGCAAAGCCTAAGGACCCATGTTCTACTCTTCAGATCCCATGTAAGCCAGATACACAAGGTAACAAGCGTGCAAGGTCGCACATGCGCACAAGGTGGTGCACGCATGTGAAATTTGATCACAGTGCCTGGAGGCCTTGGTGCGCCAATTCTTTCTCTCCCTCTCTCTTTCTCTTTCTCTCTCTCTCTCTCACATAGACACACATTAAAAAAAAAGCCAGGTCTGGTGGTGCACACCTTTAATCCCAGCACTCGGGAGGCAGAGGTAGGAGGATTGCTATGAGTTCAAGACCACCCTGAGACTACATAATAAATTCCAGGTCAGCCTGGGCTAGAGTGAGACCCTACCTAAAAAAAATAAAAATAAAAAACTAAAAGGGTATAAATAAGTCATATGGAAATCTACTTTTTTGGATAATGGTGCATCCAGACGCTATAGATTGTTACTAGAAAATTTTCAGTGCCAGGAATAGGATACCTTCCAGTGAAGTGTTGGCCAGGGAGGTCTCTGATGCCCCCAAAACATTACAGGCCATTGCCGAGGCCCTTGGTTTCCCACCAGGAATAGATGGTAAGGCCCTATTGCTGAAGACTCCACATACTTGGGCTGCAAGGCCACTGAGAAACCCTGCTGGAACTGAGCTGATAACCTCCTCCATGTAGACCAGCTGACAGAAAGCTGGAAGAAGCCATTCTGCATTCAGTTCAATGGGAGAAAGAAATCACCAGTGAAGATACTCAACAGTGGACACTGCAAGCCTTATATTTGGCCAGCCAGGCCAAATGAGCCAACGGGTGCAACAATGGCACGTCTGTCATGGAGAAAACCAACCACTCTCTAATTGGACTGGAGGCCTGCTCCATGGGAGGGAATATATCCCTGATACTGAAAACTTACAACAGGGGTAGTCATGAGCCCTAGGGGTGTAACGTCTGCTGCTGTCTGGCTAACTGTATAAACTATGCTCACCAAACTGCCTGGTAGCCCTTTTCTTAATGTTCACACCCTTATGTTAATGCTACTCTCACTTTTGGTAGAGAAGCTTCTCCTTTCAGATGGCAGTGACCTTGGGATGACTCAAAAGGCACCATAGTGCTGAGAATAAGTGACAGAGGAGTGCTCAGCACTGCAATATCTCTATCACACCTTCCAAGGCTCAGGTTCCATTGCAGAAGAGGTGGTGGGAAGAATTTAAGAGCCAAAGGAAGGGTAGGACTCCTTACAACGTGCTCTCCCCAGACACAAAATGGCCTGGGTACCCATGACCTCACAGTGCCTGGCACTACCTACACAAGACCATCATAATAGGAGGAAAAGATGATGACATCAAAATAAAAGAGAGACTGTGTCGGGCATGGTAGCCTACGCCTTTAATCCCAGCACTCGGCAGGTGGAGGTAGGAGGATTGCCGTGAGGCCACCCTGAGACTACACAGTGAATTCCAGGTCAGCCTGAGGTAGAGCGAGACCCTACCTCAAAAAAACAAACAAATGTGCAAACAAACAAAAAAAAAAAAAAGAAGAAGCTGGGTGTGGTTTGAGGCAAGCCTGGGCTACATAGTGAATTCCAAGTCAACCTCCGCTAGAGTGAGACACTGCTTTTAAAAAGAGAGTGGAGCCAGGCGTGGTGGCGCACACCATTAGTTCCAGCACTCGGGAGGCAGAGGTAGGAGGATTGCTGTGAGTTCAAGGCCACCCTGAGACTACATAGTGAATTCTAGGCCAGCCTGGGCTAGAGCAAGACCGTACCTTGAAAAAGAAAAAAAAAAAAAAAAGAGAGAGGAAGGAGAGGCTGAAGAGATGGACTCAGCAGTTAAAGGTGCTTGCTTGCAAAGCCTGACAGCCTGGGTTCAATCTCCTAGTACCCAGGTAAAGCCATATATTCAAAGAGTCACATGCATCTAGAGTTTGTTTGCAGTGCAGGAGGCCCTAGTGGGCCCTATCTCTCTCTCTCTCTCTCTCTCTCTCTCTCTGTCTCTCTCTCTCTTTCTCCGTTTCACAAATAAACAAACAAATAAATAACAAAGAAGAGTGGAGTTCATGGTGACATCCAGTGTGCATGATTGAAGATTATGGCAGTACAGCCTGGGCTAGAGAGAGACCCTACCTCAAAAAACCAGAAAAGGGGGCTGGAGAGATAGCTTAGCCGTTAAAGCGCTTGCCTGTGAAGCCTAAGGACTCCAGGTTCGAGGCTCGAGTCCCCAGGACCCACGTTAGCCAGACGCACAAGGGGGCGCACGCGTCTGGAGTTCGTTTACAGTGGCTGGAGGCCCTGGTGCACCCATTCTCTCTCTCTCTCTCAGCCGCCGTCTCTCTCTGTCTGTCGCTCTCAAATAAATAAAAAAAAAATAAACAAACAAAAAAATGAAAAACAAAAAAATATCTGGCAGTACAAGGCTGCAGCAGCGGCCGTATCTCAGCATACCCACTCTATTCTCTGATTACACTGTGTCCTTAGGCTGGGATTCTCCAATCCTGCTTCTTGTGTTTTCTGAGCCCTTTGCCCAATGATATATATGTATATATTTTCCACAGTGATCATGAGTTGCCCAATAGCATTTCAGAAAGCTACTTACATCCGTCAGGTAGGTTTCTGAACTCTGCTCAACCCCCACAAGCTGTGCTCAGGGGTTCGTGCGCCCTCTCTTGCGGGATCTGCTTCCTCCTTGGTGTGCCCTGCTGGCGATCCCACAAGTCGTCCAGAAAAGGAATGAGCGCGCAGACAACCGTGCCACGGCTGGCATCTGAGCCAAAAGAGCAGTGAAGAACTTGAGTGCCAAATCCCTCACTATCTTTCTAATTTTTTTTTTCGTTTGTTTATTTATTTGAGAGCGACAGAGAGAGAGAAAGAGGCAGATAGAGAGAGAAAGAATGGGCGCACCAGGGCTTCCAGCCACTGCAAACGAACTCTAGACGCGTGCGCCACCGTGTGCATCTGGCTAACGTGAGTCCTGGGGAATCGAGCCTCGAACCAGGGTCCTTAGGATTCACAGGCAAGCGCTTAACCGCTAAGCCATATCTCTCCAGCCCTCTCACTATCTTTTTAAATTTCTTTTATTTTATTGATTAGAGAGAGAGGATGGCATGCCAGAGCCTTCAGCTGCTGCAAACGAACTCTAGACACATGCGTCACCTTGTGTATCTGGCTTATGTGGGTCCTGGGGAATCGAACTGGGTCCTTAGGCTTTGCAGGCAAACGCCTTAACCACTAAACCGTCTCTCCAGCCCAAATCGCTCACTTTTGTTATGCAGGGTGATGACACAATTAATGGTGCAGGAAGCCATGAAATGTCTATGATCATTCATTTTCTCCATCTCTAACATGATTCTACCAGGATCCAGCGATTGCTTATAGAACTTAAAGATCCATGAATGTGTGCAGCAAGTTTCTCTTGTCTTCCTTAGCACCTAGGTCATTTGAAAGATGCAGTGGACGGATGATGATGTAAGTTTGAGAAAGAGAATTCTGGGAAGAGAAGCTTAATATAGCCTTAATGTCTTTTTTTAATTTTTGTTTATTTTTATTTATTTGAGCGTGACAGACAGAGAGAAGGAGAGAGAGAGAGAGAGAGAGAATGGGTGCGCCAGGGCCTCCAGCCACTGCAAATGAACTCCAGACGCGTGCGCCCCCTTGTGCGTCTGGCTAACGTGGGTGGTCCTGGAGAATCGAGCCTCGAACCGGGGTCCTTATGCTTCACAGGCAAGCACTTAACCGCTAAACCATCTCTCCAGCCCCCTTAATGTCTTTTTTAAAGATATTTTTTAATGTTTTATTTATTTATTTGAGAGAGAGAAAGAGGCGGAGGGGAGGAAGGAGAGAGAATGGGTGCGCCAGGGCCTCCAGCCCACTGCAAATAAACTCCAGACACATGCACCCCCTTATGCATCTGGCTTATGTGGGTCCTGGAGAGGTGAACCGGGATCCTTTGGCTTTGTAGGCAAATGCCTTAACCGCTAAGCCATCTCTCCAGCCCATTTTTAAATATTTTTTGTTTATTTTTATTTATTTAAGAGAGAGAGAGAGAGAGACAGAATGGGCGCGCCAGGGCCTGTACTCACTGCAAACAAACTCCACTTTGTGCATCTGGCTTACGTGGGTACCATGGAGTTAATTGAACCTAGGTCCTTAGGCTTCACAGGCAAGTGCCTTAACCACAAAGCTATCTACTCAAGCCCTATCTTTTTTTTAAAAAAAAAAGATATTTTAAAATATTTAATGTCTTTAAAATTTTTTTTTTGTTTATTATTTGAGAGCCACAGACAGAGATAGAGAGAGAGAATGGGCACACCAGGGCCTCCAGCCACTGCAAATGAACTCCAGACGCGTGCGCCCCCTTGTGCATCTGGCTAACGTGGGTCCTGGGGACTCGAGCCTCGAACTAGGGTCCTTAGGCTTCACAGGCAAGCGCTTAACCGCTAAGCCATCTCTCCAGCCCTAATGTCTTTTTATAAAAAGAATTGTCTCAACTACGTGAGAACTAAAGACTCTGGCCTACGAGTGGAGCCAGCACTGAAGAGATCGCTGGTGTTCACTGAGGAGCCAGAGTTGCCGCTGCAGCCCTCAGTCAAAGGCCAAGTGGATGCACTTCCAGGCAGGCAAAGCCCGACTTGGGTGCGTCCCAGACGGCATGCTGGTCCATTTCTTCTTGGAAGAGGGCCCCAGGAATGCCTGCGAGCTTAGTCAAGATGGCTCTCCAAAAAAAGCGTTTTGAGTCTGTGTCAAAGGTGTTGACAGACTGTGGGGAGACCATCTGAATCTAGAAATCCAGCTACCTTAACTGTGTCAGTGTTCCACTCCTAGTTAAATTGGTTTTGAGTAAGACTCTTGGGGTTTTTTTGTTGTTGTTGTTGTTTTTACAAGGTAGGGTCTCACTCTAGCCCAGGCTGACCTGGAATTCACTGAGTGGTCTCAGGGTGGCCTCCAACTCACGGCAATCCTCCTACCTCTGCCTCCCAAGTGCTGGGATTAAAGGCATGGTGTGCCACTCTGCCCAGCTACTTTTTTATTTTTTATTTATTTATTTGTTTATTTATTTGAGGTAGGGTCTCACTCTAGCCGAGGTACTTTTTTTATTTTTTAAAAACATTTTATTTACCTATTTTATTTATTTATTTGAGACAGAGAGAGAGGAGAGAGAGAGAGCGAGAATGGGCATACCAGGGCCTCCAGCCACTGCAAACGAAGTCCAGACGCATGCACCACCACGTGCATCTGGCTTACGTGGGACCTGGAGAATCGAACATGGGTCCTTTGGCTTTGTGGGCAAGCGCCTTAACCACTAAGCCATTTTTCCAGCCCATCTCTTAACTTTTCTAAGCCCTCATTTTCTAATTTAGAGGGCTTGGAGTATTTGACTCACCAACTTAATGTCTCAAATATGACATCTTTATTATCATGGGTACTTCAAAATGTCCTTTAGCCCAAGTACAGACTTGGCCTCAATGTGGCAATGTCCTAGAAGAGCTTTGGATTCATTTCCCTAGTAACGTCTTCAAGTCAGGATGTTCAAGCCAGGGTTCAAGTAAAAAGGCAGAAAATAGCCCGGCGTAGTGGCGCAAGCGGTTAATCCCAGCACTCCAGAGGCAGAGGTAGGAGGATCGCCGTGAGTTCGAGGTCACCCTGAGACTCCATAGTGAATTCCAGGTCAATCTGGGCTAGTGTGAGACCCTACCTAGAAAAACCAAAAAGACAGAAAATGCTGACCCCTTTTAACTTGTAACTCTATACCCAGTTATAGAATTTTCTGCCCCCTTCCCGTCCCCCACCCTCTCTTTTTTGGTGGTGACATAGTGTTGAGCAGAACCCGGGTTTTCAAGTCCATTAAGCATGCATTCTGTCTGCCACTGAGCTGCAGCTCGCTTTCAGAGACCCTTTTGTTTTAGTGCTCAGGTTTTACCGCACGAGCTGGATTTCCAAGAGACCTGCTCCTAACCCAGACTTAGCTTCAGATTCACCCTGACGACCAAGAAAAAAAAAAAAAAAAAAAAAAAAATGGCCTGTGAGGTTTTAAACCTGTCCAGGCTTGGGTTTTTTTTTTTTTTTTTTTTTTCACGTGTCCACTCCACAACAACAATTGCTTTTCTTCGGTGAGGGTGTTGTGACTCCTTTGGCCCTTTGGGTTTCCAGTGACGGGCAGATTTGGAAGGTCGCAGGGGACAAGCAGAGAAGTGTCATCAGATTTCCTCTACTTCCTCCCTGGGGAGAGACCATGCAGCTGCAGAAGAGGGAGGGGGTGGCGGCAAGAAAGAAAAAGATGAGAATGGAAACAAAACCCCCCACCACCACCACCACCCGGCAGGGGGAGGTAGGGAAGGGAGACAGAATGGCAGCCGACTTTGGTACTCAGCTTGCCCGCAACAATCTTAATACCCTGCATTGCTGTGGGAAGAGGAGCCCAGACTTTCCCCCACCCCCCGCCCCCACCCGCACCCCTAAATCCAGGCGCCCCGACACGATTGCAAAAGCCACACCCATCGGCCCACAGACAGCCAGAGCTGCCCAAGAACCTGTGAGACACCTTGGGAGGCGACCCAAGTTTCTGGAGACATCCCTTGTTTACAATAAAAATAAAAAAAAATTTTTTTTTAAAGCTTGCCTTTTGTGCATGGTGGATGCTTGAACCCCCAAACCCCGGGTAATGTGGGGGAATTGTGTGTGTGTGTGTGGGGGGGTGTTGCTTACAGGGCTGCTGTGCAGAGCTGGAATAATAAATAATTAATCTGCTTAATGAAAAGTTCATTGCAGGAATTGTGCCCTGCGCTCTGTTTGTGGGGCTCACCGCCAGTCTCCCCCCCCACACACACCCCACACCCCCACCAGCTGGCATGAAGGCAGGGCGGACCCAGAAAGCACGCGAAGGAGCTTTGATGTCAATAGAGGTAGGCAGGGCAGGCCCCGGTGGAAAACTGTGAAGTCAGCACTTATCTCGGGCAGCTCCTCCCTTGCCCTGGCTTCCCCTTCCTCCACCCCTTCCTCCCCCCACACACATCGGAGAACAGCTTCTAATTTCGGGGGGGGGGAATATATGAAAACCTGCTGTCACAAGATAGGAGTCCCCCCCCCAACTCCACCCCCTGCTTGCAAGGCTCCAGCTATCACACACAGCCTGCAGGATTGCATTCCATGCATTTCCTTGGAGAAGCAACCCCCCCCCCTCTTCCTCTGTGTGCTCACAGTGAAACCCCAAGTGTTTTTGGGGGGGGGCCTCAAGCCTGAAGCTGTCTTCTTGCCTCCTGGGGCTTTTAAAAAGAGAGAGAGAGAGAGAGAGAGAGAGGATTACTCTGAAGGGCTTCAAACCAATACAGCTGCTTGGTTTGTGGCTCACATTTGAACCACAAATTATAAAATGATAAGTCTCCGTTCAAGTCTCTTCCAGGAAAGACGATGATGTTGCGAACATGAAATTTACAATCTCATGAACTGTAGGAAAGTGGTGGTGGGGGGCGGGGGAGCGTCTAGCTGGTGGCTTTTAATTCTCACCCATTCTCCTGCTGGAGATGTTTTCTGTCCAGTGACCTTTGTTCCTGAGAAGACAAGAAGGAATCAAGATCAGGGAGGGCTGGGGAAAAAACGTCAGGGGCTCCGCGCTTGATTATGTAATGGCCGCTTTCGTTTCGTGAGCAGTCAAGGAAAGTTAAGAATTTTCTTTATTTTTTATTTCTTTATTTTTTAATTTTTTTATTTTTTTTTTTTGTCCTTGGGCACTTCGTAGGCAGAGGAGCTCTCTTCACACACTGCCTGGGGAATGTGAAGTTTGTAGTGGGTCGGGGCTGTTTGAAAGAATTCGAGCCTTTTCTTTTTTAAGGATCTGTTCTGTGATTTGTGCAAGATTGCACCATGGATTGGTTCCCATGAAAATAACATTCTCTGGCATTCTCTGGCCAGGGTCTGTTCAGTGACGTACGAGTGGGACAACTCATGCATGATTTCGCTGTTGATGACCTATGCCAGAGCTCTGGTGGGCACGGGGCAGGAGAGAGGAAAAAGAAAAGAAAGAAAAAAAAACCACCTAGGCACACTGACCCCCGGTTTGGAGGTTCTGGGGTCACAGGAGCTTCTCCAGCGCAGTGCCTCAGTTACACACCATGACCAGGGGTTCTCCAAGGCCACTCCAGCCTCCAGGACCTGGACCTTCAGGTCACGAGTCATATCCAACTCCCAGATTACACTTCAGACCCTCCCGTGTGTCTCCCCCCCCCCCCCCCCGCGGTTCTTGTGTCCCTCCTAGGTGCAGTTAACGCTCGCTGGCCAATGTCACGTCACATTACCTATTGTCTCGCCGCCCCCAACCCCACTGCTGGCCCTGCCGCTTCTCCTGCTATCATCACTGTTGCTTTTTCTGGGATCCTTCAAATTGTGGAGAGAGAGTTCTTTTCCTGTGATTATAGTTCTTTCTTCCAATTTTGACTAGTCTGGCGTCTCTATGATTATAGTTCGTTAGGACTCCCAAGGCAAGACAGGAAACTTTTTTTTTTTTTTTTTGAGGTAGGGTTTCACTCTACCTCAGGCTGACCTCCTGCAACTCACTCTGTAGTCTCAGGGTGGCCTCGAACTCACGGCGATGCTCCTCCCTCTGCCTCCCGAGCGCTGGGATTAAAGGCGTGCGCCACCAAGTCCGGCAGAGAGAGAACTTTTTTCATGCTTGCTTATTTCTATTTTTTTTTCAATAGCGTTTACTATAGTTTATTTTTGCAGAGAGGTATAAAGAAGAACGCAATCGTGGTTATTAATCATTGAAATAAAAGTAATACACACGGGCTGGAGAGATGGCTTAGCGGTTAAGCGCTTGCCTGTGAAGCCTAAGGATCCCGGTTCGAGGCTCGATTCCCCCAGGACCCACGTTAGCCAGATGCACAAGGGGGCGCAGTCGTCTGGAGTTCATTTGCAGTGGCTGGAGGCCCTGGTGCGACCATTCTCTCTCTCTCTATCTGTCTCTTTCTCTCTCTGTCTGTCGCTCTCAAATAAATAAATAAAAATAAACAAAAAATTTTTAAAAAAAGTAATACACACACATGGGGAAAAGATTAAATAAAACAGTTAAAAAAGAAAAGAAAAGGATGGTCTAAAAGGAACAAATAAAAAAAAGCTCCCTCTTTTGCACCCGAATTTCTTTCAAAAACATAACCATTCTTACTATTTTTCGTTCATCTTTACTCCCTACTTGTGTATGTCCTTTAACAAAACTATATGAAAGAGATCTAACTGTATTTATTATTCTGCATTTCACTTTCCACCTCAAATGCCCCAAATCAGGGAACTTTGTACATGTGCAAGGCAGCAGTTGTACGCCCTTTTCTTTCTCTCTTTCTTTCTTTCTTTCTTTCTTTCTTTCTTTCTTTCTTTCTTTTTTTTTAGTAGGGTCTCGCTACTCAAAAAACATGGGCTAAAAAGTCAAGCATTGTGGCACATGCCTTTAATCCCAGCACTCTGAGCTATAGGGAGACCCTACCTCAAAAAAAAAAAAAAAAAAAAAAAACCAGGGCTGGAGAGATGGCTTAGTGGTTAAGACACATGCCTGTGAAGCCTAAGGACCCAGGTTCAATTCTCCAGATCTCACATAAGCCAGCTGCACAAGGTGGCACATGCATCTGGAGTTTGTTTGTAGAAGCTGGAGGCCCTGACACGCCCATTTGTAACTTTCCATCTCTCTCTCCCTCTCTCTGCCTCAAATAAATAAATAAAATACATAAATAAAATGTTTAAAAAAACACAACCTGGGCTAGACCAGGCTAACCTGGAATTCACTATGTTGTCTTAGGCTGGCCTCAAATTCACAGAGGTCCTCCTACCTCTGCCTACAGTAGGGATTAAAGTCATGTGGCACCATGCCCAGCTATACTCCCTACTCCTAACGTTTGCGTCCTCTTGGTTAGAAAAGCATGTGTCTGTCTTGCTTTCTTGCCACTCAGGGTCTGATTAGCATACTTTGAAGAATAATTTACATATTCAAGGTTCAACTCTGCTCTTTTCTCCTAAAGATCATTATGCCTACAGGGAGAGAGCCTTCTGCTGGTCAGAGCGGGTGAAAGTCCGCCCAATTCTGAGTGTCAAGAGGGGTGGCGCATGCCTTTAACCCCAGCGCTTGGGAGGCAGAGGTAGGAGGACCGCCTTGAGTTCGAGGCCACCCTGAGACTACAGAGTGAATTCCAGGGCAGCCTGAGGTAGAGTGAGACCCTACCTTGCGGGGGGGGGGGACAATTCTGGATGTCACTAGTATGGGAAGCCTATCTGTCTCCTGCTTAATATGAGCTGACATACAGTAGAGCATCTCTCCCAGCCTGATATTCGTTCGATTCCAGTTTGTTCGACATCTTAGCAGGGAAGAACACTGCTCTCTGCTGGGCCTTTTCACGGTCCTCAAATGTCACTTCTTCCATAGTTGTATCAAAATACACTTAAGTTTCCTAATGATGGATGTATTCTTTGTTTGCGCAACTACACTTCAATGAACTTTTTTGTTTGGTTGGTTTTTCAAGGTAGGGTCTTGCTGTAGTCCAGGCTGACCTGGAATTCACTATGTAGTCTCAGGGTGGCCTCGAACTCACAGTGATCCTTCTACCTCTGCCTCCCAAGCGTTGGGGTTAAAGGCAGGGCATCACCATGCCCAGCTCATGAGCACTTTTTGTTTACATACTTGGTGTACTTTTTACAAACACGTGGAAGAGTGAGTTCTTTATAGAACAATTGCTGGGCCAAAGATAGGTGTTTTTGGGTCCCAAAGCTGGAAGAAAAGGTCTATCCTTAACATTAATACAGGGTTGGAAGAAATGCCTCAGAAATAGGGCTAGAGAGATGGCTTAGAGGTTAAGGCATTTACCTGAGAATCCAAAGGACCCAGGTTCAATTCCCCAGGACCCACATAATCCAACTGCAGAAGGTGGCGCATGCATGCTGAGTTTGTTTACAGTGGCTGAAGGCCCTGGTGCACCCATCCTCTCTCTCTCTCTTCTCTCTCTCTCTTTCTCCCTTTCTATGTCTCTCTCTCAAATAAATAAAATTTAAATTTAAAAAGATTAAAAATCAATAAATTAAAGGTTGGGCACGGTGGCGCACGCCTTTAATCCCAGCACTCAGGAGGCAGAAGTAGGAGGATCACCATGGGCTCGGGGCCACCCTGTGACTACATAGTGAATTCCAGGTCAGCCTGGGCTAGAGTGAGACCCTACCTCGAAAAACAAAAAACAACAAAAACAACTGATTCTTCTCCCTCTCTCTCTCTCTCTTGCTCTCTCTCTCTCTTTCTCTCTCTCTGTACTGGAGATCAAAATTGGGGCTTTGTTACTTACATGTGCCAGACAAGTGATCTACCACTAAGCTACAACCCCAGCATGCAAGTTGATCCTTATAAGGGTAATAATTAACACAGATTCATTCCTTACTATGTGCCAAGTTCTTGCTAAGCACTTTATGTGTAGTAATACTTTTGGTCTTCATTATGCCCTTCCATCGTGACCATTATTATCTCTATGTATTCTGCAGTTGAAGGTCAAAAATTGTTCATTAGCTAGTTGATATTCACACAACTGGTCACAGTAGAGAAGATGGAATTCATGACCATACTTCTGTGATACCAGAGCCTCTATGACTAAGCTGAGTAATGGGTGTTCTTCATGGCGTGGCCTGGCGTTTGAAAACGTGGGGTGGAGCTACAGAGATGGCTTAGCAGTTAAGGTGCTCGCGTGAAAAGCCAAAGGACCCAGGTTTGATTCTCCAGGGCCCACTTAAGCCAGATGCACAAGGTGGCCCATCATCTGGAGTTCCCTTTGCAGTGGCTGGAGGCCCTGGCATGCCCATTTTCTCTCGCTAAAAAAAACAAAAACAAAAACAAAAACAAATAGAAAATATGTGGTGACTTTTGCTTCAGGATTCAGCTCACACATTTGTACATATATAGTGAAGGGATTAAGAGTACAGACTCTTCACCCACACTGAGTTCAAATCCCAGCCAGGCTTCTTACTTCTTACCTGTCATGTGACAGGCACCTCAGTTTTCTCATCTGCTAAATGGAGAATTTTTATTTTTTCTGTTTTTTTCAAGGTAGGGTCTCAGTCTAGCCCAAGTTGACCTGGAATTCGCTATATAGTCCCAGGCTGGCCTAGAACTCACTGATCCTCCCTCAACTCTTGAATGCATAATGGTGACGGGCCATGGCCTTCAAAACCGTGCTTGATGGTCTCCCAGAGCGCTAGGATTTGAATGCCACAGTACAAAATGATTCATGTTTTTGTCCATTAATGCTCCAGGGGTTTCCTTATACGAGGTCCATTTCAGAGTCCATAGAAATCAGTGCTCTGCAAAACTGCCCGGAATGCTCGGCGGCCAGCCGACCTCGCTACGTGCCCTGCGTAACTTCCTGTGCGTGACGTCGGCTTGCATCCCTCGGAGCCACAGCTGTGCTTGTAAGTGAAGGTTGTTTGTTTGTTTGTTTGTTTGTTTTGGGGGGGTTCATTAGCTTGTTTTTTGGGGGGTTGTTTCCGAGCTAGGGTCTCACTCCAGCCCAGGCTGACCTGGAATTCACTAGGTAGTCTCAGGGGTGGCCTCGAACTCACGGCCATCCTCCCACCTCTGCCTCCTAAATGCTGGGATTCAAGGCGTGTGCCACCACGCCTGGCCCGAAAATGGAGATTTGTTTTAAATTTATTTATATTTATATATTTATTTATTTATAAGAGGGAGGGAGAAAGAGAGAGAGAAAGAATGGGCACACCAGTGCCTCTAGCAACTGCAAACAAACCCCAGATGCATGTGCCACCATGTGCATCTAGCTTACATGGGGCCTGAAGAATTGAACCTGGGTCCTTCGGCCTCACAGGCAAGTGCCTTAACTGCTAAGCCATCCCTCCAGCCTGAAGATGGAGATTTTGTTTCTTTGTTTGTTTGTTTGTTTTTTGAGTCTTGACATTATTTTATTTTTATTTTTTTAATTAATTTAACTTTTATTAACAACTTCCATGATTGTAAGCAATATCCCATGGTAATTCCCCCCACACACACTTTCCCCTTTGAAACTCCCCTCTCCATCATATCCCCTCTCCCTCTCAATCAGTCTCTCCTTTATTTTGATGTCATGATCTTTTTCCTCCTCTTATAAGGGTCTTGTGTAGGTAGTGTCAGGCACTGTGAGGTCATGGATATCCAGGCCATTTTGTGTCTGGAGGAGCACATTATAAGGAGTCCTACCCTTCCTTTGGCTCTTACATTCTTTCCGCCACCTCTTCCGCAATAGACCCTGAGTTTTGGAAGGTGTGATAGAGATATTGCAGTGCTGAGCACTCCTCTGTCACTTCTCAGCACCATGGTGCCTTATGAGTCATCCCAAGGTCTCTGCCATCTGAAAAGAGAAGTTTCTCTAACCAAAAGTGAGAGTAGCATTAATATATGAGTATGGACATTAAGAGAAGTGCTTGCTGGGCAGTTTGATGAGCATAGTATATACATTTAGCCAGACAGCAGCAGACGTTACACCCCTAGGGTTCATGACTAGCCCTGTTTTAAGTTTTCAGTATCAGGGATGTATTCCCTCCCATGGAGCGGGCCTCCAATCCATTAGAGGGTGGTTGGTTTCCACCATGACAGACATGCCACTATTACACCCATTGGCTCATTTGGCCTGGCTGGCCAAATATAAGGCTTGAAGTGTCCACTGTTGAGTAGTGTCTCACTCTAGCTCAGGCTGACCTGGAATTTACTCTGTATTCTCAGGGTGGCCTCGAACTCACAATGATCCTCCTACCTCTGCCTCTGGGATTAAAGGTGTGCACCACCACGCCCGACTATTGTTGAGTATCTTCACTGGTGTTTTCTCTCTCTCTCATTGAACTGCATGCAGCATGGCTTTTTCCAGCTTTCTGTCAGCTGGTCTACATGGAGGAGGTTTTCAGCTCAGCTCCAGTAGGATTTGTCAGTGACTTTGCAGCCCAAGTATGTGGAGTCTTCAGCAGTAGGGTCTTACCATCTATTCCTGGTGGGAAACCAAGGGCCTCGGCAATGGCCTGTAATGTCTTGGGGGTATCAGTGACCTCCCTGGCCAACAACTCACTGGAAGGTATTGAAGATGGAGATTTTTAAGATTACATTATTTAATATTTGTAAAGTACTAAGGCATTTATAGTGCCTGGCATCAAGTAAGTCCTTGTTAAGGCAAATAAATTCATTTATTGTACAGTTTTTTTTTCATGGAAAAAGCAGCATATGGATTTATATTTGTATTATAGCAAAAAAAAAAAATTCACACAATGTACAAGTACATATCATAAAAAGTGAAAGTGCTGGGCGTGGTGGCGCGCACCTTTAATTCCAGCACTCGGGAGGCAGAGGTAGGAGGATCGCCATGAGTTCAAGGCCACCCTGAGACTACAGAGTGATTTCCAGGTCAGCCTGAGCTAGCAGTGAGACCCTACCTTGAAAAAGCAAAAAAAAAAAAAAAAAAGTGAAAGGAAGACACTGTAAGCATCTACCACCACCTGACCTGACTGAAGGCACTGGTTAGTGATTGTGTTTTCAGACCTTATTTTTTGTGTGTGTGTGTGTGTGTGTGTGTGTGTGTGTGTACACATACATGGGGTAGCTAAGTATTTAATAAGAGGACACTGGAACAAGACCAACTGAATTCCAGTCCCACTTCACTTACCTATCAGCCATATGACTCCAGGTAACTTAACTAACTTCTCTGCAAGCTGATGTTCCCATTAATTTCTATAATGAAGAAAAAAAAAAGAACACTGGCCAGGCGTGGTGGCGCACACCTTTAATCCCAGCACTGGGGAAGCAGAGGTAGGAGGATCGCTGTAAGTTTGAGGCCACCCTGAGACTACATAGTGAATTCCAGGTCAGCCTGAGCTAGAGTGAGACCCTACCTTGAAAAATGAAAGAAAAAAAAAAAGTCTGCTCTATTACAGAGATTAAATGACTTAATATATGTTAAGCTCTTAAGCGCTGTGGTGAACATTAGATCTCATAATTATTATTCCTAAGAATGCTATTGCGAAACTTGCTTCCTTGTTGATAATGTACTTTAGGGATTATTCCACAGCAGTATAGAGTTCTCTCTCTCTCTCTCTCTCTTTTGTTTTATCTCATTTTATGTTTTTAAATTTATTTATTTATTAAAGACAGAGAGTGAAAACAGGCTCACCAGGGCCTCTAGCCACTGCAAATGGACTCCAGACACATGTGCTGCCATGTGCGTCTGGCTTATGTGGGCTCTGGAGAGTCGAACCTGGGTCCTTAGGCTTTGCAGGCAAGCTCCTTAACCTCTAAGCCATCTCTCCAGCCCAAGTTCTCATTTGAAAAGTGGCAACTTAGTACTTCATACCATGAACCACACTGTGGTTTATTTACATATGTCCCGATTTGAGCTGTCTCTAGCATTTGTGTTCTTTCTCCTCTGAGAACATAGGGTTGACTGCAAGTCATAGATAAATACATTCCATTTTATTTACTTAACAAATACACATAATCCAACATTTACCTCATAAATGTAACTCCTTTACCATGGCAGTAAGCACATGCTCAGTGGAGTAAAATGAACCTGTCTCAGGACAGTCTCATTCCTTAATAGTAGGTGAACAGGGCTGGAGAGATGGCTTAGTGGTTAAGGCACTTGCCTGCAAAGCCTAAGGACCCAGGTTGGATTATCCAGAGCCCGCATTAGCCAGACGTACAAAGGTGAGGCAAGCTCAATGTCACACGTGCCCACTAGGTGGCGCAAGTGTCTGGAGTTTGATTTCAGTGGCTGAGGCCCTGGTGTGCCAATTCTCTCTCCCTGTCTCTCTCTCTCACTTGCCCTTGCTAAAAATAAATAAATAAATAAATAAAATAGTAGGTGAACAAATGTAGCTCATTTAATACAATAGTCCTGAGCCAGGCCTGGTGGTGCACGCCTTTAATCTTAGCACTCAAGAGGCAGCAGTAGGAGGATTGCCATGAGATCGAGGCCACCCTGAGACTTGAACTCCAGGTCAGCCTGGGCTAGAGTGAGACCCTACCTCGAAAAACAAAAAAAACAAAAAACAAAAACAAAAACAAAAAAACCAACAACAACAAAAAAACCCAAAAACCTCATCCTATCACATTTCACATCATGTTATGGATGGGAAGGTAGTTTTTGTGGAATATACTTAGGAATATACCAGTAATATATTTTTCTTCTTCTCCTTCTTCCGCCCTACCCCCCCAGGTAGGGTTTCACACTAGCTCAGACTGATCTGAAATTCACTCTGTATTCTCAGGCTGTCCTCAAACTCAGGGCGATTCTCCTACCTCTGCCTCTCGAGTGCTGAGATTAAAGGCCAACATGCCTGGCTTTTTGTTGTTGTTGTTAACCAGTAATCTTTTTTAAAGGTTTTATTTTTATTTATTTGAGACAGAGAGAGAGAGAGTGAGAATGGGTGCACCAGGGCCTTTAGCCACAGCAAACTCCAGTCGCGTGCACCACCATGTGCACCTGGCTTACGTGGGACCTGGAGAATCGAACCGAGGTCCTCAGGCTTCACAGGCATGCACCTTTAACCACTAAGCCATCTCTCCAGCCCGAGGAATATACCAGTGATCTTAAGAGTAGCATGACTGCTGTTTCAACCTAACTCCTTGCACTGTTCATGACGACAGCCCTTCAGTGTTGAGAATTCATCCGCTTATGTGGTGCCCATAGCTTGCCTTCAGAGGCCCTGGGCCTGAGCGGTCAGTTCTGCATCTCTGTGCCACACTGGCCTGCTGCTGAGCAAACCCACAGTGCGGGGCAGCAGACAGCCTCGAAATAAAAAACAGCTGGGCGTGGTGGCACACGCCTTTCATCCCAGCACTCGGGAGGCAGAGGTAGGAGGATCGCCGTGAGTTCGAGGCCACCCTGAGACTACATAGTGAATTCCAGGTCAGCCTGGACTAGAGTGAGACCCTACCTCGAAAAAAAATAAAAAACCAAAAAAAAAAAGAATAAAAATAAAAAAAAAAAAACAAGTGTGTGTTGTGGTTGGTTGTGGAACAGTGCATTTCCAGTTAGGTCGGTTAGATGGCTCAACGCTCATGCATACAACCTTCCCTTTTGCAGATGCCCCCGGTGCCTTTCACGACTGACTTGGCCAACTCAAATTCCTAAAATGTAAAGTTCCCAAAGAAAGTGTGGTCAGAAGTTTCCCAGTAAAAACATGAGCGTCTCCTCTTTGCCCTCCATCAGGGTTCCCATCCCTACCCTTAGGCAACTTTAGCTTTTAGACATGTGTACTAAATGTCTTTTCTTTAAAGATATGAGTGAAATATTTCTTTTGGAGCATGTCCAGAGAATCTGGGGAAATGCACACTTGACATTAGCTACAGGGAAACTTTTTATTTTTTAATTGGAAGAACAAAAAAATAAATAAAAGTAGGGCAAACTATAGGCTTATCTTATTTACAAGTCAGGATATCTTTCCAAATGGAAGACTTTTATGAAACGCAAACAAAATCTTTGCTTTGTTAATGAAAAGATACAAACATACACATGTAATATAATGTTCTGGAAAGTTTGTGTATTAATGATAAGAGCATCCATTTTCAATTCAAAAGTTCTCATCCTAGCACATTAAAACCTTCATTTTCTCTTAAAAATAAACCATCTTTGGATTGTGTTCTTACAAAAAGAAAGTACATAAAACTGATCTTCCACCCACCCCGAAGCTTGACTTTTGGCTCATGGTGCTTCCTGCCCTGTTCCAGCTGTGACATGTTGAAAGTAGACTTGGAAATTGTGGACTTTGCTGTAGTCTGTGAGCCTTTGTTGTGACTTGGGCCCTTTGCTTTTTAGGATAGGGTGGGAGGGACTGGAGAAAGTCCTGATAGAAATAGGGAAGGGGCCAGGCGTGGTGGTGCACACCTTCAATCCCAGCACTCGGGAGGCAGAGGTAGGAGGATCGCCGTGAGTTCAAGGCCACTCTGAGACTCCATAGTGAATTCCAGGTCAGCCTGAGCTAGAGTGAGACCCTACTTAAAGAAAGAGAGGAGAGAGAGAGGGAGGGAGGGAAGAAGGAAGGAAGGAAGAAAGGAAAGAAGAAGAAAAGAAAGAAATAGGGAAGGGGCCGGGTGTGGTGGCTGCAGGCCTTTGATCCCAGCACTGGGAGGCAGAGGTAGGAGGATCACTGTGAGTTTGAGGTCATGCAGAGAGTACATAGTGAATTCCAGGTCAGCCTGAACTAGCCTGAGATCCTACCTTAAAAAAAAAAGAAAGATAGGAATAAAGAAATAGGGAAAGGGCCCGGTGTGGTGGCATACACTTTCAATCCCAGCAGAGGTAGGAGGATCACCATGAGTTCGAGGCCACCCTGAAACTACCTAATGAATTCCAGGTCAGCCTGAGCTAGAGTGAGAATCTACCTTAAAAAAAAAAAAAAAAAAGTAAGTAAAAAGAAAGAAAGAAAGGAAAGAAAAATAGAAATAGGGAAGGGGTCTCCAAGGAACTCCTCTCCACACCTCTGCTGGCCACACCTTTCACGGGAACAAATTGCCTTTACTTAAGCCAACCTCTCTCACAGTGTTGGGATAGGAAAAAGGGCTTGGTTTACCTTTGATCACGGTGCATAAAACTACAGGTTGAATATAGGAAAATATACTAGCAGAATTGCTAAGACCAGAGTCAGAAGTTGATTGCAAAGGCGGTGATCCATTTTCATTTAAATGTGTACATATACATTCAGCCCCCATAACCTCCCATGATATAGTGAATCGGCCCTGCTCAAGAAGACCCGGCAGCCATATGTTGTTTTGTGTTCTTTTTGTTGTTGTTGTTTGTCTCACTCTGGTCCAGGCTGACCTGGGATTCACTATGTAGTCTCAGTGGCCTCCAACCCAAGGCAGTCCTCCTACCTCTGCCTCCCAAATGCTAGGATTAAGGGAATGCGACACCACACCGAGCCCCAGCAGCCAGATTTTGAACCATCTGATGATCGGATCTCATGGCTGATTGGATCACAGTGTGCACCTGATCAGAAGGCAGCCAATCAGTACACCGGGCTAAGTTCCTGTCCCCTGTATCTGTGTCACAAAAGGCACACCAAGGGAAGGGGAAGACTCTATTACTGTCATGGTCATTGTGCTAATTGCCATGTGCTAATAAAGTTTTTTTTTTTTTTTTTTTACTTTTTACAAGCTGATACAGTGTCAATTAGAATATCTTTTTTTAATTTTTATTTTTTTGAGGTAGGGTTTCATTCTAGTAGTCTCAGGGTGGCCTTGAACTCATGGTGATCATCCTACCTCTCCCTCCCAAATGTTGGGACTCCTTCCTTCCTTCCTTCCCCTCCCTCCATTTCTTCCTCCCTCCCTCCCTTCCTTCCTTCCTCCCTCTTTTCTTTCCTTCCTTCATTCCTTCCTCACTCCCTCTCTTCCTTCCTTCCTTCGGCCATCCCTTCCTTTCTTCCTTTCTCTCTGTGTTCCTTCATTCCTTCTTCCCTCCCTCTTTTCTTTCTTTCTTTCTTTCTTTCTTTCTTTCTTTCTTTCTTTCTTTCTTTTCTTAAGGTAGGGTCTCACTCTAACTCAGGCTGACCTGGAATTCACTATGTAGTCTCAGGGTGGACTGGAACTCTCAGCGATCCTCCTATCTCTGCCTCCTGAGTGCGGATTAAAGGCGTGCGCCACCACGCCCAGCCTCACATTAATGTTTCTTAATGTTCTTACACTTGAGCTAACTGGAAGGAGTGATGGACATAGTTACTGCTGAAATAAAGCCAAATTAAAGCACTCTCCAATAGGCCATAAAATAGGGCCAAAATAAAGGGGACTGAGGAATCAGGAAAGTCCAAGGCAGAAGTAACAACAACAGGCGAAGCGCTGGGATGTAGCTCAGTTAGTAGAGCACTTTCCTAGCATGCATGAAGCCCTGGCTTGCCTCACCAGCTCGGTATAACCTGAGCATGCCTTTAACACGGCACTCAGAAGTGGAGACGAGAGGATCAGGAGTTTAATGTCATCCTAGCTACATAGGGAGCTCAAGGTCAGGCTGAGCTACGTGAGAACCAGTCTAAAAGAGAGGCAGACAAAGAATAAAAACAGGGGGCTGGGACTGGAGAGATGGCTTAGCCATTAGGGCATTTGCCTGCAAAGCCAAAGGATACCCATTCGATTCTCCAGGACCCACCTAAGCCAGATGCACAAGGGGGCGCATGCGTCTGGGGTTTGTCTGCAGTGGCTGGAGGCCCTGCCGTGCCCATTCTCTCTCTCTCTTTCTCTCTCCCCCTCTTTCTCTCTCTCAAATAAATAAATAAAATATTTTTAAAAAATAAAATAAAATAAAAACAGGGGCTGGAGAGAGGGCTTAGCAGTTACGGTGTTTCGCCTACAAAGCCAAAGGACCTTGGTTCAATTCCCCAGGACCCACGTAAGTCAGATGCACAAGGAGGCGCATGTGTCTGGAGTTTGTTTGCAGTGGCTGGAGGCGCTGGTGCACCCATTCTCTCTCTCTCTCACTCTCTCTCTCTCTTTCTCAAATAAATAAATAAATAAATAAAATAAAAACAGGCACTGTGATCCTGACCTTGTGTTAAATGGCAGAAACCAGGATCAGAAACCCAGGATCAATACTCTCACTAATTGTTTCTACCTTATAAAGCAGAACTGTCCCCTTGGGAAATGTCAGCGGCAAAGGGGAGCAGGGAGCCCACTTCTCGGGCCAGCCAGACTCATCTGATGTGGGGCGTTAGGCCATGAAGGCTTTCAGGGTTATAGTCACATTCACACCAGCAGTCTCAGCACCCCCTTAAGTGTGTCCCTCAACACAAAGATGACCATGAGCAGCTCAGAGTCCCAGGAGGACAGAGATGTACAGGGCATAGTCCATGGTGCAGCACCGTGGACTCTGCTCTCAAATGGAGAGTACGGCTCAAGGAAAATGTCTATGCAGGCTCTTCGACAAGCACGCTGACAGCAAGCAGTTCTTTTCTCTGACTTCATCCATTCGTGGGAAGTAGTCCCCCAGAGGCAGCCCTCTGGGCCTCTGTTCTATAGCTTAAGTCCTCTGTATCATAATTCTGTGGTAGACAAGTGTGTGTGTGTGTGTGTGTATGGACATGGGTGAAGAGGCCAAAGGCATTACCTGTTCTCCTCTATTTTCTTCCACTTTATTTCCTTGAGACAGATTTTTTAAAAAATTTTTATTTACTTACTTGACAGAGAGAAAGAGAGAGGGAGGATTGGCACGTCAGGGCTTCCAGCCACTGCAAACCCAGCTCCATATGCATGCGCCTCCTTGAGCATCTGGCTAACGTGGATCCTGGGGAATCGAACCTGGGTCCTTTGGCTTTGCAGGCAAATGCCTTAACCACTAAGCCATTCCTCCAGCCCACCTTTTTTTGGGGGGGTTTAGACTGGTTGAAAACCCATAGGAGGCTGATAAAATGGCTTAGTGGTTAAGGCATTTGCCTGCGAAGCCTAAGGACCCCGGCTCAAGTCCTCAGGACCCACGTAAGCCAGATAGGATATTGTTTACAATTATGGAAGTTGTCAATACAAAAAAGAAAGAAAAAATTTAAAAAATAAGTAGTATAGGACTAGAGATGGCTTAGCAGTTAAACACTTGCCTGCAAAGCCTAAGGACTCCAGTTCGATTCCCCAAGACCCACATAAGCCAGATGGACAAGGTGGCACATGCATCTGGAGTTTGTTTGCAGTGGCTGGAAAGCTGGTCTGACCATTCTCTCTCTCTCT
This sequence comes from Dipus sagitta, assembly GCA_036346955.1. Taxonomy (NCBI): domain Eukaryota; kingdom Metazoa; phylum Chordata; class Mammalia; order Rodentia; family Dipodidae; genus Dipus; species Dipus sagitta. Next base: position 12,249,312 of record CM070793.1, on the reverse strand, counting down.
TCTCTCTCTCTCTCTTTGCCTCTTTCTCTCTCTGTCACTCTCAAATAATAAATAAAATAAATAAAAATTAAAAATATGTATGGATGAGGAATATTTTATTTATCTCTGTGCAGAATATAAATTAGTAGGAGAGGGCTGGAGAGATGCCTTAGCGGTTAAGCACTTGCCTGTGAAGCCTAAGGACTCTGGTTCGAGGCTTGATTCCCCAGGACCCACGTAAGCCATATGCACAAGGGGTCGCATGCATCTAGAGTTTGTTTGCAGTGGCTGGAGGCCCTGGTGTGCCCATTCTCTCTATCTGTCTCTCTTCTATATCTCTCTCCAGTTGCAAATAAATAAATAAATATTAAAAAAAAATAAACCAGGGCTGGAGAAATGGCTTAGCGGTTAAGGCGCTTGCCTGCAAAGCCAAAGGATCCCGGATCGATTATCTAGGACCCACATCATAAGGGGGTGCACACGCCTGGAGTTCGTTTCCAGTGGCTGGCGGCCCTCACACACCCATTCTCTCTCTCTCAAATAAATAAAATATTTTTTAAAAAGTTTCCAAGCTGGGTGTGGTGGTGCAAGCCTTCAAAAAAAAAAAAAAACTAAATAAATAAAATAAACCAAAATAGAATGAAAAATTGCTATGTAGGGAATGGTGATTATAGAGAAGAAGCCATCTACAGGTAGCTAGTAAAAAGTAGAAATCAAGCTCTCCCTCTGACAGAGACGGGAGAGAGAACTTGGTTGGTTTCCTTTGCTTGCAAGCACACTTGGATACCCTCAATTCTAAAACTGTGCTTTTTTTTTTTTTTTTTTAACTATATGTCAGTTCAAATTAGTATTCTTTCTGCTCTTCTTTATTCATCCAGTAGCAGATTTACTGAGCACCCGTCAGATGCAGGGGCTTTTCCAGGAGACAAAACTTTTCCCATGTTCTCGAAACTGTACCCTGTGTTGTTTCTTCCCATCTTCAGATCACCTCCTTAGTCTTTAACCTCCCATGAATGTACTTCTTTCCCCACTGTAGTAGTTTGAATGTATGTTCCCCATAGATTCAGATTTTTTTTTCCCCTGGTTTGGAGGTAGGGTCTCACTCTAGCCCAGGCTGACCTGGAATTCACTATGGAGTCTCAGGGTGTCCTCGAACTCATAGCGATCCTCCTACCTGTGCCTCCCAGGTGCTGGGATTAAAGGTGTGCGCCACCACACCCAGCTGAAAAGAAATATTATGCAGGCTCAAATATTGAATAGCATCCATAGTCATTTTCTTTGGAGTATATAATATTGAATAGCATCCATAGTCTTTTTTGGTTTTTTTTGTTGGTTTTTTTTTTTGTTTGTTTGTTTGAGGTAGGGTCTCACTCTAGCCCAGGCTGACCTGGAATTCACTGTGTAGTCTCAGGGTGGTCTTGAACTCATGGTGATCCTCCTACCTCTGCCTCCCGAGTGCTAGGATTAAAGGCGTGCGCCACCACGCCCGGCTAGCGTCCATAGTATTTTCAGATGAGATAGGGCGCGTTCAGGGTGGAACGATCATAGATGCCACTGTGGCACTATGCGGCACTAGTATGACTTGCTTCCTGCTGCTATTTTTTGTTGTTGTTTTGTTTGTTTTTATTATTTTAATTTTATTATTAATTAGAGAGAGTGCATGTGTTTGTGTGTGTGTGTGAGAGAGAGAGAGAGAGAGAGAGAGAGGGAGAGAGAGAGAGAGAGAATGGACTTGCCAGGGTCTCTAGCCACTGCCAACTCCAGACTCATACACCACCTTGTGCCATCTGGCTTACATGAGTTGAACCTGGGTCATCAGGCTTCACAGACAAGCGCCTTAACTGCTAAGCCATCTCTCCAGCCCCATTGTTTTTTTTAATTAATTTATTTGCAAGCAGAGGGAGGGAGAGAGAGAGAAGAGAGACAGACAGAGAGAGAATGGGTGCGCCAGGGCCTCCAGCCACTGCAAACCAACTCCAGACGCATTTGCTCCTTGTGCTCTTGTGCATCTGGTTTAGGTGGGTCCTGGGGAATCGAACCTGGGTTCTTTGGCTTCACAGGCAAAATGCCTTAACCATTAAGCCATTTCTCCAGCCCTGTTTTTTTTTTTTTTTTCTTTTTCTTTCTTTCTTTCTTTTTTTTTTTTTTTGGTTTTTCGAGGTAGGGTCTCACTGTGGCCCAGGCTGACCTGGAATTCACTATGTAGTCTCAGGGTGGCCTCGAACTCAGAAATCCTCCAACCTCTGCCTCCCCAGTGCTGGGATTAAAGGTGTGTCCACCACGCCCCTATTTATTTTTTTATTTTTTTGAGACTAAGTCTCATATATCCTAGGCTGACTTCAAGGTCATGACGCACCTGAGGATGACCTTAACTTCATAACCCTCCCACCTTGACCTCTCAAATGCTGGGATTCCACCCCAGCATTGTCCTGCTTGCTTACCCTGCCTGCCGTTGCCCTTGCTTCTTTCCTCATTCCTGCTCTCATGTCCCCACTATCTGTGGTTCCCCCAAGCTGTGCATTCAGTCCAGCTCAACTGTCTCTTAAACGTTTTCCTTAGAGCTGGGCGTGGTGGTGCACGCCTTTAATCCCAGCACTCGGGAGGCAGAGGTAGGAGGATCGCCGTGAGTTCAAGGCCACCCTGAGACTACACAGTGAATTCCAGGTCAGTCTGGGCCAGAGTGAAACCCTAAAAAACTTTTTCCTTTGAGGATGTCTCATGACTTAAATCTCTGGCTTTTCTAGAAGTTTCTGAAACCTACATTTCCAGAACGGCTAAACTCAAATCCCACATTTCAAGTGGTGTGCCGGGAGACTTCCATGTGGGCATCTGGTTGTGACGCCAGGCACCGCCCGTTTAAAAACGATAGAGGCAGTGTTTGTACCACTCTGGGCTCTCCACTACAAATAACAGAAACCCATTCTGGCTAACTCAAGCAGAAAACGAATTCACTGTGAGGATATCAAGTAACTCACTCAGCGGGCAGGGAAGTCAGAGGAATAGGCACATGAACCTGGCAGAACGCCAGGCCATCTAGGAGGGCATATGGCCAAGTTCACCACAAGAGGAGGCTGCCCTGGAGTTGGCTTCCCTCCTCCTGCCCCCCAACATTACCATAGCTACTCTACACTTCGTCAGCCTCCTTTAACTTGGGGTCTAACGGATAGTTTTTTAAATTATTTCCCGAAGATTAAAAGACCTAGTGTGCACCACCCAACTGGCCTAGGACTCCAGCTGCCAAAAATTCTGGCTGGGCTTGGTGACACACGCCTTTAATCCCAGCACTTGGGACGCAGAGGTAGGAGGATTGCCATGAGTTCGAGGCCACCCTAAGACTACACAGTGAATTCTAGGTCCGCCTGGACTAGAGGGAGACCCTACCTCCAAAAACCAAAACCCAAACAAACTGCAACAACAACAAAAACACCCTCTGATTCCCTTCACCTCCCCACAAAAGGAAATTAATCACTATACATCTGCTATGTGGGGAGGGGAGGGCCGTTGAGATAGGGTTTCACTCTAACCCAGGCTGACCTGGAACTCACTCTGTAGTCCCAGGGTGGCCTTGAGCTCACAGTGACCCTCCTACCTCTGCCTCCTGAGTGCTGGGATTAAAGGGTGTGTGCCACCCATGCCCAGCGATCTTGTTTCTTTAACTTCCAACATTGTTTCCATGACCAGAAGCTGCACCTGGGTTAGCTCTTCATGTGTGTGCGTGTGCTCACGTGGAAGCCAGAAGACAGCCTCTGCTGTATTTATTTATGTATTCAATGGGGGGGGGGGCAGGTGCTGAAGGACAGCTTAGTGATTAGGTACTTGCCTGCGAAGCCTAAGGACCCAGGTTTGATTCCCCTGGGGCCCGCGTAAACCAGATGCAGAAGGTGGTGCACGCATATGGAGTTAGTTTGCAGTGGCTGGAGACCCTGGTGCGCCCATTCTCTATCTGCCTTTCTCTCTCTCTCTCTCTCTCTCCCTCGCTCCAATAAATTAATAGAATATTTAAGACAGAAAGAGAGAGAGAGAGAGAGAGAGAGAGAGAGAGAGAGAGGATGAGTGTGTCAGTGCCACCAGCCACTACAAGTGAATTCCAGATGCAGGCGCCACTTTGTGCATTTGGCTTACATGAGTCCTAGGGAATGGAACCTGGGTCCTTAGGCTTTGAAGGCAAGCACCTTAACTGCTAAGCCATCTCTACAACCCTGCCATTCACCTTTAATTTTTTTTTTAAGTTTTTGGAAGTAGGGTCTCACTCTAGCCCAAGTTGACCTGGAATTCACTACGTAGTCTCAGGGTAGCCTCGAACTCATGGCACTCCTACCTCTGCCTCCCAAGTGCTGGGATTAAAAGTGTGCACCATCACGCTCAGTGTCATTTAAAAAGAATTTTATTTGCTTATTTGCAAGCAGAGAAAGAGATAAAAGAGAGAGAGCCTGAGAGAGAATGGGCGCTCCAGGTTCTCCAGCCGCTGCAAATGAACTCCAGATACATGCGCCACCTTCTGCATCTGGCTTACATGGGTCCTGGGGAATCAAACCTGGGTCGTTTATTTCGCAGGCAAATACCTTAACCACTAAGCCATCTCTCCAGCCCTAATTTTTTTTTTTTCAGCAGTGTCTCATTCTAGCCCAGGCTGACTTGAAACTCATTGCATAGCCCAGACTAGCCTCAAACTCATGGTAATTCACCTATCTCAGGTTCCCAAGTGTTGAGATTAAAGGCATGTGTTACATGCCCAGCTCACTTTTTATTTTTAATATATATTTTTTATTGACAACTTCTATACTTACAGACAACAAACCATGGTATTTCCCTCCCTTCCCCTCCCCCACTTTCCCCTTCACAACTCTGCTCTCCATCATATCCCCTCCCTCTCTCCATTAGTCTCTCTTTTAGTTTGATGTCATCATCTTTTTCTCCTATTATGAGGGTCTTGTGTGGGTATTGCTTCGTACTACGAGGTCTTGGATATCGAGGTCAATTTCTGTCCGGACAGTTCTATATAAGGAGTTCTATCCTTCCTTTGGCTCTTAAATTCTTTCCGCCACCTGTTCCGCAATGGACCCTGAGCCTTGGAGGGTGTGATAGAGATGTTTCAGTGCTGGACTCTCCTCCGTCCCTTCTTCTCAGCACTATGTTGCCTTTTGGGTCATCCCAGTGGTCATTGCCATCTGAAAAGAGAAGCTTCTCTAACCAGAAGTGAGAGTAGCATTAATATATGAGTATAGGGGCTGGAGGGATGGCTTAGTAGTTAAGGCGTTTGTCTGCAAAGCCAAAGCACCCAGGTTCTATTCCCCAGGACCCACATTAGCCAGATGCACAAGGGGGCGCACATGTCTGGAGTTCGTTTGCAGTGGCTGGAGGCCCTGGCGCGCCCTTTCTCTCTCTCTCTCCTCCTCTTTCTCTGACAAATAAATAAATAAATAATAAAAAATATTATGAGTATGAACACTAAGTGCAGTGATTTCAGGGCGATTTGGTGAGAGTAATATATGCATTTATCCAGACAAGAACAGGCTTAATAATTCCCCTAAGACTCATGACCTCTCCTGCCATAGGCTTTTAATTAAGTTTTCAGTACCAGGCACATATTCCCTCCCATAGAGTGGACCTTCAGTCCAATTATCCAGCTCACTTTTTATTTTTGTTTATTTATTTATTTATTTGAGACAGGATTTTTCACTGGCCTGGAGCTCACAAGTCAGGTTAGACCAGCTAGCCAGCAGAGCCCAAGGATCTGCATATCTCTGCCTCCTCAGTATTGGGGTTAAAAGAGTGCTACTATAGTCAGCCTTTTTTTTTTTTTTTTCCTTTTGAGGTAGGGTCTCACTCTAACCCAGGCTGACCTGGAATTCACTATGTCATCTCAGGGTGGCCTCAAACTTCCTGCAGTTCTCCTACCTCTGCCTCTGGAGTGCTGGGATTAAAGGCGTGCACCACCACGCCCTGCTTTTTTTTTTTTTTTTTTTTTTAAACGTGGGTTCTGGAGACCCAGCTGAGGTTCCCATGCTTGTACACCAAACATTTTACTACCCGAGCTACCCCTGGGTGACTTCTTTCACCTCTTCCTCTTCCTCAGTTACAAGCAAGCTGTCAGTCACTCAAGTCTGCAAGGATTTTGGTGGTTGTTTTCCCTCACACTGTTTTCCGCAGCTGCTTCCCCACTACGACCGTCTCTGCCACACCTCCCCAGCCGTAACTGGAGTCCACTGTTCTGCCTCCTCCGAGTTATCCTCCCATGGGCTCATCTTCCAAAAGCAACACTTGGATTACATCACCCTGCTGCAAACTCTACACTGCTGATGGATGTAGGATTTCTATTCTGAACCCTGACAAGACAAAAGGGCAGACTAGTGCCTTGAGAGGAACTTGACCTTCAGATACAAAATGATGTAGGTTCAGGCTTTGATTTCCCCTCTTCTAGCTGCACACTCTTTAGATTCATTTCCTCAGTCTGAAAAATGAGGACACTGATATCTACCTTGGGCTGGAGAGGTAGCTTAGTGGTTAAGGCGTTTGCCTGCAAAGCCAAAGGACCCAGGTTCGATTCCCCAGGACCCACATAAGCCAGATGCACAAGGTGGTACATGCATCTGGAGTTCGTCTGCTTCTCTCTCTCAAATAAATTAAATAAATAAAGTTAACTTAAAAAAAATCTACCTCCTATTGTATTTCTAAGTCAGCACTTTGAAAACTGGAATGGTGTTATAAATTGTCTTTAGGTTGCAACACCACCCCACAGGTACTTACAATGGATCGTATTCAATTTCAGACCTGTCTGATTCAAAGCCTTAAGTAAGGCTGTCATCACTGTGGTTTTTACCCAGGCCGGTTAGGATCAGCACGCAACATGTTTTGGGGGCAAGGAGGCGATCTACCCATCATTTGTAGCATTGTTCTTAATTTCAAACAACTGACTTACAAATGACCCCTTGAAATATGTTATTGCAAGTAGAGAACTTCCTGTGCTATTTACTTTGAGAATTAAATTTCCCTTACTGACTGATTTCCATCCTAACATTGCTGGTTAAAAGTAGTTTCCTGTAGCATTTTAATTTTGTTAAAGACTGCTATGAATTGCCCATGGAGGAAAAGTATATAATTGTGATGAACACATGAAAATTATTAACTATAATCTCTAAAATTTGCGGGATCTAGCAAATGGGGTAAAAGCACAAGCACATAAAAAGAAACTGTAAAGTTTTGCTTTTGGTTTTTTCAGGTAGGGTCTCACTCTAGTCCAGGCTGACCTGGAATTCACTATGTAGGCTCTGGGTGGCCTCGAACTCATGGCAATCCTCCTACCTCTGCCTCCTGAGTGCTGGGATTAAAGGTGTGCACCATCATGCCCAGCTAATGTTTTTTGGTTTTTTTTTTCCCCCACCTCATGGTTTAAGTTTTGAGTCAGCACTGGGAGGACTTAGCTTCATGGCCTCAGTGATTCTCTTCTCTCTGCCAGTCATGGATGGCGCCACCAGAGCTGTCAGAATTAGCCAGGGTCAGTGTCCACTCATTCACTCATGCCCTGACATGAGGCGTGACAGCGATCCATCCGCAGGACAGATTTCAGCTCTCACGGGGAATTTACACCACTAGACTCAGCGGTTAAAAGTGCTTGTTTGTTCATTTTTACTTATTTATTTGAGAGTGACAGAGAGAGAGAGAAAGGCAGATAGAGAGAGAGAGAATGGGCACGCCAGGGCCTCCAGCCACTGCAAACGAACTCCAGACGCGTGCGCCCCCTTGTGCATCTGGCTAACGTGGGTCCTGGGGAATGGAGCCTCGAACCGGGGTCCTTAGGCTTCGCAGGCAAGCGCTTAACTGCTAAGCCATCTCTCCAGCTTATTTGGAAGGCCAGCTAGCCCTGGTTCGATTCCACAGTACCCACGTAAAGGCCAGCTGCACAAACTGGTGAGCACATGCGTTTGTAGTTTGTTTACAGTGGCAAGAGGTCCTGGCATGCTCATACTCTCCCTCTCTTGTAAATAAATAAGTAAAAATACTTTAGAAAGAATTTATAGCCAATGTGGTGGTGCATGCCTTTAATCCCAGCACTTGGGAGGCAGAGGAAGGAGGATTGCCATGAGTTCGAGACCACCCTGAGATTACATAGTGGAAAAAAAAAAAAAGAATTTATAGCATTGCTAATTTCTTCTGAAGGCAGTAACTCTGGAAAGTCCTAAGTTGGAAGATCAAAGTCATGCCAAAACTGGTAAACTAGTTATTAAAGAAGTATGATACATGTTTAGTTTTTGAGGCAGGGTCTTGCTCTAGCCTACGTTGAACTGGAACTCACTCTGTAGCTCCAGACTGACCTTGAACTCATGGCGATCCTCCTACCTCCACTTTTAGTGTGGGGGTACTAAAAACCATATGTCACCACATCCAGCTAAGTGTGATATTAAAAAATATGTTTATTTATTTACTTATTAGATAGAGAAAGAGGAGAGAGAATTGGTGCTCCAGGGTCTCCAGTCACTGCAAATGGACTTTAGACGCATGCACCATCTTGTGCATCTGGCTTACATGGGATCTGAGGAATTGAACCTAGATCCTTAGGCTTCACAGGCAAGCACCTTAACCACTAAGCCATCTCTCTCTCTCTAGTCCAAAGACTCTTTAATTATACTTTTGACATTACTAATTTCCAGTTTTGAAGACCCAAGAAAAACATTTAAGTTTTTCTCTATCGTTTTTATGCTTGTGTGGACTGTAGGTTTGTCCACTCTAAGTAATTACGTGATTATATAATTTTATTTTATAACAACAGTAAGATTCAAGAGGTAAAAAACAGCATATTTAACAAAAAGAAAAGTAACTTCTCTTGACACTAAAAAACATCAGAGAGAAAGGCAAGCAGACACAACGGGCTTATAGTTGCTTTTGAAGTTCATCTAGCTAGTAGGAATAAGACAAAGAGATCAGTGAAGAGTTGGAGAGATGGCTTAGTGGTTAAGGTGCTGGCCTGAAAAGCCAAAGGACCCAGGTTCAAGTCCCCAGGACCCATTTAAAACCAGATGCACAAAGTGGCTGGGATTAAAGGCATGCACCACCTTGGCTGGCTCTAAGTGATTTTTTCCTTTTTTTTTTTTTTTTGGTTTGTTTTTTTGAGATAAGTCTCATGTATCATATATCCTAGGCTGGCCCTGAACTTGCTATGTAGCCAAAAATGACCTTGAATTTCTGATCCTCCTGCTTACACCTCCCAAATTCTGGGGTTATAGACATGTGCCACCGTGCCCAGTTTTCTTTTCTTTTTTTTTTATTTGTTGTTTATTTGTCAGTGGCGTGGGGGGGGGGGCGGGGGAGGCCAGGCTGCCAGGTCCTCTTGCCACTGCAAACTCCAGATGTATGTGCCGCTCTTGCATCTGGCTTCACATGGGTACTGGAGAATCGAATCCAGGCCACCAGGCATTGCAAACCAGAGCCTTTAACCACGGAGTCATCTCTCCAGCCCCACCATGCCCAGTTTTATGGGGCTGTGGGGCTTCCTGCATTCCAGGCAAGCACTCTTAACGACTGAGCCTAGCCCAAGTTTACATTCCTCATCCCTGGGGTATGCTACCTCTGCTGCATTCTAGAAGTGCTTTGTACAAGGTACGCAGTGTAGTAGTGAGATACTTATTGAATAATAATTCAGATAAAATTAAATAAATGAAAGCTGGGCGTGGTGGCGCACACCTTTAATCCCAGCACTCGGGAGGCACAGGTAGGAGGATCGCCGTGAGTTTGAGGCTACCCTGAGACTACATAGTGAATTCCAGGTCAGCCTGAGCTAGAGTGAGACCCCACCTCGAAAAACCACACACACACACACACACAAAATTTTAAATAAATGAATCAAAATATTCATGCTCCCATGAAGGAGAGTACAGATTGTCATGAAATGGTTTTTTTTTTTTTTTTCAATTTGAAACCACAATGAGAACATTACCTAGCCTTCCTTGCAGTTAAATGTGGTCAAGTGATTTCTCGCCAGTGGAATGTGGACAAAATGTGATAAAGGACAAGAAAGAACCTTGTAGAACAACAAATCCAGGCGCCATGGGGTACAACGGGCAAAGAAATGTTTTGAAAACAAGAATAGGATTTAAGCAAAGAATTTTCCCTACCCTTCAGATAGTAGTACTAGTAATGCTGTGCAAATTTTGGTTAATACTTTTTCACAAGATCACTTTTTTCTTAAAAAAAAAAAAAAAAACGGGGGGGGGGGCAATGGAGAGATGGCTCAGTGGTTAAGGTGCTTGTCTGCAAAACCTAAGGACCTGAGTTTGATTCCCCAGTACCCACATAATGCCAGAAGTACAGGGTTATATATACATCTGGAGTTTGTTTGTAGTGGCTAGACACCCTGGTGTGCCCATTCTCTCTCTTTCTCTCTCTCTCTCTCTCTCTATGTACCTCTTTCTCTCTCTATCTCTCTCAAATAAATAATTTTATTTTTTTTTTTTGGTTTTTTTGAGGTAGGGTTTCACTGTAGCTCAGGCTGACCTGGAATTCACTATATAGTCTCAGGGTGGCCTGGAACTCATGATGATCCTCCTCCTACCTCTGCCTCCCGAGTGCTGGGATTAAAGGCGTGCACCACCACGCCCGGCTAAATAATTTTTTTTTAAAGAAGGAAAGAAGCTGTTATCAACCTTGGGGTTCTAGAATTGCCGTGGGAAAGTGACTGCTGTATCTCCCCTGTTTGTCTGACTTTAGTCTACTTGTCCTCTTTCTGAGAGGATGTATTGCAGCTTTCCTGAATGGGTTTTGTTTTTATTTTTTTGTAAAATAAATAAATGTTTTGTTGGTTTCATTGGTTAAAATAAATCTGGAGTACTTTCATAAAAATGAAAGTAGCTAGGCCGGGCGTGGTGGCGCACGCCTTTAATCCCAGCACTCGGGAGGCAGAGGTAGGAGGATTCCCGTGAGTTCGAGGCCACCCTGAGACTCCATAGTGAATCCCAAGGTCAGCCTGGGCTAGAGTGAGACCCTACCTCGAAAAACAAAAAAAAAAAAAAAAACACAAAAAACAAAACAAAACAAAAAAATAGCTAAAACAGAGGTAGATTTCTCATGAAATTAACTAGTCTCAGCTTCTCTCAGTCTGTAAGTCTGTCTGTCTGTCTGTCTGTCTCTCTATCTCTCTCTCTTTTAGCGCAGGCTGACCTGGAATTCACTTACAAGGATCCTCTTACCTCCACCTCCTGAGTGCTGGGATTAAAGGCATGTGCCACCACACCTAGCTCTTTCTCTCTGTCTGTCTTTTTAAATTTTATTTATTTAGTTATTTGATAGGAGAGAGAGAGAAAAAGAGAGAGGGGGTCATATATAGAGAGAATGGGCATGCCAGGGCCTCCAGCCACTGCCAATGAACTCCAGATGCATGTGCCACTTGTGCATCTGGCTTACATGGGTACTGGGGAATTGAACCTGGGACCTTTGGCTTTTTGAGCAAGTGCCTTACTGGCTAAGCCATCTCTCCAGCCCCCTCTTGTTGTTTTTGCTATAGCTCATACAGCCTAGATTGGCTTCGAACTTGCTGTGTGGCTGAGAATGACCTTGAACTCTTCATCTTCCAGCCTCAACCTCCCAATTGCTGGATTACAGGTTTGTGCTACCAGTGTCCTGTGATCTGTGGCTTTGCTAAACGTGTCTGGTAAAGTGTCTTTCCACTACCGTCTTCCTTTTGCCTCCTCATTCTTTGCATTGAGTGGTATTGGAGTAGCTCGGCACATTTTGACTGTCTGGTTGAGACAAAGCCGAGCTCGGGATACATTTGATTTCAGGCTTAGTGAGATATAGTCATATGATCTATGGTCAGTTGTATTGAATTATTGCCGGCTATTTTTGTTTATTTTATTTTTTCATTTTTGGAGTGTTCCTGTGGGCCACGGAACTGGCTCCCTTGGCATCCGGTCATGCAGTTAGTTTTAGGGGAGAGGTTTCAATGTGATATGGACGTATGGCTGGCATTGACAGTATGTGAGGAGCGTGGGAGGAACAAGGATTGCAACATACAATGCCAGAAGCTAATTGAGGGGGAAATTCTTGCAGTCATCAGATATGTACGTTGTAAGTAGAGAATTTGGTTTTCATTGATGTCAAGCCAAAACAGACATTGTTTCCTGTCCGAAACATACTCAATAATGCAGCGTGTATAATCTTAAATGCACCATAAATTTCATTTCCCATCTTGTTAAAATGGGAATCGCCTGAAATAAAAGCAAATAGCATGCCTTCAGTAATATATAGCCTTTATTATACGTGTGAAGTTTTATCTCAATAAGTTAAATAGTTAAAAAATTGATCTACCATGCTAAAGCAACACATATTCCTATCTGTTCAATTAAGATTATTTTATTATTATTTTTTTAAATTTATTTTATTTATTTGAGAGAGAGAGAGAGAGGGAGCAAAATAGGCAAATAGGTAGGGAGGGAGAGCGAGAAAAAGAGAGAGAGAGAATGGGCACACCAGGGCCTCCAGCCACTGCAAATGAACTCCAGATGCACACACCCCTTGTGCATGTGGCTTACGTGGGTGCTGGGGAATTTAACCTGGGTCCTTTGGCTTTCCAGGCAAGTGTCTTAACTGCTAAACCATCTCTCCAGCCCTATTTTATTATTTTTTAATCTTTTTAATTTTTTTTCAAGGTACGGTCTCACTCTAGTCTGGGCTTATGGAACACTCTCTGTAGTCCCAGGCAGGCCTTGAATTCATAGTGATCCTCCTACCTCAGCCTCCCAAATGTTCAGACTAAAGGCTTGCACCACCATGCCTGTCTTAAAAATTATTTTAAAAATAAGTATCATATTTATAACACTGATCTCATAAGCAGTACTATGACATTGAAACAGAATAAAGAATATGAAGCTTTATTCTGGATACAAAACAAAAATTTATTTTCGGCACAAAACTTGTCACATAGCAGAATCCCAATAAACGTGATCGATTTGAGAGGAAAGTAAGCCAGGTGTGGTGGTGCACACCTTTAATCCCAGCACTTGGGAGGCAGTGGTAGGAGGACTGCCATGAGTTCAAGACTACCCTGAGAATGAGTGAAACCCTAGCTCAAAAAAAAAGGAAGAAGAAGAAGGAGAAGGAAAAGGAGAAGGAGGAGGAGGAGAGAGAAGAAGAAGAAGAAGAAGAAAGCAATGTCATGAAAAGACAAAGAATATAAAGAATGTATAGCCAGTGGGCTGGAGAGATGGCTTAGTGGTTAAGCACTTGCCTGTGAAGCCTAAGGACCCCAGTTCGAGGCTCGATTCCCCAGGACCCACGTTAGCCAGATGCACAAGGGGTCGCATGTATCTGGAGTTCATTTACAGTGGCTGGAGGCCCTGGCCCATTCTCTCTCTGCCTCTTTCTCCCTCTGTCTGATGCACTCAGGATTTCGAGGCCACCCTGAGACTAAATAGGAATTCAAGGTCAGCGAGACTCTACCTCAAAAAACAAAAACAAACAAAAACAAGAAGGGACATATACCAAAATTAGGGAAAAAGTATTGGATTGGGGCTGGGAAGATGGCTCAGCAGCACATAAAGGCTTGAAAGCCTGCTGGCCTGGGTTCAATTTTCAAGCCACCCACGTAAAGCCAGATGCAAAAAGTGGTGCAAATGTCTGGCACTAGTTTGCAGCAGCAAGAGGCCCTGGTGCACCCTTGCACACACACACACAAATAAAAATGAATGTATAAAAAATTTGAGAAAGTATTGGAGATAAATTGAAATATATAAATTTGAGTGTATGTGTGTTGCTGGAACCCATAGCTTGTTCTGCTTTGTCACTGTGCTACACCCCTAAACTATATTTCTTGATTTTGTAACAGGTTCCTTGAAAGGCATAATCTGTTGTGATCTTCTCTCCGTCTCAATAAATACTTCACTGAGCCTAATTTTGTATTTGTGAACTTTGTATCATTGCTTTCTCACAAAGGCTCTATAAATCCTAAAAGCTTCAGGCTCCAAATATGGCTTTTGCCGGGCGTGGTGGCGCACGTCTTTAATCCCAGCACTCAGGAGGCAGAGGCAGGAGGATCACTGTGAGTTTGAGACAGACCTGGAACTATAGTGTGAGTTCCAGGTCAGCCTGGACTAGACAAAAACAAACAAACAAAAATTATTAGGCTGAGTGTGGTGGCACATGCCTTTAATTCCAGCACTCAGAGAGGCTGAGGTTATGAGTTTGAGGTCAGCCTGGAGCTACAGAGTAAGTTCAAGGTTCGCCTGGGCTAGAGTGAGACCCTACCTTAAAAGCAACAAAATATATATATTTATATAATTTTACTTATTTATGTGTAAAGAGAGAAAGAGAGAACGAGTGAGTACATCAGGGCCTCCTGCTATTGCAAACAAACTCCAGAATGCATGTGCTACTTTGTGCATGTAGGCAAGTGTTAGACCACTGAAAGCTATCTGAAGCTTTACGTCGTGTAACGTTGAAGGAAGAGACATATATATATATATATATATATATATATATACATATATATATATATTTTGTGTGTGTGTGTGTGTGTTTTCAAGGTAATGTCTCTCTGTAGTCCAGGCTGACCTGGAATTCACTATGGAGTCTCAGGGTGGCCTCGAACTCACGGCAATCCACCTACCTCTGCCTCCTGAATGTTGGGATTAAAGGCATGTGCCACCACGCCTGGCTGAAACTTTTATTTTTATTTTTTGGTTTTCTCAGGTAGGGTCTCGCTGTAGCTTGGCTAACCTGGAATTCACTATGTAGTCTCAGGGTGGCCTTGAACTCACAGCAATCCTCCTACCTCTGCCTCCCGAGTGCTAGGATTAAAGGCGTGCACCACCATGACCAGCAAGAATTTTTTTAATAGATATTTTTTTGGGGGGGAGATAAAGAGAGAATGCATTTGCCAGGGCCTCTTGTCACTGCAAACAAACTCCAGATGCATGTGCCACTTTGTGCATCTGGCTTTATGTGGGTACTAGAGAATTGAACTTGGGCTATCAGGTTTTGCAAGCAAGGGTTTTTAACTGCTGTGCCACCTTCCCAGCCATAGCTAAGATTTACATTTCCAGTAGCCTTGCTTCAGTCTGTCCATCTATCAGGCAACACGCTGTAGACTGATACTTATTCAACTCCTAACTCAACTGTTTATTAGTGAATAAGCAATTTAGTTCCCAGGAACCTTACTCTAGTCTGCACAACCAAGTCCTAAAAGGGATTTAAACTCTAGGAAAGTGGGCTGGAGAGATGGCTTAGCAGTTAAGACACTTGCCTGCAAAGTCTAAGGATCCAGGTTCGAAGCCCCAGTACCCACGTAAGGCAGAGGCACAGGGAGGCGCATCTTTGGCGAGCTCATTCTTTCTATCTGTCTCTTTCTTTCTCTCAAACAAATAAACTATAGGTGTGGTGGTTTGATTCAGGTGTCCCCCTGAATCAGGTGTTCTGAATGCTAGGTTCCCAGCTGATGGAGATTTGGGAATTAACGCTTCCTGGAGGGAGTGTATTGTTGGGAGCGGGCTTATGGGTGTTATAATCAGTGTCCCCTTGCCAGTGTTTGGCACAGTCTCCTGTTGCTGTTGTCCACCTGATGTTGGCCAGGAGGTAATGTCCACCCTCTGCTCATGCTGTTGGTTTCCCCTACCATCATGGAGCTTCCCCTCGAGTCTGTAAGCCAAAATTAACCTTTTTTTTTTCCCCCTCAGAACCTGCTCTTGGTTGGGTGATTTCTACCAGCAATGAGAACCTGACTGCAGCAGTAATGTTGGTACCAACAGTGACATTGCTGCTAGACACCTGACTATGTGGTTTTGGCCTTTTGGAGCTGATTTTCAAGAGGAATGTGGAAGGACTTGAATCCTTGGCCTAAGAGAGACACCTTGCAGTGCTGTTAAGTACAGCATGATGGACTATTCTGGACAGAGCTGAAAGACCTGAATGCAGTAAGAATTATGGACTGTGAGGTTTGGCTTGTGAGGGTGAGAAAGAGCTTTGCTTGGACTGGGCTAGCAGTTTGTGTGAGAGGCTTGCTCTCATGCCCATGTCTGGAGAACTTGTGCAGGGTTATTTTGTGTAGAAATGGACTGATGTGAGCAGAGGGATATGACACAGAAAAAAAATGAAATCTTTGGGTTGAAACTTCTGCCTGTTCAGCTGCAATTGAGAGTACAACCTTTGAGATTGGGCCAGCTGACCTGCACTGGGGCAACAGGAAGAATGTTGACTCTTTGGAAGGGGCCTGAGTGCTGAAGGAGTGCCCTGTTCCTCAAAGCCTGCTTTGTTGCCCCCTGGATTAACAAATTGGCACCCTACCCGGTATTATGGAGTATAAGAAATGCAAGAAAGAGAGGGTCATTGAATTTGCAACAGTCTTGTGTTTTGGAAATGGCCATGGGCAGTGTGAAGCAGGTTTGCTGGATGCCTGCATGGAGACCCAATGGAGCTGTGAGGATGAACTGTGGATTGCAGTGGAGACCCAGTGGAGATGCCGGGACCACGAGATGGCTGCTAAGGAGAGCTGCCGGCCCTGATGAAGTTTTCCAGGACTGTGAGTAGCCTAGCTGGAGGGGCGGAACTGGAACTCCAGAGACTTGTTGCTGGTTAGAACTATTGGACTTGGAGATTTGTCACTGGCTAGAGTTGTTGGACTTAGAGCTACAGAGTTTGATGTTTGCCCTGGTTGTTTTCAATCTTGTATTGGTTGAGTATTTCTTTGCTATGCCCAGTGCCATCTTTTGCAGTGTGAAATGTTTATTCTGTGCCATTATGGTTTTTTAATTTTGGATTTTTTGGTATTATGGCTCAGTTAAAAGATCTAGGACAATGGGAATGTTTGAGTATCACTGGAATTGATAAAAACTATGAGGACTTTTAGAGTTGAATGAATGCATTGCATTTTACATCATGGATGGTTATCAGTTTATGGGGGCCAGGGACAGAATGTGGTGGTTTGATTTAGGTGTCCCCCATAAACTTAGGTGTTCTGAATGCTAGGTTCCCAGCTGATGGAGATTTTGGAATTAACGCCTCCAGTCCAGGAAGCAGTGTATTGTTCAGAGTGGGCTTGTGGGTGTTATAGCTAGTGTCCCCTTGCCAGTGTTTGGCACACTCTACTGTTGCTATGGTCCACCTGATGTTGGTCAGGAGGTGATGTCCACCTCCTGCTCATTTCATCGTTTTCCCTGCCATTGTGGAGCTTCCCTTCGAGTCTATAAGCCAAAATTAACTTTTCTTTTTCCCCACAAGCTGCTCTTGGTTGGGTGATTTTTGCCAGCAATATGAACCTAACTGCAACAATAGGAAAGTAAGGAAGGGATATAGGATAAGGAGAGTGGGCAGAAAGATGGCTTTGCCCTTGACTTTGAAAATGAATTGAAGTGAGGCCTAAATAAGTTAGGTGATTTTATGGAACTAAACCTAGAATCCCATGCTTGCTATAGTTTCCCAGTGGGCAACTCTATGGTCTGCATATAACAGCTCGCTTTGCGCCTTTGCTGGAAAGATCATCCAGGGGAGTAAGGAAGCCTGGGGTTTAGTTCGACTTCCACTGGGCGCCATGACCTTGGGCAGGTCGTGATCTTCTGAAGACCTAGTACCTTTCCTGTAAGGGTTAATAAGTCTGAGGTCCCAGCAACCATTAGAGTCACAGAAATGGCTGGGACATGAGGTTTAGCACAGAGGAAATTCTTTTGGGTTGTAAATAACTCTCCAAACCACAGCCTGATAAGGAGCCATGCAAACCTACCATCATCAAAGAACTAGTCAGAAGTTAAGAGTCCAACCTGGGAGAAGTCAACAAAGAAAATGGCTCTGCTACATCCATTTCCCCTCTCCCCCCATTCTCTGCCCTGCTGGTCCCTCCCTGCAAATATCTCGTTCAGCTGCTTCTGAGCAGGGCAGCCTCAAACCTGCGGGATAGGGCTGGCCACCCTTCGCTGTTTACTTGTTCGTTCTCCAATAAAGCTGTTGAGGTCGTATACTCTTGTTCCACGTCGCTCTAGTTGGTTCAGCCCTGATTCTGAGCCAACACTTCCTCATAAGAGTTTAAGATGAACTCCTGGGTCTTATCTGCCACTAAAATTCCTTGGTTGTGATCTGTCCTGGGGACCCGCGGCTGTGGCAGTAGTGAGTTCAAGCTGGTCAAAAAGGCCTAGACCAAGGCTGGAGACATGGCTAAGTGGTTAAGGCACTTGTGTGAAAGCCAAAGGACCCAGGTTCGATTCCTCAGGGCTCACATAAGCCATATGCACAAGGTTGTGCATGCATCTGGAGGCCCTGGTGCACAGGGCCCCTCTGTCTCTTCTCTTTCTCTCTGCCCCTTTCTGTCTCAAATAAATAAAATATTTGGAAAAAGAAAAAAGGCCTTGTCCCTACTTACTCTTCTTCACCAACTAGAGAGGGGCACTCCCGTGATTGGAATCCCTGCTTCTCTCATTCATTTGCCTCTTTTTGTAAAAAAGGCATTTTATTTATTTGAGAGAGTGAGGCACAGAGAAAGAGAACGGGTGCCCCAGGGCCTCCAGCCTCTGCAAAGGAACTCCAGAGGACGCATGCGCCACCTAGCGCATCTGGCTTATGTGGGTACTGGGGAATCGAACCAGGGTCCTTTGGCTTTGCAGGCAAATGTGCCTTAACTGGCGTAGACTTCATTTTGCCTCTTTTATTTTATTTATTTGAGAAAGAAAAAAAGAGGCAGATGGAGAAACACAGAGAATGGGCACACCAGGGCCTCCAGCCACTGCAAATGCACTCCAGATGCGTGCGCTACCTTGAGCATCTGGCTTACATGGGTCCTGGAGAATCGAACCGGGAATCTTTAGCTTTGCAGGCAAACGCCTTAACGGCTAAGCCATCTCTCCATCCCTGTTTTGCCTCTTCTTAAGGTCCTTGTAGAATGATCATTGCCTTTTCATGGGTGTGAATCCAGATCTGGACTCCCCAGAAGCTGCGGGGAGGGGGGCGGGGGGGGGGGGAGGACTGAATGCAAGAATTCCACGCTGCAAGTCGTGGTGGAGCACACCCCGGGAGGCAGAGGTAGAAGGAGGGCTGTGAGATAGAGGCCAAACAGAATACATAGTGAATTCCAGGTCAGCCTGGCTAGAGTGAGATTCTACCTTGAAAAACAAACAAAAGCCTAAAAAAAAGCCTGGCGTGGTGACGCACACCTTTAACCCCAGCACTCGAGAGGCAGAGGCTAGGAGGATCTCCGTGAGTTCGAGGTCACCCTGAGAGTACAGAATGACTTCCAGGTCAGCCCTGGGCTAGAGTGAAACCCTACCTCGAAAAACCAAAAAAAAAAAAAAGAAGCCCCCCCCCAAAACAGTTCTATGCTGCACCTGAGTATTTATCCTAAGCAGCAGATTATCCCCATGAACAGCAGGCACTAGAACCCACGTTCCAGACCCCAGCGGGCAGCCGGGGCCTACCGCGCACGCGCAGTCAGCAGCAGCACCAGCACCAGCAGAAACTGGCCCCGCCTCCTCCTCCTCCGCGCCGTCACGTGGGGGGGGCGGGGGAGGGAGGGCGGAGTCGGAAGCGTGACGACATGCGCGGGGGGGCGGGGCCATGCCTGCGCGGGGCGCGGCGTGCGCGGGGCCCGGAGCTATGCCTGCGCGCGGTCGCCGGGGGCGGGGCGCGGCGTGCGCGGGGGGCGGAGCCATGCCTGCGCGCGGTCGCCGGGGGCGGGGCGCGGCGTGCGCGGGGGGCGGAGCCATGCCTGCGCGCGGTCGCCGGGGGGGGCGGCGTGCGCGGGAGCGGAGCCATGCTGCGCGCGGTCGCCGGGCGGGCCGGCGTGCGCGGGGGGCGGAGCCATGCCTGCGCGCGGTCGTAGGGGGCGGGGCGCGGCGCGGCGCTCGCGGCTGCAGCCTGGGAGAGAAGAGCGAGACGCGAGAAAAAGAGACAAGAGAGGCCGGGCCGGCGGCGGGGCGGCGCGGCTCTCATCCTGACGGGGAAGGTGTCCCGAGCGGCCGCGTCTCGGTGACTCGGGGGCCCCGCGGACGGACGGACGGAGGCGGCGGGCGGCGCGTGGAGAACGAGAGGCTCGGGCTCCCCCGCGGGCGCGCTGAATGAAGTGCCCGCCGGCCCGCTGAGCGAGCCCCCGAGCCCGGCGCTTCCCCCTCGGCGGCCGCCCCCGGCCCCTGCCCCGCGCCCCATCCCCCTCCGCCCCGGCAGACATGGACGGGTTCGCGGGCAGCCTCGGTGAGTACGGCCGGCCGCGGTCTCGCGCGCACCCCGCGGGGAGTCCCCCCCCCACCCCCGGGTGACCTCCCACGCCGCAGGCCCCGCTGGTCTGTCCACCCGAGGCCCCCGGCGCCGCTCCCCATCTCCACCCCGCACCCGGGCCCCCTCCGCCAGCCCACCGGCCCCTCCGCCAGGCCCACGGCCCCCTCCCCCAGGCCCAGCCCTCCCCCCTCGTCTTCCCACAGCTTCAGCCCCTCCATTCCCAGTGCGGGCCCCTCCTCCAAAAGGTGGGGGACCCCGTCCCCCTCGCAGACCCCCCTCCCACCCTCCCCCATAGCTGGTACTTAGTTACCCTACCCCATAGACAGACGTTCGGCTCTGTCCTCACCCCCCCCACCCCGCTCCGACTCTCTAGGGTTGGGGCACCCCCCCACTTTCTTCAAATCCAGACTCCTTTTGGGGGTGCTACATTCTTCTCCTCTCCGTTGGACCAGGCACTCTGCTGCATTGGGACAATCCTTCTCCATAGAGAGGTTCCCTTGTTTTTAGTGTAGGAATCCTATCCCCCCCCCCTCCCCGGCCAATCCCCCCCCTACTTCTGGACAGGGCACCCCTCCTGAAGTCTTCACCTTAAATTTGGAGACGTGTTTTATTTTAAGTATACACCTCACTCATGGACAATTTTCCCTCCGCTGCCTTCACTTCTCTGAACATTTTGCGGTAGGGAAGACACTGGAGAGCCCACAAGCATCATTTCTTTAATACAGGAAAAGAACTGTGTATCTATATTGGGGACTTTAAGAGGAAAAAGAAGGGTGTTTTTTTTTTTTTTTTCTTGGCCATCTGCATGAATACTGGAGAGAACCAGTAGCCCTATGAATCCATAGGAAAGGGGGCCTCAAATAGAGAAAGAAAGGATTTTCCATTTTTGGAATATGTTGTCTTTGTGGAATGGGGAGAAAGGGGATGGAGCTTTTATTCAGTATGCTAAAGTAACTTTTCAATGTTACCTTTGACTCGAATATACGTGGTAAGTTCTGTAACCTGTGTCTGGAATTACTATTCTTCGAGGCCAGTGGAATCTGGTTACTGTAAAGATTGAGCTCAACTTTTATGGTGAGAGAAAGTTTTGCTTTGGCTGATATGGCAGTTATATGATACCTGCTGCTGGATTTGATTTGTGTTTTGAGTGTTTTATGCAGAGGTAGCTCGTACTCAGATGCCTTTCTTTTGTATTTCTTTTTTTAAACCTAGTTGGTTTTTAAAAAAATATTTTACTTGAGAGACAGAAAGAGAACAGGCGTGCCAGGGCCTCTAGCCACTGCAAACCAACTCCAGATGCATGTGCCCCCTGTGCAGCCAGTTTACGTGGGTACTGGGGAATCGAACCTGGGTCCTTAGGTGTCGCAGGCAAGTGCCTTAACCTCCAAGCCATCTCTCCAGCCCCTCTTTTGTATTTCTTGATAATAAATGCTTAGTTGATTAACAAGGATCATGGATCAGTAAACGATCTGGCCATATTTTAATCTGTCCACACTAGGTTGGGATTATGGATTTTAAAAGTCTAAAGTAGGGGCCTGGAGAGATGGTTTAGCAGTTAAGGCACTTGCTTGTGAAGCTTAAGGACCTAGCTTCAATTCCCCAGTACCCGCACAAACCAGATGCACATGGCGGTGCACACATCTGGAGTTCGTCTGCAGTGGTTAGAAGCCCTGGCACCCCCATTCTCTCTCTCTCCCCTCTCCCCTCAAATAAATTAAAAAAATTAAAATTAAAGTTAAAAAAAAAGTAAGTGGAAGAGCAGTGGGCTCATTCTTGTACTTAACTAGGAAGACCCATCATTTTGGTCCCTACATTCTCTGGAAGAAAAAAAAATATTAGTAGAATGCTTGGAGAATGTAAATCCTAAAATAGGAAGCAACTCAGTGTTACTCTTTTCTCCCCAAAGGCACCTGTTGTCCATTATCTAACCTTAGATGTCTTATAATTCCTTACATAGTGAAGTTATTTCACTCTTGGGCTCGTTTTAGAGAGGTGTCAACTTTTCATTGGTTCTTTTTTAGCTTCATGCCTGGGTTTATTCAGTAGTTCATTTTGGGAATTTGTTCCTTCAATTTGTTCTGTATGTTCACTAAAGTGGTGACCATACGCTTTGCAACAATTAGCTATCTTTCGGGGTTTGGGGGCAGTAATAATCTTGGTATTCTAAAGTTCCTGCTTATTTGTGCTGGTTCTCAGGAATTCTAAAGGACTTGCAGAAGCTTCTTAGGCAGTGTTTTGAAAGTCTTTTTTCACTAAGTGGAGCATTTAAGTTTATTTTGAAAGTGTATCTGCCTTGTTAAGTAACTTTATCTCTTTATAACCAATTCAGGAGAAATTCCAGGCTGAAAAAGTTACAATTAAAAAGAAAGTCTCATTTTTATAGAGCATTAAAGTTGACCTTAATGTTGGATTTTTTTGTTTTGTTTTGTTTTGTGTTTTCGAGGTAGAGTCTCACTTTAGCTCAGGCTGAGCTGGAACTCACTCAGTAGTCCCAGACCGTCCTCGAACTCATAGTGATCCTTCTTCTTCTGCCTCCCAGTACTGGGATTAAAGGCGTCCACCAACAAACTTGGCTAATACTGGATTTTTAAAATTAATTCATATGATGGTCTCTTTTGGGTGATAGGTGATAAGACTGTTCTTTTTACTTGGTGTTGATCAGGAACTGGAGAGAGATGCCTGTCTCTAGAGAGGAACCTGTGTCGCCTCGAGGGAAGGAAATGGCTCCTGGCAGCGTTCTGAAGCCGCTCTTGAGGAGCTCTGCTTTCTCTTTCTGTCTGTCCCCTTCCTTGTGAGAGTAAAACTAGGCCCCATCTTAATTGAAACCTTCAAGGGTTGGGAACGGGGGAGGGGCAGGACTGGTATACTTTACTGGTAGACTTTAAGAGATGCCCTGCTTTGCCTTTGCCAGATTGCTTGTTTCTGGTCCCTGCAGTTCATTAGTCTGGAGCTTAGAGTTACATTGATCTTTATTTTATCACGAGAGCCATTAATACAAAGGCAAGCACTTGTACGCTAGTAGATGCTTAAAACTGTGTGTGTGTGTGTACATGAAACAAGAATTCAAAACATGTAAAGTTCTTCTGGGGTAATCAGTATTGGAAGCATTTTATTCCCGAGAAAGTGTATGTGTCTGTCTCCTTTTTCATGAGTTCTTGGGAGATTGTGAGAAAGCGACGTTTTCATAAGCAGCAAAGTTGAGTGCTTTATCAACAGAATGATTCTAGAAGAGCTGATTATTTAAGGGAATCGTGTGTGGTGAATCATCTTTTGTAAAGTGGAAGAACTGAAAATTCTAATTGTGCCTTTGGTCTGAGTGGTTAGGTAGGGAAAACACTGTATTATATGCATTTTCTAAGATACCTAGTGATGATTAAAAACTACTACATGGTGGTTTTTGGAACTGGCCACTATACGAATGCCACTTTGAAGTTGTATACTTCTTGTGTTACCTTTGTTTTACATAAAAGCAAATAAAGGATCTTTTTAATCTATGCAGCAGGCAGTAGCTAATGAACTCCCGGACAGCTTGGTTGGCAGGTGTTTGTACTCTGGAATTTCCCTCAGGTATGTTTGAGTACATAAATCAGGGTAATTAAAAAGGCAGCACTTTGGAAACTTTTTTTTTTTTACATCACCCTTTGTTATTTTGATATGTTGCCTCCAAATCACAGTATGCATATACATACATGCATACATATAACTTGTCTACACAGTATATAAGTTCAGGTCGATGTGCAAAATAGGGAAACTCAATATAACTTTTCTTACTGATCTTTCTGATAACTTATAAGATAGGGATTGGGTGCATTTTATTCTTGTCTTAACATTTCATTTTTTTTTTTTTTTTTTTTTTGAGGTAGGGTCTTACTATGTAGCCCGGGCGGGTCTTGGATTTGCAGCAGGTTTCCTGTCTCAGCCTTCCAAGTACTGGAATTGCAAACTTGAGGCACCTTGATGCCCTGGAAGATGCCTTTAATTCCAGCACTCGGGAGGCAGAGGTAGGAGGATCACCATGAGCTCATGGCCAGCTTGGGACTACAGAGTGAACTCCAGGTCGGCTTGGGCTAAGGTAAGACCTTACCTCGAAAAAAACAACAACAAGAAATTCTATTTATTTACTTGAGGGAGCGAGAGAGAGAGAGATTGACAGAGTATGGGTGCTCTAGGGCCTCATGCCACTACAAACAGATTCCAGTTGCGTGCGCCACTGTATGCATCTGGCTCTGCCTGGGTACCAGGGAATTGAACCCAGGGTGATCAAGCTTTGCAAGCAATGCCTTTACCCTCTAAGCTTTCTCCAGCCCCCAAATATTTTTATCTGTCTACTTGAGAGAGAAGCAGAGAGAGAGTATGGAGTCACCAGGGCCTCCTGCCACTTCACACAAATTCCAAGGTCCATGTGCCACTTTGTGCTTCTGGCTTTGTGTGGGCACTGGGCAATCAAACCCGGGATGGCAGGCTTTGCAATGATTTTTAATGAATGACATTAAATCTAAAATACCTAAGTCTGAACACTTTCTCCATAAGCCAGCTGCTTTTCCTTTCATAATGATTCATCACTAACTTTTCTTAGTCAGCTTTTCTAGAATCATTGTGTTGTTAAAGCACTCAACCTCTGCTTATAAAAAAATGCTAATCAGGGCTTGGGAAATGGCTTAGCAGCTAAGGCGTTTGCCTGTGAAGCCTAAGAACCATGGTTCGATTCCCCAGGACACACGTAAGCCAGATGCACAAGGGGGCGTCTAGAATTTGTTTGCAGTGGCTAGAGGCCCTGGGGTGCCCATTCTCTTTCTGTCTATCTGCCCCTTTCCCTCTCTCAAATAAATAAATAAATATACATTTAAAAAATGCTAATCAGACTGCTGTTGATGAGTAAAGTTTAGGTAAAAACAACTTGTGAATTATGTGCACTTTACATTTAATAGAAATTAAAGCTATATGCATTGCTTTTTGAAATCATAGACCAGCCAGCATGTTAGGTGATTGGCCATTTTATAAATGTCACAATGTAGCCTGGTGTGGTGGCACGTACCTTTAATCCCAACACTTGGGAGGCAGAGGTAGGAGGAGAACTGTGAGTTCCAGGCCACATTGAGACTACATAATGAATTCCAGGTAATCTCCTATCTTGGAAAAACAAAACAAAAAATTCACAATGAAGTTATATAATGTTGTATTACTTTTTCAAACATAAAATATTTTGTCACTTAGCTTTGAAATCTCAGGACAATGTTATAATTCCTTGCATTTTTTTTTTTTTTTTTTTTACTACATGTAGTGGTTTGATTCAGGTGTCCCCCATAAACTTAGGTGTTCTGAATGCTGGTTCCAAGCTGATGGAGATTTCAGAATTAATGCTTCCTGGAGGCATTGTATTATTGGTGGTGGGCTTACGGGTTTTATAGCCAGCTTCCCCTTCCCTTTGGCACACTATCTTGTTGCTATTGTCCACCTTATGTTGGCCAGGGGGTGATGTCCACTCTCTGCACATGTCGTTGTTTTCCTTTGCCATCATGGAGCGTCTCGAGCCTGTAACCCAAAATAAACCCTTTTTCCCACAAGCTACTCCTGGTTGGGTGATTTCTACCAGCAATGTGAACCTGACTGCAACAGTAAAGTGGTGCGAAGGAATGGGATTGCTGCTACACACCTGACTGTGTGGCTTTCACCTTTTGGAGCTGATTTTCAGGGGGAATATGGAAGAATTTGAAACCTTGGCCTAAGAGATGCCTTATAGTGCTGTAAGTACAGCTTGATGGACTATTCTGGACAGAGCTGAAAGACCTGAATGCAGTAAGAACTATGGACTGTGAGGTTTGGCTTATGAAGATGAGAAAGAGCTTTGCTTGGACTGAGCTAGAAGCAGTTTGTGTGAGAGACTTGCTGTTATGCCTGTGTCCTGAGACGTGCATGGGTGCATTGCTTAGAAATGTACTGCTGTGAGCAGAGGGATATGGCACAGAAATGAAATCTTTGGGCTGAAACTTCTGCCCATTTAGCTGCAATTAGAGAGTACAACCTTTGAGATTGGGCCAGCTGACCTGCACTGGGGCAACAGGAAGAATGTAGACTCTTGTAGGGGCCTGAGTGCTGAAGGAGTGACTTCAAAGTCTGCTTTATTGCCCCCTGGATTAACAAATTGGCACCCTACCTGGTATTATGGAGTATAAGAAATGCAGGAAAGAGACGGTCATTGAATTTGCAACGTGGTCTTATGTTTTGGAAATGGGCAGTGTGAAGCAGGTTTGCTGGATGCCTGCATGGAGACCCAATGCCGTCTTATGCAGTGTGAGTGTTTATTTTGTGCCATTATGGGTTTTTGGTTTTATGGCTCAGTTAAAAGACTTTGGACTGTGGGGATGTATCAACATCATTGGGATTGATAAAAACTATGGGGACTTTTAAAGTTGGACTGAATTCATTGCATTTTACACCATGTATGGTCATCAGTTTATGGGGGCCAGGGTTGGAATGTGGTGGTTTGTTTCAGGTGTCCCCTGTAATGTCCCTTGTAATCTTAAGTGTTCTGAATGCTAGGTTCCCAGCTGGTGGAGATTTGGGAATTAACGCCTCCTGGAGGGAGTATATTGTTGGGGGCGGGCTTGTGGGCATTATACTCAGTGTCCCCTTGCTAGTGTTTCACACACTTTCCCGTTGCTGTTGTCCACCTGATGTTGGCCAGGGGGTGATGTCCACCCTCTGCTCATGCCATTGTTGAAACTATAACAGTTCAGACAGGAATCAATAGATGCTAAACCTAAAAGGGAATTTGATGAAGAGCTGGATTTGTACCTACTCTTAAATTTCTCCTCATTGTTTGCTTTTTTAGTTCTAAGCGGAAAAATAATTGTTGTATACAGTAATGAAGTCAGACAACACTGTGAGTGCATGATCAAATAAAAAATAAACTGTGTGCCTCTGAATGTGATGCCTTGAAAGAACACATCACTTCGGTTGTTTTCTTGCTATGAATGTGTAGTCTGAATCCAATCAGGAAGAAACTTTGGACTCCAAATAGGAAACCTCTTATTTTTGTCATATTAACTATAGACGGCTCTGTGGAAGTGGTCCAGATTAAAGGAGACTAAAGAAACTTGGCAACTACTAAATCATGTTTTAGAGGGAAAAATAAATAAGGGATTGTGGTGGTTTGATTCAGGTGTCCCCAATAATCTTATGTGTACTGAATGCTCAGTCCTCAGTGGGTGGGAATTGAATCCTCCTGGAGGCATTGTACTGTTGGAGCAGGCTTATGAATGTTACAGCCAGCTTCCCCTTGCCAGTGTTTGGCACACTCTCCTGTTACTCTTGTCCACCTATGTTGGCCGGGAGATGATGTCCACCGTTTGCTCATGCAGCTGTTTGCGCCAGCCATTATGGAGCTTCCCTGAATGTGTAAGCCACAATAAACCCTTTCCTCCCACAAGCTGCTCTTGGTCAGGTGTTTACTGCCAGCAACGCAAAGCTGACTGCTACGGGGATATTATCAGTTCACCTGGAAAAATTGGAATATATGTGATAGATGAGAGAAAAATATTACATCAAGCAGGGCATGGTGGTGCACGCCTTTAATCCTAGCACTCAGGGTCCTAAGTAGGAGGATCACCATGAGTTTGCGTCCACCCTGAGACTACATAGTAAATTCCAAGTCAACCTGGGCTGGAGCAAGACCCTACCTCGAAAAACAAACAAAAAATGAGATCAATACTCAGTTAAACTGAAGTTGATATCTATCCTAAATTATGTATAAAGGTATTTTAAAAAATAATATTTAGGCCAGGCGTGGTCTTGCATGCCTTTAATCCCAGCACTCAGGAAGCAGGAGTAGGAGAATCACTGAGTTTGAGGCTAGCCTGAGAATACACAGTGAGTTCCAGGTTAGCCTGGGCTAGAGTGAGACCCTACCTTGAAATCCACCCCCCTCAAAAAAAAAAAAGTATTCTTAGAGGAGAGAGTGTGTGTGTGCGGGTGCACCAGGGCCACTTGTCATTGCAAATGAACTACAGATGTATGCACAACTACTGAGCGCATCTGCTTTACATGAGTACCGGGGAATTAAATCCAGGCTGGCATGCTTTGCAAGCCTGAGCTAACTCCCTAGTCCTATTTGGTTATTATTTATTTATTTATTTTTAGTTTTCAAGGTATGGTCTCACTCTAGCCCAGGCTGACCTGGAGTTCACTATGAAGTCTCAGGGTGGCCTCGAACTCACAGCAGTCCTCCTACCTCTGCCTCCAGAGTGCTGGGATTAAAGGCGTGCGCCACCATGCCCAGGATGTTATTTTTAATTTTATTTATTTGCAAGCAGAGGGAGATAGAAGAGAGGCAGATGGAGAGAGAATAGTCACGTCAGGCCCCATAGCTGCAGCAAACAAACTAGATCCGTGTACCACGTTGTGCGTCTGGCTTTAGGTACTGGGGAATTGAACCAAGGTTGTTAGCTTTGCAGGCAAGCACTTTAACCACTGGGCCATCTCTTCAGCCCTGTTTTGTTATTTGTGAAGCAGGGTCTCATTCTCACCCAGGCTGACCTGGAACTCACTGTGTAGCCCAAGATTACCTTGAACTCATGGTGATCCAACTACCTCAGCCTCCTGAGAGCCAAGATTAAAGTTATGCACCACTTTGCCTGCTGAGCATGTTTTTAAAATGAAAAGTGTGTGTGTATATGTGGCGTGGTGTCCCACACACTCCCACAGGCCAGAGTAGGATGTCCGGTGTTGTGTTGCATTGCTCTTCCACCAGAGTCCTGTTTTTGACCTGGAGTCTCTTCATTGGTTTCGGAGTCTTTGAAGATTACTGGGTCTCTGCTCCCAAGAGTGTATCGGGCACATGTGGTCTCACCCAATGGTTTACGTGGGTTCTGAAGAAATGAACTCTGGTGTCTTAGGCCTGCAGGGCTTTGTGCCTGCACAGGAAGCACACTTAAGTGCTGAGCCATCTCTCCAGCACATTTAAAAACATAATTTTATTTACTTATTGGCAAACAGAGAGGAAAGACAGAGAATGAATGAATGGATGAATATGGGCATGCCAGGGCATCTTACCTCTGCAAACTCCAGATGCATGTGTCTCTTTGTACATCTGGCTTTACATGAGTATTGGGAATTGAACCCAGGCTGTCAGGCTTTGCAGGCAAATGCCTTTAACCACTGAGCCATCTCTAGCCCATTTCTAAGAAGTTTATTTACATGTGTGTCTGTATGTGTGCTCCGGTCTCAACACTATAAACCAATGTTAATCAGTCTTTACATGGGTGCTTAGGCTTTGCAAGCAAGTGTCATCTCCCCAGTCCTAAGAGTATTATTATTATTGTCAGGAAAGACATTAAATGGTTAGGGGAAGAAGGTCATGTATGTATAACTTAACTGCTGTGGTTGGTTTATTTACTTATTTTGGAGGCTAGGTCTCCCTCATGCTGTAGCCAGAGTGTCTTTGAGCTCACAGTGATCCTCTTAACAGTCCTGAGTGCCAGGATTGTTGGCATGCTGTGCCCAGCTTTTTGGAGAGAAGGTCTCACTGAAATGGACAATTTTAGTAGGTGAACTTTGTAAGAGCTGTGTGTGTGCTCTTTTTTTTAAAAAATTGTTTATTTGAGAGAGCTAGAGAGGGAGAGAGAAGTGGCGGGAGAGAATGGTCACAGCAGGGCCTCCAGCCACTGCAGACAAACTCTAAACATATGTGCCACTTTGTGCATCTGGCTTATGTGGGTCCTGGGGGAATTGAACCGTGGTCTTTTGATTTTGTAAGCAAGCGTCTTAACCACTAAGCCATCCCTCCAAGCCCTGTATGCATGCTCTTTGTACCGTTGTTCTTAAAGCTTTTCTGTATGTGTGTGCGCACGTGCCGGGGTCTCTTGCTGCTGCAAATGAACACATATGCTTGTGCCTCTTTTTGTATCTGGCTTTATGTGTGGGTGGCTGGGGAATTAAACCTGGGCTGGCAGGTTTTGCAAGCCAGGGCCAGACCCTCCAATATAGAATTAAAAAGAAAAAAACAATGAACTTTGTATCTTACTCCATAGGACAGTATTTTAAAGATACGAAACTATCCTGTCTCAGAAAATCTCAGGGTAAGCCCTTGAGATAAAATTGGCTTAGAGTAGCTGCTGGCTGCAGGGGGCATGAGGACTCATGTTCTCTAGTGGTGTAGCCATGGGTTAGTTGCTTGTATTCAATTACATAACTCCCTAGCATGTCATGCAATTCTGATTTAACTCAGTGGTTAAAATAAGTAAAAAGTAGGGAGAGGATTAGTTGGGAAGAAGGGGTTTAATGGGAGGGGAAAGGGATAAAGAGGGTAATAAGGGAGCTGGAGAGGTAGCTCAGCAATTAAGGCGCTTGCCTGCAAAGCCTAAAGACCCGGGTTAAGTTCCCCAGTACCCACATAAAGCCAGACGTACAAAGTAGCACATGTATCTGGAATTCCTTTGCAGCGGCCTGGTGGCCCTGGCGTGTCCATTCTCTCCCTTTCCCCCCTCTTCTTTCCTTCCTTGCAAATAAATAATATTTTAAAAAGATGGTAATGCGATGTGTATTACATGCATGTGTGAAACTGTCAAAAATAAAATTGGCCTTGAGTATTTAATTTGCTTTGTTTGTTTGTTTCTTCCTTTCCTTCCTTCCTTCCTTCCTTCCTTCCTTTCTTCCTTTCTTTCCTGTTTGTGGTAGGGTCTCACTCTGGCCCAGACTGACCTGGAATTCACTATGTAGTGTCAGGGTGACCTCAAATTCTCTGCAACCTCCTACCTCTGCCTTCCGAGTGCTGGGATTAAAGGTGTGCGCTGCCACACTTGACTTCTAATTTTTTTTTTTTTTTTTTGAGGTAGGCTCTCTCTGTAGCCCAGGCTGACCTGGAATTTACCATGTAGTGCCAGGCTGGCCTTGAACTCATGGCGATATCCTCTTATCTCTGCCTCCCAAATGCTGGGATTAAAAGCATGTGCCACCATGCCCAGACTTCTTTTGTTTTTTTGAGTTAGGTTCTCGCTGTAGCCCAGGCTAACCTGAAATTCACTGTCTTCTCAGTGTGGCCTTAAACTCACAGCCATCTTCCTGTCTCTGCTTCTGGTGTGCTGGGATTAAAGGATGTGCCACCACACCTGGCTTAATTTGGGCAGTTTTATTTAATAGTTTTGGTTGTTTTTTAATTGAAAAATGAAATGAGTTTGCATTCCAGATAGTCTGTATTATTTAAGAATATTTATTTATTATTTCAGAGACAGAGAAGTAGAGAACATGGGCATGCCAGGGCTTCCAGCCACTGTAAACAAAACTCCAGATGTCCATGCCATTTTATGCATCTGGCTTCATGTGGGTACTGGGAATTGAACCCAGGCCATGAGGCTTTGCATGCAAACACCTTTAACCACTGAGCCAGCTCCCTGGCCCAGATAGTGTGTGTTCTTCCTGAGGGGTATGTCAGGCCCAGTGGCCTCAGTCCCTGCTGCACATGCATGTTTTTCATTTACTTCTTTACTGGCCTCTAGACACGTTTGCAACCTTTGCCTCACCGGGAGGCCGGGAGGGAGATTCGCCTTCTTTTGCTCCTGCGGTTTGAAAATTGAGTTTCTGAGCTAATGTTCTGTCACCCTCCAAAGTCTTAGTGTTCATTTCCGGTGAGCAAGGACCTTCTACATAACACACCAGAGCCAACAGTGTTGGACATCAATCTGGATGCAGTGTTAGGGTCTGTCTCCTCCTCTAGTTTCTCTAACCAGTATAACCTCATTTTAGCAAACTGATTCTGTTCACAATTACATGTAGTGCTAGGTTGCCATGTCTCTTTAGTCTCCTTCAAATCCGTTAGTCTTCCTGTATGTTTTTGATATCTTTACACTTTGGTATATTACAATGTTTTTATAGAATGTTCCGAATTTGAGTTTTCTTCCTGAGTAGATTTAAGCCATACTTCTTATTTAGAAATATCACAAAGTTGAGCTGTTCGTGCCATTGCTTTCCCTCCCCATCTGTGTGTGTGTACATATATAAACACACATATATGTCTGTATATATATATGTCTGTATATATATATATGTCTGTATATATATATGTATATTTATTTATTTATTTTGGTTGTTTCAGAAGTAGGGTCTCAATGTAGCCCAGGCTGACCTGGAACTCACTCAGTAGCCCCCATGCTGGCTTCTGAATCGCACTGACTGTCCTACTTCGGCCTGTGATTAAAGGTGTACACCATCTAACCCTGGCTAGTTCATTTTTTTTTAAATTGAGAACTTGAATATATGGTCATGCATTAATTTGACCATGTTCCTGTCCTTTTAGCCTTTTTTTTTTTTTTTTTTTTGGTCCTCTCTCCCCTACCCCTACCTCCTGAGGACCCTCTTCTTTCCAGGTAGTCCTTCCTCTGCTTTGTTGTCTAGTTCCTTTCGTCCTCCATGTCAAAATGGTGATGGGCCTAGAACTGTGCTGGCCTTGTATCAGTATTCACTGTGGGGTCATGAATGCACTGGTCGGTTTTTATCCGGAGGACAGAGACCCCGTGGTATGTATGCTTACACCCCTTTGGCCCTTGCTTCCAGTGTGCCCCGAGCCTTGATGGGTGTAGTAGAACTGTCCTTCAGTGTTGAGCTGTTGACAACCTCTTGTTTTCTGCTTTGTTGGGTTTAAAACACACACACACACACACACACACACACACTTGTGAATAGAGGTGGGGGAGAGGGGAGAGAGAGGGAGGAGATGGGAGCTGCAGTTACATTCCAGAAGCAGGTGCTACCTTGTGCATTTGGCTTTACTTGGGTGTTGAAGAATTGAACCTGGGCCTTCAGGGTGCAGGTGAGCACTTTCATCTGCTGAGCCATCTCCCCCAGCCCCTTTAGAGTTTTGAGTCTCCTCAGTGTCTGCGGCCATCTCCATTGAGACAGTTCTCTGGCAAGTAGCACTCATATTCTTCCTGTTCCTGAGCCCTGGTGGGTGTGGTAGAGATGAGTTGTCCCGTGCTGAGGCCCTAGGCCTTCTTGTCATTTTGACGACTCTCAGTCTTCCCAGTATTTGCTGCCATCTGATAAAAGAGGGTTCTTTTTTTTTTTTTTTAGTTTAGTTTATGTATTTATTTATTTGAGAAAGAGAGAGGCAGAGAGAGAATAGAGCATGGCAGAGTCTCCAGCCACTGCAAATGAACTCCAAACACATGCGCCACCTGTGCATCTGGCTTACATGGGTACTGGGGAGTCGAACCTGGGTTCTTATGCTTCATAGGCAAGTGCCTTAACCACTAAGCCATCTCTCCAGCCCAAAAGAGGGTTCTTAACCAGAAGTGGTAATGGCAATCAAAGTGCTTAAACATACACTACACACTTAGAAGACCCTTTTAAATTATTTATTATTTATTGATATATATTTTTTTATATTTTATTTTTCTTTTTTTAATTATTTGAGAGAGAGAGAAAGAATGGGTGTGCCAGAGCCTCCAGCTGCTGCAATTGAACTCCATCTTCAGGTGCCACCTTGTGCATCTGGCTTACGTGGGTAATTGAACATAGGGCTTGGTAGGCAAGCATCTTAACTGCTGAGCCATCTCTCCAGCCCTGTTTTTTGGTTTTTCCAAGGTTAGGGTTTCACTGTAGCCCAGGCTGACCTGGAATTCAGTATGTAGTTCTAGGCTGGCCTCAAACTCACAGTGATCCTCCCACCTCTGCCTCTTAAGTGCTGGGATTTGTTTTTTTTTTTTTTTTTTGAAGTAGGGTCTCACAGCCATCCTCCTACCTCTGCCTCCAAAGTGCTGGGATTAAAGGTGTGCGCCACCATGCCTGACCCAGCTGTTTTTTAAGTTGAAAAAGTTGCTAAGCAGCTTTAATGAACAAAAACTAGCCCTCTTGCCAGATGACACCATTATTTCATTTTCTATGATTTCTCCATTCTTTTTTTTTTTGTTGTTGTTTATTTGTTTGTTTTTTTGAGGTAGGGTCTCACTCTAGTCCAGGCTGACCTTCAATCCACTATGTAGTCTTAGGGTGACCTTGAACTCGCAGCGATCCTCCTACCTCTGCCTCCTAGTGCTGGGATTAAAGGCGTGCGTCACCATACCTGGCTGATTTCTCCATTCTTGTTCACTTGTATTTTAGTCTGTTAGAGCCACCATAATAAACTACGTCGTAGTGGGTGGCTTAACAGAAATTTTTCTTTTTCACAGTTCTGGAAAGCTAGAGATGGAAGATCAGGGTCTTGGCAGGCTTGCTTTCTCCTGAAGTCTCCTCTCCCGGCTGCAGATCGCCGGCTGCAGGGGCTTTCCTGTGTGCGCACTGCCACGGCGTCTCCGTCTCCGCTTATGTCCACATTCCTCCTCCTCAGGAGGTTGCTGTTATGCTGGGAGAGGCCTGCCTTACGCCCTTACTCTTACCCCAAATGCAGAAATACAGTCATGTTCTTTTCTTTCTTTTTTCAAGGTAGAGTCTCCCTCTAGGCCAGGCTGACCTGGAATTCACTATGTGGTCTTAGGGTGGCCTCGAACTCAGAGCAATCCTCTTACCTCCCTCAGCCTTCTGAGTGCTGGGATCAAAGGTGTGTACCATCATGCCTGGCGGTGAGGGAGGGGAAGGAAAGAATGGGTGCACCAGGGCCTCTAGCTGGTACAAATGAATTCTAGATGCATGAGCCACCTTGTGCATCTGGCTTTACTTAGGTACTGGGTAATCAAACCCAGGTCCTTAGGCTTTACTGGCAAGTGCCTTAACTACTGAGCAATCTTTCCATCCCCAGATAAATCTTTATCTGAGTGAGATGTTGATGTATTACAGTCAGTTATGCTGACTTATATTTGTCATACTCCTTAGCAATGCATCTCTCTTTCCCAGAGAACATGCTTTTCCTTTTATTTCCTGCTGTGAAATAGAACTATTCAGTATTAACATCCAACATTTCCTTAAATCATTTTTTTTTGCATGCTGGTTTGAAGTGGCTATCATAGTGTAATGTTCTAAGTGATATTTCACAGCAAATGACAAAATTTATTTGCATTTTTCATTGAGCCATTTGTTTCAGAAAAGTGTCATAACTTCTGGTGACGAGTGAGTGGGAAGTTTGTTTTCAGTTTGGTTGGGATATAGTTTTGAATGATATTAGTAGTTTTTGGCATTCATGTTATTATTTGTTTTTGTCTTTCTAAGGTGGGTCTCACTGTAGTCTAGGCTGACCTGGAAGTCACTGTGCATTCTGAGGCTGGCCTCAAACTCACAGCAATCCCCCTACTTCTGCCTTCCAAGTGCTGGGATTGAAGGTGTGTGCCATGTCCAGCTTCATTTTATTTTTTATTTTTTAATCTTTAAAAATTTTTATTTTATTTATTTATTTATTTTATTTATTTGAGAGGAAGAAAGAGGCAGATAGAGACCAGCGTCTTTAGCCACTGTAAACAAACTCCAGACGCATGTGCCACCTTGTGCATCTGGCTTACATGGGTCTTGGGGACTCGAGCTTGGGTCCTTTGGCTTTGCAGGCACACGCTTTAACCACTAAGCCATCTCTCCAGCCCTCATCTTCAGTTATTACTGGTATAGATGCATGCTAATCACACAAGCAGTGACTTCAATTTTTAGGATTAAGTATTTACTTTTAAGTATTTATTATTTAAGATATTGAGGAACAAAGTTTAGAATGGATGATTAGGAAGATATTTTGTTTTCAAGTCAGAGTCTCTCTCTAACCCTGCGTGACCAGGAACTCACTCTGTAGCTCCAGGCTGACCTCCAACTCACAGCAGTCTTTCTACTTTAGCCTCCTGAGTGCTTGGAATAAAGGTATATACAACCACGCCGAGGTAGAAAGATAAGTTGTTTTTTTTTTAATGCGAGAGTGAGAGAGAGCATTGGCCTGCCAGGGCCTCCAGCCACTGCAGTTGATCTCCAGACGCATGTGCCCCCTTGTGTGCATGTGTGACCTTGTGCACTTGTGTCCCTGTGTGCCTTGGCTTACATGGGACCTGGAGGGTTGAACATGAGTCCTTAGGCTTCATAGACAAGTACCTTAACCGCTAAGCCATTTCTCCAGCTTGAAAGATAAGTTTTGTTTTGAAAATTTTAATTGTGAATATTTGTGAATGGCATTTAATTGTTATATATGCATTCTTTCAAACTCCTTATCCTGTTCATTAATGTATGTTTTAGTAGGGCGAGGTCATGGGCTTCAGTCTTACTTACCTTGAGATTCCTAGTTCTATGTGCATTCAGTGAGTGGGTTTTCATTAGTGTCTGAAGATCTCATCCTGCACTGAGTGTGGTGGAAGAGGCACTCAGAACCACTGATCTCATGAGGCTTATAATGCTGTGGGGGATTCCGGCAATATTTAGTCAGGAAATATTTATTGAATGCTGGGAATGTGCTCAGCACTCTTCCAGCTATAAACAAAATCCTCATGAGTTTATAATGCAGACTTTTATAATACAATAATAAGAATTGTTCTAGTGAAGTATACAGAAGGGTTTGGGAACCTGAATGGTTACCTTACGTCTCTCTCATCAAGCCTTTTCTTTGAAATTCACATCTTTGTTTAAGCAGAAAAATAGAGGCCAGGTCACAGTGGCCCTCATAGCTAATGGAGAAAGCTCAGAGGAGCATTCTTCTCATCCCCACTCCCTAGACCCCTGAGAAAGTGACAGAGGAGTTGTGCATGCAGCACATCCTGTAGTGGGGCCATCATCCGCTGCGCCCCTTCTCCATCACCCTAAGGTAGTGATTTCAGTGGCTTCTATCCTCTGTGTCACCTATGATCAGTGGTAGTTTTCTATGTTTTCTGTCTTCGTCTTTGAGCATGAATCGACACCTGTAGTGGGCACTGCCCAGTGTGGTGGTACCTGGCTGTAATCCCAGCACTGAGAGGCTGAGGCAGGAAGTCAGCCTGGGGTACATAGGGACATCAGGGAGAGGAAGAGGGAGGGATTTGATTTTTAGGATTTAAAAATACTGATATATTGTGTAAATTCACTTCCTTCTTCCCTTCCCTCCTTCCCTCCCAGGTAGGGTCTCGCTTTAGCCCAGGCTGACCTGAAATTCACTATGTAGTCTCAGGATGGTCTTGAACTCACAGTAGTTATCCTACTTCTGAGATTTTCCTAGTTTAATCTACTGCTGGG
This sequence comes from Dipus sagitta, assembly GCA_036346955.1. Lineage (NCBI taxonomy): Eukaryota > Metazoa > Chordata > Mammalia > Rodentia > Dipodidae > Dipus > Dipus sagitta. The sequence goes on along the minus strand of CM070793.1, from coordinate 12,212,064 downwards.
ATTAAGACGTGTGCCACCATGCCTGGCTTTGTGATAACCTTCTAAAGAACCCAGAGAAATCTTAATTTCAGACTAAAACATACAAGTTTAAAACCCGCTTACCATCAGTTCCGTAGGTGGAGTGAAATGGAAGCTGTTATCTCAGAGTTCATTCGGAGACGCTGATGCCTGTCCAAAAATGTGAAATACTCCAAAACCAAAACTTTGGGAGCATTTGGGAGTTTTGGATTAGAGATGCTCACTTGGACATCAATGCAAATATTCCAAAAATTGAAAACTCCAAAACCAGAAACATACCTGGCCTAACTTTGGGTTAGAGATTTTCTTTTTCTTTTTTTCATTCTTTATTTATTTGAGAGAGAGAGAGAGAAAGAGAATGGGCGTGCCAGGGCCTCTAGCCACTGCAAACGAACTCCATGCACCACCATGTGCGTCTGGCTTTCATGTGGGACCTGGAGAATCGAACCAGGGTCCTTAGGCTTTGCAGGCATGGGCCTCAACCGCTAAGCCATCTCTCCAGCCCTCTTTAGGTTTTTCGAGGTAGGATCTTACTCTAGTCCAAGTTAATCTGGAATTCACTATGCAGTCTCAGGGTGGCCTCGAACTCATGGTGATCCTCCGACCTCTGCCCCCAAGTGCTGGGATTAATGGTGTGTGCCACCACAGCTCGGGTTAGAAATTTTCAACCTGTAATATTTTTTCTTAAATTTTTGTGATTAATATTAATTATTATAGCTTCCAGAATAAAACTCAAATAATGTAACAATAATTCTTAAGCAATGCTTCATACCTGGCATTGTTTTCTTATTGGGAATATATGAGTGAACCAAATAAAAATTCCTGCTCTCATGAAGCCTGCAATAAAAGTAATCAAATAACAAAGAAATTTTATTAAATATTTACTCTGGGAGGTCAAAGGTATATAAATATCTACATTGTCAATTATTAATGCTTTACATTTTTATTATTTATTTATTTTTGTTTTGTTTTTCAAAGTAGGATCTTACTCTAGCCTAGGCTGACCTGGAATTCACTGTGTAGTCTCAGGGTGGCCTTGAACTCATAACAGTCTTCCTACCTCTGCCTCCCAAGTGCTGGGATTAAAGGTATACACCATCACACCCAGCCAAGTGCCTTATATTAAAAAAAAATTTATTGGGCTGGAGAGATGGCTTAGCGGTTAAGCGCTTGCCTGTGAAGCCTGAGGACCCCGGTTCGAGGCTCGATTCTCCAGGACCCACGTTAGCCAGATGCACAAGGGGGCGCACGCATCTGGAGTTCGTTTGCAGTGGCTGGAAGCCCTGGCACGCCCATTCTCTCTCTCTCTCTCTATCTGCCTCTTCCTCTCTCTGTCACTCTCAAAATAAATAAATAAAAATGAACAAAAAAAATTTATTTATTTATTTGAGTGACAGGCAGAGAGAGAATATGAATATGAACATGGGTGCATCAGGGCCATTAGCCACTGCAAACCAACTCTGGACACATGTGCCACCTTGTGTATCTGGCTTTACTTGGGTCCTTGGGGAATCAAACTTGGATCCTTCGGCTTTGCAGGTAAGAGCCTCAACTACTGAGCCATCTTTCCAACCCCTAAAGTTATTTTTTATTTTTTCCGAGGTAGGGTCTTGTTCTAGTCTAGACTGACTTGGAATTTACTGTGTAGTCTCAGGCTGGCCTCGAACTCACAGTGATTCTCCTAATCTCTTAATCTCTCTAATGCAGAACAGGTTCTTTTTTAAATAATTTTTTATTAACAACTTACATGATTATAAAAAATATCCCCTGATAATACCCTCCCTTCCCCCCACTTTCCCCTTTTGAACTCCATTCTCCCCATCTCAATCAGTCTCTCTTTTATTTTGATGTCATGATCTTTTCCTGCTGTTATGATGGTCTTCTGTAGGTAGTGTGTCAGGCCATTTTGTGTCTGGGGAGCATGTTGTAAGGAGTCCTACCCTTCCTTTGGCTCTTACATTCTTTCTGCCACCTCTTCCACAATAGACCCTGAGCCTTGAGAGGTGTGAGAGAGATATTGCAGTGCTGAGCACTCCTCTGTCACTTCTCAGCACCATGGTGCCTTCTGAGTCATCCCGAGGTCACTGCCATCTGAAAAGAGAAGATCCTCTACCAAAAGTGAGAGTAGGATTAATATAAGGGTATGAACATTAAGAGAAGTGCTTACTGGGCAGTTTGATAAGCATAGTATATACATTTAGCCAGACAGCAGCAGACGTTACACCCGTAGGGCTCATGACTACCCCTGTATTTAGTTTTCAGTATCAGGGATGTATTCTCTCCCATGGAGTGGGCCTCTGTTCCATTAGAGCGCAGTTGGTTTCCACCATGACAGACGTGCCACTATTACACCCATTGGCTCATTTGGCCTGGCTGGCCAACTATAAGGCTTGCAATGTCCATTGTTGAGTATCTTCACTGGTGGTATCTCTTTCTCCCATTGAACTGCATGCAGAATGGCTTCTTTGAGCTTTCTGTCAGCTGGTCTACATGGAGGAGGTTATCATCTCAGTTCCAGCAGGATTTCTCATTGGCCTTGCAGCCCAAGTATGTGGAGTCTTCTGCAATAGGGTCTTACCATCTATTCCTGGTGGGAAACCAAGGGCCTTGGCAATGGCGTATAATGTTTTGGGGCCATCAGGGACCTCCCTGGCCAACACTTCACTGGAAGGTATCCCATCCCTGGCACTGAAAATTTTCTTGCAACAATCTACAGCTCCTGAGTGTTCCATTGTCCAAAAAGTAGGTCCGTATGATTTATTTATATCCTCTTAGATTTTGATTAGCCCGCCCTCCACCTTTCCTTTACTTGATCTCTTTCCTTTACTCGATCTCTTTCCTTGACCTCACTTTGGGCCTTTTCACCCCCATTAATCTGTTCTTCTACTTACATATATACAATACCATCCTATTAATGCCCCCCTCCCTTCCTTTCTCTTCCCTTTATATCTCTTTTCTATCTTACTGTCCTTTGCTACTGAGTTTTCTTCCTACTCACACAGAAGTCCAATCATCTGTACCTGGGATCCACATATGAGAGAGAACATGAGACGCTTGGCTTTCTGGGCCTGGGTTACCTCACTCAGTATAATACTTTCCAGATCCATCCATTTTCCTGCAGATTTCATAACTTCATTTTTCTTTACTGCTGAGTAGAACTCCATTGTATAAATGTGCTATATCTTCATTATCCACTCATCAGTTGAGGGACATCTAAGCTGGCTCCATTTCCCAGCTGTTGTGAATTGAGTGGCAATAAACATGGTTGAGCAAGTATCTCTAAGGTGATGAGATGAGTTCTTAGGATATATGCCTATTAGTGCTATAGCTGGGTCATATGGTAGATCAATCTTTAGCTGTCTTAGGAACCTCCACACTGATTTCCACAATGGCTGGACCAGATTGCATTCCCACCAACAGTGTAGAAGGGTTTCTCTTTTTCCACATCCTCACCTGCATTTATGGTCATTTGTTTTCATGATGGTAGCCAATCTGACAGGAGTGAGATGGAATTTCAGCGTAGTTTTAATCTGCATTTCCCTGATGACTAAGGATGTAGAACATTTTTTCAGATGCTTATATGCCATCCGTATTTCTACTTTTTGAGAACTCTCCATTTAGTTCCATAGCCCATTTTTTAATTGGCTTGTATGATTTCATATTATTTAATTTTTTGAGTTCTTTGTATATCCTAGATATTAATCTCTTATCAGATGTATAGCTGGCAAAGATTTTCTCCCATTCTGTAGGGTGCCTCTTTGCTTTACTCACAGTGTCCTTTGTTGTACAAAATCTTTGTGATTTCATGAGGTCCCAGTGGTTAATCTTTGGTTTTATTGCCTGAGCAATTGGGGTTATATTCAGAAAGACTTTGCCAAGACCAATATGTTGAAGTGTTTCCCCTACTTTTTCCTCTAGCAATTTCAGAGTTTCAGGTCTGATGTTAAGGTCTTTAATCCATTTGGACTTAATTCTTGTGCATGGAGAGACAGAAGAATCTATTTTCATCCTTCTACAGATACATATCCAGTTTTCCCAGCACCATTTGCTGAAGAGGCTGTCTTTTCTCCAATGAGTATTTTTGGCATTTTTATCGAATATCAGGTGACTGTAGCTACCCGAACTTACATCTGGGTCCTCTATTCTGTTCCGTTGAGCTACATGTCTGCTTTTGTGCCAGTACCACGCTGCAGAACAGGTTCTTAAAACGCCGCAGTAGTTAGGCTGAGTAGCATGTTTCTGTACTTCAGCTGCTGGGGATAACTGGAGCACAGGCGTTGAAGACTAACCCGAGCAGTGTAGTGAGGTCCCTTCGCACACAGAACGAGGGGCAGTGGTAGCTGTGCTGTTGACTGACTTACATGTGTTTTTTTCCTTACATGTGTACGTGTCTGTCATGTGGTGTGTAGTGTGTGCATGTGTATGTGTCTGTCTTGTGGTGTGTAGTGTGTGCATGTGTATGTGTCTGTCGTGTGGTGTGTAGTGTGTGCATGTGTATGTGTCTGTCGTGTGTTGTGTAGTGTGTGCATGTGTATGTGTCTGTCGTGTGTTGTGTAGTGTGTGCATGTGTATGTGTCTGTCGTGTGGTGTGTAGTGTGTGCATGTGTATGTGTCTGTCGTGTGGTGTGTAGTGTGTGCATGTGTACGTGTCTGTCGTGTGGTGTGTAGTGTGTGCATGTGTATGTGTCTGTCGTGTGGTGTGTAGTGTGTGCATGTGTATGTGTCTGTCGTGTGGTGTGTAGTGTGTGCATGTGTATGTGTCTGTCGTGTGTTGTGTAGTGTGTGCATGTGTATGTGTCTGTCGTGTGGTGTGTAGTGTGTGCATGTGTATGTGTCTGTCGTGTGGTGTGTGTGCCCTTCGGCGTCCATAGTTTTGCCTGCAGCGGCCAGAGCAGAAGGCGTCCTGCTCCCTCGCTCTTTTGCCCCTTCTGTTGGAGTTGGGGTCTCTACCCTTCAGCTCGCGGCTTTGCAGGAGCCCAAGCAGTTCCCTGGCCTCTGCCTCCCTTTCCAAGGGTGAGAGCCACAGGCCTTCATGGCCACACCCAGCTGCTACCTGAGTTCTGGAGAATTTCAGGCCCTCAGGCTTGAGCAGGAATGCACTCAACCCAGGAGCCATCTCTCCAGCCCTTTTTTATGTAGCTTAGTATTTAACTTTACTGTTTCTGGAATATTTACTAGTATTTTTTTTTTCCATTTTCAGCTTTAGTTTTATCATTCATATTTAAGCCCTTATTATTAGATAGACTACCTTTCTATTTCCTTTTATATATTGGAGTCTTTTGATTTAAAAAGAAACTAGCTGGGTGTGGTAGTGCATACCTTTAATCCCAGCACTTGGGAGGTAGAGGTAGGAGGATCATTGTGACTTTGGCGCCAGCCTGGAGCTACAGAGAGAGTTCCAGGACACCCTGAGCTGGAGCGAGACCCTATCTCGAGAAAAAAATAAATACTTCTTTGTAAGGAAAGAGATAATATGAGAGAGTGAATATGAATGGGTGCACCAGGGCCTCTAGCTCCTAGAAATGAACTCCAGATGCATGCACCACTTTGCGTATCTGTCTTTATGTGGGTAATGGGAAATTGAATCTGGGTTGTTAGGCTCTGCAGGCAAGCAAGACCTTAACTGCTGAGCCAGCTCTAAGCCCCCCTTTTAGGATTTCTTGAGGTAGAGTCTCAGTTTAGCCCAGGCTGACCTGGAATGCACTATAGTCTCAGGCTGGTCTCAAGCTCAGAGTGATCTTCATGCATCTGTCTCGCAAGTACTGGGATTAAAAGGGTACCACCAAACCTGTCCAAATATATATATTTTTAAGTAATTAAAAATATTTTTGTTAATTAATTTATTTATATAAGAGGGAAGGACTGAGGGAGGGAGGGGGGGAGAGAGAGAGAGAGAGAGAAAGAGAGGGGGAGAGAAAGAATGGGTGAGCCAGGGCCTCCATTCACTCCATTCACTGCAAATGAACTCCAGATGCATGCGCCACCTGGTGCATCTGGCTTACATGGGTCCTTTGGCTTTGCAGGCAAACACCTTAACTGCTAGGTCGTCTTATCCAGCCCAAATTGTTTGTTTGTTTGTTTGTTTTTTAAATATTTATTTGAGAGACAGGCAGATGGATGGATGGAAAGAGAGAGAGAGAGGGAGGGAGGGAGAGGGAGGGAGGGAGGGAAAGAGAATGGGCATGCTAGGGCCTCTAGCCACTGCAAAAGAACTCCATATGCATGCACCATCTTGTGCATCTGGCTTACATGGGTACTGGGGAGTTGAATTTGGTAGTCCTTAAGTTTCATAGGCAAGCATCTTAACCGCTAAGCCATCTCTCCAACCTCTAAAAATATATTTTTAATTTTTGTTTATTTTTATTTATTTATTTGTGAGCGACAGACACAGAGAGAGAAAGAGACAGATAGAGATAGATAGAGAGAGAGAGAGAGAGAGAATGGGCGTGCCAGGGCCTCCAGCCACTGCAAATGAATTCCAGACGCATGTGCCCCCTTGTGCATCTGGCTAATGTGGGTCCTGGGAATCAAGCCTCGAACTGGGGTCCTTAGGCCTCACAGGCAAGCGCTTAACTGCTAAGCCATCTCTCCAGCCCTAAAAAAATATTTTTAATGGAAGAATTTGTTCATATTTTCAGATCACTTACTGTAGGGCAGTGTTTATCAGTTTGGATTCAGGACCCTATCTAGAAATTACTAAGAAGAGTTCCTGCACTGCTACAAAGGTCTTGGGACAAACAGCTGTTTGTGGGTGGCAGTGGTGGTAGAGGCAAACAGTGGGCTGTATGACCAGGATGAGGTCACCTTTTCCACTTTGTGGATCTCTTTCCGGATTTTAACACCTACTTTGGTACTTAGAGCAGTTCGGGCTGTTGGCCGTGTTGAGAGGGTCTGTTTATTGGTAGCCTCCTATACAGTGAGGTCAGGGTTTTTCTTTTTGTTTTTTGTTGTTTTGTTTTGGATGAAACTTAGGGGTGTGACTGTCCTAAGGCAACATTGATACAGTGTTTAGGTTCTGGCACCTCTATAAGCAGTATTCTAATATCTAATCTCTGGGCATTTGATCTCACCCTCTTTCCACTAAACTACCTAGGGCCACTGTTCTTTTAACATACCGTGATTGTCGTTTCCCAGTTTTAAGACCTTTCACTCATTTTAAATTGCTAGGGTGGTGGGGCGATCGTTCAGCAGCTTGTAAAGCCTGAGAGCACAGATTTGGTGCCCCAGTAACCTGCTGAAAGCCAGGTGCACAAATGATACATGTGTCTGGAGTTCATTTCCAGTAGCAAGAGGCCCTGACATACCCATATTCATTCATTCATTCTCTCTCTCTGCACGTAATTAAAAAACAAAAATAATTGCTAGGAGGTAAATTCTTAAATTGTCCTGTCCCTAGCTGTCAATTACCTTGCTACCCTCATTCCATACTTCCCCTGTTTTGAATCTTATGGATTCTCCCAGTATCCTTCTTTTCAAAAATATTTTATTGTTATTTATTTATTTGACAGAGAAAGAGGGAGAGAGCGAATGTGGGCGACAGTGCCTCCAGCCATTGCAAATGAACTCCAGATGCGTTCACCTGGCTAACGTGGGTCCTGGGGAATCGAACCTGGGTCCTTTGGCTTTGCAGGCAAATGCCTTAACCGCTAAGGTATTCCTGCAATCCCCTTTTCTTTTTCTTGCTAGCTTGTTTCTTCTTAGCAAGGTTCATTACTTGGCAGCTTCAGCAGCTCTTCTTCCTCTGACTGCTTCAGTCCCAGGCCGCCTTCCCAATTCTGGCTCCTGAAGCACCTCCACTCGCCAGTCATGTCCGCCCTACAAGGGGCGGCCACACTGGCCTGTCTCGTTGTCTGTCGTTTGTGTTTATGTATCTTCTCTCTTCAGTCAGACAGTATACTTGGTATGTTTGCTTTTGAAACAGTTTCTTACTCCAGCCCAGGCTAACCTGAAACTCTCCCTGTAGCCTGGTCTTGAACTAAGAGCAATCCTCCTATCACAGCGGGAATTAAAAAGCATGCGCTGCCATACCTGGCATTTCTTCTGTTTTTGCTTGTGGGTTTTTTTTGTGTGTGTACATTGTGTGTACTGTGCATGCACATGTATGTGTACATTGTGTGTGTACATTGTGTGTACTGTGCATGCACATGTGTGTGTACATTGTGTGTGTATTGTGTGTACTGTGCATGCACATGTGGGGCATGGCAAGGGTGGCTTCTCTGCACTGACTGGAGCAGAACTTCAGCTGTCCCACCCTATCATTTTTCTACCCAGTCCTGTTTATTTAACTATTTATTTATTTGAGAGACAGAGAATGGGCACACCAGGGCCTCCATCCACTGCATATGAACTTCAAATGCATGCACCACTTTGTGCATCTGTCTTACATGGGTCCTGTGGAATTGAACCTGGGTCCTCAGGCTTCACAGGCAAGTGTCTTAACCGCTAAGCCATCTCTCCAGCCCCCAGTTTTTTTTTTTTTTTTTTTTTTTTTTTTTTTTTGAGGTAGGGTCTTGCTGTAGCCCAAGCTGACCTGGAATGTACTAGTAGTCTCAGGTTGGCCTCAAACTCACAGCAATCCTCCTACCTCTGCCTCCTGGGATAAAGGCATGTACCACCACACCCAGGAGAGAAAGAGGGAGGGAAGGAGGGAAGAGGAGAGAGAATGAATATGAATGGGTGCACCAGGGCCTCTAGCTGCTACAAACGAATCCCAGACTCTTGCTCCACCTTGTGCATCTGTCTTTATGTGGGTACTAGGCAGCTGAACTCAGATCTGGGTTTTGCAGGCATGGGCCTTAACTGGTGAGGCTTCTCTCCAGGCCCCTCCCCCCATCTTGTTTTGAGATGAGGTCTCCTTTTTCTGATTCCAGGCCTTGTTGGGGTTGGGCTCAGAAGATTCTTGGGTGTCTGTTCCCTTGCAGGACTAGGCTCATCGGCATGCACTGCCATGCCCAGCTGTTTTACATGGATCTGCAGTGTCAGGTCCCCTCCCCTTGGTCCCTCATGCTTGGGCAGGAAGCACGCTTAACTACTGAGCCATCTCTCCAGTCCAACAGTACTTTTCTTTTTTTAAATATTTATTTATGTATTGTCTGGTGATGACTTAGTGGTTAAGATGCTTGTCCAAATCTCCAGGTCCCACTTAGCCAGATGCACAGTGATGCAAGTGTGCAATATCACACATGTGCACAGAGGGGTGCATGCGTCTGGAGTTTGTTTGTAGCAGCCTGAAGGTCCCGGCGTGCCCATTCTCTGTCTCTGTCTCTCTCTCTACCTCTTTCTTTCTCTCTCCCTTAAAAATAAAAATAATTCAGAAATATTTATTTCTGAGAGATTGGACATGCCAGGGTCCCCTGCTGCTGTAAACAAACTCCAGACATGTGTCATTTTGTGCTTCTGGCTTTACTTAGGTGCTGACAAATTGAATCCAGGCTGGCCATCTTTGTAAGCAAGTGCCTTTACTGTGGAGCCATCTCCCTAGCCCCAGAGAATACATTCCTTTTGGACAGGGCAATATTTTATATTCAGTAGAATTATTATTTTATTTGTTTACACATACACATACATATAACATACATATGTACTTGAGATATGGCATTGATATTAAAGGTGTTAGCCACCATGCCCATCTTAATATTTTTTTTTGTTGTTAATTTTTCAAGGTAGGTTCTCACTCTAGCCCAGGCTGATCTGGAATTCATTCTGTATTATCAGGCTGGCCTCAAACTCCTCGATACTATAATGATTAATAGTATGGGATGCAAGTCTGATGAAAGTAGGACCCAAATCCTGCCATAAGTTTTCAAACTCGTACTGAAGGAAAGACACTTTGGGACTGCCGAGTGAGTTCCAGGTCATCCTGGGTTAGAGTGAGACCCTACCCTGGCCCCCACCCAAAAAATAAAAATGACAAAACAACAGTAAAGCCCATACCAAAAGAGCTGCCAGGTCGATTTGGCTGACCTCTGATTCTGTGCATTGTTTCATGGTTGCAGTCTCACATGGGATTTTATTTCCTGCCTTCCCCGCCTTATATGTATAAATGCGCATTGTTTTAATTGAAAACCCAAACAGTTATGTTTGCTGAAGAATAAGTCTAGATAAACTTGTATTTACAAAGTATCTTTATTACTTATTTTAATTTTATAACCATGGGAATTTATTCTTCAAAGTACACTTTTTTCCTGGAGGCCGAGATTGTTGGATCAAAGACTGGCCTGGGCTACATTGTGAGACCCTATCTAAAACCACCACCACCTCCAACAACAAAAAGACACAATATACACCTTTTCCAGCAGCAGCAGGAGGCATGGCTACCTGTGGCCTAGAACTGTATCTCAGGTGAAGGCAAAGAATAGGATAGGCGCAGTGCAGGGCTCCCAAGTTACAGCAGTTCTCTTACTCAGCTTCCCAAGTGTTGGGACTAAAGGCACGCGCTACTCCTCCTGGCTTGTTGATTAATTTCATGTTCAAGTTACCTATTTGTAGTATACTCAGTTGTCTTGTCCTTGGTATAATTTTCATTACTATTTAGTTTTTTTGTTTTGTTTGTTTTGTTTTTCAAGGTAGGGTTTCACTCTAGACTCTAGCCCAGGCTGGCCTGGAATTCACTATGGAGTCTCGGGGTGGCCTTGAACTCACGGCGATCTTCCTACCTCTACCTCCTGAGTGGTAGTCGTGTGCCACCACGCCTGGCTATTACTATTTAGTTTTGTCACCATCTCAAATTGAATTTTAAAAGACATCCCGTGTGTGTGTGTGTGTGTGTGTGTGCATGTGTGTGTGTGTGCGTGTGTGTGCGTGCGCACACGCACACATGCCATGGCATGTGTGTGGCAGTCAGAGGATGGATCAAGGTGTCTGTCCTCTCCTTCCATATTTCTTTGAGACCAGTTAACACTTTGTTTGGCCACTGCAGGCGCCCAGGTAGCTGGACTCTGAGCTTCCAGTGCTTCTGGCTCTACCTCCCACTGCTGTAGGTCATAGAGATCACAGATGCACGTGTCTGGCTTTAGGTGGGTGCTGGGGAGGATTGAACTCAAGTCACCAGGCTTGAAAGCAAGTGCCCTTACCTGTTGTGCCGTCTTCCTGTCTCCAACTCCAGTTTTGGTGCCTTTTTCTCAAGGCGTTGGTGGAAGTTACTCTTCCTGCACTTATAACCAGTCTGTGTGCTGGAATACTGGACTGTTTGCATAAAAAGACCTCGGTCTTCTCTTGACTTTGTTTGAGGTAGGGTCTTGCTCTAGCTCAGGCTGACCTGAATTTACTCTGTAGTCTCACGGTGGCCTTGAACTCATAGCGATTGTGGTAGTTTGATTCAGGTGTCCCCCATAAATTGAAGTGTTCTGATGCTAGGTTCCCAGCTGATTTGGGAATTAACACCTCCTGCAGGGAGTGTATTGTTGGGGGTGGGCTTATGGGTGTTATAGCCAGTTTCCCCTTGCCAGTGCTTGGCACACTCTCCTGTTGCTATGCACCTGATGTTAGCCAGGAGGTGATGTCCACCCTCTGCTCATGCCATCGTTTTCCCCCTGCCATCGTGGAGCTTCCACTCGAGCCTGTAAGCCAAAATAAACCTCTTTTCCCCACAAGCTGCTCTTGGTTGGGTGATTGCTGCCAGTGATGCGAACCTGACTGTGACAGCGATCCTCCTACCTCTGCCTCCTGAGTGTTGGGATTAAAGATGTGCACCACCACACTTGACAGTTCTTGACATTTTTATTGCATTTGAAAACATCAGGCATTAAAATATAAGTGTGTTTTGTTCAAATAGCTGCCTTCTATTAGAACTAAAAATCTCACCTGTGAGAAATGGAAACAGTGGAGCAGTTAGTTGCTGTGTCTCAGAGTTAATAGAGTAATAGATTCCACTGATACCATTTTCAGTCTTTTCTACTCTTTATGTAGAAACCCCGAGAATTCTGGTGCATCGGGGTTTAGCTAAATTGCCAGAGTGATCGGTGATATTAAAAAGGCATAGATCTGCTTTACAGGGCCTGAAGTGGTAGGGAATACCTGCTTGGAGAATGTGATTTGACATGTTTGTTTGGCTGGTTGGCTACATTTAGCCCAGCAGTCATTTCTATACAGCACAGTATGCCTCATAGTAAATACTATGTAATGTGTGTGCAATTTATTCTACTGAAGCAGAACAGAGGAAGTATTTGGTGGGAATGATGGGGGACCAGTAAGTGCAGGTGTGGGGGTGGAAGAGCAGTAGAGAAGAGAGATGAGTAAGGACAAAGTATACTGCCCATCTTTGAAAATGGCATAATGACTCCTGTTACTTTAGATGCTAATTTCAAATTAATTAAAATTCTTTTTTCTACTGAAGGAAATTAAAGTTTTTTTTTTTTTTGAGGGGGTTGCCATTTCAAGGAAGGGTCTCACTTCTAGCCCAGGCTGATCTGGAATTAGTCTCAGGCTGGCCTCAAACTTACAGCGATCCTCCTACCTCAGCCTCCCAAGTTCTGGGATTAAAGGCATGTACCACCATGCCCAGCCTTAAGTTTTTATTTTTTTTTTGGAGGGGGGGATGGTGCTTTGAGGTAGGGTCTCACTCTGCCCAAGCTGGCCTGGAATTCACTATGTAGTCTCAGGTTGGTCTCGAACTCACAGCGATCCTCTCTACTTCTGCTTCCCAAGTTCTAGGATCAAAGGCATGTACTGCCACACCTGGCTAAAGAAGGATTTAAAGAAAAGAATGAAAAGGAAAAGTATTTAGGGCTGGAGAGATGCTCAGTGATAGAGGCACTTGCCTGCGAAGCCTAAGGACCCAGGTTTCATTCCCCAGTACTCATGTAAGCCAGATGCACAAGATGGCACAAACATCTGGAATTTGTTTGCAGTGGCTAGAGGTCCTAGTGTTCCCATTATATCTGTATCTGCCTCTTTTATTTTTTTAAGTATATTTTACTTATTTACTTGAGAGAGAGAAAGAGGCAAGGAAAGAGAGAGAATGGGTGTGCCAGGGCCTTCAGCTACTGCAAAAGAACTCCAGGTGCATGTGCCCCCTTGTGAATCTGGCTCACATGGGCCCTGGAGAGTCGAATCGGGATCCTTTGGCTTTGCAGGCAAACATCTTAACCACTAAGCCATTTCTCCAGCCCTGTATCTGCCTCTTTCCTCTTCTCTCTCTCTCAAATAAATAAAGAAATTAAAAAATATTTTATTAGAGAGAGATGCCTGTAGTAAGAGTCAGAAAATGAGCATGTCAGGACTTCCAGCCACTGCAAACGAACTCCAGAGGCATGTGCCACCTCGTGCATCTGGCTTATGTGGGTCCTGGGGAGTTGAACCTGGGTCCTTTGGCTTTGCAGGCAAGTGCCTTAACTGCTAAGCCATCTCTCTAGCTCCCCACCCCCAATATTTTTTTTTAAAGGAAAAGTATTTATAATTATGTCTGTTGTGTAATTGTTTAGACTGGAAATTTTTCTCAGGAAAGAAATAGCTGTTAACAATTTTGCTCTTTGGAGTTAAACCTCATCTACTATTATAGTTAGAGCTAAAGTGATTTAAATTACTTAACTGGTTAGCCTTTGTCATGTCTTTGTGTCGTGTGTGCACATGGGAATGCAGAGGCCAGAGAACAGTGCTGTTTACCTGCCCTCAGTTGACATCCGTCGTGTGTGTGCCTGTGGGGACCGTGTGCGGACATGGATCGCCTCTCTCAGGCGGGTGCCTTAACCGCTGAGCCGCCACTCCAGCCCCTGGTTGTCTTTCTCTACCACTTACTGTCTAACTCATTTGAGACAGGATCTTTTACTGAACCTAGAGCTCCCTACCAGGCTGGACTAGCTAGCCAGTGAGTCCCAGTGATTCCCTGCCTTCACCTTCCCAGGACATGCCACCGTGCTCACACGCGTTTCCCGTGCAGTGCGTCTGGAGATCAGAACTCAAGTCCTCACGCTTGAGGAGCAGCTGCTTGGCCCCGCGGCTCCACCTCCCCTTTTCAGTGATATCTTTTTTCAATATTTATTTACTTTTTTTGTTGTTTAGTTTTATTTATTTGAGAGCCACAGACAGAGAGAGAGAATGGACATGCCAGGGCCTCCAGCCACTGAAAAGGAACTCCAGACGCGTGCGCCCCCTTGTGCATCTGGCTTACGTGGGTCCTGGGGAATCAAGCCTCGAACTGGGGTCCTTAGGCTTCACAGGCAAGCGCTTAACCGCTAAGCCATCTCTCCAGCTGCTGTTTATTTACTTTTTAATGCATCCTTTAAAAAAAATTATTTCATTTATTTGAGAGAGAGAGAGAGAGAATGGGCACGCCAGGGCTGTCAGCCGCTGTGAATGAACTCCAGAAGCATGCGCCACTTTGTGCATCTGGCTTATGTGGGTCCTGGGCAGTTGAACCTGAGTTCTTTGGCTTTGCAGACTAGCTCCATAACTGCTAAGCCATCCCTCCAGCCCTTTCTTTTTGTTTGTTTGTTTTCTTGAGGTAGGGTCTTGCTCTAGTCTAGGCTGTCCTGGAATTCACATTATAGTCTCAGGGTGGTCTCAAACTCACAGTGATCCTCCTACCTCTGCCTCCTTAGTGCTGAGATTAAAGGCATGTGCCACCACCCCTGGCTAATACATCCTTCTTTTAATTGATTTTTTTTATTGACAGCTTCCATACTTACAGACAATAAACCATGATAGGGGCTGGAGAGGTGACTTAGTAGTGAAGCACTTGCCTATGAAGCCTAAGGACCACAGTTCGAGGCTCGATTTCCCCAGGACCCACATCAGCCAGATGTACAAGAGGCCGCATGCATCTGGAGTTCGTATTCAGTGGCTGGTGGCCCTGACATGCCCATTCTCTCTCTCTCTCTCTCTGCCTCTTTCTCTCTGTCACTCTCAAATAAATAAATAAAAATAAACAAAAAAATAAACCATGATAATTCCCTCCATCCCCCCACTTTCCCCTTGACAAACCCACACTCCAACATATCCCCTCCCTCACTCCATTAATCTCTCTTTTATTTTGATGTCATCTTTTCCTCCGATTATGAGGGTCTTGTGACGGTAGTGCCAGGTACTGCGAGGTCAAGGATATCGAGGCCTTTTTTCTTTTTCTTTTTTGAGGTAGGGTTTCACTCTAGCCCAGACTGACCTGGAATTCACTATGGAGTCTCAGGCTGGCCTCGAACTCATGGCGATCCTCCTACCTCTGCCTCCCAAGTCTTGGGATTAAAGGCATGCGCCACCATGCCCAGCTCAAGGCCAGCTTTCACCTGGACTGTTGCATTGTAAGCAGTCCTACCCTTACTTCGGCTCTTACATTCTTTCCGTCACCTCTTCCACGCCTGGCTTATTACTACACTTTATTTTATTTTCAAACATTTTATTTATTAGAGAGAGAGAAAGAGAGAAGGGGCGCACCAGGTCCTGTAGCCATTCATTGCAAATGAACTTCAGATGCATGGCACCCCCTTGTGCGTCTGGTTTATGTGGGTTCTGGGAAAATGAACCTGGATCGTTAGGCTTCACAGGCAAATGTCTTAACTGCTAAGCCATCTCTCCAGCCCTTATTATTACATTTAAAATACAGTACCCAGTACTGTATGCTCAGTTTTTATATTATACCAAAATTAACAGAAATAGATTAATTTTGGTAAATTATAGGAAACAATGTTCCAGAGTTTGTGTTGAATCACACCCGTAAAGGTGGCACTACAAAATCCATTTGTTGCCAGATTTTGTGGCTGTATGATAAAATTTTAACATTTGGGCTGGAGAGATGTCTTAGTGGTTAAGTGCTTGCCTGTGAAGCCTAAGGACCCCGGTTCAAGGCTGAATTCCCCAGGACCCACGTTAGCCAGATGCACAAGGGGGCACACGCATCTGGAGTTCATTTGCAGTAGCTGGAGGCCCTGGCGTGCCCATTCTCTCTCTCTCTCTCTCTGTCCCCCTTTCTCTCTCTGTCTGTTGCTCTCAAGTAAATAAACAATTTTTTTAAACATTTAAGACAGCTTTTAGAATTAAATTAAAATTTAAGAAAAAATGTTTGTTTTTTATTTGTACGTGTGTGTGGGGGGGTGGCGTACCAAGGTCTTTTGCTGCTGCAGTCCAGTGCCTGTCCAGCTTTATGTGTATAGCTGGGGAATTGAACCTGGGCCAGCAGGCTTTGCAAGCAGCACCTTTAATTGCCGAGCCACCTCCTTTAAGAAAAATCTAAACCTAAGTCTGCATATGTATCAGTGTATAGACATATCATGCTTGTACCAGAGTATAGACATTATGCAAACTCAGTTGTTGGCTTAATCTCTGAAATACCAGTATTTAACATGCTTTAGCTCTAAAGGCTAAATTTTAATCATATTACTTTGCTAGGATTTGTGCCAGCTTTTGGTTAATCATTTTCTCGTTGATTATGTTTGGTTCAAGATGACTCATTTTTCAAGGAGCTTTATTGCAACATAACATATTTACTACAGGAAGCCTGGACGGACGTGGAGCATTAGGTTGTTGGAAATCGTTCTTCAGTCTTTATTGTACTGTTATTTAAGTTAATCATTTTTCAGTAACCGTTTTTTTTTTTTTTCTGTAAAACCTGGTGCTTCATTAACCAAATGTTTTTAGCATAGTTACTCCTTTCTTGTGGCAGACAAAAATGTATGTTTGATAATTGGTTTGAGTTTGACTAAAGTATTTTGTTTTCATCAAGTGGATATTAGAATTGTCTGGATTTTTTGGAATCAATCGTAGAGCTTTGAGGTTAAATTTGTCTGTAAAATTTATTAGCCTTGGAAGCTTGGGTAAAATCCTTCTCTGAACCTTACTATTCACTTAAGTGAATTTATGAATTCACTCACTGAATTTGGATAAAAATATTTACCTTGCAAGACCAGGATTAAGATGGACATAAAGGAGTATCTAGCACTTAATGTGCTTAATTTATTGTAGTACTTATACTGATAATAGATACTGAAGCCAGGGGTGCCAATCATTTATTTTGCAGCTAGTTATCAGCCTAACAAAGATCCTGGGCCAGAGCTAAAGGTTAACAGTTATGTCCATGCATGTACTTCCTTTCATGTTCAACATGAGGTCCGAGGGCTGGCAGAGATGCTCTCAGCGGGTATGAGCCCTTCCCTGGAAGCTTACGGGCTCATTCTGAGTTTGATTCCCTAGTACCCACGTAACTGTGGGCTCATATACTTGTGACCTCAGTCCTGTGGGGAACAGAGACCATAGAGTTGTTGGGGCTTCCCAAAAACAGCAGCTCCATGTTCAGAGCCAGACTTGTCTCAAGGAATTGTGGGGATGAGTAATAGAAGACAGTAGTCTGTGCTGTCTCTGCACACGTGCGTGTGCAGTGGCACCTGCAAACACACACACACACACACACACACACACACACACACACCCTATGTTCCAAGGAAGAGTTTAGACCCTCACTCATCAAATGAGTGCCTTCTCCGCAGGGAAGATATACGTGTGTGGAGTCATGGGAAGTTTAATAGCTAATTCTGTAACCCTCCTGCTTCCATCTGGTCCCTTAAGAGAAGGGAAGTTCCTTTTTTTTTAAATTTTATTTGCAAGCAGAGAGATACAAAGGTTGGAGGGAGGACGAGAGAGAGAGAGAGAGAGAATGGGTGTGCCAGGGCCTCTAGCTGCTGCAAACAAACTCCAGATATATGCTCTGCTTTGTTCATTTGGCTTTACGTGGGCACTGGGAAATCAAACTCTGGTCGTTAGGGTTTGCAGGCAAGCGCCTTAACCACTGAGCCATCTCTCCAGCCTGGAAGTCCAATCCTTTATCTTAAAAAAATTTTTATTTACTTATTTGAAAAGGAGAGAAAAAAAAAGAGGCAGATAGAGAGAATGGGCATGCCAGGGCCTCTATCTGCTGCAAATGAACTCCAAACACATGTGCCATCTTGTGCATCTGGCTTATGCGGATCCTGAGGAATTGAACCTGGGTCCTTTGGCTTTGCAGGCAAGTGCCTTAACCACTAAGCCATGTTCTCCAGCCCCCATTCTTTTAATATGAGGTGAGTAGAAGAGTGCCTCCCTACTTTGAAAACGGAAATTTCGCTATGCTCATTGTTTTTGTAGGTCATAGAATAATTAAATGATTACAGCGTAAGAGTTACATGTGGGAAAGAAAAAGTCAGGTGTAGTGGCATGTGCCTTTAATCCCAGCACTCAGAAGGCAGAGGTAGGATTGCTTTGAGGTCGAGGTCAGCCTGGGACTACAGAGTGAATTCCCAGATCAACCCGGAAAGAAACAAACAAAAATAGTAATTACTGGGCTGGAGAGATGGCTTATTGGTTAAGATGCTTGCCTACAACACCAAAGAACCCAGGTTCAGTCCCCCAGGACCCACATAAGCCAGATGCACAAGGTGGCACATGCGTCTGGAGTTGGTTTGCAATGGCTGGATGCTTTGGTGCGTCCATTCTTTCTCTCTCCGTCTTTCTTAAATAAATAGAGTAATTACTTTTGTTTGAATTCTTGTAGTTGAAGAGGTAGTTTGAGAAATTGAGGCTCAGCCTTTCTTTGTAAAGACAATCTTCGAGCTCAGCAGTTTGGCTCTAAGCGTCATAATAAGTCTAAATTTCATATCTGAAAGAATGTTTCAAATCTGTTTTTGGCAAATTTTACCATTTCTGCAGACACTCATATGATAGCATTGGCATGTGTTTTGTTCAATTTTTGGTGGGAGAAAATAGCACATTAAGTCAAGAACTGAAATTTCCAGGGGAAGAGTAGGGGAAAATAGCAGGAAATGAGGTCCTGTCCGCAACATAGTTTATCCCTGGTGCTTTGGCCCTCCTCTGTGCTCCGTGGGTTGCTTGCTGTGTTCCTCCACGGATGACCGTGAAAAGGGAAGCAAACACAGCCTCTAAGTGTTCACTAGTAGCAGCACGACAGGGGAATAGACATTTCTTTTTTGTTTTGTTTTTCATGGTAGGGTCTCACTCTAGCCCTGGCTGACCTGGCACTCACTCTGTGGTTCCAGGCTGGGCTTGAACTCACAGCGATCCTCCTACCTCTGCCTCCCGAGTGCTGGTCTTAAGGGCATGCGCCACCACACCCGGCTTTATCTACCAGTCTTTTTCATTTGGCTGATGAAGTTGAACTTAAGACTGAAACCTAGAAAATATGAAGTACAAGTTATATATGTCACATCATAACACTTCTGGGTATCCATACTCAAAGGGATTGAAATGAGTATGTCAGAACTTCAGTTGTTCACTGCAGCATTATTTACAATACTGAGGTGTTGAAACAAGTCATGAGTGGATGTTTAAAATGTACATGTGTACCCAATGAAATACTATTTAACTTGAAAAAGGGAGGGATTTCTATAATTTGGAACATGATGACTCTAGAGGCCGTTATTTCTAAGAGAAATGAGCCAGCACAGAGAGCCAAGTTGTATATCATGAGTTGAACTGGGTGTCCCCCATAAACTTACTGAATGCTAGGTCCCCAGCTGATGGCAGTTTGGGAATTGGAACCTTGTTAGATGTATGTTGTTGGGGGCCGGCTGATGGGTGTTATAGCCAGCTTCCCCTTGCCAGTGTTTGATTCACCCTCCTGCTGACGTTTGCCACCTGCTTTGGCAAAGGTGATGTCCACCCTCTGCTCCTGCCATCGTATTCCCTGCCATAATGGAGCTTCTCCTTGAGTCTGTGGGCCTAAATAAGCCCTTCCCTCCCACAGTCTGCTTTGGTTGGGTGTTTTCTGCCAACAAGAAGCTGACTGCAGCATGCTGCATGGATCTAAAACAGCAAGACTCACAGTAGTAGAATCTCCACTGGTGAGCGCCAGAGACTGGAAGAGGAGGCGGTGGGGCCAGTGGAAGGAATGCTGATCAGGAGGAGGAAAGTTTTCAGGGGGCAGAAAGAAGTGGGTTGTGAAGACCCTTGTACAGCAGTGCCCACATACAACATGTAGATTTCAAAATAGCTGAAGCAATCGATTTTCAGTGTTTTAACACAAAGCCAGGATAAGTATATAAGGTGACAGATATGTTAATTGATTTGATTGGTAGGTAGTAATAATGAACGTATGTCACCTAATAATTGTTTAGGACTACTTTATGCTATATAGATACAGTACTAAGCACTTATATATATGTTCATTGCCTGGAAAATACATGCTGCTAATTAATCTTTTTTTTTTACGTAGGGTCTCACTGTGGTCCATGCTGACCTGGAATTCACTCTGTAGTCTCAGGGTGGCCTCAAACTCATGGTGATCCTCCTAACCTCTGCCTCCTAAGTGCTGGGATTAAAGGCTTGTGCCACCACACCTGGCATACTGCTAATATTATTTTTTTTATGAGAGCAGGTGAGAGAGACAGAATTGCCATGCCTCCAGCCACTGTAATCAAACTCCAGACACGTGCACCACCTTGTGTGCATGTGCGACCTTGTGTGTCTGGCTGACATGGACGGGGTCTGGGGAGTTGAACATAGGTCCTTAGGCTTCGCAGGCAAGCATCTTAACCACTAAGCCATCTTTCCAGCCCTGCTATTATATTTTTTAAAGAAAATGGAAATTAATTTCCGGCTGGGCATGGTGGTATGTGCCTTTAATCCCAGCACTAGGGAGGCAGAGGTAGAAGGATCATTATGAGTTTGAGGCCACCCTGAGACTACATAAAATTCCAGGTCAGCCTGGGCTAGAGTGAGACCCTACCTCGAAAAACAAAATAAAACAACAACAAAAAAAGAAACTAATTTTTAGGGAAGTTATAACTGCTTGGTGACATAGATTTTGATCCTAGGTTGTTTTGGCTTTACTGCCAATGGCTTAATTTCTTTTTTGTTTTATTTATTTATGCATTTAATGTGTGTGGTTTTTGAGGTAGGGTCTCACTGTAGCCCAGGTGGACCTGGAACTTACTCTGTAGTCCCAGTCTGGCCTTGCACTCACAGAGATCCTCTTACCTTTACCTCCTGAGTGCTTGGGATTAAAGGCGTGCACCACCATGCTCAACCCTGTGGCTTAATCTCTTGCTCACCATGCTGCTTGACAGGGGTTGGTCAATTTTTTTGGTTTGTTTTTTTTGCTTTATTGAGGAAGAGTCTCACTCTACTCCAGGCTGACCTGGAACTTACTCTGTAGTCTTAGGCTTGAACACACAGCCATCATCCAACCTCTGCCTCCCAAGTGCTGGGATTAAAGGTGTGCACCACTGTACCTGGCTGTTTTTTTTTTTAAAGATTTATTTTTATTTATTTATTTATTAGAGACAGAGAGAGAGAATGGGCACGCCAGGGCCTCTAGCCACTGCAAACGAACTCCAGATGCATGCATCACCTTGTGCATCTGGCTTACGTGGGTCTTGGGGAGTCAAACCAACGTCCTTTGGATTTGCAGTCATGTGCCTTAACTTCTAAGCCATCTCTCTAGTCCCCCCTTTTTTTAATGAGAGAGAGAGAGAGAATTGGCATGCCAGGGCCTTTAGCCACTGTAATCGAACTCCAGATGTGTGCACCACCTTGTGCGCGTGTGTCACCTTGTGCATCTGGCTTATGTGGGTTCTGGGGAGTCAAACTTGGGTCCTTAGGCTTTGCAGGCAAGTGCTTTAACTGCTAAGCCATCTCTCCAGCCCTGGCTGTGGCCAACTTTTTTGTTGAAGGACTAACTACTAAATATTTTAGGCTTTGTGGGCCACATGGTCTCTTTTCTGCTCTATTTTTTAAAATTAATTAATTTATATACTTGAGAGAGCAAGAGAGAGAAAGACATAGAGAGAGACTGGCCATGCCGGGGCCTCTAGCCACTGCAAACAAACTCCAGATGCATGTGACACCTTGTGCATCTGGCTTACATGGGTTCTGGGGAGTCGAACAGACGTCCTTTGGCTTTGTAGGCAAGCACCTTAACTGCTAAGCCATCTCTCCAGCCCTGCTCTGCTATTTTTACAAAAAAACCATAGATTATATTTAAGAGAGACATGTTCGGACAAAACAATTTCATAATTTTCATGGGTTCTGAAGTACTATTCATTCAGTTAAAAAATATTTTATCATTTATTTATTAGAGAGAGGGAGTGGTAGGTAGAGGATGGGTATGCAGGGCCTTCAGTCACTGCTGACGAACTCTTGACTCATGTGCCACTTTGTGCATCTGGCTTTATGTGGTTACTGGGGAATTGAACCTGGGTCCTGCTTTGCCAGCAAGCGCCTTGACCACTAAGCCATCTTTTAAGCCCTGTAGCAGTTTTTTAGAACAAGCTAGTATTGGCCTGGAGAGGTGGTTTAGTGGTTAAGGTGCTTGCCTGCTAAGCCTAAGGGCCCAGGTTCGATTCCTTAGTACCCATGTAAGCCAGATGCACAAGGTGGTGCATGTGTTTGGAGTTGTTTGCAGTGGATGGAGGCCCTGGCATGCCCATTTTTGTCTATCTGCCTCTTCACCTCTCTTTCTCTCTTCCCCCTTTCACTTTCTCTCTCAAATATATAATAAGTAAAAAAAAAAATTAAATATATTTTATTTATTTATTTATTTGAGAGAGAGAAAGAGGCAGAGAGAAAGAGAGATTGGGTGCGCCAGGGCCTCCAGCCACTCCAAACAACTCCAGGTGCATGCGTTCCCTTGTGCATCTGGCTTACGTGGGTCCTGGAGAGCGAAACCAGGATCCCTTGGCTTTGCAGGCAAATTCCTTAACCACTAAGCCATCTCTCCAGCCAAGTAAAATGTTTTCTTTTTTTTCAAATAAGCTAGTAGTGTTTGGTGTAGCTATAAATTAAAAACAAATATTAGCAGACATTCATGAAAGGCTAAGATTATGGAACTGTAATATTGTTCCTATTATAATCCTGTGTTTCTCTCTCTATAGTTGTATTTTAAACTTTATTATTATGGTGACGATTTTGCCTTGCTGTGTAGGCCATCCTGGTCTTGAACTTGCAATCTTTTTCCTGTTTTAGCCTCTTACATGCTTGGACTTCAGATGCCTACTACCAAGCCCAGCCTATATTCTTAGAAGTTGTAAATATTCATCTCTTAATCATTTACAATAAATTGCCGATTAGTTTTATATCCATCAGAAGAATTTTATGTTTTTGAGTCAGTGCCTCATTATGTATGCCAGACTGGCCTTGAAATTGTAATTTTTTTGTTTCAGTCTCTAATCCTGGGATTACAGACATATACCACCAAGTCTGGTTGTCCATCAAAATAACTTCGAATCTTGATCTTTTCTTTTTGTATGCTAGGTTCTAAGATAGCTTGATTCTACAACTAATGGAAAAGGGTGTTGGGAATAAAATGAAAGACTTTCAAAAGATAATTCCTGCGAAATTGGTGTATTAGATGACATTTTAATATCTATAAACTTGACTTTGTAGAATAAATTTAGTGTAAGTTTGGCTTATGAGCAATAGGAAAACACTTCCAGATGTGATCACTGATACATGATTCTGAATTAAAATGCTTAATGAAAACTTGTGTTGACAAATCAACACGAATATAACTGCCTCCTTATACATTGTGAAGTTTATTAGCAAAAGTTTATACTTTTGTGTTTGGTAAGAAAAAGATACACACTGCTGTGAGTGGTGGCGCACGCCTTTAATCCCAGCACTTGGGCTCAGAGGTAAGAGGATCGCCATGAGTTCAAGTCCAGCCTGAGACTACATAGTGAATTCCAGGTCTATTTGGGCTAGAGTGTGATCCTACCTTGGAAAAATAAAAACAAAAACAAACAACAACAAAAAAATAAGAAAAGGAGATACACTGAAAATAATCCAATTTGAGTTTGACATAAAATAATTATATGTACAGAATGATCTTTTTTTTCTTTTTGGTTTTTCGAGGTAGGGTCTCACTCTGGTCCAGGCTGACCTGGAATTAACTATGTAGTCTCAGGGTGGCCTTGAACTCTCCCTGCGATCCTTCTACCTCTGCCTCCCGAGTGCTGGTATTAAAGGCGGGAGCCACCATGCCCGGCTCAGAATGGTCCTTTTTGAGAAATATCTACATAGTTGGTGCCAAGCCAGTTTCTTTGCTTGCTTAAGTTCACTCAACAATTTTAAAACATATGCAGTGTGGCCTGATTAGGTGGGCACTCACATGGAGAAATCAAAAGACCTCTGTTAGCATAAAAGGTTTTCTAAGGAATTGACAAAATGGATGAATCAGTCAAACTCTTGACAGAAATGGAGAAATTATTTCAGAATCACACCAGTTGGTTATTGCCTGTAGTACGAAATCTATAAGCCTCCATAATTTGGCCTCAATCTTCCTTTGCAGCCACCTATTTCTTAATCCTTTGTTAACTGATTAACTGATTGTGTATTCAAGCTTTCCTGTTCCTTGATTCATCTACAGTTAATCTACCACTGTGCAATTTTCTTATCCTTTTGGACCAGTCGATTTCTGCTTGTTTTAAGACTCAAGTCCATTTTTTTTTTAGGAGGATCATTCTTGTGTACCATGATCTTTTTTCCCCTTTAAATTTCTAGCATTTAATACCTCTTCACTCAGGTGAAGATCCTCCTACCTGTGCACCCAAGTGCTGGGATTAAAGCTGATCCAGGTTAGGAATGGCAGACGAATGAGAATATGGGTGTTTGTCTTTTTGTGATTGTATGTGTGTTGCTGAGTATGATCTGTTCTCAGTCCATCCATTTTCCTATAGATTTCACTGTTTTTGTTTTTGTTTTTCTTACTGCTGAGTAGAATTCCATTTTGTATGTACTACAACTTCATTATCCATTCATCCAATGATGGGCACCTGATTCTAGTTCTTAGCTATAATGAATTGAGAAGTTTTAAATGTAGTTGAGCAAATATCTCTGTAGTGAAGCATTCCAGGTAAATGCCCAGTAAGGGAATAACTGGCAAGTGCCTTAACAGCGGAGCCATCTCCAGGTCCTCCTTTGTAGATTCTAGAAATTAGGCCTCTGTCGGTGGTATAGCTGGTGAAAATTTTCTCCCATTCTGAGGTGATCTATTGGCTTTGCTTATGGCATGTTTGTCTGTGCAACA
The DNA here is from genome assembly GCA_036346955.1 of Dipus sagitta. Taxonomy (NCBI): domain Eukaryota; kingdom Metazoa; phylum Chordata; class Mammalia; order Rodentia; family Dipodidae; genus Dipus; species Dipus sagitta. The sequence goes on along the minus strand of CM070793.1, from coordinate 12,187,106 downwards.
GCTTTTTGGCTTCATGAGATCCCATTGACTGAGTGATTGTTTAATTTCTTGGGCTACTGGGCTGTTGTTGAGGAAGTCCGTCCTCACTTCTATATTGTGGAGAGTTCCTCCTGTCTTTTCTTCCAGTAGTTGAAGAGTTTCAGGTGTAGGTTATCAGGTAGGTTATCACTGTAGCCCAGGCTGACCTGGAACTCACTCTGTAGTCCAGGGCTGGCCTTGGACTTAGAGCAATCCTCCTACCTCTTATCTCCCAAGTGATGGGATTAAAGGTGTGTACCCCATACCCAGAGCAAGAATGTGTAATATTTTCCTTTTATGTGTGCAGCCACCGAGTTTTATTATCTTACTGCTTATAGAATATTATGGTACATGGTGCATAATGCATACAAGTTTGCAACTTAAATTTTTTCCAACACGTTGGTAGAAGCAAGGAACTGTTTAGATTTCAGATTGAAGAGATAGCTCAGTGGATAAGGTGCTTACAGTGCAAAGCTTGAGTACGTGAGTGTGGATCCCAGACCCCACATAAAAACCCACAGCTGGGCTGGGCTTCCATCACTCTCATGCGCCTGTGGTGAGATGGGACGTGGAAACAGAATTACCTGAGGCTTACACACCAGCTAGCCTGGCGAGTGGAGCAGTGACTCGTGGGAGACCTTGCCTCAAATGAAGTGAAAGGCAAGGCCCAAACACTTGTGTGCTCATGCACAGAATATGTACTCATACGCCCACAGCATCTCCTCTCCCCCAAGACATGAAAGAAGAAGGGGGTACTAGCCAGGAAGAGGGAGGGGAGCAGCAGAGGTGGGAAAGGGAGTAAGAGAGGAGGGTAATGGGTTGAATGTGATAAGAATACATGAATGTACATGTGTGAAAATAGCCAGGGAAACACATTACGTAGGATTAACATGCTAGTAAAATATTTTAGAAGGAAATTCGGTGATATCTAAAAAAATAGATTTAGTCCATTTTCTGTCATTCCTTACTCTTTTCTAGGCAGCAACTTGAGTGAGAGTCACGGATTGCTAGCTCAGCGGGGTAAGAGCCCAAGTTCTATACCCACTACCAGTGTGAAAAGCCAGGCATGGCCACTCACGTCTGCAATCCCAAGACAGGAGAATCTCTGGAGTTCACTGGTCACCTTCAGAGAGAGACACACACACAGAGACGAGTCCTGAAGGAAACAAGCCAGTGAGCAATAGAGAAGGACACCTAGCATTCTCCACTGGTCTCTGCATGAGGCAGGCACCTGCACACACATGTGCAAACACTATACACACCACTAAAAAAGGTCAGAGAATGGATACAGTGCAGAAATTGTTTTTACCACAGCCTGAGCTAGAGTGAGACCCTACTTCAAAAAACAAAACAAAACAAAAAAAGTAGTAATTTAGAAACAGACTGTTACTTGATGCTTAGCTAAGTATTTAATCTCAAAGGGTTTGTATATTTAAAAAGTCATTCTCAGTGTTGTAACCTATTTCTTTACCTGCTTGTAGTTGTAGATTTAATGGTCCATCATCCCCCTCCCCCTCCCCCCTGCGGTAGGTTCTCACTCTAACCCTGGCTGACCTGGAATTCACTATGTAGTTTCAGGGTGTCCTCGAACTCATGGCGATCCTCCTACCTCTGCCTCCGGACTGCTGGGATTAAAGGCATGTGACATCACACCCTGCTGAGTTTTTTTTAAATTTAATTATTTGAGAATGGATCGCTTTTCAAAAATTTATTATTATTATATTATTATTATGTTTACTATTTAATACACCTTACTGACCTATTTTGTTGAAAAAATTAACACTTAAAACTCAGTGGCTTAAAGCTGTCATGGTATTGTGGGTCAGGAATTTTGGTCAGGATTAAATTCACTTGCTGCCTTTCAGTCTAGTCACTAGAAAGTCCTAGTGTTTCCTTGATAGTCCAGTGTGTCTGTCAGAGTGGCTGCTAGGCTAGGCTTTTCTTATTACAGTTACACTATTAAGTACAAATATGTGTCCTCTCTTCAGAATACACCTGAAGACTTTATTTGAGAGAGAGAGAGAAAGAGAGGGCATGACAGGAAGAGGCACAGTACACCAGGTCCTCCAGCCACTACAAAACAGATGCATGCACCACCTTGTGCATCGGGCTTATGTGGGCACTGGGGAATCAAACCTGAGTCCTTAGGCTTCACAGGCAAGAGCCTTAACTGCTAAGCCATCTCTCCAGCCCTAGTTGACTTAAAATTTTTTTTAAAAATTTGATTTATGAGAGAGTGTGTGTGTGTGCATGGATGCATCAAGGCCTCTCTTTTTTTTTTTTTTGGTTTTCCGAGGTAGGGTCTCACTCTAGCCCAGGCTGACCTGGAATTCACTATGGAGTCTCAGGGTGGCCTCAAACTCACGGCGATCCTCCTACCTCTGCCTCCCGAGTGCTGGGATTAAAGGCGTGCGCCACCACGCCCGGCTTTCAAGGCCTCTTTCTGCACTGTAAACAAACTTCAGACACATGTGCCATTTTATGCTTCTGGTTTTACATGAGTACTGGGAAATTGAACGTGGGCCAGCAGGCTTTGTACGTAAGTGCCTTTAACCACTGAGCCATCTCCCTAGCTTCTTAAATGAAAATTTACTACTACTAAAAGAAAGTATCTCAGAAAGCCAGAGTTGAAGTTTATAAAAATCAGCTTGTATTGTAAGGTTTTTAAAAAATATTTTATTTCTTTTTTTAAAATTACTTATTTGAGAGAGAGGGAGGGAGAATGAGAATGAATGGGTGCACCAGGACCTTTAGGCATTGCAAACGAACTCCAGATGCATGCACTACCTTGTGCATCTGGCTTTACATGGGTCCTGGTAAATTGAACTTGGGCCCTTCGCCTTTGCCGGCCAGCACCTTAACTGCTAAGCCATCTTTCCAGCCCCAAGATTTTTTTTAATACTTAATTTATTTGAGAGAGGGGGAGAGAGAAAGAGAGAGAATGGGCCTGCCAGGGCTTCTAACCACTGCAAACTAACTCCAGATGCATGCGCCACGTTTTGCATCTGTCTGACATGGTTACCGGGGAAATAAACCAAGGTCCTTTGGCTTTGCAGGCAAGCGCCTTAACTGCTAAGCCATCTCTCCAGCCCCAGCCCCAGCCCCAGCCTCAACCCCAGCCCCAAGATTTTTAGATATTGTAGTATAGCTAGTTTCCCAAGTGAACCAACATTAGTTGTATAGCTTCCAGGTATAGGTTGAATAAGTCTTGGTGATTCTAAGACTAATGAAATCGCAGAGGAAACAAAGTAGTTAGAAGGAACAAAGGTCAACATCATTTCTTACTGAATTCGAAACCACACCAAGAGTAAATAAAATAAGAAAGTTAGAAAAAATTAGATTTTCAACCAATGAAGCATTTCTGTCAGTGAAGTTTTCAGTTCACCAGTATTTACACAGCTGGGAAGCCCTGCAGAGCCCCAGGGGAATGGGTGACGCTTTACCAGAGAGACACCCGCCTCAGTGCATTGATGAGGGTAAAAGCATTGTAAAGATTTGAGGCTGGTTGTGGTGACATCTTGTGATTCCAGAAGGATCATCATAAGTGCACAGTTACCTGCAAGTTTAAGCACATTAGGAAATTTGGGTGTTGTGTACAAGATCTGCCTCCCGAGTGCTGGGATGAAAGGCCTGCGACACCATGCCCGGCTTCAAAGTTCATTCTTTCTTTTTAAAAATTTTTTTTGTTTATTTTTATTTATTTATTTGAGAAATAGGCAGATAGAGAATGCGTGCGCCAGGGCCTCCAGCCACTGCAAACGAACTCCGGACGCGTGCGTCCCCTTGTGCTTGCCTGTGAAGCCTGAGGACCCTGGTTTGAGGCTCAATTCCCCAGGACCCACGTTAGCCAGATGCACAAGGGGGCGCACGTGTCTGGAGTTCGTTTGTAGTGGCTGGAGGCCCTGGTGCACCCATTCTCTCTGTCTACCTCTTTCTGTCTCTCTCTGTCGCTCTCAAATAAATAAATAAAAATAATTAAAAAAAAAAAGAAAAATCTTAATCTAACCTATGTTCCTCATATTACAGGTGGAGTACATTTCTTGTTGTTTAGTCCTGGTAGAAACAGATAGCTACTGTTTTCATTTAGTCACTGTAGGTTGAAGCCATCAACATTTGTCTTTTAGGCTTTGCTGTGCTTGAATTAAATTATTTACATACTACATACTCAAACAGAACTTTCTGCCTATGAAAAAGATGCTCTCTGGGGATTGTTAAAATATGCTTCTGCAGTTTGTTTGGTAGTGTTTGTATGTGCATATTTTGATTTTCTTAAATAAGTAGGTAGTTTGAACTATGTTGCTTGGTTGCTGGGAATGTCTTAGAACTGTGCTAAAGGGTCTGATCTGTCAAGATCCTAACCAACCTCCTCATTAGAGAAAACGGTTTGGATTTGATGGGGCTTTTTTTTTTTTGGTTTTTCGAGGTAGGGTCTCACTCTAGCCCAGGCTGACCTGGGATTCAGTATGGAGTCTCAGGGTGGCCTCGAACTCATGGTGATCCCCCTACCTCTGCCTCCCAAGTGCTGGGATTAAAGGTGTGCGCCACCACACCCGGCTTTGATGGGGCTTTTGAGTACATAGATAGATATATTTTGAGGAAGACATGGGGAATTTGATCTGGGCTTTGATCATCTCACTTTTGGAAAATTCCTAGAATGTTAGATTGATTCTGGAATTAATTAATGGCTTTGAGTCAGTTCTGGGTGGTCCTGCAAGATTGCACTGTTCTAAGTAGCGACCTGTGTAATTTCCCAGGTGTTCTGTCTGTAAGAATTAATTACTGTTTGGTTCTCTCATGAATATGAATCTTATTGAACCTGTCTGAGGAGAATGTAATAGTGGAGAGAAGGAGAATTAAGTTTGTTCTTCATATCTACTTTAGTGTTAGCTCTTCATTGAACAGCGCAATCCATATGAGGACTGTGTGGGTGTGCCTTTAATTGCTTTACTGGGGCCGTAAGAATTCTTGAAGTTTGGATTTCAGCCAGTAGTATAGTTAGGGTTTTTATTTTGTTCAACTCAGGTGATCCTTTAATATAGGAATAGCTAATGAAGCTAAATGTTTGTTATGCATCTTCCCCCAAATTTAGCTGTATTACATTTGCAAGTTATCAGTGATACCGTTTTCAAAGTAGATTCTGAAAAGTCAGTTTTCTTGATTTGTACTATCAGTTATTTATTATAGTAGAAATTGCATTAAATGAGGAAGACTGTGGCAAGAAAATAGAACGTCTTTAAAATGTATCTTTTTTTTCTTTTTGTTTTTTCGAGGTAGGATCTCACTCTAGCCCAGGCTGACCTGGAATTCACTATGTAGTCTCAGGGTGGCCTCAAACTCCCGGTGATCCTCCTACCTCTGCCTCTCGAGTGCTGGGATTAAAGGTGTGCACCACCATGCCTGGTTTAAAATGTATCTTGTCTTGAACTTTTTAAGTTCTTCCAATATTTTTGTTGTTGTTTTTCTTCTAAAAAAAGATTATATTCACTTATTTATTTGAGAGAGAATGAGAGAGAAAGGCCAATGGAGAGAGAGAATGTACACACCAGGGCCTCCAGCCACTCTAAACAAACCACCAGACGCATGTGTCATTTTGCTCATCTGTCTTACGTGGGTACTGGGGAATCAAACCTGGGTCCTTAGGCTTCATATGCAAGCACCTTAACCACTAAGCCATCTCTCCAGCCCTTTTAAAAAATATTTTATTCATTTTTATTTATTTATTTGAGAGCAACAGAGAGAGAGAAAGAGGCAGAGGGAGAGGGGGAGAGAGAGAATGGGCGCGCCAGGGCCTCCAGCTACTGCAGACGAACTCCATACGCGTGCGCCCCCTTGTGCATCTGGCTAACGTGGGTCCTGGGGAGTCAAGCCTCGAACCGGGGTCCTGAGGCTTCATAGGCAAGCACTTAACTGCTAAGCCATCTCTCCAGCCCTTTTTTAAAAATTTTCTTTTTCTTTCTTTTTTTGGTAGGGTCTCGCTCTAGCCAGGCTGACTTGGAATTCACTGTGTAGTTTCTGGCTGGCCTCAAACTCATAGCAATCCTCCAACCTCTGTTCAATACCCTCCACCCCCGCAAATGCTGGGATTAAAGGCGTGCACTACCACTCCTGGGAGGGAGGGAGGAGAGAGAGGAGGAGAGAGAATATGAATGAATGAGAATGAGTGTACCAAGGCCTTCTGCCACTGCAAACTCCAGATACTTACACAACTTTGGGCATCTGGCTTTCCATAGATACTGGGGAATTGAACCTAGGCAGTCAGACTTTGCAAGCAAGCGCCTTTAACCACTGAGTTATCTGTTTCTTCAGTTCAGTTCAGTTCTTCCAGTCTTTACTGGAGTTGCATATTTTCTTTCAGTGGGTGGGTTTGGTTTTTTTTTAAATATATTTTATTTATTTTAGAGAAAGAGGGAGGGGGAGGGAGAGGGGGAGAATGGGTAAGCCAGGGCATCCAGCCACTGCAAATGAACTCCAGATGCATGCACCCCCTTGTGCATCTGGCTTATGTGGGTCCTGGAGAATCGAACTGGGATCCTTTGGCTTTGCAGGCAAATGCTGGTTGTTTGTTTTAACTTCTTATTGACAACTTCCAAATATACAAACAATGTATCCTGATCATAATCCCCTCCCACTGTTTTTTGTTTTTGGTGGGGTCTAACAATGTATTTCAGGAGCACAATTTCTTTGGTCTATGCTTTTCAAGTACTAAGATTAAAGGCTTGAAACAGTGTCCAGCTTGCTTTCTTCTGGTTGGTTTGTTTTTTGGTTTTTGAGGTAGGGTCTCACTCTAGCTCAGGCTGACCTGGAATTCACTATGTAGCCTCAGGGTGGCCTCGAACTCACAGTGCTCCTCCTACTTCTGCCTCCCGAGTGCTGGGATTAGAGACGTGCACCACTGTGCCCGGCTTCTTTGTACTTTTCATAAATTAGAAAATTGTCATATTTGGCACTTGAATTGGGCTCTGTGGGGCACACACACATATACTCACTCATGGGGGAGGTGAATATCAAGGTAAAGTAGAAGATGGGGAAGATGACTAAGTGGTTAAAGGCTCTTGTGAGCCAGGCGTGGTGGCGCTACTTTAATCTCAGCACTGGGAGGCAGAGGTAGGAGGATTGCTATGAGGTTGAGGCCACCCTGAGAATACATAGTAAATTCCAGATTAGCCTAGACTAGAGTGAGACCCTTCCTGGACAAATCAAAATAAATAAATCTGGAATTCTGGATTGAGGCATGGCAGTACAAAAGGAAACACACACATATACACACACACAAAATCGAAGAACTCCTTGGGAATAAACAGTTCATTTTGATAATCCTGGCAGAGACTGAAGGAAGAAGGCAAGGGAAGGAGGGGCAGACTGCCTGTCTTGAAAGCCAGGTACAAGGAAAGAAGGGGGACATGCGGAGAAAGAAGCAAGTCAGAAGGAAGGGATGCTAGGCTGGAGGGATGGCTTAGCGGTTAAGGCGTTTGCCTGAAAAGCGAAAGGACCCAGGTTCGATTCCCCAGGACCCACATAAACCAGATGTACAAGGGGGTGCATGCATCTGGAGTTCGTTTGCAGTGGGTACAGGCCCTGGCGCACCCATTCTCTCTCTCTCTCTGTCTCTCTCCTTCCCTCCCTCCCTCTTTGTCAAATAAATAAAAATAAAATATTAAAAAAAAGAAGGAAGAGATGCTGAGGGAAGTAGGAAAGAGTTACCTGTATTTGCTGTCTGCTGTTAATTATTAGCTAAAGTGGTTTCTGTCAGCTCCCTCTCGCAGCACGATGAAACTTTAAAGCAGGGCACTCCATCATTGGTAAAACTCCTCACAGCCCTCCTTTGGCCTTCCAGTCTGATCAGTGCTTTCAGCCATGTTTTTGTTCCCTTCACTCCACTGGAATCTTCTGGTAAATAATAGCCATACCAGACAGACCATTTATTTCAGTCTTTGTCTTTTGATACCTTTGTAATCTGTGGTTGGTTTCTTCTTTCCCGTGTCTGTGATTACATTTCTTCTAGTTCTCTGTTGCGAAACCTCAACCCCTATTCTCATCTCACCCAGAGCTGTAATTCTCATAATCCCAGTTATCAATTATATGCAACTATGGTCCCTTGATGTAATGTCTGTGTCAGCTCTCTATCTTAAGCTGAAGACTTTAACGGCATTTTTGTGACAATAACCTCGAACTCCTCAGGTCTAGGGCTGCTCATTGTTCTACTTGGGTCCTCACATGCCACCCTCTTTCCTTCCCTACAAATGGAAACATGGAAATTCTCTCCTGCGTTTTATCCTTCATGCAATCATGATCATAGTCTGTCATTTCTGTCTTGAATGGAGCCCTGGCTCAGAAAACGATGTTCCCAAGTATGACACTATTGCATGCCAAGAATTTTGAACTAAGGACCATTGGAGGGCCCCAGAGACAACCTCAGAACAAAGATCTCTCTGGGCTTTTCCTACCATACTTGCTCTCCCCTCATCCTCCTCCAGAGTTACAGAAATCCGAACGTCCTCTCCCAAGGTGGGTCACGGGGATTGAACTCCTTTTTTGCAAAGCTGCCAGTAATGCACACAGTTACCACTGTGATCTCTCCCTCACCTTTCTGTGTAGGAGCTAGCCATTACATTCTCTGGCCTGCCTCCTTGCCTGATAGAAGGGATTTTCTCCTATCTTTGCAAGGAAGGAGTGCCACACAGACCAAGAAGAACCTGGGTAGGCCTTGCTGTATTTACATCCCTACTTCAGTCTCTGACATTAGCTCATGACCTTTTTTTTGTCCAATCATAGATCTGCATGCTCTCCATTCTCTGAATCTAAACATAAACAAGTGTTTTTATTTTAAAAATTTATTTATTTGCAAGCACAGAGAGAGAGAGAGAGAGAAAGAGAAATGAGAGAGAGAATGATATGAGAGAATGGGCGCACCAGGGCCTCCAGCTGCTGCAAATGAACTCCAGACGCATGCACCACTGTGCATCTGGCTTTATGTGGGAACTGGGGAATTCAACTTGGGTTGTTAGGCTTTGTAGACGAGTTCCTTAAGCCTTGAACCATCTCTCCAGCCCACAGAGATAAGGCTTGAGCATAGAAACTAAGCTAAGACTTAGAAGCTTTCTTACTTTAAAACATATTTATTTATTAGAGATAGAGAGAGGGAGGGAGACAGACACACAGAGAGAATGGGCATGTCTGGGCCTCTGGCCACTGCATGCAAGCACCTCCAGATACATGTGCCACCTTGTTTTATGTGAGTACTGGGGAATCAACCCTAAGTCCTTTGGCTTTACTGGCAAGTGCCTTAACCACTAAGCCATCTCTCCAGCCCAGCTTTCTATCTTGAAGTCAGATTTTGATTTGAGAAATACCCAAGTTATATAATGTGCAAATTAGTAATACTCCACACAGGTGAATGGTAGAGAAGAAGAATCATAATGCAAAAGAGGAGTATTTTTGTTATACTAGTTAGAAAGCACTTTGTTACAAAACTTGACAGTCCTAACCTTAGGAGGCTGTAATTATTTAATTGGGCTATATTTAGTATAAAGAAGAGTAGTTGACATAGAAATTATGAAATTAGTCTAGGGCCATACCACCCTGAACATGCCCAATCTCATCTGATCTTGGAAGTTAAGCATGGCCGGGCCTTGTTAGTACTTGGTTGGGAGAAATTATGAAATTAGGGCTGGAGAGATGGCTTAGCAGTTAAGGCGCTTTCCTGTGAAGCCTAAGGACCCAGGTCCTCCAGTACCCATGTAAACCAGATGTACATGGTGGCACATGTGTCTGGAGTTCCTTTGCAGTGGCTAGAGGGCCTGCTGTGTCCATTTTTTTCTCTCTCACCCCTCTCAAATAAATAAGTAAAATGTAAAAAATGTCAAAATTATAAAACTACAGTCTGAAATACAGCAATTTAAGATATACATATTTTAATATTACATATCAATCAATTAACACATATTAATAATATACAACTACTTTCCACCTTCTCACAAACCAGTATCAAGAGTTTTAATTCCTGGCTGGGCATGGTGGTACATGCCTTTAATCCCAGCAGTCAAGGCAAAGGTAGGAGGATTACTGCCATGAGTTCGAGGCCACCCTGAGACTCCATAGTGAATTCCAGGTCAGCCTGGGGTAGAGTGAGACCCTACCTCGAAAACAAAAAGCAAAATAAGAGTTTGAATTCCTTCCTGTTCTGTGATGTTTCAAACACAAAGCACACTTCCCAGTTCCCTTCATTCCTGCAGTTGTTCGATGGCTCCGTACCAGGTGTCAAAGGCTTTTCCTGAGTCTTCCTTGCGGAACACAGTTGCTGGCTCCCGCTTTCCCAGCGAGCTTTCCATCAGTGTTAGTCTGAGTGCTCTCCTGTTTCTCCCGTCAGCTCGCCAGTTCTCTTCCCTTACTGCCGTCTCTGTCCACGGCTCTTCATGTCCAGTTCGGTTTAGGCTTCAATCACTACACAGTATTTTCTTGGTGCATGCATGTGTTTTTTGTTTACTTTGGCTTGCTTTATATTTACTTTTCTTAAATATAGTTAAGTTTAAAAGCAACAAATTGAAGGAGAAACATCTGATTTTTTAATTTTTATTTATTTATTTGTTTTTCAAGGTAGGGTCACACACTAGTCCAGGCTGACCTGGAATTCACTATGTAGTCTCAGGGTGGCCTCGAACTCACAGCTGTCCTCCTACCTCTGCCTCCTGAGTGCTGGGATTAAAGGCATGCGCCACCACGCCTGGTTTGACATCTTTGTTTTGGCACTTACATCACAAATTTATTCTTAACTTTAGAAATGTATACAAAAAATAAATTTATATTACATTCATTGTTACCTGGTTTTATATAGTATTATAAGACCGTGTGAAGATATGTAAGATTTGAATTCTGTTGTATGCTATCATTACTTGTGAACATGGACGGTATAAAGCTGAGATGTTCGGGGCTGGAGAGATGGTTTAGTGGTTAAGGCGCTTGCCTGCAAGACCAAAGGACCCAGATTCAACAACCCACTACACAAGCCAGATGCATAAGGGGGCACCTGCATCTGGAGTTCATTAGCAGTGGCTGGAGGCCCTGGCACACCCAATCTCTCTCTCAAATAAAGAAAAATAAAATATTTAAAAAAACGGAGATGATGCCGGGCGTGGTCGCCGGGCGTGGTGGCGCACGCCTTTAATCCCAGCACTCCAGAGGCAGAGGTAGGAGGATCGCCATGAGTTCAAGGCCACCCTGAGACTGCATAGTGAATTCCAGGTCAGCCTGGGCTAGAGTGAGACCCTACCTCAAAAACAAACAAACAAAAAAAAACGGAGATGTCTGTCTGACCAGTTATAAATTTTCTTTAATTATAGGTTACTTAGTACTATTATAGCTGCAATATTTTACAATAATTTAATATAATTCGCTTTTTTGTTAATTATGTGTATTCACTTAGTGAAATGCCTATAATAAACCAGTCATGGTCTTAATATTGAGACTTAAAAACTGAATGAAAAGTAATCATTCTTTGGCCTATATAGTTGATGTGGATTTCATTTTATTTTAAGCAGAAGGAAAAAGGAAATATGACTCGCCACTTTGCGCCACACATTGTTTGCTTCCTACTAGAAAAAAATGCTCACTTGGGGACTTCTAAACGCCATTATTTATAGAATCTGCCTTGTGCTGCAGTTTCAGAAGGAGAGAACTGGGCTTTGTATTGGAATAGCAGTGTCTTAGTACTTTGTTGCTACTCATTTAAGAGAAGGTGTGAAAAGTAGTGCCACAAGACAGCCAAATAATTATAATGAATATTCATGTAGTGCATTAATTCCTGTGCTTCTGTTGCCTGGGGTTTTTAGCTACTGCCAGCAAGGTGGGTTTTTTTTTGTTTTGTTTTGTTTTGTTTTGTTTTTGTTTGTGTCTGTGTCCTACCCCTTAATGCTTGTGTGCTCTGTTTGCTGGCTCTCCTTCAGTTTGTCTCCCTGTATCAATAAGTAGAAAACTTTTTAGTTCAGAAAGCAGAGAGACAGGAGAGGGGAGCTATCTTAAGCAAGTTTTTATTTTTGCCAGCATAGAAGTGCTTGTGGTAGGCCGTCTGGAGTGAGAGGATTTCCTCAAAATGTAAAGTATGTCATGAGATTTAGAGGGCTAGCGTTGGCTCTGGAATTATCTGGGAAGGCAGCAGGAAACATAGGCAGACGGGTTTGTATTAAGCTTACGTTCAGGTGGCAAAAATGGAAGACAGTTTGCAGTGCGTGGCTCCTGTATGCTTATGAACTTGTGTGTTGGGAATGCATCTCTTCTTTCCTGGGAATTCACACCTATCTCTCACGCTTCACTGTTGGTAGGTAACACAAAGAAGTTCAAGGAATTGGGAATAAACCTAGGCCCTTTGCCCCTTGAAATGTATGTGCCAATAATGGCATAAATATTTGCCTGTGTACTTTGCGTGTTTTAAAATGTACTCACTTTATAAACAATTATCTTCCTGTCGAGAGGCAGAGGGGGCTTTAATCTCCTTTCTAAAAGGTAGTCAGAGCTTTTTAACCCCACCTGCCTTCTCATGGGCAGGAGCTCTGTGTACTTTTCTCTGCTTTCCTTCTCTTAATCTAATAAAGTCTCTCTTAATAAAAAAAGGTAGTAGCCAGGCATGGTGGTGCATGCCTTTAATCCCAGCACTCTGGGAGGCAGAGGTAGGAGGATCACCACGAATTTGAGGGCACTCTGAGACTACAGAGTGAATTCCAGGTCAGCCTGAGCTAGAGTGAGACCCTACCTCATAATATACTTGAGGGGAAATTTTAAAGCAACAGCTTTTAATGTTGTCTTTTAAGTAATAAATCAGGTTGTATAATTCAAGCTTCTATAAAGTCTGACCAGAAAACTTTATCAGAGAGAATTATCTGCCTGTTATTTTAAATTTTGTGTTAGATGAAATAAGACTTTGAAAAAAATCATCTAAATATAGTAAGAGGTTTTTAAAAACATTTTCTTCACTTATTTGCAAGCAGAGAGAGGCACATAGAGAGAGAATGGGCATAACAGAGCCTCCAGGCTCTGTAAACAAACTCCAGATGCATGTGCCACTGGCTTTACGTGGGTAGGTACTGGGGAGTCACAGCCAGGTCACTAGGCTTTGCAGACAAGTGCCTTAACCACTAAGCCATCTCTCTAGCTAGCCCCAGTAGTGGTTTTTTTACCTACAATTTCTCTTACATGCTAATAGATGATTTTTTTTTTTTTTTTTTGCCCAGGCTGGAACTTACCGTGTAGTCCAGGCTGGCCTCAAACTCATGGCAAACCTTCTACTTCAACTTCTAAGCCATCTCAGATTAAAGGCCCGACTTAATTTTTAAAAGTTAAAAAAAAAAAAGCAGCAGCATTGTGTTATTTCACAAAAGCTGGAAATTAGGTTTTCTTATTTTAATAAAAACATTATTTACTAAAAAAATAAAATGGCCAGATTTTAAGTTAAAATAGATTATTAAATCTTTTTTTGAGAGAATAGTTTTACTTTGGAAGTAGGACATCAGGATAAATAGGAAACATTAGTTCTTGAACTCACAGCGATCCTCCTACCTCTGCCTCTCGAGTGCTGGGATTAAAGGTGTGTGCCACCATGCTTGGCCTGCTGCTGATTACTTTTTTTTGTAAGACAATGTCTCCTCACTCTAGCCTAGGCTGACATGGAACTCTATAGCCCCATGCTGGCCTTGAACTCATGGATTCTTCTACCCAGCTTTTTAAGTGCTGGGATTAAAGACTTGTGCCACCACACCAAGCTTTCTACCTTTTCTTGCAGTGAACATTCTTGAATCTGTCTCTTGGGTATGTGTGCAAGAGGGTCTCTAGAACAGAGACTGGAAAACTGCCTGGCAGCTGTTTTGTTTGGTTTCCTGAAGAGTTGTAACTTGACATAGCCATACTTCATTTCTCTACATACTTATTCATAGCTGTTTTTTATTTCCTCTGTTACAAAAGTAGATCTGAGTAGTTGCTACAGAAACTCGTTTAGAAAGCCTAAAATCCTTATTCTCCTGTCCTTTACGGAATAACACCGGACTCCTGCTAAGTTAGAGTGTGCCCCTCAGGGTAGAGCTTCTGTTGATCACAGGACGTTTATTTCACATCTTTAGTTGTACTTGATAATGCTGACCCCCCGCCCCCCGCCAAAGTTACTCAAATAAGCTGCCTTCTGCCAATAATGTGTGAGGGTTCATATTACATTATGTCTTTGGGAATATATAATATTGTTATATGTAAAGCCCTCCCTTTACCCTCCCAGGGTTTTGCTCTTGCCCAGGTTGACTTGGAATTCACTCTGTAGCCCCAGGCTGGCTTTGAACTCAAGGTGATCTTCCATCACACCCAGCATAGAATAGCATTTTGTATGCAACTTTCCAAGATGATTAATGAGGTGTTCAACACTCGTTTCATATACTCAATGATTATTCATGCTTCCTTTTCTGTGAGGTGTTTAGTTAAAGCTTTGATAGTTTTTCTGTGCAGTTTCTTTTTCTTTCTCATTTATAAGAATTCCTTATTTGGGATCCTAGCTAATATGATACAGCTATCTTTTTTCTATCTATAGGTTGCTATTTCTCTTTACGGGATCTGAACATATTGCATTAAAATTTAAACTTTAGGGCTGGAGAGAGATTGCTTAGTGGTTAAGGTGCTTGCTGGCAAAGCCAAAATGCCCAGGTTCAATTGCCTAGTACCCATGTAAATCCAGATGCACAAGGTGGCACATGCATCTGGAGTTCGTTTGCAGTGGCTAGAGGCCCTCGTGTGCCCCATTTTCTTTTTTAAATATTTTATTTTTATTTATTTATTTGATAGGGGGAGGGAGAAAGAGAATGGGCGTGCCAGGGCCGCTGCAAATGAACTTCAGATGCATGTGCCATCTTGTGCATCTGGCCTATGTGGGTCCTAGGGGAATTGAACCAAGGTCCTTTGGCTTTGCAGGCAACTGCCTTAACTGCTAAAAGCCCTCTCTCCAGCCCTCTTTTTGTTTTTTTTTGAGGTGGGTTCTCACTCTAGGCTAGGCTGACATGGAATTCACTATGTAGTCTCAGGGTGGCTTTGAACTTACGTCGAACCTCCTACCTCTGCCTCCTGAGTGCTGGGATTAAAGGTGTGTGCTACTATATCTGGCCCATTTTCTTTCTCTCATAAATAAAATACTTAAAGCAAAAAGAACAAAAATATTATAACTTTATATTTGTTTTCTATTATATTGCACTTGGATTTTATTTTATTTATTTTTATTTTTATTGACAACTTCCATGATTGTAAACAATATCCCATGGTAATTCCCTCCCTCTCTCAATCAGTCTCTCTTTCATTTTGATGTCATGATCTTTTCCTTCTATTATGATGGTCTTGTGTAGGTAGTGTCAGGCACGGTGAGGTCATGGATATCCAGGCCATTTTATGTCTGGAGGAGCACGTTGTAAGGAGTCCTACCCTTCTGCCACCTCTTCTGCATTAGACCCTGAGCCTTGGAAGGTGTGATAGATATTGCAGTACTAAGCACCCCTCTGTCACTTCTTCTCAGCACCATGGTGCCTTCTGAGTCATCCCAAGGTTACTGCCATCTGAAATGAGAAAGTTTTCTAATGAAAAAATGAAAGTAGCATTAATATAAGGGTATGAACATTAAGAGAAGTGCTTACTGGGCAGTTTGATAAGCATAGTATATACATTTAGCCAGACGCCAGCAGACATTACATCCCTAGGGCTCATGACTACCCCTGTTGTATGTTTTCAGTATCAGGGATGTATTTGCTCCCATGGAGCAGGCCTCCAGTTAAATTAGAGGGCAGTTGGTTTCCACCATGACAAATGTGCCACTATTTGTACCCGTTGACTCATTTGGCCTGGCTGGCCAATTATAAGGCTTGCAGCGTCCACTGTTGAGTATCTTCACTGGTGATTTCTCTCTCTCCCATTGAACTGCATGCAGAATGGCTTCTTTCAGCTTTCTGTCAGCTGGTCTACATGGAGGACGTTATCTGCTCAGCTCCAGCAGGATTTCTCAGTGGCCTTGTAGCCCAAGTATGTGGAGTCTTCAGCAATAGGGTCTTACCATCTATTCCTGGTAGGAAACCAAGGGCCTCGGCAATGGTCTGTAATGTTTTGGGGGCATCAGAGACCTCATTGGAAGGTATCCCATCCCTCCTGGCACTGACAATTTTCTAGTAACAATCTATGGCTCTTGTGTGTTCCATTGTCCAAAAATGTAGGTTTCCATATGACTTATTTATATCCTCTTAGATTTTGATTATCCCTCCTTCCACCTTTCCTTTATTTAATCTCTTCCCCCTACTTAGGCCTTTCCACCCCCATTAATCTGTTCTTCTACTTATATACATACAATACTACCCCCCCCCCCCTTTCTATTCCCTTTATATCCCCTTTCTAGCTTACTGGCCTCTGCTACTGAGTTTTCTTCCCCCTCATACAGAAGTCCAGTCATTTGTATTGGATTTTATTTTTGCATATGGTAGAGAAGTTTGAATCTACCTAATTGAAGTGAATTTATAATTATTATTATTATTTCAGGTAGTCTTGCTATATCCCAGACTGACATGGAATTTACTGTGTAATCTCAGGCTGTCCTGGAACTCACAGCAGTCCTTCTACCTCTGCCTCCTGAGGTCTGAGATTAAAGGCTTATGCTACCACAGCAGCAAATCTATAAATTTTAATTTTGGCAAGTCATCCTCTTTTTTTCTCCCTCCTAAAATCTTTTTATCTTCCTCTAGTGACACAGATATTAGGTCTGTGGCTGTGTTCATTATCCCCCCCCCACCTTTTGTTGAGATTGAGTGATTATTATCAATCTGTCATTAAGTTAATTTTTTTCTAGTTGTAAAATTTACATTTAGCTTTAAAAAATCTGTTTCTTGCTGATACTTTTCTTGTTCCATTTATTTCAAGAATGCTTATCCTTGCTTTGCGGAACATAAATAGTTGCTTCAAAGTCATTGATGATTCTATAACTGCCACTTCTGATCAGTGTCTGTTGATTGTCTTTTTCCTTGTGTCTGTGTGTTAGTTCTCCTGGCTCTGAAATTAGTTAATTAACTGGAGTCAGTTAATTTTGTGTTACTTTCCAGGCACTTTGAATATTATGTTACACTCTGTGTCTTTAAAAAATATTCTTTCCATTTGTTGAATTTATTTAAGCAAATCAATTTAGAAATACCATAGAATTAAATTAAACTTGACATATTAACTTACTGCCATGATCCTGAAACAGATGTTAACACCCGATGCAAGTTAATAATAGCTTCTGAGGAAAGCTGCCCATTAGTAAGACCAGTCTTTAGCAAAATAAACACCATTGACAATACTCTTAAACTACAACCGAATATAGTAAAGACAATGTTGTATGGATAGGGGCTGGAGAGATGGCTTAGTGGTTAAGGTGCTTGCCTAAGGACCCAGGATCAGTTCCCCTGTACTCACCTAAGGCAGATGTACAAGGTGGCATGTGTGTCAGGAGTTCGTTCACAGTGGCTAGAGGCCCTGGTACATCCATTCTCACCCTCTCTCTCAGTATTTAGAATCCCCGCCCCCCAATCCCAGAGGTACGGTCTGACTCTAGCCCAGGCTTGCTTCAAACTTACAGGGACCTTCTACCTCTGTCTCCCAAGTGCTGGAATCAAAGATGTGTGCCATCACACCCTGCATGTCTTTTAAAATCTTGTGGAGAATGTTGGTGGTTTGGTTTGCCAGGTCATCAGCTCAGGTAGACTACAATTCCTGAGCTGCGTTCTATGCACTGTGCTTCCAGTGACCGTTTAGCTATTAAAGCTAAAGTTTTTCCAGGATTTTCTTGTCAGCTCTGCATGATCACCACACATGTGTGGAGCAGCCTGGGTCCTGTGAGTATTGCAGTGTAACTCCAGTGGTTTCCTTATAGCCTAGAGGATTTCATGGACGGGTTTAATGGCTCCCTTTCCCTAGCTTCTCTTGCTCGTTGCCATAAAGTCTGGATTTCATGGTGGCCTTTTCTAAGTTTACTTGATAGAAATCTGAGTCCTTTTCCTTCTTGTGTTGCTCTCCATGTGAAGGTATAGGGTGAAAGAGCCCACCCCCACACCCCCTCAGGCCTCCCAGCCCCAGGAACTTGTGTGCTTGGGAGAACCAGAAAGTACTGGGCCTGCGTCAGCCTTGCAGTCTTCCGGTTAGAGGGATTCGAGTTATTCCTCAGGTAAAGCTGTGTATGGGGAGAAGTCGTTACCTTATTGGGCGTCCGTCAGAGTTTGATTTCCCTTTCAGTGCACCTGCTACCATTTACTCCCGGAGATGGCGAGTAATCTCTTCTTGTGTTCTTTCCGGACTGCTTAGTTGCAATTAAGGGACAAGGTGGATGAGAGTCTGTTTTCAATACCCAGAAACCCTAGTCTCTGTGTATTTTAATACCTGATTTAGCTAAAGACAATGAGGCACTATAGGTTTTCATGTTTGGGTAGATTGTAGATAAAGTAAACAGATTATGTTACTAGCAAAAATCAGACGTGAGGGTTAGGGAGCTGCCTCAGTGGGTAGTGCTTGCTGCACAAGCATGGGGGTCCGAGAGGCCCTGCTTGATCAGCGCAGCGTTTGATTCCCCAGCGTCCATGTAAACAAGTGGGGGGGGGGGGAGACCAAGCATGCATGTAACTAGTCCTGAGCAGAGTGGGGACTCACTGGCTAGCCTAACCAGGGATCGGGAAACAAACCAGCATCTTTGGGTTCAGTGAGCGAGTGGACGAGCAGAAGAGGACATCTGATGTTCTCTTCTGGACGAGGTAAAACAGCTATATTGGGCCAGAGTCCTGGCCTAATGTTATTTTACCATGACAAAATGAGCCCCAAATTAGTTGTGTGCTTTGTACACTTTCTAAATGGAACCTGGCACAGAAAAGCTAAATTTTAGATATGACAAACTTGGATCAGATCCCAACACTGCATCTTATGAGCCACACACTCTTAGGCAGTTATTTCTCACACCTTGTTTTGTAAAGTAGGGTTGCTCCAGCCTATTCTGTGGGGTTATTGACGGACTAAGTATGATTACAAGGTGTTTACCACAGTGCCTAGCACTGACTAGCAGTACATGTTAGTGTCTTTATCTTTTTCTATTTTTTTATTTGAGAGAGAGAATGGGCATGTCAGAACTGCAGACACATGTGCCACCTTGTACATCTGGCTTACGTGGGCCCTGGGGAATTGAACCTGGATGGATCCTTTGGTTTTGCAGGCAAATGCCTTAACTGCTAAGGTGTCCCTCCAGCCCGTTTTAAGTTAGGCCCTTTGTTACGTAATTCAGGTATATTTCCACAAACTTTAATAGATGATGTCTACTTCAGAAACTATATTCTTTTTTTGTTTTCGTAAAAAAAAATTTTATTGGCAACTTCCATAATTGTAGACAACAACCTATGTTAATTCCCTCCCCCTCTCAATCAGTCTCTCTCTTATTTTGATGGTCTTGTGTAGGTAGTGTCAGGCACTGTGAGGTCATGGATATCCAGGCCATTTGGTGTCTGGAGGAGCATGTTGTAAGGAGTCCTACCTTTCCTTTGGCTCTTACATTCCTTCTGCCACCTCTTCTGCAATGGATCCTGATCCTTGGAAGGTGTGATAGAGATGTTTCAGTGCTGAGCACTCCTCTGTCACTTCTTCTCAGCACCATGGTGCCTTCTGAGTCATCCCAAGGTCACTGCCATCTGAAAAGAGAAGATTCTCTACCAAAAGTGAGAGTATCATTGATATAAGGGTATGAACATTAAGAGAAGTGCTTACTGGGCAGTTTGGTGAGTGTAGTATATACATTTGTTCAGACACCAGCAGACGTTACACCCCTAGGGCTCATAACTACCCTATGATAGGTTTTCAGTATCAGGCATGTATTCCCTCCCGTGGAGTGGGCCTGCAGTCCAATTAGAGAACGGGTGGTTTCCCCCATAATAGACATGCCATTATTCCACCCAGTGGCCCATTTGGCCTGGCTGGCCAAATTTAAGGCTTTTTCCCAGCTTTTTGTCAGCTGGTCTACATGGAGAAGGGTTTTAGTTCAGCTCCCAGCACAGAAACTATCTTAATATAGACAGTTCCACGGCTTGATTATCCAAGACCCCATAATATCAGGTATTAAATTGAAAGGAAGCATTGCTAGAATCAGGCATAGTTATTCCTAGCTGCAAAAAGATATGCAGAATAAAAGAATATTAGAGCCACACATCGTGGCACATCTTTAATTCCAACATAAAAGGTAGTAGGATTGCCATGAGTTTGAGGCCAACCTGGGTTAGAGTTGAGTTCCAGGTCACCCTGGGCTGGAATAAGATCCTGTTTTTTTTTAAAGAAAGATTAGAAATTGAGTTAGGAGGCAGGTGTGGGGGTGCATACTTTTACTCCCAGCACTTGAGGAGCAGAGATTGGAGGCCACCCTGAGGCTACATAGTGAATTCCAGGTCAGCCTGGCCTAGAGGGAGACACTACCCCCAAAAACCAAAGGAAAGAAAGAAGCTTTTGTATTTCTAACGTAATTTCTTTCTTTCTAAGACATCTTTAAAAAATATTTTTATTTATGGGGGAGGGAGGGAGAGACAGAGGAAAGAAAGAAAATGGGCACACCAGGGCCAAATTCCCGATGCGTGCATCACTTTTGCACGTGCCTCTGTGTGGGTACTGGGGAACTGAATCTAGACCACCATCAGGCTTTGTAAGCAAGCAGATTTTGATATTTTATGTTTATTTATTTGACAGAGAATAGGCATGCCAGGGCCTGCAACCACTGCAAATAAACTCCAGATGCATGCATCCCCTTGTGCATCTGGCTAACATGGGTCCTGGGTAAATCAAACCTGGGTCCTTTGCCTGCGAAACCAAACGCCTTAAGTGCTAAGCCATCCCTCCAGCTTGCAAGCACTTTTTTTTCTTCTTCGAGGTACGGTGTCGCTCTAGTCCAGGCTGTCCTGGAATTTACTCTGTAGTCTCAGGGTGGCCTCAAACTCCTATCCTCCTATCTCTGCCTCCCGAGTGCTGGGATTAAAGGTGTGTGCCACCATGCCCAGCTCCTGCAATCATATTTTTTTAATAAGTGAAATCATTTTATAGAAAATCAAATACTTTCATTAGAAACATTAAACAGGAATAATTTTCAACATATGGGGTTGCTGTTTAAAAGTTTGCATCCCAAGATATATGGAAGGCACCTAGGGGTTAGCACTATATTTGCCAGGTTCTAAAATTCAGTGGTACTAGGTTGTTCCTTGTGCAGCCAATGTTGAAGCCCAACCAACCACACAGCCCTTCCTCAGCACGGCAGAGGCCTTCAAACTGACAACAGCCACAATCATATTTTTAAAGCATCTGTAATTGCTCAGCCCCTAAGGCATCAATTTTATCACTGTGCTTGCAGCATAGTACTTAGTTACAAGTGGAATTTGTCATCAAGAGCTAGCTATTCACATCAGAAAAATAAGAAACTATACAATGTTTTATTTTTGAAAGATTTAAAGAGGCTGCAGAGGTGGTTCAGCAGTTAAAGCACTTTCCTACAAAGCCTAACAATCCAAGTTCGATTCCCCAGTATCCATGTAAAGCCAGATGCACCTGGAGTTCCTTTGCAGTGGTTAGATGCCCTGGTGTGCCCATTCTCTTTGCTTGCAAATAAATTTACAACATACTAGAATATGTAGGAATGTCTCATTGCGATATGGAGATTGCCAGATTAATATTTAAAATAAAATACTATTTCTTTGCAAAGGTGACATATTCCTTGACAATTCAGAAGACAAATTAGCTGATTCAGTGTAGTAAAAACAATGAATAGCAATCATTTTTTTAAGGCGTGCACCACCATGCACGGCCTTTTAAAATATATTAATTTATTTGAAAGAGCAAGAATGGGCATACCAGGACCTCCAGCCACTGCAAATGAACTCCAGATGCAGCCACCTCCTTGTGCATCTGGCTTATGTAGGTCCTGGGGAATCGAACGAGGGTCCTTTGGCTTTGCAGGCAAGTACCTTAACTGCTAAGCCATCTTCTCCAGCCCCAGCAATCATATTTTTAAAGCTAATATTGGATGTTCAAATTTACTTATTGACCCAGTCATTGTAATACCAGAGATCATACATTGTTCTATCGCAGATTTTATTGGCTTCTCAAAGAAATTCATACTTGAATAAAAACTATTGAAAACTTTCATAAATACAGATAACATACTGTGATCATAATTTCTTATTACCTTCTCTTTCCCCCCTCCACTGAATCCCTTCTTTCCATCTAATCTATTTTTTTGATATTTTATTTTTATTATCAGAAGGAGAGAATGGGCCTCTAGTCAGCAAATGAACTCTATATGCATGAGACACCATGTGCATCTGGCTTACATGAGTTCTGGGGAATTGATCCTGGGTCCTTAGGCAAGCACTTTAACCACTAAGCCATCTTAGGTAGTCTCAGGGTGGCCTCGAACTCACGGCTATCCTCCTACCTGTGCCTCCCGAGTGCTGGGATTAAAGGTGTGTGCCACTATGCCCGGCCTAGAAACTATTTTTAAATAACAAATTACTGTCCCTCCTCCCACCGAACTCCTTCCCTAGTAGTCCAACTCCTACTGTGTGTGTGTCCCACTGAGTCTAACTTTGCATGGGTGTGGGTGGGAGAGTTATTTACTGGAGCATGGGAAACTCATCAGTGGCTGCACTACTGACGCGCTGAAGAAGATGACTGCCCTGCCCCCAGCACTCGTTAACTGCCACTAACTCCTCCAGGAGGGCTGCGGTCCCCCGGACCCCTCCCCTGTCTGTCCACGGTGGGGTGCTAACGGGTCCAGTCTTGTGCCCTTAATCACAGGTGCTGCACACCTGAGAGTGCAGTGGCCATGCCACGTCCAGAAGACACGATCAGAGTTAAATGGCTTGGGTTGGAGAGAGATGGCTCAGTGGTTTCGGCGCTTGCTTGCAAACCTGGTGGCCTGGGTTCAAATTCCCAGTACCTACATAAAGCCAGATGCATAGGGCAGTGTATGTATCTGGAGTTCATTGCAGTGGTAAGAGGTCCTGGGCACCTATTCTCATTCTCTTTCATATTCTTTCTCTCACCTTGCAAAATACATACACACACACACACACGTATGTTAAATGGCTTGCCAAAGCTAAAAAAAAAAAAAGGTGCTAAGGATGTACTAAAATCTAGGCAGGTCTGTAACATTGGCATTATAGCCTGATAATCTGTGCACTAGTTTATGCATTTATGGTTTAAACATACTGCTTATTCTTCACAAATTGAGAACTTAGAAGGACATATCCTTACAGTTTACTGACTTCATTGGGATGTTCGACCTATAAGTGGCAGCTTGCAAAAGGTAGACTTATTAGGCTACATAATTAGCTGTAAGAAATAGCAGACTGGAGGCTGGAGAGATGGTTCAGTGATTAAAGGTGCTTGCTTATAAACCCTGACAGACTGGGTTCAGTTCCCAGTACCCATGTAAAGGCAGATGCACAAAGTAGTGCTTGCATCTGGAGTTTGTTTGCAGGGGCAGAAGGCCCTGGTGCGTCCCCCCCCTCACCAGTGGTGTCACTACCCTCCTTCTCCCCTCGCCCTTCCCCCTCTCATTAATTAATTTAAAAATATGTGAAAGCCAAGGACGATGATAATTCTAGTTTGCTTGCTCTGGATTTTTTCAGCTTATAGTGAATTAGTCAGTAGCAGTTGATCCATATATATATATATAATCTGTACGTTTGGATTCTGGTTGATCCAGCAAATAGTGCGTGCTAAGGTTGAGCAGCTGTAGAAGTTGGTAATTGCTGTTACAGTTAAAGTTTATTTAAAGTACTCTTTAGCCTGGCGTGGTGGCGCACACCTTTAATCCCAGCACTGGGGCGGATCGCTGTGAGTTCGAGGCCACCCTGAGACTACATAGTGAATTCCAGGTCAGCCTGGGCTAGAGGGAGACCCTACCTCGGAAAACAAAACAAACGAACAAAATAAAGTACTCTTTAAAATACTCTTTGTGGTGGCTATCCACCCAGGGCATGCATATATATATATATATATTATACAAATATTTCCTTTTTATTTTGATTTGTTGGTTCGGATTTATTTATTTACTTAAGAGACAGTGTCTCACTGTGAGGCCCAGGCCAGCCTCTCACATTACAGGTGTGCGTGCACATCAGTATGTGTGCATGTAGAGGCCAGAGACTGGTGTCCAGTATTGCCTTCAGTCACTCCTGCCTTATTCTTAAGCCCCAGGAATCCTTCTGTCTCTGCTGCCCAGCTCGGGAATTACAGGCATGCTCTTCTGTGTCCGGTTTTTCTTTTTCTTGGTTTGTTTTTCAGGGTAGGGTCTCACTCTAGCCCAGGCTGGAATTCACTATGTAGTCTCAGGCTGGCTTCAAACTCACAGTGATCCTCCCACCTCTGCCTCCCGAGTGTGCCTACCTTTTAAGTGAGTGGTTGGGATCTGAACTCAGGGTCTCAGGCTTGCACAGCAAGCACTTTTCTGACTGAACCATCTCCTCAACCCCTCCCCCAAGCTATTTATTTATTTATTTTGAGGTAGGGTCTTGCTGTAGGCCCAGGCTGATCTGGAATTCACTCTGTAGTCTCAGGCCAGCCTGGACTACAGAGTGAATTCCAAGTCATCCTTAACTACAGTGAGACTCTGCTTCAGTAAACAAACAGAAAAGGATAGCCTGAAGAGTTTGCTCACTTACAAACTATTCATAAGTATTCCAGGTATACCTAGTTGCAGACTTAGGTAAGAAAAGAGGTGATGTTATCAAAATAGGAAAAAATTGACCACAGGAATGTTCTCATCATTTTTAAATTACTTAACAGAAAAAAGAAATTATATAGAAGTTAATTTTGTAAAGGTGATGGAATCACTGTTTTTAATTTTTTTGTCTTTTTGTTTTCAAATATTTGTTTATTTGAGAGAGAGGCAGATAGAATGTACCAGGGTCTCTAGCCACTGCAATGAACTCCAGATGTATCTATCACCTTGCACATCTGTCTTTACGTGGGGCTTGGGGAATTGGACATCCTGAGACTACATAGTGAATTCCATATCAGCCTGAGCTAGAGTGAGACCCATCCCCCGGGGGGGGGGGGGCGGGAGTCTACTCTGGTATACTTGTTTTTACCGGAAAGAGATTCTTGCTTATGTAGTTTTTTGTTTTTTGTTTTTTCATTTTCATTTTATTTTATTTTTTTTTACAGTCAGTTTGGTACCATTATTAGGCTCATCCATGACCTACCCCCTCCCCTCACGTAGTTTTTAAAACATTCATTATTGGGACTGGAGAGATGGCTTAGAGGTTAAGGCACTTGCCTGCAAAGCCTAAGGACCCAGGTTTGATTCTGCAGGTCCCACGTAAGCCAGATGCACATGGTGGTGCATGTGTCTGGAATTTGTTTGCAGTGGCTAGAGGTCCTGGTGCGCATCCATTGTCTCTCTCTCTCCCTCCCTGTCTGTCTCTAATTAATAAAAATAAATCTTTAAATTATTCAATTTTATTTTTTAGATGACAGTATTTCTGCTGCAAGTACGTCTGATGTTCAAGATCGCCTCTTAGCTCTTGAGTCACGAGTTCAGCAACAAGAAGATGAAATCACTGTGCTAAAGGCAGCTTTGGCTGATGTTTTGAGGCGTCTTGCAATCTCTGAAGATCATGTGGCCTCAGTGAAAAAGTCTGTCCCAAGTAAAGGTAATTAAGTGTGCTATAAAAGAGAAAGAAACCTTGCTTTTTGTGGCATTTTCTTTGAAAATTGAAATGGGAAATCTAAAGCTAGTTGCTTGTTTGTATTAGATTCTAGCTCTTTTATTCATAATTCTGAAAGCTTATTCTTCATTTTAAATTGGAAAGTTTGTATAATCCTCCTGATTGCACTTGTGGACTTTTTGTCAGACAATTTGAGTGAAATTAGTGGGTTTTTTTTTTTTTTAACTAAGTAGTAAATTTACTGAGAATTAAGAACTGGATCTTTTGGGGCCTCCTGTCTTAATATAAGGAGTAGGATTCAGTCCAGTTATTATGGAAAAATGTTTAAAACCATAGTTCAACTTCATTCTGAGCTTTCTGGTTAATCAACACCATTCTGAAGAAATTAATTTAAGCTCTGAAAAATATTGCCAATCTCAGTACAATGGGAAAATAAACTTCCAGATAGTGGGAGTTTCAAAGGTTGAAGAAAATCTTTTAGGAACCTTTTGCTATGAAGTTTAAATACAGCCTTTTTCTTCCTTCAACCACCAGAAATTTTATACTCTTTCAAATTGATCAAACATTTGAACATATCATTTCACATCTCTTATTGATTCCTTGGTAGAATTAAATGGGGACTGGAATGAATTACCCTCCTTTCTGTATTGGGAAAAGGGAAGGCTGCAGTAAGCCAGAACTAGGAGAAAATTTAGGGAAGGTCTTTTGTAGCTCATAGGTTTTAGCTAGTCATAAGAGATTACAGTCAAACAGATCTGGAAGAAAGATTATGAATCCGGTTGTTGAATGTTGAATATGAAGCATATGTGTTGTGTGAATAGGCACATGAAAATAGCTGAAGTCCATGTATGGTGTTTAGTCTTGGCTAGCAAAAATAGTTTAGGGCTGTTTAGCTTCTGAATGAAATTAGAAGCAATAGAAAGAGGATGCAAAGTTAGAAGCCCAGGACAGACCGCTGGATGATTCTGGTTGTTAGCTGCTACAAATGTAAATCAATTAAAAGTTTTGAGGGCTGGGGCTGGAGAGCTGGCTTAGCAGTTAAGGTGTTTGCCTGCAAAGTCAAAGGACCTCAGTTCAGTTCCCCAGGACCCACATTAGCCAGATGCACAAGGTGGCACATGTGTCTGGAGTTCATTTGCAGTGGCTGGAGACCCTGGCACGTCCATTCTCTAATTAATTAATTAAAGAACATTTTAAAAGTTTGAGGGCTGGATTAAGCTGGACGAGGTGGCGCATACCTTTAATTCTAGCACTTGGAAGGCAAGGTAAGGGGATGGCTGTGAGTTCGAGGTCAGCCTGAGACTACAGAGTGACCCTACCTTAACCCCCCCCCCCAAAAAAAAGTTTGAGGGCTGGAGAGACGGCTTGATGGTTAAGTCACTTGCTTGCAAAGCCAAAGGACCCATATAAGCCAGATGCACAAGATGGTGCATGCATCATCTGGAGTTTGTTTGCAGTGGCTGGAGGCCCTGGTGCACCCATTTTCTCCCCTCTCAAATAAATAAAATAATGTTTATGAAGTGGCCATTGAGTTTGGTGCTTACAAGAATATTAGAAAACTCTATAAAAGCAATTTTAGTGTAATAGTAGAATTGAAAATCTAGTATTCTGAGAAACTCAACTAGAATACTCTTAGTTGAGAATTGAGAGCAGCAAATAGTGATTCTTTTAAATATTTTATTTTTATTTATTTGAGAGTGGCAGATAGAGAAAGAAAGTCACTCCGGGGCCTCCAGCTACTGCAAACGAACTCCAGAAACGTGGCGCCACCTTGTATATCTGGCTTACGTGGGTCCTTTGGCTTTACAGGCAAGTGCCCTAACCACTAAGCTATGTCTGTAGCCCTCTAGTGATTATTTTTCAGTGACTTGCAGAGGGGTGAGATGCTAGCAGCCAGACGAAGAGGATAGTGAGTTGAAGGATAGTCTAAATGTAGTGGAAAGTGGATGCGTGGCTTTACGTATGCTAAGTACGCACGTACTGGTGCTCTTATCATTAAAGATGTTTTAGATAGATGGGAGACAGCCGAGGAAGCTGCTGTTCAGGCTGAGGATAGTTGGTGAAGCAGGTTTTCTTCACCTTGCAGGAAGGATCTTACGATGGCGAGGCAGAACATTATGGTGGGGTTCATTTGGTAGAGCAAAGCTGCTCACCCCCAACCCCACCATAAAGTTCTCTAACAGTCAGATGCAAAGCTTCATACTGATTTCATTTCCAACACACAGTTCCCGTAATGGGATTGTTGGATCATCCACAGTGACTATATACACCACTAAGCCATCTCTCCAGCCCAACTAACTTAAATCTTTTAATAAATCTTTTTTGTTTATTTTTAAGGAGGGGAGGGAGAAGAAGAGAGAGAATGAGAATGTGCTAGAGCCTCCTGCTACTGCATGTGGCCACTCTGTGCATCTGGCTTTATGTGGGTTCTGGGGAATTGAACTCAGGGCTTTAGGCTTTACATGCAAGCACCTAACCACTGAGCCATCTCTCCAGACCATTAAATCCTATCAATTAGATACTAATCTTTCATTTAATTCTAAAATGCAGCTTTGTATGTTTACTTTACTATTGTGGGTTTTTGGGTTATTATTATTAATTTTTTTTTTTTTTGAGGGAGAATCTCACTCTAGCCCAGGCTGACCTGAAATTCACTATATAGTAGTCTCAAACTAGCCTTGAATGGAGTGCTGGGATTAAAGGTGTGTGCTACCACGCCTTTTTTTTTTTTTTTGAGGTGAGACACTGTCTCACTGTATAGCCCAGGCTGTCTTAAACTTAGTGTGTAAACTAGGCTGGCCTTCTTTCAAGGTGTTCTGCCTGCCTCAGCCTCCTGAATGCTGGGATTATAGGTGTGAACCACCACTCCTGACTTTGTTATAACATGCTAATTGATTATATCCTGAAATGGGGCTCACGAATATTGACTATTCTTTGAGTTACTTGGTTACTTAGACACTACCAATAAAATGGATTGATGGGCCTATTGATTATAATAATTTGGAAAAGTAACTTTATTTTTCAAGGTAGGGTCTCACTCTAGCCCAAGTTGATCTGGAACTTACTCTGTAGTCCCAGGCTGATCTCAAACTCACAGAGATCCTCCTATATCTGGAAAAATAACGTTTATAGCTGAACATAATTTATTAAGAAGTAATTACTTAGTTTCCTTTAATAGAACTCCTGCCTGACCAATTTTGTTTTCAATATTGGTCATAAGTTTAGAGAAAGAATTTTTGCATGTGTGTATGTGTCAGGGTGTGTGCATGCATGCACGTGGAGACTCTAGTCATTCAAACTAGCACGAGACCTACTCCGGACACTGTTTTTCATGTGTGCTGTCCACCTCTTTCTCCCTAGTTCTGGGATAATAGGCACTTACTGCCGTGCCCAGCCCAGTGGGTACTGGGAATGAAACTCAGAGGCTCGTGTTTGCAAGAGAAACACTTTACCAACCAAGCAGTCTCCTCAGCCAGAAAGATAGTCTTAATGTTTCATAGTTTTGTTATTGAAAACTTTGCAGGTTCATAATGGAATTTGTATGTAACGTACTATCAAAGCAATTGGAAAAGATATTAAGTGGCTTCAATGTTAGCATAAAATAAATCAGTTGTCAATTTTGAAATTACATAAGATATATAATATATATATATAATATAATAATATAAAATATAGTATGACTATTTTAAGCAAAACTTTTTTTTTTTTTTTTTTTTGGTTTTTCGAGGTAGGGTCTCACTCTAGCTCAGGCTGACCTGGAATTCACTATGGAGTCTCAGGGTGGCCTCGAACTCACGGCCATCCTCCTACCTCTGCCTCCCGAGTGCTGGGATTAAAGGCGTGCGCCACCACGCCCGGCTAAGCAAAACATTTTTATGTAAATGAAAATTTTTATAAAATACTAATTAAAATTGGGTTTTTAAAAGGATTTTTGTTTCTTTTCCTGTAATTAGAAAGTGAAATTACTTTAATCCCAGCACATGGGAAGCTGAGATAGGAGGATCACCAGGAGTTTGAGGCCATCCTAGAGCTACAGAGTAAGTTCCAGGTCAGTGAGTTCCTCAGCTAGAGTGAGAACCTGCCTTGTAAAAAAGAAAAAGGAGAAAAAAGGAAGTGAAATCAGCCAACAGAATGCCTTTAATCACGTCACAAGTTTGGGGTCAGCCAAGGCTAAAGTGAGACGTTGCCTCAAAAAGTGAAAAAGGTGGGGGGACCCTGGAGAGATGGCTTAGCAGCTAGGTGCTTGCCTGTGAAGCCTAAGGACCCTGGTTCGAGCCTTGATTTCCCAGGACCCACGTTAAGTAGATGCACAACGGGGCGCACGCGTCTGGAGTTCATTTGCAGTGGCTGGAGGCCCTGGCGTGCCCATTCTCATTCTCTCTCTCTCTGGTGCTCTTAAATATAAAAAAATAAACAACAATAACAAAAAAAAGCCGGGTGTGGTCGCACACGTCTTTAATCCCAGCACTTGGGAGGCAGAGGTAGGAGGATTAGCTATGAGTTCAAGGCCATTTTGAGAGTGCATAGTGAATTCCAAGTCGCCCAAGCTAGAACAAGACCCTACCTCAAAAATCAAAACACACACACACACATACCCCGAAAAAGTGAAATTATGTTTTATACTGTGGACAACAGTTGTATCAATTTTTCAGTCCCCTTTGAAATTAAAATTAAGTATAAACATCAGGCTGGAGAGATGGCTTAGCAGTTAAGGCACTTGCCTGCAAAGCCTAAGAACCAAGGTTCAGTCCCCTTGTAACCACATAGAGCCAGATGCACAAGGAGGCGCATGTATCTGGAGTTGGTTTGCAGTAGCTAGAAGCCCTGGTACACCCATTCTCTCTCTCTCAAATAAATAAATATTTAAAAAACACAACATCTATTTACATAGTTGTAGTGGGCATGTTAAATAGTGCAGAGACTAAAAAGTGTGCAGGAGGGTGTGTGGAGGTTGTGCAAATAGTGCAAGAGGCTTGAGGGGATGGCTTCATTTCCCCAGACACTGTGCTCACTGTCACGCTAAGTTGTTGACAGGACACTGATCATCATCACCAAAGTGTTTGCATTTTCCAGACAAATTTCTTCTAGAGATCAGACTGAGCCCCTGTAGATGAGAAGGGTAGAACCCTTCTATGAAGCTTTGCTTAGAATAGGTCAACTTGCTAATGCTGAAGACAACTGTATCTTTTGGTAGTAGTTGATGATGATGTTAAGCATGATTTGGCTTCATGTGTGGTTCACATTAAATGCTAATAATGTAATAATATCTTAATGGCTTAATGAATTTCTGCTCTCAGTTCATTCAGGAAGTGCCGAAATCCAAAACATACCTAACTGGTTATTGCAATATGTCTAGTTCTCTTCTTTTAGTTTATCTTCTGTCACGTGCCAGCAGTATTAAAAGCTAATCCTTGTATTTTTCTTGTGTACGTTGCGCAAGGCACTTAACCCAGTAAGAAAGATTTCCCAATACTTTTTAAGGTGGCCACTCGTTTAATATACCTAATACACCTTCTCGGTTAGGAATTCTTTCCCTTTGACGACATGTGTCCATAACGTATGCAGCAGTTCAACTGAATCCTTGCCAAAAGAAAAAAAAATACCTGTACTTTGGAACAAAAAACAAGGTCTAGAGAACACTTTGGCAGTTTTAACTGCCAGGAAGACAAATTATACCTCAGCTGGTAGCTGGGAAACTCATCAGGACCTCTTGGGGTTGAACGAACGAATGTAATTTGAGGGTATAAGCCAGTGCCATTATGCAAATACAAGCTATTAGTATGCAGTGCTTTAGAAGTAAAAGAGCCAAAGTTATGTGGAGATAACAGTCATTAAAGTCAAAGAAAGTGTTGATAAACCAAAGATATGAAACACTGAGCCTGCCAGTTGAGAAACCAAAGAAAGCACTGAACTGTACCAGGGCCAGTCCCTGTTACATAGAACCTGGGACATTAGGAAGGCACAGGTCTGTGTCATTTGGTTCCTATCCCAACAGCATCGGAGCAAGCAGAGGTTGACAGGTTTGTTGTCAAGATTGTTAAGTAAATTACATTAATCTAGTCGGGGAAGATGTGATTCTCCTTGATTGGGACCATTAAGCTAAAATGACTGATAATGTGATGGGGACTGGGAAAGTCTCCTTATTTGGGGAAACACCTTAGAGACTGCTGAGCTCTCTAGGAATGTATTGGTGGATATGGCCTCAGACCTGGCAGCATTGCCACCTAGGGGCACAGTTGCTTTGTGAAAGTCAATGCTTTCTTTGTCATTTCCATTCAAAGTATGTTTCTGAAAAATAAGGTTCTGAGTATCAGAGTTCTTCCTCCTTGGGTTATCTTTACCCTGCCCTTGAGCATTTAGTTTCAGTTCTGGAGAGTTGGGCACAGACCAGAACAAAATGGCAGCTCCGAGCTCATCTTTTGAGACTGCAAATTATATCCTTAAAATGTTCTGAATTTTATTTTACATTATTTTTATTTTTTTGAAGCAGGGTCTCACTCTAGCCCAGGCTGACCTGGAATTCACTATGTAGTCTCAGGCTATCCTCGAACACAGAGTGATCTTCCTACCTCAGCCTTCCGAGTGCTGGGATTAAAGGCATGCACCACCACACCTGGCTGCCTTTTTTTTTTTTTTTTTTTTAAATTTTTAGAGAAAAGAGAGAGGCGGGGAGATTTGGTGCCTCAGAGCCTCAGCCAGAGCAATCAAACTCCAGACGCTTCGCCACCTACTGGGCATGTACGCCCTTGCATTTGCTTCATCTTTGTGCGTCTGGCTTACGTGGGATCTGGAAGGTCAAACATGGGTTCTTAGGCAAGCACCTTAACTGCTAAGCCATCTCTCCAGCCCCTAATTTTTTTTTTAAATTTATTTGCAAGCAGACAGAGATAGAGAAGAGAGAGAGAACACACCAGGGCTTCCAGCCACTACAAATGAACTCCAGATGTGTGTGCCACTGTGCATCTGGCTTCATGTGGGTCCTGTGGAATTGAACTTGGGTCATTAGGCTTTGCAGGCAAGTGCCTTTGACCTCTGAGCCATCTTTCCTGCTCCCAAAATGTTCTAATTTTGTTGTTGTTTCATAATTGTCTTGGAATTTTATTTATCCTTTTTGCATTTATGTGTCATATTAACCTGAAATCTATTTATATGGCCACTAAGGGGGGGGGGTTCTGTAAGATGCAGATTGAGGGATTGAGAATATGGCCCAGTAAGAGAGTGCTGAGTGCTTGCCTAGCATGGTTGAGACCCTGGGTGGGGAGGGTGTGCAAATTGAACTAATTCTTTTTTTTTTTCTTTCCCAGGTTAAAACTCTTTAGTGGTCTCTATCCTGTAAAAATTTCATTATCTAAGTTCCACTTTCCTTTGCAGACTCTGCCCTCTCTGCTCACTTTCTGGTATCCCCGCCCTGCCCTGCCCTGCCCATCCAAGGCCACACATACGGACACACACATTTAGCTGCTATATTTTCTTGGTTCCTTTACACGAGCTAGAATAGGAGTCCAAGATTTTATCAGCTACCTTTTAATTGGCTATTCTTATCGTTTTAGACTTTATTCCTAACATTATCCTTAGAGAACCGTAGTCCTTTCATAGTATTTCAATTCATTAATATCACTATTACCACATTTGTCACCTTTTCATTGCCAGTATGCCTCCCCTACAATATTTTGAACTTGATCTCAGTGGCTGAAGGCTAATGGGGAGTGACAAGGGCATGTTAGTTTAGACAAGCAGGGTGGGGGGACAAAGCACATGCCGGAGAGATGGGCTCTCTAGGTGTCAAACAAGCACAAGTACTTGATTTAGTAGTTAAGAGTAAATGAGTACAGGAGTGAAGGTTGGAGGTGTCAGAAATGACCCCAGACTCGTCAGTAGGTAGAGTGATATGTTAAGTGCTTTTGCATACTATATCCAAAATGTCTGAAAGAGGAAAGATTCATTTTGGTGCACAGTTTTAGAGGCGCCATCAGTACATTATGACAGGGAGGGCATAGTAGTGCAGGGCAGTTCATATCCTGATGACAGAGCGAATAAAGTTAAACCAAACATAATCCAGAAGAGAACTTTGAGACATGATACCTTCAGTCAAAGCTGAACTTTGTGTGTGTGAATGTGTGTGTGCAGGTGTGCACGCCCCATGTGTCTGTCTGTATGCCGAGGCTGCAAGAGAACATGGGGTGTCCTCTTAGCCTTCATCCATGTCATTCCTGAGGTCTGCCTCTCATCCCACAGCTGACCTCAGTCAGTGATTTTTGTTTTGAGTCTCCACCCCCTGTGGACTGGGGTTATAGATGTGGGTGGCCACATCCTTTTTACCTGGGTTCTGGGAAATTGAACTTGGTGGTCTCCAGCCAGCAAGCCCCTTATATTTAAAGGATAAAAAGTTTTAACCACTCCCTATTCTTTTTTTTTTTTTTTTTTTCCTGAGGTAGGATCTCTCTCTAGCCCAGGCTGACCTGGAATTCACTATGGAGTCTCAGGGTGGCCTTGAACTCTCGGCGATCCTCCTACCTCTGCCTCCCGAGTGCTGGGATTAAAGGCGTGCGCCACCTCACCTGGCTTTTTTTTTTTTTTTTTTTTTTTTTTGAGGCTGAGTCTCACTCTGTAGCCAAGGCTGGCCTTGAACACAAAGTCAGTTCTCCTACCTCAGCTTCCCTAGTGCTGGGATTGTAGACATGGGCCACCATGCCTGGCATTAAACTGGCTAATTTTACATTCTTTCCCAAGTACTAACATCGGCTAAATCCCATGAGAGTTCAATTTAAGACAAATAGTTGCCATTTTCGACATCTAGTACTTGATAATTTTGACTCATGGGGTTTGCTGGTGAGTGAACCCAAAGCCTCTTAGGAAGTAGATCTGGTTCTGAGTTACAGCCCCAGCCCTGTACTTTTTGTTGTGGTTGTTGTTGTTTGTTTTTGAGGCAGAGTTTCACTCTGGAGCGCCAGGCTGGCCTCACACTCATGGGGACCCTTCTACCTCAGCCTCCCCAGGACTGGGATTAAAGGTGGGTGCCACCACATCTGGCTTATTATTTTTGAGACCTTTTTAAATTTATTTTTATTTACTTATTTGCAAGCAAAGAAAAGAGAAGAGAGACAGGCAGAGAGAATGGGCATGCCAGGGAGGGCCTCTAGCCACTGCAGACAAATTCCAGATGGATGTGCCACTTTGTGCATCTTGCTTTACATGGGCACTGAGGAATCAAACCTGGGTCATTAGGCAAGCAAGCAACTTAACCACCAAGCTATCTTTCCAGCCCAAGACCTTTTTTCCCTCACATCAGCACCTTCGTTTTTCTGTCTTGTCATTTGTTCTACTTAAGATAAAATATTCAAGCTGGGCATGGTGGCACACACCTTTAACCCCAGCACTCGGGAGGCAGAGGTAGGAGGATCGCCATGAGTTCGAGGCCACCCTGAGACTACATAAGTGAATTCCAGGCTAGCCTGGGCTATAGTGAGACCCTACCTTGAAAAACCAGAAATAAAAAATATTCAAATGATTGCTAAAACTTTTGGTGGGTTTCAAAACAGTATTATTACTCTTGAATGAATTTTTTTTTTTTTTGAAATAGGGTGCTGGGATTAAAGGCGTGCACCACCACGCCTGGCTTTAATGAATTTTATTGAAGGCTTTCTGTTAGAAAATACATAAAGCTTGAGTTAACCAATTGTCTGCTGAAACTGATCAGAATTGTCAGGCATACACTGCCATCTGATCATGTGAAAACACTAATTATACAAGATAACTTGAAATTATTTGAAGAATGGTGAATTGTAGGACTTAGGTGATGGCAATGTGGTCATCTCTTTTTCCTTTACTGTAATATATATATATATATATAAATAGTTTTTTTCAAGGTAGGGTCTCATTCTGGTCCAGGCTGACCTGGAATTAACTATGTAGTCTCAGGGTGGTCTCGAACTCACGGTGATCCTCCTACCTCTGCCTCCTGAGTGCTGGGATTAAAGGCGTGTGCCACCACGCCTGGCTTGTAATAAAATTATTAACAAAATTTGGTATCCATTTTTAGGTATAGAGTCCATTGGTATTAAATACATTCATATTATTATGTACCCACTACCATCCTCCTCCCAAATTGAAGACCTGTGCCCAGTCAACAACAGAAATTCCCATTGTCGGGGCGGAGAGATTGATTGCTCAGTGGTTAAGGTGTTTGCACAAAGTGGCACCTGCATCTGGAGTTTGTCTGCAGTGGCTAGGTGTGCTGACATGCCCGTTCTCTCCAACCTCCTCCAGGCTGGTAACTGTAACTCCACGTGCTATGTCTATGAGTGTGCTGCTGTAGGTACTCATCAAATGGATGGAACCATGCAGTATTGGTCTATTTGTGAGTTTTATGTAGCTTAGCATCATGTCATCAAAGTGCGTCCATGTGTGCAATGTCACAGCTGCCTTCTTAGATTGAATGACATTCACGTACACACCATATTTGTCAGTGAAGATTAGAGTTACTGCTAGCATTTAGCCATTGTGAAAAATGACCTCACGAACAGTGGAGTACAGACACTGGATCACTGCTGTAATTCAAGTATACACCTAGAAGTGGAGTAGTTGCGCCACGTGGCAAATCTAACTTAAGTCGTGAGAGTGAGAGAATGGGTGCAGCAGGAACTCGAGCCTTTGCGGACGAACTCACATGCGCCACCTTGTGCATCAGGGTCTGCGTGGGTCCTTAGGCTTTGACAATTTACTGTTTTCTTTCTTGCCTATACCATCTAAGATTCTTTGTTTAATTTAAATTTTTACTTACATAGGTTAGGAGAAGGGAAAAGGCAAAGCTCCTGTAAAACAGGAGGGTTTCAAGTGGCGATCGATCCCTGTCTGAAGCCTCTGCAGCTGTACGCAGGCTTCTACTTCGTCTGTGCCTGGGCCAGTACTTGTTTTGTTTTTTTAAATTTACTATAGTCACCCCTAACTTAATTCTTTTTCTTTTCTACTCCCTTCCTTTTTTTTTTTTTTTTTTTTTTGCCTTTTTAGGCACAGTCTCACTCGAGCCCAGGCTGACCTGGAATTCACTATGTAGTCTCAGTGTGGCCTTGAATTCACAGTGATCCTACTTTCTGTGCTTCTGGCTACGGATCTGGAGAGAGATCGAACGTGGGTCCTTAGGCTTTGCAGGCAAGTGCTTTAGCCACTAAGCCACCCCCCCCCAAAAAAAAAAAAAAAATTAAAGGGCTGGAGAGATGGCTTAGCGGTTAAGGCACTTGCCTGCAGAGCCTAAGGACGCACATTAGCCAGATGCACAAAGGTGAGGCAAGCGCAAGGTTGCACATGCCCATTAGGTGGTGCAGGCGTCTGGAGTCTGATTGCAATGGCCGAGGCCCTGATGTGCCAATTCTTCCTCTATGTCTGTCTTTCTAAGAAAAAAGAAAAGTTAATTAACAAGCAGAGAGAGAAAGACTATGGGTACACCAGAACCTCTTGTTATTGCAAGTGAACTCCAGATGCATGTGCCACTTTGTGCATCTGGCTTTACATGGGTGCTGGGGAATTGAACTGCTTTGCAAACACCTCCAACAGCTGAATCATCTCCCCAGCGGGCACCTCTCCCTTTATTTGAGACAAGGTCTCACTGTGTAGCCTTGGATGACCAGAAACTCAATATTTAGACCAGGCTGGATTTAAACTTGTAGTGATCCTTTTGCCTCAGTCTCCCAAGTGCTGGTATTACAGGCCTGTGCTACCATTGTTCAGCTCTTGAACTCTTTTCTTTCATTCACTCTTTTTTTTTTTTTTTTTTTGGTGGTTCTTCTAGAGGTCTTGCTCTAGCCCAGGCTAACCTGGAATTCACTATATAGTCTTAGGTTGGCCTTGAAATCTTTTTTGAGATGAAATTTGGGGCATTAAAAGACTAGGAAGTAAATTGTAGGCAATGGTTCTGTGTGGTGTCTGTCCTCTGTGGGTAATAGGCTTTGAATGTGTGTGTATAATAATCTTTTAAAAAATAGTTTTAAAACCAGCCACAAGCCGGGCCTGGTGGCACACGACTTTAAACCCAGCACTCGGGAAGCAGAGGTAGGAGGATCTCTATGAGTATGAGGCCATCCTGAGACTACATAGTGAATTCCAGGTCAGCCTGGGTAGAGCAAGACCCTACCTCAGAACACTAACACACACACACACACAAAAGCAGCTGTTAAAATAGTCAAAGTAATGCTAGGAGGAAACTTATGAACTATAAATACCTACATTAGGAAAGGAGACTGGGCTGGAAAGATAGCTTAGAGGTTAAGGTGTTTGCCTGAGAAGCCAAAGGATCCAGATTTGATTCCCCCCAAAAAAACATGCATACAGACACACAGTTACAATCCCAGCCCTGGGAAGGCAGATCGGGGCTCTCTGGCCAGCCTGTGTAGCCTTCCTCTCTGAGTTGAGAAACAGTCTCAAAAAAAGAGAAAAAAAGTGCCTGAAGGACATTGTCTTTGAAAGCCTACTCACCTACTCACGCACACTCACAGAACACAGAGAGGGAAATAATCACGTGTGCCACAACGAAGACGAACACACAAAGGCGTATGGTGTACGGTTCTGTGTACATAAGCTATCCAGGACAGGCAGATGGGTGGGAATAGAAAGCGGCTAGTAGCTGACAGAGCAGAAGGGGAAAGCACAATGGGAAGTGGCTGCTTAGTGAGTGTACCAGTTCTATTTGGCATGAAGGAATGTTCTGGAACATGGTAGTGATGATGGCCATACAACATTGTGAGTGAGCTAGCTGACTGCTACTAAATTGAACATTGTTGAAATGGAATTTTTGCAAATTTTTTGTTGTGTGTGTATGGGGGTGTATGTACATGTGCATGCCTTTGCAGTACCATGTGTACTTGCCTGCAGCCGGGGACGTTCGTCTGCTGCTGTCGGAGGAGAATGGCCAGTGTCTAACCCCACTGCTCTTCATCCATTTTTATTTTGAGTCAGGGTCTCTTAGTGGGTTTGTGGTTTTTACTTGATTTCCTGGTCTCTGCTCCCCTTTTTGCAGGGCTTGGTTTCAGGCATACGTGGCTGTGCCCAGCTGATATGTAGGTTCCGGAGGGTCAGTGGCCCTCATGCTTGTTCACATAGCTAAATGAATGGTCCTAGCTGCAATTTAGCAATTTACTATGGCTTTTCTTGTTGTGCATTTTTATGAGATTAAATCTCAAGACAGTAGTATCATATGCTGCATGATAGGGATGGGGGGCAGCCTGCTCACTAAATCTTAACACTGATGTGAGTTTTTTGTTTTGTTTTGTTTTGTTTTTAAAGAATACTAGTCACATCTCAGGCCCTAGGAGGAGATGATGACATTCTGAACTGAAAAGTCATCAAAGACACCTATTTAATATTTTGTTTGTTTATTATTTATTTATTTATTTAAGAGCATGAGAATGGGTGTGCCAGTATAGCCACTGCAAATGAACTCCAGACACATGTACCACCATGTGCATCTGGCCTACGTGGGCACTGAGGAATTGAACCTGGGTCCTTTGGCCTTTATAGGCACGCATCTTACCCACTAAGCCATCTTTCCACCCCAGCTTTAACTTTTAAAACTGATCTTGAAGAATTGTTTTTGTTTTATTTTGAGAGAGAGAGAGGCAGAGAGAGAAAGAATGGGGCATCAGGACCTTCAGCCTGCTGTGAACATAGTCCAATGCATGTGCCCCCTTGTGTGCACGTGCAACATTGCACGCATGTGTCACTGGGCGTCTGGCTGCATGGCACCTGGAGATTTGATTCCGAGTTGTAGGTTTTGCAGGTAAGCCATCTCTCCAGCCCTGTTTTGTTCTCTTCGAGGTAAGGTCCCACTCTAGCCTGGGCTGACCTGGAACTCCACTCTGTAGCCCAGGCTGGCCTCAGACTCAACAGTGATCCTCCTTGTATGCTGGGATCATAGATGTGCACCATCCCATCTGACCTTTGAGGAATATTTCAAAGTTGGATATAATGTTTTCCTTAACTATCTTTAGGTCAGCCAAGTCTTCGAGAAGCTATTTCTATGACCTGCATAACCAATGGAAGTGGTGTAAACAGAAAACCAAGTCATACCAGTTCTGTCTCAATTGCAAGAAAAGAAACTCTTTCATCTGCTGCTAAAAGGTAACGTAGCGGGGTGGGAGGAGGGAACTGGCACTGCCCAAGTGCCCACAGCTTTTGAATTTCTTAATTGTGAGTGAGACATTGAGCCAGGCCATTCTGGTTAGACTCATCATAATCTGTTTGTTCTTTTTTTTTTTTTTTTTAAGCAAAAATTTGTTGCTATCGCTACTGAATTGAAAATATATAAGTGAATTTTCCTCAGCAAGTTTTTGATACATTTTCAGCCTTTCACTAATGTAGAATATATGAGAGATTCTATTCTAGATTAGTGAAAGGCTAAGTGCTGTGATAACATTTTCTTTAACCATAATTATGAAATTGAAGTTTAATATCCTGGTAATGTGTAATATGTGTCTGTCTGCATGTTGTTCAAAGACAATAGACAGTAGGGAGGCAGTATTGTTGCAATATAAATGTTGCAGTGGGGCTGGAGAGATGGCTTAGTGGTTAAGTCACTTGTCTACAAAGCCAAAAGACCCAGGTTTGATTCCCCAGGACCCATGTAAGCCAGATGCATGGGACATGCGTCTGGAGGCCCTGGTGTGCCCATTCTCTCTCTGTGTCTCTCAGATAAATAAAAATAAAATACAAAAAAATTACAGATTTGATTTCTGTATCTATCGGTAAATATCTGTTTCTCCAGTAAACTTTTGTATAGGACTCCCGTCCCTTTGGTTTGTGGAGTAGGGTCTCACTCTAGCCCAGACTGACCTGGAGCTCACTTTGTAGCCCCAGGCTGGACTCAAAGTCGCAGCGATCCTCCTACCACAGCCTCCCAAGTGCTGGGATTACAGATGTACACCATCATGCCTGGATTTTTTTAAATAACTAAATATTTAAAAAGTAAAGAAAAAGTTATTTGCAAGCAGAGAGAGAAAAGAGACAGACAGTGGCCATGCCAGGGCCTCCAGCCACCTGCAAACGAACTCCAGACGCCTCCATCACTTTGTGCATCTGGCTTATGTGAGTACTGGGGGGGTTGAACCTAGGTCCTTAGGCTTCCCAGGAAAGCACCATAAGCCATCTCTACAGCCCCCTGTTTTACCTCTCATGTCCACTTCTGTACCCATAGACAGTGTATCATAATCATAATCCCCTCCCACCACCCTACTTTCTCCCTCCCCTACTCTCCACTGAGTTGCTTCTTTCCAACTTGTCTCTCCTCTGTTCTGTTACTGAGGTCCCCTCCTGTTAGGTAGCTAGCATCGGTCACTGTGAGGTCATGAGTGCCGAGGCCACTCTGTCTGGAAGACAGTATCATAAAGCACTCCTCCTCCTCTTTTGGCTCTGAACTTCTTTCTGCCACCTCTTCTGCAGTGGTCCCTGAGCCTTAGAGGGCATGACAGAGATGACTCATGTAGTGCTGAGCACTCCACTGTCACTGCTCAGCACTTTGAGTTTGAGTCACCCAGTGATCACCGCCACCTGAGAAGACAAGCTTCTCTAAACAAAAGTGAGAGGAGCATGAATATATGGGCATAAATGCAAGTACTTAGAGGGCAGTTTGGTAGGCATATTATATTTATTTAGCCAGACCACAGTAGTAACTCCCACTAGGATCTATGACCTCCCCAGCCATAGGCTGTTGACTAGGTTTTCAGTACCAGGTAGGAATTCCCTCCCTTGGAGCAGGCCTCAAATTAACAGTCTTTGTCTTGTTGGCACAGTATCATCCCCCCCACAGTGTACTACTTTTTTTTTGTTGTTTGTTTTTTCGAGGTAGGGTCTTGCTCTAGCCTAAGCTGAGCTGGAATTCACTTGATAGTCTCAGGGTGGCCTCGAACTCATGGCGATCCTACCTTTGCCTCCTGAGTGCTGGGATTAAAGGCGTGCTCCACCACAGCCAGCCCACAGGGTACTTCTGTACAAACTTTCTCTTTGTTGACAAATCTATTACTTAACTAGCGAAGAAGTAGGTTTGCATGTGGTTTATTCATAATATCTTTAATTCTGATTAACCCTCCTCCCGACCTTTTTCTCTCTTTAAAAGTTATTCCATATAAGAGTTTAGAGAGATCATGGGAGATGAACTATATACATAATCTTAACAACTATTTTAACAAATGCATGAGGAAAAACATTAATGCCAGCCAGGTGTGGTGGCGCACACCTTTAATCCCAGCACTTGGGAGGCATAGGTATGTAGCTCATCATGAGTTCCAGGTCAGCCTGGGCTACAGTAAGACCCTACTTCGAAAAAGAAAATTTAGAGGAAAAAAATCCACGTTATTGTGGGCTAGAAATATGGCTCAGTGGGTGAAATGCCTGGTTAACATGCACAGAACCCTAAACTCAATCTCCAACACCACGTAAAACCATGTGTGGAGAACACCTGCAGTCCAAGCCTTTGGAGGTAGAGACAGAGGACTACAGGTTTAAGGCTTTCCTCCGTTACCTAGTGAATTGGAGGCTAGCCTGGAGCCTGAGACCCTGCTTCAAAAAGGGGGGGTAGAAGCCTGGCGTGGTGGCACACGCCTTTAATCCCAGCACTCGGGAGGCAGAGGTAGGAGGATCTCCATGAGTTCAAGACCACCCTGAGACTACATAATGGCTTCCAGGTCATCCTGAGCTAGAGTGAGACCCTATCTCAGAAAACAAACAAACAAAAGAATGATTTGTTAATAGTGTACTGATGGAAGATGTTTATCTCAGTAAGCTAATGCCAATGACTTTCCGGAATTAGAGATGTTTCAACAAACAGGTGTCCACAGGAATGGTGAAGAGAGAACAGATTCTTCAGTTCTTTTAAAAATTCCTTATAAGGGCTGGAGAGATGGCTTAGCGGTTAAGCGCTTGCGTGTGAAGCCTAAGGACCCCTGGTTCGAGGCTCGATTCTCCAGGACCCATGTTAGCCAGATGCACAAGGGGGTGCACGCGTCTGGAGTTCATTTGCAGTGGCTGGAAACCCTGGCGCGCCCATTCTCTCTCTCTCTCTCTCTCTCTCTCTCTCTGCCTCTTTCTGTCTCTGGCACTCTCAAATAAATAAATAAAAATGAACAAAAAAATTTTTTAAATTCCTTATAAAATTTAATCTTTGTAGTAATTTTATAGAATCTAAACTTTCCCTTTCAAAGAATCCTAAAAAAATTGTGCTCTACTTTCAGGAGAAAAGAACAAATTGTCTAATAAAATAAATTTGTACTAGAAATTTTTAATGATTTTTAATAAATTTCTCATCATTTATCCAGTAACAGTTTAGTTCTAGCAGGCTTTCTTAAATAACTGTTGTATTGTTGACATGTGGTAATCAAGCTTTGTACACAATAATAATTCAATAATCTAAGACCAGCTTTTTTTTTTTCAAGGTAGGGTCTCACTCTAGCTCAGGCTGACCTGGTATTCACTATGTAGTCTCAGGGTGGCCTCAAACTCACAGTGATCCTCCTACCTCTGCCTCCCGAGTGCTGGGGTTAAAGGCATGCACTACCACGCCCGGCTTAAACACTGTTGTTTGTTCTACTGCTTTCCTAAAACTAGTGGCCCATGTGTTAAGGATAGCTTGTAGACAGTAAGAAAGAAGTGACATCTAACTCAACTTACAAATACTAAAGTTACTTTTGAAGGAAAACTTTTTTTTTTTTTTTTTTTTTTTTTTGGTTTTTCGAGGTAGGGTCTCACTCTAGCCTCAGGCTCACCTGGAATTCACTGTGGAGTCTCAGGATGACCTCAAACTCATGGTGATCCTCCTACCTCTGCCTCCCGAGTGCTGGGATTAAAGGTGTGCGCCACCTCGTCCGTCTTTTAAAACATTTTTTTTTTTGAAAAGCTGAGCATGCAATTAAGTCAGTGGCCACTGTGAAGTCAGATAACAAAACTGAACCAGCACAGGGTCATACATCTTTAGTCCCAGCCCTTGGGAGGAAGAGGTCAGAAAAATCACTGTGAGTTCCAGGCCAGCCTGGTACTACATAAGTCCAGGTCAGTGTAAACCACAGTGAGACTCTGCTTTAGGGAAAAAAAAAAATCAGAACAGTCAGTCAAAGTGATGCTTTAACATTTTAACTGTTATAATGTGATCGTGGAGTTGGATATACTGTATGTATATTCATTGAAAATGTTCTTGGAATGGGAGGGATTATGATCTAAATACATTATGTAGATGTATGAAATTACCAATGAAAAGTTAAAGAAAATACTAAGTAAAATTAGAGTGTTCTTTAAGAATAGTTTTCGAACACATGTTCATTCTGTCTGATTTGTAATATTGGTATACATGTTGGTGCAATTGGGGATATAAGATGTTTCATTTAATTGAATGTTCAAGTAAAGAATCATAAAAATATGCATAACTATATTAAGTATGTTATTTTGAAATACATTGAGACACATTTGTTAGTTTCATTATGGAAAGAGAAGCT
Source organism: Dipus sagitta (assembly GCA_036346955.1). Classification (NCBI taxonomy): domain Eukaryota; kingdom Metazoa; phylum Chordata; class Mammalia; order Rodentia; family Dipodidae; genus Dipus; species Dipus sagitta. Next base: position 12,142,912 of record CM070793.1, on the reverse strand, counting down.
GCCTTCAGCCTTTCAAGGGATGTACCTGACCAAAGTCCTTTTTGGCCGTATTGTATATAATATGATTATAAATACTTCAAGTTTTTATTGATTTATTTTTTTATTTGCAAGCAGAGGGAGAAAAAAAGAAAATGGGCACACCAGGACCTCCTTGTCACTGCAAACGAACTCCAGATGCATGTGCCACTCTATGCTTCTGAATTTTTGGGGGTACTAGGGAACCAAACCGGGCCTTTAGGCTTTGCAAGCAAGCACCTAAACCGCTGAGCCATCTCTCCCGTGCCCTTTCATAATCCTTAGTTTCACTGTAAAAGGCAGAGTAAGAAATAGAAAACTCTGGCTAAATAATGTTAGAACACATTTCTTTTTCTTTGATTTAAAAAATTATCTTACACTCATTTATCAGCACTTTTCAGAAATTCAGTTTTTAAAGTTGATTTTCACAGACCCGTAGTTTTCATGTGTATTTTGTCCCTTTTTTTTTTTTTGTACTTACTTCCTTTTATAGCTCAGGTAACTACAGCTGGCATAAACAGATTTTGGAGAAACGATAAACTCTTGGTCAGATTAAAACTCTGCATGAGGCTGGGGATGGTAGTGTGTTGAGCAGGCCCGTGTGAGGCCCTGAACTGACCCTCATGCCCACAACGCCCCTTGCTCCTCCCACCGAGGCCCCTCAGGTGATGGGAGCTGTTGACTACGTGCCGCCATTGGCATCAATCAGTTTGTTTCTATTGACAGTGCAAAAAGCCTCTGATCTAATTTAGGCAAGTTGAGATCAATTAAGAGAGCTTCTGTTAGTCCCTGAAATCTGCCAGAATGACAAAATTTGTTAGGTCATTTCTGTCCAAAGGGGCAACCTTCATAGGATGTATTTTCTTAACATTTTGATAAAGTCTTCACTAAAAATTTTAGTTGATTTTGGAGTTTTTAATGAAATAATTTTCCCTATTGAATAAAAGCAGTTATAAATTGTATTAGTTGTATAACTTAGGGTTTTGAAATATATAATCACTTTCTATTATTTTGGTTTTTAAGTTTGTTTAAATATGTGTTGTTCCATGTTATACTTTATTTTACAGTGGTACAGAAAAAAAGAAAGAAAAACCACAAGGACTGAGAGAAAAAAAAGAGGAATCTCATTCTAATGATCAAAGTCCACAAATCCGAGCATCACCTTCTCCCCAGCCCTCTTCACAGCCTCTCCAAACACACAGACAAACTCCAGAAAGCAAGAACTCTGCTCCCACCAAAAGGTTTTAACTGTCCCCAAGTACAGAGCTAGGGAATGGTTGTAAAGATGCCTAAATTCTGTGATTTGGGAAAAAGGTGGCTATCCATGGATTCCAAGAGAAAAATCTGGTGACTTTTTTTCTTTGTTGCTATAATCAGTATTTTAGCACATTGGGGAATAAAGATTTAAAGTCATAATTTCTCAGTTAAAACTTGGGAAAAAATAAGTTACAAATAATTTCATGAAAGAAAAGCATATATAAGTTACTCTAAAACCAAAAATAGTCCTTTTGCTATACAAGTGTAACATACTTTTGTCATGTTGAAGTGGTTGTACTATCAATGTACAGCCACGGAGAGAAGATAGCCACATGTAATCATCCTCACCACATTTTGGCATCATTACAACCTTCAGCTTGCAAAGGCCTTCTCAGCAGATGGCTGCGTCTCAGCTTCAGTTTGGGGTCTTGGGAGGATAAGTTCTTGCTTGAGTACATGAGTCCTTTCACTTGACCTTCTCTATGCTAAACCCTGATTTGAGGGCTTCTCTGTGTGTCCATAATGATGAATGCTTTAGTTAATGAGAGGAGGAGAAGGAAAAAAATTCTAACAATATGTGTGAGCCTAAATGGGGGTTTAAACCTGCATGCCGGGAGTTCACTGCTACAGCTACCTTGTAAACAAATACTGAGATCAACTTGTTAAATTTCCCTGCTTTAGAAATGCTGATTCAAGCTCTGTTGTTAGGTATTTTTTTATTGTTGTGATTCTGCCTAACAATCTTAGGAAACTATTAAACTATTCCCAAAGCTGGTTAGGGTTTCAGTAACTTAAATGACAACCATCCCTAAAAGATACACAATATATTTTTATGTAACTGTATTAATATTTTACTTCAAGTCTATGATGGAAATTTGGAAGACCAGAATACCATTCACTGGATTGCTGCATGTTCACCATTTACAGAATGCGTTGTCTCTGTCTCACGCAGATTCTTGTGCTCTGTAAGCGATTGTAATTTGCTTGGTCTCCTGTGGAGTTTCTTGGATACAGCTTATTAATGTTCTGCAACTTCTGACTGTGTTCATTAAAGGGGCCTTTCTGAGCGGTCTCTTTAAGGCTCTGATCTGACGGGGTGTGTCTTTGTCCTAGCATCTTTTTCCAGCTGCTTGAGGTCTCCTGGAGACACTCTTCTCGATTGCTCTCTGGATGCACCATTGCAAGAAGTATTAAAGACTGGATGAGTCTCAGGACACTTAACAATGCAGCCAGAAAGTCATCTATAATCACAGCCTTTTACTTGTAGTTACAGGGAATCACCATTGATAAAGTCACATTCTTAAATATATTGATCAAATCTTGTTTATTTCTGACCCCAGGCAAAACTCTGAAAACCTGTGGAGCTTCAATTTTAGTGTGTCAGTTTATTTAGAAATTGTCATTTGTACCACATACAATTCAATTACATAATATGTATGTGTATGTATGTGCATATATATATATCACAGTCTCTGTTAATTGGCTGTTAAAAACTACAGATTTTTGTAACTACAAATTGTGAGAAATACTTCGAGGTTTAAGCAATTTTTTGCATTCACCAAAATTTATAGATTTCTTTTTGTCAGATAATATTCTAGTGAATATTTAGAACTATACTGAAATTATAAAACACTTTAATTGCTTTGTTTAACTCCTACACTCATCCAGCCATATCCTTTCAACTAATCTGTCCTCTTTCTTCTGGATTATAGCTAAAGAAATGTTAACCGCTTCTTTTATTTTCTGTTACAAACTCCTAGTTATATGTCATTACTACTGAGAACTTTTCTCTAAGAAGCTAATCTTTTTCTTCTAGCCTAAAACGACCTCCAACAACTGAAAAGTCACATAATTCTTGGGAAAATTCAGATGATAGTCGTAGTAAATTATTGAAAACAGTTTCAACATCAAAAATAATATCAAAAGTTATAAAAAATGCAGACAAGTAAGTATTATACTTTCTATTTTACATATAAAAATTGTGTTGCTGTCACGTTTTCATGTACAGCTACATGTGCCTGGTTTGAATTATTATAATTATTTTGTTTGTTTTTTCAAAGTAGGGTCTCATTCTAGCCCAGACTGGCCTTGAACTCATGGTGATCCTCCTACCTCTGCCTCCCAAGTGTTGGGAGTAAAAGTATGCACCACTATGCCCATCTTTGGTTTGAATTTTTTCTTTTTAATTTATTTGAGAGAGAGAGAGGGAGGAAGATAGAGAAAGGCAGGTAGAGAAAGAATTGAATGGATGCACTAGGGCCACTGTAAACAAACCCTGCCACCTTGTGCATCTGGATTCATGTGGGTACTGGGGAATTGAACGTGGGTCCTTTGGCTTTGCTGGCAAGCACCTTAACCACTAAGTGATCTCTCCAGCATTGGTTAGAATTTTTAAACCTGTAATTTAAAATTTTTTATTTATTATTTTTTGAGAGAGAATGGGCATGCCAGGGCCTTTAGGCACTGCAAATGAAATTCCATATGTATGCGTCACTATGTACATCTGGCTTATGTGGGTATTGGGGAATCAAACCTGGGTCCTTGGGTTTTGCAGGCAAGCGCCTTAACCAGTACACCATCTCTCCAGCCCTAAACCTGTATTTCAACTTCATTTTTTTCTTTTCTGTATTTTTAAAGTATTTTTGATAAATTTTTCATTTATTTGAGAAGGAGATCTAGAAAGAGAGAATGGGCACACCAGGGCCTCCAGCCACTGCATATGAACTCCAGATGCATGCGCCTCCTTGTGCATCTGGCTTACGCGTGTCCTGGGGAATCTTAACTGTGGTCCTTAGGCTTCACAGGCAAACACCTTAACTGCTAAGTCATTTCCCCAGCCCCTTCTCTGTATTTTAAGTCTTAGAAAAGCTCTGTCTTCCTGCTAATGATTCCCGACTGTGGTAATCCAATAAGATTTTAACATATCATTTTTATTATACTTTCAGTGCTTAGGAGATCTTATGTGGCAGTTGTTGTTTTAGAATAATAGTTGAAAGCCCTAAAAAAATAGTAATGCCTAAATTTTACTTGTAGAGATTTATCAAGGGTATGGGCTAGGCATCAGTTTTTTAAATTCTTTCAGAAGATTCTAATGCTGAATGATGTAAAACAACCATGTTCTTTGCATTTCTTTTTAGACATAAAGATGTCATCATCAATCAAGGTAAATTAAAAATCCCTTTAAGCCCTTGCTTGCAGTCTCATCTGTTTATTACTAATTCATAAGAATGCAATTTATTTTCATTCAGTATACTTTATTAACTTACAATAATCAGAGACAAGTTTCTGTAGTCTTGTAAGAGAATGCTCAGTTTTATTGTAAGATGTGTCATTTTTGTCTCAACCAGCAAAAATGTCCACCCGTGAAAAAAGCAGCCAAGGTAAGCTAAGCTGCGCAGCTGGTCGTCTCCTCAGCGCACTTCCTCCTGGGCCTCTGATCTGGCTTCTCATTACTTCTGCTGTCTGACTTTACTTTTAACAAAGGAGGTGTCATGGACATTTAAACAGAGAATCTATTACTTTCCTTTAAAAAAAGTCCATTTTTTAAACAGAATAAAATAGCAATATGGAAGAATTTTTAAAAATTAGAAATACTTTCCTTCAAAAATTGTACTTAGGGCAGGCGTGGTGGCGCACACCTTTAATGCCAGCACTCAGGAGGCAGAGGGAGGAGGATCCCTGTGGGTTTGAGGCCAGCCTGGGACTACAGAGTGAGTTCCAGGTCAGCCTAGACTAGAGTGAGACCCTACCTCAAGAAAAAAAAATATTATACCTAGAAAAGCCATTTAAAAGATCAATAATTTTTTTAACTCCAGTTTCCTATCTTGCCAATTTTGTTGCAAATAATCTCATTTCTTGGTGGTAAGACAACCTAATGAGCCTCGCAAACCATTTCCTTTTAAAGTCCCCCTTTTTATTAATTGTAATTTCTGGCTACTTGCTGTTGGCTTGTTCTGACAAAAAAAAAAGAACCAGACTTTCTATACATGTGTATTGTAACTAATTGCAAAGTAGAGAAGTTTTATGCATCTGTTTTAGATTTTTGTTAGATTGCTTGCAAATGTATCGAGGGGCTGCATGCTGTCCTAAAGGAAGGCATGTCTTTTCTGTGCAGTGCTTGCTGCGGCTCATTTCTGTGTGTCGTTATCTTTGTTTCTAGACTGCTAACCAGCAAAAATGTATCTAAAATATTTACAAGAGATTTAACTTGATTTCGTTTTTACTCTCTTTGTTTCTAAAAAGAAGAGAATGGGGCTGGAGTGATGGCTTAGCAGTTAAGGCACTGTCCTAACAAAGCCTGAGGGTCCAGGTTCGATTCCCCAGTACTCACTTAAGACAGATGCACAAGGTGGTGCCTGCTTCTGGAGTTGGTTTGCAGTAGCTTGAGGCTACCTGTTCTGATGAGCACTGAAACACAGCCAGCGTGCTGCCTTGGCTGAACAACAGGACGTCGGCTCAGGGGTGCGTAGGACATGAGGACAAAGGAGCTGTGCATTCAAAAGAGGCTTCACTGCTCTGTGTCTTCACCTGTGCCCTGTGCTTAGGCCTTTCTTCAGTACTGTCCTTAGTACTGAGCTTTGTTACAGTCACAGGAGAGAGAAGTCCTCACGCAAGTTAAAACTTGAAAAAATTTTCTCCTAGCACTGCTTATTGTTTCATGTAACAGATAGGTTTTAACACATTACTGTTTTCAATTCATAAGGTAATGATGAAAAACAATTGTGCTTCGGTCTGTCTGTTGTAGCAGGGCTGGAAATCAAGTACACACTGGCAAGCATTGTACTTTCTGTGAATGTAGACTGTAGCTTTACATAGACTGAACTGCATTCCCATCCCCAGATCAGTGCAGTTGATAATCTCATCTTAAAAAAGAAATGGGGTGGGGTGGGGCTGGAGAGATGGTTTAGTGGTTAAGGCACATGCCTGCAAAGCCTAAGGACCTGACCCAGGGGTTCGATTCTCCAAGTCCCATGTAAGCCAGATGCACATGGTGGTGCACGCGTCTGGAGTTCATTTGCAGTGGCTAGAGGCCCCTGGCGCACCCATCTACACTCTCTCTCCCTCTCTAACAAATAAATACATTTTAAGAATCTTAAAAAAATTTTTTACTTGCAAAGTAGAGAGAGAAGAAAGGAGAAAGGGAGTGAGGGAGACAGAATGGGTATGCCAGGGCCTCCAGCTGCTGCAAATTACATGCTACTTACATCTGGCTTTGTGTGGGCTTGAGTAATCTTACCCTTTTTCTGAAACTCTTACATCTTAAACTAGTATATAGGTTGTTTATATTTTTTTTTTTTTTAATTGATAGGTAATGTCTGGGCATGCTGGCACACACCTTTAATTCCAGCACTTGGGAGGCAGAGGTAGGAAGGGTGCCAAGAGTTCGAGGCTACCCTGAGACAACATAGTGAATTCCAGGGTCAGCCTGAGCTAGAGTGAAACCCTACCTTGAAGGAAAGAAAGAAAAGCAGATAAAATTGATAGATAAAATCGAATGTATATAACATGGAATATGCTTTGTATTAGGAAGGAATAGGAGAGAGTGCTGGTTCATAGAGTGGGTGGGGAGGCGTCTCTGACATGGGGACTGCCGTTTAAAGCTCCTGACAGGAGTGAAACGCCACAGCTGTCACAGGTGGAAGGAGCTGGGAGAACACAGGCTCCAGGCAGGAACTTTCGTGCTGTGGTTGGTAAGGAACAGCAAACGCATGGGTCACAGGATACATGCAGTATCGTGTTATGCAACCAGTGTACTCATAACTGCATCTGTGTTTTATAAAATACAGACTTCTAAGAAATGAACCTTAAGTAGGCACTCACTGATAAAAGAAAGGCAAACAGTGTGGTGGAAGTAACTGAAACTGTAGAGTGCTGGAATGACATTGCAAACTACCAAAGAATCACAACCCTACAGTGACGAAAACTATAAGCTCAAAGTCCACTTGCTGAAGGAATTGATAGGGGAAAGGCCTAAAAAGGAAAATTGTTCATCTCATAGTACATTTTTTCTTACTCTGATACCTTGGGTTTCAGTGTTCTCACATATATAGTTAGGCTTAGATATTACTATGACCTTTTTAAAAATGTCCATTATTTATTTGAAAGGTGAGAGAGAGAATGGGCACATCAGAGCCACTTGCCATTGCACACAAACTGCAGATGCATGCACCACTTGGTGCATTTGGCTTTAAAAGGTGGGTACTGGGGAATCGAACCCAGGCTGCCAAGCTTTGCAAGCAAGCACTTTTAACTGTTGAGCCATCTCTCCAGCCCTTAAGGTCTTTCTGACACCTTTTATGCCCCCTGATACCTCTTTAAAAAATTTTATTGAAGCAGAAAAAAATGAAGGGCACCCTTTTCTAATATCTTCACCAACATGCTTATGAACTGCTTCTGTAAGAACTTTAATGCAGGTGCTTTTGATTTTACCTTGCATTACATTTTCTGACTGCTTGGTTCCTTTTATGCTTGCTTGGTTCCTTTTATGCTTGGTCTTAAAGCCTGGTTGCGTGGGTTAAGCTTTGCATCTGAAAGTACAGCTGAAATTTGCCTCTAGGGATGGCTATGTGATAATAGTGTTCTGCTGACACTACCAAAAGGGTGTCAAAAGCCCTTCATTGAAATGAGTTACTGAGAAGGAATCCAATATAGTGCAATTCCAGAATATAAGCAGTAGTATGTTTAGCCAAGTTTGGTGGTGCACGCCTTTAATTCCATCACTTGGGAGGTTGAGACCAGTCTGGGACCTACACCGTGAGTTCCAGGTTAGCCTGGGCTAGAGACCCTGCCTCAACATAAAAAAATGACAAAATTTAAAAAAATCAAATTGAAAAACAAAGAAGAAATAGTATGTTTTTACATTTTTTATTTTTATTTTGAGAGAGAAAAAGATGCACAGAATGAGAGAATGGGCACACTGTGAACTCCAGACGCATATACTACCTTGTGCATCTGCCTTAGCATGGGTCGTTTGACTTCACAGGCAGATGCTTTAATCCCTAAGCCATCTCCAGCCAGAAATAATAGTTTAATTATATAAGCCGGGGAGAAAACTAAATATCACATTTCCAAAGAAGAGATACACTTAATTTTAAAATGTACACCTAAGCCAGATACACAAGGTGATGCATACATCTAGAATTTGTTTGCAGTGGCTAGAGGCCCTGGCATGCCCATCACTCTAGTGCCTCTTTCTGTCTCTCCCCCCTCTCAAATAAATAAATAAAATATTTAAAAAAATAAAATTTAAAAATAATGTTAGGATTTACTACAAATTAAAAAAAAAAAAACCTGAAGCAAAAATCTGACTAGATATTGTGGTTAGTAGCACTTTTCTAGATTAAAATATTGAAAGCCTGTGTGCAATTTTTAAAAATTTTTGAAAAATATTTATTTGAGTGTGAGAGAGAAATAGGTAGGTATATATATATATAGAGAGAGAGAGAATGGACGCACCAGGGCCTCCAGCCACTGCAAACTCCAGATGCGAGTGCCTCCTTGTGCATCTGGCTTACGTGGGTCCTGAGGAGTCAAACTTGGGTCCTTTGGCTTTGCAGGCAAGTGCCTTAACCGCTTGCTAAGCCATCTCTCCAGCCCTTTTTTTGGGTAATTTTAAAAAAATATTTTGGAGCCAGGCATGGTAGTGCACACATTTAATCCCAGCAATCAGGAGGCAGAGGTAGTAGGATTGCTGTGAGTTAGAGGCCACACTGAGACTACAGAGTGAATTCCAGGTGAACCTGAGCTAGAGAGAGTGAGAGCCTACCTTGACCCCCCCCCAAAAAAAAATAAAATTAAAAAATACACACACACATGCCCACCCACCCACCACACTTGGGCTGGAGAGATGGCTTAGTGTTTACCGACTCTTGCCCGCAAAGCCTAAGAACCCATGTTCAACTTTCCAGATCCCACATAAGCCAGGTGCACAAAGGTGAGATAAGCGCAAGGTCGCACATGCCCACTAGGTGGCGTATGTGTCTAAAGTTCGATTGCAGTGGCTGAGGCCCTGGCATGCCAATTCTCTATCTCTCGCTTACTCTCTCTAAAATAAAAATTAAAAAAAATATTTCATTTGCAAACAGATAGAAGAGAGATGGAGAGAATGGGTGCTCTACAGATTCCAGCCATTGCAAACAAATTCCAGAAGCATGTGCTACTTTGTGCATCTGGCTTTGCATGGGTACTAGGAAATCCAACTGGGGTTGTTAGGCTTTCTATTTATTAGAGGGAGAATGGGCGCAGCAGGGCCTTTCAGCCACTGCAAACAAACTCCAGACACATGTGCCACCTTGTGCATCTGGCTTACGTGGGTCCTCGGATATCAAACTTGGGTCTTTTGGCTCTGCAGGCAAGCGCCTTAACCACTAAGCTATCTCTCCAGCCCATTGATGAGATTTTTAACTTAAAATACAAAGTCTTCAGTCTGGTATGTGTTTTATTTTTCCTGCATATCTCCATTCAGACTAGCCACGTTCCAGATAATCAATGACCATTTACTACCATTTTTGACAGTGTGATTCTGTAACAGTTTTAAGAGTGAAAATATTTCCAAAGTTCTAAATAAACAAAATTTTGGAACAAAGACTAAAAATTCATTTAACCTCTGTAGGTCTTCTTTTCCACTTCTGAAAAGTAGATTGCACTAGGTGAAATCTTAAGGCTTCTTCCAGTTTCAAGGCTACATGTGTCAAAAAGAAAAATGAACAGCTTTTATCAACAATGCCCTACAGAATTTATTTTATATAAAGTTAAGCTGCTTTGTCACTGACTAGGTTTAATTAACAAGATTTCTTTTGTTTGAGCATAAGTGAACAATGAAGTTGAGATATCAGAGTGTGTGTTCTCTCCACTCCCTCTCAGTATCAGGAATTTCACTGTGCCAAGGAAGGATCAGATGTGCAGTCGGTAAAGACTACACTTCAGTACAGAGCTCCACTGCAGAATCCTGCTGGCCCTGTTCTGTTTACTAGATGAGGATAGAAGGTCCTTTCACACATTTTTTTCTCCATTCTTTTTCTCACATACAAAACTGTGTGTTGATGTTACTAATCTCAGATATTACTTATATTTATTTATTTATTTATTTTGGCCCTTGTTTTTCTAGTAGTTCACAGTGAGGACAGCAGAAAGTTACGTTGGGCAAAATAAACATACTGCCTATATGTCATTTCACTTTTTGTTTTGTCCCCCCCCTTTTAAGGTAGGGTTTCACTCCAGCCCAGGCTGGCCTCAAGCCCACAGTGATCCTCCTACCTCTGCCTCCATGCTGGAATCAAAGGCATGAATGAAGCAGGGTCTCACTCTAGCTCAGGCTGGTCTTGAACTCATGTTGATCCTCCTATCTGAGCCTCAATATTGGGGTTAAAAGCATGTGCCAGCACACTGGCTCATTTTACTTTAAAATCAAGAAGCTTGGGGCTGGAGAGATGGTTTAGTGGTTAAGACACTTCCCTGTGAAGCCTAAAGACCCAGATTCAATTCTCCAGAACCCATGTAAGCCAGATGTCCATGGCAGCATATGCATCTGGAGTTTGTTTACAGTGGCTAGAGGCCCTGGCGTGCCCATTGTCCCCTCTCCCTCGCTCCCCTTCTCTCAAATAAATAAATAAATAAATAAATAAATAAATAATTTTAAGGATTTTTTAAAAAAAGAAAGCTTGAGAGTCCTAAGGAAATGTTTACAATGGGAGTGATCATGACTAGCGAGGAAAGTGTGTCATCTTGTTCATATTGTGCTCAATTCCCAAGTAGGAACTGTCTTAACTTTATTTTAGAGAGTGAGTGAGAGAGAATTGGTGTGCCATGGCCTCAGCCAGTGAAGCCAAACTCCAGATGTTTGCTAATGAGCATGTGCGACCTTGTACTTACCTCACCTATGTGTGTCTGGCTTATGTAGGATCTGGAGAGTGATGGAACATGGGTCCTTAGGCTTCGGAGGCAAGAACCTTAACTACTAAGCCATCTCTCCAGGTCTTTTTACATTATATTATTTATTTATGTATGTATGTATGAGAGAGAGTAGGGGGGTATGAGCACACCAGGGCCTCTAGCCACTGTACACAAACTCCAGACATATGTGCCACTTTGTGTATCTGGCTTTAAGTGGGTACTGGGGGAATTGAACCTGGATCTTTAGGCATTGTGGACAAGCACTTTAACTGCTGAGTCATCTCTCCAACCCCTAATGCTGCTGCTTTTTTTTTTTAAATAACTATTTTTAGGGTTGGAGAGAGGGCTTAGCAAGTTAAGATACTTGCCTTTGAAACCTAAGGACCCAGGTTCAATTACCAGTGCCCACGTAAGCCAGGTGTACAAGGTGTTACATGCATCTGGAGTTCGTTTGCAATGGCTAGAGGCCCTGGCAGGCCGATATTCATTCTGTCACTCTTTAATTAAAATTATTTGAGAGAGAGTGTGTGAATGTGTATGGGCACTCCAGGTGCATGCACCACTTTGTGCGTCTGGCTTTATGTGGGTACTGGATTGATCCTGGTCCTTTTAAAAACTTGATTGCCAGTTTCTGTTGTTTTGTTGTTTTCCCCCTCCCAGGCAGGGTCGCATTCTAGCCCAAGCTGACCTAGAACTGACACTATAGTCTCAGGCCACCTGTGAACTCCTACCTCAGCCTCCTGAGTGCTGGGACTAAAGGTGTGTGCCATCATGCCTGTATTGCCAGTCTTCCTACATGTATGTAATGTGTTTGATCATAATCCCTCCCATTGTCTTCTTTTGTAATCATACATTCCTTTTGAAGTAGCAATGGAAGCATCTACTGATTGTGTTTTTTTTTTTATTCAGAAAGTGTGTATCATGCACACTTTGATTGAAGTTCCAAAGCATAGAATACCTGTCTTCAGAAATTCATGATACTTTAAAAAGGCCAGGCATAGTGGTGTACTCCTTTAGTCCCAGGAGGTGAGTTCAAGGCCGCCCTAAGACTACATAGTAAACTCCAGGTCATCATGGGCTAGAGCAGCCCCTCCTTCCCTCCCTCCCCCCCCCCCCCCCGCCAAAAAGCTAAAAAGACAGTTGTGTAACAAATCACCACCTGGAAAAGTCTGATTTTAGAAAGGAATGTGAATAAGGATGATGACAGAAAGGAGGTATTTACAGCTGGTAATCATTTAGTTATCAAAGTCCAGCTATGCTAACAATGGGCAGGAAGCGAGGCCCACTCTTAGAGTCACAAGTAATAAAGACATACATCATTGGGTGTTAACACCATCGAGTAGGAGGTATCAGCCTGTTATTAGATCAAACCCTGAGGCTGAGCCCACTATGAGTAATAATAATAAAAATAGCTTGAACTTCTCACCCATACGTACAACCTTTTAATGTGACTCTGAAGAAATACTTGCTGGCATTCCATAAGTAACCCATCTTCTTTGTCGTTTCTTTATATATAAACTACAGAATCAGAGGTACTGGAGGACAGTGTCGTCTTTGTAGGTAGCTCAGGTCATTCATTATTAGAGAACTTAAGATTGTATCAGCGTCTGGTTGAAGATGGTCACATTTTCATTTTGGCTCACTCTTTTTCTATGCCAGACAAGTTAACAAGTGCTAGACACTTCCTGTCTTTGTACTCGGCCTCGTGTCCTTCCCCGGAGATTCTTTGGGAACTGTGTCACAGTGTCACAGTGTCACAGTGATTACCTCCCTGTGTGTAGGCCATCAGGATGCTACTAATTGACCTTATTTGCTTCACATATCATGTTTCTCTCCTTCATCACCCTAATTTGTGAAGATAGTTCACTTCTTGTGAGAGGCCGTTTTTGGTTTTTATTTATTTACTTATTTTTGAGGCAAGCCTAATAGACTGCCCCCCCCCTTTAATGAGAGAGAGAGAGAGAGAATTGGTGCACCAGATCCTTCAACCACTGCAGTTGAACTCCAGGCATGTGTGTCATCTTGTGCGGATGTGCCACCTTGAGTGCTGTGTCTCCTTGTATGTCTGGCTTATGTGGGACTGGAGAGTGGAACATGGGTCTTAGGCCTTGCAGACAAGCTCCTTAGCCACTAAGACATCTCTCCAGCCCATGTTTTTAGTTTTTTTTTTATTGATAACTTTAATAATTGTAAACAATATCCATGGTAATTCTCTCCCTCCCCGCTATTTTTGGTTTTTATTATAGTAAGAGCACAGCATGAAATCTACTTTCTTAAATTGTTGAAGTTGGATATTACTGTCTGGATACAGTGTTGTACAGTGTGTCTTCAAGCTTACTCATCTTGCTTGCCTGCAACTTTGTTTTTATTTATTTGCAAGGAGAGGAGAGAGAGAGAATGTGCATTCCACTGTCTCCACATGTCAGATGAACTCCAGGCACATGTGGCACTTGTGTATCTGGCTTTATGAGGGTCTAGGGAATCAAACCCAGGTCATCAGGCTTTGCAAGCAAGCACCTTTTACTGCTGAGCCATCGCCTCAGCCCTGTTTGCTTTTGTTTGTTTATTAGAGAGAAAGGCAGATAAAGAATGGGCACGCCAGGACCTCTAGCCACTGCGAATCTCTAGATGCATGTGTTACTTTGTGCATTTGGCTTTACATGGGTACTGGGGAATCAAACCTAGGTCCTTAGGCTTCGAGGCAAGTGCCTTAGGTGCTAAGCCATCTCCCCACCCCACCCCCTTGTTTGTTTTTGTTGTTGTTTTTAAGGTAGGGTCTTACTGTAACCCAGACTGACCTGGAATTCACTATGTAGTCTCAGGGTGGCCTCAAATCTGACTCTGCCTCCTGAGTGCTGGAATTCAAGGTATGTGCCACCATGCTAGGCAACACTATGGTTTTTGATAATCACCATTCTTACTGATCTGAAGAGATGCAGTTTTCTATATAGATAGCACTGATTATTACTAACATTGGACATTTTCTTTTAATGCCTGTTAGCTATTTGTATTTTCTTTGAAGAAACCGATGAGAGTATTAAAACTGTTTAAAATACATATGGGCTGGTGAGATGGCTCAGCAATTAAAGGCACCTGCTTAAAACAGGGTTTTTGGGTTTTGTGGGCAGTATTTTTATGTGTTGGCTCTTAGTCCCTTATTCATGCATGGTTTGCAGATACTCAGATATCTGAATGTTGCCTTTTCATTGTACAGAAGCTTTTTTGGTTGCAGGGTCATGAGCTTTTTTGTTCAGTCAGTCAGTCAGTTGTTGGAGTTTTCTGTGGAGGGGAGGAGGTGCATTTATTCAGGGTCTCATTCTAGCTCATGCTGACCTGGAACCCACCCACTCTGCAGGCCAGTCTGACCTTTGACGCTGTGAACCTCCTACCTCATCCTCCTGAGGGCTGGGATTATAACGTGAGCCACCACGTTCAGCTGAGGGGTCGCATTTTAAGTTGTGTGATGGGCGTGGCTGTTAGCTACTTTCCAACAGTGAGGTCTCTACACCAAATTGTTTTCTGTGTAGTTTTCTACAGCATTTTCTCTTTTTAATTTTACTTATTTATTGTTATTGGCGTGAGGGAAGGAGAGTGAGTATGAGAGTGCCAGGACCTCTTGCTGCTGCAGACAGCCTCCAGACGCATGTTCCACTTCTGCATGTGGCCGTACGCGGGCACTGGGAAATTGAACCCCAGGCCAGCAGCCTTCGCAAGCAAGCGCCTTTAACCACTATGTCATATCTCTCCAGTTCCTGCCTCGGCATTTTCTATGCAGTCTTCCTGATTTCTTGCAGAGATAGCTTAAACATGTAGTTTATATTTTGGGGTTTTGTGTTCTTTGTTTGTTTTGATGTAGGGTCTCACTCTAGCCCAGGCTGGCCTCAAACTCATGTCAGTCCTACCCCTGTCTTGAATTAAGGGCGTGTGCCACCATGCCCAGCTAGTTTATATTTTGATTAAAATAGTTATTCTTTAAGAATATTTTATTATTTATTTGAGAGAGAGAGAGAGAATGGACATGCAAGAGAGACATACAGAGAGAATGGACACACCAGGGCGTCTCTCCACTGCAAATGAGCTTCAGACACATGCACCACCCTGTGCATCTGGCTTACATGGGTTCTGGGGAAATCGAACCTGGGTCCTTAGGCTTCATAGGCAAGCGCCTTAACCACTGAACCGTCTCTCCAGCCCCAGCATAGTTATTCCTAATTAGGAAACTGCTCAGTGACTTCTTTCCTCCTGTGTTTTGATTAGGTATTTATAGTATCACTTTGTTTCCTATTTGCTCTTTAATGTGTAACGAGAATAAAACTTTAAAATAGCTATTCTTGTCGTGTTCATATTGTATTATTAATAATCTGCTTTTCTGCATTTATACAGAAAATGGATTGACTTCGATTTTGTCTTATGTTTCAACAGAAGGAGAATATATTAAAATGTTTATGCGAGGTCGGCCAATTACAATGTTTATTCCTTCTGATGTTGAAAACTACGATGATATCAGAACAGAACTGCCTCCTGAGAAGCTCAAATTGGAGTGGGCGTATCCTTCTCTACCATGACAGTAAATGTTTGCTTTGTCTCTAGTTTAAGAAAACTTTGTTTACCTAGTCCATCGATACTGTCTTTAAACCAAACATGTAAATATAACAACCAGTTGAGAAAGTAAAAAGGACATATCTATAATCATCTTACATGTTAAGTATTGGATATATTTAGGTACTAGCAGTTTAAAGATTAATGCAGACAGGGCAAGCAGCATTCCATGAACACTGCAGCAGGTAAGGAACCAGGCTGGAACTGGACAAGAAGAATGAATGCCAGGATGTAAGCTTTCTAATTGTAATCCGTTCTTCATGATGCCTTAATGACTGCCTAAGTATCCTTAAGTATTATTATTTAACACCTTGAGTATTTGTTCCGAAGCCTTGACTCTCAGTGTTGATAGATACGGTTACCGAGGAAAAGACTGTCGAGCTAATGTTTACCTTCTTCCCACTGGGGAAGTAGTTTATTTCATTGCCTCAGTGGTAGTGCTTTTTAATTATGAGGAGAGAACGCAGCGACACTACCTGGGTCATACAGACTGTGTGAAATGGTTGGTATCATTTAGCATTTTGTCAGTTTTGAACTTTCATGGCTTTATTTTGCATTTTTAAAATTCGGGTTGTACTGAAAATGGTTTTTGTGGAAAGCCCAGAATGTTAAGGATATTAGGGTCTTCTATAGAATATACCTACAAAAGAAAAAGGTTCTTTAAGCCCCTCATCATGGTCAGTGTGGCATCGGTAGCAATAAAGTACACAGCCATGAATCCAGTTGGAATTGCCTCTGCCTCCTCAGATCCCTTAGCCCTCTTCTTCCAGCCTGGATACTGTGACATGTATGTGGAATGCACTGGACTTTTTAAGGATTTCTGAAAATAGTTTTTCATTACTCAGTTTATCTTGTGTAGATGAATTCTAGACTTGAGGTTTTTTGTTTTGGAGGAAAAACATCCCCACTGAATAATATCATAAGTATTTCATATGTATCAACTATATAAAACAGCTTCTAAATGCTTTTTTACTAGGTAAATCTTGGTACTGTTTGACCTGACT
The DNA here is from genome assembly GCA_036346955.1 of Dipus sagitta. Classification (NCBI taxonomy): domain Eukaryota; kingdom Metazoa; phylum Chordata; class Mammalia; order Rodentia; family Dipodidae; genus Dipus; species Dipus sagitta. Next base: position 12,126,146 of record CM070793.1, on the reverse strand, counting down.
CATGTGTTACTAAAACCCACTTTCTCGCATACGAAACTGTGGTCATTTAATGTTGCTCTGCCAGCTGTGTCTGGATGGCGTAGGGCCACCAGGGTGTTATGTAGACATTGTGGAACTCTCAGAAATGATTGAAATACTGCCTTCTTTCTGTATTTGCAGAACAGTATCGTGCAAAGTTACAGCAATATTGTGAAATTAAGAGTTAAAAGCAGCCTAACTGTCATTGATGTGGGAATTAGTATAGTTATAGTGTATCCATAGGTCACTATGCAGCTGTAAAAGAATGAGGAGCAGGGCATGTCCCTATAATTTCAGCATTGGGGAGGCTAGGACAGAGAAATGGAAAATTCAAGGCCAGCCTGGTAAGTCCCTGTCTCAAACAAAAACCAAAAAGATGTAACAGCCAAAGAGAGCAGGAAGCACTTTATGCGTTAGTAAGAAGTCTTCTATGCACCAGTATGGGCATGGAAGCGCAGGAAGGCGTTCTCTGCCACCTGTGTAGAAAACGAAGCAGTAAATGCTGCTGCTTTGCCTTCTACATATGTAAAACCTTCCTAGAGCCACTGATGAAAAGAAGCCAGTGGTAGTGGTTATCAGCGGTGGAGGTGAGGTCTTAGCAGTTTGGGTGGGTAGAAAGAGACATTCCTCAGTATTTTTTGGCAACTTTCGATATTTGAACCATGCAAACATATTACCTATTCCAAAAATTCTCATTTAAAGCTTTCTGTTTGAAAGCAAAGGTGAGTTAAATACATCAAAATATGAATGTTGTTAGGGTTTCAGTTTTAATGTAATTGATCTCAGTACAGGATATAAAGTCTAAGAAGAAATTACAAAAACACTGATAAACTAGCCTTCCTAATAATCAAAGTTGAAACAAGATACCATTTATGTCAAATTATTTAAAATATATAATTCTTAACATAGAAAAGTTGAGAACTTTGCAAGGTTTCATCTGTTATGACAATTTAGTTCTGGAAAGTAATGAACAGTATAGAATAAGGGAAAAAGGATCTTCATTTGAACTTACTCCTTGATTGCAAGGTATCAAAAGATTTTAAAAAATATTTTATTTATTTATTTGAGAGAGAAAGAGAGAATGGGTGTGCCAGGGCCACCAGACACATGTGTCCTGTCCCCTTGTGTATCTGGCTTACAGGCAAACGCCTTAACCGCTAAGCCATTTCCCCAGCCCTGGAAAGGTTTTATGTGAAGATACTTAATAAGTTAGAAATTGGCTGTATGTGTTCCATGATCAACTGGAGTACATTTGCTACACTATTTTACATTTTTAAAGTCCTTTGCCCCGGGCTTGACTTACAAACGTTTAACATTCAAATGTAGTTAAAGGTTTGATGGAATTATATTTGAAGATGTTTGTTACTGCTTTTTTACTTGTAGAAAAGTAGAAATAGCTTAAAACCTTAAAGAATTAAGTTAGTAAATATATAAGGTTTGTATAGCAAGATGAAAGATGCTTATATTTTAATAGATGAAAATTACACCATGCAGTGCTGCATCTTTAATAAAGCCGTGTGCAAGCCTCTGTCTGTGCACATGGAGTGAAGGAACTTGAATAAATGAACAGTTTGATTTGTTACCATGATGTAATTATGGATAATCTTCCTATGAATTTCATGTTCCATTAATTTGCTAAGTTCAACAAAGAAAAATGTATAGATGAAAACTTAAAAATCTTCAGACAATTACAGTTTGTTTAATGTCCTCATAAAAATAAATAGGTCAAAGTGAGTTTTTATGACTAAAATCTGTTTGAAAAATGTTGATACAAAGGTACATTTCTGCTGTTTCACATGTTTCCTGTACTTAAAATTATTGTTGATACTGCTTTTTAGCCTTGCTATACATCCTGACAAAATTAGGATCGCAACTGGACAGATAGCTGGAGTGGATAAAGATGGAAGGGTGAGCAGCACAGTTTTATGATTCTATATCTAGTGATACTGCTGTTAGGATGGCGTTGACTATACTTCTAACCACTATGACCAGGGAAAACATACTAGAACGTAAGACGGTTTAAAAGACCACAGGGAATCATACTCCTAAAGGATTTTTTTTTTCTCTAAATCATAAGCATTCTCTTAGGGAAGCTATATGTATAAGGTTGGAGGGCTCAGAGGCTTGTTACATGTTTCTTTATGTAGACTACCATCAGTCTTTGCCAGAAAGTACTGGAATTTCTCTTAGTTGGCACCTCTTGATTTTGTACATACGAGCTGGTGTCACTTACTTTCCGTTGCTATTGAGTTTTATTCAGTTGCTTTATGTGACATAGGTTATTTCTAGAATCAGCAGTGAATATTGATGATGACTTACATGTATGACCACCCCATTGCATTCTCTGGGCTCAGTTTCCTTTAAAGAAAAGCAGCGAGTAAGAGGGTTATATTAGATGGCTTTGACAATCCCTTCTGCTTCTAAATTGTTAGAGCGCTTGCTTAGCAATTTATTGGCGTTAATGTTACAGAGACATTTTCCCAGGAATGATGGTAATACAGAGGTGTCAGAGAGGTGTGGGCACCCATTCCTAGCTGCTTGGAAGGCTGAGGCAGGAGGATCACTTGAGCTTGCAAGTTCAAAATTAGCCTAGGCAACATAGTGAGACCCTGTCTAAAAAGTAAAGTGAAAGACAGCAAGAGGGTATCCAGAGAAAAACTCTACGAGTTTGGGGTGTAACTCTATAGATTTTTTTTTTCTTTGGTTTTTTTCAAAGTAGGATCTCACTGTAGCCCAGGTTGGCCTTGAACTCACAGTGACTTTCCTACTTCTGCCTCCTGAGTGCTAGGATTAAAAGCATGCATGGAACATGGGTGGTTTTTTGTTGTTGCTGTTGTTTTTTAAATCAGAGAGAGAAAAAAATTGGCATGCCATTCCATGAGCCATCTTATGCTTATGTGTCGCCTTGTGCATCTGGCTTACGTGGGTCATGGGGAGCCAAACCTAGGTCCTTAGGACTCACAGGCAAGTGCCTTAACCGCTAAACCATCTCTCTAGCTCGGTTTTGTTAATTTTGAAGTAGAGTCCCACTCTTGCACAGGCTAACCTGCAGCTCACTCTAGGGTCCAAGCAGACCTTGAACTCATGGTGAGCCTCAAGTGCTGGGATTAGAGGCATGCTTCTCTACCTTTTTTTTTTTTTTTTTTTGGTGGTGGTGGAGGGGGGTTAGGATTTCACTCTAACCCAGGCTGACCTGGAATTCACTATGTAGTCTCAGGGTAGCCTCAAACTCACAGCGATCCTTCTACCTCTGCCTCGCAGGTGCTGGGATTAAAGGCGTGCGCCACCACACCTTGCTTCTCCACCTTTTAGTAGTTATAAAACTTTGGTTATTTAAATCATTGTGTATCAGCTTTTAAAAATATTTATTTATTTATTTATTTATTTATTTATTTGAGAAGGGGGTTGTGCCAGGGCCTCTAGTCACTGCAAACGAGCTCCAGGCGCATATGTCACCTTGTGCCTCTGACTTTATGTGGGTACTGAGGAATATCTGAGCCATCTCCAATTCTGAATATCAGCTTTTTAGTGAAAATTATAGTGCCTAACATTGTGAGGATTAAATAGGTTGACATGTATAGGTTATCGCTCATTTCCTGTTTTTCACGGCAGTAGGAGTCTTTGGGAGCATGTCTAAATCTCATAGGTGTTCTCTTGCTAGATGTGTGCCCCTCCCTGTCTTAAAGGTGGCAGGGCGTGCTGTGTGGTAGCGGTACATACCTGCGTACACCTGAGTGTGTTAAAACGGACTCTCTTGTGTTTTTGCAGCCCCTGCAACCCCATGTCAGGGTGTGGGACTCAGTTAGTCTCTCCACGCTACAAATTATTGGACTTGGAACTTTTGAGCGTGGAGTAGGATGCTTGGACTTTTCAAAAGCGGTAAGTAACTTTTGGTTTAAGCAAGCTTAGCAAACGAAAGGAAAAGCAGCTGCTCTAGTGTGTGCGCGTCCACTGAAAAACGAGGTGCTGGCTGTTTCTGTTTTAACCTGAGTACTGAATTTGGTGCCTAAATAGGATCAAGCAACTAGTTATCTTTAATTGTGTTCTGTTCTCACATCGGAGTCCAGGGTAATGATGGGGGAGGGTAGATGGAGGACTGCAGACAGAGCAGAACACAAATAAGCAAGAGAACGTGTTCTCACTTCACTTTGATCAAGGATTTCTACTTTATGTCTTATTGGGACAAAGGAAACAATAAACCTTTGTACCCCCTAAAATCATGAATTGTCTGGTTCTGAATTAATGATAACATGGGTTTGAAATTTTGTGTGTAGTGATTTTATATAATAATATATAATAAGCTCTGTGGTTTATTCTGAGAAAATTTTTACTTTACTGGCCTTTTTTTTTTTTTTTTTAATGTAGGTGGGGGAGAGGATTGGCCCTCCAGCCACTGTAATTGAACTCCAGATGCGTGTGCAACCTTGTGTGTGCATCTGGCTTATGTGGGGCCTGGAGAGGGGAACATGGATCCTTGGGCTTTGCAGGCAAGCGCCTTAACCACTAAGCCACCTGTCCAGCCCAAGAATCTTACTTTTTGAAGCATTTTATTTTTCTAGAACTGTATGTAATTATGATTATCAAGTATACAAGAAGGCTGAACATGGTGGTGCACACCTTTAATACCAGCATTTAGGAGGCTGAGGAGGAGGATCACTGTGGGTCGAGGCCAGCCTGAGACTACATAGTGAGTTAGCCTGAGCTCCAGTGAGACCCTACATTGAAAACAAAAACAAAAAAGTATGTAAGAGATACCCCTTAGATTTTGTTGGACTTCTTTTTACATTTCAGAATATGTTTATATCTTTTAAATTTATTTAAGGCTGGGCATGGTGTCACATGCCTTTAATCCCAGCACTCGGGAGGCAGAAGTAGGATTGCTGAGAGTTCGAGGTCACCCTGAAACTGCATAGTGAATTCCAGGTCAGCCTGAACTAGAGTAAGAGTCTACCTCGAAACTCCGAGTATATATATACACACACACGCACACACATATTTGAGAAAGAGAGAGGCTATGGGCACACTGGGGCCTCTTGCTGCTGCAGCAAACGAATTCCAGACGCACATACCCCTTTCTGCCAGGAATGCTTTGCAAGCAACTACCTCCACCTTCTCCCAGCCCAGTTATATCTTTGTGTTGTCTCTTTAGCTCTTTGCTCTCAGCAGTTGTTTTCTGAATTATGGGAGTTTTGTGAGACATGAAAGAAGAGACATTTTCAGATCAGAAAGATCAATTTGTTTGAATGTAGGAACTTTGCCTGTTGGAGGCACTGAATGATAGACTCTATCAAGTGAGAAATCAGGAGAAGGAAGTTAGAAAAGGAGATAGCCGGGCAAAAATAAAATCTCTATGGCTAGCCGGGCAAAAATAAAATCTCTATGGCTAGCCGGGCAAAAATAAAATCTCTATGGCTAGCCGGGCATGGTGGCGCATGCCTATGATCCCTGGGAGGCAGAAGTAGGAGGATCGCAGTGAGTTCAAGGCCACCCTGAGACTACATAGTGAATTAATTCCAGGTCAGCCTGAGCTAGAGTGAGACCCTACCTTGGAAAACTGAAGGAAAAAAACAAAACAAAACTCTACAGCAGGCAGTATTGTTAAGTTGGTGGTACCATTTTAAAATATTAAGACTATCTTGAATTTCCCATGCCCTAACTTTTCCTAATTCAGATAATCATTCCAGTACACCAGAGGGAGAGATGAAGAGAGAGTAAGCGTTGTCCTTCCTCTTCACTACATTATTTCTTTGTTCTAAAGACATTTTGAGGCATGTATCCGCAAATGCTACTAGAAAATAAAAAAGTCTTCACTATCATCATTAGTTCCCGAGAAGTGAGTGAGGGTGTGTACTGGTTGCTTTCTCAGGTGCTTGACTAAAGCAACTTGAGGAAGGTGGCCGGGTGGCGGGTCTCCGCCTGCAGCTGTGTGGGTGGCAGGCGTGGTGGCAGGAGCCTGAAGGTCTGCTCACCTTCCTGCCTGGTGAGGGAGCAAGGGCGTGAGTGCTAGTGCCCGCTCAGGCTGTTGTGTCTGTTCAGACTGGGACCAGGGCCGTGGAGTGTGCCGCCCACAGTTAGTCCTCCCGTCTCATTGCACCTAGTCTAGAGAATCCTTCAAGAGATTTCCTTCCATAATTTTAAATCCTGTCAAGTGGGCAACCCAACCAGAAATTAACCATGACAGGATGGTTTCAGAAAAATAAGATAGAAAGGATTTGTTTCTGTTAACCTATATATTTATGTTACTGTAAGCCAGGCTTTACACACACACACACACACACACACACTGAAACAAGCAAACTCGAAAATTTGCAGCTCTTTTTTTGTTTTAATTTGACTTAGAACTGAGTGTGGTAGCACATGCCCTTAATTGTAGCAGAGGTAGGAGGACCCTACTTTGTTTATTAAAAAAAAAAAAAAGTAGAAACAATTTTTTTTTTTTTTTGTAAGCAGAGAGAGGAGATAGATAGAATGGGTGCACCAGGGCTTCCTGCCACTACAAATGTACTCCAGACACATGTGCCCCTTTGTGCATCTGGCTTTACATTGGTACTGGGAAATCAAACCCAGGCCATCAGGCTTTGCAAGCAAGTGCCTTTAACCACTGAGCCATCTCTCCATCCCCAGCATACTTTAAAGTGATGATTAGCTCTAGCATATTCTATCAAGCTATCAAAGTTTCACCAAGAGAAACTTGATGAAAGTATGTACATTTCTTTATAGCTACCTCAAGGAGTATTTTATAACAGCAAGAAGGAAGCATAGGACACTAACGGAACTCGGGTATCTTTGAAAACAATTACTGACTAATACCAAGTAACAGCCCAGTGACTAGCTGCAAGTGGAACTCAACCCAGGGGAGAAATTAAATGAAGAAAAAATGTTAATGAACACTATATTTCTGAAAAAAGTATAGTGTTTTTTGTTTTGTTTTGTTTGTTTTTCGAGGTAGGGTCTCCCTCTAGCCCAGGCTGACCTGGAATTCACTATGCAGTCTCAGGGTGGCCTTGACCTCCCAGCAATCCTCCTACCTCTGCCTCCCATGAGCTGGGATTAAAGGCATGAGTCACCACGTATAATTCTGATAAATAGTATATTCCTGTTTCAAAGAATGAGTTTAAGGACTTGGATTATGTTACTGTTAGTAGTTTTAAAAATACGGCATTTCTTCAAAATTAATGTCATCCAGGATTTTTAAGTGCCTTTAATTGACTTTTATGTAGGACTCAGGTGTTCATCTATGTGTTATTGATGACTCCAATGAACATATGCTTACTGTATGGGACTGGCAGAAGAAATCTAAAGGAGCAGAAATAAAGGTAAATCAAAATACTTGTTAAATATTGTCTTTTAGAGTTTATTACTCACTAAGTATTTGGAGGATATTACATACATACCATTGAGTTGTAAGAGTAAACTGTGGCCAAATTCAGATGTGCTGATTTACCAGAGTTTTGTGGTATTACCACTACAGTTATTTAGACAACACAGAACAGTCAAATGACTTGAAACAGTTTCACATTTCAGGCAACACTGTGCTACTGAAACGCAAAAGTAGATGGATGTCTGACCTCTGACATAAGACTGGACATCTCCTTTCCTGCTGTGCCTTAATGCATTGTAATTGATTCAGTCTTCCCAAATGAACAAACAGAGGAAACTCCGCCTTTTAACAATAGACCTGCCATAACTGAAGGATAAATATTATAGTAAACCTTGGGTATAAATCATGTTTGTAATATGATTATAGAAAATGCTGTCTCTGGGCTGGAGAGATGGCTTAGCGGTTAAGCGCTTGCCTGTGAAGCCTAAGGACCCCGGTTCAAGGCTTGATTCCCCAGGACCCACGTTAGCCAGATGTACAAGGGGGCGCTGGAGTTCGTTTGCAGTGGCTGGAGGCCCTGGCGCGGCCATTCTCTCTGTCTCTTTCTCTGCGTCCTTCTCTCTCTCTGTTGCTCTCAAATAAATAAACAAAAAAAAAATTAAAAAAAAGAAAGAAAATGCTGTAGGATTTATTATTGCTATTGAGTAGTGTGGATTCGTTATGTGGAGTCACATAATGTATTGTTATTGAAGTGCTTATCAAAGCCATTTTTCCTCTTTTTAGTAGAGCTATTCTGTTTAAGCTTCAAGTTTTTAGTTTTTAGTTTTTAGTTTTAAAAAAAAGGTTATTTTTTTATATTTTTATGTGTAACCACCCTAAAAGATGCATAGATCTGATTTTACTTGAAAGGAATACATTTGTCAGAAAACCTCACACCTTAAAAATCAAATAGGGACATAGATTGATTTCCAGCCATTTTCGTTCTGAGCAACTTAACATTGACATATAGGAACATTCCAACAAAGTGAAATATGTGAATTTTGGTCTTTTGTAGTAAGGTCTATGTTGCAGTCCAGTTCGCATTGCTGGTAGAAATTACCCAACCAAGAGCAGCTTATGGGAAAAAGAGGAAAGACAGGCTCTAGGGAAAGCTCCATGGTGGCAGGGAAAATGATGGCATGCGCAGAGGGTAGACCATAGCAACAGGAGAGTGTGCCAAACACTGGCAAGGGGACACTGGCTATAACACCCATAAGCCCACCCCCAACAATACACTGCCTCCAGGAGGTGTTAATTCCCAAATACCCATCATCTGGGAACCTAGCATTCAGAACACCTAACTTTATGGGGGGACACCTGAATCAAACCACAGTCTATTAGATGAAATCTGTGGTAATGATCCCCCCTCCCTTTTTTTAAATTTTATTTATTTATTTGAGAGCAACAGACAGAGAGAGAGAGAGAAAGAGGCAGATAGTGATAGAGAATGGGCACGCCAGGGCCTCTAGCCACTGCAAACAAATTCCAGATGCGTGCGCCCCCTTGTGCATCTGGCTAACGTGGGTCCTGGGGAATCGAACCTTGAACTGGGGTCCTTAAGTTTCACAGGCAAGCACTTAACGGCTAAGCCATCTCTCCAGCACCCCTTCCTTTTTTTTTTTAGGAAACTGAGTGTTGGTAATACAGAGTTCCATTGCAGATCCTACTCTAATGACATAACTGTCCATTTGCTGCGTCCTGCAACTATATTTCAAGCTCAGATTTCTAACAGGTTCGACCTGTACTTACACTTGCCTTCTAGACATCTTTATGTAAGTGTCCTCAGCAAGTCAAAATTGACATGTTAAAACCTAATCATCTCCCCTCGGCCCATCTAGTTCTGTCTCACAAGGACTGACACTGTTTCTTAACAGCTGCCAGGGCTAGAACTTGAACACCATTCCTGACTTTTTTTTCTCTTCACACATCCTAATTCTCTATACTTTTTTTAAATTTATTTTTCATTTTTATTTTTATTTATTTATTTATTTGAGAGCGGCAGAGAGAGAGTGAGAGAGAATGGGCGCACCAGGGCTTCCAGCCATTGCAAATGAACTCCAGACACGTGCGCCCCCTTGTGCATCTGGCTAATGTGGGTCCTGGGGAATTGAGCCTCGAACCAGGGCCCTTAGACTTCACAGGCAAGCACTTAACTGCTAAGCCATCTCTAGCCCCTAATTCTCTATACTTTATATCTCAAATGTCTACATTATAACTTTTCAGAACAGGGAACTGCAAAACAACTAAAGCTGACTTAGTCCACGCAGAGTATTTATTCCTCTGTAGGGTAGAGAAGGCCTTCAGTAAAGGAGTCGTGTCATCTGGGTCATTGGAGCATCTGTCCTACTAGCTCCTCCCTGGTGTTGGACCTGCCTATTCTAACATGGGTGGGCTTTACCTTTGTTTAAGTCATAAGATTTGGGCAGCTGGTGAGTAACTTTCTAATTGATCAAATTTAATATTCAGTAAGGCAGTTCAGACCTTAGTGACAGAAATTAAAGAAGGTGTGGTAAACACAAGGACACTGGGCCAACACCTGTAGAGCACCAGCACTGTGTCTCTGCCAGCACACTGCAACGCCGTCAGAATTGCGTGAGGCTTCATGTAAACCAGCGGAGCACAAGCTGGAGCGAGGGCTCCAGGACAGCTTGGCCAGAGGGAAACCTTCCCTTGGAAAACCAAAGGTGTGCTTGCTGCTTAAGCCCAAGGGCCTCTGGGACCAAAGACCACCAAATTCTCTCCCCAGAACTTGCTGTGTGAAGTGCGGGGCATGGGCATACACACCTGTAACCCCAGCCTGGGGGGGGGGGGGAGAGGGGAAGTCGGAGACTCATGCCGGAAAGAACACACATGTCAGAAGCGCAGAGCCGCGGGCATCAAGTGCGAGAGTGCTTGGGAGCCCCGGGGTGCCTGTGTGGGATCTAGAAGAGGTTGCTGCAGGGTGTAGTGAGGGTGATGATTAACTTGCTCTACTTAGCGTCCTTTCCCCAACTGTCTGCTTTAATCACAGGTAGGCCCAAGTGTGCATAGGCATAGAGTGATAAATAGGGATTGTCTCAAAAAGCTAACGTGGACGGAAGACATAGTTTCCCTTCCAGCACATGCACCCAGAGTCAGCCCCTGCCTCCTGACTCCGGGTATATCTCAGAACATGTTTGAATAGAACCAGCACATTACCAAGGAGTTGCAAGGGAGTCACTTATCTTCATTGTTTAAGGTGGACATTCCCATAGGTGCGGGTGGGAATGACAGGTTGCCAGGTGCATTGTTGGGAAAGGGGTGTGTTTACTGCCCAGCCAAGCAGCAACAGGGTGGCTATGCCATTCCCCTATGCTCACCTGCCTCCAAGCGAAGTGACTGTAACTAGAAAGGGGGAGGGGTCTGAAGCATTTCTAGGATGCTAGTAATAGTCTTGTTTCTGGCTCCCTTTTGTTCCTAGCTTTAAGACAACATTCAACACTGCATTTGACAGTCTTAACTGTACTTCCCTTAACATAAAAGCAAGCTGTACTTCGTGTAAATTTCTTCCAAGTGAAAAGTTTTTATAAGTAAATAATATAAAAACTAATATTGTAGCATAAGGACATCAAATCTAAATCTATTCTAAAAAAAACTTACATTGTTTCAGGAAAATTAATCTTGGAAGAAAGAGCATTTCCATCAGTTTCGCCTTGCCTTTAATTATCACACGCTATTTGGTACTTGATAGTGATAAAAGTACTCATTCATTTTGTGTGTCATTTCTTTTTTCACAGACAACAAATGAGGTTGTTTTAGCTGTGGAGTTCCACCCAACTGAGGCAAATACCATAATAACATGTGGTAAATCTCATATTTTTTTCTGGACTTGGAGTGGTAATTCACTAACAAGAAAGCAGGGAATTTTTGGGGTAAGGATCAGAATGTCATAACTTCATTAAATAGATAAGATTTTAGTCTTTTATTGCTGAATAAGCATAAATAATGTCATAGGGAGAACTGAAAACTCTTTTTGTTGTAGAAATATGAAAAACCAAAATTTGTTCAGTGCTTAGCCTTCTTGGGAAATGGAGACGTTCTTACCGGCGACTCTGGTGGAGTCATGCTTATATGGAGCAAAACCACAGTAGAGCCCACGCCTGGGAAAGGACCTAAAGGTATAGTATTCTCATGTGCAGCTCATGCTTACTAATTCTCACAGTGCTTCTGCCCTCCCATCCCTTGCCAAGATCAGGAGAAAAGGCCACATGGGAAAAATGTTGAGTGACAGACAGACTTCTTTTAAGGTTTTCTTAATGATCTTTTAAAATAAATTACTCATTAAGCATATACAACCTGTATTTGAATATATTGAACTTTTTCCTCCAGAAATTAATTTAATATGAAATAATAATGAGTGTGTGAGAGAGAGAGGAAGGGAGAGACTGACTAAGTTAAAGTATGTAAAGGTTTGCTCTCTGCTTGGCTCGTGTTAGGATATCTGACTAGAACTCCTGGCTGTGTGGTTAAGATGAAAAAAATGGAGGAGAAAAAGGAATGAACTCACATAGTTCCATTCCTGTTTCTCCTTTTTCTCATTATAGCCTGTCTCCCCAGTCCTAGGAGCAGGCCGTAACATTCATTGCACTTCACATCACTTTTCCCAGAAAACTATTCTGTTTGTACTTAGATAAAACAAAAACGGTCTCTTCTTGCAAATAAATAAAATCTTAATGAAAAAAATGCCCCCTTTTAAGATATATATGTGTGTGTGTGTGTGTGTTCGTCATTCATTCATTCTAGGAAGAATGTTCAGTGAAAAGGCCCTTTTTCAATACTGTGGGCCAGAAGCAGAGGGACGTTCTTCATCAGAATCCATAGAGAGTCCATAGGCCAGTCAGTCACTGAGAGTTCACCAAGAAAGAAAGAGATGGGGAACCAGCCTGAGGACTGTCAGAGCAGCATGTCGATGTCTCCGCTTCATCCACTTTACCCTACACACACTCGGGCTGCTCCTTACCTGTGGCAGCGTATTCCCTGCACCAGACCGTGGCAGCCAGCCTGATTTATGTGTGTGTGTGTGTGTGTGTGTGTGTGTGTCAGTTCACTTGTCTCTTCTCCGAGTCTTTTGCCAGTACTAACACAATGTTTGCCATTTTGTACTAGCAGTTTGAAAATTACTCAAGCATTTTATTGGGGAAATTCATCTTGCCTTTGGGTGTCAGTGCAAGAGAAAATTTTTTGATGGATATTGATTATAGCACTATTTACTATGTAAACTTTAAATTTAGCCTGATAACTGTCTTATGTATAGATTTTTTTTAGGAGTTGTATATGAAGTTTTTTTTTCTTTTACATATTCATCTAAATTTGTATGCTGGGCTGTTGTATTTAACTAAACATATACAGAAGTTAAAAATAATCCTAGCCATACATGATAACATGTGCCTGTAATCCGAGCACTCAGGGGACAGAGGGATCCTGATTTCCAGGGCAGCTGGACTTTGTCTCAACAAATAAGAGTCTTTATATTACAGTGCCATTGGCTTTGGTCTTAATTATCGGCTGTACACATTTAGCCTTTTTGAGTTCAGGTTCAAGTTTCACATATAAGGATAGCAAAGAGGACAAAGGGTTTTAGGGAGTTAGAACAGCATTAGCAATTATCTTTCCCATTCAATACTCTTTCTGAGAAAATTTCTTCATTATTGGAAATGCCAGGAAGAGTGTAATACATCAACACACTATCTTAAATTTCTGACATCTTAGAACATTGAGCAGAGTTTGGGTATAATGTACTCCTTCCTTAGCTTGTTTGTGTTGGCATGGAATAGCTGGGACAGGTTCTAACATATTTAATTTGGGGCTGGGAAGGTTGATCAGTGGTTAAAGGTGTTTGCTTGCAAAGCCTGCCATCCCAGATCCAGTTCCCTAGTATCCATGTAAAGTCAGATGCACAAAATGGCACATGCATCTGGAGTGAAATGTTTTCAGTGGCAAGAGGCCCTGGAGCCTCCGCCTCCCACACAGATAGATATATACACACATTTAATTTGCATACACGTTGAGGGCTGGGGACATGACTCAGCAGTTAAAGGCACCCATATAAGCCAAATGCACGAAGTGATGCATGCGTCTGGAGTTCATGTGTAGCAAGAGGCCCTGGTGCAAGCATACCCATACTGTCTCTCCTAGATGGATGGATAAGAAAGAACTTTAGTTTGGTTTGGTAGTGTTTGCTACATGATTGGTCCTTCCTGTTACAGGCAGAGTTAAGGATTGTTTGTTTGTACTTAGAGTTTTCAAGTCATTAAGGACGGCTAGGAAGGATTTGATGAGTGTAGTGAAAAAAAAAATGGATAAACATAGACCAAACTATATGCCCCAAATTTCAATAGGTTGATCCAGTTTTCATGCCCCCATTCATGATATTTACGTAAGTTACAGGAATTTTCAAAGTAATTAGTATTTATTTACTAGCTGGTTATGCGCTCATGCCTATAATCCCACCATTTGGGAGACAGACAGAAGGAGTACCATGAATCTGAGGTAGGCTGGGTTATATAATGAGTCTCAGGCCAATCTGGGCTACAGAGTGAGACAACAAGAAAACAACAAAATGTATTTACTATTTCTCAAGTGGTAAAAGGGTATTTAATATTTATTTCCTATACGTGTGAAATCATTACATTTGTTTTTTATGAAACAGTTCATAACATTATGCACAGAGGAGTACAAATTGAGCATATCCAAAGCACCATTAAGATCTTTGTCAAGAGCCAGGCGTGGTGGCCCATGCCTGTAATTTAATCCTAGCACTTGGGAGGCAGAGGTAGGTGGATCGCCGTGAGTTCAAGGCCACCCTGAGACTACATAGTGAATTCCAGGTCAGCCTGGACTAGAGCAAGACCCTACCTTGAAAAACAAAAACAAACAAAAAAAATAAAGATCTTTGTCAAGTTCCTTAACTAATAGGGAGCTAAGAAACAGCACCATGTGACCTGCTTGCCCAGTAACCAACATGAGCCCATCGCCCAGTGGTAAGAATATGGCCTGAATTTGAACACCTCTCTGCTTTGCTTGAACAGGCTCAGAAAGCCCTCCCACATCTCTATTTGTCCTGCAACATAGTCTTGCCTTTTCATGGAATCTTTCTGTTAGAGATAAGCAGAAAGGGAGGGATTTGCAGTTAAGCTTAGGTAGACTTGGCATATAATTAAGCGTGGACGTAGAGTACATTTTTTAGCTTAAAGATAATTTTTTTTTTTAGTATTTGAAACGTTATTTGACCTAAACTAGAATGTCAGAGATGCAGCCCCATAAAGAAATAATCACAAGTTTGTTTTATAGTTGAACTGTATAATGACATGGGTAGTTTGTTTAGATTTGAAACAATGAATTTTCTTTTAGCTAAATTACTACTACTTGAGCTTTCTCAGGAAATAACATTCCCAGGATAAGAGGAGGGGGGTGGAACTCTGAATTGATCACAGTATCAAATGTGTTTATACTTGAAGTTCTTTGTTTTTTTTTTTTCCCCCGAGGTAGGGTGTCATGCTAGTTCAGGCTGACCAGGAACTCACTATATATATACCAGGAACTCACTATATATCTCAGTGTGGCCTCTAACTCAGCGATCCTCCTACCTCTGCCTCCCAAGTGCTGGGATTAAAGGCGTGCGCCACTACACCTGGCTCTTTACTTTTATTGTCTGTTTTCTGACATTCCATCCTTCTGCGGGGGGAGGAGGACATAATAATTTAACAAAGTTTTGACATGCTTAGAAATAGGAAAACAATTAAGAACAGAAAAATTTTGTTTCACTTTCCTACATTCTCATGGGGAATATGAAACTTCATACCTGTGGTTTTTTAAAATATTTTATTTTTATTTATTTTTTTATTTGACAGAGAAAGAAGGGGTGGGGGGCAGAGAGAATGGGCACACCAGGAATCTAACCTGGGTCCTTTGGCTTTGTAGGCAAACACCTTAACCACTAAGCCATCCCTCCAGCACACCTGTGTATTTTTTTAAATGATTTATTTATTTGACAGAGAAAGAAGCACAGAAAGAGAATGGGCATGCCAGGACCTCTAGCCACTGCAAATAAACTCCAGGTGCACGTGCCGCCTTATGTGGGTACTGGGGAATCGAACCTGAGTCCTTAGGCTTTGTGGGCAAATGCTTTCAGACTATTGTTGCTTGTTGAAAGTTTTGCACAGGTCTTTCCCCTCCCCTTAATTTTTTTTTTTTTTAAATCTCAAATGAAGCCACTAATGCTGTTAGAAAATTCACATCTTTCAGATGCCCTTTCTCACTCAGGCACATTGATGCATCAGAATAGTGCTAGATAATTGTACCGACACCCCACTGAGCACATTGTATCACTCAAAGGTTAACGAATTTTTAGGCCATGTACCCCCACTTTACTCCTGGTTGTGAGTGGGGGCCGAAAGTGGATGGTTGGAGGTTTGTGCTGAGCTCGGCTGAATCAGGCAAGCCTGCCATTAAACTACACACTTCCCTTACTCCGTGCCACCTACACCCATCTTCCAAGTGTGTGCATCAGGAGCATGCTCACGCCGAGATGGTTTTCCCAGTCAGCGTAGATAACTGTTTTTAAAGGATGCCAATGCCTGCACTTGACGCTAATTTTATAAATATAAATGTAGCTCAAATAGTAAGACAAGTTTAAATGAATAATCTCAGTAATAGCTTTATTGAGATATAATTCATGTCATAAAATTCACCCTTTAAGCCACGTGTGGTGGTGCACGCCTTTAATCCCAGTACTTGGGAGGAAGAGTTAGGAGGATCGCCATGAGTTCAGGGCCACCATAAGACTACATAGTGAATTCCAGGTCAGTCTGGGTAGAGTAAGACCCTACCTTGAAAAACCAAAAAGAGAAAATTCACCCTTTTAATTTACTTGTGTATGTGTGGGGTCCACGTAGTTACACATGCATGTGGAAGCCAGAAGACAGCCTTAGGTGTCGTGACTCCCAGGTGCTCTCCCTTACACTACCCCCCCCCCATCCCTCACATACCTATTTTTTGAGACAGAGTCTCATTGGCCTGGAGCTCACCTAGTAGGCTGGACTGCCTGGTCAGCGAGCCTCGTGTGGGCGCTTTCCCAGTACTGGGATTACCCATGTGCCCCACCCACTTGCCTCTTTTACACGGGTTCTGGGGGTTGAGCTCCGATCCCCGTGTTTGCACAGCAAGCACTTTACCATTTGAGCCATCTCCCCAGACCCTGACCAGTTTTTCATATACTGAAGTTTCTCTGTACCGTCCCGTGTGCACCTTTGCCTCAGCACATGTTCCAGTTGCCTAAGTTTAGCAGTGATTGTTAAGTTCTGAGATACAAAGGTTTTCTTGTGAAGTTCTAGGCACCTTGAGGTGTGAGGCATGAAGCCTGGTCACAGCTTTGTTATTTAAGCTAACTGGAGGATTGGGCATGCCCCTCCTGTACCTGTGTCCTCAGCGCTAGAGTCAGGACAGTAGAACCACACTAACAGCACAAGGCAGCGACTAGAGGTGACACCACCATTTGAGGCTAAGATGGAAGTTACACCCTGTTGATTGATGACTTGTTGAAAATAGGGTTTTGACTATGGAGTCATGATCTTTCAGTCTTCACTGTGTGGTTCTGCTGTAGCTGTCTTCCCCGGACACACTGAAGTTGTCTAGTGAAAAAGTGATGTCACTGGTGTTTTTCTTTTTCCCTCATCTTTCAGGTATATATCAGATCAACAGACAAATCAAAGCTCATGATGGCAGTGTGTTTACACTTTGTCAGATGAGAAATGGGATGTTACTGACTGGAGGAGGGAAAGACAGGAAAATAATTCTGTGGGATCATGATCTGAATCCTGAAAGAGAAATAGAGGTAAGGCTGGAAATGCAGCATTAAGACCACTTAACCTGTCTGGGAAACTGGTACCCATTCTTATTATTCCATTGTCCATGGGAAAGAATTTGTTATGGTACAAAAGACTTCTTTTTAAAAAAACAAAATAATGTCAAAGAATTAAAATCGAACAAAGTAATTACCTTATATATTGTTTTACATGCTGAGACCTTTTTACTGATCTGAAAAATATAGCCTTCCAAATTTAAAATTCAACAGGTACATCATTGAATACTGTATCCAAGTCCTAGGGTATACAGAGTGATCAGTTTAATTTTAAAAACTGAACCTATCCATGTGTGGAGGCACATGCCTTCAATACCAGCACTTGGAAGGCAGAGATAGGATCGCCATAAGTTCAGGGCCACCCTGAGACTACCTAGTGAATTCCAGGTCAACCTGGGTTAGAGTTTCTGAGACCCTACCTCAAACACCAAAAAATAAAAAGACTGTATGTATGGCAGGAGTGGTGGTGCGTGTCCTTACCTCTAGCACTCAAGAGGCTGTGCTAAGAGGATCACTGTGAGTTCAAGAACAGGCTGGGACTACAGAGTTCCAGGTCAGCCTGGGCTGGAGTAAGAGCCTACCTTGAAAAAGGTAGTAAACTAGGATTGAGGTCAGTGCTAGAATGCTTGCATAGCATGTAGGAGGCTTTATATTGCAAAAATTATTATAAATGAAGCAAAAACATTGATAATAATAACATAACTTCTGTATAGTAAAATGTAGTTAATTACTAGTAGCTTGAGATTAGCATATTACTTTCAAATTTGGATTTCTATCATTAAATACCCTATAACTGCTTGCAGCTATAAATGCAGCCACTTTTAGGTAGCAATTAATGCATGTTAATATGTATGTGGTAATTGTACAAGTTTCCTTTTTTCAGGTTCCTGATCAGTACGGCACAATTAGAGCAGTTGCAGAAGGAAAGGCTGATCAATTTTTAGTGGGTACATCACGAAACTTTATTTTGCGGGGAACATTTAATGATGGCTTTCAAATAGAAGTTCAGGTAAGCTTTCGATGAAATCAAAGATTTACACAGGTTTTTGATGCTATCCTTTGGTTCTTAAACCAATGATTGTTGTTCTCAGGGTCATACAGATGAACTTTGGGGCCTTGCCACACATCCTTTCAAAGACTTGCTCTTGACATGTGCCCAGGACAGACAGGTGTGCATGTGGAACTCGGTGGAACACAGACTGGAATGGACCAGGCTGGTAGATGTGAGTGAAGCCAGATGTAATTAACAATCCCCCCAAGAAGCTCCTCCCACCAGCACTTGGAAACAGCCAAAGAGAAAGGACTGAGCATTGGTTAAAACAGTGTTTATCTGTGGCTTGTTGGGGTGGGGGGAGGATAAGAGGAACATGGTTGAGTGCCCTCTAAAGAAGCAAAGTAGCAGAATAAAATTTCAATTTTCTGTCATTTCAGTTGTAAAAATGAAAGATTTCATATACTTATGGAGTGTTAACTCTGAAAACATTTGAGCCTCTGGTGGCGTAGCAGTTAGATTTAGTAAATGCTGCTCACTAACAGACTCTACTGTCCTCTATTTTTAATTGTGAGGAGTATCCTACTGTATTTTCTCCTCATCCCACCCAGATGCCCACCTCTTCTGGCCCCAAAGGAATGCACCGTACAGATGCTTGTTACTGTCCTTCTTTCCACTGTTTGACCACAGCCAGGCAATCCTTCCCCTCACCCTTCCACCAGCACGTCCCCATCGTCCCCTGACATTCTTGTCCTCTGATGTAGTCTCTCTCATTGGTTACAGTAAAGTTGATCAGAATCCCATGTTGATATGAAACAAATTACTTTCAGAGTTGCTTTTCACTGTTGTGAAATAGGTCTAGGGAGACCTTTTCATGGATGCTGCAACGGCTGTCTGTCTTTCTTCTAGGAACCAGGACACTGTGCAGATTTTCATCCGAGTGGCACAGTGGTGGCCATAGGAACGCACTCAGGCAGGTAGGGTGTCTTATGTGAGCTGAGGGATCTGATCGGGAAAATGGATCTTACAGGTAGCACACTTAATATGCGTGTTGTGCACACCTTTAATCCCAGCTCTTAGGAGTCAGAGATATGAGGATCCCTGTGAATTTGAGGCCAGCCTGGGACTACATAGTGAATTTCCGGTCAGCCTGACTTAAAGTCAGACACTAAATTTGGGCTGGAAAAATGGCTTAGCATTAATGCACTTGCCTGCAAAGTCCAGGTTCAACTCCCCATTACCCATGCAAGCCAGGTACATTTGGTGGTACATGTGTCTGGAGTTCATTTGCAGTAACTAGAAGCTCTGACATGCCCATTCTCTGTGTCTCTTTCTCAAATAAATAAGTAAATATAAAAGTCTAAAATGAATTCTAAACATTGTTGTGGGTGGGATGTAGCTCAATAGTAAAGGGCCAACTAGCACATAGACCTTACGTTCAGTCTTCCCACAGGGGAAGAAAAAAAGTCTTATTAGACTTTTAAAAAAATATTTATTTATTAGAGATGGGGGGAGGGAGGGAGAGAACAAATGGGCATGCCAGGGCCTCTAGCCACTGTGAACAAACTTCAGATGCATGTGCAGCTGTGCGTGTCTGGCTTACATGGGACCTGGAGAATTGTGCCTGAGTCCTTAGGCCTCACAGACAAGCATCTTAACTGCTAAGCCATCTCTGCAGCCCTTACTAGGTTGTTTTTATTGCAAGTTTTCTCATTGGCATTTGGATACAAGTTTAGATCTCTGGAACATTCAATCTCAAGTATAGTGCTACTGAATTCAAAAATAAGGGGGATAGGAGCTGGGCGTGGTGGTGCACGCCTTTAATCCCAGCACTTAGGAGGCAGAGGTAGGATTGCTGTGAGTTCAAGGCCACCCTGAGACTCCATAGTGAACTCCAGGTCAGCCTGGGCTAGAGTGAGACCCTACCTCGGAAAAAAAAATAATAATAATAAGGGCGATAGTCAAGGTAAATGAATTGTACCTCTTCTTTGGTTATAGATAATATTTGTTTCTAAGACCATTGAATTGTAGAACTAAGCAGCTTGGGAAAGCAACTGCTAATGCCTTATAAACTTTTAAAGTTTTAATTTAGATTTTCCTCAATGTTAGTAACAGATTATTATATGGCTTAAAAGCAATTAGATTGCTGGAACAGAGTCTAGTGGTGGTAAAGTGCTTGCTTAGCATGAAAAAGGTTCAATCCTTAGTACCAGAAAAAGGAAAGAAAAAGATGGGAACATAGACATTTAGACTTGGACCAAAATGACAGGCATATTGGAGATCATTTTGTAGGATCTAGAGGAAATTATTTTCCTTTTTTAACAAAAGAAAGAGAGGGCTTAAACATCTTGGAAGTTACCTAAACTATATTGCTGATCTGCCTTTTTTTTTTTTTTTTTTTTTGGGTGGGGGGAATGAGAACAAGTGTGCCAGGGCCTTCTACCTCTGCAAACAAGAACAGATGTATGCACCACTCTGTACATCTAGTTTTATATAAGTGCTAGGGAACTAAACCTAGGCCATCAGGCTTTGCAAGCAAATGCCTTAAATAGCTGAGCCATCGCTCCAGCCCCTGGCCTGCTTTTTTAGAGATAACAGTGTCGCTCACTTCACATGTATACTTCTTTTGGTAGCTCAGTAATTCTCACAAATGCTGAGGTCATAATAATCATGTGGTGACAGACTGATGGTAATTCTTTTATATATTGTTTTTATATTTCATATATTGCTTCACAATGTGTTTTCAAAACCTCCAGTTGCATAGACAGAAAGCAAGACCATTAGTGTTTCAATCCTTTGCAAAGGAGCTTGGATTTGAATTCAGGCTGTATGTGGTTCCAAAGCTTATTTCTTCATTCTGCCAGTATTCTTGGAGATGTTTGTATTCGTGTTTATATAGCATTACTTAGAAATATGTAAGAAAGTAGTTTGGCTTTAGTGATTAAGTCATTGGCTGACATTTTGAAGGCAAGGGAATCAAACACATCTTTGATCCCAGCACTTGGGAACCTGAGGTAGGAGAATCGCTGTGAGTTTAAGGCCAACCTGGGCCATAAGAGTGAGTTCCAGATCAGTCTGGGCTAGTGTGAGACCCTGCTGTAAAAGAAAACAGGACCCCACCCCCCCCAAAAAAAACCTTCAAACCCCAAGAGGGTGCAAGGCTAAAGGAGTTTGCACGTCACAAAGACACCCCTTTTAAAAAAACATACTTAATTGTTTGGGGACTGAGTGGAGACACCAGGGTTTCTTCTTGGCGCTGCAAATGAGTGCCAGGCACATACACCACTTTTTGGGTCTGGCCTTCCTTCCATGGAGGCCAGGGAAGGAAACTTGGGCCAACAGGCTTTGCAAACAAACGCCTTTAACCATCGAGTCCTATCCCCATCCCAAGACCACTTCATGATTAGATGAAGAAGTATGAAGAAAATTATTTTTTCATTTTTTAATGTTTGGGGTTTTGTTTTGCATATATTTGCAAGCATAGAATGGGCACACCCTGGGCCTCTTATCACTGCAGACAAACTCCATATGCATGAGCCACTATGTACATATGGCTTTATATGGGTACTGTGGAATCGAACTAGGGCTATGAGGCTTCATAAGCAAGCACCTTTAACTGCTAAGCTATCGTCCCCAGCACTTGGGAGGCAGAGGTAGGAGGATTGCCAAGAGTTTAAGGTCACTCTGAGACTACATAGTGAATTGAAGGTAAGCCTGGGCTAGAGTGAGACCCTACCTTGTCGGGAGGGGCTGGAATTGCTCCTCAGATGTTTTTTAGTTTTGGGATGAGGGCTTCCTGACAGAGCATGGGGACCCCAGAGCAGCAGCTCCACCAAGGAGTCTCATTCTATCCTGTTTAAAGACTTCCCTGTGGCCACTTCCAGAAGTTCCTTGTCAATGTCCAGAATTACGACACCTCCAAAACAGCACTTCTTTCTTTTAAATTTAATTATTTGAGACAAATAAAAAAGGGCAGACAGAGAAAGAGAATGAGTATGGGAACTGGGAAATCAAACCCAGGCCATCAGACTTTGCAAATAAGTGTCTTTAACTGCTGAGCCATTTCTCCAGCCCTCTTCTTTTATTATGGGGGTGTGTAGGGTCTCATTCTAGCTGGTCTAGAACTCATGGTGATCCTCCTACTTCCCCCTCTCTTTCCCTCCCCAGTGCTGGGATTAAAGACATGTGCCACCACGCTAGTCCAAATAATATTTCAGTGTACGGGTATAACACCTTCATCAACTAATGGGTGTCTGGATTTTTATTTTTTGATGATGTACATGAATGTCTGTAGCAGCACTACAAGATTGTGTGTGTGTGTGTGTGTGTGTGTGTGTGTGTGTGTGTGTGTCTTTGCTCAGTCATATTCTGTTAAATACTTTGTAGAACTACCAAGGTTTAGCACAGTGGTAGCTCTACTACTCTGTACTCTCACCAGCAGTGTAAGAAAGTTCCTTTCACTGCATCTTCAGTTTTTTTTTTTAACATTTTTATTTATTTGAGAGAGAGAACAGTGCCTGCCAGAGACACAGTTGATATTGAGTGAAAACTTAACGTAGCCGGGCGAGGTGGCACACCCCTTTAATCCCAGCACTTGGGTGGCAGAGGCAGGAGGATCACTGAGAGTTCCAAACCACCCTGAGACTACAGAGGGAATTCCAGGTCAGCCCCTGGGCTACAGTGAAGCTCTCTACCTTGAAAAACCAAAAAAGAAAAAGAAAAGTAGAAATGAGAACATAATTAGGTATGTTTGTTCATACTGCACTTTGAGAAATGAACTCATCCTTCATTAGAAGAGGAAAAACACATTTTACTTAAAAGATTGATAGAGAGATGGCTTAGCAGTTAAGGCACTTGCTTGTGAAGCCTAAGGACCCAGGTTCAATTCCCAGGACCCATGTAAGCCAAATGCACAAGGTGGCACATGTGTCTGGAGTTTGTTTGCAGTTGCTGGAGGCCCTGTCACACCCCTTCTCTCTATCTGCCTTTTTCTCCCTCTCTCTTTCTTCAAATAAGTAAATAAATAATAATAAATTTTTTTTCAAAAAAGATTGTCAAGCCAGGCATGGTGGCTCGTGCCTTTAATCCCAGCACTTGGGAGGCAGAGGTAGAAGGATCGCCGTGAGTTCGAGGCCACCCTGAGACTACATAATAAATTCCAGGTCAGCCTGGACTAGAGTGAGACCCTACCTCCAAAAAAATAAAAAATTTAAAAATGTTGAAACTTTAAAATGTACACAATGCCAACAACCTTCTGAATAAAGTTTCAATTTTTCCTTCTCAAACAGGTGGTTTGTTCTGGATGCAGAAACCAGAGATCTAGTTTCTATCCACACTGATGGGAATGAACAGCTCTCGGTGATGCGCTACTCAGCAGGTAGGCGAGCCTGCCCAGCCCCGTTCTAGCGTTCATAGCCCTCTGCTCGTTTGCGCACTTCTACTTCTAACAAAGATGACTTGATTATGTCTGCTCTCAAGAGCGGTGAAATATTGAGTGTGTTTCCCTAAACATCAGACTGAATGTCCCTACTGGGCCAGAGACACAGGTCAGTGGTGGAGTGGTTTCCTAGCATGTGGTGCCCTGGATGCGATCCCCAATACCACAGAAGCAAGCCAACGAGCCACACATGGTGGCTCCTTTAACCCCAGCACTTGGGAGGCAGAGACAGGAGGATTGCTGTGAGTTTGAGGCCAGCCTAGGACTATAGAGTGGTTCCAGGTCAGCCTGGGCCAGAGTAAGACCCTACACCTTGGTGGCGGGGCGGGGGGGTGTCAGACAAACCAACAAATTCCACAATTCCACTGCTGGAAACTACAAAAATGTCTGCTAAAATTAAACAACATCATAACCCTCAAGCAAACATGAATTTAGAATGAATTGCTAGAACTACATTTGCTGTTGAAAATAAACAGTACAATCAAATCTCCCAGACACTAGAATTTTGAGTAGATACTGGGCTAAATACTGTACCTAGTTAGCCCCTCGTCCTTGCATGTAAGAGGTTATAAGGACTGAAAACTCAGTGTAGCCAAGTGGTAGAGCACTTGTCTCTCACACATGAGGCCTTAAGTTCAGTCCTCTTCACTACAAAAAAAAAAAAAGCATAAAAAATTGTATTCTCCCTCTCTCACTTACTCTGCCTCTTTCCCTCTCTCAAATAAATAAACATAAAATATTTTTTAAAAATTTAAAAAGGGGCTTGAAAGATGGCTTAGTGTTTAAGGCTCTTGCATGCAAAGCCAAAGGACCTCAGTTCGATTCCCCAGTACCCACATAAGCCAGATGTACAAGGTGGCTCATGTATCTGGAGTTTGTGTGCAGTGGCTGGAAGCCCTGGCATGCCCATTCTCTCTCTGTCTCTCTCAAACAAACAAATAAAAGTTATTTTTTAAAAAAAGAAATTGTAGTAATATTCAGAATATGCAGATATCACAGACCTTTTCAGTTCTGTAGAATCTAGTTCCATTATTTTTGGTTACATAGTCAAAATCCATTTGTTGGGCTGGAGAGATGGCTTAATGGTTAAGGTGAAGCCTAAGCACCCAAATTTAATTTTCCAGATCCCACGTAAGCCAGATGCACAAAGGTGACACATTTGCAAGGTTACATATGCACACTAGGTGCACAAGCATCTTGAGTTTGATTACAGTGGCTAAGGCCCAGTTATACCAGTATTCTCTCTCTGTCTCTCTTTAAAAAAAAAAAAAATCTGTTTGTTAATTAGATAAAGTATTCAATTCATTATAAGAATTTGGGCTGGACAGATGGCTCAATGGATCAAGGTGCTTGCTTGCAAAGTGTGACGGCCTGAGTTCAGTTTCCCAGTACCCGCATAAAGCCAGATGCACAAGGTGGCGCATGCATCTGTAGTGCATTAGCAGTGGCTAGAGGCCATGGTAAACTCATTCTGTCTCTCTTCTATCTCTGCTTGCAAATAACATATGTATGTATGCATATGTGTATGTATGTATATTTTGAAACAATGTTTTTATTTATTTATTTATTTTGGTTTTTTGAGGTGGGGGGGGTCCCACTCTAGTCCAAGCTGACCTGGAACTCACTCTGTAGCTCCAGGCTGACCTTTAACTCAGGCAATCCTCCTACTGCCTTCCAAGTGCTGGAATTAAAGGCATGTGTCACCACACCTGGCTTTTAATTTTTTTTAAATTTCTTATTTTGTTTTGTTTGTGGTAGCAGTAAAATTGATGGAGTTTAACTTTTGTAAAACGTCTCTTAGTATAGATCCAATAAAGTGACAGTAAATTTCTCTAGTTAGTAATTTTTCCTCTTGAATTCCATTCCAGATGGGACTCTCCTGGCTGTAGGATCTCACGACAACTTTATTTACCTGTACGCAGTCTCAGAAAATGGAAGAAAGTACAGCAGATATGGAAAGTGCACTGTAAGTATGAACTAAAATAAGCTAAGTTGCAAAGGGTTTGAGAAACTTTCCTCCTGTTCAAAAGAGAATTATGTGGTGTTCACATTGAGGCAGCTCCTGTTTCTATCGGCAGCAAACTCTCCCATTTCCTTCTTTGAAACCTGAGATGGCCATGGCTGAGAATGGCCTACAGCTGGTCGGCTGCCTAGCATGCATGAAGCCCTGAGTTTGATCCTTAGCACTGTCTAAACTGGACCCAGTGCCCATACCTGTAATCCCAGTACTGAGGAGGTGGAGGCAAGAGAATGTAATGTTAAAGTCATCCTTGGCTACATAGTGAGTTCAAAGCCAATTCAGAATTGGTTACCTAACTTTAGAAATTAATCGTTGCCTGTGCTCAGAGGCATGTCAGTGTTTCTCTCCCCTTGGCTAAACATAGGCAGTTTTTGTTGTTTTTTCAAGGTAGAGTCTCACTCTAGCCCAGGCTGACCTGGAATTCACTGTGTCATCTCAGGGTGGCCTCAAACTCACAGCGATCCTCCTACCTCTACCTCCCAAGTGCTGGGATTAAAGGCATACACCACCACGCCTGGCTAAAGGCAGTTTTTTAAAGCAATTTCTGTTAGAAACTTTCAGAGCAACTCTTTTTGAAAATACAGTGAGTCAGAAATAAGTCTCAGAGTCTGCTTGGTGGTGCATCCCTTTAATCCCAGCACTTGGGATGCAGAGGTAGGTGGATCACTGTGAGTTCAAGGCCACCCTAAGACTATAATAGTGAATTCCAGGTCAGCCTGGGCTAGAGAGAGACCCTACCTTTATAAAAGGGGAGGGGTGCTGGAGAGATGGCTTAGCATTTAAGGCTCTTGCCTACAGAGTGTAAGGACCCAGGTTCAACTCCCCAGAACCCATGTAAACCCAGATGTACATGGTGCAACATGCATCTGGAGTTCGTTTGCAGTGGCTAGAGGCCCTGGTGCACCCCATTCTCTGTCTACTACTCTCTCAAATAATAAAGATATACCAAGTCTCAGGCTGGAGAGATGGCTTAACAGTGAACCTTAAGTAATTAACAGTGCTTGCCTGCAAAGCATGAGGACCCAGGTTTGATTCCCCAGTAAACACATAGACCAAATAGACAAGGTGGCACTTGCTTGCTCACTCACTCTCAAGTAAATAAAAAAAATAAAAAATAAATTAAAAAAAGAAAAAGGAAAGAGCCAGGCATGGTGGCGCACGCCTTTCATCCCAGCACTCAGGAGGCAGAGGTAGAAGGATAGCTGTAAGTTCAAGGCCACCCTGAGACTCCATAGTGAATTCCAGGTCAGCCTGAGCTAGGTGAGACCCTACCTCAAAAAACCAAAAAAATAAAAAAGAAAGAACAAGTCTGTAACTTCAGGTTCAACAGCCCTTATTCCTACCTGTCCCCAACACCTTGCATTGTCCTTATCACGTTTCTGCCCCTAAAAATGAAATGGTTTGTATGGAGATGTTTGCATTTGAGAGTTAATAGAGGTATGTTTCTTGTGATTCATTGCCCATTCCTTCAGGTAACAGGTTTTTAGGATGAAACTTAAATTCTACAAACAAGCTGCATGCATGTTTAATGGCAAAAACTCAGCATGAACTAGGAAAATGGTGTAGTCACCAAAAATCTGTGGAAGGTTAGCATGATAGCACACCTCTCACCCCAGCACGCAGGAGGCATTTCTGGGCCGGCCAGGACTACAGGCTGAGACCCTGTCTCACACAAAAAACAAAAACACCAAAAAAATATAAATACATAAGAAGAGCCAGGCATGGTGGCGCACGCTTTTAATTCCAGTACTCGGAGGCAGAGGTAGGAGGATCGCTGTGAGTTTGAGGCCACCCTGAGACTACAGAGTGAATTCCAGGTCAGCCTGAGCTAGAGTGAGACCCTACCTCGAAAAACCAAAAAAATAAATAAATACAAAAAACAAAATCAGATGTTAGACTTGTATAAACAAATACCAGGCCATTCACTGTGTGAGGAGGCTCCTTGTTTGCTGTTCTTTGTGTTGTGTACCATATGCTAAACCAACCATTGACATAAACTGATATGCAAGCCGTCTGTTAATTATAGAACTTACTAGTTCACTTCAAGACAATTGTGATTATTGACTTGTTTAAATCAGCTTGTCAAGTTAATGTTTATAATACAGAGTCATATACAATAACAGCAAATAAGATTATTGTGCCGTAAGAATTTTTCAAGAGCTAGGCATGGTGGCACAAGCACTTGGGAGACATAGGTGGGAGGATCGCTGTGAGTAATCTATTTTTTTAATTCATTTATTTGCAAGCAGAAAGAGAGACTGAGAGCATATATGTGAAAGGGCATACCAGGACCTCTTGTCACTGCAAAGGAACT
Source organism: Dipus sagitta (assembly GCA_036346955.1). Classification (NCBI taxonomy): domain Eukaryota; kingdom Metazoa; phylum Chordata; class Mammalia; order Rodentia; family Dipodidae; genus Dipus; species Dipus sagitta. The sequence continues at coordinate 12,098,129 of CM070793.1, read as the reverse complement.
CCAGATGCATGTACCACTTTGTGCATTGGGCTTTATCTGGTCTGGGGAATCAAGCCCAGACTAACAGGCTTTGCAAGCAAACAACTTTAACTGCTGAGCCGTCTCTCCAGCCCCAGAATTTGTTTAAAGCCATAACTTCTGTAGAATAAAGGTCTTAACTTACATGGAATGGGATAGAATCTTGTGGTTTGCTTGGGCTGCTTTCTTTGCTTTGTTCTGAGAGAGGATCTTACTGTCTAGCCCAGACTAGCCTCAAACTCTTAATAGTTCTGCCTCACCTCCTGAGTGTTAAGATTACAAGTATGGGCCATCCTGGCCAGCTTGCTCTCCCGTGTGGGTGATCACACTATAGTATACCCACATACTCGCTCAACCCTGATTTTGAAGATGAAGGAAATGCATTTCAGAGACAATCTTTGGTTGCATCTTGACACAGTGGCAAATCCAGACCTTGAATACAGTTTTCTTAACTCACAGTAAAGCAAGTCTTCAAGTGTTTGATAATCCTTGGACTTTTCATTGTATGTATTATTATACTGTGCTACAACTGATCCAGAAAGAAACTGAGAAGTATGTGACATTTGATAATCAGGGTGACCTTGGAAAGGTTGAAAAATGACAAGTAGATTAATTGCCTGCGACTGGTCCTGCTCTATCTAATTAGGCAGCTTTTATCTTGAGTAAATGTTTGAAAGCAGTATCCTTGAGATGAGTGCGATGTGAGCCTGTGCTTCGGCGTCCCTACGTTCTGTGCTTTTCTTCCAGCCGTCACTTGCAGCTCTCCGCGCCCACCAGCTGGGCTTATGCACTCTCATTTCTTGCTGCTTTCGTCTATTGTCTGCTATTAAGGACAGTTGGGGCTGGCGAGATGGTTCAGTGGTTAGCACTGCTTGCTTGCTAAACCTGCTAGCCCAGATTTGATTCCCCATTACCCATGTAGAGCCAGACGCACAGGGTGGTAAATGCATCTTAACTTTGCAGTAGCATCGTCTGTACTGTCTCTCAAATAACATCTTTTAAAAAGGGGGTGTACCGCTGCGTGTGGTGGCACACGCCTTTAATCCCAGCACTAGGAGGCAGAGGTAGGAGGATCACCACGAGTTCAAGGCCACCCTGAGACTACATAGTAAATTCCAGGTCAACCTGGGCTAGAGTGAGACCCTACACTTCAGAAAAAAAGGGGGGTATACCACCATGCCCCCCAAAATATAAAAAGTAAAAGGGGCTAAAGAGGGGGCTTAGTTGTTAAGGCACTTCCCTGCCAAGCCTAAGCACCCAGGTTCAGCTCCCTCGAACCCACATAAGCCAGATGCACAAGGTCGTGATGGCCACAAGATGGTGCACGTGTCAGGATTACAATTACAGTGGCTAGAGGCCCTGTTGTGCCAATTCATGTTTTCTCTCTTTCATTAATAAAATAAACAATAAAGGAGGACAAAATTGGGTAATGCTGACTCAGCTGCCTTAGGTAATTTAATTAACTTCTGAATCTTAATTTTTAAGTATCATAGTTCCTACTCTGTAGAACTGTTGTGTAGATTTTTTTTTTTTTTTTTTTTTTTTTTTTTTTTTTTTTTTTTTTTTTTTTTGATGTGGGGGTTCTCACTCTATCTAGCCCACGCTGACCTGGAATTCACTATGTAGTCTCCGGCTGGCCTCAAACCCATAGTGCTCCTCCTACCTCTGCCTATTCTCTACTTTATTTCCAGTAGTTTTTCTGTCACTAGCCAATATTTATGACCATTGTGGCTCCAGCAGAGATTCCCTGTGATAAAGTATGACCTGTTCTAAGCATTGGGACAGCCCTGTTCTAGGATGTGACAATGTCATTGGAAAAGACGGTGCATACACAGATGCAAAGCGGCCCCTGCATAGAGGGCGTCAGGCTGGTGTAGGTGACAAAGTCCACTGTACAGTACACTCAGTCATCCAAAGCCGGTGTCTCCAATACCACTTTACAAGAACTGTAATTGATAAGGGCACTCAGTCCAAGTTTCCAGTGCCCAACCAAGTTGTCTCTTTCTGAGCAAGTTGAAAGAAACAAATTTGGCCAGGTGTGGTGGTACACATCTCTAATCCCAGCACCTGGGGGGCAGAGGTAGGAGGATCGCTGGGAGTTCAAGCCCAGCCTGGAACTGCAGAGTGAGTTCCATGTTAACCTGATCTAAAGTGAGACCCTTCCTTTCGTTTTTTGATTTTGGTTAAAGTTTAACTCAAGGGTAAAGTTCACTATGTAGTCTCGGGCTGGCTTCGAACTCACAGTGGTCCTCCTCCCTCCGCCTCTAAAGAGCTGAGACTAAAGGCTGTGCCACCGCAACCCACAAAAACAGGTTCTTGATAGCTCAGGCTGGCTTCAGGCCTGCAGCGTCCTCCTGTCTCAGCCTTCAAGTACCAAGATTACAGGTGTGAGGCTTGGCGGGGGGGGGGGGGGTCGTGCGCGCCGCCCTAAGACTACATAGTGAACTCCAGGTCAGCCTGGCCTAGAGCCAGACCCTACCTTGAAAAACAAAACAAAACAAAACAAAAACTATTGCTGGGCATGGTGGCGCACACCTTTAATCCCAGCACTGGGGAGGCAGAGGTAGGAGGATAGCCATGAGTTTGAGGCCACCCTGAGGCTGCATACTGAATTCCAGGTCAGCCTGGGCTAGAGTGAGACCCTACCTCGGGGGAAAAAAAAAACTGTACATGAGAAAATAACTTAAATATAAATGTGCATATTTGCAGTGTAGCACTGTGGGGACTATCATAGATCTAGAAAGATCTTGGGACACATCATTATGCATTGGAATAATTAGACTCTAGTAATTAGAAAACTTGTGTGAATGATTAACTATACCTGAGGTACATTGAATTTATTAACTTAAGAAAAAATAGAAGGATGCAAGCACAAGGTTCGTAATTTAAAAGAAAAAAAAGACTACAGGAGATGAAGTGAACTTTGAGTGTTAACCTTGAGGAATCGACAAACAGTAAGATCTGTGTGATTTTTCTGAGACACTGTTGGACGTCAAACATACATGTAAAGCTAACAGAATTCAGTGGGAGGGGGTGTTAATTTTCCAGTGTGAGAATAACACGTAAGCAGAAAACGATGACTGTTTTGAAGAGCCCGTGATGACTGGGCTGGGTGGCTTGGCTCTCCCGGGCGGCGATGGGAGCTCTCTAGAGGGCTGCAGTGTCACTGCTTGCGGCGCATGCACAGCCCTGGAGAATGAACGCGCCCCGCTCAGACCTGGAACCACTAATCACACATGAGTGAGCCTGACAGACGATGTGATACCTTTCCTTATTCTTTTATGATTTATTTATTAGCGAGAATGAGCATGCCTTTAGTAACTGCAAACAAACTCTAGATCCATGTGCCACCATGTGAATTTGGCTTATGTAGGTCCTGGGGAGCCAAACCTGGGTTCTTATGCTTTGCAGGCAAGTGCTTTAACCACTAAGCCATCTCTCCAGCCCTACGATACCTTTTGTAGTGTTTTCTCAGATGCAAGTTTAAGAGCCTTTCTTAGAATGCTGTAGCAGAGGTAGTTGGTACGTATTTCTAGTATGTATGTAGAGAAGCTAGCAGGGTCCACCAAGGTCTCAAGTACTTAATGTTGCTGTGGTGTGCAGTCCCTTGAGCTTCAGGGCAGTGAAAGAGAACCAAAGACCTGCCGAGGGCCCTGTTAGGTTCTGCACACTCAGATGCTGGCACTTAGGGGTCCTGGCCAAAAAAAAAAAAAAAAAAAAAAATGCACTGTTGGTGAATTTTTAAAGCATTATTCAAAACTCTTAAGTGCTTTCATATTAATCTTTCCCTAGGGACATTCCAGCTATATCACACACCTTGACTGGTCCCCAGACAACAAGCATATAATGTCTAACTCAGGCGACTACGAGATACTGTACTGTAAGTATGAGTGATCATAGGTGGGCTCAGAGGTGTCTGTGGGGCTGATGCAGACGGGCTGCGTGGACCTGAGTTGTGCAGGGTGCGTGCAGGCCCCGATCCTGGCAAAGCACTGTGGCTCCGAGCTAAGTAACGAGCCTCACACGAGCGTCACTTCTCCAAGAAAGCAGTGCATTCACTTAACGGTGCAGAGCTGTCACGATGAGAAATCACCGTGAGACTGGTGCCGCGCAAAATGGTTTTTCAGTTAACAGTTTTTTCCTAGAGCCAGGCAGGGAGGGATATAATGGATGAGTGTTTATGCTTTTTAGGTGAAAAAAAAAAAATCCATGAGAAACACTATACTTCTGTAAGAGCCCGTTAAGTAAACACTTTCTTTCTCTTTTTAAACGTGTCTTAATGTTTTCCAGTGTATGGGGTATAAATACAGTAAACGTGGCTAGTCTGAGTCAAGATGCACTTTGAAATACATGTGTGCACAGCACTGTGATTATACTTCCTGTCTCTAAACTTAAAGGGGATGTTGAAAATGGCTGCAAGCTAATCAGGAACCGGTCTGATTGTAAGGACACCGACTGGACGACTTATACCTGCGTGCTAGGCTTTCAAGTCTTTGGTAAGAACCTGACAGCTGCTGTGCAGAGGGAGTCTGTGAAATTTTATATGTACTATGAATGTCAGATTCATAAAAATCAAAAGTTATTAGGATTAAACCAATGTGAGATTTGTTCTTTTTCAAACCCCACTTTTTGTCCCCAACATTTAAAGACAAGAGGAAAAAAATTGACACAGTCATATAGATTGCCTTTTATTTATTTGAGAGAAAATGAATGAGTGTATGAGTGTGCCTGGGCCTCCTGCCACATCTGGCTTTACGTGGGTACTGAGGAATCGAACCCAGGCCATCAGGCTTTGCAAGTACGTACCTTTTACCACTGAGCCATCTTTCCATCCCCACTGGAAGCTTTTTAAATTAGTGAAGGCTTATTTCTTTATTTTTTGAGGCAGTGCCTCACTGTAGCCCAGCGTGCCTGGAACTCCTGTCAGTCCTACCTCAGCCTCCCGAGTGCTGGAACTTGAGCTGTGCTCCCTCATGCCTGTCCAACAAAGGCGTTTTACGTAGCGGGCTTAATTCACATACTGTACAGTTCACCTCAAGTGCACAATTCACATTTGTTCGTTTTCCTGTATTCAATCATGACGTTATCGTGATCAAGGTTAAGAACTTTTTTTTACCATTAAAAGAAACTGTACCCATTAGTCCCTCCCCACTGTTCTTCTCTATCCGCACTCCAGCAACCACAGATCTATTTCTCTAAACTGTCAAATTGATTAGTCCATATAAATGGAAGCCTACATGTATGAGCTCTTGACACGGGTTTCTTTCCTTTGGCATAGTGTTTTGAGAGTCGTTCATGGGGAAGCATATCTGTAACCTTTTCATGGAAGACTGTTTTGTTAATTCATTAGTCAGCTGAACACCTACGTTATTCCCACTTTTCAGGCACTGTTTTGGACATGTTCTTATTTCTCTTGGGTATATGCCAGATAGTAGCTGTATGTTTTGTCTTTTGAGGAGCCACTACTGTTTTCCAAAGTGGCTGTACCTTGTACATTCCCTCCCTCCCTCCCTCCCTCCCTCCTAGTGTCCTCGCCAACAGGTGTTACTCTTCTGCATGTGGCTCTTCAGTTGTAGCAATGCCATCTGCCCAAATAAAAAATCTCTGCGTGTGCACACACTGTGCAGGCTCAGACCTAACCCAGGGTCTTTCACTTGCTCCACAAGCACTCTCCCACTGAGCTAAATTCCCAACCTCTAAATACAAAATCGTTTTTAGCAGACAGTATTTAAAGATAAAATTTGTGAGCTATTCCTAATCTAGTGTTTTGGATGTTTCTAGAAGTCAGTCCTCTAAGACTTCCTCCATCTCTAGATGACCCTTCTGAAAGGATTTTAGGATAAATGGAAGAGAGAGCAGGGTGTAGTAACACACACTGTAGTCTTAGCACTTCATAGCCTGAGATGGGAGGACCTCAAGTTCGAAGCCAGGGTGCGCTACACAGTGGAATCATGAAGAATTAACAAAGCCTCGTTTTGCAAAGAATTAAAAAGATGCTATACTCCGCAGTTAAAATGCTGGATATGAATATGACATGGGTACCCAAAGCAGATACCCAAACTGCTAAATTTTCCTTGTGATAGTGTAAAATTGTGCTCTCCCCTCTGGCCGTATCTTAGAGTTGAACATCTTTATGCTGTGTGTGTTAGAAAATGAATCCCATGTAAGTCTAAACTCTGGTAGGTTAGTGAGAAATTAAAAATAATTAATTTGGTCAGAAATAATAATCTGGATGAAATTTAAGCAGAATCCAGTAGCTAGTAACTTGCCTGGCAGATTTGTTTTGTTTGTCGAGGTAGGGTCTCGCTCTAACTAGCTCGGGCTGACCTGGAATTCACTGTGTAGTCTCAGGGTGGCCTCAAACTCACAGCGGTCCTCCTACCTCTGCCTCCCGAGTGCTGGGACCAAAGGCCTGCACCACCACGCCCGGCTGCATGGTAGTTCTAATAAGTATTTACTTACTTGTTAAAAAGAAAAGAAAAGAAACCAAGTAAGTGTTTTGACTTGCTTTTATGCATTTACTAAAAAAAAAAAAAAGTATTTGTTCTCCAGGATGTCATTCAACTATAAAATCTGAACATCTCAATCTTTACACGAACCAATAGTTTTAATCTAATTTAATAGAAATCTGTTCACTTATGTTGAACAGGGTCACCAAGTGCCTAAGAAGATCACATAATGTGTCAGGAAAACTGGAATATATGCTAGAGCAGTGTATGGCCGACACTGTGGTTTTCTTGGAGGCATCTGCCCAGAAGAGGGATGTACGGGTCACTTTGAAGGCTTAGTGCTGTGGCTGTTCTCCCCCGCCCCCCCCCCCCCCCCCATTTCACTTTACAAACAACTGGTAAATTGTCCTCTAACTAGAGACATTTAAGAAGAACTTAACTGTTGAGGTGAGTCAGGGAGCAACTACTGGAGCAGCAGCATCTGCTGGTTACTGCAGAGTAGGACTGGGTCTGCGCTTCCTGTCTGGAGGTCTTTGCAGTTACCATCTGTAACGTCAGTCACTCGCCCCGTTTCCCTAGGTGTCTGGCCGGAAGGGTCCGATGGGACAGACATCAACGCGCTGGTGCGATCCCACAACAGGAGGGTGGTAGCCGTGGCCGACGACTTCTGCAAAGTACATCTGTTCCAGTACCCCTGCTCCAAAGCAAAGGTAACGTAACTCAGCGCATCAGTCTGGAAATCCTGCTTGCGTCGCAGACAAGAAAGCATGTGTAGGTCAGCGACTCCACCAGGTGACCCTCAGAGGCAGCTGGTCTTCTCCCTCCGCACCTCTCCAAGGAGCGCCGAGAACTGCTTATCCTCTTTGCTGCTGTTTCTGATTTTTGGCACTTCCCAATTATTTGTTTTTTTAATATATATTTTATTTGAGAGAGAAGGAGGTAGAGAGAGGGGGGTGTGCCAGGGCCTCTAGCCTCTATGAATGACCTCCAGATGCATGTGCCACCTTGTGCATCTGGCTTACATGAGTCCTAGGGAATCGAACTTGGGTCCTTTGGTTTTGCTAAAAAGCTCCTTAACCATTAAGCCATCCCTCCAGCCCTAATCCTATTTCCTAAATCACCTGTAATCTTGATGATGTAAAAAATGTCCTCCTGGCCATCTCATAAGACTTACTAAGCTTCTGATAAGTATGCTATCTGACATCCAGACATTTAGCTTTTTGTCTGTTTTTTTTCAGGTAGGGTAAAAAATAAAAATAAAAATCTGTAGCCCAGATTGACCTGGCACTCACTCTTTAGTTCCAAGCTGGCCTCAAACTCACATCCATCCTCCTACCTCTGCCTCCCAAGGGCTGGGATTAAAGGCGTGCACCACCATGGTTGACACCCATTTGGCTATTTTCATAAAGATATACTGAGAAAGTTCAGGTGTGCAATTGGTCTTATTGTCCTGTGATGCTCAGGCTGGCATTGAATTCTCACAGCAGTCCTTTGGCCTCCTGAGTGCTCTTAACAAGCGTGCACCACCACATGTGGGTCTCTACCTCAGTATCCCAAATGCTCATTTCTCCTCCACCACCCCCTTTGGTGATTTTATTGATTTGTTTGCTCTTTTTTTGTGCATTTTACTTTGTTTCCTTTACTCATTCATTTATTTTTCCTTGTTTCTTCTTTTATGTAAAAATGTATTAAAAGGAAGTTACTGTTGGCTTTATTCCTCGGATGTATGGCTGTGGCTTTGATTTGAATTCCCTGGCTTCTCAAGCTGACTTAGTCTCCCTCGTCTAGCCATTTCCACTGCCCTGAGTCGGCTTGTGAAGTATGAGCTTAGTTTTCCTCTCCATCTGATCTCTCTTGCAGGCTCCCAGTCACAAGTACAGTGCCCATAGCAGCCACGTCACCAACGTCAGTTTTACTCACAATGACAGTCACTTGATTTCAACCGGTGGAAAGGACATGAGTATCATTCAGTGGAAGCTTGTGGAAAAGTTATCTTTGCCTCAGAATGAGGTCACAGCAGATTCCGCTCTAACCAAAGTCCCCACCTCTTCCATTGAAAGTGTCAGCCAGTCTAACGGCCCCCCGCCGCCTCCCCAGCCCTTCAGCGAGAGCCCCGAGGACGAGAGCAGAGTAAGCAGCTCCCCCACGCTCGTGGACAACAGCCTGGAGCAGACTGGAGAGCCAGGCGGCGACCACAGCGAGGAGCAGAGTGAAGGGGACGGTGAAGAGCTCGCGGAGCAGAGTGCCGAGGAGCCGAGGGCGGAGCTGCCCGCGGACCAGCACGAGGCTGCGCTGCTGTCCTGAGACCCAGGCTTCCTCCTGCCACTGCCTGGGCTTTCACCCTTCTGCCCGGATAACAGGACAGACAGTGATGGGGAGTCCTGGTTGACAGAGATTGTTTTCCGTGACCTGTTGTCTCCAGTAGTCTTATCTACAGTCTGTGAGATGCAGCAAACCCACAGGTGATTTGGTATGGGCTTAACCAAACTTGGTAAAGGAGAAAACTGAAATGCCAGTGTGTCTCACTGCGTTGTGTGTAAGTGTATGGTGTGGATACTGGAAACCAAAACAGCCCCCGCCGACTGAAAGCAAACTCCTGTCACCTGAACCCGCTTTCTACAGGTGCCCCCAGGCCTCACACAGGGGTGCTGCTGCTGGTGCCTTGGCGGACTGCCCCTCCTCCTGAGGAGAGGAGGGCAGGAGAGTGCGCTCGCACCAAGACACGGGCCGGCCCACCCACATGGCAAATGGAATTTTTTTCAATCAAAAACGTCAGTATTGCCAAGTGCAATCATGTTGCCTTCTCAAATAATGCATTTTCTTAGTACAGTAGCTGCCCAGATGTGCTTGCTAGTCTACTATATAGGTGCTGCCTTTTTCTAAGTTATAACAAGGAATAATCTGAATTTCCTGTGTACAAACTATTTTACCTTAGAACTGAGCATTGGTTTGTTGGAGAGCTTTTAATGTATATTAAACCATGCTACTAAGAAAGTGATTCTCCAAGGAGTCTTTTACTGGCCTAAACATTGTCTAATGTTTGGCATTCAAGTGAATGGAAGATTAAAACCGCATGCCTTTAAAACTGAACTGTAATGATTGCCTAGCTAATTGTAGCTTAGCCTTCATCATTAATTTGTTCCCTCAACAGAAATATAAAACACAGTAAGCTTAAATTGTTGAATTGGTGCTTGAAATTCATGGGTTTAGTTATTTTTTATACAAATTAATTATACTGAGGGATAAAATGTTCAAAAAATCAAAAATCCTTTTTTTTTTATGGAAGTGTGAATAGTAGTCACAGTCCTTTTTTTAATATAAATTGCATACTTACCAGATTTGCTATATGTGGTCATTTTTTTCTGAGCCTTGCACATCTAACCTGGCTGGCTTCTATGTGGGACAATGGATTGGAAAGTTCGGTGGTGGTGGTGATTTTTTGTTGTTTTGTTTTTCAAGTTTTGTCAGACAACTTTGTTTTTCTTAAGTACATGTTTCCTACTTTAAAATAATTAGTGACAAGTATGCATTTCCTATATGTTTATACTTTCATTACAAAAACTTGTTTTATTTTTTAACTTGCATTGTTTTCATACTTTTTGTTGGTTCATGTTTAGAAACTTTGGATGAGTTCAGAAGTCTTAATTATGCAAGCGTTTACGTGATTGTGCCATTCCAAAGTGCATCAGAACTGTCATTCCCTTCTAGTATCTTCTCAGGAGTAATACATATCAGGTATGTCATCATCATTTGGAAATATGAAAACTCCAGTGAATTCCCAAGGACACTTACAACACTTAACTTCACGCGCTGTATGAAAGGGTGTCGGTGTGTAAAGGGACAAGTGGAGACACTGTGTATCTCTAGGTAAGAAGATACCACATCACAAATACTCAGTGCAGATCTCTGTGTGTGTAGGTATGTCTGTGTATATCTCTTTCCTTTTGTTTACAACTGTTGTAGTTTTTTTTTTTTTTTTAATAAAAAAGGAGGAAAAGAAAAAGAAAAAAGAAAACACCTCAAAGTAGCTCTCTTCAAAAGAAGAGATCAATTCCAAGCCACCTGACGTTTCGGTGTGCTCTGTACCTGTACATCAGAGCACCAGTCTCAGCATCTGTGTCCACTGTTAGCAGTGGTGGTAAGAGCATCAGGTCAGCAGGGCCATCTGCTCCCTGCGACAAAGATACTAGGAAATAAGCAAGGAATTTAGGAGAAGAAAGTGCATTTCTTTTAGTGCCTGGGGGATACAGTTCTCCATGATAAGCAGGGAATTTATGTGGAGGCATCTGTGTCACCTTTGGGGTTGCCATATACAATGAGATTTATAATCATGATACTCTTGGGTGGTAGTTTCCAAAGACACTACTAATACGCAGAAAGCGTTCCAGCCATCTGCTGCTGGTATCTACTGTTTAATGGTCAGTCAAATCTGTGATAATGGTTGGAAGTAGGCGGGATTATGAAATTGTAGATGTTTTTAGAAAAACTTGTGAATGAAAAATGAATCCAAGTGTTTCATGTGAAGATGAGCCATTTCTATCATGCATTCCGATGTCATGGCAGAAAATTTTGAAGATTAAAGAATAAAAAATGATTAAAAAAAAGAAAAGGTTTCCTTTGCTTCCTTTGTTGCTTGAGACACACAGTCTGTCTAGCTTTGGGGTAGTCCTCCCACCTTCTCCCCAGCTAAGATCACAGGGTGGCCCCCCCAGAGTCCCTTGTGCGGTTAACTGCATTTACACTGCCGGTGGGACGTCCAGCTATCAGAACACGTGGTAATTCAGAAGGAAACGGTTATCAGTTGGCTGCAGCTGTGGGTAGAATGGTTCTGGCAGCAACAAAACCATCTCGTAACGTCAGAGGAAATTCCTTGTGATTTATGCCCCTCGTCGGTAGGGAACTAACTTAGCTTTCTTGTGTTTCACACGTGCGTCTTCTGTCATGTTTAACACTGGGCTGCCCTGGTCACCTGCTTACCCTGGCTGCCGCCTAGGTGGCCTCTGCGAGGTCCTGGCACTCAGAGGGCATGACCACCCCCTGCCTTGTCCCTTCTCTGCGCCTCGCCACGGAGACACTGCTGCTGCAGCAATCTATAGTCCTGGACACGAGGGGTTCTCCTGACTACGTGTTCACAGCCCTTCGCTCACACTGACCCATGAGAGGCTCTCCCAGAGCAGGAATTCCTCCCTTCGCCAATGCCTAGACACAGTGATTAATGAGGAAATGGCGAACTAGATTTTAGTCTAGTTTAGAGGTGTGTTAGCATAAGTTATAGGAACTAGGAGGGCTAGGGTATATATAGTTTAGTGGTAAAGCATTTGATTAGTGTACAGGAGGCCCTGAGTTCAATCCTATGCACCACAAGCAAAAGGAACTAAAATTTCTAGCTTATGCTGGTAACTCAATGGAGTAAGGTCAGAAAGATGTGCGGTGTGGGGCTGGAGAGATGGCTCAGTGGTTAAGGCGTATGCTTGCAAGCCTGAAGGCCTGGATTTTCATTCCCTAGTACCCATGTAAAACCAGTTGCATGGATTGGCACATGCGTCTGGATTTCATTTGTGGTGGCTGGAAGCCATGGTGCACCCCTTTCTCCCATGCTCGCTCGCTCGCTCTCTCTGCTTGTAAATAAAAACAAATCTAAAAATAAAAAAATAGAATGGGTGTGTCAGGGCCTCCAGCCACTGCAAATGAACTCCAGATGCGTGTGCCCCCTTGTGCATCTGGCTAACGTGGGTCCTGGGGAATCGAGTCTTGAACCGGGGTCCTTAGGCTTCACAGGCAAGCGCTTAACCACTAAGCCATCTCTCCAGCCAATAAAAATAATTTTTTAAAAAGATGTAAGGAGGTGTTTGGTTTTTTTCTTTTTAATATTTTGTTTATTTTTTTATTTAACACAGAGAGAGAGAGAGAGAGCGAGCACACCAAGGCCTCCAGCCACTGCAAACGAACTCCAGACGCATGCGCCCCCTTGTGCATCTGGCTAACGTGGGTCCTGGGCAATCAAACCTGGATCCTTTGGCTTTGCAGGCAAAGGCCTTAACCACTAAGCCATCCCTCCAGCCCTGGTTTTTTGAGGTAGGGTTTCACTCTGGTCCAGGCAGACCTTGAATTAACTATGTAGTTTCAGGGTGGCCTCGAACGCACACGGCGATCCTCCTATCTTTACTTCCTGAGTGCTGGGATTAGAGGAAGAGGGAGGAACAGGACCCCTGTCATTCTCACTCAGGAGTGTGCCAGCCCACTGTCCGCAGTAGTGTCGCACATCTGCCACGCCTGGTGTCCAGGAGCCCTACAACATTGTCCAGGTGCTTATCCTTCCAAAGCACGCCACTGAGGGGGGACTGTGGGCAGCAGCTTCTGCCAGCTCAGGGAATGGGGATCTGAGCAGCTCGGTTCACCTTTCCCAGAGGAAGCCAGAAACTCTGCTTGTCCCTGCTGCCCTCCTCCCGACTCATCGATCCCTAGATGTGACCTTAAAGCTCTCATGCAAAGAACAAACACCCTCACCAAAGGAGCAGGAGTAAATAACACTAAGTGGACAGAAGACATTTTGTCTCCGCTGGAAATGTCAGCTTGTTTCTCTAACTTTCGGTACTCCCTGTCTCGGGTGATGTTCTTAGAAGACTGACTGACTGATTTTCTTCTCTCTCTCTTTTTTTTTTTCTTCCCTCAAGGTAGAGTCTCACTCTACCCCAGGCTGAACTGGAATTCACTCTGTAGTCTCAGGGTGGCCTCGAACTCACGGCGATCCTCCTACCTCTGCCTCCCGAGTGCTAGGATTAAAGGTGTGCACCACCACGCCTGGCCTCTGATTTTTTTTTTTTTTTTAAGTTGCCAGTCCAGAAGTCAGGCAGGAAAACTTAGCGCTGTGCCTGTGAAAGAATCAAAGCTGAAGAAACGGGTTGGTACAAAACCCCGTTGTTAAAACCAGGTGTGGTGGCGCACGCCTTTAATCCCAGCACTTGGGAGGCAGAGGTAGGAGGATCATCGTGAGTTCGAGGCCAGCCTGAGACTACATAGTAAATTTGCTGGAGAGATGGCTTAGCGGTTAAGCACTTGCCTACGAAGCCTAAAGATGTTCGAGGCTCAATTCCAGGATCCACGTAAGCCAGATGCACAAGGTGGCGTGTGCATCTGGAGATCGTTTGCAGTTACTAAAGGCCCTGATGCGCCCATTCTCTCCCTCCCTCCCTCCCTCTCTGTCCTCTCTCTCTCTCTCTCTCTCTCTCTGCCTGTCACTCTCAAATAAAAAAGCAACAAAAGTTAAAAAGAAAACTGACAGCCAACCCTGACAATGTGCCTTAGTGTGAGTTTATTCAGTCCGCCCTAGGAGCCATCCCAGATTCCGTCGCGCCCCCCCCCCCCCCCCCCGGTCTATACACAGGAGACCTCAGGAACCCAAAAGCCAAGTGGGCAGACTGGCAGCAAGTGGCTGGCCTCCATGCCCTGCTGTAGACGTGTGCACTGCAAGATGAGGATGGTGCCCTCCACGGGGAAACGCCGGGATAGGATAAACAACTAGAAAAATAAAATGCCACGGAAGCCTAGAACTGGTGAAAACTGGGTGGCATCTGTGGATTATTGTGCCAGTCTCAGTTGTTACTACAGTTTTAACATAAAGTGTCACCATGGCGGGAGATTGAGGAAAGGGGTCACAGCACTAACTTTAAGCTTCTTGGGAATCTAAATGGGTAAGAAGTGGTGGTGGTGCACACCTTTAACCCTAGTACTCGGGAGGCAGAGGTAGGATCACCGTGAGTTCCAGGCCACTCTGAGACTACACAGTGAATTCCAAGTCAGCCTGGGCTAGAGTGAAACCACACCTCAGGGAGAAAAAAAAAAATAGTCATGGCCGGGCGTGGTGGCGCACACCTTTAATCCCAGCACTCGGGAGGCACAGGTGGGAGGATTGCCTTGAGTTTGAGGCCGCCCTGAGACTACATCAACTGAATTCCATGACAGCCTGGGCTGAGTAAGACCATACCTCAAAAAACAAACAAAATCATGGTATGGGAACTTTCTCTCCTATTTGCTTTTGAAAGGACCATGGAGAAGAAAAGGGGCCTTTCTACAACAAAGCCTTTTTAAAAAATATTTTAGCCTGGACTAGAGTGAAACTCTGCCTCAAAAAAAAAAAAAAAATTATGTAATTTAAGAGAATGAGAATCGGTGCACCAGGGCCTCCAGCTACAGCACATGAACTCCAGACACATGCGCCACCCTGTACATATGGCTTATGTGGGTCCTGGGGAATCAAACCTGGGTCCTCAGGCTGAAGGACTCAGGAACCAGATGGACGCCATGACAGGCTTCAGAGTCCTCAATAGGTCTAGGTTTGTTTCCTGGCAAGGTGTAAGTTTTTATTTTCTGGTAAGGGTGGGTTTAACAGTTACTGGAAACTGATCACGCCATACATTCCTATAGTCATAGATAAGTTCAATTCCCCTAGCCCCAGCCCGCCAAAATCCTAAGCCAATCAGAAGAGTACAAGTGCAGTTACTGTTTAAATCAACCAATCATGTACCCATCCCCTTCTTCTATGTTCAAATCCCTGTAAGAACCCTGCCCTCCCGCTACTCTGGGGGTCTCTTGTCCTGATCCACTGCCTTGGTGAAGTCAAGAGACCGATGTTAAGCCCGAAATAAAGCTCCTTGCCCTTGCATACGTGTTTGGTTCTCCTTGGTGGTTACTGGGGGTGCCGAGAGCTGGGCATAACAAGGCTTCTAAGGGAAACTCCTTAACTGCTAAACCATCTCTTCAGCACCCCCCCCCCCCCCGCCTGCCCTTTTTTTTTGAGATAGTCTCATTAGCGCCACCTGGCTTCCAAGTTAACACCTCGTCAAAGATGACGTTCTGCCTCCACTTCGCAGGTGCTGGGGTTACAGGTGTGTGCCAGCACACCTGGTTTATACAGTGCTGGGGATTGAACCCAGGCCTTTACTGTGCTAGGCAAAGCGCTGTACCACTGAGCCAACACTCCCCTGCCCCCAGTCCCCAACAGAGCCGTTCTACATTTCTGTCCTCGTGCACTTAAGGGCCGTGTGCAGAGGTCAGAGGAACTTGTGAAACAGGCCGGCGGCCGCTGGTGCCCCCTGCCCAGCACTGCAATCACTCACACGTGCCCGGGAGAACTCCTCGCTGTGTTGTGTGAGCACGAAAGGGTTCGAGGGAACAGACGGTCGAGGAATGAAAGCCCGGCACACGGGGCAGCAGAGGAGGAGCCCTGAGCGCACTAACCTCATCTTACCCCACCCTTCCAATGTCAAGTGGCTGGCACAGGTTCAGTGTTTCCAAAATGGGACCAGAAGTGCTTCAGGGTTTTTTGTTGTTGTTGTTGTTGTTTGTTTGTTTTGATTTTGGGATGTTTGCATATGCAAAATGAGATAAAAGTCCACAAATGCTTTAACTACACCTGTACACACAGCTTGAAGGTCATTCATACATGAAATGGGCTTGCCTTTTTTTGTTTTGTTTTGTTTTTCCAGGTGGGTTCTCACTCTAGTCCAGGCTGACCTGGAATTCACTTATGTAGTCTCAGGCTGGCCTCGAACTCACGGCGGGCGATCCTCCCACCTCTGCCTCCCCAGTGCTGGGATTAAAGGCGTTACACCACCACGCCCGGCCCTAATTGTGCTTGCATTTTTGAGTGTCATCTGTCACCCGCTGCTGTCTTCCTTGTTCTTGGAAACCTCCTAAAGCCACCCAGCCCTGATTTTCTAGGTGCCTGGGCTGAGCCACCTATCCTTAGTCGGAATTAATCAAATGATGGGGAAATAAAAATAGGCAGCCTGGCTGGGCGTGGTGCCACACGCCTTTAATGCCAGCACTAGGGAGGCAGAGATAGGAGGAGGGCTGTGAGTTCGAGGCCACCCTGAGACTACATAGTGAATTCCAGGTGAGCCTAGGCTATAGCGAGACCCTACCTTGGAGGGGGGAAAAAAAAAGGCAACCTGGGAGACAGCACCATTGAGATGAGGTCACCAGGCTTTCTCCCGAGAGTGACAGGCCCCGGCTTTGCCTGCACAGTCCGTTTTCACGTGGCCTAATGTTTGCTGCGCCTGAGTAATGTCATCACCAGGATCATTAGCAAGGATGCTGGTCACGTCCTGACATTTTCATTTAGAAGACGAATTAATTCTGAACTGAGCCAAGAATTCCCATGGTGGGGAATTGTAACCTCAACCTAGGAGGCCAGCCCCTGTTCTGGGGCAGGTGAGCCCAACTCACACCTAACTTGAGTCGCCCCAGACCCCTGGTGGTCTCGGTTAGTTAGTGACATCACCGTTCTCTGCGTAAGTGATTGTGATTTCGAATTGGGAGGAAATCGCCTAGGGCTGCATTTGTCAGCCCAGATCCCCGTCGTGTTAAGTGACACATGGCTATGCTGGCTACAACGGAAAGGGCCCAGTGAACGGTTGGAGCTGCGGGTAGGAACCCCCTGGCCCCAGGGGGAGGTTCTGCTCATGGTGGGTGGAGGGGAGTTTGTCCCGCACGGCAAAGAGTTGAGAAAGCTCTTGGGCTCTGCCCCCTTGTTGTGAGGGGTGGGGAGGGCAGCCTCTAGGGGCCATGACTGAGATCAGCCATCCCTGTGTCGGAGGTTCCCAGAAAGCTGTCCCCCTCCAAAGCACAGTGACGGTGTTTGTCCTGGAAGTCACTAGCAGCGCGACAGATTGTCAGGAAAGCCTGCAGGTGGCTCTATTAAATAAGGCTGCCGCTGTTCCTAGTCAACAAAGCTCAAGTGGTTTCCATGGAAACTCACGGTAAGACAGATACGCCTTTCCCCCTCTTATATTAAATCATAGTAGTCAATTACATTTCTTATTAAACATTACCAAATTTAAATACAGGGACTTGTTTGAGAGGGCGCTCGGGAAGCCAGAGATGTGGCTATTCGCGCTGATGAGAGCCTTGGAGAACAGCAGTTTGTTTTCTTGTTTTTTAAAATAATTTTTATTTTATTTATTTGTAATAATTTTTATTTTATTTATTTTTATTTTATTTATTTATTTGTAATAATTTTTATTTTATTTATTTTTATTATTTTTATTTTATTTATTTGTAATAATTTTTATTTTATTTTATTTATTTTTATTTTATTTTATTTATTTGTAATAATTTTTATTTTTATTATTTTTATTATTTTTATTTTATTTATTTATTTGTAATAATTTTTATTTTATTTTATTTACTTTGGAAGCAGAGAGAGAGAAGAGAAACAGAGATAGAGGAGACAGATAAAGAGAAGAGAGACAGACACAGACAGAATGGGCGCACCAGTGGCCTCCAGCCACTGCAAATGAACTCCAGACACATGCGCCCCCTTATGCATCTGGCTTACGTGGGTGCTGGAAAGTCGAACCAGGATCCTTTGTCTTTGCGGGCAAGTGCCTTAACTGCTAAGTCATCTCTCCAGCCCCCTTTTAATATTTTTATTATTTTATTTATTTATTTGCAAACAAAGAGAAGAGAGACAGAGAACGGGCGGAACAGGGCCTCTAGCCACTGCGCACAAACTCCAGACACATAGGCCACCTTGAGCATCTGGCTTACGCGGGTCCTGGGGAATCGAACCTGGATACTTTGGCTTCTCAGACACCTTAACCGCTAAGCCATTATCTGTCCAGCCCGAGAAGAGCAGTTTTGCCTGTGTATCTGCTCTGTGCCACTCACGCCACAGTGCAGGGGACGCACATTAATGGAGTACGCGGGACCAGACGGGCGGGGTGGCCTCCAACACGCGCCAGCCCGAGACACTGGGCACAGCCCTGATTTGAAACTCCTATCTTCTCCCTTCCCTCCTCACCTCCACCATCCTTGTTGCCTCTCTTCCTCCTCTTTTTTTTTTTTTTTTTGGCTGATTTTGTCTTGCAAAGTGTAATATAAAGCCCACACATCTCTGTGTCTTTGTGTATATTCAAAGCATATGCCCAGGTAACCAGCAGCCACGGGAAGGCGGGACGTTCCCGGCACTTAGAACCAGACCGTGTGACCCTCGGGCCTCGCAGTGACCTCGACGCGGACACTCCCATAGAGGTGACCGCAGCGCAGCCTGGTTTTGCCTTCGAGTGACTGGAACCCCCACCTGCCCCCGTTAAGTCTCTGTGACCCTGCGCTTCCCTCCCTTGGGTCTGAGCAGTGCAGCAGCCGGTCCACCTGTTTACTAATCCCCGGGCAGGCAGCTGCCCTGTCCCCATGGAGGGCGCAGTTTACCTCCTCTAGGTACAGTGTGGTCAGCCTGTCACCCTGGACACCCCACTGTGCCCTTGTTCACAGTCACTTCACTGGGCCTCCCCAGCCCTGAGGGCGTTCCTTCTCCCTGCCCGCTGCCCATGGCTCCCGGGCCCTCACCACGCACGACAATTCCACAGCCTGGAGTCTTTTCCTTCTCCAGTCTGTCTTCGAGCCTGGCATCACAGGCTCAAAGAGCTGGTGATGATCGCGAACATCTGCTACTGCCCACCAATCAGAGAGAGAGAGAGCGCTGCCCTCGGCCACTATGGAAGCTTCCAGAGCATGCCTGAGCCGTGTCTCCCCGCTCTCTGCTTTTCACAGCCCAGGGTACATGCTGTCCCTCAGGCCATGTGCAATTTAAATGCTCTGCCCTCACCTTCAGGGGCCCTGGAGACCTGCAATCGCCCTGCTATTGCTTATCAATCCCTGAACTGTGGGGGTGGCGGGAGAGTTGCCTTTCTGAGCCCCGCACAGAACCCCGTGCAGCGAGCGCATTACAATGGCGTTGCAGGTCAGGTTCGCATTGCTGGCGGCAACCACCCGACCAAGAGCAGCTTGTGGGAGGAAAAAGAAGGGGTATTTTGGCTTACAGCCTCAAGGGGAAGCTCCATCATGGCAGGGGAAAACAATGACATGAGCAAAGGGTGGACATCACCCCCTAGCTAACATCAGGTGGCCAACAGGAACAGGAGAGTGTGCCAAACACTGGCAAGGGGAAACTGGCTATAACACCCATAAGCCCGCCCCCAACAATACACTGTCTCCAGGAGGCATTAATTCCCAAATTGCCATCAGCTGGGAACCTAGCATCATAACACCTAAGTTTATGGGGGAACACCTGAATCAAACCACTACATTCCGCCCTTGGCCCCCATAAACTGATAACCATCCATGATGTAAAACGCAATGCATTCATCCAACTTTAAAAGTCCCCATAGTTTTTAATCAATCCCAATGATGTTCAAACGTCCCCATAGTCCAAGATCTTTTAACTGAGCCATAATACCAAAATATCACCTCAAACAAAACCATAATGGCACAGAATAAACATTCACTGCAAAAGATAGCACTGGGTATAGCAAAGAAATAGTCAACCAATACAAGATTTAAAACAACCAGGGCAGGGCTGAGCGTGGTAGCAGACCTCTTTAATCCCAGCACTTTGGGAGGCTGAGGTAGGAAGATTATTATGAGTTTGAGGCTAGCCTGAGACTACATACTGAATTCCAGGTCAACCTGGGCTAGAGCGAAACCCTACTTTGAAGAAAAAAGCAAACAAAAACAACAACAACAACAACAACAACCACCACCAAGACAAGCATTAAACTCTGTAGCTCAAAATCCAATAACTAGCCAGTGACAAATCTCCAAATCCGATAACCCTAACCAGCAACAAGTCTCTGGAGTTCCAGTTCTGCCCCTCCAGCTAGGCTACTCACAGTTTTGGAAAACTTCATCCAGGGCCGGCAGCTCTCCTTAGCAGCCACCTCGTGGTCCCCGCATCTCCACTGGGTCTCCACTGCAATCCACGGTTCATCCTCGCGGCTCCATCGGGTCTCCACACAGGTAATCCAACAAGCCTGCTTCACAATGTCCACGGCCATTTCCAAAACACAAGACCGTGTTGCACATTCAATGACCCTGTCTTTCCTTCGCTTTAGCACTCAGGACCCTTCCAAAGACTGCATTCTTCCCGGTGTCCCAGTGCAGGTCAGCTGGCCCAAGCTCAATGGTTGTAATCTCTCATACAATTGCAGCCGAACAGGCAGGATTTTCAGCCCAAAGATTTCATTTCTGTGCCATAGCCCTCTGCTCACACCAGTCCATTTCTACACAATGCAACACTGCACAAGTTCTCAGGACACGAGCGTAATAGCAAGCTTCTCACATAAACTGCTAGCCCAGTCCAGGTAAAGCTCTTTCTCACCCTCATAAGCCAAACCTCACAGTCCATAGTTCTGCATTCAGGTCTTTCAACTCTGACCAGAATAGTCCATCAGGCTGTACTTACAGCACTGCAAGGCATCTCTTAGGCCGAGGTTTCAAATCCTTCTACATTCCTCTTGAAAATCAGCTCCAAAAGGCTAAAAGCCACACACTCAGGTTTCTAACAGCAACGATCCCACTTCTCAATGTCAACTTTACTGTTACAGTCAGGTTCACATTGCCGGCAGAAAACACCCAAGAACAGCTTGGGGGCCGGAGGGGGGGGGTTGCAAGAAGGATTTAATTCGGCTTACAGACTTGAGGGGAAGCTCCATGGTGGCAGGGAAAACAATGACACGAGCAGAGTGTGGACATCACCTCCTGGCTGACATCAGATGAACAGAAAAGAGCGTACTAAACACTGGCAAGGGGAAACTGGCTCTAACACCCATAAGCCCGCCCCCAACAACACACTGCCTCCACGAGGCGTTAATTCCCAAATCTCCATCAGCTGGGAACCTAGCATTCAGAACGCCTAAGTTTATGGGAGACACCTGAATCAAACCACCACAAACAGTGTGCCCTTTAAAGGGCAGGGGGTTTTTTATTTTATTTTATTTTTAATTGACGACTTCTATACTTACAGACAATAAACCGTGATAATTCCTTCCCCCACCTTCCCCTCCACAAATCCACTCTCCATCATATCCCCTCCCTCTCTTCATTAGTCTCTCTTTAATTTTCATGTCATCGTCATTTTCTCCTATTCTGAGGGTCTTGTGAAGATAGTGGCAGACACTGTGAGGTCATGGATATCGAGGCCAATTTCTACCTGGGCAGTTGCGTTGTACGCAGTCTCACCCTTCCTTCGGCTCTTACATTCTTTCCGCCACCTCTTCCACGAGGGACCCTGAGCCTTGGAAGGTGTGACAGAGATATCTCAGTACTGAGCACTCCTCCGTCAGTTCTTTCAAGAGCACTGTTGGTGGGCAAGGAACAAGTCAGATGAAGTCAGGGTGCCTACCTTCAGGTAACCCCATACCTGCTCACGGAAAACCTGCAGGAAAGGACACGCAGGACCCCACAAGAGAAGTGCAGAAAACTTGTGGGGAGCTAGAGAAAGCCCAGGGAGCCGGGGGGGGGGGAACACAGAGAGAGCCCAGCTTCAAGCTTCAAGACATAAGCTGGCAGGCAAGCCAGAGGCAAGACCATCTTCTGAGTGGTGTCAGACTACCCCTGCTTTTTGTTTTGTTAAGCTTTATTTATTTATTTATTTATTTGAGAGAGAGACAGAGACAGACAGACAGAGAGAATGGGCGTGCCAGGGCCTCCAGCCACTACAAACGAACTCCAGACACATACACTACCTTGTGCATCTATCTGGCTTATGTGGGTCCTGGGGAATCGAACCTGGGTCCTTTGGCTTTGCAGGCAAGCACCTTAACCACTGAGCCATCCCTCCAGCCCCTACCCCTGCTTTTTGTTTTGTTTTTGTTTTTCAAGGTAGGGTCTCTCACTCTAGCCCAGGCTGACCTGGAATTCACTCTGTAGTCTCAGGGTGGACTCGAACTCACGGCGATCCTCCTACCTCGGCTTCCTGGGTGCTGGGATTAAAGGCGTGCACTTGTAGCCAGACTTCAGACCAAACTGAGGTTCCTCTGGGCCCAGAACACCACCCTCTCCCCAGCACCCAGACCATAAAGGCTCAGAATGAGCAGGTCACAGCCCATAAAAGCACAGTGCACTCCTTGCTGACCTCAAAAGGCTCCCCCAGCCTGCTCTAGAGGTCACCAAACATGCCAGGGCCACCTCAGTTATTCTTTTAATTAATTAATTATTATTAAATATTTTAATTTTATTTATTTTACCCAGAAGGAGGGAGAGAGAGAGAATGGGCGCGCCAGGGCCTCCAGCCACTGCAAACGAACTCCAGATGCGAGCGCCCCCTTGTGCACCTGGTTTACCTGGGTCCTGGGGAATCGAACCTCGATCCTTTGGCTTTGCAGGTAAATGGCCTTAACCACTGAGCCATCCCTCCAGCTTCCACCACCCCCCCCTTTTTTTTTTTTTGGTTTTTCAATATAGGGTCACATACTAGCTAGGCTGAACTGGAATTCACTATGTAGTCTCAGAGTGACCTTAAATTCTTGGTGATCCTCCTACCTTTGCCTCCTCAGTGCTGGGATCAAAGGCATGTGCCACCACACCCGGCCTTAACATATTTTTTTTAAATTTTATTTATTTATTTGAGAGACAGCCAGAGAGAGAGAGAGAGAGAGAGAGAGAAAATGGGCACGCCAGGACCTCCGGCCACTGCAAATGAACTCCACAAGCATGCGCCACCTTGTGTAGCTGGCTTACGTGGGTCCTGGGAAATCGAACCTAGGTCCTTTGGCTTGGCAGGCAAGCGCCTTAACCACTAAGCATTCCCTCCAGCCCATCAGCTATTCTAGAACTTAGCCCCTCCTGCCACATGCATGGCCTGTTTCTGTGGCCAGGATCCCCCTAATGCTCAGTGACCAGGTCCTGAGGGAGAAAGCTGTGGGCATCTGGGCATGCCCACGAGTGAAGTTAGAAAAATGATTTCCAAAAGGCTGCTTCAGGAGGAGAAACGGGGCTGAGGAGATGCTCAGCAGTTAAAGGTGCTGGACAGGTGTTCGTTTGCAGTGCTAAGAACCTCTGGCACACCCATACACACGCACATACACATGCAAATAAATAAATAAGTTTTTTAAAGAGGAGCAACAGGAACAGCCACCAAACATAAACAAAGGCTTCTCTGTACGATTCCGCTTTAATTAGAATGACAGCTCATTGAAAGTAATTTAATGCTGGTTCATGAAAGGTTAATAGGATTCATGTTTTGGAGCTGTTGAATGAAACGCAGACTTAGGCAGAAACACAAATCTAACCTTTATTCTTTATAATTATCTGGTCAGAATAATTTCCTGGGGGGCAGGTTTAGTCTCAAGACGGTTCTAATTAAACGCTAGTGAGCTCAGTCAGCTGCAACTCAATGATCGAATGAATCTGCCATATAACGTGGGGGGGGGGGGGATGACCTTGGCTGGAGAGGAGGTGGGAGAGATGGGGTAGAGCCCTCAGGGGGAAATGGATTCTGAACATCCGGTCTCCAGTGGTACTGCACTTACAACAACCACGGAGCCTCCTTCCTGGCTCAGAGCTCCGCTCTGACCTCTCATACTGTCTCCAGCCCGTTCACTTACATTCATAGTCTCATTCTCTCCTCTCCTTTTGCACCCCGACCCCCCCGCCCCACTTTCCCTGACCATGCTGAGCTCTGCCTATTCCCACAAGCTTTGCCCTCACTGGGAAGCAAGAGCACCTTTTCCTCCATCAGGTCACGTCTGGAGTGAGCAGAGATTCCTATCTGGCTAGTGCATGCTGGGCTGTGACAGATGTCAGTGGCCATGGAAGAGGTCAGGGTTAGGGAAGGGCATGATGTCCCAGGCAGGCTGTTCAGAACATGAAGGGGAAGGGTGTTATCTATAGAGTGGTGCCTGGCGTGGTGGCGCACGCCTTTAATCCCAGCACTCGGGAGGCAGAGGTAGGAGGATCGCCGTGAGTTCGAGGCCACCCTGAGACTACATAGTGAATTCCGGGTCAGCCTGGGCTAGAATGAGACCCTACCACGAAAAACCAAAAAATAATAATAATTTATTTTAAAAAAAAAAAAAAGAATGCAGGCTGGAGAGATGGCTTAGAGGCTAAGGCATTTGCCTGCAAAGCCAAAGGACCCAGGTTCAGTTCCCCAGTACCCACTTAAGTCAGATACACATGGTGGTGTATGCATCTGGGGTTTGTTTGTAGTGGCTACAGGCCCTGGCACACCCATTCTCTGTCTTTTTCATCTCTCTCAAATAAATAAATATTAAAAATCGCCAGGTATGGTGGCACCTGCCTTTAATCCCAGCATTTGGGAGGCTTAGGTAGGAGTACTGCTATGAGTTCAAGGCTACCTTGAGACTACATAGTGAATTCCAAGTCAGCCTGGGCTAGAGTAAGATCCTACCTACCTCAAAAAAAAAAAAAAAAAAAAAAAAAAAAGTCTTGAATGAACTATGCATTACAAGCACAAGGCACAGGTTTCTTATAATACATAAGGCAGCCGGGCGTGGTGGTGCACACCTTTAATCCAGCACTCAGGAGGCAGAGGTAGGAGGACTGCCGTGAGTTCGAGGCCATCCTGAGAATACAGAGTTAATTCTAGGTTAGCCTGAGCTAGAGTGAGACCTTACCTTGATCCTCCCCCTCCAAAAAAAAGAACACATATGGCAATCCACAATATGCCATTAGATTCCTATTACCTGACTGTGAGAAAGCATTTTGTAAGGATTACCTGGTGACTAATTAAAAAGAATCAAGACTCGGGTTAGGATACTGAAATGTTCCATACCTGTTCTGCAAGATCACTTAATTGAAACGAATGTCAGACTTAAAAATTTTTTATTCATCATTTATTCCACAACCAAATAAGTCATAATTTAAAATTGTAACATTTTTACAAGGTAAAGGAGAATTACATTAACAAAACAGACAGCAGCACTAAACAGGTGTTTCTCTGTTCCCATGACGGAAAATGCATGGCTTTACACACAACATTTCACCACGATCTGGGGCGAGGCAAACGACCCTGTGAAACCAACCGCCAGTGACGAGAGGTGAGCTGCAGACTTCCTCCTGTCACTTACCGCAGGATGGAAACACCCGCAATGCGACTGACTCAAACCTCTCGTCTCACACGCCTCGCCTTGGCTTTTGTCTTGCTTCCTCCATCCCATCCGAATCCAGAAAGGCATCTGTACTTACAAACACAATTTCACGTCCCTGAGGACTGAGCACAGGCTGGCGTTGATGAGCCTGTGAGCAACCTTATCCCGAGCCTCCAGGGAAATCAGAGCCCAGCACAGAGCACGGCACCATTTCTTTAGACAACAGTTTAACTGTCAACTGAGCTCTGACACCTGACAGGCCATATGCATTTCATACTCAAACCAAAATACTGTCATTATTTCATTTCCTTTGTTTTGTACGAATGTTGAGTAGACCATCCAAGTGGAAAAAAACAAACAAACAAAAAAACCCAAAAACCAGAAACAATGAAAACTGAATGTTCAAAGTGTTTAGGTCAAAAAGCAAAGCAGTCCTTTGCAGTCGGGCTCATTTGTTTCTGGGCTGGGAGGCCATGTAGAGGGCGACCAGGCAGTAGATGGTCCCGCCCAGAGTCAGCGCCATGGTGGTCCGGTAAAGCATCTGGTCAGGCAAGCCTCGTTTCAGGTGGATGGGCACACCGTCTGATTTCTTAAAAGCAAGAACCAACAAGGAATTGGTTGATTAAAAAATGACTTTACAATAGACTAAAAAGAATAAATCTTCCCACTGTGAAATTAATTCAAACACAAAGCAGTGGAAAATCCCTAATGCACCACACTGCCGACAAATCCTGGTCTACTTTCTCTTTAAGAGCAGCTGAAGCCTGTAAACAGAGGCTTTCTGTGTCACGCGTCTGAGGCGTCTATCATCGTATGACTTAGCCAGCAAAGGAGCACTGGGCTCCCGTGAGCACGCGCAGCAGACACAAGCAGCCGAGGACGTCTGCCCTTAGACAGAGGCCAGCGACGCCACCCAGCTACTCCGCCAAAGCCCCTTCCTTCCAGCCTCTGCGTCTAGTAATCAGAGTCCACAGGAGAGTAGAGGTTGCCAAGGCCCTCCACACTCTAATGGTATCTTGAATCTTACTCATTAGATTAAAAGAATTATACTGACCAACACAAAAGTGCTCTATCCTCAGCATGGACCCAAATCTGGACTGTTTTTTGTTTTTTTGTTTTTTTGAGGTAGGGTCTCAACCAAGCCTAGGCTGACCTGGAATGCACGCTGGCCCTGAACTCACAGTGATCCCCCTACCTCTGCCCTGAGTGCTGGGATTAAAGGTGTGCGCCACCACGCCTGGCAGGTCTGAACATTTTCAAGGGGCCCTGGCCCTGAAGCAGTACTTGTAGCTCTGGGCACCTGACATAGTCAGGCCACTAGTTCTCAGCTATCTACACAGACTACTGATGATGTTAACATTTTCAATTCGGGATTCTCTGTTGATCAGCAAATCCAAGGACTCCCATACTCCAACAACTCTGAATTTTAATACCGAGCTAGGAAAAAATAAACAAAACAGGAAAAAGCTTGTCAAAGTCATGGCGTGTGTCACAAGCACAAACCTAGCCTAGATGACACAGTGTCATGACGTGCCATTGCTCCCCCCACGCAGCAGATCTCTTAGAGCTGTGAACCTCGCGTGTAATTAGAAACCCGTGCGGGGGGGGGGGGGGGGACGGACACGACTGGCACAGAGGAAAAGCGCTTGCCTGCAAAGCCTAATGACCCAAGTTTAACTCCCCAGGACCCACATAAAGCCAGAGGCACAAAGTGGCACAAGAGTATGGAACTCATTTGCAGTGGCTGGAGGCCCTGGCATGTTCATTCTCTTTTTCTCTCTTAGATACATGTATGAAAATTCAATAAAAGCCGAAAATGGTGGCATACACCTTTAATCTCAGCATTTGGGAGGCAGAGGTAAGAGAAGAGCTGTGAGTTCGAGGCCACCCTGAGAGTACAAAGTGAATTCCAGGTCAGCCTAGGCTGAAGAGAGACTCTACCTCAAAACACCAAAAAGAAAAACTGAGTGAGAAAGTTTGGAAAAAGAAAGCCTGTGCTGCTGAACGGTGCCGAGGACATTAGCCAGCCTTCCCTCAGCCACCGTGTCTACCTACGTATGAAAAGCTCTGCTCTCTACAGCTCGAACTGTAACCAAGCCTTTCCTATCTACTGAAGGAGACTGGGCAACAAGCTGAAACGGCGGCTGTGTCCCAGGCGCTGGCCCGGCGTCTCCCCTCACCTGGAAGAACTTCTGCAGCTCTGGGACTTTGTTCTTCCCGGCATAGTCATATGGAGTCACGCTGGAGGTCAACTTAGTCGGCGTCGCAAATATGATGGGCGGTGCTTCTGCGGAGACCACAGGCTTTAAACCCTGCGGGGAAAGAAAACAGCAAGCTGAAGGCATGTCTGGCCATCTGAGTTTGAGTGTACCTGTCAAAGCAGGCGGTCTGGAAGAGTGGAGGCAGCCATGACACATCCAAGGGACAGGAAAAAGACTCGAGACCCTGCACGATGAGGCCTTTAGTTGGTCCTCAAACTTTTTTAAAAAATTATTTTTATTGATTTGAGAGAGAATGGGTGCGCCAGGGCCTCCAGCCATTGCAAACCAACACCAGACGCATATGCCACCTTGTACATCTGGCTTACGTGGGTCCTGAGGAATTAAACTGAGGTCATTTGACTTTGCAGGCAAGTGCCTTAACCTCCAAAATCTTTTTTTTTTTTTTTTTTTTTTTGGTTTTTCGAGATAGGGTCTCACTCTAGCTCAGGCTGACCTGGAATTCACTATGTAATCTCAGGCTGGCCTCCAACTCACAGCCATCCTCCTACCTCTGTCTCCCAAGTGCTGGGATTAAAGGTGTGCGCCCCACATCCAGCTGGTCCTCAAACTTTTGATGAGACAACCTAATCTGTTTCCCCAGTGCAAACCCTGGTGAGCACCCCGCCAGTATGATGGAAGGGACAGCAAAGGTCCAATGGGAGCATCCACAGGTGCCTACTGGATCTACTGCTCATCAAATCAGCAAAAAACACTCACCATCCGAATCAACGTCTAGTGAGAGACCTGGATACAGCAGTTCTCCTCTGCCTGAATGAACAGAATGTCTCACACCAGAGTGGATTTTGGAAACTTCTACAAGCACAGTACAGAACCCTCAATCTGGAAGAGCTCCTAAGGGGACTGTGTGTGGACTTTGTCTATCAGATGAGAAAACAAAAACCAAAAAAACCTGTACAGTAACTGAGCTTCCACACATTAATAAACTCTTAAAGCGCGCACACACACAGCACCCGTAAGGGAAGGAGTACAAATCCAGGCTACGACATGGCTAACTCTTGAAAACATCATGCCTGATACGAGAAACCCGGTGCAGGCCGCGCTGTGCCTCCACCGACACGTGCTCATGGCAAACTCCAGATGCCGAGCAGAGTCACGGCTGTCAGAAGCAGGGCTGCGGGGAAAGGATGCTGGCTGAGGAGGACAGGTTTCTTTCCAGTCACGCAACTGCTCTAAAATTAACATTAACTACGGTAGTACCGGCTAGCTGTGCGCAGTGGCACATGCCCATAATCCCAGCATTTAGGAAGCTTGCTATGTAGCCCAGACTGGCCTCAAACTCCTGGACTCTCACAGTTCTCTGGCCTCAGCCTTCTAAGCAGTTGGGACTACATGTGCAAGCCACCACCAGCTTACCACCACTTAATTATACACTTTAAAAGACTAAATTGGGGCTGCAGAGATGGCTCAGCAGTTAAGACGCTTGCCTGCAAAGCCTAAGAACCCAGGTTCGATTCCCCAGTATCCACATAAAGCCAGATGCACAAGGAGGCCCATGCTTCTGGAGTTCACTTGCTGTGGCTGGAGACTCTGGTGTGCTCATATTCTATCAATAAGGCTGATTTTCTTACTTTGTAAAGAACTAAGGAGAGGCTGGGGATGTAGGTCAGCAGTGTGCACAGGTCTTGCTTGGTTCCACCTGACTTTCTATATGCAAGAGTAAGGCTACACAGTGAGAGACATCCAGATGGTTCTCCAGAAAACCGTGCAGACTAAAGGAGCTGAGAGTTACAAACCAGAAAAATTAGGAAAAATATTTTAAGCTGGAAAGCAGAGTTCAAACCTAACCAGCTTTGTTTTACAGATAAAAAGGAAATCTCACTGGGCATGGTGGCGCACGCCTTTAAACCCAGCACTTGGGAAGCAGAGGTAGAAGGATAGCCTTGACTTCGAGGCCACCCTGAGACCACAGAGTGAATTCCACGTCAGCCTGAGCTAGAGTGAGACCCTACCTTGAACCCCGCCCCCCAAAAAGGAAATCTCTTGCTCAAATGAATAGTCCTTATTCCTATTTCTCAAAGAAATCTAGATTTACCTATAAGTGACAAGAACCATTCTAAATATCAGACGTTTAAAACACCAACACCAGTGAGCACGAGATGAACTCCGACAACCTATAAGCAGTGCTTCACGCAGCTCACTCACCAGCAGCACTCGGCTTCTGAAGAGCAGACTGAACCAGAGCAAATCCCTTTACTGTGCCTACTCCAGTAGTCTGGGCCTAGAACTGTGAGCTTTAAGGATGTCCCTTACCATCCTGGTCAATGACAAGGCCATTCTTCCGGGGACTCAGGCTGAAAACCTTGGAGTTATCGACCTCATTCACACCCTGCAAATCCTTTTGGATGGATCTTCAAAATATCCTTGCTCTCCGACTCCTCTGCATCTATCCCACCTATACACACTCCAGTCCACGCCTCTGGATTTCTCCAAGGTCCCCTAACTGGTCTCTGCTTCCACACTTACTGCCCTATAGTTTACTTTGTGGCTGTTAAAACCGGATGTCACCACTCAGTTAAAACCTCCTAGAGACCGCCCAGGCTCACCAACAGAACCCAAAGTTCTTACGACTTCCCAGGCTCCAAAGGTGCACCTACCTACTCTTCCCGCTCTTCTTCCGGCGGCCCCTTCCTTCTCTCCGCCCAGAGCCCGTAAGCCTGCCAGCTCCAGGCCCGTCCCCTGTGCCTAGAAAGCTCCTCCTCCAGACACCTGCACGGCTGTTCTCCCTCTCTTCAGATCTTTCCCCACAAGTGAACTTCTCACCAAGACTTTTCCTAACCACCCCTTTGTTTTTGTTTGCTTGTCTGAAACAAGCTCTCATCTATCCCAGGCTAACTGTGGAACTTCTGACCCTCTGCCTCCACCTCCCAAGTACTGGATTTACAGACATGTGCCACCACATTTGGCTCTAACCTTTTTGAAAACTGCATGTCCTCTGGGTGGCGGCTTAAATGGAAATGTCCCCCATAGCCTCAGGTATTTTTTAAAGTTTATTTATTTGAGAGAGAGAGAAAATGTGAATGAATGAATGAATGGGTGTACCAGGACCTCCAGCCATTGCAAAGGAACAAACTCCAGACACATGGGCCACCTTGTGCACCTGGCTTACACTGGGGAATCAAACCTGGATCCTTTGGCTTTGTAAGCAAGTGTCTTAAGCGCTAAGCCATCTCTCCAGCCCCTCAGGTACTTTCTGCGAAGCTTCCCACTTAGTCTGCAGGGGCAGAGCCCCGCTGGGAGCGCCTCCGACACTGCACCGAGCACTCTGCTGTTCGCTCACCCACTGCTGGGCATGAAGGGAGCCAGCTTCCTCTGCCACGGTGGATCTTCCTTTCACACGGTAAGCCCTGTCCTCCCATAAGCTGATCTGGTCAGGCTGTGCTGTCCAGCAGCAAGAGCGACCTGCAATGTCCGTGAACAACCTGCCCACTGTGCGCATCACACCGCTCTCCTCCGCCTGTTTGCTGGGCCTCCCCCGCTTGCCGCAACGCAAGCCTGGGAACGCAGCACTGGGCAGGTTTCTGTCACTGCTCGTAGTCCCCAAGACTTACAAGAGCAACGTGACACAGAAAGCACATTCTGCAAATACCTGCTGAATGTCTAAGGAAGGATAGAACTTCACCCCAAAACAGACATCATGAACTGAAGTCAAACCACCTGGCACTTGCCTGCAGAACCCCACACCTTCTGCAGCAGAGAACTGAGAGCTGCTGTCAGATTTCACTTTTTACAGAATCCCTTCCTCCAAAAGTAACTGAGGGCCATTCAACCTTGACAACATTTAGTAGTTGAGTTCCTGCCTTGTTTGACTGCAGAGGTGCAGAGGTGTTGGGCCTGGAGTGCAGCCAGAATGCCAGGCACGCTCTGATGCCACACCTCCAGCCTCTAATCGCTCTGAATTCTGTTTGCTTTGTTTTGTTCTGTTACTTGATCCATGTAGCTCAGGCTATCCTCAAACGCCTCAGGAAGGGAAGGATGAGCTTGAACTGCTCATCTTGCCTCTACCTCCCAATGCCTTGCATTACAGATATGTGCCACCACATCTGACTCAATTTATTTCCAAATGTTTTGTGTGAATGAGTGCACACATGCGACACATGCACCACTTTGACTACGGCTTTACATGGGTACTGGGGAATCAAACCTGGGCCAGTAGGCTTTGCAGGCAAGTACCTTTAACTGCTAAGCCAACTCCCTAGTCATTGGCTCAAATTCTTAGAGACAAGTAAGCCTGATTTCCCTTCCATACTGACTCAGTATTTCCTTCTATCTTTTGTTTTGTTTGTTTTCAAGGTAGGGTCTCACTCTAGCCCAGGCTGACCTGGAAATCAGTAAGTAGTCTCAGGGTGGCCTTGAACTCACAATGAACCTCTGCCTCTGAGTACCGGGATTAAAACGTGTGTGCCGCCACCACTCCCAGCTCCTTCTATCTTTCTAAGTTGTTATAAACCTATGAACCCCTTCACTCTGATTTATGACTAGAAACTAGTCCTACATGCAAGCTGGACACCATCATCCTGTCCCTCTGAATTTCAGAATGTCCAAATTACCCTCAAAGCCCACTCAGGAGCTGCTGACGGCCCTGTGGAAACACCACCATCCCCCCATTCCCTGTAACTCTGGATTCCTTCCTCATCTCAGAGGACGCACTCTACACAGCTTCCTGCATCGCACTTCCTGCTCATGGCTCGCAAACTTAAATCCTATCCTCCCAGGACCTTCATGGGTTACCTCTGTCCTCTTCAGCTAGCTCACCTACTCAGTGATCCCCCTGTCCCCTCCCCGTAGTTCCCTACACCTAGAACCACACTGCTATCTTAACCCGAATTGCTGGGTCTAATAGTAAAATGCTGTCCTTGTTAAGAAACTATCAACGGCTCCTGGTTTCTCTCCATCTTCCACTCTTCTTGTGACCTGGTTTTGATTAAAGGCATCCTGGCAGACATGAAGTGCCATCTCATTATGGTCTTGATACTCTTTTTCCTAATAACTAATATGTCAGGCACCTTCTTATGCACAGCTCACTGGCCTCAATTTGTGTGTGGCACGGAACACAGAAGGAAAGTAACACTTCTCGGTCTGCCACTAGAAAATACTCTCCCAACAACTCAGCATTAAGTTGACTTACAGTGTTACCAAAATCAAGAGCACCCAGTTGGAGGGAGGCCTGTCACTCAAACTGAAACTCAGAGTTATATAAAGCCTATTCAATATTGCTTCTTTCAACATAGCTTAAGAACTCTTTAAAAAAAAAAATATTTGCAAGCAGAAAGACAGAGAAGAGAGGGCTAATGAGTGTGTCAGGGCCTCCTGCACATGAACTCCAGACACATGTGGCACCTTGTGCATCCGCTTTACATGGGTACTGGGGAGTCAAACCTGGGTCATTAGTCTTTGCAAGCAAGCACCCTTAACTGCTGAGCCACCTCCCCAGACCAATTTAAGAAATCTGTAATTATGCTGGATGTAGCTCAGTGGTAGAGTATTCACCTAGCATGTGTGAGGCACCGAGTTCAATCCCCAGGACCATAAGAAAAAAAGAAAATTATATCTTTTTTCCCCCCCTGTTTTTTCAACGTAGGGGCTCACTCTGACCTGGAATTCACTATGTAGTCTCAGGGTAGCCTCGAACTCATGGCGACCCTCCTACCTCTGCCTCCAGAGTGCTGGGGTTAAAGACACAGGCCACCAAACCTGGTGAAAATTGAATCTTTGAGTAAGAAGCTCAGATTCTCAGATGAAATACAATTCATGTGGTGTCACACATCTGAAACTGCACGGAGAGGAAATACACCTCACAAGAATCTGCTCTGAGTGCTGGCTGCTAGTTAAAATTGTCCTTTCTAGGCAGCAAAGCTGAGGCGCTAAAACTCTTTTGAAAGAACACCCTCAGGCTGGGGAGGCAGCTCAGTGCGTAAAATGACCACAGCCCAAGAGAGTACCAGAGAGCAATCCCCACAGCCCACCTAAAAGCCAGAAGTTAGCAGAGTATGGTGGTACATGCTTTTAGTCCCAGCACTCCGGAGGCTGGGGTAGGAGGATCACCTTGAGTTTGCGACCAATCTGAGTCTGCAGAGTGAGTTCCAGGTCAGCCTGGGACAGAGTGAGACCTTGCTTCAGACGACAACAAAAAAATTAAGCCGGGCATGGTAGTGCACACCTTTAGTCCCAGCACTAGGGAGGCAGAGGTAGGAGTTTGAGGCCAGCCTGAGGCTACATAGTGAATTCCAGGTCAGCCTGGACTAGAGTGAGAGCCCTACCTCAAGAAACCAAAAATAGTAATAATAATTTAATTAAAAACCCGATGACACAGGTTCAATTCCCCAACACCCACGTAAAGTCAGATGCTGCACAAGGTGGTGCATGTGTCTGGAATTTGTCTGCAGTGGCTCTGGTGTACCCACACTCACTCTCTTTCTGTCTGCCGTCTTTCTTTCTCTCTGAAATAAATAAAGTCCAGAAGCTATGACAGGCTCTGTCATCCCGGTGGAATGGGACGTGGAGACATGAGCGTGTGCACATGCACGCATGCACACACACACTAAAGTTAGTGTGTGTAAATAAGTAAAAGATACCACGAGAAAAGATAAACTGACACCAATACAACGTACATGTAACATGGGAGAACCTCAAAGTATATTGAAAACAACCTTGATACAGAAGAGTGCATATTTTGTAGTTCCACTCACATGAGCTGTCTACGGAGATGGAGCCCAAAGAGGAAACCAGACAGGAACTACTGACAGAGACAGAGTATGAGTGACGTAATGAACGCTCTGCATACTGACAGAAGAGTGGATCACAGCGTAGACACAAGTCAAAACTGATCAAACGTTAGCAACACTTAAGATCCACACACTGAAAACACGCTTTATGGAAGGCGCAATGGGAATGGCTCCTTTCCCACGTGCCCTGTAAGGACATCGGTAAAACTACTGGCAAGTCCTTCTTTACAACTCATTGCCAGTTGGGTTTAGCGGCACCACACTAGCTCCCTTCTAATCGTAGGCTGTTCTTTGGGTAAGTTTTCCTCACCTTCCTCATGTTTCTCTAAGTACATTATGGTCTCCTTCCTGAAGTACTTTCCTGGACAATCTCGCCATCAGCACAGCACCTACTCACCCAGGTCTCTATTACCTGCCACGTTCACAAAACGTGCTGCTACCAGACACGACACAGCACCTTACGGTGAACTCTTAGAAACCCTAATTTTGGGCTGGAGAGATGGCTTAGCGGTTAAGGCACTTGCCGGCGAAGTCTAAGAACTCGTGTTCAAATCTCCAGGTCCCACATAAGCGTGCAATATCCCACAAGGCAGGTGCACACATCTGGAGTTTGTTTGCAGCAGCTGAAGGCCCTGGCACACCCATTCTATCTCAAATAAGTATTTAGAAACCCTAATTTTCCTCCCCCATATCCTTTAACTAAAAAAATAAATTAAAAAAAAAAAGTTGGGCTGAAGAGATGGCCTAGCAGTTAAGGTGCTTGTCTATGAAGCCTAAGGACCAGGTTCAACTCCCCAGAATCCACGTGAGCCAAATGCACATGGTGGTGCACGCGTATGGAGTTCATTTGCAGTGGCTAGAGGCCCTGGCACACCCATTCTCTAACAACTAACTTTTAAAAACTTGCCCTTCCTGTCCTCCTAATGTTGGATTGAAATCATTCTTAAACATCTTCCCCTTCAGCAAGCTGCAGTGTCCCACCAAAGAAGCAACAATAACGGATCACCCTTTATAGCCCACATGGGTCCTTGCTATTCTAGCCAAGGTTTTCCAGCGACATGGGCCACCAACCTCACGCCACTCCAGAGGATCTAAGGAATGAGTGTACTCTCAGACCCAGGTTGTACAGGACAGCTACTACTAACCCAGAGACGACCACCTGCCCCACCAAAAAAAATGCTGTTCACTTGACACACGTCTCATTTAAACTGCTTGAATCAAGCAGAGCTCACTAAAACTAATAGCCAAGGTCACAAAATTAAGGCGGAAAGCCAGTACTTGAGCCCTGATAGCTCATTTGGACAACATGGAGGCCTGAAATTTAAAACTCAAATAGAATCTTTTCAAAAATATTTTATTTTTATTTATTTATTTGAGAGAGAGAGGGGTGGGGATGGGGGAGAATGGGCACACCAGGGTCTCCAGCCGCTGCATATGAACCCCAGATGCATGTGCCACCTTGTGCATCTGCTTTACTTGTGTCCTGGAGAATCAAACCTGGGTCCTTTAGCTTTGCAAGCAAACACCTTAACCTCTAAGCCATCTCTCCAGCCCATTGCATGCCATCTTAATAATCAGGTCATGCAATGGTCCCAGACGGGCCACTTCATAAATACGAAAAGTGTAACTTAGTTGTGTCCGTTCCCATGCTTTCCCGGACATTTGAAGAGATGGGTTATGGTTAAATCTGCCAGCCTACATCGCCGCTCCATGGCAGCCCCACTCTTCAATGCCGTGTCTGGGAGAGGTTTAAACTGTGAAAGACCAGACCTCCAAAACGGAGGCTTTTGGAATAGCCGAACTCTGAGCCCAGTGGGTCACGCTCTGCGCCCTATTTAAGGCATCGAAAGCAAAGATGCTATGGGGCTGGAGAGATGGCTTAGCGGTTAAGGTATTTGCCTGCGAAGCCAAAGGACCCACGAAAGCCCGCTGCACATGGTGGCGCATGCATGTGGAGTTCGTTTGCAGTGGCTGGAGGCCTTGATGCACCCATCCCTTCTTAATCTGCTTATTTCTCTATAATAAATAAAAAGATGTTAAAAAATTCAAAAAGCCGGGCGTGGAGGCGCATGCCTTTAATCCCAGCACAAGGGAGGCAGAGGTAGGAGGATCGCCATGAGTTCGAGGGCAGCTTGAGACTACATAGTGAACTCCAGGTCAGCCTGGGCTAGAGCGAGAGCCTACCTAGAAAAACTGGGGGGGGGGGGGGGGGCGAATCTTCAAAGTTACCAGGTGTGGTGGCGCACGCCTTTAATCCCAGCACTCAGGAGGCAGAGGTAGGAGGATCGCCATGAGTTCGAGGCCAGCCTGAGACTACATAGTGAATTCCAGGTCAGCCTGGGCTAGAGTGAGACCCTACCTCGAAAAACCAAAATAATAGTAACAACAATTTAAAAAAGAGAGAGAGAGAGAGAGAGAGAGAAAGCAAAGACGCCGGAGGTCACCTTGACCTCCTGCAGGGAGGTCACCGCACTGGAGCCGGGGGCGAAGCCCCGCGTGGGGCTGCAGTTACACGGGGGAGGGGAGAAGGGAACCGAAACCGAAACGACCACCCGCAAGCCAGGGCGGCGGAGGGGAGGACGCCAACAAGCACCACGCCGGCAGAAGCCTCCCAGGCACGGGGACACCGCAGACCCGCGGGGCCGGGGTGCTCCGTTTCCCCCGCGCGCACGACGACGCATACCTGCGGGCTGTAGGCTTCGGAAGCCCACGCTCCGGCCAGCTTCTGCGTGAAGCCGCTGAACTTGTAGTACATGTTGGCCCCGCTCGCCCGCGCGACGGCCGCAGAGAAAGGACCCGCGCGACGGCCGCAGAGAAAGGACCCGCGCGCTCCTTCCGGCGGCACAAGGCTCAGCCTAGGACCCCCCCCCCCGCCGCCGGCCTGCGGGCTGCCCGTGCAGCGCCTGACTAAAACATGCCCAGTGCAGCCGGGTCGGGAGCACAGAAGCAGGGGGTTTCAAGACCTAGAGGGAAAGCGCCACGTCTCGGAGAATAGGCAAAGCAAGGGTGTTGGGGTTTGCAAGCAACGCGAGGATCCCGCTGCTCCGCGATTAAATGCAGGCAGTGACAAGACGCCTTAGTAGTAAGTGCGCAAGCGCGCCGCACGCCAAGGCCCGCAGCCGAGGCACCGCTGGGCGGGGCCTGCAGGTGGAGCTTGGAGGTGGAGGCTGTCCCTCTTTTTCTCCCTCCTTCTTTCCCTCCTCTGCTCCCCTCCTCCCTCCGTCTTCTCCTCCCTCACTCACTCCATCCCTACTTCCAGGATCTCATATACCCTTCTGGCCTTGAACCTTTTTTTTGTCATGGACGGCTTAATGCTAGCAGCAAAGGAAACCCCGAGTTTTATAGTCCTGTGCATCTCAGTGAAGGGCCACAGAAAGCAACCCAGCATTTTCTCTGAAGGACACCTAATTATGTCATATATCCCCATGAACAGCAGTGGAATACCACGTAGTCATGGCCCATATTCATATCTTACCTCATTTTTTTGTTAGGGAGCCGGTTGATACCTCATATAGTTGCAAAAGTGCCCTTTCAAAGAGGCTGAGGAGGTGAGCTGGCTCGGTGCATAAAGGTACTTGCTTGCAAAGCATGCTGACTCAGGTCCAATGTCCCAGCACCCATGTGAAGCCAGTGACACAAAATGACACATGTGTCTGAAGTTCATTTTGCAGCAGCAAGAGGCCCTGACATGCCCATACTCACTCACTCAGTAAATAGTTTTGGTTCCCCGCCCCCAAATCCCGAGGTAGGGTCTCATTCTAGCTCATACTGACCTGGAATTTACTAGGTAGTCTCAGGGTAGCCTCACAATCCTCCTACCTCTGACTCCCAAGTGATGGAATTAAAGGCGTGCACCACCATGCCCAGCTCATTTTAAATGACTTTTTAAAAAGTATTTTGGGGATAGGGAGATGGCTCAATAGTTAAATGAGTTTGCTTGCAAAGTCTGTCTGCCTGAGGTTTGATTTCCCCAGTACCCATGTAAAATCCATGAGGTCGACTGCACAAAGAGGCACATACACCTGGAGTTTGTTTACAGTGGCAAGATGCTCTGGTGCACCCATTCCCCACCTTTCTCTCTCATTTAATTTAATGTTTTTAAAATGGTAGGTCCTGGAGAGATGGCTTAGTGGTTGCACTTGCCTGCAAAGCCAAAGGCCCCAGGTTCAGTTCCCCAGGAACCACGTAAGCCAGATGCACACAGTGGTGCATGCATCTGGAGATCTGGAGTTTGTCTGCAGTGGCTAGAGGCCCTGGCACACCCATTCTATCTGTCTCTCTCTCTCAAATAAATAAAAATTACAAAAAAAAAAAATTGTAGCCAGACAACGTAGAACACACCTTTAATCCTAGTACTTGGAAGGCAGAGGTAGGAGGATCGCTGTGAGTTTGAGGCCACCCTGAAACTACAGAGTGAATTCCAGATCAGAATGGGCTACAGCCTACCTCAAAAAAAAATTAATTAATTAATTTAAAAAATTTGTATTTATTAAGCCAGGTGTGGTAGCACATGCCTTTAATCTCAGAGCTCATAAACAGAGGCAGGTGGATCACTGAGTTCAAGGCCAGCCTGGGACTATAGAATATTTCCATGGCAGCCTGGGAAACCTTGAAAAAACAGGGGGTATTCATTTATTTGAGAGAGAGAAAGACACACACACACACACGGGGGGGGGGGTGTACGGGTATGCCAGGGCTTCTTACTACTGCAAACGAACTACAGACACATGCCACTTTATGCATCTGGATTTACATGGTTCTGGAGAATTAAATGCAGGCTGTTAGGCTTTTCATACAAGCGCCTTTAACCATTAAATCATCTCCTCAGCCCCTAAATTTATTTTCTAGATAGTCTTACTCTGTAGTCCTGACTTGCCTAGAATTTACTATGTAAACCAGGCTGTCCTCTGCCTCTCACATGCTGGGATTATAAGTATGTACCACTATGCCCAACGAAAATACCCTTTTCATTCAATAAACACATATTGAACACTGTGCAAGGCACTGTGGACATACCAGTGAGAAAACTGGACCAAGTACCTGCCCCCGTGAGTTCACAGTCTTGTAGGGACTTGTAGACATATAGACAAAGACATATAGTCAAAGA
The DNA here is from genome assembly GCA_036346955.1 of Dipus sagitta. NCBI lineage: Eukaryota > Metazoa > Chordata > Mammalia > Rodentia > Dipodidae > Dipus > Dipus sagitta. Next base: position 12,058,661 of record CM070793.1, on the reverse strand, counting down.
TCCCCAGGACTTGCTGGCCAGCTAGTCTAGCTCAACTGATGAGTTCTAGGTTTGGAGAGAGATAGTTTGAATGCAAAAATGTCCCCCATGCACTTATGTGTTTGAATATTTAATCCCCAGTTGCTGGTGCTATTTGGGAAGGTTCTAGAACCTTTGGGAGGGGGAACCTTTCTGAAGGAAGTGTGTAAATGAGGAACAAGCCTTGAAGTGTTACAGCCCAGCCTCTCTTGCTCTAATTCCTCCTTGCTGACATGAAGACATGACACTGATTTCTCCTGTTGTGCTTCTCCCCAACACCCCACCCCACCATGATGAAACATCCCCTTGAAACTGTTAGATAAAATAAGCCCCTTCCTCCCTTAAGCTGCTTCTGGTCAGGTATTTTTGTCCCAGCAACAAGCAGTTGACTAATACAGGGCCTGTATAAAAAAAATAAGGTGGGGCTAGAGAGATGGCTTAGCAGCTAAGGTGCTTGCCTGCGAAGCCTAAGGACCCATGTTCTACTCTCCAGAACCTGCATAAGCCAGATGCACAAAGCTAAGGCAGGCACAAGGTCACACATGCCCACTAGGTGGTGCAAGCACCTGGACTTTGATTGGAGAGGCTGAGGCCCTGGCATGCCAATTCTCCCTCCCTCTCTCTCTCTCTCTCTCAAAATAAAAAGTAGGAGGGATGGTCTAGTGGATAAGGCATTTGCCTGCAAAGCCAAAGGACCCAGGTTCGGTTCCCCAGGACCCACATAAGCCAGATACACAAGGGGGCGCATGTGTCTGGAGTTCGTTTGCACTGGCTGGAGGCCCTGGCGTGCCCATTCTCTCTCTCTCTCTCTCCCTCTCTCTCTCTCCCTCTCCCTCTCTCCATCCAATAAATAAGTAAATAAAAATAAAATATTTAAAAATAAAAAAATAAGGTGTCCAGAGACTGAGGAAGATACCCAACATCAGCCTTAGACTTCCACAACCATGCACACACATTTGTGCCATTCCCACACAAACATACCACATACAACAGACTTCCTCCAGCATGGCTCAATCTCCTAAGGGTTCTACAGAACAGCCGCATCAGTGGGCAGTCACGTATTCAAACACATAAGTCTATGGGGGTCATTTTACCTTCATACTACCACAAAGAGTACACTAGTTTCTTTTTTATTCTTTTCTTTTCTTCCCAGATAGGGTCTCACTCTAGCCCAGGATGACCTGGAATCTCATTCTGTAGTCCCAGGCTGGCCTCAGACTCACAGAGATCCTCCTACCTCTGCCTCCGAGCAAGTGCTGGGATTAGAGGCGTGAGCCACCACGCCCCTCCATATACTAGTGTCTTACTCTCCCGGGACGAAACAAGGCTTCGCTTAGCTTTATCATCTAGCTATAAATTTTCGCAAGCTAATGATAGGGGCATGTGGACTGCATTTATGAAAGTGTGTGCAAACTGATGGATGATGTGAGAGCGGGTACAGAATTTTCCATAAACACATTCAACCTTCAATATAACCCTAGGAAGTAGGTATCATTATCATCACCATTTTACAGCCCAGAGAAAATGAAGCAATTTTGCCCAGGCAAGTAATTAATGGCGCAGTTAGTCATCGGGCTCAAGACTCTGTGCTCTTAAGCACCGTGTTACAGATAAATAGATATAAATCCATTCTAAGAAGAGGCAGATCAAGGCTGAGCTCTCCAGAGCCAATGGGATACACCGGCGTTGTGGTTCTGACAGATTTAAGCCCCAAATCCCCAAGTATTCGGCACCTCCAATACCCTGGACGGCAAAGCTTTCAGCAGTTCAAGGCAAGTCAGTTCAAATCTGCTGCTCCTACAAAGCCTTGACACCATGCAAAGAAAGAGCAAATTGGTTTTCAGTTCCATTTTCTCCTTGGCTGAATGACTTGAGCCTAGTCATTTCCCCCTTTCAAAACCTCGCTTGTCTCCTCTATGAAAGAATAATTATCATCATATCTTCCCTCACTTGTGGTCTGAGGATCAATCATTCAGGAAGGAAGTTACAAAGCCCACACTAAGTGAAGTTCACGATCTCGCCTTCTGGTCTTTCTTTCACTTTGCCATCCTTCTTGGCTCCATCTGAGAATTTTAATCACCATCAATTTTTCTTGGTTACTCTAATTTAAACTAATGAAATGCTGGAATCCCTCATCCTGAGGAAAACGAATGAACGTGCGAGGAAATACTGGGTGGAAGGAAAGGTCTTCCCTAGAATTTAGATGGAAAATAGAAATTAAATGACTTAGGATAGCTCCTATCTCCATCCCACCATTTTCTGGACATATCTTGGGAGAGAAAGAAGGAGAAAATGTTGCCCCAATTTCTAGCAGCAAGGTATAGCAGCTTCTTGAAGCAGAAAGGTGCCTGTCAACATCGGTTATTTTCTTAGAGGCCCCTGCCATCTGATTTTAGCTCCTGCAAGACATAAATTAAGAATCCTGAAAATGTTACAACAGCCGGGCTGTTCAGTGGGAGATAAAATGTCAGTAGCGGAGTGTGGGTTGGGATGTCACATGGAGTGGCTGATCACGGAAAGATTTTTGTCTCATTTCCCAGATAAAACGCAGCGCACCCTGACAGTACCGAGACACCGTTTCTCTCGTTGGGTAGTTTCCCCACCCTACCCAGCATTCAAAGGCATGATCTTTGCTTTGTCTCCCGATGCCTTCGGGTGGTTGCCAGGATCCTATTCTGATCCTGGGGAAGTGACCAGCTCTCAGAGTGCTAAGAAGCTTGCCAACCGCTGAGTGAATTGTGTGAGTGCCAATGCCGGGCAGAAGGATGGCCCGAGGACGAGAACCATTGCCTCTCCATTTGCGAGAGCTGTGTGCTAACGGCCTCCGGCAGGCTGCTCTGCAAAAGCATTCAGACCACGGGTGGGAAACAAATATAAATTTTTAAATTGAGTTATACTCGACACAGATAGGAACTGCCTCGTGAAATAATTCTTAATCTTTTTGATTCTGTATTTTTTTTGTTTTCTAGAACTGGCTTTTTAAAAATATTTTTATTGGGACTGGAGAGATGGCTTAGCAATTAAGGCACTTGCCTGCCAAGCCAAAGGACCCTGGTTTGATTCCCCAGAACCCACGTAAGCCAGATGGCACAAGAGGGCGCACACATCTGGAGTTCATTTGCAGTGGCTGGAGACTTTGGCACGCCCATTCTCTCTCTCTACCTGCCTATTTCTGTATCTCTCTCTCTCTCTCTCTCTCTCAAATAACTAATTAAAAATATATTTTTTAATTTATTTACTTGAGGGAGAGAGAGAAATAGGCACAGAGAAAGGGAGTAGGGAGAGGGAGAATGGGCACGCCAGGGCCTCCAGCCACTGCAAATTAACTCCAGGCTCATGTGCCACCTTGTGCATCTGGCTTTATGTGGGTACTGGGGAATCAAACCTGGGTCCTTTGGCTTGGCAGGCAAGCACCATAACCACTGAGTCATCTCTGCAGCCCTAGAATCAGCTTTTGAAGAACTGACACTTCATGGGACAGGCAGGGCTAAAACACGTAGGTCCCACAGCAGGTGAGGTGATGGCAGGCCCCTCTCTCAGATTCCTTCTACCCTTTTCTGTGTTCCAAAGGACTCATATATCACCTGTTTTGGTCTCACCTGTTAGAAGCAGAAATATGAGGGATAAACATTTATTTTAGGCATTTTACTACGGGGAAGTGATCTCCAGGACACAGCCCTCCCCTCAAGATGCCCTGCTTTTTCTTGCATCATTATTATTATTGTTGTTGTTATTATTTATTACTTGCTGTCAAGGCTACAGACGGAACAAAGTTCTGAACCTAGGGAAGGATGTGTGGGTGCTTGGATGGACTGTTCCTATTCAGAGATTGTGACTTTAATGGGGGTAGACCAGGTGCACTGTTAGAGAAATGTACCTTTCTTTTTTGGGGGCTGGAGGGATGGCTTAGCAGTTAAAGCATTGGTCTGCAAAGCCAAAGGACCTCAGTTTGATTCCCCAGGACCCATGTAAGCCAGATGCACAAGAGGGTGCATGCATCTGGAGTTCATTTGCAGTGGCTGGAGCCCTGGCACACCCATTCTCTCTCTCTCCCTCTTTCTCTCTGTAAAATAAATAAAGCAAGAAAAATTTTGGTTCTTTTTATTTGAGAGAGAGAAAAAAAAATGGGTGTGTCAGGGCCTCAGCCACTGAAATCGAACTCCAGACGCTTGGGCCACCTAGTGGTTATGTGTGTCCTTGTGCTTGCCTCACCTTTGGGCATCTGGCTTATGTGGGACCTGGAGAGTCAAACAAGGGTCCTTAGGCTTTGCAGGCAAGCGCCTTAACCGCTAAGCCATCTCCCCAGCCTGAAATGTACCTTTCTTATTGTAATTAGCATATAACTTCTCTGCCTCTCCCCCCCCCAAAAAAGTAGAGAGCACATTTTCTCAATGTTTAAAACTGCTGTTTATACCACTGAGAAAAGCGTCTCTAATAAAACGTTAGAAAAGCAAAATGTAACGCTAAGCCAGCTTTTTGATACTTATGATGACATGCTTTGCAATTATTTGGTAATTTTCATGTGGCAGAAATCACAGCTGTCATTTCTTGCTCTTTTTGTCAAATAAAGCCCTATCTGATGTGAAGTTTTTTCTTTCTTTCTTTCTTTCTTTCTTTCTTTCTTTCTTTCTTTCTTTCTTTCTTTCTTTTCTGCAAAACCTAAAACCTAGGATTACATTGATCTTGAAATACAACCCTTCTTGGAAGCTTGGTGTTTTCTTAATTTCTTTCTTTTTTTTTTTCTGCAAAACCTAAAACCTAGGATTACATTGATCTTGAAATACAACCCTTCTTGGAAGCTTGGTGTTTTCTTAACAGGATAGGGAAGGTCTGAGTGGCACATTTCTCACCAAAGGAAAGGGGAAGGCGGCAGCTGGGACTGCAGTTGCCGGGACAGCTTTATTGCAGCTCGGGATGAACATATTGACATCAACTGCCTACTCTGACCTTCTCGTTGTTGAATGTCAATACAGTGTGTGAAACTGCCTCGATGCTGCCTGGCTGCCTTCAGCTACGTGCAAGTCAAAAGCACAGCCACATAGATGACGGAGCTCAACCCAAGTTTGACACATCGCATTTCATTCCGCTGGTAAAGAAAGACTGAGGCATGACTCATAGTTTATTTTAAATCATTTTAAATACGCTTAATTATGCGTAGAAAGAAAAAGTTGAGCTCCAGATTTCATGATTTCATGCCACTTGATGTTAACATTGTCTATAAAAATACAGCCCATATACTGTGGTCCCGTGCACAGGATGGAAAGAAAAGCAGTGACCTTCCCAAGTGCATGGCTGACAGAGAAATATGATTCACCCCTGGGGATCCTCATTCTATGCATCACATGTTTGCAGTGTTGAATTTTTTTTTTTTTTTTTTTGAGGTAGGATCTCACTCTAGCCCAGGCTGACCTGGAATTCACTCTATAGTCTCAGGGTGGCCTCGAACTCATGGCAATCCTCCTATCTCTGCCTACCGAGTGCTGGGATTAAAGGTACGTGCCACCACACCCGGCCCTATGAGTTTTAAAATTCAATGTAAAAAAGGTTTCCATTGTGCTTATTTCCCAAACTACTAGTCAATTCTTTTTTCCTTTTAAAAATACTTATTTATAAGAATTGAGAGAGAGAGAGAGAGAGAGAGAGAGAGAGAGGGAGAGAGAATGGGCATGTCAGGATCTCCTGCCACTGCAAACTAACTCCAGACACATGTGCCACTTTGTGCATCTGGCTTTATGTGGGTCCTGGGAGGATCAAACCCAGGTCTTCAGGCTTTGCAAGTGCCTTTAACCACTGAGCAATCTCTACATGTGAGTCCCTAGAATATTCTTTTTTAAAAAATATTTTATTTGGGGCTGGAGAGATGGCTTAGCAGTTGAGCACTTGTCTGTGAAGCCTAAGGACCTAGGTTCGAGGCTCGATTCCCCAGGACCCACGTAAGCCAGATGCACAACAGGGGGTATGCCTCTGGAGTTCATTTGCAGTGGCTGGAAGCCCTGGTGTGCCCATTCTCTCTACCTACCTCTTTCTTTCTCTGTCTGTCTGTCGCTCTCAAATAAATAAATTTTTATAATATTTTATTTGTAGTTATTTATTTATTTACTTGACAGAGAAAGAGGGAGACAGAGAGAGAGAATGAATGGGCATGCCAGGGCCCACTTCTACTTTGATGTGTGTGTGTGGGGGGGGGGGGGTCCTACTGAGTTTAATTAGGGTTGCTTACATTAGCATGGCTGATGAATTACTTACTGGGGCTATACTAGCAAAGAAAATGTCTCCTTTAACTGCCAATAACTCTTCAGGGAGGGGTGAGGCGTCGTGAGCCCCTTCCCTCATCAGTGACAGAATGTTGACAGGCCCACCTGGTACAGGCAACCGCAGCTGCCTCGAGTTCATGAGTACGGCAGCCACGGCATGTCAGAAGACAGCGTTTCACAGCACTCCTCCCCATTCTCTGGCTCTTCCGTTCTTTCTGCGCCTCTTCTGCAATGTTCTCTCAGCCTTGGGCGGGGTGATATGATGTCCCGCTTAAGGCTGAGCACTCAGCAGTCACTGATTCTCAGCACTGCGATGAGTTTTGTTTTGTTTTGTTTTTTGTTTTTCCAGGTAGGGTCTCACTCTGGTCCAGGCTGACCTGGAATTAATTATGGAGACTCAGGGTGGCCTCGAACTCACAGTGATCCTCCTACCTCTGCCTTCCGAGTGCTGGGATTAATGGCGTGCGCCACCACGCCCGGCTTGTGATGAGTTTTGAATCTCTTCAGTAGTCTCTACGCACAGCAGAGAGACACTTCTCCAACCACCCGCTTGGGTTTGAGCACCAGATCCTTCCACCAGTGAACCTAGCAGGGCGTGGTGGCGCATTGCCTTTAATCCCAGCACTCGGGAGGCAGAGGGAGGAGGATCGCTGGTGAGTTCGAGGCCACCCTGAGACTACACAGTGAATTCCAGGTCAGCCTGGGATACAGTGAGACCCTACCTCAAAAAACAAAAGCAAGGGGCTCGAGAAATGGCTTAGTGCTTAAGGCATTTGCCTACAAAGCCAAAGGACCATGGTTCAATTCCCCAGGGGCCCACGTAAGCCAGATGCACAAGGTGGTGCATATGCATCTGGAGTTCATTTGCAGTGGCTGGAGGCCCTGGTGAGTCCATTCTCTCTCTCTCTCAAATAAATAAATAAAAATAAAATATTTAAGGGCTGGAAGGATGGCTTAGTGGCTAAGGCGTTTGCCTGCAAAGCCAAAGGACCCAGATTTGATTCCCCAGGACCCATGTTAGCCAGATGCATAAGGGGGATGCATGTATCTGGAGTTCATTTGCAGTGGCTAGAGGCCCTGCATACCCATTCTCTCCCTCCCTCCCTCCTTCTTTCTGTGTCAAATAGATAAATAAAAATAAAATATTTTTATAAATATAAATAAAATTATATTTTATAAAATAAATTTTTATAAATATAAATAAATTATGAAAAAAAAAGCAAAACCAAAAACCCTCTTCTGCTCTGATGGTCAGTGGGGAGTCACAGAATCACCTGGTATTATCAGGTGGGGAAGGGCTTGGTCTGTGTTCACAGCTACCTGGCAAGGCTCACCAAGTGACTCCAAAATGGTCCACGTGGGAAGGAGGGCTGTAGAAGTCAATCTGTACCTTCCAGGCCTACGGGAAGTTGTGAATCTGCAGAGGGGGGCCTAATGGAAGCCAGATCTCCTGCCTCAAAACAAAGACAACCAAAACTCGGGCGTGGTGACGCACGCCTTTAATCCCAGCACTGGGGAGGCAGAGGTAAGATGATCACCATGAGTTCGAGGCCACCCTGAGACTGCAGAGCGAATTCCAGGTTAGCCTGGGCTAGAGCGAGACACTACTTCGGGAAAACAAACAAACAAACAAACAGAAGTTAACCAGAGGACATAGAACATTTCCAAAGCCCAGCTGAGAAACTTTGAAATCTCAAGTGAGGGTCATCAATCCTGGGCCTGGAATCCCCAACCCCACCCGTACCCTTAGCATGGCGAGAGCTCTATCTATACTCTGCCCAAGACAGCAGTTTGCTCAAACACGGATTCCAAACAAGCCCAGGATTTCTGGCCAAAGACACCGGCTGGAGCTCAGCTTTCTGATAAGGGGCAGAACGGAGAGAAGATGTGAGGACAGGCATTACCTTACGTGAGCCTCGCCTCTCATTCAACTCCATCCTCTTGCCCTGCGACCACTTCGCTGTCCCCCAACAGCCCCCAGGTGCAGAGTGCAGAGTTCCAATCACACTAAAGGTGAAAATCCACCCAAAGCGTGTGCCTCGCTGCCCCCCAACCCCCCAGAGCAGAAGCAAGCGCTCTGTGAACACACACAGCCTCGATGCGGCGCAGATGCCGGGAACAGGGGGCCTGTAAATCTGCCCAGGCAGTTCTGTTCTTGAATCATTAAGAACAACCGAGTGGGTGGAACAAGAACATGAAATTGCTGTGTGCACTCATGTTTTGTTTATGCAGCGATCATTTCTAGACGTGTTTTCTTTCTTTATGAAGAATCCTATGTCTGCCTGTTAATGCCCCACCTTCCTTCCTGTCCCCGGCTCTCCCACACCCGCTGAAAAGAAACAGCACGGGCATCGCAAAAATCTCCACATGTTTAAAGAATAGGTTACAGTGTCTCTCTCTCTCTAAACCAATCCCATTTATTCAGTCAAAATAAATGATTTAGTCATATGAGTAATACAGGGTAACAATTGAATTTGAACACCGTGTATTGTGGAGAAAGTTCACAACTACGGCCGTGGAGTCAATAATAGTCACTTTTCTTTCTTTCTTTTTTTCCAAAAAAAAAAAAAAACCCTTATTTTTATTTATTTATTTATTTTGAGAGAGGGAAAGAGGGAGACAGAGAGAGAGAGAGAGAGAGAGAGAGGGAGAATGGGCACACCAGGGCTTCTAGCCACTGCAAACGAACTCCTGTTGCATGCAGTCCCCCTTGTGCATCTAGCTTACGTGGGTCCTAGGGGATCGAACCGAGGTCCTTTGGCTTTGCAGGCAAGTGCCTTAACTGCTAAGCCATCTCTCCAGCCCCGGTCACTTTTCTTCTTCATCATTATGCAAAGAGGACCTTGTTAACCCTTGGGATCAGCAGGGTTTGACTGTGTCACGTCCCTTTGTGAAGTTGTTGGTTTTGCTGAGTTTAGGTCCTTTATCTGGGAGATGGCGTCTGCTTGGGGAGGGCTGCGTGTGCACGCGTGTGAGTGCACAGGGTGTATGTAGCGAGCTCTCGCTGAATCGTAGCAGTTGCTGTTGTAAGTAGACCATTGTGAATCTCCCCTTCTCGGTCCACCCCAGCCTTGGCACATCGCAGACGCCAATAAAGGCTGACTCTTCACTTCATCATGGTAACATGACCTCAGTTGGTGCCCGGGGTTCCCTGGATGCCAACAGCTCCCATGCTGCTCCACACCTGCTGGGTCCTGCCTCCACCCCAGAAGGGTTTGTGTGAAGGCCGGCAGCTGTGTTTACTGTCTGGGCGAGTCACCCCTCCCTTGTTTCTCTGACTTGTTTCTGGCTTCCTTAGTATTGTTCGGCTTGGTTCACGGTCCCAGCCACTTTCTCTTGAACATACCCCAGAGATGCCCCCTGTGTGGGGCATCTGCTTACTGCTAGAGGCACAGCAGGATGGTATCAGGTGCTTTAAAAGAGGGAGTGATGGCATTAAATTTTGCCTTAGGAAAATGAGCTTGGTTTTAGAAAGAAAAAAAAATCTATGGGAGGGAATACATGCCTGGTACTGGAAACCTAATCAAAAGCCTATGGCAGGGGAGGTCATGTGCCTTAGGGGTATAAAGCCTGCTTTTGGCTGGCTAAATGCATATATTATTCTCACCAAACTACCCCGAAAACACTACACTTAATGCTCATATTCATATAATAATGTAACTCTCACTTTTGGTTAGAGAAGCTTCTCTTTTCAGATGGCGGTGACCACTGGGATGACCCAAAAGGCAACACAGTGCTGAGAAGAAGGGACGGAGGAGTGTCCAGCACTGAAGCATCTCTGTCACACCCTCCAAGGTTCAGGGTCCATTGCTGAAGAGGTGACGGAAAGAGCGAAAGAGCCAAAGGAAGGGTAGGGCCAATGCAACTGTCCAGACAGAAATTGGCCTCGATATCCATGACCTCCCAGTGCCTAGCAATACCTACACAAGACCCTCATAATAGGAGAAAATGATGACATCAAAATAAAAGAGAGACCAATGGACAGAGGGAGGGGATGTGATGGGGAGCAGAGATGTGAAGGGGAAAATGGGGGAAGGGAGGGAAATATCATGGTTTACTGTCAATAGAAGAATTAAAAATTAAAAAAAGATGCGCCATGGTATGGATCTAATAACTTGGTTCCGTCACAATTTCTCCCCCCACTTGCTCTAATTGCCAGAGCTTCCTTCAGAACAGTGGAGCCCAGCCCTACCGTTTCTCAGCTGGCCAATGAGGTTGCGCTGGACCAGTTACATGACCCGTTTGTCCACAGGGGCGCTCGTCACATCTACTTACAACACAAATAGTACGAGGGAAGCCTCCCCAACAATAGTGGGGCTGAGCCTGGACAAGAGTTAGGAGAGCCCCCGGTGGCCTGGCTGCCAAGAAGCGCTTTGCTTTGGGCCGGGGAGATGGCTCAGCAGTTAAGGCCCTTGCCTGTGAAGCCTGGGGCTCCAGCCAGGCTCGATTCCCCAGGACCCACGTTAGCCAGATGCACGAGGGGGCGCACGCGTCTGGAGTTCGTTTGCAGTGGCTGGAGGCCCTGGCGTGCTCATTCTCTCTCTGCCTCTTTCTCTTTCTCTCTCTCTTTCTCAAATAAATAAATAAATAAATAAATGTAAATGATATCAGAAAAAAAAAAAAAAGAGAGAGAGAAGCACATTGTTTTGTCATCTGAAAGGCTGTCCAGACAGCATTCCATGGCCAGGACAAAGTTGTAACTTCAGATGTGCAAACTGGGCCACCAGGCCACCTTCCTTTAGGAGCCTGGACTGCCCTGGACTGTCCTTTTCCAGTCATGTGCACCCCGGGAGTTGATGGCCAAATTAGAGAACCAAGAGCTGTGGCCACACTCCCCCAAGAGGCCAGTGAGGCCCTCGGTCAAGTGGTACTAACTGAGCAAGCTGCAGGCACGGTGAGCAGTTTCAGTGGGATCCGAAGTTAAATGATGCAGGAAGAACAGCTCTCGGTGAGCACTGTGTGCTTTAGCATTAAAAACAAACCAAAGGGGGCTGGAGAGACGGCTTAGAGGTTAAGATGCTTGCCTGCAAAGCCAAAGGACCTTGGTTCAATTCCCCGGTATCCACGTAAGCCAGCTGCACAAGGTGATGCATGCATCTGGAGTTTGTTTGCGGTGGCTGGAAGCCCTGGCGCAGCCATTCTCTCTCTCAAATAAATAAATAAATAAATAATAAAAAATAAGCAAAGCAAAGGGCTAGAGAGATAGCTTAGCAGTTAAGGCACTTGCCTGCAAAGCCTAAGGACTCATGTTCAATTCTCCAGGTCCCACATAAGCCAGACACACAAGGTGACACAAGTGCACAAGGTTGTACATGCACCCAAGGTGGTGCACGTGTCTGTCGTTCCATTACACTGTCTGGAGGGCATGACATGCCAGTTCTTTCTCTCCTCTCTCTCTCTCTCTCTCTCTCTCACACACATTAAAAATAAATAAGTAAAGCAAAAGCTGGGTGTGGTGGTGCACACCTTTAATTCCAATAGTTGGGAGGCAGAGATAGGAGGATCACTGTGAGGGAGGAGTTCAAGGCCACCCTGAGACCACATAGTGAATTCCAGGTTGGCCTGGGCTACAGTGAAGAAAAAAAAAAAAAAAAGAGAGAGAGAGAGAGAAAGGCAAAAAAGACCAAACTTCCAGGTGTGGTGGTGCACACCTTTTTATTATTATTATTATTATTATTATTATTTATTTATTTGAGAGTGACAGACAAAGAGGCAGATACAGAGAGAGAGAGAGAGAGAGCAAGAGTGAGAATGGGCGTGCCAGGGCCTCCAGCCACTGCAAACGAACTCCAGACGTGTGCGCCCCCCTTGTGCATCTGGCTAACATGGGTCCTGGGGAATCAAGCCTCGAACCAGGGTCCTTAGGCTTCACAGGCAAGTGCTTAACCGCTAAGCCATCTCTCCAGCCCAGTGCACACCTTTAATCCCAGCACTTGGGAGGCTAATTCCAGGCTGGCCTCGGCTAGAGCAAGACCCTACCTCAAAAAAACAAAAAGAAAAACAACAACAACAACAAAAAAACCTGTTTTTATATTGATTGTAAGTACTTTATAGCAAAGGATTCTCTTTCTATTAAGCTCCCTTGACGAAGCCATAACTAACCTGAGTTGACATACCTTGGAGGCCTGCAGCTTTTCAGCAGTGCTCCGTGGGCACACCTGGACCTTTGGAACTGGACCTGTATGGGCCTGGGCCTTCCCCAGGCTGCCGTGCCCTTGGGTTAGCTACGTGGACACTTGGCCTGACAATAAGAAAATGGTCACCAAGGTGCAGACATTGGCTCGCTGTTCAGACAGGGCTTGCAGACCTCTGCTTTGGAAAATCCTGGGCTGGGGCTGGAGTGGTGAAGGCACGTGCCTGCAAAGTTCAACAACCCTGGTTCGATTCCCGTTGACACGGGTAAAGCCAGATGCACAGAGTGGCACATGCATCTGGGGTTCGTTTGCGGCAGCTGAAGGCCCTGGTGCCCATTCTCATTCTCTCTCCCACCCCTCCTCTCTCTCCCTGCAAATAAATAAACATTAAAAAAAAAAAGACATTCATGGGGGACTTCTCATTTCTAAGAGGGGTTATACTAGGAAGAAACAACTTCATATAATCATGCAGTTAAAGCATTGGTTGTACAGTATTCTATAACTCTGACCCAAAAGTGAAATTAGCTTCAATCATAAAGATAGGTTGGCAGGCTGCCCAATGGGATGTTCTATGTCTAGATTGGTCAATATGGTAGCCATGACTGAAGAGCTTAATTTTATTTCATTTTCAGTTTAATTTAGAGCCAAGCATGCCTGGCGCCAGGCAGTACTGGGTACAGAAGTTTACGAAGAGTAAGGTGGGAAGGAAAACCAGACCTTTTCCCCTAAGAGCAATCCCCCTGTTTGTCCATGCCCTGAAAGAGGAAACTCCAACTCATTTGTTAATGAATTCAGGCTGCAAGAGTGAAAAAAATAATAATAACTTCAATTTGTATTGAAAACTGCTTCAATTCTTGTCTAAATGTTGAGCCGTAATAGCTTCTCTTTTTCACAATTTCAGTGAGAAAAATATCATTTCATGCTTCCAGAAAATCCATGTGTCATTCCTGCATGCGCCCACCATTAATATCTCCATCTTTCCCCCTTGGGGCTTGGCATCTGTAGACGTCTGTCTGACATTGCTTTATGGTTTTTACAGCCAGGGGCATAAGCACATTCTTCTACTGCACGTGACAGGCTAAGGGGTCCCACCCTGACTTTGACAATCCCTCCATGTTCACTGCGGCTCAACATCTCTGTTTGCAACGTGGCCACTTCTTCCTGTGACAAACGTCGCAGGCGCTGCTGACGGGTTGGTAGCTGAGCCCCACCCCTGAACCTACACAAGTTTGAGGACAAACTGCCTTCTGCCCACAGAAAGAGGGCACCCCTTTGAGCCAGGCGTGGTGGCGCACGCCTTTAATCCCGGCACTCGGGAGGCAGAGGTAGGAGGATCGCCGTGAGTTCGAGGCCACCCTGAGACTCCATAGTGAATTCCAGGTCAGCCTGGGCTAGAGTGAGACCCTACCTCGAAAAACCAAAAGAAAGAAAGAGGGCACCCCAAGAAGGGGAGGGCAGCACAGCCCTCTCCTTGCTGCTCATAGGGCCCAAGCCTCCCCAGCACCCCCTGCAGAGCAGGCTCCGAACCCCTGACTTTGCCCCTAGCAAGGGGACAAAGGTCACGCTAAGGGGTGAAGGGAACTGAAGGGTTAATAGCTTTCCTGAAAACCAGAGGGAACTAAAGAGTTAATAACTATCCCTAAGGCTTAGAAGGCCATAGAAGAAACAACAGAAGAATTCAGGCTGACACCCCCCCGCCCCCAACTGATGTACTCCCCTTAGCCTAGATGGCCTTGAAGGACCAGAGGCCATCTGAGTGTCCTTCCTTAGACAGTCCTGGCTGAAGAAGCCTGTTCTGAACAGGACACAAACAGCCAGAATTTTCTTGTCAACTGCACCTGGTCCAGTCTTGTTTCTTAGGGTCCTCGTTAAGTTTGAACCCCAGCCTGGCCCAGTGCTTCAGCCTTCATCCCTCGCTGTTTTCCCGTCAATAAACAGTCTGTCTGCAGAGATCAAGTCGGCCTTTCGCTTACACTTTCCTTACAGGAACAAAGAGGCCTCACATGGACTCAATGGCACAGGCTGGGGCCAACCACCAGGAAACAGGTGAGCCAGGTGAGGACCCAGACTCTTCAGGTTCAAAGCAAACAACAGGAAGGTAGGGGAAAGCTGGCAGCTGGCAGGCACGTGTCTGAGCCAAACCAAAAAAAAAAGAAAAGAAAAGAAAAGAAAAAGCTTGTACAAATCCATGCAGAGCAAAGCTAGCACCTTGGCCCTCCCTGATGCCAGAGCCCGGCCCTGGGCTTGGGAAAAGCATCAAGGACTTGCCCAGCCGCAGCAGCAGCCCAAGGATGCCAAAGACAGAGGCCAGGCCGCTCTGTGCTCCCGGGACCGGGCGGCTCAGCCAGGCCTGCCTAATTGATATGGCTCCTAATGAGCAGGATAAATACCATCCGGGGCCATTTGCCGTGAAATGGAACAGGGTGTATGAGAAATTGGCCTCGAACGGGCAGAAAACACACACACCTCAGCAGAAAATAATGCGCTGGGCAGGTTTGAATTGAAGACGCGTTGTCCTGGGTGCGCAGAGGCGTTGTGCTTACGTAATTAATCATTTTAGATTTGAAGATTGGGATTTTTTTTTCCTCCCCGTTTTAATTAATTAGCCGGTAGGCACGTTAAAGTACATTTTTCATGTCAAAAGGCTTGTTAAAAAAAAAAAAAAAAGAGTGGGGGATCACAGGGGGGATGTATGGGACAGCGGGTTAGAACATGCTGTGGCCAGCATTGGGACTCCCCATCACCCCCGTGCAAGGAGCAGGAATCCCAGAATGGGGCAGAACCATTGGACTTATCCAGGTCCCACTTAGGCAAGATTGGGACTCCTGTTTTTCAGAACCTGGGTCTCGCCCTCTGTTAGTCAACTTTCCACCTCAAATACCTGCGAAGAGCAACTTCAGTGAAGCAAGGATTCATTTTGACTCATTGTTTTGGCTTTTTCGAGGTAGAGTCTTGCTCTCTAGCCCAGGCTGACCTGGAATTCACTCTGTAGTCTCAGGCTGGCCTCGAACTCACGGCGATCCACCTGACGCTGCCTCCCGAGTGCTGGGATTAAAGGCGTGCGCCACCATGCCCGGATGAGGACCTCAATTTAATCTCCAGAGTTCATAAAGAGAAGCCAGGCAAGCCGGGCATGGTGGCGCACGCCTTTAATCCCAGCACTTGGGAAGCAGAGGTAGGAAGCAGGATCACTGTGAGTTCGAGGCCACCCTGAGACTACATAGTGAATTCCAGGTCAGCCTGGGTTAGAGTGAGACCCTACCTTGAAAAACCAAAGGAAAAGAAGTTATGAATTTAGGTTCTCATGCTTGCATAGCCAACACTTTCCCAACTGACCTATCTACTCAGCCTGTACTTGAAGGTTTTTGTTATTTAGATGTCCAAAATATATTGAAGATTCGGAAACAATAGTTTCTTTTTTGTTGCTTGTGTTTTTGTTTTTCCAGGTAGGGTCTTCCTCTAGCCCAGGCTGACCTGGAATTCACTCACTGTAGTCTCAGGCTGGCCTCGAACTCACGGCGATCCTCCTACCTCTGCCTCCCGAGTGCTGGGATCAAAGGCGTGCGCCACCACGCCCGGCTAACAATAGGTTTTATTACTAGTGGGCCGGTTGCTTTTTATAGGACAGGATGCTACCCTTAGTTTCTTATTTACAAGATATATTTGTGTTAAAATATATAGCACAATTTGCCATTTAATTATTTTAAGTGTACAGTTCGATGTCGTAAGTACATTCTCAGTGCTATACACCCATCACCAGCGTACACCTCCAGCAGTCTTTTACTGTCCCTAACTGAAACTGTGCCCATCACACACCAACTTCACACCTCACATCCCAGCTCCCGGCAACCACGTCTCTATTTTCTCTATAAATTTGCCCACTCTAGGCACTTCATATATGTGAAATTATACAATAGCTGTCCTCTCTGACTAGCTTGTTTCTCTTATATAACATCTTCAAGGTTCATTTAATGTTGTGGCACGTGGCAAAAATCATTCTTCTTTTCTCTTTTTCTTTTATTTGTTTGAGTCAGAGAGAGAGAATGGGCAAGCCAGAGCCTCCAGCCACTGCAAACAGTGAAAACCTACCTCGGAAAAACGTAAATACATAGTTTGCAAGCAGAGAGAAAGAGAGAGGCAGAGACAGAGCAGTAGAGGGAGAGAATGAGAGGGTCAGGGCCTCTTGCCACTGCAAACAAACTCCAAACACATGTGCCATGTTGTGCATCTGCTTTTATTTGGATAGTGGAGATTCAAACCTGGGCCATCAAGTTTGGCAAACAAGCCCCTTTAACTGCTGAGCCATCTCCCCGGCCCTTAAAAATACTTTAAAAATACTTATTTGGGCTGGAGAGATGGCTTAGTGGTTAAGGTGCTTGCCTGTGAAGCCTAAGGACCCAGGTTCGATTCTCCAGGCCCACGTAAGCCAGATGCACAAGGCAGCACATGTATCTGGAGTTCGTTTGCAGTGGCTAGAGGCTCTGGTGCGCCTATTCTCTCTCTCTCTCTCTCTGTCTGTCTGTCTCTCTCTCAATCTCTCTCCTCCCTCTCTCTGTCTCTAATAAATAAATAAACTAGAATAAATAAATGTTTTAAAAATATTCATTTGCAAGGAGAGAGGGGGAGGGAGGAGAGGAGGGAGAAAGAGAGAGAGAGAAAATGGGCCCACCAGGTCCTCTTGCCACTGCAAACCAACTCCAGATGTAGGTGTCACTTTGCGAATCTGGCTTACCTGGGTACGGGACAACTGAACCCAGGCCCTAAGGCTTTTGCAAGCAATCACCTTCAACTGCTGAGACATCTCTCCAGCCCCTTAAAAATGTTTTTTTCTGGAGGCTGGAGAGATGGCTTAGCAGTTAAGGCACTTTAAAACCTGCAAAGCCTAACAACCTGGGTGAACTGGGTTCAGTTCCCCAATACCCATGTAAAGCCTGGACGCACAAACTGGAATATGCATCTGGACTTTGTTTGCAGTGGCTAGAGGCCCTGGCACACCCATTTTCTCTCTCCTTACAAATAGATACAAGAAGTACTTTTATTTACTTATTTGCAAGCATGGAGAAAGAGAATGAGAAAGAAAGTGGGCACACCTGGGCCTCTTGACACTGCAAATCCACTCCAGATGCGTGCACCACTTTGTGCATCTAGCTTTATGTGAGTACTGGGGAATTGAACCAGGGCAGGCAGGCTCTGTAAGCAAGTGCCTTTAACTGCTGAGCCATCTCACCAGCTCATTATTTATTTTATGTGGGTACCGGGGAGTCAAGTCACATCCTCGTGCTTACAAGGCAAACACTACCAACTGAGCTATCTCTCCAGGCCCTGGTTTTTCTTCCTGAAGGCTGGATGAAAGTCATATGTTCAGCAGCATTTTATTTTTCCACTCATCTGTCAATAAACACTTGTGTCGTGTCATGGTTTCAATATGAAATGTCCCCAACAGGCTCATAGACTTAAACACCTGAACCCCAGCGGGTGGTGCTGTTTGGGAAGGTAGGAGGTGGACCCTGGCAGACAGAAGGTAGGCTACTGGAGACAGACTTCTGAAGGTTATAATCCAGCCCCCTTCCAATTCACTGCTGGTTGGAACCAGCAACCGACCCCTTTATCTCCATGAGCCATTCATTCTGCCACGCCTTCGTGTCCACGACGCATTCCATTTCCTGGATCTATGAGCTGAAACCAACCCTCCTCCCTTCCTTAAGTCGCTTTGGTCACAACAGGCAAAGTAATTACTTAATACGGACTGCTTCCAACACTCAGCTTTCAGGAGCGAGGCTGCTTTGAGCAGGGAGTGTGCATAGATGCCTTTGACTCTCCACTCTCTCACTTCTTCTTTTTTTTTTTTTTTTTAATTTTTTGGTTTATTTGAGAGAACAGAGAGAAGGAGAGAGAGAGAGAGAGAGAGAGAGAATGGGCGCGCCAGAGCTTCCAGCCTCTGTAAACGAACTCCAGATGCGTGTGCCCCCTTGTGCATCTGGCTAACGTGGGTCCTGGGGAATCGAGCCTTGAACCGGGGTCCTTAGGCTTCACAGGCAAGCGCCTAACCGCTAAGCCATCTCTCCAGCCCCGCTCTCTCACTTCTTGTGGGGACCGTACCCAGAAGAGGAGTTGCCGAGTCACACATAATTCATTCTGTGTTTGCTTCCCGAGGAATCACCGCGTCCCTCTCCGCAGCTGCTAGGCCGTCTTCTATTCCCACGGGCGACGGGCAAGGATCCTCGCCAACACGTGTCAGTTTCCTTTCGGTTCGCTTTGTAAAGAAACCATGCCAATGGCTGTGAAGTGGCATCTCCTTGTAGTTCCCACTTAACGTTTCCCTAACGACGGTAATGTCAAGCACCCCAAAGCTGTTGACAGCAGAGAGAAGGGGAGAACTGGGAGGACAGGCCTTGGGTTCTATAGGAGCACTGCTGTGAGCTCCCTATTCAAGGGGCCAGGTGGGGATCCCCCCCCCACCCCCGCCCCGGGAATTCCTAAAAGCCACTGCTCTTCAGACATAGAAGAGGAAGCTAGACTATGCAAAAAGGAATGGCTTTGAGTAAGCCGGGAACTCTATGGGGGATCTGAGAAGCCCTGGGCTAGCCTTGGGGGGGGGGGATCAGGGCCCCTGGAGGAGGGGGTGGGCCGGGTGCTCCCCAGCCTCCAGTGCAGCAGTGGGGCTCTGCTCCAGGGAAATCAGGCGATGGCAGGGACAGGCCACCAACCTGTCCCTCTGTGGCGGCTCTCCTCCTGCAGTTTCCGACATTCTAGCAAATAATACCGCCCCGCCTCGTGGCTGTCATTGTGCCACCTGGTCTGAGGTCAGCTTGTTTGTTCACTGGCCTTGCCTCTGAGTCCTCTGTCCCCCACCTCTGGACCGTTGGCTAGGGGGAGACGAGGGACTTTGTCTCTTTCCTGGCACACGGCAGGAGCTCAGTAAATATTTGTTGAACGAACTGCTTTCATGAGTTTACACCTGAAGGTCCCGGGTGCCCCTCCACACGTCTTCTCCCAGCTAGGGCTGGACGCCTGCCTCTTCTCTACCTCTCCACACAGTCTGTGCCTCAGATTTTTTAATTTAGATTAATTTAGTTTATTTATTTATTTGAAAAAAAAAAAAGAGAAAGAGAGAGGGGCAGAGGCAGATAGAGAGAATGGGCATGCCACCCATGTAAAACAGGGAGGGTATTCATTTGCAGAGGCAAGAGACCCTGGCATTTCCATATACACATGTGAAAATAAATAAAATTAAAAAAAATTTTAGGGTCAGGCGTGGTGGCACACGCCTTTAATCCCAGCACTCAGGAGGCAGAGGTAGGAGGATCGCCATGAGTTCAAGGCCAGCCCGAGACTACATAGTGAATTCTAGGTCAGCTTGGGCCAGAGTGAGACCCTACTTCGAAAAACCAAAAAAAAAAAAAAAAAAAAAAAAAATTACAAAGGATTCTTCCACCACCTGAAAGCTAAACACTGTGAGGTATTGGTTTGGCACCAATGTGGATACACTTCTATTTCTATACTCATACTAACTGCAATCTCTCCATATTCATATCTCTGTTTATCTAGCATCTCTATATAGTACACATATATGTCAATATAGATATGTGTTATACTTTCGCCAAAATAAAATGTTATGCTGCTTTACAATTGTTTTCTCAAAAAAAAAAAGTACACACACACACAGAGTTTTTTTCAGGGGGGGGGGCCTTGAGGTAGAGTCTCACTCTAGCCCAAGATGACCTGGAATTCACTCTGTAGTCTCAGGGTGGCCTCAAACTCACAACAATCCTCCTACGTTTGCCTCCCGAGTGCTGGGATTAAAGGTGTGTGCCACCACGCCTGGCCTCAGTGATATCTGTGTATCCAAAGTTCCACTCTCTTACCCACACTCTCATGCACATGTGTAACTCCAGCAGTATGTGACCAGTTATTGTCACAGAGCCCTATTAAGCAACAGTTGTCCATTATTGCCAGTAAAATTCAAAATAATCTGAGTAAAAATTATTTCTTGTCTGAAATTCCAATATAACTGGCTATGCTACACTTTAACTAGCAGCCCTAGCTACCGAACATCTCAGGTTTTAACAAACCTAACACGGTGAGTCAGTTTCCTATCACTCTTATGACAGATTACCACAAACTCAGGGGTTTCAAACAATACAGATGTACTTTACAGTCCTGGGATCGGAAGTCCAACATCAGCCTGGCTGGTTCCTTCCAGAGGCTGTAGGGAGCGTCCACTGTGGTTCCTTCTGTATTCTAGAAGCTATTTGCATTCCTGGACTTAGGGTCCCTTGTTGAAGACCAATGTCACGCCTGGATGTTGCTGACATCGTAAGTAACTGTACAAAAGGACCTTGAGACAAGGATGTTTACGACGGCAAAGCTCCCTGAAGTGTTTGCCAATGCAAGTTGAGGAATGTGGCTGCTCCTACTTCAAACTAGGTAAATAAGTTAGATCCTAACCACGGCCCCGGGTTTTGTTTACCACAGCGAGACACTTGCCTAACAGACAAACCCGTTGTCTTAAAACCACATGCCACAAAAATCAAGGACTTTCTCTCAAAGACAGTCTGTTCGATGTCAAGATCATTATTTGTAAACCGGGCGTGGTGGCGCACGCCTTTAATCCCAGCACTCGGGAGGCAGAGGTGGGAGGATCACCATGAGTTCGAAGCCACCCTGAGACTACATAGTGAATTCCAGGTCAGCCTAAGCTAGAGTGAGACCCTACCTCGAAAAACCAAAAAAAAAAAAAAAAGATCATTATTTGTGATACAGAAGTGAGCTGTTCATGATATTGTGTAAGCCTACGGATAAAACCACAGTGCGTCAAGATCCGATGCCTCTGATGCCCATTGGACAGAGAGGCCCCTGGTTCCCCCACTTTTTTGTAATTTTTTTTAAATGAGAGAGGGAGAGAATTGGCACACCAGGTCCTCCAGCCACTGCAATCAAACTCCAGATGGGGGTGCCGCCTTGTGCACACATGCGACCTTGCACGCTTACATTACCTTGGCTTACGTGGGACCTGGAATGTTGAACATGGGTTCTTAGGCTTTGCAGGCAAGCACGTTAGCCACCAAGCCACCTCTCCAGCCCTCTCCCACTTTTTTTTTTTTTTTTTTTTTTGATTTTTCAAGGTAGAGTCTCACTCTAGTCCAGGCTGACCTGGAATTCACTATGTAGTCTCAGGGTGGCTTCGAACTGTAGCCAATCCTCCTATCTGTGCCTCCTGAGTTCTGGGATTAAAGGTGTGGGCCACCATGTCTGGCTACTCTCCCACTTAAAAAAAATATTTATTTATTTATTTATTTATTTGAGAGAGAGAGAGAGAGACAGAGATAGAGAGAGAGAAATGGGCATACCGAGGCCTCTAGCTACTGCAAATGAACTTCAGACGCATGCGCCACCTTGTGCATCTGGCTTATGTGGGTTCTGGGGAGTTGAACCTGGGTCCTTAAGCTATGCGGGCAAGGGCCTTAACCGCTAAGCCATCTCTCCAGCCCTCCCCCACTTTTGAAATCAGCCAAACTGTCTTGTCTTTAAAGCCTTGCAGCATCCTCCGTAGGATCTTCTGGAGCCTGTTATGTGTGTAAAAGCAGCAGCCCATTCCGTCTTCAAAGCTAACAGTTTCTGTTTCTGTCGCTATCCATCTCAGTTGCTCTCTCTCTCTCTCTCTCTCTCTCTTCCTGACTGATGTTCCCATGATTACACTGTACTCACTCAGATAACCCAGAGCCACGTCCTACCTCATGATCTTTAACATACTCATGCCTTGAAAAGCCCCATTTGCTCTGTGAAGCACCACATCTATAGATGTAGACATAGGAGGGCGGACATCTTTGGGGAGACCATTTTTCAGCCCACGGCACCAGCCAGGTTGCACAGAAAACCATCCCGAAGTACAACCCCAACCTTCTGCCCAACCTGTGTACTAGCACTCACTGAGCATAGAGGACCTGGCTTACAACTGTCCATCTCTTTCCCTACTCCCTGGCTTTGAGGACAGAGAATAGAACAACTTGTTTCAGTCCGTATTGTGCTCAAACCACAGTAGGAGCCCGGCGTGGTGGCGTACCCCTTTCATCCCAGCGGTTTGAACTGAGTTTAAACTGAGTATGATGGTACATGCTTATAATCCCAGAACTCAGGAGGTAGAGGCAAGAGGAATGTGGGTTCAAGACCAGCGTGAGCCACATAGTGAGTTCTGGGCCAGCCTCAGCTACATAGTGAGTGGGACACTGCCTCAAAAGTGGGGGGGGGGCGGCACTAGGGAGATGTCTCCATGGTTAAAAGTACTCGCTGCACAAACCCGGTGACTAGTGCTCAAACTTCTAGAACCCAGGCAAGGCCAGACCTAGTGGTGTGCACGTCTGGAATTCCAACCCGCCTATGGCAATTGGAGGCGGACTCGGGAAAAGTCCAAAGCTCAACAGGCTAGCTAGTTAGTTGTCTGCAGTGACAAACAGCAACGGAGACCCCCTATCAAACAAGGTGGAAGGGGAGGACTGGCATCCTGAGGTTGTCATCTGGTCTTCACACGTGCACCATGGCCTGTGCACACCCATATATATGCACACATCACACACACACCCTGAAACAAGAAATATATATATATATATATATATCGGAAAGTTTACAAAACAGAATATTTCCATTTAAATTTTTTGTTTATTTTTATTTGTTTGAGAACAGCAGACAGACAGAAAGAGGCAGAGAGAGAGACAGGGAGGGAGAGAGAATGGGCACGCCAGGGCCTCCAGCCACTGCAAACGAACTCCAGACGTGTGCGCCCCCTTGTGCATCTGGCTTACATGGGTCCTGGGGAATCGAGCCTCGGACCCGGGTCCTTAGGCTTCATAGGCAAGTGCTTAACCGCTAAGCCATCTCTCCAGCCCAATATTTCCATTTTTGTAAAGAATTTAAAAAAAGGCATACATTCATTGTAGGAAATATTTTCTACCTCCACCTTCTCCAAGTCCTGTGTTTGGGCCCCCCAGGGGAGAATGACTGCTTTGCAGCCTCGGAGATACCTGCCATCTTGATTCTCCTCAGCTGATACACGGCAATGAATCACTGGCATGTCTGATTTTGCTTCACCAAAACTCCTTTCTCCCCCACCCCCCCTTGCTTGACACAATCTTTGTCCAGTTCTCAGTCACAGTGCAACCAGACTCCATCTCCTATCATTACTGACCTTGTCTCCAGAGAAAGCAAATCTTAAGTCATTATAAATTTATCAAATTCACTCAGGGCGAACCCTTTTTTTTTTTTCTTTCATTTTACTTTTTGTTATAATTAATTTTGGCTTAGCTATTTTCAGACAAGGCATGCCCCATACCAGGATGTGCCTGTGTAAGTATCTGTCTGTGTTCATTCCTTTGTTCTCGGGTTGGGGCCTGAAGAAAAAGACCATCAGACTAGCTGTCATCAGTAACGGGAATCTCCAAAGAAATCAAGTGGCCTGCCAGCCTCTATGGTGGCAGAACACCACTGATTAGAAGTGGGAGTCCAACAAGACAAGATGCCCCGTCCTTATCAGATGCCTCTAGTGCTGTTCCCACCCCAACTTTTTTTATTTTTTTATTTTTATTTATTTATTTATTTTTTTCGAGGTAAGTTCTCACTCTGGTCCCGGCTGACCTGGAATTCACTATGTCGTCTCAGGGTGGCCTCGAACTCTCGGCGATCCTCCTACCTCTGCCTCCCGAGGGCTGGGGATTAAAAGGCGTGCACCCCCACG
Source organism: Dipus sagitta (assembly GCA_036346955.1). Classification (NCBI taxonomy): domain Eukaryota; kingdom Metazoa; phylum Chordata; class Mammalia; order Rodentia; family Dipodidae; genus Dipus; species Dipus sagitta. Next base: position 12,034,527 of record CM070793.1, on the reverse strand, counting down.
CCCGGCTCCCACCCCCAATTTCAATGGCTACGGGTTCACGATCACACCAGGAAGGTTGTGACCCAAGGGCACCGAACACTGCTTCTTCTGGAAGAGAGAGCGAAAGAACGTGGAAAAAAGAAATTTTGTTTTTCTCACTCATTTATGCCATAAATCCTTATTGGTATCTATTACGAGCCTGGCTCTGTGCTAAGTACCCCCCGGGAAAGAGTAAATGTGAATTATTTTTCCCAGAGGAATACAGTGCACGGTGTCTGGGATGCGATGGGAGTCAGCTCCGCAGTGAAACAAATAAGAGGTGGTGGTGGATGGGGAACATATGGAAAAAGGAAGAGGGAATGAATGATTCCCACTCAAGCGAAGCCCGGCGACTACATACATCCTGCTGCTGGCTGGCAGACCAGTGGTGACTGACAGTATCTTATTCTATCTTAAAAACCTTAACGAACACAGTGTTTCCATAAATAAGTGTTACACATTCCCAACCAGAAGGCTCCACTAGCCTGTCACACCGCGGAGAAGAAGGCTGCATTTCTGTTTACTTTGGCAAATCTAAATTTGTATCTACTGTCTCATCGCGAGGTCTGTCGTGCAGATCTCGGCAGGGACAGGCCAACCCACCGAGGAGGGCCAGCACTCAGGCCTGGGGTGGGGGGGGGAGGATCTCTGCCAGCCACACCCTGACTGCCCACCATGCCGCCCTTCAAATGCGCAATCTGTCTTGCAAAAAAAAAAAAAAAAAATCACTGGCATTGTGTTTTCAGGGGCTGGGCAGCGAGCACAAAATATTTACCAGCTTTGGCACTAAACCGGTTGCTGACTCAGTGAACTGAACTCACTTAGCTGCCTCCCTCGTCTGTGTTGTGTTTGTAATAATTGGCGATGCCCCCTGCCCCTCAGGCCTGGTCTCTAGGTAAGGGACTGCCAGGAGACTGAGATGGGCGCTCAGAGGCTGTGCTGTGGGCAGAACATTGCTGCACAATGCTGCCCTCCTTCCCAGAAGGGGTGTAGCTGGCTCTTTCCTCCCCTTCTTTTCTAACCAAGGTCTCCGTTCTCCGGGGCAGCCACACTCCCAGCACTCCGAGGACTGCAGGAGACCACTCTGCTCCGGCAACTTTCTCTGCCACTGACATAATCTCCTAATTATCTTCTCAGTGGTGACGGCTCACTGCCAGACCTCAGATGGCGCATGATGGTCCCCGATACCCAGTCTGATTGGGAGGAAGAGCAAAATTCACAATTCTGTAGTTCTACCTCGGAGCTGTTACCACTCTTCCGAAAGGACCCAAGGAACGTTCACAAATAATCACAAGGGAAGCTTTGCAGGAAAAGTACTTTACATGACCGTTACTCATAAACTGGTAACACTTCGTCTCAGGCAGAGGAATATGTTTATGTAACAGGATAAGTCTTGTCCTTAGCAGAGCTTCCAAGAACAAAGCCATTAAGCTAATGGCCTGAAACAGAACCCAAAGGATGTCAGACTTCTGTTCCATGATGATACACGCCCTGGGTGGTGGGATGTAATGCAGTGTTCCAAAGGAAAAAAGGAAAAAGAAAAAGAAAAAGAAAAGAAAAAGAATACATTATTTTTCCCAACAGCCTTAAGATAGGCAGCTGTGGTCCATGGCGTGTTTGCCAGGGGAAGAGGCTAACCTAGAAATCAAGTGGCGGCATTGAAAACACAACTTTGAGGCTGGAGAGATGGCTTAGCAGTTAAGGCGCTTGCCTCCGAAGCCTAAGGACCCACGTTCGACTCTCCAGGTCCCACATAAGCCAGACGCACAGGGACGCAAGCGCGTAAGGTCGCACACGCCCACTAGGTGGCGCAAGCATCTGGAGTTCGATTGCAGAGGCTGAGGCCCTGGTGCACCAATTCTCTCTCTCCCTCTGTCTCTGTCTGTCTGTCTCTCTGTCTCTCTTGCTCCCTCTAAGATAAAAAATTAAAAATTAAAAAATTATTTTAAACAAAGAAAGCCATCCAGGCAGCATAGCTACTGGACAAATGCCCGTGCTCATTAAATAACCCTCCCACCCATGATCATGCGAGCAACTGTAATGAAATTCTACTGGTCACAAAGAAAAGGAAAGACAACAAAGTCAAAGTTGGACTGCTTGGGAAGAAGGGGTTCAGGCAGGAGGAGGAGAGAGATAAGAGAAGTGATGGAAGTGAACATGATCAAAATACATTGTATACATACATAAATACATACATATATATATATATATCTGTAAAAAAATAATAATAATAAATAGAGAACTAAAAGCCAGCCAGAGAGAGCTGTGGAGATGACCTAGTAGGTCAAGTGCTTGCTGTGCAAGCAGGGAGAACGGAATTCAGAACCCCACAGCCCATGGAAGGCCACACACGGTGGCACGCGTTGGCAGTTCCAGTGCACCTGCAGCAAGATGGGAGACAAGGATGAGGGCATTGCCCCGAAGCTGCTAGGCCGGCCAGCCCGGGGTTCACAACGGCAAACAACCAGAGACCTTGCCTCACAAGGTGGCAGATGACAACTGCACCTGGGGCTGTCCTCTGGTCTCTATCTGCGCACCATGGCATCTGGGCAAGACAGAGAGAGAGAGAGATTTAAAAAGAAAAGAAGGGCTGGGGAGGTGGCTTAGCGGTTAAGCGCTTGCCTGTGAAGCCTAAGGACCCTGGTTCGAGGCTCAATTCCCCAGGACCCACGTTAGCCAGATGCACAAGGGGGCGCACGCGTCTGGAGTTCGTTTGCAGTGGCTGAAGGCCCTGGCGCGCCCATTCTCTCTCTCTCTCTCTCTCTCTCTCTCTCTCTCTCTCTGCCTCTTTCTCTCTGTCTGTCGCTCTCAAATAAATAAATAAAAATAAACAAAAAAAATTTTAAAAAAAATAAAAAGAAAAGAAAAGCCACACACAATGTCTGCTGGCCTGATACCCGGATAGGACCCTATGGGGGACCCACCCCAGCTTAGTATGCTGTCCCCCAACCCCTTCCTTCTCAGGGTCTCTGTGGAGATAGCCTCAAGGAGGGGCAAAGGCCTGAGACTTCAGCACAGTGGACCACAGCACTTAGCACTCGGGGTGCATGGACCGTGTGGCTTTGCCATGCGGAGGACTCGGGTTGGATCTGCGTCCCAGTTTGACTTTGAACTCACTGTGCAGTTGCCGAAACCCACTTTTTTTTTTTTTTTTGTTTTTTTGGGGGGGGGGGGATCATTTTCTCTCATTTGCCAAAAATAAAAGTTATTAGAACACGCTCCCAAGCTATGAACTTTTTGGTTATTAAACCTTATAACTGCTTAGGTGAAAGGTACAGTCTAAATTTAAAGATGTCATTAATGATTCTATTATTGGCCTTTTGAGAGGAAATGTTGGAAGAACAGCGAGTCTGTGGTAATATTCAAGCTGAAATGCTCACATCCCTTCCAAAAGTACAGCAGCTGGGGTACCCCTCCAAGCCTCCCTTCCCCTCTCTCTGTCTTCCTCCCCAGCTCCGCGGGGTACCAGCCCTCCGGGTTTCAGGAGAATGGCCCTTAGGCTGCTGTTACCATTCGAAGGAAGCTTGGACACTTGGGCCATCAGCTGTCATTTATAATTTCAGGTCTCCACCAGTTCTTGTAAATAATTCAGAAACACCTTCCTGATGAGAGTCTAACCCTACGCCTTCCTCAAATCAATCGTACCATGATTTGTTGGCCAATTACGAAGTGGCAAACAGTGGCAGAGACAAAATTTAATCCAAGTAAGAAAATATTTATCATCACCAAGGATGTACAAGGCTAAGGTTGGCCCCGGGGATGGCAAAATCATACACACACACACAGGAAAAGATGCTGCCTTTGGGCTGGAGAGATGGCCTAACAGTTAAGACGCTCACTTGTGAAGCCTAATGACTCAGGTTTGATTCCCCAGTACCCACATAAAGCCAAATACCCAAAGTGGCACTTGCTTCTGGAGTCCGTTTGCAGTAGCTGGAGACCCTGGTGCGCCCATATTCTCATTCTCTCTCTCTCCCCTTGCAAATAAATAAATAAATAGATTTTTTTTTTTGAGGTAGGGTTTCACTCTAGTTCAGGCTGACCTGGAATTCACCATGTAGTCTCAGGGTGGCCTCGAACTCACGGCGATCCTCCTACCTCTGCCTCCCAAGTGCTGGGATTAAAGGCGTGCGCCACCACGCCCGGCTAAATAAAATCTTTTTTTTTTTTTTTAAATTTAGAGACATCATAAGACAATGGAAAAGTACTTTTAGCTTCTCCACTGGCAACCTGGGTAAAGGCAGGTAAAAGACAAGTTAGTTAAGACTACACTCTGGCTCACAATCCTCCTGCCTCACACTCCCAAATTCTGTCAATACAAGCGTGCCTGTTAATTAGATTCCTCTGGTCCCACCTCCAGGAAGATGAGGTGAAAGCCATCCGTCCGTGACTGACCCCTGCGTGCTCTCCCAAAGGCAGAGGATGCTTTTCTTTGTAAATCTACATCCTGCCTTTAGGCAAGCAGAGGAAGGACTTCCAGCTGGCCTGTATTTGCTTCATTGTCCACAGCTCAGTAGTTCTTCATGTTTTGGGGAGATGGAGGTGTAGTTTAAGAAAGCTAGCAAGAAGGATGGAGAAGGGCTTGGAGAGAGGCTGTGTCCTCAATGTGAGCCACTTGCCGAAGGTCTTGAAGGCCACGCTGAAGGGTCTGAACCTAAATCAAGTGTGGCAACACGTCTCCGTAATCTCAGTTCTTGGACTCCCAAGGATGGAGAGTTTAAGACCAGCCTGGGCTGCATAGTAAGACCTTGCTGGAAAAAAAACAAAATAGCCAAGTGTGGTGGTGCATGCCTGTAACCCCGACACTTGAGAGGTAGAAGCCAGAAGATCAGTAGTTCAAGCTCATCTCTGGCTACATGGTGAATTCAACACCACCCTGGGCTATATGAGATGCTATCTTTTTTTTTTCAATATATTTTATTTATTTATTTGAGAGAAAGAGGCAGAGAGAGAAAGAGAGAGAGAAGGAAAGAATGGGCACGCCAGGGCCTCCAGCCACTGCAAAGGAACTCCAGATGCATGCACCCCCTTGTGCATCTGGCTTACATCGGTCCTGAGGAATTGAACCAGGATCCTTTGGCTTTGCAGGCAATGCCTTAACCGCTGAGCCATCTCTCCAGCCCTCCTATCTTTTTTTTAAGATTTATTTTTATTTATTTATTTGAGACACACAGAGAGAGAGAGAGAGAGCACGTTCCAGGGCCTCTAACCATGAGACACATGCACCATCATGTTCATCTGGCTTATATGGGACCTGGAGAATTGAACCTGGGTCCTTAGGCTTCACAAGCAAACATCTTAACCACTAAGCCATCTCTCCAGCCTGATCCTATCTTAAAAAAATTTTTTTAAATTTACTTGTAAGCAGAGAGATACAAGCGAGAGAGAGAGAGAGAGAGAGAGAGAGACAGAGAGAGAAAGCATGTGTGTGTGTCAAGGCCTCTGGCCACTGCAAACAAACTCCAGATGCATGTGCCACCCTGTGCATCTGGCTTATGTAGGTACTAGAGAATTGAACTTGGGGCGTTAGGCTTTACAGGTAAGCCCTTAACTACTGAGCCATCTCTCCAACCCCTATAAAATTCTATCTTAAAAAGTAAAACTTGGGGCCGGGCGTGGTAGTGCACTGCCTTTAAGCCTAGCACTCAGGAGGCAGAGGTAGGAGGATCACCAAGAGTTCAAGGCCACCCTGAGACTACATAGTGAATTCCAAGTCAGCCTGAGCTAGTGTGAGACCCTATCTCAGAAAACCAAAAAAAAAAAAAAAAGTAAAACTTGGACTGGAAAGATGGCTTAGTGGTTAAGACACTTGCCTGCAAAGCCTAATGACCGAGGTTTAATTCCCCAGTACCCACATAAGCCACATATACAAGGTGCTGCATGTGTCTGGGTTTTGTTTGCAGTGGCTAAAGGCCCTGGCATGCCCATTCTCTCTCCCTCTCTCTCTCTCTCTCTTTTCTCTGTCTCAAATGTATATATATTTTAAAGCAAAACTTGCATGGCGTGGTGGTACACACCTTTACTCGTCTTTAATCCCAGCACTGGGGAGGCAGAGGTAGGAGGATCACCAAGAGTTCAAGGCCGCCCTGAGACTACATAGTGAATTCCAGGTCAGCCTGGGCTAGAGGGAGAGCCTACCTCAAACCCTCCCGCCCCACCACACACACACACACACACACACACACACACACACACACACAAAGCAAAACTTGCAAGCCTACAGAAGACAAAAAGACTTCACTACTGGCGCCCTAGTGGGCAGCACTGTGTAGTTTGAGTATGGGGGAAGGGCACCTCCCACTCAATTCTGCCTCCTGGCCGTGAACCCTGGCCCTGGCCCTGGGCCTAGGCAGCCTTCTATCTTGCAGGAATGAGGACTAGAGTTGGAGGGCGTTGCAGTCAGGTTCGCATTGCTGGTAGAAATCACCCAACCAAGAGCAGCTTCTGGGAAAAAGAGGTTTATTTTTGGCTTACAGGCTCGAGGGGAAGCTCCACGATGGCAGGGGCAAAACGACGGCATGAGCAGAGGGTGGACATCACCCCCTGGCCCACATCAGGTGGACAACAGCAACAGGAGAGTGTGCCAAGCACTGGCAAGGGGACACTGGCTTTGACACCCATAAGCCCGCCCCCAACAATACACTCCATCCGGGAGGCGTTAATTCCCAAATCTCTATCAGCTGGGAACCTAGCATTCAGAACACCTAAGTTTATGGGGACACCTGAATCAAACCAGCACAGCAGGGGGCGGGGGCTGACCTGGCCTCTAGCTCTCTAGTCCCCAGAGGGAGAATTCAGGGGAAGAGTGTCACCCCTGGGCTGGCCCTGGCTCTCACTGGTCCATGAGATGATGCCAGGCCAGTGCCCCTCTGCTAAATGCCAGGGAAGGCTTCCGGGGATTACGATAATTAGAATAGTCACTGTCACACCCGAGGGACTTGGATGATGATGTCAATGGAGTACATGTCTGTCTCCCCCAGAGGACCGACCGTCCTCGCCTTGACAGAAGATATGACAGGATCACTTCTCAAGTTTGGCACGATGCTTCTTGCACATTCCGAGCACTGACATAACATCGGTTGAATGCACATATAGTCAAAAAAAAAAAAAAGCCCTCTTTATTCTCCTACGTTATCAGCAAACCAGATTAGTTTCTAAGTTCCATGTGGAAGAGAACACCCCATGTCAACACCGACTCCTCCTGGTCCTTCCATTTCGTCACTGTCACTTTACCTCGCTCCTCAGACATTAAGAAACGCAGCCAAGGGGCTGGAGAGACGGCTTAGCGGTTAAGCGCTTGCCTGTGAAGCCTAAGGACCCGGGTTCGAGGCTCGATTCCCCAGGACCCACGTAAGCCAGATGCACAAGGTGGCGCACGTGTCTGGAGTTCGTTTGCAGTGGCTGGAGGCCCTGGCGCGCCCATTCTCTCTCTCTCTTTCTCTGCCTCTTTCACTCTCTGTCTGTCACTCTCAAATAAATAAATAAACAAAAAAATTAAAAAAAAAAGAAATGTAGCCAATAGAGCCGACGTCTAAAGCAGCTCTCATTCATGAAAGTAAAAACTGCACAATCCCAAAGAGGATTTAAAGATGTTTATCCAAGCTCAGACTTCCCAATGCAGAACAAATACGTAAATAGATAGGTCTGGAGCTGGGCCCCCGATGCTGACAGATGCTGGCTTCGGAGCCATTTTCAAAATCACTGTCCTCGCAGCCAGGTAAATGACCAGGACTAACGCAATGGCGGGCTGCCCCAAGACCCTGGCAAAGCCCACAGAGCCTTTGAGGCTCCAAAAAACACGCATGGCTCAGGAATAGCTCATGGTTGGCATGGAAGTGGGAGGATGGAATCTATTTCTGCTTCCAATATGAAATTTAGGAGGACCCGAACTTGCCCGGGGTGGGGCCTCCGAAGGACTGGATCGGATCTCTGAATCCTCCTCTCAAGATGGTCCAGGACGGACGGGGGAGAAATAGATGGAGGCGGTGGCAATGACAGCAAAGACAGCCACTTGTCTTGCCCTTGAGGTTGGATCCTGGATCTGACTCCGCCATCGTCAGCCCTGTGACCTTGGACAACTTTCCAGCCTCCCCCCACCCCCACCCTCTGAGCCTCTACTTTAAGGAGTGCTTATTGCTATGGAGAGCACTAAACCAATGCATATGGATGGAGGAAGGTGATGATTTGCCTTGAGGGGGAGGGCAGGTTTTTGTTTGGCTTGCATTTTTAAAAAAAATTTTTTTTGTTATTAATTGATTTATTTGAGAGCGACAGACAAAGCGAGAAAGAGGCAGAGAGAGAGAGAGAGAGAGAGAGACAGAAAGAATGGGTGCGCCAGGGCCTCCAGCCACTGCAAACGAACTCCAGACGCGTGCGCCCCCTTGTGCATCTGGCTAACATGCGTCCTGGGGAGTTGAGCCTCGAACCGGGGTCCTTAGGCTTCACAGGCAAGCGCTTAACCGCTAAGCCATCTCTCCAGCCCTGGCTTGCATTTTTTGCTTCTTTGGGATGTGTGTGTGTATACATGTGTAGAGTATGTGTGTGTAATGTGATGTGGGGCATGTGGCATGTGCACACGCGCATGCGGATGTACGTGCCCCTGTGTGTGTGTGTGTGCAGAGTCCAGAGGAGAACGATTGAATGTCCCTCCTCTGTTGTTCGTCTCTGTGTGCTTCCTTGAGGCAGAGTTTCTCATTCAGCCCAGAGATGCCGCATTTCAGCCAGCGAACTCCAGCGACTTCGTGTCTACTCCCCACACCCACAGGACCTGGAGTTACAGACGGGAGTGGCCTGTGCCCAGCTGTTTACGCGAGTGCTGAGAGATTGAACTCGGGTGACCTGGGACCTTCTCAGACCCTCATGTGTGGACAGTAAATAGTCTTACTCACTGAGTCATCTTCCCAGCCCCTGTTTTAATTTTTTTAATTATTATTTACTTATTTATTTGCAAGCAGAGAGAGAGATATATAGACAGAAGAGAGACAGAGAGAGAATGGGCACACCAGGGCCTCCAGCCACTGCAAACAAACTCCAGACGCATGTGCTCTCTTGTGCATTTGGCTTACGTGGGTCCTGGGGAATCAAACCTGGGTCCTTTGACTTCGCAGGCAAACTGCCTTAACCACTAAGCAATCTCTTCAGCCCTGTTTTAATTTTTTTTTTTTTTTCGAGGTAGGGTCTCACTCTGGTCCAGGCTGACCTGGAATTCACTCTGTAGTGTCAGGGTGGCCTCGAACTCGCGGCAATCCTCCTACCTCTGCCTCCCTTGTGCTGGGATTAAAGGCGTGCTCCACCACACCCGGCATCCTGTTTTAATTTTTTAAAATATTTTATTTAGCCGGGCATGGTGACGCACACCTTTAGTCTCAGCACTCGGGAGGCAGAGGTGGGAGCATTGCCGTGAGTTCGAGGCCACACTGAGACTACAGAGTGAATTCTAGGTCAGCCTGAGCTAGAGTGAGACCCTACCTCGAAAAAGAAAAAAATAATATATATTTTATTTATTTATTTGAGAGGGAGAAAGAGAGAGAGAGAGAATGGGCACACCAAGGCCTCCAGCCACTGCAAACGAATTCCAGATGCATGCGTCACCTTGTATATCTGGCTTATGTGGATTCTGGGGAATAGAACCTGGGTCCTTAGGCTTCTCAGGCAAATGCATTAACTGCTAAACCATCTCTCCAGCCTGCCTGTGGTTTTTTTGTTTGTTTGTTTTGAGACAAGGTCACATTACATAGCCCAGGCTAGCCTCAAACTCATGATCTTCCTGCCTTACCCTTGTGATTATTGAGGCAATAGGCATGTGCCACCAAGCATAAATTTCTAGTGATGCCAGGGTGGTCGAGAGGGAGAGTTCACAGCAGGTTGACTCCCTGGGGAAATGCCTGGGTGACTTTCCTACACATCCTCATACACTATTATTCTTAGCGACTCAGAGAATTGTGTTTTGTCCTGTCAATAGAGTGAAGCCCAAAAGAATAAAAGTTTCACATTGACCATTCCTTAAATAATGAAGTACCTTCATCTTCACCACAGAAAAATGGGAAAGCAAGAACAAGGGCATTTGGAATTCTCACTGTCTTAGTCAGCCTGGGCTATGACAAAATATCGCTGCCTAGGTGGCTTCAGCAGCGGGGATATTTGCTCTCACAGTTCTGGAGGCTGTGAGTGTGAGATCAAGTTCTGGCCTGGTCCTGTTCCGCTGGGAGCTCTCTCCCCGGCCTTCACACAGCCCCCTCCCACCGCGTGCTCACCGGCCCTCCCTGGCTCCTACACCTGGAGAGGACTCTTTCTCTTCAGTCTCTCAAAAGGCAGCCTCATTTAACCATAATTGTCTCTTAAGAGTCCTGTTGTCAACTATAATCGCACTGGGGCTGGAGAGGTTGCTTAGCGGTTAAGCACTTACCTGTGAAGCCTAAGGACCCCGGTTCGAGGCTCGATTCCCCAGGACCCACGTTAGCCAGATGCACAAGGGGGCGCACGCATCTGGAGTTCGTTTGCAGTGGCTGGAGGCCCTGGCGCGCCCATTCTCTCTCTCTCTCTCTCTCTCTCTTTCTTTCTTTTCTTTTTTTTTTGGTTTTTGGAGGTAGGGTCTTGCTCTAGTCCAGGCTGACCTGGAATTCACTATGTACTGTCAGGGTAGCCTCGAACTCACAGCGATCCACCTACCTCTGCCTCCCAAGTACTGGGATTAAAGGCATGCGCCATCACGCCCGGCTCTCTCTTCCTCTTTCTCTCTCTGTCTTTCGCTCTCAAATACATAAATAAAAATATTTTAAAAATATATAATCACACTGGTAATGAGGGTGATAAAATAATATATATATTATAAAAATAGTATATATAAACTGTTTTTTTAAATTTTATTTTATTTATTTGAGAGAAAGAGGCAGAGAGAGAAAGAGAGACAAACAGAGAGAGAATGGGCATGTCAGAGCCTTCAACTGCTGCAAATGAACTCCAGATGCGTGCAACACCTTGTGCATCTAGCTTACGTGGGTCCTGGGAAATCAAAGCTAGGTCCTTTGGCTTTGCAGGCAAGTGCCTTAACTGCTAAGCCATCCCTCCAGCACCCCCCCCCCCTTTTTTTGAGATAAGGTCTCACTCTAGCCCAGGGGCTGTCCCGGAATTCACTCTGTAGTCAAATGCTGATTTCAAACTCACAGTGATCCTCCTACCTGTGCCTCTTAAATGCTGGGATTAAAGGTATATGCCACCACATCTAGCTTAAAAATAAATATTTTTAAAATACATTTTATTTTTATTTGTTTATTCATTTGACAGAGAAAAAGGGAGAGAGGGTGAGAGAATGGGCATGCCAGGGCCTCCAGCCACTGCAAACGAACTTCAGATGCATGTGCCCCCTTGTGCATCTGGCTAACGTGGGTCCTGCCTGGGGAATTGAACCTGGGTCCTTTGGCTTTGCAGGCAAATGCCTTAACCACCAAGCCATCCTCTCCAGCCCAAAATAAATATGCTTTCAAGGGAAGGTTTCAATGAGGCTCATACTCGTGTTTTCACTTCCCAAGGGCTGACATACAGGCATGTGCCATTGTGCCCAGCCCAACACAGAAACTCGAGAGGACATAACTCAGTCTATAGAACTCAGAAATCTCAACCACCCAGAGAAAACTACCATTTCTATTTGTGAGTATTTTCTGAGCACAGATATTTTTAAAATTTATTTTATTTGAGAGAGAGGGGCAGATAGAGAGAGAGAGAGAGAGAGAGAGAGAGAGAATGGAAGCCAGCATGATGGCTCATGCCTTTGATCTTGGGAGGCAGAGGTAGGAGGATCGCCGTGAATTCGAGGCCTCCCTGAGACTACATAGTGAATTCCAGGTTAGCCTGGGCTAGAGAGAGAACCTACCTCAAAAAACAAAAACAAAAAGGAAATATGAGAGAGAGAGAATGGGCACGCCAGGGCCTTTTAGCCCCTGCAAACGAACTCCAGACACATGCGCCACCTTGTGCATCTGGCTTACCTAGGTCCTGGGGATTCGAACCTGGGTCCTTTGGCTTTGCAGGCAAGCGCCTTAACCACTAAGCCGTCTCTCCAGCCCTCCAGGTCAATTTCTGTCTGGACGATTGCATTGTAAGCAGTCCTGCCCTTCCTTCAGCTCTTACACGTCATCACTCTTTTCACCTTATTTGTCACTAACCCCTGGGAAGTCCCTGGCGTTTGGGGGATTTGTCCTCACTCAGTCCAAGTACTGGCTATATTGTTCATTGCTTAGGGCGCTGACTTCTGCCCATGTGTCTTCCGTCAATAAAGCGTGCTGTTAGATCGGGTTGCTTTAGGGAAGTTGGTTTATAGTTTTCCTTCCTACACTTTCAAATATATATATATATATATATATATATATATATATTATTTTTATTTATTTGACAGAGAAAGAGGGAAAGAGAGAGAGAGAGAGAATGGGCGCACCAGGGCTTCCAGCCACTGCAAACGAACTCCAGACACGTGCGCCCCCTTGTGCATCTGGCTAACGTGGGTCCTGGGGAATCGAGCCTCGAACCAGGGTCCTTAGGCTACACAGGCAAGCGCTTAACCGCTAAGCCATCCCTCCAGCCCTCCTCCCTACACTTTTTAAAGAGCCACGGAGAAGGTTCTTTCTCAGAGAGAGAGAGAGAGAGAGGACACTCAGTATTCCAGCTGAGGCCCTCATGTGAATGCCACGCAGGAAACATTTACAAACAACAGCACCACAATTGGATTTTGCTCTATATTTGGAAAATTTGGCCCCTTATTACAAAGCCAGCTGATGTTATCTTATTTAGCCCGTTCTTCAGCTCATCTCCTGTAATCATTAAATTACACAGCCAGATTTTCAAAGCTCTAAGGCGGGGGTGGGGGGGGGTTGCGCGGGGTGGGGGGTGGGGGGGAGGTGGAAAGTGGATTAGGAATAAAATTCTTTTAAGCGCCTTTAGAAAAGCTCTGGATTCGTCTGTGAATGGTGGCTGCAGAGCCCAGGGAATGATCTGTTCTGAGCCGTCCTGTGTGAATGATTGGACTCATTTTCCGCGCCTCTTCCACGTTCTCTCTCCCGAACGGGGGAACAAGGATGGCGGCCTTAATGTGCTGTTTCGGGGATGTGTCCCCTGATTGCTCCGTGACCCTATCCCCAGGGGCAGAAGTGAACGAAGGAACGAGAAACCGTGAACTGCACGAACGATGATCAGAGAAGCCAGGGCTGCTGGGGTGTTTATCACACACTCCTCTGAATGAGGCCCTTTTGATCTGTGGGAGCACCTCCTCGCCCCTCTCTCTCTCTCTCTCTCTCTCTCTCTCTCTCTCTCTCTCGGCTCGGAAGTCTTTGTTCTTTCTTCAGGAAAGCCCATTTCTCTTAGGCGACTCAAAAACTCACCCAGTACTTGGAGAGCTATTACAGCCATCCTCAGCCCAGCATTTGAAGGCTGAGTTATCTTCCCAACTCCAAATCTGCTCTCCAGCCATGATTGATTCTCTTACATTTTCATTTTCCCTGAGAGTCCAATTTGGACCCTTCGGTAAGGTTCCTTGGGGACACCTATTGGTTTCCCTGGAACCAGTCCAACTTTGGCCTAGAATTTCCCAAGACTTGTCAGCAGCCCCAGCCAGGGCTGGCTTCCTTCATATTGTGGGGAAGGTGCTGGGCCCAAGTTCACAGGTTCCAAGGGGGCGGAGGGGGGGGGGGTATTCATCAACTGTTTTCCTCCTAGCAGCTCCGCCAGGCTGTGGCTTCTAGGTTAGATCTGCATTCCAAATTCACGACCCAGTCGCCTCACTGCGTGTTACGTCTTTATTAAGGATGGGTGGCATTAGAACATTCTAAGAGGATGGCTGTCCCCAGGCAAGCCATGCCCGGCTCCCTGCCCGCAGCCCCCACACACTGATCACTTCAGCAACCAGGAGACAAGCCCTTGGAGAGCTGTCCGAGGATCCAGGGCAAACCGAATCATGAGGACAGCACCCATAACTCACAGCTCATTAGCGTGACCTCAAACTCGGCTTCCAGCACCTTCTAGCTTGCAACAGTACTCTCGGAATTGCCTTATTTGCAATCATCTCAGAGACTGGGGGTTGAAACTTATGAAATAAGGCGGCAACAGGAACAACTTAAATCCTATCTCTCTGCAGCCCCCTGAGAAGGCTGTTCTTCAGGGTCCCCCTCGTTAATCAGGAGGCTGGATGCCTAGCACACGCTCGTCTCTCTTAACAATTTGCATCTCTTGCCTTTGATTAATTCAATCAATAAAGCTGGATTTGTGGTGCCAAGTGCTCTTATTAATATCTTAAGATTTAGTCCCTAAATTTCCTCACCATAGATATAGCAGCATCTATAGGAATCTTTTTGTTCATAACAACTGCAACATCTGAAAGTTGCTGAAGGATCCTTTTTCTTTTTTCAATATTTCATTTAATTTATCTACGAAAGAGAGAGAGAGAGAGAGAGAGAGAGAGGAGGGGGGAGAGAGAGAGGGAGGCAGATAGAAAGAGAATGGGCATGCCAGGGCCTCTAGCCACTGCAAACAAACTCCAGACACACTTGTCACCTTGTGCATCTGGCTTTATGTGGACTAGGGAATTGAACCTGGGTCCTTTGGCTTTGCTGACAAGCACCTTAACTGCTAAGCCACCTCTCCAGCCCAAGGATCCTTTTCATCAGTTCAACTCAAATGAAGTCAAAATGGACAGAAGAGGGCTGGAGAGATGGCTTGGTGGTTAAGGCCTTTGCCTGCGAAGCCTAAGGACCCCTTTTCCACTTTCCAGATCCCACATAAGCCAGGCACAAAGGTGAGGCAAGAGCAAGGTCGCACATTTCACTAGGTGGCACAAGTGTCTGGAGTTCGGTTGCAGTGGCCAAGGCCCTGGTGCACCAATTTTCTCTCTGTCTCTATAATAAAATAAAATAAATCTTAAAAAAAAAAGATGGGGCTGGAGAGATGGCTTAGTGGCTAAGGCATTTGCCTGTAAAGCTAAAAGACCTAGGTTCGATTCCCCAGGACCCACATAAGCCAGATGCACAAGGTGGCACATGTGTCTGGAGTTTGTTTGCAGTGGCTGGAGGCCCTGGTGCACCCATCTCTTTCTCTCTCTCTCTCTTTCAGAAAAAAAAAAAAAAGATGGGTGCTGGAGAGATTGCTTAGTGGTTAAGGCATTTGCCTGCAAAGCCAAAGGACCCAGGTTCAATTCTCCAGGACCCACATAAGCCAGATCACAAGGGGGCACGTGCACCTGGAGTTTGTTTGCAGTGATTAGAGGCTCTTGTGCACCCATTCTCTCCCTATCCTCTCTCGCTCTTAAATTTAGGGGTGGACAGAAGCCCACCCCTAAGACAGGAATGTTGATTTTGCAAATGTTTTATAGACACCAACGAAAGTCTCTCTCTGCCTGTATGTAGGGAGAGGAGGCTTGTCTCCTATCCGTTCTTAATCCACACTGCAGTCCTTGTGCAGGTCAACTGGTTTCTTCCACTACCTCTGCCTCACCCTGGGCCTTTGCTTGTGCCACTGCTGGTCACGCCATAAAGCTCCCAGCGTCTCCTTCCTTCACTTCTTGGGCGTCAGGGAAGGAAGCTGTGCTTACGGCCTTAGTGTAATGCAAGGCTGTGGGGCCTGGCTGATCCGGGTGACCCCCGCAATGGCACAGTTAGGGAGCGCCCTGGCTACATCTCTGCCTCTCAAGGCAGAATAGCACAGGGCTTACAAGACCACATGGTCATTGTTAAGCCCAGGTAATGAACATTAGGCGAAGTAGTTCATCTCTTTGGGCTTCCTTCCTCGTGCGTAACAGGGATGTTAAGGGGTACCTTCCTCATAGGGTTAGGGGTGGGAGGAGAAAATGAATGAACGCATAAGGCGAGCCCTTAAAACAGCCCTTGGCATGGGATAAGTGATGACTACAATAAAACAGAAATGAAAGAGAATTTCATTTATTACATTAAAAAAAAAAAAGAGGGTGGGCAAAAATAAGCAGAGCAGATCTGGAATTAGCAGTTTCATAGTATTATTAAACCCAAATCCCTGGTTCTTCCTCAAGGACACTTCGCAGGCCTGGATATGCGGCTCAGTTGGTAAAGTGCTTGTCTAGCGTTCACAAGGCCATGGGGTCAACCCACAGCACAGTGTTATAGTCCCAGTATTCGAGAGGCGGAGGCAGTAGGCTGAGAAGTTCAAGGTCATTCTCAGCTACATAGTGAGTCGGGGGCCAATCTGAAGTACATGAGGCCTTGGTTGTTTTATTTATTTATTTTCAAAAATTTTTTATTTTAATTTTTAATTTTTTGGGGTTTTTGAGGTAGGGTCTCGCTCTAGCTCAGGCTGACCTGGAATTCACTATGCAGTCTCAGGGTGGCCTTGAACTCACGGCGATCCTCCTACCTCTGCCTCCTGAGTGCTGGGATTAAAGGCGTGCGCCACCACGCCAAGCTCTATTTTTAAATATTTTATTTATTTATGTGAGAGAGAAAAAGAGTCTGGGGGTGTGCGGTGGGGGGGGGGGGGAGACAGAGCCAGAGAGAAAGCACATCACGGCCTCTTACCACTGCAAACGGACTCCAGGGACATATGCCACTTTGTGTATCTGGCTTTGTGTGGGTACTGGGGAATTGAATCTGGCTCTCAAGATTTGTAATCAAACACCTTTAACCACTGAGCCATCTCTCCAGCTCTGTTTATTATTATTTTTTTAAATATGATTGCTTCATGACATACAATAAGAGTTCTGGTTATTGTATCCACGTTATAGAGGGGGGCAAGGCAGGTTGGTCAAAATGAGGTTCCTCAACTGAGTGACTCCTTTCAATTCGCCTTCCTGTGACACTGACGTGACTTAGTCTTGTGTTTATTTCCCAGAATCTGGTTACACTTCTGCTTACAGCTTACTGACAAGAACCAAGTCACATGACCACGATGCCTCAAGACACCCTGGGAAATGTGTTGTCTATCCCAAATGACCATACGTCCAGCTAAAAACTATTGGAAAAGAGGGGGAAAGAGCCACCAGGGAGAGACAACAGTTCCTGTCATGACACCCACCCCAGCTCAGCAAGTGGCCTAAAGTGGGTAGCGGGCATCTCTGGGGAGGTTGTCACCAGCACTTCGCTGTACTTAGGCCCTAACTGACCACATCACGGTACCCTCCCCACATCTTTCTCCCCAGACTCAGGACCACCCACCCTCCTCCAGAAATTCCAAATTCTCCTCAGCGTCATGCTGAACAAACAATTCGGCTTTTTCCCCCTCTATATCTGAAAGCCCCGGAGCCCTGGGAACAAACTGTTCTCATCGCAAACCCTCATCTGGTCATTTCAAGTCATTTCCTAAATCCAAGAGCGGAAATAGCTAATGGATTAGACGTATGAATTGAGTTCTGCTTCCTCTGCGCACTCCACTAAAGCAGCAGGAAAGAGGTTGCAGGAGGGCTGGAGAGATGGCTTAGCACTTAAGTCATTTGCCTGCAAAGCCAAAGGATCAGAGTTCGATTCTCCAGATCCCACGTAAGCCAGATGCACAAGGGGGCACAAGTATCTGGAGTTCGTTTGCAGTGGCTGGAGGCCCTGGCGTGCCCATTCTCTCTCTCTTCCCCCCTCTTTCTCTGCTAAATAAATAAATAAGAAGGACGTTTAAGCTGGAAAGATGGTTCAGCAGTCAAGGTGTTTACCTGAAAAGCCTAAGGACACGAGTTTGATGCCCCAGTCCCCACATGAAGCCAGATGCACAAAATGACACATGCACCTGGAGTCTGTTTGCAGTGGCTGGAAGTCCTGGTGCGCCCATTCTCTTTGTCTGTCTCTCTTTTATCTCTCTCTGCTTGTGAATAAATATTTTAAAGGCCTACCATTTGTATTTTGCCAAGAAATTTTGATCATAAATGAGCACTGACTCATGCTAAATGCATTTTGGGGGGAGCTATTTAAATCATATGGTGTTTTCCCTTCGATCTGTTAATGTAATGAATTAATTAATATAACTTCTAAAGTTTTCCTGAAACAAGTCTTGCATTGCTCGTGATGATCTTTTTTTTTTTTTTTAATACAACAGCGGATTTAATGCGCTAACAGTATAATTACAATTTTTACATTCATGTCCACTTAAAGACTCAGGCTGATTCTTTTGTTGCTCCTAAATCAGTCTTGGTACTAAGGTTATGTTTTCTTCACAAAATGAGTTAACTTGGGCTGGAGAGAGTGCTCAGCAGCTAAAGGCACTTGCTTACAAAATGACTAACTTTCTATTTTCCTTTTCTCTGGAACAGTTTGCATTATATTAGAATCACTGGGTGCTGGGGGAGAGAGATGGCTCAGCAGCTAAAGGCACTTGTTTGCAAAGCCTGCTGGCCCAAGTTCAATTCCCCAGTGCCCACGTAAAGTCAGAGGCACAAAGTGCCACGGTGTCTGGAATTCATTTGTAGTGGCAAATAAACAAATAAGGAATTACCTTTTCCTGGCTGGAGAGATGGCTTAGCAGTTAAGACGTTTACCTACGAAGCCTTAAGGATCCAGGTTTAATTCCCCAGGTCCCACATAAGCCAGATGCACATGGTAGTGCATGCATCTGGAGTTCGTTTGCAGTGCCTAGAGGCCCTGGCGTGCCCATTCTCTCTCTCTCTCTGTCTCTAATAAGTAAATAAATAAAAATAAATATTTTTTTAAAAAAGAATTATCTTTTCCTTGAAAAATTAGCCCATAAACAGTTTAGGCCTAGTAGCACATGCATGGGAGAGGGCAGGTGTTGGGAGCACAGGCAATTGTGACTATTCAGCTTATTTTGCTATTCTTGTTCTTTTTTTAAAAAAATATTATTAATTAATTTATTTATTTGAGAGACAGAGAGAGATAGAGAAAGAGGTGGAGAGAGAGAGAGAGAATGGGTGTGCCAGGGCCTCTAGCCACTGCAGACGAATTACAGATGCATGTACCACCTTGTACATCTGACTTACATGGGTACTGGGGAATCGAACCCAAGTACTTAGGCTTCGCAGGGAAGCGCCTTAACCGATAAGCCATCTCTCCAGCCCTATTTTGCTATTTTAAATCTACTCTCGTTTTAGCGCTTGTTAGGTTGGTTTTAGATTATATTTTCTAACTATCCACTCCCTTACATTTTCCTTCCTTCCTTCCTTCCTTCCTTCCTTCCTTCCTTCCTTCCTTCCTTCCTTCCTTTCTTTCTTTCTTTTTTTCTAAGTAGGGTTTCACTCTAGCCCAGGCTGACCTGAAATTCACTATGTAGTCTCAAGGTGTCCTCGAACCCACAGCGATCCTCCTACCTCTGCCTCCTGAGTGCTGGGATCAAAGGTGTGGCATAGGGCTGGAGAGGTGGCTTAGCGGTTAAGCGCTTGCCTGTGAAGCCTAAGGACCGGGTTCAAGGCTCGATTCCCCAGGACCCACGTTAGCCAGATGCACAAGGGGGCGCACACACCTGGAGTTTGTTTGCAGTGGCTGGAGGCCCTGGTGCGCCCATTCTCTTTCTCTCTCTGTCTGTCACTCTCAAATAAATAAAAATAAACAAATTTTAAGGGTGTGGCATAAATACCACAGCTGTTATTTGACTTTTGTCAAAGTATAAAAAGTATGAGCCACGAACGCTTGCACTGCATACTTAAGATTGTGCAATTCAAGCACTACAGAGCTATCTACATGCTGCTAAATCTCATCAAATTTTGGAAAATTCAATTATATACAAAATATAAAGGGCTCAGAAAGAAGTCATTTATTTTAGTTACACATAAGATTCAGATATTCAGCCTAAAGAAAAACACTGAGTCATTTTGGCTCCTTTCCACCTTTGTATGTTGATACATTTATTATAATATTCCTGTATAATCATGTTGGCTCTTACAATTTGAAGTCACGTTCAAAATCTCAAACCCAGCCATCCAGATAAAACACATAATCAAGCCGGGCGTGGTGGCGCACGCCTTTAATCCCAACACTCGGGAGACAGAGGTAGGAGGATCGCCGTGAGTTCGAGGCCACCCTGAGACTACAGAGTGAATTCCAGGTCAGCCTGGACTAGAATGAAACCCTACCTCGAAAAGCAAAAAACAAACAAACAAACAAACAAACAAACATAATCAGACAGAATGTCTCTTTTCCACCTCCCTAATCCTCAAACCTATGAAGTCAGTTTTATAGAATGACTGCAAACACTGGATCGTAATAACAAATGCTAGTCCCAATTTATTTATTTATTGTAACCCTTTTTGGTAGAACACAAGGGTGGCAGGAGTCAGCGTCAGGCCTCCAGAACAAGATACGTCCTGCTGCATGCAGGATCCAGTAATTCGTACCTCAGGAGTTCGGTTCTGTCTACTGCCATTCAGTTCCTGGCTTTCCCCTTGGCATCTGCATTTCCTTTCAAGATCTTTTCGCCGGTCCCTGAATATGGTTAAACCCCCACAGAGGACAATGTTCTTCTCTTCTTTATTATTATTATTATTATTATTGGGTTTTCAAGGTAGGATTTCATTTTAGCCCAGGCCCGGAATTTACTATGTAGTCTCAGGGTGGCCTGGAGCTCACTGCAATCCTCTTACCTCTGCCTCCCAAGTGCTGGCATTAAAGGCGTGTGCCACCATATCTGGTTTTGACTTTTTAAAAAACACTATATTTTATTTATTTGTTTCCTGAAGTATTCAGAGTCAATCAAAAGAAAATCATGGGAGCCGGGCGTGATAGGCAGAGGTAGGAAGATCGCAGTGAGTTTGAGGCCACTCTGAGACTACATAGTGAATTCCAGGTCAGCCTGGGCTAGAGTGAGACCCTACCTTGAAAAAACAAAACCAACCAACCAAACAAACAAACAAACAAAAAAGAAGAAGAAGAAGAAAAATAATGACTTCAGGTTCTGCACTGAGTTGTTTTCTTTTTTCTCAAATTATTTATTTTTATTTATTTATTTGAGAGAAAGGGAGAGACAGAGAGAATGGGCATGCCAGGGCCTCTAGCCACTGTGCCACCATGTACATCTGGCTTTCGTGGGTACTGGGGAGTTGAACCTGGGTCCTTAGGCTTCGCAGACAAGTGCCTTAACCACTAATCCATCTCTCCAGCTCCTGAGTTATTTTTAAATTTATTTATTTTTAATATTTTTTTGTTTACTTTTAATTTGAGAGTGACAGACAGACAGAGAAAGAGGCAGATACATAGAGAAATGGGCATGCCAGGGCCTGCAGCCACTGCAAATGAACTCCAGGCCTGTGCGCCCCCTTGTGCATGTGGCTAACGTGGGTCCTGGGGAATCGAACCTGGGTCCTTGGCTTTGCAGGCAAACCCCTTAACTGCTAAGCCATCCCTCCAGCCCCTTATAATGTTTCCTGTTACCTTTGTTCTCTCAAAGGCTAAAAGAAAAAAAAAAAAGACTAGGAGAAAAAAAAAAGACATATATAAACTGTAATTCGCTATGTAGTTTCAGGGTGGCCTTGAACTCACGGCGATCCTCTCGAGTGCTGGGACTAAAGGCACGCCCGGACCTCTAGACGCTGAAAACCAACTCCAGACGCATGCGCCACCTTGCGCATCTGGCTTTCCAGGCAAGCACCTTAACCTCTGAGCCGTCTGCAGCCCATTGTATAGCAATTTTCCACGAATTGAAAGGGAAGAAGGTGACTCCGGAGGTAAGGAACACAAATCCAGACAGGCTGAAACCTCCGCGATTCCCGAGGCCGCTCCCTGAGCTTGTAACCTTCCCAGGCAGTAAAGAACTGCTGGGCAGAGTTGACTCTCCCACCCGCCAGCTGCCTGCAAGCCACGCAGTGAACCCCGGAGATGCAGCTTCTCCAGTCCCGTGTTGTCACCTGTGCTGGGGTGGCCTCGAGCTGCCCTTGGGTCACCCACTGTCCTGTAAGTAGCCCCTCACCCTGCTCTGTAAGTAACCCCAGGAAACTCAGTGGTCTGCCAAGTTGAAGTTTGGGGGAACCCCTTCCTTTGGTTGTCATCACTGTCCTATCTGGGGCGGAATTGACATTTGTTCATGTCTGCTCAGGAGGCCCTCACGTGACAGGTGCTCTGATGCTCCCCCCCACCCCCACCCTGTAGCATTTATTTGGGCCGATGGTGATGGGCAGTTGGTTTCTGGACCTCCAAGTCTCCTAGCTGGTCAGTTGTATACACTGCAGTTGTTTTATAAAGCTTGTAACAGTGCAATCACATAATTAAAATGTTCAGGCCACATAACTTTTGGTGAGTTTTTCCACGTAAATCTCATTAGTAGCTCTACTGAGTCTCTCCTACCTGCTTTGCCACACAAGGAGACAAACCCATGAATACTGATGTGTATCTAGTTTCTTCCAGTCAACATTTCTTGCTCTTACTCTACTGGGACAATTTCCTTGTTCATTTTTCTAAAAATTTATTTTTATTTTTAATTTTTTTTTAATGGAAACCAGATTTCACTGTTGGGTGAATCATAAATAATCTGATTGTATTTTGCTGGCAAAATTGGAATGCTCACAATCTTTCCTATTACATACCACGTGCAAAAGGTAACCCCATGTACACACCAGTTCATGGGTGTGGGTAGGATAAGGTTTGAAGAGATACTGCTCGTTCAACTGCACACGTTTGTAATTTTGACAAAAGTTGATAAAGTGAATTTTATAGAGGTTGAATCAATTTATACGTAGTTTCCCCCAAAGCTTCCCCTACAGAGTATATTATTAAACTTTTGAATTTTTTGACAATTTGATAGGTGAAAAATGGTATCTCAGCCTACAGTTAATTTGCATTTCTCTTATTCTGAATGATGTTGAGTATATTTTCATGTATATGAGGGAGTGAATATTTTCTATGTAGTTGTCTGCTCATATCCTTTGTTTATTTTTCTATTTGTTGATGATTCTTTTCTATTGGCTATTGATCATGAGCTCTTATAGATCAGGAACTGGTCTTTTGGGAAGTTACAAATGTTTTGCCCTTGTCTTTAAAAAAAAATTATATATATATATATATATATTTAATTTATTTGCAGCAGGGAGAGAGAAAGAGACAGAGAGAATGGGTGCACCAGGGCCTGCAGCCACTACAAATGGACTCCAGATACATATGCCACCTTGTGCATCTGGTTTGCGTGGGACCTAGAGAATTGAACCTGGGTCCTTAGGCTTCATAGGCAAGCGCCTTAGCCATTAAGCCATCTCTTTGGCCCCATACATGGCTTTTTAATTTTTTTAAATATTTTATTTATTTATTTGAGAGATACAGAGGAAGAGGCAGAGAGAAAGAGAGAATGGGTGTGCCAGGGCCTCCATCCACTGCAAACGAACTCCAGATGCATGCACCCCCTTGTGCATCTGGCTTACGTGGGTCCTGGGGAATTGAACCGGGCTCCTTAGGCTTCATAGACAAACGCCTTAACCGCTGAGCCATTTCCCCAGCCCAGCTTCTAATTTTTAAATAATCTTTATTTTATTATTTATTTGAGAGAGATAAAGAGGCAGTACTATATCTAAATGAACCTAAAACAGAGCTCTGTTGTGAAGGATGTAAGAGTCTTATCTGTCAGGTTCATGAATGACCAGACCAGGCAAGAGCACTCCGAAGATACAAGCTTCCAGGCTGGTCTTATGAGAGATGAACTCAGCACCTTTGGGTTCGTAAAGCTTAGGTTTTATGAGACCTTCCTGCTGGGTGGGGGATAAGGGAATGGGGGGCTTGTTTGTGAAGTTAGGTAGGGGAATTTGTTCACGGGAATTTTTTCCGTTTATCACAAGATTATGGTCAGGTCGTTAGTGTGTGTCACCAAAACAGAGGTCAGGTGGCTGTCCATATAAGGTAAACAGGAAACTGTGGCCTAGGGACAAGGGGAAACAATGGGTCTGGTGGGTTCTGAGGAACGCTGTCAGCTTGGTCGCTGCATTTTCCCATTAGCCTGCTTCTCGTCGCTATCGTCTTATCTGCAGCAACTCCATCTTGGGACCTGGTCTGACCTAACATTCCAAGCTTTTTTAGTGATAGTGGGGTGCCCTTCAGGCTTCTGTACCTAACTCCTGCTGAGTGGGGGTGATGAGTGCTCTAGAAGATGCTGGATCCTGTGATCGGTGGGTCCCCTTGGAGCCAGTGTTGGGAAGATGGCTCCGCGGTGGCTAGAGGCTGATATGGAATAGGAGAGGGAGAGGTCAGTAATGGTTAAACTTTTTTTTTAAATTATTTATTTATTTATTTATTTGAGAGTGACAGACAGAGAGGAAGAGGCAGATAGAGACAGAGAGAGAGAATTGGCGCGCCAGGGCCTCCAGCCACTGCAAACGAACTCCAGACGCGTGCACCCCCTTGTGCATCTGGCTAACGTGGATCCTGGGGAATCGAGCCTCGAACCGGGGTCCTTAGGCTTCACAGGCAAGCGCTTAACCGCTAAGCCATCTCTCCAGCCCTGGTTAAACTTTTGATGGGTAAGTTGCTCTTTACCCTGCGCTCCTCCGTTTTGATATGGACAGTCTTGTCCGGGGGCCAAGCCCAGGTCCCAAGGGCACCACCAGTCTTCAGCTATCAGGCCAAGGAGATCATTGAGTGGCTCCTGTTGGGGTCGAAGGGAAGGGGCTGGCCTACCTTGGCTAGGCAAGGAGGGACAGTCCACCTTCCACTGTCCCCAGAATCCACAGTGAGGGTCCTGGCGGCAGGCGTGGTTGAAGCAAGCTCTGGACCAGAGACCGGTGTGGTGCCGCGCTTGAAGCAGGGTCCCCCGGTTATGATCATTGAGATTACAATGTCTTCTTTGGAAGAACCCAGAGAGCTGTAGCCAGGAGATGGTATTTTTGTTTCTCTCTGTCCAGCCTATCAGTCCACTCCTATTCATCTAGGGTGTTAAATACCCCCAAAGGCCATTTCAAGCACATGTCCCTGGTGGGGGCCGGAGGTGGGTGAGGGCCTGTCTTAAGGTGTTTGAGGTTTTTTTTTTTTTCTGAATGTCATGGGCAGATTGAGATAGGACTTGGGTGTTATGAATCAAAACACCTTCCTGGGAAGTGCGATCGAGGTGAGTACTTTGAGTAAGTGCCTTAACCACTAGGCAATCTCTCCAGCCCTTTGTAAAAGTGGGTTCAGGGGATGAAATTCAGGACCTCATAAGGTAAGCACATTATAGACTAAGCTATTTTCCCAACTCCTCCATGCAAATATTACAATCAGGGGCGTTTACCCGAGACCCAGCGCAGGCATAGATGATGCCAGGGAGGGGTGGCAGAAGTGAGGTAGAGACGTGCACCCCACCGCCGTGGTGGCTGGCAAGCGGGGCTTCACGGGGTCACCCTGGCTAGGTGCTCTGGTGGACAGTCCCACAGCTATGGACACGAGGCAACAGGTTCCCAGCATCTTAAAGCTGTGACCCTTTGAAGCCTTTAGTCTTATGACACTGCTCAACTTAACATATATTTTATTAAATTTTTATTTATTTAGCAGAGACAGAGGGAGCGAGGGAGAACGAGGTTGAGAGAGAGAGAGAGAATGGGCATGCCAGGGCCTCTGGCCACTGCAAACAAACTCCAGATGCACGTGCCACCTTATGCATCTGGCTTACGTATGACCTGAAACCTTGGTCCTTAGGCTTTGCAGGCAAGTGCCTTAACCACTGAGCAATCTCTCCAATCCTTAACATACCTTTTTTTTTTAATTTTTGAACTAATAAAGGCTCATATAATACATTTTATCTACCAGAAACTGTTAGAAACAACTTTAAAATTTTTTTATAAATCTTTTTATTTATTTGCAAGCAGAGAGAGATAGAAGAGAGACAGAGAGAATGGGCATTCCAGGGCCTCCAACCTCTGCAAACAAACTCCAGATGCATGTGCCACATTGTGCATCTGGCTTCATGTGGGTACTGAGGACTCAAACTCGGGTTGTTAGGCTTTGCAGGCAAGCACCCTAACCACTGAGACATCTCTCCAGCCTTGGAAGCAATGCTTTTAATCATGCCTGTGGATCCTTACATTTTCCAAGCCTGGCAATTATTTTGAAAGCAGCTACTTCCCTGTATTCCTTTGTGCCGAAAGCACTTGAAGTGCTTTTGGTTTTTCTGAACTGAACCCTGACTCGGGATTCCTTTGTCTGCTGTCGTTTCTGTCATTATACCTTCGGTTTGTAAGAACAAACATCTTAGATAACAGTGTTAAAATCTCCCATTATGATCATAACATTTTCATATTCTATAAAGCTTGCTTTCTGTATTTTGTTGTTTTTGAGGCAATCCCAACAGACTGACCTTTTTTTAAAAAAAGAAAAAAAAATTATTGATTGATTTATTTGACAGAAAGAGAGGGAGGGAATGGGCACGCCAGGGCCTCTGCAAACGAACTCCAGGTGCATGCACCGCCTTGTGCATCTGGCTTACATGGGTCCTGGGAAATAGAACCTTGGTCCTTTGGCTTTGCAGGCAAGCGCCTCAACTGCTAAGCCATCTCTCCAGCCCCTGAGCTTTTTTTTTTTTTTTTTTTTTTTTTTTTTTTTTTTTTTTTAATGTGAGAGCAAGAGTGAGAAAGAGAGAGAGAGAGAGAGAGAAAGGCATGCCAGGCCCTCCCACCCTCTGTAATTGAACTCCAGATGTGTGTGCCACCTCGTATTTTGATGTTCTTTTATTGAATATTGTTGTTGTTTTGTTTTAAATATTTTTATTTATCTGAAAGCGAAGAGAGAGAATGGGCACGACAGGACCTCTTGCCACTGCAAATGAAATCCAGACGCATGTGCCACTTTGCGTGTCTGGGTTTATGTGGGTACTGGGGAATTGAACCCAGCTTTACAAGCAGCCCTTTTAATAGCTGAGCCATCTCCTCAGCCTGGATGTTGTTGTTTTATTTTATTTTCATGATGCTGGGGATGAAATCTAGGGCCTCACACACACTAGGCAAGCATTTTACCACGGAGTTATAAATTCCCTGCCCAGAAATGCATGGTTTCTTTTTCTTATTTCTTTTTTCCCCTTTCTTTATTAGGAAGCAGAGTTGGAGATTTTATTAAATATTTAAAAAAATTATTGACAATTTTCATACATGGAGATAACATAATGTGATCACAATCTCTTCCCCATACCTTTTTTTCCCCCCCAGGTACAGTCTCACTCTAGCCCAGGCTGACCAGGAACTCACTCTGTAGTCCCAGGCTGGCCTTGAACTCACAGCAATCCCCCTACCTTTGCCTTCCCAGTGCTGGGATTAAAGGTGTGTGCCACCAAACCTGGATTAGAATTCACTCCCCCTCCCTCCTTTTTTTTTTTTTTTTTCAGATAGGGTTTTGCTCTAACCCAGGCTAACCTGGAGTCTCAGGCTGGCCTCAAACTCACAGCAATCCTCCTACTTCTGCCTCCCACCTGATGGGATTAAAGGTGTGCGCCTCCTGGCTCAGAACTACTAGGTTAATTAATTAATTAATTTATTTATTTATTTATGTTTGGTTTTTCGAGGTAAGGTTTCACTCTAGCCCAGGCTGACCTGGACTTCACTATGCAGTCTCAGGGTAGGCCTCGAACTCACGGCGATCCTCCTACCTCTGCCTTCCCGTGTGCTGGGATTAAAGGCGAGCGCTACCTGCGCCCTGCTCTTGTATGTTTGAGAGCTTTCTGTGGGAAGTCAAGTGCTATCTCTGGTCCCAAGATTCAACGTAAGTACAGGAATCTGAGGGAGGCCTCACCTTAGGGCTCAGTGTTCTTGTCGCAGCCGGGCACTGAGTCCAGAACCTGCACTAGCTCACAGTGAGGCCTCACCTGTACAGAGGCTTCCCTTCTCCATGACCGCAGGCAGCTGTCATAGTTCCGCTCATGATGCTATGCCAACCCTTCTACTGTTCCCACGAGGCCATCCCCCCTTACCACCCCGAGCTGTTGGAAGAGTAGAGCTTCCCACCCCAACGACATCAGGCTGGATCATGTAGTTAGTTTTGTGAATTAAAAAGGCATGATGCGGGCTAGATAGATGGCTTAGCCTGTGAAGCCTAAGAACTCAGGTTCGAGTCTCCATGTCTCACGTAGCCAGACGCAGTGACGCAAGCATGCAATGTCGCATATGCACAAAAGGGGGCTCGTGCATCTGGAGTTCATTTGCAGCCAGCTGAAGGTCCTGGTGCACCCTCTCTCTCTCTCTCAAAAAAAAAAAAAAACAAAAAAAAAACGGGGGGCTGGAGAGATGGCTTAGTGGTTAAGTACATGCCTGTGAAGCCTAGGACCCCTGTTCGAAGCTCCATTTCCCAGGACCCACGTAAGCCAGATGCACAAGGTGGCTCATGCATCTGGAGTTCATTTGCAGTGGCTGCAGGCACTAGCAAGCCTATTCTCTGTCCCTCTCTCTCTGTCCCTCTTTCTCTTTCACTCTCAAATAAATAAATTAAAAAAAGAAAAAGCGGGCATGGTGGCACAGGCCTTTAATCCCAGAATTCGGAGGCAGAGGTAGGAGGATCGTTGTGAGTTCAAGGCCACCCTAAGAATTCATAGTGAATTCCAGGTCACCCTGGGCTAGAATGAGACCCTACCTCAAAAAAAAAAAAAACAAAAACAAAAACAAAAAAAAAGAAAGTGTGATGCTTCGCAGGAGAAGCTATGAGTCTCAGGCTTCCATTGTCTTTTCATTTAGCTCCGACACAAACATAGAACTTTCCAGATAAGGGCAGATTCTTCATCCGGGATCCCAAAATGAAGAGGATGCGTCACTAAGTCCGCCTGCAAAAGCCATGCAGTGTGAGCAACAAACAGGCCTTTGTGATTATGAGGCCTTAAGAATTGGTTGCTGGCTGTTTAACTCAGTCCCGTGTTTCTAATACAAACTGCACGCTGTCAGATCGAACCACATTTAGAAATACATCTCGTGTCATGTGTATCTGTCATTTCCTCGCCCTCCTCCTCCTCTTGATCCCACTGTGCTTGGGATCAAACCCAGGACCTCACAAATGCTAGGCGAGCGCTCTGCCGCTGAGCTATGCCCTCGGCCCATTAGCTACGATTTCTAAATGTTCGTAGTGAATAGAAAATTATACACTGGCTGTGCTTTTCTTTTTTATTGTGATAGAACATATGGAGTGTGAAATTTGCCATTTTAACCTTTCTTTAAAAATTTTTAAATTATTTCATTTTATCTATTTGATAGAGAGAAAGAGCAGAGAGAAAGAGAGAGGAGAGTATGGGGGCGCCAGGGGCTCCAGCCACTGCCAACGAACTCCAGGCGCATGCGCCCCCTCGTGCATCTGGCTTACGTGGGTCCTGGGGAATTGAACCGGGATCCTTTGGCTTTGCAGGCAAGTGCCTTAACCGCCATCTCTCCAGCCCACCCCCCCTTTTTTTTTATATAAAGGAATGAGTACCTGTAAGAAGTACATTTACAATGGGGTGCCACCATTACCACTACCCATTTCCAGAACTGTTCCATCATTCCGAGCAGAAACTCTATGCCCACTACACAGTACCTCTCCATCTGCTTCAGTGTAACTAGAAGCCTACACGACGCTTGTCTCGGGCACCCCTGGCTTATTTCACTTAACATGATGTCTTTCAGGGTTTAACCCACGCGGCAGCGTGTATTAGAACTGTGTTCTAGGGGGAGGTGGGGAGATGGCTCAGTGGGTAAGGGCACTTGAGCAAGCATAAGGAAGGGCCTGATCAGGCCTGCTTGGCCCCAAGTTTGATTCCCCAGCATTCATGTAAACAGCTGGGCATGACCATGCAGGCCCATAACCTTAGTCCTGTGGGGAGCAGACACCAAGAAAATTTTGCGGGGGACTCATGAGCATGACACCTCTGGGTTGAGAGAGAGACTCTTGCCTCAAGTAGATACTCAGATAAACTACAGACAAGGACACCCGATGTTCTCCTCCAGCCTTCGCTTACGCATGCGTGGGCCACGTACATGCGCACTTCCGTGTGAATACACCAAACACACACACATACCCCCCACATGCTGCACCCCCCCAAAAAAACCACCTGCATTCAATTTGAATGCTAATGTTCATCCTTGTGAATGCCACATTTTTTTTTAAATTAATTAATTTGTTTATTTGAGAAGGGGAAGAGCTAGAGAGAGAGAATGGGCAGGCCAGGGCCTCTAGCCACTGCAAACGAACTCCAGACGCGCACGCCACCACGTGCATCTGGCTAACGTGGGACCTGGGGAATCGAACCTAGGGTCCTTAGGCTTCGCAGGCACGTGCCTTAACCGCTAAGCCATCTCTCCAGTCCTGAATGCCACATTTTATGTATCCGGTTACCTGTTGATGAGCAAGTGGGCTATTTTCAGATTTCAACTCATGCCACTGTGCCTCCTTTAAAATCTAGAAGTGCCACATAGGTGCTAGTATTGAAAAGGGCCTGAAATCTTAATAAATAATAATAATCATCATCATCATCATCATCATCCACTGCCAGAGGGCACCTGTTGGGCTGAGTTTGGAATAAGAAAACACTCTTCATTTTATACTTTCCTATGTGATTTAAATTACTGCCACCATTTCATGCAATTTGAAAAACTAATGAAGAGTTTTAAAAATAAATGCTTCTTCTTGATCAGAAGGGAGAGACGCGCAAGGGGATAATGAATCATTTGCAAAATGTGTGGGCCTTTAAAAATTATAGTTAAAACCACGGATCATAAACTTCACCCTCGCAAGCACGTGTAAGCGTGCACGCGAATGTGTATTTAAGAATTATTAGAAAAAGCTTAGGGCGGCTCTATTGGTAGTCAGCCAGCCACAGAATCTCCGTAAATGAACAAGTACTTATTAAAAAATTAAAATCACCACCATAGGAAGCTGCGTGTGACTCAATGAGACTCTTGCACATAATACCTTTTTCCCCCCTCCTTTAATTCTCCAGTATCCGCTTTCGTGGCTCCTGGTGATTAATGGTTATTAGTAATAACAGTCCACTTTGAGCAAAGCTGAAACGTATGGCGGTAACTCATTCCCCGGGTATAAATGGGATTAAGGACAGTCCTATTTTTCTGCCGCATCATTTGGAGTACAATGCTACTCCGTGTGATAGTTCTTCTTTTTTTTTTTTTTAACCGAAAAACACTGCTGTGATTTTTGCTCCCAACTGTGTTTCATTGTTCTTGACAGGCCCCGGGAAGTTCTCATACCAGCTCTCTCCCAGGAGGTCAGAATAGAGTTCAAATGGGACTTGGTTAATATCCTTACAGAAGGCCAGACCCATGGAAATGGAAGCTGTGGATGTAAGATTTGCCAAACCAGAACTGGAGCACGCCTGGCCTTAGCCCTCAGCTACTCAATACGACTTGAACTTTCAGCCTTCTGATTAAAAAGTCAGACCATGCATTGATCATATGTTCTGGGCTTGAGGGATATAGGTTCAACAGAATAATCAGCAAGTATCACCAGAGAGAAAAGGACCAGCTGTGTGCATTAGAGATATATCCCAGAACTGATTTTTTTAAATATTTTATTTTTATTTACTTATTTGAGAAAGAGGGAGGGAGAGAGAGAGAAAGAGTGGGCACACCAGGGCATCCAGCCCACTGCAAACAAACTCCAGATGCATGTGCCACCTTCTGCATCTGGCTTACGAGGGTACTGGGGAATTGAACCTAGGTCCTTTGGCTTTGCAGGCAAGTGCCTTTACTAAGCCATCTCTTCAGCCCAGAATTGATGTTTAAAAATATTTTATTTTTATTTATTTATTTGAGAGAAGGAAAGAGGCAGAGTGAGTGTGAGAGAGAGAGAATGGGTGCACCAGGGCTTCCAGACACTGCAAACGAACTCCAGATGCATGTCCCACCTCGTGCATCTAGTTTACATGGGTTCTGGGGAGTTGAATAGAGGTCCTTTGGCTTTGCAGGCAAGCACCATAACCGCTAAGCCATCTCTCCAGCCCAAGGATTGTTTTTTTAAATTGTTATTTATTAGAGACAGAGAGAGGGAGAGAAAGAGGGAGAGAGAAAGAGAATGGGCATGACAGGACCTCTAGCCACTGCAAATGAACTCCAGATGCATGTGTCACCTTATGCATCTGGCTTACGTGGGACCTGGAGAATCGAACCTGGGTTCTTAGGCTTCACAGGCAAGCACCTTAACCACTAAGCCATCTCTCCAACCCCCTTCCCCTGAACGGATTTTAAAGCCAGTGATCCCCATAAGAGAACAAGGACTTCTGGTCTACCCATAACTAGGGATTCCTGGGCTCCCATGAGGTGGTCTACATAAATGAAGATTCAGTGTTAAAAGACCTAAGTTTGAATTCAGCCAGGGCACAAATAACTGGTATGTTTGGGAATGATGTTTCAGTAGCCTGAAGCGTTTTCAGAGGAGGTTTAATAGGGCTGGAGATGTAGCTCAGTCAGAGAGAGCTTGCTTGGCACATAAGTAAGGCACTGGGCTTGATCACAAACACCACAAAACAAATCAAAAACAAAAACAAAAGCAGAGAGGTGGTTAAAAACATCTACCTTAGAGATCCTTCTCTTTTTATATGACAGTGACCTTGGGATGACTCAGAAGGCACCATGGTGCTGGAAAGAAGTGACAGAGGAGTGCTCAGCACTGCAATATCTCTATCACACCTTCCAAGGCTCAGGGTCCATTGCGGAAGAGGTGGCGGAAAGAATGTAAGAGCCAAAGGAAGGGTAGGACTCCTTACAACGCGCTCCTCCAGACGCAAAATGGCCTGGATATCCATGACCTCACAGTGCCTGACACTACCTACACAAGACCATCATAATAGGAGGAAAAGATGATGACATCAAAATAAAAGAGAGACTGACTGACTGAGAGGGAGAAGGGATATGATGGAGAATGGAGTTTCCAAGGGGAAAGTGGGGGGAGGGAGGGTATTACCATGGGATATTGTTTATAATCATGGAGGTTGTTAATAAAAATAATAATAAATAAATTTTAAAAAATCTACCTTATGGGCTGGAGGGATGGCTTAGTGGTTAAGGCATTTGCTTGCAAAGCCAAAGGACTCAGGTTCAATTCCCCAGGACCCACGTAAGCCAGATGTACAAGGGGCACATGGGTCTGGAGTTTGTTTGCAGTGGCTGGAGGCCCTGTCATGCCCATTCTCTGTCTCTCTTTTCTCTATCTCTCTCTCTGCTTGCAAATAAATGAATAAAATTAAAAAAATAACATCTACCTTAAACAGAGCATGATGGTACGCACCTTTAATCCCAGAAGAGCTAGGAGGATCACTGTGAATTCAAGGCCAGCCTGGGAATACAAAGTGAGTTCCAGGTCAGCATGGCCTAGAGTGAGATCTTACCTCAAAACAAAACAAAACAAAAACAAAAACAAAAACAAACACCTACCTGGGCTGGAGAGATGGCTTAGTGGTTAAGGCTCTTGCCTGAGAAGTCTGAGGACCCAGGTTCAATTCCCCAGGACGCACATAAGCCAGATGTACAAAGTGGCGCGTGCTTCTGGAGTTCCTTTGCAGTGGCTGGAGGCCCTGGCACACCCATTCTCACTGTCTGTCTCTCTTCTCTCCATCCCACTCTCTGCTTGCAAATGAATAAATATTATAAAAATTAAAAAAATAAATAAAACCTACTTTACAGTATTACTGCAAAGACTAAGCGACATTATGCGTGAGGGCAGGCTGGAGAGGGTGGCCGCTGTGTCCATCCATTCATGTCCCCTTGGGGGCCACTGTCCATAGTGTGACATGATTCGGAAGTCTTCAACACCTTATCAGCTTAGACGTTTGACAATTTAAAAAAAAAGAATGGATAGGTTCTTTCATTCTTCCAGGTCCCAGAATGTATTCCTGACCCAGACCTGCCCTCCTTACTCAAAGGGGCTGGTTTATGTGTGAATATGGCTCACGGGGAAACAATAGGCTACTACCTAAAAATGACTCAATGGGGATGAAAAATAAACAATGAAAAAGTAGAACAAGTGGACCTCACTCTTTTTTCTCTCAAATAACTTTTTTTTTTTTTTTTTTTTTTTTTTTTTTTGAGATAGGGTCTCACTCTAGCTCAGGCTGACCTGGAATTCACTATGTAGTCTCAGGGTGGCCTTGAACTCACAGCCATCCTCCTACCTCTGCCTCCCAAGTGCTGGGATTAAAGGTGTGCACCACCACGGCCAGCTTTCAAATAACTTTTTAAAAATTGTTTAAAAAGAATGAGGGGGCTGGAGAGATGGCTTAGCAGTTAAGGCGCTTGCCTGCAAAGCCTGAGGATCCAGGTGTGATTTCCTAGAACCCAAGTTGGCACATGCATCTGGAGTTCGTTTGCAGCGGCTAGAGGCCCTAGCATGCCCATTCTCCCCCTCTCATTGCCTTTCTCTCTCAAATAGATAACTAAAAGAATGAGGTCATGGGGAGTGAGTAGGTCAGGGCTCCCAGTTCCCTGGCTCCTGGTTCCCTGACTCCCGGTCCCCCCGTTTTTTTAAAAGTCCCCATCATATATATATATATATATATATATATATATATATATATATAATATTGTTTTGTTTTGTTTTTTCTATTAACATTTTTATTTTTCAAGGTAACAGGAATTGTATACAAATGAGGTAGGATCTCACTCTTGCTCAGGTTGACCTGGAATTTACTCTGTAGTTTCAGGGTGGCCTGGAACTCAAGGCCATCCTCCTACCTGTGCCTCCCAAACTCTGGGATTAAAGGTGTGCGCCACCACGCCCAGCGTGCCTCAACTTCTAAGCCTCTCCAGCCCTGATTTTTTTTTTTTTTTTTTTTTTGAGACAGGGTCTGGCTCTACAGCCCAGGCTGGACTCAAATCCATGATCTTCCTGCCCCGGCTTCCTGAGTATCTGGATTATTGATTTACTATTGTGTGTGTTGGTGTGCCTGTGGGTGCCCATATGCCACGGATTGTGTGTGGAGGTCAGAGGGCAACCTCAGGTGTGGGTCCTTGCCCCCCATCTTACTTGAGGCAACATCTCTCATAATTCACTACTGAGTTCACCTGGCTAGCAGGGCATTCTGTCTCCACCTCCTACCTTGCTGTCGTCATGCTGACTTTTCACAGATGCTTGTGTTACTGTATCCAGTTTTATATGGAGTCTGGGGGTCTGAACTCAGGTACTCATGACTGGATGGTAAACACTATTTACTGAACCATCTCCCCAGACCTGTTTTTTTTTTTTTATATATTGTATTTTTATTTATTTTTTTAAAGTTTTTGTTAATTTATTTATTTGAGAGCAACAGAGAGAGAAAGAGGCAGAGAGAGAGAGAGAGAGAGAGAGAGAATGGGCGCACCAGGACCTCCAGCCACTGCAAACAAACTCCAGATGCATGCGCCCCCTTGTGTATCTGGCTTACGTGGGTCCTGGGGAATCAAGCTTTGAACCAGGCTCCTTAGGCTTCACAGGCAAGCGCTTAACTGCTAAGTCATCTCTCCAGCCCCGTATTTTTATTTATTTAAGAGAGGGAAAGAGGCAGAGAGAAACGAACTCCAGATGCATGTGCCATCTTGTGCATCTGTCTTACATGGGTCCTGGGGAATTGAACCAAGGTCCTTTGGCTTTGTAGGCAAGCATCTTAACTGCTAAGCCATCTCTCCAGCGCTTGTTGTTAGTTTTGAGGCAAGCTCCTGCCATGTACCTTTGACTATCCTGGTACTTGGCTACTGACCTTAAACTCATAGCAATCTTATTGCCTCAGCATTCTCCTCCCACACGTGTGTAGGGATTATAGGAGTGAGCTACCATGTCTGGCTTTAGATCGATAGATAGATAGATAGATAGATAGATAGATAGATAGATAGATAATAGATAGATAGATGGATGATAGATATTGAAGCAGGTCTCATGTAGCCCAAGCTGGCTACATGAACTCACTATGTGACCAAAAACCACTGAGTACTGGTGATCCTCCAGCCTCCACCTCCCAAGTGCTGGTTTGACACACTTGTGCCGTCACACTTGGTTTAGGTGGTGCTGAGACCCAATCCAGGGCTTCATGCGTGCTAGGCGAGTCCTTTACCAACTCAGCTGCATCCCCGGTTCCAGGCTTTCTAGTTTTCCTTATTTTATATCTTATTTATTTATTTATCTGGCAAGGGCAGGAAGAATGGGCACAACCAGGGCCACTAGCCCCTGCAAACGAATTCCAGACACCCGCGCCACCTAGTGCATCTGGCTTTACGTGGGTACTGGGGAATCGAACTTGGGTCCTTTGGCTCTGCAATCAGGTGCCTTACTCGCTAAGCCATCTCTCCAGTCCACTTGCTATTTTATTTTTTTGTATTTTATTTATTTATTTGAGAGAAAGCAAGGCAGAGAGAGAGAGAGAAAGAGAGAGAGAGAATGGGTGTGCCAGGGCCTCCAGCCACTGCAAACGAACTCCAGGCACATGCATCATCTTGTACATCTGGCTTACGTGGGTCCTGGGGTATCGAACCTGGGTTCTTTGGCTTTGCAGGCAAGCACCTTAACCAGTAAGCAATCTCCCAAGTCCCCATTTTCTATTTTATAATGAGTATAATGCTTAGAGTCCTATTATTCTATTAGTAACATCTTTCTGCTCCAAAGTAGAATTTTTTTTCAGGAGGTAGGGTCTCACTCTAGCCCAGACTAACCTGGAATTCACTATGAAGTCTCAGGGTGGCCTCGAACTCACAGCAATCCTCCTACCTCTGTCTCCCGAGTGCTGGGATTAAAGGCGTGCATCACCACACCTGGATTTAGACTTTTTTTTTTTTTTTGTTCTGTTTTTTAGAGGTAGGGTCTCGCTCTAGCTCAGGCTGACCTGGAATTCACTATAGAGTCTTAGGGTGGCTTTGAACTCATGGCGATCCTCCTACCTCTGCCTCCCAAGTGCTGGGATTAAAGGCATGCACCACCACGCCCGGCAATTTAGACATTTTTGAACCTGCTGAGTTATTTGCATTAAAAAATTTTAACTTAATTTTATTTATTTATATATTTTTGTTTTTCAAGGTAGGGTCTCATTCTAGCCCAGGCTGACCTGGAATTCACTAAGGAGTCTCAGGGTGGCCTTGAACTCACAGCAATCCTCCTACCTCTGCCTCCCAAGTGCTGGGATTAAAGGCGTGCGCCACCACGCCCAGCTAGAATAGGTTTTCTCATCACACTAAAGGCTTCAGTCAAAACCAAGCAACGGTGGCTCTCCCCTGTTATCCCAACACGTCCAGGACCAAGACGGGAAGTTCGGAAGTTCCCAGGCAGCATGGGCCACCCTGTGAGATGCTATGGCATAAAGTAAAAATTAAAAAAATAAATCAATAAAACCCACAGAAGCCGGGCACGGTGACCCATGTCTGTAATCCCAGCACTCAAGAGGTGAAGGGAGGAAGAACAGGAGAAGCAACCTCAGCTATGTAGTATATTCCAGGCCAGCCTGGGCTTCAGGCGACACTGTCTCAGAAAAACCATGGGCCAGGGGTATGAGTCAGTGGAGAAAAGCGACTTGTTGTGTGCTGTGGTTTGAATGGAAAATGTCAGGGGCTGGGATGGGGACTCGGTGGTTAACGGCACCTGCTTGATTGCAACACGTCCCCATTGGCTTGTGTTTGCACAGCGATGGGCACTGTTTGGAAAGGTGTTGGGACCTTTAGAGAGTGGAGCCTTGCTGGAAACAGTGAGTCACTGCGGGAGTGGGGGGCCTTCAGGGTTTGTTTTATTTTTTGGATTTTTTTTTTTTTTTTTTTTGAGATAGGGACTCTCTCTAGCCCAGGCTGACCCAGAATTCACTCTGTATTCTGAGAGTTGTCTCAAACTCATGGCGATCCTCCTACCTCTGCCTCTCGAGTGCTGGGATTTAAGGCATGCACCACCACACCTGGCTTAAAAAATATTTTATTTATTTGGTCTGGAGAGATGGCTTAGCGGTTAAGCGCTTGCCTGTGAAGCCTAAGGACACCGGTTCGAGGCTAGATTCCCCAGGACCCATGTTAGCCAGATGCATAAGGGGGTGCACGCGTCTGGAGTTCATTTGCAGTGGCTGGAAGCCCTGGTGCGCCCATTCTCTCTCTCTCTCTCTCTCTCTCTCTCTCTCTTTAACTGCCTCTTTCTCTGTCTGTCACTCTCAAATAAATAAACAAAATAAAATAAAAAAAAAAAAAAGAAACAGACTGAAGGCTGGAGAGATGGCTTAGCGGTTAAGGCGCTTGCCTGCAAGCCAAAGGATGCTGGTTCAATTCCCCAGGACCCGTGTAAGCCAGATGCACAAGGGGGCACATGCATCTGGAGTTCATTTTTAGTGGTGGGTGACAGGATGCCCTGTCATGCCCATTCTCTCTCTTTGTCCTCCCCCCCCCAAATAAATAAATAAAAATAAAGTATTTTTAAAAAGTATTGCAAAAAAGAAACAGACTGAAAAAGAACAGAAAAAGAAAAACAAGAAACAACTGCATGAATATATTACATTTTTTAACAAAACAATTGGGGAAAAAAAGAAAGAAAAGAAACAGACCCAGAGAGATTAATTAAGCATTTTCTCCAAGTGCGGGAGCAGTCTGCCCTACAGCAATGCCCAGATGGTTTGACGAGTTTGCTTTTCATTTCAATTGAAAAACCTTTGGTCCAATCTATGGTTTTTGATCTGATTGACCCAAAACTCAAAATAACTATTAGACGCGTCCATTGGTAACCAAGCTATTGCAAATTCTACACAAGAAGCCGTTGCTCACTAGTTATATTTGGGAAAATAACAAGGCAAAAAAAAATCCAGTGTTGGCTAGGGTGTGGGTGAAACTCCACCGAATCAGAAGATGCCACAAATCATCTCAAAAAATCAGTGTGACTGTATTCTCAAAGCTGCGAAACTGATGTGTGTCCCCCCCCCCAAACCCCAGATCATTTCTGAGAATCTTATCATAAAGAACAGATAACTGGAGGGCGTGGTGGTGCACGCCTTTAATCCCAGCACTCGGGAGGCAGAGGTAGGAGGATCGCTGTGACTACATAGTGAACTCCAGGTCAGTCTGGACCAGAGAGAGAGAGAGACCCTACCTCAGGGAAAAAAAAAAAAAAAATAGATAACTTCCAGGACACCCAAACGCAGACAATTTAAAGCAATGGCTATGTAAGCAGTAAATAGGGAAATGTCATTAGGAAATGCTGATGCTGTTTATGGCATGGTTTATGAAGACACCCATGTCCTACATTGGCCCCAGAGCTCCTGAAAGACTTTTTTCTCCAAATTCCCAGATTCTTTATCAACACTTCACAGTCCTAGACCTCACCTGACCATGGGAAGGTATTTAATACCCACCAAACTCCCTTTCTTTCACTTGGTTGTTTTTTTTTTTTTTTTTTCCCCGAGGTAGGGTCTCACTCTAACCCAGGCTGACCTGGAATTCACTATGGAGTCTCAGGGTGGCCTTGAACTCATGGTGATCCTCCTACCTCTGCCTCCCGAGTGCTGGGATTACAGGTGTGCGCCACCACACCACCATTTTTTAAAAAGTTTTATTTATTTATTTGCAAGGAGAGGGAGAAAAGAAAGAAAGACTATGAATATGGATGCACCAGGTCCTCTAGCCACTGCAAATGAACTCCAGATGCATGCACGAGTTTTGTGCATCGGCCTTGGAGTGGGTACCGGGGAATTGAACCTGGGTCATAAGGCTTTGCAGGCAAGTGCCTTAACTGCTGAGCCATCCCTCCAGTCCCCCACTTGTGCCTTGGAAGGTTTTAAGGGACCAGGCCTAGGTTACTTCATCTCTTCCCCTAAACACTGTTTCTTAGAGGCAATTTTCATATCCTTTCCAAAACAGCTTTTACCTCCATGGCCAAGCCAAAGCTTCCAAAGTCCTGACCGCTGGGATGACTGCATGTGAGCTCTCCCCAGGGCTCCAGACAGAACCAGCAGCCTGCGAGAGACCCCCATTTTGATACTGCCCAGGCCCCTCGAGCCATTATCTAACACACAACCACTCCCCCTCAGAGAGCTGCCCACTCACTGCCTCTGGTCACTGCTGTTCGATCCACTCTCTCCACTTCCTCCTCCCTGGATGGAGCCCCTATTTCCTCTGGGGCCCCATTCCTTCCATATCTTTAACACGGCTGACAGCGAGCTCCCAGATACCAAGCCTGCTCTACCATTCCTGGTTTATACCTCTCAGCAGCTCGGCCCACCTCCTTGCATTTCTTTTTTAAATTATTTTTTTAAGGTTTACTTTTTATTTATTAGAGACAGAGAGGGAGGGAGGGAGAGAGGGAGAACGGGCACACCAGAGCCTCTAGCCACTGCAAGCGAACTGCAGATGCATGGGCCACACCATGTGCATCTGGCTTACGTGGGGCCTGGAGAACTGAACCTGGATCCTTAGGGTTTGCAGGCATGCGCCTTCCTTAACCTCTAAGCCATCTCTCCAGGCCACAAAGGCCTTTCCTTCTTTTTTTTTTTTTTTTTTCATTTTTATTTATTTATTTGAGAATGACAGAGAGAGAGGGAGAGAGAGAGAATGGGTGTGCCAGGGACTCCAGCCACTGCAAACGAACTCCAGACGCGTGTACCCCCTTGTGCATCTGGCTAATGTGGGTCCTGGGGAATGGAGCCTCGAACCGGGGTCCTTAGGCTTCACAGGCAAGCGCTTAACCGCTAAGCCATCTCTCCAGCCCAAGGCCTTTCTTAATCAGGTTTCTGCCCCACCCCAGACACACTGTCTTGTGCACCTCTTTCCCTTGGCTTTGCTTTTTTTTTTTTTTTTTCCTTTGGTTTTTCGAGGTAGAGTCTTGCGCCCAGGCTGACCTGGAATTCACTCGGGAGTCTCAGGGTGGCCTTGAACTCATGGCAATCCTCCTACCTCTGCTTCCCAAGTGCTGGGATTAAAGACCAGAGACACCATGTCCAGCTTTTCCCTTTGCTTTAGGACAGACTGGACCTGGCAAATGTTTAAAGGTCGCGCTGAATCCATGCAGTGCCACTCTGAAACGCCTTCCCCGACCCAGACGATGGCACAGGCTTCTGGGATTGTGCAGCCGCCGCCTCATACCCTTGATCCCCTAGAATATTTTATCACTGGTCTCTGTATGGAAAGGGAGCCTAGCCCTCAGGAGAATGAGGCGAGAGCTGGGTGTGGTGTTATACGCCTTTAACCCCAGCACTCGGGAGGCAGAGGTAGGAGGATTGCCGTGAGTTCGAGGCCACCCTGAGACCTCCATAGTGAATTCCAGGTCAGCCTGGGCTAGAGTGAGAGCCTACCTCGAAAAACCGAAAAAAAAAAAAAAAATGAGGTGAGAGAAACAGAGGTAGCAGCCATTTCTCACAGTGACTGGGATGGGCTCATTTTTCTTCCTGTTTTCTGCCGAGTCTAGTATGCAGACTGTCCTAGACATTCTAGAAGTCCTTTTTTTGTTTTGTTTTGTTTTCCGAGGTAGGGTCTTGTTCTAGCTCAGGCTGACCTGGAACTCACTATGTAGTCTCAGGGTGGCCTCCAACTCACAGTGACCCTCCTACCTCTGCCTCCTGAGTGCTGGGATTCAAGGAGTGCGCCACCACACCTGGCTAGAAGTCCATTTCAAGGTAAGTCCAGTCTCTTCTAACTGGGTCCACCTTAGGCTCCTCCAAGGCAAGTGCAGCTCAAGCTCAGTTTCTCTCCTGAGACCCTCTGGCTCCTCAAGACCCCCAGTAGAGCTCCACAAATTCAAGATGGCCAAAGAAGAAACGCTTGCTTCACATTTTAGCAGGCACAAGGACCACCCCCACACACGAGTCCCTTGGCCTTGGAAAGGTTCCACTGCGTTGGCAGCCGAGTGCCAAAACTCATTTTTGGACAGATATTCATTAGAACCTTCCGTAGTCACAGGCTGAACACAAAAGATGCTTAAAAAAAATTTTTTTTTTGTTTAGTTTTATTTGAGAGCGACAGAGAAAGAGGCAGAGAGAGAGGGGGGTGGGGGAATGGGCACGCCAGGACCTCCAGTCACTGCAAACAAACTCCAGATGTGTGCACCCCCTTGTGCATCTGGCTAATGTGGGTCCTGGGGAATCGAGCCTCGAACCAGGGTCCTTAGGCTTCACAGGCAAGCGCTTAACTGCTAAGCCATTTTTCCAGTCCGAAAGATTTTTTTTTTTTTTTTTAAACAGCCCCTGCTAAGATTCACAGAAGGTAAGGGATGGTGGGAACCTCTGACTGTCACATTATTACCTTGAGATGAGAATGAAAGATTGTTTACCAAAACATTAATGATCTGGGCTTAGTAGTTAAGGTGCTTACCTGCAAAAACCAAAGGACCCAGGTTGGATTCTCGAGGACCCACGAAAGCCAGGTGGCACATGTGTCTGGAGTTTGTTTGCAGTGGCTGGAGGCGCTGCCACATCTATTTTCTCTGTCACTTTATCTCTGTCTCTCAAATAAAACAAAATAATTTAAAAACACACATTAATGATCTCAGAAATCCAAAACTTCAACCTTGCGTGGCGTCTTGTTCTTCTCTTAACTTGGTGAAAAATAATCCAAGCATACCATGTTCCGTCTGACATTTGCTATTATTTTTCCTCAAAAGAAAAACAAAAACCTGATTAGTTCCAAAAATAAAGTATAAAGAAAAGCTCAGACAAGAAGCAAACCCCGGTGGCTTAGAAATCATCGCTCTGATTAATAGCACATAAGTGTTACCTGACGCGTGGACTCCTATCTTAAATGCAATTATCACAAATTTCTTGTGATCTCCCACTGTTTTCCGAGTTTATGCCCAGTTCTTCAGGCAACAACTTTCACAGCAATACATGACAGGAAATTCCTCCCCTGTATGTGGGCACACTTTCACATCTCTGCTGGGGAGATGCTGGAGGGATGGTGGGCACTGACCGCTCCAAGTGGTCCAGGCCAGCACCTACCTCTCCGCCCTCTATCACCACGAGGCCTGACCCTAGCACCTTCTGAGGCTGGAGGTCAGGTCAGAGGGTCTTTGCCCCCAGGGCAGTAAGACCCACTGCTGCTGGTCCACACTCTGGGGATGTGCCTGCCCTGCAGCTGGGGAGTGGGGAGGAAGTACTACCTAGGGGAGGGGCCGCTGCACGGATGGTAGGGGTGAAGAGGAGACAGCCGCACCCTTCATTAGAACTGAAAGGGTCTGGCAGGCATTCCTGTCACTGAGAGGACTGCGCAGAAGCAGCCGCATTCAGAAGGCTTGGTGTCCAAGATGCCTGACTCAGCTCTCCACATCCCATGCCCGTGCGCATCCACGACCTTCAACTGGACGCTTACCTGACATGGACCCATGTTCTTACTACAATGGGAGTCTCTGAAAGGAAGAAAAAGTGAATATGAATGAGGTCAGCAGAGGATCAGAGGGTTGGTTCCTGGCCACCTACCAACAAAAGCTCGAAGAGGGCTGGAGAGATGGCTTAGCGGTTAAGGTGCTTGCCTATGAAGCCTGAGGACCTAGGTTCGATTCTTCAGGCCCCAGGTAAGCCAGATACACAAGGTGGCGCATATGTCTAGAGTTTGTTTGCAGTGGCTATAGGCCCTGGGGCACCCATTCTCTCTCTCTCTCTTTCTCTCAAATGAATAAATAATTCTGAAAGATTTGATTTGATTTGAGAAAGAGACGGGGGGGGGGGGGGGCAGAGAATGGGAACTCCAGGGCCTTCAGCCACCACAAACGAACACCAGATGCATGCGCCACCTTGTACATCTGGCTTACATGGGTCCTGGGGAATCAAACCTGGGTCCTTTGGCTTCACAGGCAAATGCTTTAACCACTAAGCCATCTCTCCAGGCCTAAACAAATAAATTTTTTTTAAAAATTAAAGCTAGAAGACGACTTCTTTCTGGGGGCCTGGCGGGAGGACATTTATCCTGCATGTGCAAGGCTCTGGGTTTCACCCCCCCCCCCCGCCGGCACATGGGTGGGGGGTAAAAAAAAAAGATACCTTTCACACCTTATCCACTTTAGTT
Source organism: Dipus sagitta (assembly GCA_036346955.1). NCBI lineage: Eukaryota > Metazoa > Chordata > Mammalia > Rodentia > Dipodidae > Dipus > Dipus sagitta. Next base: position 11,990,759 of record CM070793.1, on the reverse strand, counting down.
CAGACAGAAGAGGAGTAAACACACCCAAAACAAACCACACTAAGTCATGAGGTCAACTCAACAGATAGCAATGTGTATTTCACATCAACTGGAGGTGGTTCTCAAAGTCAAGGTTTATTAACTCTTAAATGTTCAAGCCGTACAAGGTTGTGTTGTCTTTTTTTTTTTTTTTTTGCCAATGTGCATACATGTTTACATCATAACAAAATTAACTTTTAATAAAATATTATCTCCTTACGATTGAAGAGGCCGAAAAGCTTCAACCATAAAGTATATATCTGGTGTACATGTGTAGATTCTATTAAAGATCTGACATAAATACATATGTAACACAGCCAAGGAAAGCTATGACTCCAATGACAGAACGCTTTACTAATTCTGCGTTAAGGTGGAAAACAAGATTACGTCACATAAATTAAGCTGATTTTAAAGAATCTTATTACATAATAAAGGTGTCCATAAGCTATCACTGCTGTAAGAGCTACCATACAGTATAATTACCTCAGAACCCAAACTATAATACGGTCCTTTGTCTCCAAATTATCTCTGGTCTTGGTGTGTATAGTACATCCGATTCCCCCATATACATATGCCTTGGCCGTTCTTGATGATGGTTAGCAGTGGAAGTAGCTAGACGGAACATAGGTGTGTTTTGAATTAACTACTACCGAGAAAAGAGTCAACAGAAATAAAGGTCAACGTACTTTAATCTTCCAGCCAACGAACAGACCACGTGGTCATTAAGCAATAAAAGCCAAACAATACGCACATCTTAACTTCTTCCATAAAAATCCCCGTATGTCGAAAATGCTTTTAAACCAGGTTCAGATTATGAAGGATGAAAAAGACAGCCCCTCTTTCTTACTCCCACGGGTTCTATCAGGCCTGATTCACCAGGCACACAGGGAAGTCACTGGAAAGACTGCTTGACCATACAATGCTCTGTTTAAGGCAAGTGTCACAGGTACACAGAGCAGTTTGTCCACTGATGATCCTTTGCCACATGACAGTGCCAGACAGGAAATTGAGGTATAACTTACTCAGTATAAACACACATGGCAGAAAGTGTAAACACTTTCACAACATACTTAGCATAGTTTGCCCAAACTAAATAGAGAACTCTTCCCAAAGTTCCTATATGCCCCAAATACCAAAGATTCTGACTCCCAGAGGGGGAAAAAAAAATACTTGAAATAAAATTATCAAATATCTTTGCAGTAAGGCTCTCCATATAAGGCTACCTTTAATATAAGGCTACTTTGACTGAATTTCTGGAAAAAAAAATTAACAAAAATGTGCACCGAAATTCAAGCTATTCTGAACTGAAGAGAGAGGCCTTGGTCATAAGAGGGACACAGTGAGGTTATGAGTTTATGGATCAAAATTACACTTAGGCCAAAATCAAAATTAAAATATATCAAATAAAACACGTCTATCATTTTACAACATAAAAATTAAACTATTCCAGTGAAAAAGTGCTTGAATACTCTATAAGGTACATTTTAGTGTATGACAGACATACATTTTTACCTTAACATAAATGATTCAAATAGAATATAATCCATAATATATAGACTGTACTTTTAAAAACCTACGTGACTTTTATAAAAGTAGATCTAGTCTTTACTTTCAAGGTAGAAGTGGCCTAAGAGGTTATCTTTGGAGACTTCTGGTCAATGGCTTCTTCAATAAAGGAGAACACATGTCTTAGTCACAGGTCATTTGGTCCATTAATGTACATGCTATCCATTTTGGTCCCCAAAGTAAGGAATGATTGATTATACATAATGTAGAAGAAAAACAGTTTTTTGCTCTAACCCAAAGACTTAGAAAGTCTATGTATTTATCGGGGCCGGAGAGATGGCTCAGCAGTTAAAGGCGCTTGCTTGCAAAAGCCTGATAGCTCAGGTTTGATTCCCTAGTACCCATGTAAAGCCAGATGCACAAAGTGGCACATGCATCTAAAAATCTGTTTGCAGTGGAAGGAGGCCCGGTGGTGGTGTTCCCATCCCCACGCTTATTCTCTCTTTGTTTGCAAATAAATAAAAATATTTTTAAAATAAAGTCTATGGCTTTTTTTTTTTTTTTTTTTTTTTTGGTTTTCTGAGGTAGGGTTTCACTCTAGCTCAGGCTGATCTGGAATTCACTATGTAGTCTCAGGGTGGCCTCGAATTCACAGTGATCCTCCTACCTCTGCCTCCAGAGTGCTGTGATTAAAGGCATGCGCCATCATGTCCCGCCATTCTGGTTTTCTTATTCTGATCTAATTTGGAAATTCAATAAGCAATTCCTGTCAAACTTTCCCTTGGAACACGTTTTTTTTTTTTTTTTTCTTGAGTACTTGATTATATTATTAGGTGAAAAGAATTAGAATTTTTTTCCCCCTTTTAATGTCACTGAGAGTTTAGTAGTGGAAATGAGTGCAATGAAATTGTCAAGGTTTTAGAAAAAGATCTACCTTGTTAGTTTATCTGCATCTGGGCAGGATGAATACTGTCTGTTTTCATCTTTAGGAAAACATTCGGAACATGACTGTGGTTGGCGATTTTTTTATAGGCTAGAATTACATCAAACTATTCAATAGTTAAAAATACACAGACTTAGCCTGGCGTGGTGGCACACGCCTTTAATCCCAGCACTCAGGAGGCAGAAGTAGGAGGATCACTGTGAGTTTGAGGTCACCCTGAGACTACATAGTGAAGTCCAGGTCAGCCTGGACTAGAGTGAAACCACATCCTCCCCAAAAAGAAGAAGACAAAAACAGAATGGATCACAAACTTAGACTACCCAGCTGAATAAATAATAATAATAATAATAATAAATAATCAACATTCCAATGACTGTGCATTGAGTAACTAGAAAGATCCACAGCCCAGATTCCACTTGCAGGGGACGCCTGCATGCTCGGGTCCCAGTCTCACTCAGTGAGAAGTGTGCTAACGTTTGGGGTGAGTGGAGTGAGGAGCCAAGTGAAGTGCCTGCTCCTTTCGTTGGAGAGACGTGAAATCTGCTTATTTAGTAATTAACTCAACATGCCTCCGACTTCAAACACTAGCACTTGTAGACACAGCCGCCATCTCTGCCCACAGGATGAGTCACTCTTCCTGCAAGCGTGTAACAAGAGCAATTAGAGCTTTGAATGAAATCCATTTTCTGCTCTTGAACATAGCAGGCGGGTCAACTGCTGTGGAATCCAGGCAGCCCTGCGATTTCTTCTGCTCATGATGTTCGATCGGCACAATGCCGTCAGTGCGGCCTGGGAGCACTCCTATTCAGTGTCTTCAGGGACTGTATTATGCTACTCCCAACACTCCTTGTAAAGAAAACCGCCCGGGGCTGGAGAGATGGCTTAGCGGTTAAGGCGCTTGCCTGTGAAACCTAATGGCCCACATTTGACTCTCCAGATCCCACGTAAGCCAGACACACAAAGGTGAGGCAAGCGCAATGTCGCACGTGCCCACTAGGTGGCGCAAGCATCTGGAATTCGACTGCAGTGGCTGAGGCCCTGGCCAATTCTCTCTCTGTGTGTCTGTCGCTCTAAAATAATAATAATAATAATAATAATAATAATAATAATAAAACTGCCACGTGCCTGACGACTTTGCCATCCCAAATAATGCATTCCCAAACCAGGGGCCTACGCTTGGAAAGCCACACCCTGCCTGGGCGACCACAGTTAAGGCCAAGCGAACCCTATCATTTTAGACTCTGAACAGAAGTGGAAAGAACATCAACTAGTGGAAGCCAAGGGGTGAAGATTCTGGACGAGAAGCAGAGAGGCCATGTGGATGAGAGCCGTGTCAATCTATACACCAGACCCAGGGAGGCAGGAGGGCAGATACTGGGACCTTCACACTCAGCCCAGCAGGCTGCTCCCCAAGTCCTTACACTAAACACCCTACTGCATCCTGTGCCTCTGTGTCCCTGGAGCAAATGAGCCCCCACAGCTAGAGAGAAAGGTGTCTCCCAGGCATAGAGACATGTGCCTGAAATCCCAGCACTTGGGAGGCTGAGGCAGGAGGATTGCCAGGTTTGAAACCTGGTCTCAACAAACAGAAATACAACAAACAAACAAGATATAGGGAAAAATCTGGGGAATTAACCAAGGAAGATATATTTCTGAAGGATTTCTAGCCATAATTTCACAAAATAACATTATTTATTTATTTGACAGAGAGAAAGAAGGAGAGAGAGAATGGGAGCGCCAGGGCCTCCAGCCACCGCAAACGAACTCCAGACGCATGCGCCACCTTCTGGCTAGCATCTGGCTAACGTGGGTCCTGGGGAATCAAACCTGGGTCCTTTGGCTTTGCAGGCAAATGCCTTAACGGCTAAGCCAGCCCTCCAGCCCCATAATTTCTTTTTGTCTGTTTTTCAAGGTAGAGTCTCACTGTAGCCCAGGCTGACTTGCCACTTTGTAGTCCCAGGGTGGCTTCGAACTCATTGTGATCCTCCTACCTTTGCCTCCCAAGTGCTGGGATTAAAGGCGTGCGCCACCATACCCTGGCTCATAATTTTTTTTCTCTAAGTAAAATTTTTTTTTTTTTTTCAGAGGTAGGTGACCTGGAATTCACTATATAGACTCAGGGTGGTGCTGAGATTAAAGTCATGTGCCGCCACACTGGCTTCTAAGCACATTCCATTAGAATGATAACTATGGTCAAAGATTTGGTTTTAGAATAGCTAAAAATATTAAACAAAAATATAAGAATTATAAAGTATCCGTACATTATTTTTAAATTTTGCTATAATTTTCATTACTTCCTAAGTGTTAGGAATTATAGCCATTATTCAGTTACTTGATAACTAATAACTGGGGATCATGTTGTTCTAAGAACAATAGCTATGAATAGTACTGAATACATTTATTTTATAGTTATGGCAAAGTATATGTTTCTTTGAAAGCCTTTTCTTTCTACACATTAATAAACACATTCCACATTAGTATGCCCCAAGCCCTGGTCCATACTCCACTAGGTTTGATATCCATATCTACATTTAAGAACATTAACACTTGCTCAGCACATTCATACTATTTATTAAAAATGTAGCTATTGGGCTGGAGAGAAGGCGTAGTGGTTAAGATGCCTGCCTGCAAAGCCAATGGACCTCGGTTTGATTCCCCAGCACTCACGTAAGCCAGATGCACAGGTAGCGCAAGTGTCTAGAGTTCATTTGCAGTGGCTGGAGGCCCTGGTGTGCATGCCAATTCTCTCTCTCTCTGTGCCTCTTTCTTTCATGAAAATAAATAAATTACACACACACACACACACACACATATATATGAGAATAAAGTAGGAGGGGTGTTTTTCTAGAACAAAGCTCTTTTAGTATTTGCTAGGGTAAGAAGGTTTGCTAACAGACATCTCCATGCACGCCACAGCATAGCAACAATACTTCTTGTTCTCTCGAGGCAGAGGCTCACGATGGAGACTAGGTTGGCCTCTGTTTTCTAATGCTGGGATGACAGCACACAACGCTTGGTTATAGAATCCATACTTGTTATGTGAGGGTTCCTACTATTAATACACAAAGAAATTTTTTTAAATTTCATTTTATTTATTAGAAAGGGGGAGAGCAGATAGAGCGAGGGCCTCCAGCCACTGCAAACGAACTCCAGATGCGTGCGTCATAAGTGTGCATCTGGCTTTATTTACATGGGTCCTGGGGAATCGAAATGGGTCTTTGGGCTTGGCGGGCAAGTGCCTTAACAGCTAAGCCATCTCTCCAGCCCCACAAAATATATATATATTTAAACTAGCCAGGTATGTGCCACCATACCTGGCTCAAATATTTTTAAATTTATTTATTTATTTATTACAGAGAAAGAGGCAGAGAGAGAGAGAGAGACAGAGAGAGAGAGCGTATGCTACAGCCTTTAGCCACTGCAAATGAACTCCACACACATGTTCCATCATGTGCATCTGGCTTAAGTGGGTACTGGGGAATTGAACCTGGGTCCTTAGGCTCCAAAGGCAAGCGCCTTAACCGCTAAGCCATCTCTCCAGCCCTGGCTCAAATAGTTGTTAAAAATATTTTTAGTAATTTGCAAGCACAGAGAGAGATAGAAGACACACAGAGATAGAATGGGTGCGCCAGGGCCTCCGGCCACTGCAAACGAACTCCAGACACTTGCGCTACCTTGTGCATCTGGCTTTATGTGGGCATGGGGGAATTAAACCCCAGTTGTTAGGGTTTGCAGGCAAGTGCCTTAACCACTGAGCCATCGCTTCAGCCCCCAATACTTTTTGTTGCCTTAGAGCGGTGTTTCAAGTTAGCCATCAAGTCTTGCTTTTCAGATACCTTCTTTCCCACCCTAGTAACTCAGTAACACATGTTCTTCATGAACGTACTATGGGCAGGTGTAGACTTGAACTCCACTATGAAGTTCCAATCCAGGAGCTTTTCTATGGAAAAGGGAAAGACCAGAAGATCTACTGCTGATCTCTCAGGAATAGTGATCCCTTGCGCCACACACTTTGACATTCTCCCAGAACTCCTGGAATAGGTGAATTTAAGAAGCCAAGATCAGGTAATAAAGAGGCATTTAAATGAACTAACCAACAGAAACAAATCCTCTTGTACCTCCCACATCTGAGTGTCTCTGTATCTTCAGGCAAGTGAACACAAACCCAAATTAACTTTGGGTTAATGGAAAGCATCAGCTTAATAGACTTAGAAACCAATTAAACATATATCAATTAAGGAGCTGTTTAAAACCATCAGCGCCTCTGTGGCTTCAACTTGATTAGTATCTTGTAAAAGACTTAGAAATTCACTTCGGAAAAATGTACTGCACCACTGAATTCACAGCGAAACCTTCCCATCTGTTCATCAAAACACAGTTAGGGGCTGGAGAGATGGCTTAGCGGTTAAGGCGCTTGCCTTGCAAAGCCAAAGGACACTGGTTCGTTTCCCCAGGACCCATGTAAGCCAGATTCGCAAGGTGTACATGTGTCTGGAGTTAGTTTGCAGTGGCTGGAAGCCCTGGCACACCCATTCTCTCTCCCTCCCTGCTTCTTTCTCTCCCTCTCAAATAAACAAATAAAATATTTTTGAGAAAATTTAAAAAAAAAAAAAACACCCACAGAATCAAATGCCCCATCACGATGAACACATTACACAGCTAGGAATAGAGGAAAAACTTCTCAGCCTGGGAAAACCCACTGCCAGCACCCTGTTTCATAGTAAGTCCTGGAAGCTTCCCCCTGAGATCAGAAATAAGCCATGCGATGTCCACTCTCGCTTCTAGTTGACATCGTACTGCAAGTTCCAACTGGCACAATTAGGCAAGAGAAAGAAAGAAAAAAATATCCAGATTGTAATGAAGGAAGTAAAGTTATCTCATTGTAGATGACATCGTGTGTGTGTGGTGTTCCTAAAGTACACCCTTACAAAATTGGGCTGGAAAGATGGCTTAGTGGTTAAGGCGCTTGCCTGCAAAGCCAAAGAACCCAGGTTCGATTCCCCAAGACCCACATAAGCCAGTTGCACAAGGGACACATGCATCTGGAGTTTGTTTGCAGTGGCTAGAAGCCCTGGTGTGCCCATTCTCTCTCTCTCTCTCTCCATGACTAATTTTCTCTCTCTCTCAAATTAAAAGTAAATAAAAAAGAATATCCTTACAAAATTGTTAAGGCTAGTGAGTTCAGCATGATTACATGATACAAGAGCAATATTAAAAAAACAAACAGGGCTGGAGAGATGGCTTAGTGGTTAAGGTGTAAGTCTGTGAAGCCTAAGGACCCAGGTTCAATTCTCCAGGTCCCACGTAAGCCAGATGCACAAGGTGGTGCATGCATCTGGAGTTCGTTTACAGTGGCTGGAGGCCCTGGCGTGCCCATTCTCTCTCTCTCTCTCTCTCCCTCTCTCTGTCTCAAATAAATAAAATAGATAAATAAAATGTTGAAAAACAAACAAACAAAAAAGTTTTTTTGGTTTTTCAAGACAGGGTCTTGCTCTAGCCCAGACTGACCTGGAATTCACTATATAGTCTCAGGCTGCCCTTGAACTCATAATGATCCTCCTACCTCCCCCTCCCAAGTGCTGGGATTAAAGACATGCATCATGGACCATGCCTGGCTAGCAGTTGTATTTCTATATCTTAGAGTGAGCAATCTCAAAATTAAAATAAGGAAGTAATTCCATTTTTAATAGCATCAAAACAATACTTAGGAATAGATGAATGTGAAGAAGAGAAAAACGAAACAACGTGTACACAAAATTATAAATCATGGAGACTAGGGAGGTGGCTCAGTGGTTAAAGTCACACATTTGCAAAGCCTGTCAGCCCGGGCTCAATTCCCCAGCATCCACATAAAGCCGGATGCGAAAACGGTGGCCCCGATACCCCTACAACAACGGGAGGCAAAGCCAGGCAAATCTGAAGCTCAAACGCCAGCTAGTCGGCCCTTCCTTTATAGTCCTGCGGTTTGTGTGCAGCCTCAAGAGACAAGAGGCCCTGTCGCAAAGAAGTGGAACACAGACACCCCAAAGTTGTCCTCTGACCTCCACGTGCATGTGTGCCATGGCACATGTGCCCCCCTCAACACATAAGTAAAAAACAAATATGGCCATTATTGAAAGAAATTAAAAACCTAACTAAGCAAATGAAAAGACTTCTCGTGTTGATAGGTTGGAAGATTTAGTATTGTTAAGTGGCTAATACAACTTTAATTGATCTGCAGATTTGATGTAATCCATATTAAAATCCTGCCGGGTGTGGTGGTGCATGCCTTTAATCCCAGCACTGGGGAGGCAGAGATAGGAGGATCGCTGAGAGTTCGAGGCCACCGGAGACTACATAGTGAATTCCAGGTCAGCCTGGGCTATAGTGAGACCCTGCCTCGAACAAACAAAACAAAACAAAGAATCCCAACTATCAGCTGCTCCAGGTGGTACAACACTTCAGAAACCAAGATAAGTTTCACTCTAGCTCAGGCTAACCTGCATCTCACTCTGTAGTCCTAGGCTTCCACAAACTCACAGTGATCCTCCGACTTCTGCCTCTTGCATGCTGGGATTAAAGGCATGTGCCACCACACCTGCCTGCCAAGTTTAAAATATATATATATATATACTTGATTTGAGAGGGAGAGAGAGGCAGGGAATGAATGAATGAGTGAGTGAGTGATTATGGACACACCAGGGCTTCTCTGAGCTGCAAATGAACTAACTCCAGACGCATGGGCCACATTGTACATCTGGCTTTATATGAGTGTGCTGCGGGATCAAACCTGGGCTGGCAAGCCACACGTAGCAAGTTTGAGGCCAGGCTAGGCTAAATAATGAGACACTATGTCAAAAAATAAAAAAATAGGGCTGTGGAGATGGCTTCGCATTTGCCTGCAAAGCCTAAGGACCCCGGTTCGATTCCCCAGGACCCATGTAAGTCAGATGCATAAGGAGACACATGCATCTGGAGTTTACCTTCAGTGGCTAGAGGCCCAGGCATGCCCATTCTCTCTTTCTCTCTATCTGCCACTTTCTCTCTCAAATAAATAAATTAATTAAATACTTTAAAATAAACAAATAATAAAAGATCAACCACCATTCTTTCCCATAGTTCTTTCCATTTTTCCAACTATTTCACCGATTATACATTAATTCCCTATTCCTCCTCCTCAACTCTTGACCACCACCATTCTATAGATATGTATCTGATAGAAACACAGTTATAGGGCTGGAGAGATTGCTCAGTGGTTAAGGCACTTGCCTGCAAAGCCTAACAACCCAGGTTCAATTTCCCAGTTTCCACGTAAAGCCAGAAGTTCAAAGTGGCACATGCACCTGGAATTCATTTGCAGTGCCTAGAGACCCTGCTGAGCCCATTCTCTCTCTGTCTCTGTGTGTGAATTTGTAGTTCTCTGCTTACAAATAAATAAAATATTTTTAAAAACATAATTATACAACTTGACCTTTTATGACTGCCTTGTTTCACTTAGCACATGCCTTCAAGGGCAATGATGCTTACAAATGCATGTTAGAATATTTAGTAATCCAATTTACATTTATATTTCATGACTACTTTGGGTATCTATTTTTAACATTAACAAGTGGTTGACTCATTCAGAAAAAAAAAAACTAAAATAAAATAAAGAAAGAAAGAAAGCTCAGTTGTTGGGCTGGAGAGATGGCTTAGTGGTTAAGATGCTTGCCTGGGAAGCCAAAGGACTCAGGTTTAACTCCACAGAACCCACGTAAGCCAGATGCACAAGGTGGGGCATGCATCTGGAGTTCATTTGCAGTGGCCAGAGGCCCTGACATGCCCATATTCTCTCTCAAATAAATTAAAAATATTTTTTTAAATCTTAGTTGTCTTTCATGAAGAAAACAAGAACATACCAATTCTAAAGATCATATACAAAAAATGCAAGAGGGCTGGAGAGATGGCTTAGCCATTAAACGCTTGCCTGCGATGCTTAAGGGCCTTGGTTTGAGGTTCGAGTCCCCAGTACCCATGTAAGCCAGATGCATAAGGTAGCGCACACATCTGGAGTTCATCTGCAGTGGCTAGAGGCCCTGGTGCACCCATTCTCTATCTGCCTCTTTCTCTCAAATAAATAAAAATAAATAAATAATATTTTCTTTAGGGCTGCAGAAGTGGCTTAGCAGTTAAGGCACTTGCCTGCAAAGCCTAAGGACCCATGTTTGGCTCTCTAGATCCCACATAAGCCAGACATACAAAGGTGAGGCAAGGGCACGGTCGCACATGCCCACTAGGTGGCGCAATCGGCTGGAGTTCGGTTACAGTGGCTGCAGCCCTGGTGCACCAATTTTCTCTCTCTCTCTAAACTAAAATAAAATTAAAATACAACAACAACAAATGTAAATAGCACTAGGGAGACTTAGGCAGGAAGATCATGAGTTCAAGGCCAACCTGGCTATATGAAACACTGTCCAAAAAAAATAAAAATAAAAAAGAGGTTTATCTTAAAGCAAAAGAAAAAATTATCCTAGAACAAAAATAAAGAGCTTTCTCACAGGCCTGGAAGCTATGCATTACAATGGTTTTTCATTTTGGTTCTAAGCATTTCATATTTTAAAAAATGGTGAAGGGTTTACTAAAATAAATATGTGTATTGTAAAGTAAATACTTTGCTTACATCAGAGCTTAGGATTTGTAACTGTAAATTTTCACTAAGGAAGTGAAATTCTTCTGTTGTCTGTACTTTAGAGAAGGAAGGTGGAATTTGATCAGCGGTGCTCTATCTCTTGTAATATACAGACCAAAAGCAGTATATACATTCAATAAAGCATTGTATGTTCATTAAAAAAATCTGTAATTATTATGGTTCTTTTTTTTCTGGGGGGGAGGGGGGTTTCGAGGTAGGGTCTCACTCTGGCCCAGGCTGACCTGGAATTCACTATAGAGTCTCAGGGTGGCCTTGAACTCACGGCGATCCTCCTACCTCTGCCTCCCGAGTGCTGGGATTAAAAGTGTGTGTCACCACGCCCGGCTTATGGCTCCTTTCTTAAAACAAATAAATAGGGCTGGGAACATGGCTCAGCAGTTGAAGGCCCTTGTTGGCAAAGCTTGATGGATCAGGTTTTGATTCCCCAGAACCCATGTAAAGCCAGATGCACAAAGTGGCTCAGATGTCTGTTGTTTGTTTGCTGCATCAACAGGCACCCATGTTCTCTCTCTCTTTCTCTGCTGACAAATAAATAAAAATACTTAGGAAAAATAAATAAGTACTTTAACAATTATACACTGCATGTGATCTCCACTCTGCCATGGATAGAATTTGAAAACAGGATAAATAATTGAACCTATTTATGAGGTTATGGGAAACTGCACTTTTTTTTGGGGGGGGGGTTTCGAGGTAGGGTCTCACTCTAGCTCAGGCTGACCTGGAATTCACTATGGAGTCTCAGGGTGGCCTCGAACTCATGGTGATCCTCCTACCTCTGCCTCCCGAGTGCTGGGATTAAAGGAGTGCGCCACCACGCCCGGCTGGAAACTGCACTTTGAGTTCTATGCAGTGCTCCCGGTGAGAACACCAGAGCCTCACTTCAGACATGAAGGACTACAGGACCCCTTGCTCCTCGCAGGTGGCGGTCAAATGTGCTCTCTCTGGTTTACCCACTAAAATGTCACTTCTACTTTGTGCTTGGCTTAGTATTGTTGAGATTTTTTAGTAGACTTCACAGGATTCCCACCAAAGGTACTAAATGAAATTTGTTTAAAATAGAGTGCAAGGGGCTGGAGGGATGGCGTAGCGGTTAAGGTGCTTGCCTGCAAAGTCAAAGGACCCAGGTTTGATTCCCCAGGACCCACATTAGCCAGCTGCACAAGGGGGCGCACGTGTCTGGAGTTCGTTTGCAGTGGCTGGAGGCCCTGGTGGGCCCATTCTCTCTCTGCCTCTCTATCTCTCTCACAAATAAAATAAAACTGAATAAAAAATAAAATAAAACTCAAAAATAAGAAATAAAGTACAGCACAAGAACCAGGTGTGGTGCTACATGCCACAAACCCCAGCACCTCGGAGCGGAGGCAGGACTCATGCATGTTGGAGACCAGCTTGAACTACACAGCTAAGACCTTGGCTAAAAATATAAAATGGGGGCTGGGAAGATGGCTCAGTGGTTAAAGGTGCTTGCTTGCTGTTGCATGCAGTCGGGTTCGCATTGCTGGTAGAAATCTCCCAAGCAAGAGCAGCTTGTGGGAAAAAGAGGCTTATTTTGGCTTACAGGCACGATGGGGAAGCTCCACGATGGCAGGGAAAACGACGACATGAGCAGAGGGCGTGGACATCACCCTCTGGCTAAACATAAGGTGGACAACAGGAACAGGAGGGTGTGCCAGACAGTGGCAAGGGGAAACTGGCTATAACACCCATAAGCCCGCCCCCAACAATACACCGCCTCCAGGAGGCGTTAATTCCCACATCTCCATCAGCTGGGAACCTAGCATTCAGAACACCTGCGTTTATGGGGGACACCTGAATCAAACCACCGCTTTCCGCCCCTGGCCCCCATAAACTATAACCGTACGTGATGTAAAGTGCAATACATTCATCCAACTTTAAAAGTCCCCATAGCTTTTTATCAATTCCAGTGATGTTCAAACATCCCCATAATCTAAGGTCTTTTAACTGAGCCATAATACCAAAAAATAACCTCAAAAACCCTATAATGGCACAGAATAAACATTCACACTGCAAAAGATGGCATTGGGCATAGTAAAGAAATATTCAACCAATACAAGATTTAAACAGGGCAAACATCAAACTCTATAGCTAGCTCCAAGTCCAACAACTCTACCCAGAGACAAATCTCCAAGTCTGATAATTCTATCCAGCAACAAGTCTCTGACATTCCAATTCTGCCCCTCCAGCTAGGCTACTCACAGTCCTGGAAAACTTCATCAGGGCCGGCAGCCTTCCTGAGCAGCCATCTCGTGGTCCCTGGCATCTCCACTGGGTCTTCACTGCAAGCCATGGTTCATCCTCACGGCCCCATAGGGTCTCCATGCAGGCGTCCAGCAAACCTGCTTCACACTACCCTTGGCCATTTCCAAAACACAAAACCGTGTTGCAAAACTCAATGACCCTCTCTTTCCTGCATTTCTTATATTCCACAATACCAGGTAGGGTGCCAATTTGTTAATCCAGGGGGGAATAAGGCAGACTTTGAAGAACAGGACACTCCTTGAGCACTCAGACCCCTTCAAAAGAGTCTACATTCTTCCTGTTGCACCAGTGCAGGTCAGCTGGCCCAATCTCAATGCTTGTAATCTCTCAAACAATTTGCAGGTGAATGGGCAGCAGTTTAGGCCCAAAGATTTCATTTTTCTGTGCCACATCCCTCTGCTCACACCAGTCCATTTCTACGCAGAGCGACCCTGCACAGCTTCTCAGGACACGGGCATGACAACAAGCCTCTCAAACTGCCTCTAGCCCAGCCAGTCCAAGCAAAGCTCTTTCTCACCCTTATAAGCCAAACCTCACAGTCCGTAGTTCTTACTGCATTCAGGCCTCTCAATTCTGACCAGAATAGTCCATCAAGCTGTACTTACAGCACTGCAAGGCGTCTCTTAGGCCAAGGTTTCAAATCCTTCCAAATTCCTCTAGAAAATCAGCTCCAAAAGGCCAAAGCTACACAGTCAGCAATCCCACTCCTCGGTACTTTACTGTTACAGTCAGGTTCACATTGCCGGTAGAAATCACCCAACCAAGAGCAGCTTGTGGGAAAAAAGAGGTTTATTTTGGCTTACAGGCTTGAAGGGGAAGCTCCACGATGGCAGGGAGAACAGTGGCATGAGCAGAGGGTGGACATCACCCCCTGGCCAACATCAGGTGGACCATCGCAATAGGAGTGTGCCAAACACTGGCAAGGGGGAAACTGGCTATAACACCCATAAGCCCGCCCCCAACAATACACCGCCTCCAAGAGGGGTTAATTCACAAATCTCTATCAGCTGGGAACCTAGCATTCAGAACACCTGAGTTTATGGGAGATACCTGAATCAAACCACCACATTTGCAAAGCCTGCCATCCCAGGTTCAATTCCCACAGACCCATGCAAAGCCCTATGGATAAAGTGGCACACGTACCTGAAATTTGTTTGCAGTGGCAAGTGGTCTTGGTACGCCCATATTCAGTCTTGTCCCCACTTATCTCTTATTAAAATGTTTTGAGGGCTGGAGAGATGGCTTAACGGTTAAGCGCTTGCCTGTGAAGCTCAAGGACCCGGGTTCAAGGCTCGACTCCCCAGGACCCACGTTAGCCAGATGCACAAGGGGGCGCACGCGTCTGGAGTTCATTTGCAGTGGCTGGAGGCCCTGGCGCGCCCATTCTCTGTGTCTCACTCTCTCTGCCTCTTTCTCGCTCGGTCTGTCGCTCTCAAATAAATAAATAAAAATAAATGTTTTGAAAAATTAAAATAGGGCTGGAGAGATGGCTCAGCAGTTAAGGCGCTTGCTTGCAAAGCCTAACAGCCTGGGTTCAATTTCCCAGTTTCCATGCAAAGACAGATACACAGGGTGGCACATGCGTCTGGAGTTCATCTGCAGTGGCAAGAGTAGGCCTGGTGCACCCATATTCATTCTCTCTCTCCCTCTCCTTACAAATACATAAATTTTGTTTTGTTTTATTTTTTGTTTTTTGAGGTAGGGTCTTCCTCTAGCCAGGCTGACCTGGAATTCACTCTGTAGTCTCAGGGTGGCCTTGAACTCACGGCGATCCTCCTACCTCTGCCTCCCAAGTGCTGGGATTAAAGGTGTGTGCCACCACACTGGGCAATAAATACATTTTTTAAATACTGAAAAAAAAATAGCAAAAACACAGACTATGAAATTCCATTTCCTAACCTGGCTACTAAGCCTATACAAATGGTCAGAAGTGTAAGTGTTATCGGGACTCTGGGAGAAGCAGAAAATCTGAGAGCCCAGGTATGAGTTATCATAGAGTGGGCAAACATCACCATGCTTGTGGGTGACGTTTCTTGAGTCTATGGAAGGTTCCACAGCAAATGTGTTAGTAAAACATTGGTTTGCTTTCAGAGGTGGAAGTGACATTCCTATCAGTGAAGAAAGGTTCCGCAAAGGCAGGAAGCAAAACACCCTTTGCATGCTGAAAAGAAGTGTGTGCAAGCTCCCCTGACCAAACAAGCTTTCCCAAGATATTCCATTAAAAGCTTCAAGCCAGGGGTTGAGAGATGGCTTAGCGGTTAAGGTGCTCGCTTGGGAAGCTTAAGGACCCAGGTTCGAGTCCCCAGTGCCAACGTAAGCCAGCTGCACATGGTGGCGCATACACCTGAAGTTCTGTTTGCAGTGGCTGGAGGCCCTGGTGCGCCCATTTTCTCCCTCCCTTCTGTCTCTCGTAAATAAAGATAAATAAAAAACTTAAAAAGCTCCAACCCATGTTACTTCCCACTTAGCCACGGTTCTCCTCAACAGGGCAGTAATGGTAGACCTGTAATCAGATAGATTGATAAAGTTTCGCAATTTAAAATTGTTACCGAAGCATTGGGAGTATAGCTTAGTGTTTCTTTTTTTGTTTGTTTGTTTGTTTGTTTTTCAAGGTAGGGTCTCACTCTAGCCCAGGCTGACCTGGAATTCACTATGTAGTCTCAGGGTGGCCTTGAACTCACGGCGATCCTCCTACCTCTTCCTCCTGAGTGCTGGGATTAAAGGTGTGCGCCACCACGCTTGGCTCTGTAGCTCAGTGTTTTAAGACTTCTTGCCCGGCATGTACGAGACCTCTGGGTCAATCTCCAGCATTAGGAGAAAAAAAGCTCTGAGAATAAAGAAAAAGGCAGGGGTAGGCAAAAATTGTTTGAAAAAAAATACTACAGTGAAACCTAATTCTTGTTTTTTATTGTTTTTGTTTTTAAATTTTTTATTTATTGATTTGCAAGCAGAGAGAGAAGAGAGACAGATAGAGAATGGGCACACCAGGGCCTCCAGCCACTGCAAACCAACTCCAGACGCATGCGCCCTCTTGTGCATCTGGCTTACATGGGTCCTGGGGAATCGAACCTGGGTCCTTTGGCTTCGCAGGCAAATGACTTAACCGCTAAGCCTTCTCTCCAGCCCCCAAAACCTAATTCTTTGTGTGCTGAAATAAAATTTAAAAAAAAGAAAAAAAAATCTTAGTCCCAAATTCAATGGAGGGTGGATTTGGGGGGAGGGGGTGAACAACGGGAGTGGTGGGAGGAAATTACCACGGCTTATTGTCTATACTTGCGGAAGCTGCCAATAAAGCGTAGAAAATAATAAATTAATCTGAGTTTTCCTGGGCACGGTGACACGTACCTGTAAGGCTAGCACAAGGCTGAGATCCCAGCCCCCCCCCCACACACACAAAAAGACCAACAAGAAGCGGTAGCATTCAGAGAGAGTTACACAGAAAACGTTCTTTTCCAAGAAGCCATAGTGCATCTATGAAAACTCAACTCTCAACTCCGATGTATTTGTTTTTTTTTCCATTTATGAACAAACGACTTCTCTCTAAAGGGATAGCTGAAGGGCCACATCCATCACCTTGCTTCTTGATGAAAACCCGCCCTGTGAAGTCTGGCATCAAAGGGGAGTATCTTCTCTTGTCACCGAAGGGTGACTCAAAGCTTGTGACCCTAGAAGCCTCCATCTTGCAACAGAAAAAAAAAAAAAAAACCCACAAACTAAAATGGCTAGTTATTTTCTCTCTAAATTGTGACTTTCCACCCCCATTTCCTTCTTACTAATGGAAAGGACAGTCCCCCTTCTAATGGCACTGGCTAGCTGCAATCTTTCCACCCCCCCACTTCCTTCCTCCAAGGGCCCCTGTAACTATTCTGGTCTGTGAGCTGAACTTGAGCTCTGGGTCCACCAGAGACCCCCCCCTCCCTTCCACCAGTGTTTACCCTGAATAAACCCTGCGATTACTGAGCTATTCTCGCCTGTCCCTTTCTCTCTTCTCTGGGCCAAGCTTGCACCTTACGATGTGTGGATTCACGCATTGATTATGCAGGAGAATAGGCAGCCACGTGTCTCCTTGCCTCTTCAACGCAGAAGTTTCTGCCCCAAATCACCCCATCGGTAATACACACACTGTTGGGGAGGTGCAATGCGTGCATAAAGAAGGGTTTCGAAATAGTTGTAACTAGCCCGGCGTGGTGGTGCACGCCTTTAATCCCAGCACTCGGGAGGCAGAGGTAGGAGGATGGCCGCGAGTTCAAGGCCACCCTGAGACTACAGAGTGAATTCCAGGTCAGCCTGGGCTAGAGTGAGACCCTACCTCAGAAAACCAAAAATAAATAAATAAATAAATAAATAATAATTTAAAAAAAAAAGAAAAAAGAAATAGTTGTAACTGAGTTGGAGGTAACTTGCACGAACAGTACCCAGTACCAGTCAAATTAAGGGTTACCGTATTTTCGTTAGTAATGCAGTGCTGCTATCATCTGTCTACGATTTGTGCAAATCACAAAACCTAATCCCAGTAGGTAAACATAAATAAATCTATGCCATATATCCGAGTTGAATGCAATAAAGATACATTCACAATTCAGTGTACAGGCTGGGCACACCAGTAAGAAATAGTGGGAAAGAAGGGATGGGAGGTTTTAGTGGCCAAAATATCACATAAAAATCAGAAAAGGAAACTGGGGCAGAGGAAATTGGTTTGTTATCACTACCTTACCTTGGCAATGTATAGCTCCTGGCGGTTTCTGTCAAAACCCAGAGGTTGGGGCTGGAGAGATGGCTTAGCAGTTAAAGGTACTTGCTTGCAAAGCCTGATGACCTGGGTTTGATTTCTAAGTACCCACATATAAAGCCAGACGCACCAAGTGGCCTATGCTTCTCAAGGTAGTTTGCAATGGTAAGATGCCCTAGTGTGCCCATTCACATTCATTCATTCATATTCTCTCTCTGCTTACAAATAAATAATAAATAATAATGTAAGGACTGGAGAGATAGTTCAGCAGTTAAAGGCTCTTGCTTACAAAGCCTAATGGCCTGTACTCACATTGAGCCAGATGCACAAAGTGGCGCATGCATGTGGGATTTGTGTCTGCAATAGCAGGAGGCCCTGCCATACCCTTTGTATCCCTCCTTCCCTCTTTCTCTCTCAGATAAATATTAAAAAAAAGAAAAAAAAAAAAAAAAACCCAGCCGGGTGTGGTGGCTCACACCTTTAATCCCAGCACTCGGTGAATCCAGGTCAACCTAGGCTAGAGTGAGACCCTACCTCGAAAAAACCAAACCAAACCAAACCAAAACAAAACAAACCAAACCAAACCAAACCAAAACAAAACAAAACAAAACAAAACAAAACAAAACAAACCAAAACAAAACAAAACAAAACACCAGGTGCATGAAGAATAAATTGCTGAGCTAGATCTCTGCAGATAAAGGTTATGGCCCCATCTCCTTCAGTATCATGTCTTCTCTGATCCTGGTTTTCTATCCGTAATAATCAAAGTTGAACTGATGGCTAATATTCCTTTAATGGATACTCCTCTATTCTTTGAAAAATACAGTAATTTTTTTTCTCTTCCCCACCTCCCAACCCATTTTTCCTTCACCCTTGATAACTGCAGTGGGCACACTGAATTATTCATGACTTTGATTTTTTTTGTATGTGTGTTTATACATGACTTCTTTTTTATTTATTCATTTTTATGAGAGAGAGAGAAAGAGAGCAAGAATTGGCACGCCAGGGCCCCAGCCACTGAAATCGACCTCCAGACGCGTGCGCCATCTTGTGCATATGTGTTTACGTCTCTTTGTGTTTCTGGCCTTCGTGGGACCTGGAGAGTCGAACACGGGTCCTTAGGCTTCGCAGGCAAGTGCCTTAACCACTAAGCCATCTCTCGAGCCCTATACATGACATTTTTTTTTTATTGCAACTGGTTGAAAAAGCGAAGTCCTAATTCATATTGCTAAAACTGAGCACTAGACATCCACTGTTTGTGCACTGTCTAGGAACTAACAACATAGACAGATTAATATGGCCTATCACTCAATATTCTTACAAGAAGAGCTTAAGTGTGCCTTTGATTCACAATGGTGGAAATCATACATATTCATTGCTTGAAACTGACTTGGCTACACAAAACTATAAACGCAATAACATTTCTCTTTTTATGATAATCCGGCAACAACACATAAGTATAACTTCTGTATCCAAAGGCTAAATAAACAGCCTTTCATCTTTTGTCTTATTAAACTCATGGTGCGGAGAAGACACTGTGTGTGGTAATATCGATCGTATAATATCCAACTACTGCTATTACACTTAGGTTGGAGATATTCTTGGACATCTGAATGTCAGGACTATTTTCACCTAATAACAACAATTCTGAAAGTATCCAACAAAATGCTGCACAATCCAAGCTGTCTTTACTCCTAAATTCTCTTTTTGAAGCCATTTCAGTAAAGAGAGAAAAAAAATATTCCAAAAGGGAAAACATATTCAAGGTCCCATGAAGCCATAGGAAAAGGTGTAAACAGGTATAAAAATTAAGCAGAGAACAGACACGTATGCAAAAGTTTTTCGGATAATATTCTCACTTGTATCTAGCTTCATTATACAGTTTAAATTTGGGCCAAATTTTTAAAAGTATTTGTTAAACAGTTCCCGCATGTGACATATGTTTCCAGGATACATCTGACATTGATATGAGAAATTATAAAACATTTAGAAATGAAAATGTTAGTCTCAAAAAAAAATAACACTGTACGTTCCAAGCTTCTTCTGAATTTGCTAAGATGGGGAAGAAAAAAAAAGCCCAAAACATTTGGAAAATAGTACCTTTCTATATTAAAGTGTTCAAATAATGTACTTTTTCGAGAACAACAAAACCATGTCATTGCGCCAGGCAAGGAAGAGACAAGTCCAAATAAAATCAAGACCTGCGGTTCACTCTAGGTATCATTGCTTCTCCTTTTGAATGTAGGCCCAATCCTTTTCACTCCAGAAATAAGTAAACTACTTTGTCCCTTCAGCTGGGAAGGAGGGTTTGGATCTTACCAATACCGTGAGAGTGCCACTGTGGCGCTCATCAGCGAGAAACACAGGACCATGACGTGGCATCAACTCACTCTATCCGAACAAAATTTATGCAGGAATTGATTTGCAACGCATTAATTCAGGAACTCAGCCGAAAGGCTCCTGCTATATCTAGCCGACCTAAACTTGAGCTCGTGGTAACACTGCACAAAGCTATGGTAGATGAAAGTGATAGGTAATGCCAAGAGCACAATGCCACTGACTACGCAGACTCCCCCAAGGATTCTTCCAGGCACCGTGATGGGATACATATCTCCATAGCCAACCGTAGTCATAGAGATGATCACCCACCAGCAGGTAGCGGGGATGCTGGCGAAGTCCTGGTTGGATGTTTCCAGGTCCAACCCGTGCTCGAGAAGCTGGGAAAGCGCACTGAAGATTGCCATGGCAACACAGATGAAGACAAGCAACATCACCATCTCCCGGTAACATCGCTTGAGGGTCAAACCCAGAGTCTGAAGACCAATGAAGTGTCTGGCGAGCTTGATCACCCAGAAGACCCTCATCATCCGCAGAACCCTCAGGGTGACGCCAGCCCGCTGCAGTTGAGAGTTCTCGCCCGTGAATACCGTCATCAACACCGAGATGTAATAGGGCGTGATCGCCAGTAAGTCGATGATGTTCAGGGGTCTCTTGACAAACTCACACTTGTCTTTGGAGACGATGAACCTCACGATGCACTCTGCCGTGAACCAGCCTATGCAGATGGCTTCAATTATCCTGTCACGAGAACAAGGGGAGAATTGATCACTTTCATCTTTAAGCATTCTAATAGCTCTTAAGATTTCCTCAGATAGTACTACACTGACATACTATTCCACTAACTTTTCCAGAGAACATAAAAAACAGAGAGCATTACCGACATCACCAGACCCACCAGGACACAGCAGAATAACAAGTATGACACGAAGTTCTTACTTACATTATCCTATACATATGACCATTATAATGAATATTTTTCTCTTATCAGTAATGCTTTTTGAAAACAACTCTGTGTTTTTAAAAATATTATTTATTTGAGAGGAGAGAGGCAGAGAGAGAGAGACAATGAGCATACTAAGACCTCCAGCCACTGTAAACAAACTTCAGACACACGTGCCACCTTGTGCATCTGGCTTATGTGAGTACTGGGGAAATCGAACCTGGGTCCTTAGGCTTCAAAGGCAAATGCCTTAACCACTAAGCCATCTCTCCAGCACTCTTAGTAGTTTAAAATTAGCTTAACCTGAGCCAGCCACAATTTAACATTTCCCTTACTCTTTTTTTTTTTCCCCCCTAGGTAGGGTCTCACTCTAGCTCAGGCTGACCTGGAATTCACTATGTAGTCTCAGGTGGCCTCAAATGCACAGTGATCCTCCTACCTCTGGCCTCTTGAGTGCTGGGATTAGAGGCGTCCGGCTCCCTTACTCTTTTTTAAATATTTTATTTTTATTTATTTGTTTGAGACAGAGAGGGAGAATGGGCATGCCAAGACCTTCAGCAGCTGCAAACAAACTCCAGATGCATGTACCACCTTGTGCATCTGGCTTTACATGCATACTGGGGTACTGAACCTGGGTCCTTAGGCCTCACAGGCAAATGCCATAACCACTAAGCCTCCCACAGACAATAAACAGCCCCAAGTTCTCTTTATTTTTCAAGGAGGATTACCCTCGAGCCCAGGCTGACCTAAAATTCACATTTTTAGCTCAGGCTGGCCTCGATCCTCTTACCTCAGCCTCCTGAATTCTGGGAGTAAAGACATGAGCCACCACGCCTGACTTGTCCCCAGGTTAGTTGGTTTGTGACTTATTTCTGGAGAAATCAGCCAGTGCAAGCTCATGTCCTGAATATGACTCTTCCCTCGCCTCCCAGGAGGCTTGTGTGGGAGACCCTGAAGCTGAGGGAGTGTTGGGGGACAGCGTGAGTGTCCTTGGCACAAGAGAACCGAGACTCACCATTCTCCATGAGGGTCTCTGCCTGGCAGGCTGAGGAGGTCTCCCTGGCTGGGCCAAACCACCATTAGGATTTCCCTAACGACCACAATGATTTGG
Source organism: Dipus sagitta (assembly GCA_036346955.1). NCBI lineage: Eukaryota > Metazoa > Chordata > Mammalia > Rodentia > Dipodidae > Dipus > Dipus sagitta. Next base: position 11,968,224 of record CM070793.1, on the reverse strand, counting down.
TTTGTTACTTCCATAATATTTTTTTATGTAGAAAATAATTTAAAACACAGGGATGCATTTTGCCTAGAGCTATATTCACCAATCTTCTCACATCACTTCTCACCTTGAAAATAGTAATACTTTCAGGGCATACTGGAACAAAGGGACAAATTCTGGTAGCAGAGGCCACTATTCGGAGGGCTCTTGCCACCTTCTCCATGACCTGCACTCTCTATGGTTAAGGAAATCAAATTTTCCAGTTAGGAAGGCCTGACCTGGAATGACAAATATCTCAGAGGTAATTGTAAATTAATTTTTTTTTTTTTTTTGGTTTTTGTTTTTTTTGAGGTAGGGTTTTACTCTAGGCCAGGCTGACCTGGAATTCAGCATGCAGTCTCAGGTGGGCCTTGAACTCATGACAATCCTCTTACCTCTGCCTCCCGAGTGTTGGGATTAAAGGTGTGCGACATCACACCCGGCTTAATATCATAATTTATCATTCACTTTTCCCACATCATTCTTTCTTACCTAGACACAAATACCAAAAGTCCAAATGAGGGCTGGAGGGATGGCTTAGTGGTTAAGGTGCTAGCCCGAGAAGCCAAAGGACCCAGGTTCGATTCCCCGGGACCCACGTAAGCCAGATGCACAAGCGTGCGTTTGGAGTTCGTTTGCAGTGGCTGAAGGCCCTGGTGTGCCCATTCTCTCCCTCTCTCTCAAAAAAGAAAAGTCCAAACGAGAAAGAAAGCAAATCAGAGTCAGTAGGCTAAAACCATCGTGTAAACAATGACTCAGTGTTCCTTCTGCACACCCCAATTTGCTCCAGATCTCACTTGAAAATGAGTAGATACAGTCAAGTTCCCCCATTGCAGGGCACTGCCAGGGCCATAAAGATTATTGACTTTTATTATTTTTTGAAAACATACTCACATTCCATGGTTCAATACTGCAAACATAGCTGAGTGTGGTAGCACATGTCTGTAAGCCCAGCCATGGGGAGGTGGAGGCAGGAGGATCAGGACCTAGAGTCATAGTGAGTTCAAGGCCAGCCTCTGCTACATAGCAAGTTACGATTTATCCTGGGCTTCATGAGACCCTGTCTAAGAGAAAAAAAAAAAAAAAAGAAAGAAAGGAAAATAAAAGAAAAGAAAAAAGAAAAGAAAGAAAGAAGAAGAAAATAAAAGAAAGAAAGAAAGAGAAAAGAAAAGAAATCAAACAAGCTGTGTGTGGTGGCACACACCTTTAATCCCAACACTGAGGCGGAGATAGGAGGATTGCCATGAGTTTGAGGCCACCCTGAGACTACACAGTGAATTCCAGGTCAGCCTGAGCTAGCTAGAGTGAGACCCTACCTTGAAAAATTAAAAAAAAAAAAAAAATTCAAACAAGTAGGCAAACAAAAAGTGACAGGATTTTTAGGCTGGAGAGATGGCTTAGCACTTAAGCACTTGCCTGTGAAGCCTAAGGACCCCAGTTGGAGGCTCAATTCCCCAGTACCCATGTTAGCCAGATGCACAAGGGGGGCCCGCATCTGGAGTTCGTTTGCAGTGGCTGGACGCCCTGGCGCGCCCATTCTCTCTCTCTCTCTCTGCCTCTTTCTCTCTATCTCTCTCTCTCTGTCACACTTTCAAATAAATAAATTAAAATTAAAATTAAAAACAAGAAGTTATCGTTCTCATTTTTTTAAAAAAAAGTGATAGGATTTTTAAAAAGGATTTTTTTCAAGGTAGGGTCTCGCTGTGGCCCAGGTGGACCTGGAACTCAACTCACTATGTAGTCTCAGGGTGGCCTCGAACTCACGGTGATCCTCCTACCTCTGCCTCCCGGGTGCTGGGATTAAAGATGTGTGCCACCACGCCCGGCCCCAGTTACGTTCTTGCTTCTGCGTCATTTCACATTTGTGCATCTATATCTGAGGTACAAATCCCCGAGTTGAGAAATGATGTTGGCCACATAATCCCATAGGGTTCATACTAAATTAGCTTGCCACCAGCAACAGGCGGCAGCCCACAGCCTCCCAATATGAAGAGTCCTGAATTTTGAGCTCCGTCACTCTGACAGATGAAAGCCGTTGACACCCTTTGGAGGATGTTGAGAATGTTTTCAGAACATGTGCTAAAGGCCGGTTCCGTCACCTATGTCCTTTGCTCTAATCTACTCAGATACACTCCACTATGAATTATCCTTCAGGGCATGTGGAGTGTCACATCTAATCTATTTCTTTCTTCTCAGGACTACTGGTCCCTGAAACAACAGCTTGGGGACACTGTCCAGATGCTTTGTCTATAAACTCTAGCCTGTGATCTCAATCCTGCCTGCAGCCCTGTCTCTTATGACATTTTCACATTTTTTTAAAATGTTTAGATTTAAAACAACAACAACAATAACAAACAGCCAGGAGTGGGCTGGAGAGATGGCTTAGTGGTTAAGCGCTTGCCTGTGAAGCCTAAGGACCCCGGTTCAAGGCTCGATTCCCCAGGACCCACGTTAGCCAGATGCACAAGGGGGAGCATGTATCTGGAGTTCGTTTGCAGAGGCTGGAGGCCCTGGCGTGCCCATTCTCTCTCTCTCTGTCTGTGTCTCTCAAATAAATAAATAAAACAAAAAAAATTTTTTTTTAAAACAGCCAGGGGCTGGAGAGTTGGCTTAGAGGTTAAGGTGTTTGCCTGCAAAGCCAAAGGATCCCAGTTCGATTCTCCAGGACCCATGTAAAACAGATGCACAAGAGGGCGCACGAGTCTGGATTTCGTTTGCAGTGGCTGGAGGCCCTGGTGTGCCCATCCTCTCTGCCTCTTTCTCTCTCTCTCAAGTAAATAAAATATATTAAAAAAAAAAAAAAAAGACAGCGGGTATGGTGGCACTTACCTTTAATCCCAGCACTCGGGCGGCAGAGGTAAGAGGATAGCTATGAGTTCGAGGCCACCCTGAGACTACATAGTGAATTCCAGGTCAGCCTGGGCTAGAATGAGACCCTACCTCGAGAAACAAAACAAACAAACAAAAAATTAAATAAAAATTGCATTTCATGACATGTGGTAACTATGAAATTTGAATTTCAGTGACCATAAATAAACTCTTATTGGAACACTGCCATACTCATTCATTCCTGTTCTTTTGCCTCTTTTCATGCCTCAGTGGCAAGGCTGAGTGATCGCAACAGAAATCTGATGATTCTGGGGAGAAGCACCTCGATATTGTTGGAGGGACGCCTCACAAGCCACCAGGGCACAGGGAAAGCAATCTAACACATGCCTGGAGAGGGACGGCAGCAGATGAAGTCACAGTTAACCCTGCATTTTCCCCCTTTGTTTTTTTTTGTTTGTTTGTTTATTTATTAATTTGAGAGCCACAGAGAGAAGGAGGCAGACAGAGAGAGAGAGAGAGAGAATGGGTGCTCCAGAACTTCCAGCCTCTGTAAACGAACTCCAGACGCGTGCACCCCTTGTGCATCTGGCTAACGTGGGTCCTGGGGAGTCGAGCCTCGAACCGGGGTCCTTAGGCTTCACAGGCAAGCACTTAACCGCTAAGCCATCTCTCCAGCCCATCCCCCTTTGTTTTTTAAGGTAGTGTTTCAGTCTAGCTCAGGCTGACCTGGAATTCATTATGGAGTCTCAGGGTGGCCTCGAACTCACGGCGATCCTCCTGCCTCTGCCTCCGAGTGCTGGGACTAAAGGCGTGCACCACCATACTCGGCAGCCCTGCCATTTTTTCTAACTGTTGCTCTGCTCCGGGACTTCCCCCCCTCTTTTTTTTTGAGAGAAAGCACAAGTGAGAGAAAGAGAGAGAGAGAGAGAGAGAAAATTGGTGCACCAGAGCCTCTAGCCACTGCAATCGAACTCCAGGTGTGTGCGCCACCTTGTGCATCTGGCTTACGTGGGATCTAGAGAGTAGAACATGGGTCCTTCGGCTTCGCAGGCAAGCGCCTTAACCGCTAAGCCCTCTCTCCAGACCCTCATGGACTTTCTGATTGGCAGTGGCTTTCCTATCCCCACCAGACGAATGGAAGCTGCTGGGATGTTTCCATGACTCTGTGGCCTTAGAAAACTGACAGCCATAAAACTTGGCAGACCGAGAGACAAAAGTTTTGCACATCCCGTTTCACCAAACATAATACCATTTACCATTATCTCCCTGGCAATGCTCACCCAGTATTCCTCATGTTCCTGGTGGTTCCGGCCCTCTTGCACCCAGGCAGGTCGTGTGAACTGCTCTGACTGCTGGGCCGGGAGCAAAATGACTAACATTTCTGGGCGCGAGCATAGAAGAGTGGGTGTGAATTCTTTGCCCTGCCATGGTAACCTGCAGGGGAGTACTGGGAATGGCCTACTGCCGGATGGTGCCCTCCTTACTGGCTCACCCCCTGCAGGTTACCAAGGCAGGGCAAAAGAATTCACGCCCACTCTCCTATCCTTATGCCTGGTACAGAAGACACCTTCCACCCCGACCTGACGGGACGTGACATGTGATCAAGGAATCAATCTTACTGAGAAAAGAAAAAAAAAAAGAGAGATAAGTGAATATTATAAATAACTTTATACCACTTGACAGTTTATATATAATAGAACATTTATTTTTTTTAAAAAAAGACATATCAAAAATGAGGCCAGAGTAAGTAGAAAATTTTCTATTCTAAAGATAGTTTACTATACAGATAACACTCCCTAGTCAAGGGTCACTGTAAGATACACACAGCTGGTCTCCATTACATAGAATAGACCGGTCTCCCCTGCCCACCAGCATCACAGGCAGGGTATCTGAGTGTCTTCCCACTCTCAGTTGCCCGAGGCCCTTGGGACACAAATTGTTACCCCCATCATCTCTTGTGTGGGAGAACAAAGCCACTCGAGGCCTTTTCTCTCTCTCTCTGATGTACCAAGTTTAATTCCTTGAAGTTCCAGTTTTGTTTTCCTTATGGCCAATAGCAGCAGAGTTTATATCTCTGGTCGATTCTTACAACTGCAGTGAACATCTATGCAAGCTCCTTGCGTTATCCATGGTCCAGTCCCCATAAGGTCCTAAGATGAGCATACTTTTACTGTACCTAACCTACTGACTATCACAGCTTAGAAACTACACACCATAGGGAGTCAGTGGTTCTGTCCTGTGTACTTTTAGGTCTTCTCAGACACCCAGTTGATTCATCTCAGACCATGATCACAGAGATTACCTGAGAAAAATTTTTTCCTCCGTACATTCCCGTATCTGCCAAGAAATGTTTCTCTGGAATGAATTAAACCAAGAATATGAAAAAAAAAAAAAAAGAAAAGAAAAGAAATCAATCTTGCCAGGCATGGTAGCGCATGCCTTTAATCCCAGCACTCGGGAAGCAGAGTTAGGAGGATCGTTGTGAGTTTGAGGCCACCCTGAGATTACATAGTGAATTCCAGGTCAGCCTGGACTAGAGTGAGACCCTACCTTCGAAAAACAAACAAACAAAAACAAAACAAAAAAAAAGAAAGAAAGAAAAGAAAAAGAAATTAATCTTGGGCTAGAGAGATGACTCGGCAGTTAAGACACTTGCCTGCAAAGGCTAAGGACCGGAGTTCAAATCCCCAGTACCCACATAAAGCCAGATGCACAAGGTAGTTTAAGCTTCTGGAGTTTGCAGAGGCTAGAGGCCCTGAAGCAACCATTCATTCTCTCTTTCTCTCTCTCCCTCTGCTGGGGGAGGTGGCGCACCCCTTTAATCCCAGCACTCCGGAGACAGAAGTAGGAGGATCTCCGTGAGTTTGAGGCCACCCTGAGGTTACATAGTGAATTCCAGATCAGCCTGGGCTAGAGTGAGACACTACCAAACAAAGAAAAAAAAAGAAAGAAAGAAAGAAAGAGATCAATAATCTTGTGCCCCAGGTGTGTTGGTGCACAATTTTAATACCAGCACTTGGGAAGCAGAGGTAGGAGAATCGCCATGAGTTTGAAAGTAGTCTGGGACTTCATAGTGAATTCCAGGTCAGCTTGGGCTAGAGTGAAACTCTACCTCAAGAAAAACAAAACTAAATAAATAAGTAAAAGAGAGCTGTGGAGCTGGCTCAGCAGTTAAAGGTGCTTGCTACCAAATCCTACCATCCTGGGTTGGATTCCCCAGTGCCCAGGTAAAACCAGATACACAAAGTGGCACATGCCTCTGGCATGCATTTTACAGGGGCAAAAAGAGGCCCTGGAGTCCTCACTCTTGCTCTCTGATTTCAAATTAATAAATAAAATATTTTTCAAAAGTATTTTATTTATTTATTTGAAAGAGAGAGAGAGAGAGGAAAAGGCAGATAGAAAGAGAGAATGGGCACGCCTAGGGCCTCTAGCCACTGCAAACGAACTCCAGATTCACGCGCCTCTTGTACACTGGCTTACGTGGGTCCTGGGGAATTGAACAGGGATCCTTAGGCTTCACAGGCAAATGCCTTAACCACTAAGCCATCTCTCCAGCACTCTTAGTAGTTTAAATTAGCTTAACCTGAGCCAGCCACCAATTTAACATTTCCCTTACTCTTTTTTTTTTTTTTTTTTTTTTCCCCCTAGGTAGGGTCTCACTCTAGCTCAGGCTGACCTGGAATTCACTATGTAGTCTCAGGTGGCCTCAAATGCACAGTGATCCTCCTACCTCTGGCCTCTTGAGTGCTGGAATTAGAGGCGTCCGGCTCCCTTACTCTTTTTTAAATATTTTATTTTTATTTATTTGTTTGAGACAGAGAGGGAGAATGGGCATGCTAAGACCTTCAGCAGCTGCAAACAAACTCCAGATGCATGTGCCACCTTGTGCATCTGGCTTTACATGCATACTGGGGAACTGAACCTGGGTCCTTAGGCCTCACAGGCAAATGCCATAACCACTAAGCCTCCCACAGACAATAAACAGCCCCAAGTTCTGTTTATTTTTCAAGGAGGATTACCCTCGAGCCCAGGCTGACCTAAAATTCACATTTTTAGCTCAGGCTGGCCTCGATCCTCTTACCTCAGCCTCCTGAATTCTGGGAGTAAAGACATGAGCCACCACGCCTGACTCGTCCTCAGGTTAGTTGGTTTGTGACTTATTTCTGGAGAAATCAGCCAGTGCAAGCTCGTGTCCTGAATGTGACTCTTCCCTCGCCTCCCAGGAGGCTTGTGTGGGAGACCCTGAAGCTGAGGGAGTGTTGGGGGACAGCGTGAGTGTCCTTGGCACAAGAGAACCGAGACTCACCATTCTCCATGAGGGTCTCTGCCTGGCAGGCTGAGGTCTCCCTGGCTGGGCCAAACCACCATTAGGATTTCTCTAACGACCACAATGATTTGGTTTGTTACTTCCATAATATTTTTTAAATGCAGAAAATAATTTAAAACACAGGGACGCATTTTGCCTAGAGCTATATTCACCAATCTTCTCACATCACTTCTCACCTTGAAAATAGTAATACTTTCAGGGCATACTGGAACAAAGGGACAAATTCTGGTAGCAGAGGCCACTATTCGGAGGGCTCTTGCCACCTTCTCCATGACCTGCACTCTCTATGGTTAAGGAAATCAAATTTTCCAGTTAGGAAGGCCTGACCTGGAATGACAAATATTTCAGAGGTAATTGTAAATTAATTTTTTTTTTTTGAGGTAGGGTTTTACTCTAGCCCAGGCTGACCTGGAATTCACTATGAAGTCTCAGGTGGGCCTTGAACTCATGACAATCCTCTTACCTCTGCCTCCCGAGTGCTGGGATTAAAGGTGTGCGACATCACACCCGGCTTAATATCAAAATTTAAGTTATCATTAGTATGACATCATTCACTTTTCCCACATCATTCTTTCTTACCTAGACACAAATACCAAAAGTCCAAATGAGGGCTGGAGGGATGGCTTAGTGGTTAAGGTGCTAGCCCGAGAAGCCAAAGGACCCAGGTTCGATTCCCCGGGACCCACGTAAGCCAGATGCACAAGGTGGCACGTGCGTTTGGAGTTCGTTTGCAGTGGCTGAAGGCCCTGGTGCGCCCATTCTCTCCCTCTCTCTCAAAAAAGAAAAGTCCAAACGAGAAAGAAAGCAAATCAGAGTCAGTAGGCTAAAACCATCGTGTAAACAATGACTCAGTGTTCCTTCTGCACACCCCAATTTGCTCCAGATCTCACTTGAAAATGAGTAGATACAGTCAAGTTCCCCCATTGCAGGGCACTGCCAGGGCCATAAAGATTATTGACTTTTATTACTTTTTGAAAACATACTCACATTCCATGGTTCAATACTGCAAACATAGCTGAGTGTGGTAGCACATGTCTGTAAGCCCAGCCATGGGGAGGTGGAGGCAGGAGGATCAGGACCTAGAGTCATAGTGAGTTCAAGGCCAGCCTCTGCTACATAGCAAGTTACGATTTATCCTGGGCTTCACGAGACCCTGTCTAAGAGAAAAAAAAAAAAAAAAGAAGAAAGGAAAATAAAAGAAAAGAAAGAAGAAGAAAATAAAAGAAAGAAAGAGAAAAGAAAAGAAATCAAACAAGCTGTGTGTGGTGGCACACACCTTTAATCCCAACACTGAGGCGGAGATAGGAGGATTGCCATGAGTTTGAGGCCACCCTGAGACTACACAGTGAATTCCAGGTCAGCCTGAGCTAGCTAGAGTGAGACCCTACCTTGAAAAATTAAAAAAAAAAAAAAAATTCAAACAAGTAGGCAAACAAAAAGTGACAGGATTTTTAGGCTGGAGAGACGGCTTAGCAGTTAAGCGCTTGCCTGTGAAGCCTAAGGATCCCAGTTCGAGGCTCGATTCCCCAGGACCCACGTTAGCCAGATGCACAAGGGGGTGCATGCTTCTGGAGTTCGTTTGCAGTGACTGGAGGCCCTGGCGCGCCCATTCTCTCTCTCTCTATCTGCCTCTTTCTCTCTATCTCTCTGTCTCTCTCTCTCTGTCACTTTCAAATAAATAAATTAAAATTAAAATTAAAAACAAGAAGTTATTGTTCTCATTTAAAAAAAAAGTGATAGGATTTTCCTACCTCTGCCTCCCGGGTGCTGGGATTAAAGACGTGCGTCGCCATGCCCGGCCCCAGCTACGTTCTTGCTTCTGCGTCATTTCACATTTGTGCATCTATATCTGAGGTACAAATCCCCGAGTTGAGAAATGATGTTGGCCACATAATCCCATAGGGTTCATACTAAATTAGCTTGCCACCAGCAACAGGCGGCAGCCCACAGCCTCCCAATATGGAGAGTCCTGAACTTTGAGCTCCGTCACTCTGACGGATGAAAGCCGTTGACACCCTTTGGAGGATGTTGAGAATGTTTTCAGAACATGTGCTAAAGGCCGGTTCCGTCACCTATGTCCTTTGCTCTAATCTACTCAGATACACTCCACTATGAATTATCCTTCAGGGTGTGTGAAGTGTCACATCTAATCTATTTCTTTCTTCTCAGGATTACTGATCCCTGAAACAACAGCTTGGGGACACTGTCCAGATGCTTTGTCTATAAACTCTAGCCTGTGATCTCAATCCTGCCTGCAGCCCTGTCTCTTATGACATTTTCACATTTTTTTAAAATGTTTAGATTTAAAACAACAACAACAATAACAAACAGCCAGGAGTGGGCTGGAGAGATGGCTTAGTGGTTAAGCGCTTGCCTGTGAAGCCTAAGGACCCCGGTTCAAGGCTCGATTCCCCAGGACCCACGTTAGCCAGATGCACAAGGGGGAGCATGTATCTGGAGTTCGTTTGCAGAGGCTGGAGGCCCTGGCGTGCCCATTCTCTCTCTCTCTCTCTCTCTCTCTCTCTCTGTCTGTGTCTCTCAAATAAATAAATAAAACAAAAAAAAATTTTTTTTAAAACAGCCAGGGGCTGGAGAGTTGGCTTAGAGGTTAAGGTGTTTGCCTGCAAAGCCAAAGGATCCCAGTTCGATTCTCCAGGACCCATGTAAAACAGATGCACAAGAGGGCGCACGAGTCTGGATTTCGTTTGCAGTGGCTGGAGGCCCTGGTGTGCCCATCCTCTCTGCCTCTTTCTCTCTCTCTCAAGTAAATAAAATATATTAAAAAAAAAAAAAAAGACAGCGGGTATGGTGGCACTTACCTTTAATCCCAGCACTCGGGCGGCAGAGGTAAGAGGATAGCTATGAGTTCGAGGCCACCCTGAGACTACATAGTGAATTCCAGGTCAGCCTGGGCTAGAATGAGACCCTACCTCGAGAAACAAAACAAACAAACAAAAAATTAAATAAAAATTGCATTTCATGACATGTGGTAACTATGAAATTTGAATTTCAGTGACCATAAATAAACTCTTATTGGAACACTGCCATACTCATTCATTCCTGTTCTTTTGCCTCTTTTCATGCCTCAGTGGCAAGGCTGAGTGATCGCAACAGAAATCTGATGATTCTGGGGAGAAGCACCTCGATATTGTTGGAGGGGCGCCTCACAAGCCACCAGGGCACAGGGAAAGCAATCTAAGATATGCCTGGAGAGGGACGGCAGCAGATGAAGTCACAGTTAACCCTGAATTTTCCCCTTTTTTTTTTTTTTTTTGTTGTTTATTTATTAATTTGAGAGCCACAGAGAGAAGGAGGCAGAGAGAGAGAGAGAGAGAGAGAATGGGTGCTCCAGAACTTCCAGCCTCTGTAAACGAACTCCAGACGCATGCGCCCCCTTGTGCATCTGGCTAACGTGGGTCCTGGGGAGTCGAGCCTCGAACCGGGGTCCTTAGGCTTCACAGGCAAGCACTTAACCGCTAAGCCATCTCTCCAGCCCATCCCCCTTTGTTTTTTAAGGTAGTGTTTCAGTCTAGCTCAGGCTGACCTGGAATTCACTATGGAGTCTCAGGGTGGCCTCGAACTCACGGCGATCCTCCTACCTCTGCCTTCTGAGTGCTGGGATTAAAGGCGTGCGCCACCACACCAGGCAGCCCTGCCATTTTTTCTACCATGTTAACTGTTGCTCTGCTCGGGACTTGTTTTTTTTTTATGAGAGAAAGCACAAGTGAGAGAGAGAGAGAAAATTGGTGCACCAGAGCCTCTAGCCACTGCAATCGAACTCCAGGTGTGTGCGCCACCTTGTGCATCTGGCTTACGTGGGATCTAGAGAGTAGAACATGGGTCCTTCGGCTTCGCAGGCAAGCGCCTTAACCGCTAAGCCCTCTCTCCAGACCCTCATGGACTTTCTGATTGGCAGTGGCTTTCCTATCCCCACCAGACGAATGGAAGCTGCTGGGATGTTTCCATGACTCTGTGGCCTTAGAAAACTGACAGCCATAAAACTTGGCAGACCGAGAGACAAAAGTTTTGCACATCCCGTTTCACCAAACATAATACCATTTACCATTATCTCCCTGGCAATGCTCACCCAATATTCCTCATGTTCCTGGTGGTTCCGGCCCTCTTGCACCCAGGCAGGTCGTGTGAACTGCTCTGACTGCTGGGCCGGGAGCAAAATGACTAACATTTCTGGGCACGAGCATAGAAGAGTGGGTGTGAATTCTTTGCCCTGCCATGGTAACCTGCAGGGGAGTACTGGGAATGGCCTACTGCCGGATGGTGCCCTCCTTACTGGCTCACCCCCTGCAGGTTACCAAGGCAGGGCAAAAGAATTCACAACCACTCTCCTATCCTTATGCCTGGTACAGAAGACACCTTCCACCCCGACCTGACGGGACGTGACATGTGATCAAGGAATCAATCTTACTGAGAAAAGAAAAAAAAAAGAGAGATAAGTGAATATTATAAATAACTTTATACCACTTGACAGTTTATATATAATAGAACATTTATTTTTTTAAAAAAAGACATATCAAAAATGAGGCCAGAGTAAGTAGAAAATTTTCTATTCTAAAGATAGTTTACTATACAGATAACACTCCCTAGTCAAGGGTCACTGTAAGATACACACAGCTGGTCTCTGTTACAGAGAATAGACCGGTCTCCCCTGCCCACCAGCATCACAGGCAGGGTATCTGAGTGTCTTCCCACTCTCAGTTGCCCGAGGCCCTTGGGACACAAATTGTTACCCCCATCATCTCTTGTGTGGGAGAACAAAGCCACTCGAGGCCTTTTCTCTCTCTCTCTGATGTACCAAGTTTAATTCCTTGAAGTTCCAGTTTTGTTTTCCTTGTGGCCAATAGCAGCAGAGTTTCTATCTCCGGTCGATTCTTACAACTGCAGCGAACATCTATGCAAGCTCCTTGTGTTATCCGTGGTCCAGTCCCCATAAGGTCCTAAGATGAGCATACTTTTACTGTACCTAACCTACTGACTATCGCAGCTTAGAAACTACACACCACAGGGAGTCAGTGGTTCTGTCCTGTGTACTTTTAGGTCTTCTCAGACACCCAGTTGATTCATCTCAGACCATGATCACAGAGATTACCTGAGAAAAATTTTTTCCTCCGTACATTCCCGTATCTGCCAAGAAATGTTTCTCTGGAATGAATTAAACCAAGAATATGAAAAAAAAAAGAAAAGAAAAGAAAAGAAATCAATCTTGCCAGGCATGGTAGCGCATGCCTTTAATCCCAGCACTCGGGAAGCAGAGTTAGGAGGATTGTTGTGAGTTTGAGGCCACCCTGAGATTACATAGTGAATTCCAGGTCAGCCTGGACTAGAGTGAGACCCTACCTTGAAAAACAAACAAACAAAAACAAAACAAAAAAAAAGAAAGAAAGAAAAGAAAAAGAAATTAATCTTGGGCTAGAGAGATGACTCGGCAGTTAAGACACTTGCCTGCAAAGGCTAAGGACCGGAGTTCAAATCCCCAGTACCCACATAAAGCCAGATGCACAAGGTAGTTTAAGCTTCTGGAGTTTGCAGAGGCTAGAGGCCCTGAAGCAACCATTCATTCTCTCTTTCTCTCTCTCCCTCTGCTGGGGGAGGTGGCGCACCCCTTTAATCCCAGCACTCCGGAGACAGAAGTAGGAGGATCTCCGTGAGTTTGAGGCCACCCTGAGGTTACATAGTGAATTCCAGATCAGCCTGGGCTAGAGTGAGACACTACCAAACAAAGAAAAAAAAAAAGAAAGAAAGAAAGAGATCAATAATCTTGTGCCCCAGGTGTGTTGGTGCACAATTTTAATACCAGCACTTGGGAAGCAGAGGTAGGAGAATCGCCATGAGTTTGAAAGTAGTCTGGGACTTCATAGTGAATTCCAGGTCAGCTTGGGCTAGAGTGAAACTCTACCTCAAGAAAAACAAAACTAAATAAATAAGTAAAAGAGAGCTGTGGAGCTGGCTCAGCAGTTAAAGGTGCTTGCTACCAAATCCTACCATCCTGGGTTGGATTCCCCAGTGCCCAGGTAAAACCAGATACACAAAGTGGCACATGACTCTGGCATGCATTTTACAGGGGCAAAAAGAGGCCCTGGAGTCCTCACTCTTGCTCTCTGATTTCAAATTAATAAATAAAATATTTTTCAAAAGTATTTTATTTATTTATTTGAAAGAGAGAGAGAGAGAGGAAAAGGCAGATAGAAAGAGAGAATGGGCACGCTAGGGCCTCTAGCCACTGCAAACGAACTCCAGATTCACGCGCCTCTTGTACACTGGCTTACGTGGGTCCTGGGGAATTGAACCGGGATCCTTAGGCTTCACAGGCAAATGCCTTAACCGCTAAGCCACTTCCCCCGCCAAATAAAATATTTTTAAAAAAATCAGTCCGGGGCCGGGTGTTCAATGTCTGTAAATAGTGGCATGCTTGCTTGTGCATGTTGCTCTAAGGGACCGTAGAGACTCTGGTGGATATCCATGCGTCTGATCTCATGCTGTCACCAGCCAAAGCTCCAGACAGGTGTGCCGGCTGCCTTTGGGAAGCCCCTGGACAGAGTGGCCAGGGTTCATATTGGCTAGGGCATTATGCAGATCCACACCAAGCTGCAGAACAAAAGACATGTGGGCTGGGGAAATGGCTTAGCGGTTAAGGCATTTGCCTGTGAAGCCTAAGGACCCCGGTTCAATTCCCCAGGTCCCACGTAAGCCAGATGCACAAGGGGGCGCATGCGTCTGGAGTTTGTTAGCAGTGGCTGGAGGCCCTGCCGTACCAATTCTTTCTTTCTATCTGCCTCTCTCTCTCTCTCTCTCTCCAATAAATAAATAAAATATATTTAAAAAAGGAAAAAAGACATGTGATTGGGGCTGGAGGGATGGATGGCTTAGTGGTTAAGGTGTTTGCCTGCAAAGCCAAAGGACCCAGATTCGATTCCCCAGGACCCACGCAGCCAGATGCACAAGGGGATACTCACATCTGGAGTTCGTTTGCAGTGACTGGGGGCCCTGTTGCGCCCATTCTCTCTCTCTCTCTCTCTCTCCCTCTTTCTCTGTCAAATAAATAAATAAATAAATATTTTTTAAAAGACATGTGATTGGTGTAGGCATTTGGAGTTTGTTTACAGTGGCAAAAGACCCCGGCACACCCATTCATTCTCTCTCTGGCTTACATGGGTACTGAGGAATCAAACCTGAGTCCTTAGGCTTCCCAGGCAAGCCCCTCAACCGCTAAGCCATCTCTCCAGCTCAACTTTTAAGCTTTGACATGATACTCTGAATGAAAAATTCCACTCCTGACCTCAGGCAACAGGTCACAGTCAAAATACAGGAGCACTAAAAATTATGAAGTTGGGGATGGAGAGATGGCTTAGCAGTTAAGAACCAGGTTCGATTCTCTAGGTCCTATGTAAGCCAGATGCACATGGTGGCGCATGCATCTGGAGTTTGTTTGCAGTAGCTGGAGGCCCTGGCAAGTCCATTCTCACCCTCTCTCTCTGTCTCTCTCTCCCTCTATCTGTCTCAAATAAATAAATAAAATAGGTAAATGTTTCTAAAAATAAAATAAAATAAAATAGGGCTGGAGAGATGGCTTAGCGGTTAAGCGCTTGCCTGTGAAGCCTAAGGACCCTGGTTCAAGGCTCAATTCCCCAGGACCCACGTTAGCCAGATGCACAAGGGGGCGCATGCGTCTGGAGTTCGTTTGTAGTGGCTAGAAGCCCTGGTGCGCCCATTCTCTGTCTCTATCTGCCTCTTTCTCTCTCTGTCTGTTGCTCTCAAATAAATAAATAAAAATAAAATAAATAAAATATTTTTAAAAAATAAAATAAAAATAAAGTTATGAAGTTACCATTGTGCGATATGTACAAAATAAGTGGATTTTTATGTTTACACTTGGGTCTCATCCCCTAACATAACTCCTTATGTGTATGGAAGTATTCCAAGATCTGAGATCAATTTTTTTTTGGGGGGTGGGGGCTTGAGGTAGGGTCTCACTCTGGCCCAGTCTGACCTGAAGTTAATTTTGTAGTCTCAGGGTGGCCTTGAACTCACAGCTATCTTCCTACCTCTGCCTCCGGAGTGCTGGGATTAAAGGCATACGCCACCACGCCCGGCTAGATCTGAGATCTAAAACATCTCTTTAACAAGCATTTCAGAATCAGGGTCTGTAACAATGACAGTTCTTTTGACTGGCTTCTGGGTAAAATGCAGCTTCTCTCTAGCTAGTACGCTGCCCCTTCTTTAGCAAGATATAAACAAGGATGCTGGAAGCCAGGCGGACAAACCCATCCTTCTTCCCCTGATGCACACGCCTTGCCCATCAAGTGCCAGGGATGTGTGGACGTTCCTAGGGCCTGCCAACTCTAAAATTCCTAAGAGTCTATTAATTTCAGAGAGCAAAAAAAAAAAATTTTTTTTTAATTGTGCCCCCAAAATACCAGAACATTTTCTGTCTAATTATTTCCACCGGAAGCCAAAGTTGTCCAGATTAAAAGGGAGGAATTTCAAACGATGCAGGAATAATCTCTCAGTAAGGGAATTTCAAAGAAGTAAGCTTGTCTGTAATGAGGTCCTGGGGGTTCCTCCTGACTGCGCCCCCCTACAGTCAGATGAAGTTTCTCCAGATTCCCACTGAGGGGATGAGTCAGTGAGAAACCCAGGCATTGCTTTATTTCCCTTGGATTTTGCCAAGGTAGCCTCCAGCAGCAAACACCACTACCAAGCCTGCCAAAATCCCTGTGCTTCCAAACGCCTCTCCCACCAAGCACCTACAATTGCTCAAAAGGTCAGTGCTGTTTGCTGAGTACTACAGCAAAGGAAGGCGCCCTCCTCAAGGTTACCTCCCTAAAGCACCTAGAAACAGGAGGAAAGAGAACAAGACGTGAGTAGAGAGCATCAGATGCATTGGAAGCCCATTCCGATTGCTTCCGAGACCTGAACGTAATGAAGTTCTTCCTTCCATGGCTAACAAAAACATTTACCTGGGGCCGGAGACATGGCTCAGAGGCAAAAGGCACTTGCTTGTAGAAAAAAAAAAAAAAAATTGAGGGGCTTGAGGGATGGCTTAGTGGTTAAGGCGCTTGCCTGCAAAGCCAAAGGTCCTTGGTTTGATTTCCCAGGACCCACGTAAGCCAGATGCACAAAGTGGCACATGCGTCTGGAATTTGTTTGCAGTGGCTAGAGGCCCTGGCGGGCCCCATTCTCTCTTTCTCTTTCCCTGTGCCTCTCTCTCAAATAAATAAGTAAATAAAATATTCTTTTAAAAAGTTTGACAGCCGGCTAAGGAGATGGCTCAGCAGTTAAGGCGCTTGTCTGCAAAGCCTAACAACCTGGATTTGATTCCCCAGTACCCACGCAATGCCAGATGCCCAATACGGTGCTTGCATCTGGAGTTCCTTTGCAGTGGCTGGAGGTCCTGGTGCATGCATTCTCTCTCTCTCTCTCTCTCTCTCTCTCTCTCTCTCTCTGTGTGTGTGTGTCTCTCTTCTCTCTCTCTCTCTCTCTCTATCTCTGTCTCTCTCTCTCTCTCTGCTAGCAAATAAGCAAATAAAAATATTTAAAACAAGGCTGGAGAGATGGCTTAGCAGTTAAGGTGCTTGCCTGCAAAGCCAAAGGACCTCCATTCGATTGCCCAGGACCCACGTAAGCCAGATAGATGCACAAGGGGGAGCATCAACAGGAGTTTGTTTGCAGTGGCTGGAAGCTCTGGCGCACCCATTCTGTCTCTGTCTCTCTCTCTCTCCCTCTGCCTCTTTACCTCTATCAAAGAAATAAATAAATATAAATATAAATATTTAAAACACAAAGGCTTGACAGCCCGGTGGTTCCCTGGTACCCACATAAAGCCAGATGCACTAAGCAGCATTTGCAGCGGCAGGAGGCCTGAGGCACCCATTCTTTCTATGTATCTCTCCTTCTCTCTGTAAGTAAATATTAAGCAATAACAACAACAACGACAAAAACATTTGCCACTTACTGAGGCCCTGCAATCGGGTGCTCCACTACACACTATACAGACAGCGCCTAATCTGTCCTTTCCCAGACACTAGCATACTTGCATAACATCTCCATGTTACTGGTAACAAAACGGAAATTGGCCAAGGTCACACAACTAAGAAATTACAGTGACATAGTTCATGAAACCCAAAGCTGTACAGGACATCTGAAAATGCTAGTGTTTTTTCTGTTTGTTTGTTTATTTTTATTTATTTATTTGAGAATGACAGACACAGAGAGAAAGAGGTAGATAGAGAGAGAGAGGGAGAGAATGGGCGCGCCAGGGCCTCCAGCCACTGCAAACGAACCCCAGATGCGTGCACCCCCTTGTGCATCTGGCTAATGTGGGTCCTGGGGAATCGAGCCTCGAACCAGGGTCCTTAGGCTTCACAGGCAAGCGCTTAACCGCTAAGCCATCTCCCCAGCCCAGTTTTGTTTTTTTTGTTTTTTTTGTTTTTTTTTTTTTTAATGACAGTACCCACTGTCAATACTAAACACTATATCTTCATCTCTTGGAATCCATGGCTTATGTTAGTTAGAACAACATTTTAATCATCATTATTATTATTTTATTATTTATTTATTTATTTATTTGCTTTTTGTTTTTCAAGGTAGAGTCTCGCTCTAGCCCAGGCTGACCTGAAATTTACTATGTAGTCTCAGGCTAGCCTCGAACTCACGGTGATCCTCTTACCTCTGCCTCCCGAGTGCTGGGATTAAAGGCATGCACCGCCATGCTGCACCCTTTTAAGAGTTTTTGTTCACAGTTTTTGGACATGCATATAATGTATTTTGACTATATTCATCTTCCCTTGTTCCGCACTCTAGAAGAATTTTCTGACTGCTGGTTCTCAACCCATTAGTAGTTATCTCAGCAGCGGGCTCTTGAAACAAGGATAAGTTTAGCCCGATTTCCAGTCTCACATGTGTTCACTGGTCCTCTTCCACGTCATGATGAAGCACGGGCCTCTGATAGGCCAGTGCTGCGTTCTTGACTTCCCAGCCTTAACACCATGAGCCAAAAACGCTTCTGATGTTTATCAACAGCCTGTCTGATATTCTGTCACAGCAGCACAAATGGATTATGACAGCTTCAATGCAAGAAGTATTCCTTTCTGAAATGGAGAGATGGATTAACAGATACAAAGCCTAACGACCCAGGTTACATTCCCTAGTACCCATATAAGCCAGATGCACAATGTGGCACATGCATCTGGAGTTCATTTGTGATGGCTAGGAGGCCCTGGCATGCCCATTCTCTCTCTTTCTCTATTTGCCTTTCTTTCTCTCTCTCTCAAATAAATAAATAAAATAAAAAGAACAGCCGGGTGTGGTGGCACAATGCCTTGAATCCCAGCACTTGGGAGGCAGAGGCAGGAGGATTGCCATGAGCTCAGGGCCACCCTAAGACTCCATAGTGAATTCCAGGTCAGCCTGGGCTAGAGCGAAACCCTACCTCAAAAAAAATAAAAAGTAACATTAAAAACAAGCAATTATGGGCTGGAGGGATGACTTAGCGGTTAAGGCACTTGCCTGCAAAGTCAAAGGACCCAAGGTTCGATTCCCCAGAACCCACGTAAGCCAGATGCACAAGGGGGTGCATGTGTCTGGAGTTCGTTTGCAGTGGCTGGAGGCCCTGGAGCACCTATTCTTTCTCTCTCTCTCTATCTCTCAAATAAATAAAAACTGAAACATTTAAAAAAAAAACAAGTAATTAGGGCTGGAGAGATGGCTTAGCGGTTAGGCACTTGCCTTTAAAGCCTAAGGACCCCGGTTCGAGGCTCGACTCCCCAGGACCCACGTTAGCCAGATGCACAAGGGGGCACACGCATCTGGAATTCGTTTGCAGTGGCTGGAGTCCCTGGCGTGCCCATTCTCTCTCTCTCTCTCTCTCTCTATCTGCCTCTTTCTCTCTCTGTCTGTTGCTCTCAAATAAATAAATAAAAATAACAAAATAAAAATAAAAATAAAAAAGAAGTAATTATGCCACAAGGGCTCCATCCTCATAAATGGACTAATGCCACAGGAAGCAGGACTACATTCATTATCACAGAGTGGGTTTAGCCCTCTTGAAAGCCCACCCCCTCTCTCTCCCCTCTCAGCCCTTTTGCCACGTGAGGCTTTCAACCAGCAAGAGCACTCCGGTCTCCAGAATCGGGAGCCAATACAATTTGTTCAATATTAATTACCTAGTCTGTGGGATCCTGGAAAGCAGCACAAAACAGAGCAAGAATTCCTGCACGAAGTCGGCATACATTCTTACACACTACTGGATTCAGCACGTGTTGTTAACAATGACTTAACGAGAGCAACTGGCAAAAACCTATCAAACTGAACCTCTAGGAACTAATCCTACATACGCACCCACACGTTTCAAAGAACACGTATGACAGAAGCCATTACTTATAACACCTAAGGATTAAAAAAAAATACATCAATGCCTATCCACGGGAGATCGATTGTATGTTTCCCACGGTCGTTATTGGTTTGAATCACGTGAGACTGTCAAACACGTCTCAGCAACTCCGCACGATTCGATCTCAGATCACGCAGCCACGAAAACAGCAAGATGTGCAGCACTGCGGGCTGACGTAGAATATTCTTTGAGGCGTGCAGTGACGCGGGGTGGAGGACAGTCCAGGCGGCTTGGTACAACTGTGCGTGGACCTTGGACACACGCTCAACAAACTGCTAAGCCAGGCACGGCGGTGCACATCTGGATGCCAGAACTCTGAGAGGCTGAAGCAGGACGAGGGTGAATTTGAGAAAAGTTTGCACCGCCTAGTGAGTTTGAGACATAGCTTCAAAGAACAATGGAGAGGGCTGGAGGGATGGCTTAGCCGTTAAGGCCGTTGGCCTGCAAAGCCGAAGGACCCAGGTTCGACTCCCCAGGACCCACGTTGGCCAGATGCACAAGGGGGTGCACGCGTCTGGAGTTTGTTTGCAGTGGCCGGAGGCCCTGGTGTGCCCATTCTCTCTTTCTATCTCTCTCTCTCTCCCCCTCTTTCTTTGTTAAATAAATAAATAAATAAATAAATAAAATATTAAATAAAAACAAGGGGAGCCGGGCGTAGTGGCACTTGGGAGGCAGGGGTAGGAGGATTGCCTTGAGTTCAAGGCCACCCTGAGGCTACAGAGTGAATTCCAGGTCAGCCTGGGCTACAGTGAAACCCTACCTCAAAAAAAAGGGGGGGGGGCTGGAGAGATGGCTTAGCAGTTAAGGCACATGCCTGTGAAGCCTAAAGACCCAGGTTCGATTCTCCAGGTCCCATATAAGCCAGATGCACATGCATCTGGAGTTCATTTGCAGTGGCTAGGGGCCCTGGCGTGCCCATTCTCTCACACACACTCTCTCTCTCCTTCTCTCTGTCTCTAATAAATAAATAAAATCTTTAGCTGGATGTGGTGGCATACACCTTTAATCCCAGCACTTGGGAGGCAGTGGTAGGAGGATTGCCATGAGTTCGAGGCCACCCTGAGACTACAGAGTGAATTCTAGGTCAGCCTGGACCAGAATGAGACCCTATCTCGAAAATTATATATATATATATCTGGGGCGGGCGTGGGAGGGAAGGGAAGGGAAGGGGAGGGGAGAGGAACCTATTAACACAGTTACCTCTAATGAGGGAACTCTCAAAGCCTGATACAGGAAGGAAACTTACTTCTTACTTTCTTCCCTTTTGTGCTGCCAAATGCTTACTGTGTGCACACATTATTTTTCCAATTTAAAAGCACTTTCAAAGAAAAAGGTATAAAAGCGTGCCCAAGCAATCCTCAGCAGGCTGCACCAGCCTGGACAAGCCCAGGAAAGCCACAAGAAGAAAAGGTCCCCCACACCCCACTTCAGACTCCGGTGCTCGCAGCAGTGTCAATCACGTTGCCAATTGGCAGGTACCGTGAATACTACGCGGTGTGAGAACGATTTCCAACAAACAGCTCGCCAATAGCCACTTCATTTCCTACGGTCTCTCTTATGTCCTCATAAGCGTTTTCTTCACAACTGGTTAAATGAAGTTTCAAAAGGTAGGATTCAAGCCGGATGTGGTGGCGCATGTCTTTCCCAGCACTCAGGAGGCAGAGGTAGGAGGATCACCGTGAGCTCAAGGCCACCTTGAGACTACATAGTGAATTCCAGGTCAGCCTGAGCTAGTGTGAGACCCTACCTCGAATACAGACACACACACACACACACACACACACACACACACACAAAAGGTAGGATTCTTTTGTGAAACTTGACTTTCTTTTATTTTAATTACCCTAAAGGGGGACTTTATCTTTTCATTTCAAGGAAAAATGAGTGCTGTGTATTTACTCAAATGCCAGTTACCTTTCTCTAAAAACTTATATGCTTCGATTATCAAGACACTAAACCAAAAGAAAGTAATTTATTCATGCTACAGGACAGACTAATATGTACTCATTAATTATATCATATACTGTCAGTTGGGACTTGTGTATTTCCCCATATATACAGTCAACGTATACTCGATACGTTCCTCATTTGAGATTGTTTTACTCATTACTTCTACGTTAGTCAGCCATTGGTTACTGTACCAAATACTGATTCTTTTTTTTTTTTTTTTTAATTCATTAGGGTTTATAGTTTGGGCATTTTTCAGTTCCTGGTTGTTTAGTCCCACAGCTTCTGGGCCTAAGGCAACATCACATCATAGCAGGGAACCCAGGGGCCAGCAAAGCTACTCACCTCCTGGTTGGGAAGTGAAAAGGCAGAGAGGTGCTGGAGAGATGGCTTAGTGCTTAAGGCACTTGCCCGCGAAGCCCAAGGACCCAGGTTCGATTCCCCAGTACCCGCGCAAGCTAGATAGATGCACAAAATGGTGCATGCTTCTGGAGTTTGTTTGCAGTAGCTAGAGGCCCTGGTGTGCCCATTCTCTCTGCGTCTCTTCTCTCTGTCTCTCTCACTCTGCTTTGCAAATAAATATTTAAAAAAAGAAAGAACGAAAAGACAGAGAGGAAGGACATGTCCTATTGTCCCTTTCAAAGATTAGTCTCTACCCCTAGGTCCAACCTCTTATAGTTCCTACCACCTCCCAAGTTGAGGACTAAGCCTATAAGACTTGGGCCTTGGGGGAACATTTCTTTTGTTTGTTTGTTTTTTTCCGAAGCAGGGGATCAGAGTGGCCTCAAACTCATGGCAATCCTCCTAACTCTGCCTACTGAGTGGTGGGATTAAAGGAGTGTGCCACCACACCTGGCCCTTGGGGGACATTTCCATCCAGATTGTAGCGCCTGTGATAGAGAGCATCTCTTCAGGGCTTGTGGCAGGACAAGGGTAATGACGAATTTAAATTTTTTTTAATTTTTATTTATTTATTTGAGAGTGACAGAGAGAGAAAGAGGCAGATAGAGAGAGGGAGAGAGAATGGGCGCGCCAGGGCCTCCAGCCACTGCAAACGAACTCCAGATGCGTGTGCCCCCTTGTGCATCTGGCTAACGTGGGTCCTGGGGAGTCGAGCCTCGAACCGGGGTCCTTAGGCTTCACAGGCAAGCGCTTAACCGCTAAGCCATCTCTCTAGCCCCGGTAATGATGAATTTAAAAGGCAAAGGCCGGGCGTGGTGACACATGCCTTTAATCCCAGCACTGTGAGCTTTAGGCCAGCCGGAGACTACATCGTGAATTCCAGGTCAGCCTGGGCTAGAGCAAGACCCTACCTGAAAAAACAAAACCAAAACAAAACAAACAAAATAAACAGGCAATGGGGGTGGCTATAGAGGCAGGCTCCTCATAGAGAAATTTAAAGGGGTTAATCTGCTGGATCTTGTTTCCCTTTACCCCCCCACCCAGCGGGCTCCCCATGTTTTCTATTGATACGCAGGGACTAATGACACGTAGCAACAACCAAGTCCTTAACTGCATATCCAGAGCCCCCAGCTCTGCTGAGACTGGGGCCACCTATTATCTATCAACCTCCATCAAAGAACAGACTGTTTCTGTGAAAAATTACAGGCAATTACTACAGATCACCTTCATCTTCTCTGGCTCCTTTTGAGGGTGTTTAATTCCATCGTTGACCCAAATAGAAGACTTAAGTGCTCGGCGATGTTGCCTAAGGTAGTTTCATGCTAGGAACTCTGTTCTGCCGGTGTGACTTAGCAGAGACAGCCCCCAAATCAGAAAGAAGTGGTTTTAGCCGAGCGTGGTGGGCGCATGCCTTTAATCCCAGCACTTGGGAGGCAGAGGGAGGAGGATCGCCGTGAGTTCGAGGCTACCCTGAGACTACAGAGTGAATTCCAGGTCAGCCTGGGCTAGAGTGAGACCCTACCTCAAAAACACACGCACACACACAGAGAGAGAGAGAGAGAAAGGAAGGAAGAAGTGGTTTTGACACTCTGCCCACTTCTGAAATGGGGAACTGAACTACTCCATGAAGAAGGCACAGTAGGACTGGAGAGATGTCTCAGCAGTTAAAGGTGCTTGCAAAGCCTACCATTAAGAAGTTCACCCAAGCCAGGCGTGGTGGCGCATGCCTTTAATCCCAACACTTAGGAGGCAGAGGTAGGAGGATTGCTGTGAGTTTAAGGCCACCCTGAGACTACATAGTGAGTTCCAGGTCAGCCTGGGCAAGAGCAAGGCCCCATTTTGGAAACAAAACAAAACAAACAAAGAGTTTGATTCCCCAGTACCTGTGTAAAGCCAAAAGCACAAAGTGGTGCATACATCTGGAGTTTGTGGCCAGAGGCCCTGATGTGCCCATTCTCTCTCTCTCTCTCTCTCTCTTTTTGTCTCATAAATAAATAAAAAGATATGAATAAGTAGCCAGGCGTGGTGGTGCATGCCTTTAATCCCAGCACTTGGGAGGCAGAGGCAGGAGGATCGCCGAGAGTTCGAGGCCACCCTGAGATTACATAGTTAATTCCAGGTCAGCCTGGACCAGAGTGAGACCCTACCTTGGAAAAAAAGAAAAGATATGAATGAATGAATGAATGAATGAATGAATGATAGGCTGGAGAGATGGCTTAGCAGTTAAGGCACGTGCCTGCAAAGCCAAAGGACCCACCCAGGTTTGATTCCCCAGGACCCACATAAGCCAGATGCACAAGGTGGAGCATGCGTCTGGAGTTCATTTCAGTGGCTAGAGGCCCTAGCGTGCCCATTCTCTCTCCCTCTCTCTCTAAAGAAAGGAAAGAAGGAAGGGAGGGAGGGAGGAAGGGAGGGAGGGAGAGAGAGAGAAAAAGCAAGCAGCTCCATCAACCACCAGCCTATCTCCAATTCTGTCCCCTACACCCTCATCCACATTTCTCCTCACATATTATTTTGAACTAAATTGACTGTGGGTATGTTAGTCAGTAGGAGTACCCAGTGGAGGAGGAGGAGGCCTCTTTGTCTCAGAGCAGTTGAGAAGCAAAAAGGAAAAGAAAAAAGAAAAAAAAAAGGCAAAGGCGGAAGCCAGGGTCACGGCACCTCCTTCAAGGTCATGCCTCGTGGCCCTACTTTCCTCCCATGAGCCCCCTCCCACCACCATCTACGAAGCTTTCCACTACCTTCTACGAGCACCCCAAGCTGGAGGGCACGTCTTCAACATGAGGGCTTTGGGGAGATGCTTGCAGATCCCAGCTACAGCAGCCGACAATCACCCCAGCATCTCTCCTCACCCTCCCTCTCCCTGCCCGGCAGGTCAACCTAGCTTTCACAAAGGGTGATAGGAACTGACACAGGTGAGGCAGAGTCACAGTGATGCAGGGTACCGGTGTGTGTTGGGGGGATGACAATACAGTAACATGATTTCGAGCCCACAGGATACATTAAGTCCATCCTCGTACAATAAAGCTTTATGAGTGTGTACTGCGCGTGCGTGAGTTCCACCGAGCCACAAAGCGGGGTGGGCAGAGATGAATTAAAGATAGAAATTCACTACAGTTACGTAAGATGCAATCCCTGGGGGGAAGGGTGAACCAGAATTCTACTATTTTTTTTTTTTGCAAATTCTTGTGAGTATAAAGTGAGCCAAACGAAAAATATCTTCTTAGGGCTGGAGGGATGGCTTAGTGGTAAAGGCGCCTGCCTGCAAAGCCGGAAGGACCCGGGTTTGATTCCCCAGAACCCACGTAAGAACAAGGTGGCGCCACGTGTCAGAGGGGAACGTTGCTCATCCGTGTACTTTCTTAAGACAGAGTCTCTCGTCTCTTTCTCAACTCGGAACTGCTTGTCAGCAAGTCCCTCTCTATTCTCTGCCCTCCCTTCCCTTCCCCTTCCCTCCCCACCTGGTGACTGGGGTTACGTAGGTGTGGTCATGCCCAACTTTTTGCTTTTGTTTGTTTTTTCAAGATAGGGTTTCTCTCTAGTCCAGGCTGACCTGGAATTCACTGTGTAGTCTCAGGTTGGCCTTGAACTCATGGCGATGTTCCTACTTCTGCCTCCTGAGTGCTGAGACTAAATGTGTGCGCCACCACACCTGGATTTTTGCATATATATATATATATATATATATATATATATATATATATATATAAATTTATTTGAGAGAGAAAGAGGTAAAGAGTGAGAGAGAATGGGCGTGCCAGGGCCTCCAGCCACAGCAAACGAACTCCAGACGCATGCGTCCCCTTGTGCATCTGGCATACGTGGGTCCTGGAAAATCGAACCGGGATCTGGCTTTGCAGGCAAGTGCCTTAACTGCTAAGCCATCTCTCCAGCCCCTCCTTTTTTTAAATCATGTATTTAATTGCAGAGAGAGAGAGATAGAGAGAATGGGCACACCAGGGCCTCTAGCCACTGCAAACAAACTCCAGATGCATGCCCCTGGCTTTACTTGGGTACTGGGGACATGAACCCACATCGCGCAGGTCATTAGGCTTTGCAGGCAAGCGTACTAACCACTAAACTACCTCTCCAGCCTGCTTTTGCTTTTTTTTACATGGATTAGGCGAACTCAGCAGTCTCAGGCTGAAAGGACCTCATCCTTAAGCATCAAGCGCTCTTAACCACTGAGCCACCTCCCCAGCCCAAGTATGGTTTTGGTTGTCACACTGGGTTGGACTCTGGATCAGAAGTCAAACATGTTCTCGTTTTACAGGTTTTAGCAAATGCTTTGTAAGTTTGAAACCTGGTTAACTTTGTTTCCCCCAACCCTACCCTGCCAGGGCTCACTCAGCCTTAGGCTGGCCTTGTACTCGCACTGGTTCTCCTACTTCAGCTGGGACTAAAAGCATGTGCCACGGGCTGGAGAGATGGCTCAATGGTTAAGGCTTGCCTGCAAAGCCTAAGAACTTAATGTTCAAATCTCCGGGTCCCACGTAGCCAGACACACAGTGATGCAAGCGTGCAACGTCGCACATGAGCACAAGGGGGCGCATGCATATGGAGTTCGTTCAGAGCAGCCTGAAGGTCCTGGTGCACCCGTTCTCTCTGCTTCTTTCTCTCCTCCTCTCAAAACTAAAAATTTAAGGGCTGGAGAGATGGCTTAGCGGTTAAGCGCTTGCCTGTGAAGCCTAAGGATGCCGGTTCGAGGCTCAATTCCCCAGGAACCACGTTAGCCAGATGCACAAGGGGGCGCACGCATCTGGAGTTCCTTATGTAGTGACTGGAAACCCTGGCACGCCCATTCTCTCTCTCTCTCTATCTCTCTCTGCCTCCTTCTCTCTGTCGCTCTCAAATAAATAAATAAACAAAAAAAAAAAAACTAAAAATTTAAACTTCTGGTTAACATGGCAGCCTAGGAACCACGCCAAAGCATCCTGGGGGAGAAAAAGCCAAAAATACCCAGCAAAATACATTCTTCTACTAAAAAGCGAAGGTGTATAAGAAATTATCAACGGCAGCAGAGGAATTCAAGAGATTCAGAGCGTCTAGAGACCACAGGGGCAGGCAGACGTGGCTCCAGCAGCAGCGGCACCAGGTATGCATGGCCGCCAGGCTTGGCCTGAGCCTCAGGAAAAGCCAGGTGAGGGGATCTTCCACTCACACCGGCCTCCTCACAAACTCAAGAAATGTAAAGGGAGGACGGCCGGGACCAGCGGAGCAGCTCATGAGGAAGAGGAGCACGAGGACCAGCAAGAGAACTTCAGCCACCATCCACAGCCTCCCCTCCCCCACCGCCAGTGCAAGCACCAGACACCTGGGGAAGGGAGCTCACCTGCACAGCACCCAGCACAGGTGATCAGAGCAGCGACCCATCGACCCAGCCAGCCTACCTGAGCCCACAACGCAGCAAAGAGGGACCCAAGCACGTGCCACAGCATAGCTGAGACCAAAGCCATCCCAGAAGGTAACTGGGATTACACCAGGTCAGTACCCTGCCAAATAAGCCTGGTATATAGGCTTGAATCGGAAGTGCTGATTGCACCTTCCACGTCAGGATAAATTATATGTTAAATCTGATGGATGGTCGGATTTGCCACTCTTAAATAAGCTACGTTTTGGGCTTGTCATTTGCTGCTTCCTGATTTATAGTGCCTTTGTCTCCTCTTCTGTGATTCATTGGGGCAGGGTCTCACTCAGTCACAAGCTGACCTTAGAACCCTCTACAGACCAGAAGTCACAGTCTCCCAGTTGACAGGATTAAGGGTGTGGGGCAACACACATCCTGAGGGACTGTGACGTTTTAGAGGATCTGTTTGTCATAATACCTACTTTTGCATAAATACTCTGTGCTGGTTTTCATTGACTGTGTATATTGTTTAGTTAAATTTTAGAATTTGCCTGTATTTTGATCCACCCAGCCTACTTGAATACTCTCATAGCAGGCAAACCTAACACCTGGGGTCACTTCTGTGGTTACTCTGAGAGTCTTAAGAGCCACACCTAACACCTTAAGCTCCTACCCTGAAGATATGTAACATCAGATTGATTCATACATCTAATAATACTGCAGATAGTTAGAAAATGCAAGCATTAAAGTAATCCAAGATGCAAAACCCTACATTATAATACACAAAACACAAAAAACCAAGACAATATAAATCCACCAAAAATTACAACTCCATCAGAAATGACCTCCAGTGATATTGATTTAGAGGAAATGCCTGAAAAGATTTCAAAAGAATGATTATAAATATGCTCAAAGAAATCAAAGGAATCAAAGAAGACACAGGAAACCAATTTAATGAAATAAAGAGGTTAACACAAAACACGAATAAGGAAATAGAAATAATAAAAACCAGTCAGAAATAATAGCAATGAAAAACACAGTCAGTCAAATAAAAAACTCTGTCAAAAGTCTCACCAGTAGAATGCATGCAGGAGAGAACAGAATATCTAAACTAGAAGACCAGGTGGCAGATATAATATAGTCCAACAAAGAGAAAGACAAACTAATAGGGGCTGGAGAGATGGCTTAACAGTTAAGGCACTTGCTTGCAAAGCCAAAGGACCCAGGTCTGACTGCCCAGGACCCATGTAAGCCAGATGCACAAGGGGACACATGCATCTGGAGTTCATTTGCAGTGGCTGGAGGCCCTGGCATGCCCATTTTCTCTCTCTCTCTCTCTCTCTCTCTCTCTCAGATAAATAAATAAAAATAAAAACATTTTAAAAAGACAAACTAATAGGAAGGTATGATTGAGAATTTCAAGATATTCAGGACACTATGAAAAGATAAAACATAAGAATTCAGGGTATAGTAGGAGAAAAATTTCACTCCAAAGGCATAGTAAGCATGGTCAACAAAATCATAGAAGAAAACTTCCCCCAAATTGGGAAAGAGATGCCAATGCAGATACAACAATCCTTTAGAACACAAAACAGGCAAAACCTGGAAAGAACCTCTCCTCGCCATAGAATCATTAAACTACCAAACACACAAACCAAACAAAATATATTGAAAGCAGTTAGAGAGAAAAATCAAGTTACCTACAAAGGCAAGCCCATCAGGATCACAGCAGATTACTCAACACAAACTTTAAACGCCAGAAGGGCTTGGAGTGATGTATTCCAAGTTCTGAAAGATAACAACTCTGAACCAAGTTTACTTTATCCTGAAAATCTATCCATTCAAATAGACAAAGAAATAAGGACATTCCACAAAAAAAGCAGGCTAAAGGAATACTTGGAGACAAAACCAGCTCTACAGAAAATACTTGAAAGGGTCCTCCATGCTGAAGAGAAAGAAAAACACACATATAAGGAACCTGGAAAAAAAAAAAAAAAACATACTCAAATACTAGTTATACAAGAGAGCAAAGGTAAAATTGGAAGGAATACAAAAAAAAAAAGTCAAAAATAAATACACACCTTTCAATAAGAACTCGATATCAGTGGCCTCAATGCCCTAACCAAAAGACACAGGTTTGCAGACTGGGTTAAAAAGCAGGATCCTTCAATTTGTTGCCTCCAAAAAACTCACCTTTCTACAAAGGATGGACACTATCTTAGGGTGAAAGATTGGAAAACTGTTTCAAGCAAATGGGCCTAGAAAACAAGCAGGGGTTGCTATCCTAATATCTGACAAGGTAGACTTCAGAACAACATTGGTTAGGAAAGATAAGGAAGGACACTTTATATTGATTAAAGGCACACTCCAACAGGAGGACATTACTATCCTAAACATATATGCACCTAACACGAGGGCTCCCAACGTCATCAAACAAACACTATTAGAACTAAGGTCACAGATAACACCAAACACAGTGGTAGTGGGTGACTTCAACACCCCACTCTCATCAATTGACAGGTCATCCCGGCAAAAATATAAACAGAGAAGCACCTGGATTGAATAAGGTCACAGAACAAATGGACCTAACAGATATATACAGGACATTTCATCCAAATGCTGCAGAATACACATTCTTTTCAGCAGCACATGGAACATTCTAAAACAGACCATATATTAGAACAAAAGGAAAATCTTAACAAATACAGGAAAACTGAAATAATTCCTTGCACCCTATCTGGTCACAATGGGCTCAAACTACAAATCAATAGCAAGAAAGCTATAGAGGGCTGGAGACATGGCTTAGGCAGTTAAGTGCTTGCCTGTGAAGCCTAAGGACCCCAGTTTGAGGCTCGATTCCCCAGTACCCACATAAGCCAGATGGACAAGGTGGTGCATGCATCTGGAGTTCATTTGCAGTGGCTAGAGGCCCTGATGCGACCATTCTCTCTCTCTTTCTCTCTCTCTGCCTCTTTCTCTCTCTGTCTGTCACTATCAAATGAATTTTAAAAAAAAGAAAGAAAAGGAAAGGAAAGATATAGAGCATACACAAAATCATGGAAACTAAACAATACATTACCAAATGATGAGTGGGTCAATGAAGAAACCAAGAAGGAAATCAAAACATTCATAGAACCAACTGATAAGGAAAACACAACATACCAAAACCTTTGGGACACAATGAAGGCAGTCCTAAGAGGGAAATTTATAGCTTTAAGTGCCTATATTAAAAAACACAATAGGGCTGGAAAGATGGCTTAGCGGTTAAGCGCTTGCCTGTGAAGCCTAAGGACCCTGGTTCGAGGCTCGATTCCCCAGGACCCACATTAGCCAGATGCACAAGGGGGTGCATGTGTCTGCAGTTTGTTTGCAGTAGCTGGAGGCGCTTACGTGCCCATTCTCTCTCTCTCTCTCTCTCTCTCTCTCTCTCTGCATTTCTCTCTGTGTCTGTCGCTCTCAAATAAATAAATAAATAAATAAATAAAAATGAACACAAAAAAATGACTTGGATATCCATAACCTCACAGTGCCTGACACCTACCTACACAAGCCCATCATAACAGGAGGAAAAGATCATGACATCAAAATAAAAGAGAGACTGATTGAGAGGGGGAGGGGATATGATGGAGAGTGGAGTTTCAAAGGGGGAAAGTGGGAGGAAGGAGGGAATTACTATGGGATATTGTTTACAATCATGGAAGTTGTCAATTAAAAAAATAATAATAATTAGAAAGGTTAAAAGTAAACAACCTAATGCTTCACCTTAAGGCCTTGGAAAAAATAGAAAAAAGCAAACCAAAAATCAGTAAAAGGGAAGAAATAATAAAGATTAGGGCAGAAATTAATGAAATAGACCCCTTCCAAATCAAAAGAATCAATGAAACAAAGAGTTGGTTCTTTGAAAACATAAGCAAGATTGATAAAACCTTAACAAATATGACCAAAAGAAAGAAAGAAGTGCTGGACAGAAGGCTTAGTGGTTAAGGTACTTGCCTGCAAAGCCAAAGGACCCAGGTTTGACTCCCCAGGACCCATGTAAGCCAGATGCACAAAGGGGAGCATGCATCTGGAATTTGTTTGCAGTGGCTGGCTGGAGGTCCTGTCATGCCCATTCTCTCTCTCTCTCTCTCTCCCTCTCTCCCTATTTCTGTATCTCTCTCTCTCTAATAAATAAATAAATAAAAATAAAATATTTTAAAATAAAAAAGAAAGAAAGAGGAGACACAAATTAGGAAAATTAAGAAATTAAGAAAATTAGAGATTCAAAAGGCACCATCACAACAGATAGAAGAAAAATTCAAAGAATCATAGGGACATACTATAAGAACATAAACTCCACTGAGTTTGAAAATCAGAAAGAGATGGATGATTTCCTTGAGTTGTATGACCTACCAAAATTACAGTTAGATGAGATTAATCATGTAAATAGACCTACAACAAGTATGGAGATCCAAACTGTCATATAAAAAAAAAAAAAAAAAGATTCCCAACTATAAAAAGTCCAAGCCCACATGGATTCACTGGTGAATTTTACCAGACCTTCATGGAAGAACTAACACCAATGCTTCTCAAACTTCTTCATAAAATAGAAATGGTAGGAATCTGATCGAACTCCTATAAAGCCAGCATCATCCTGATACCATAACCAGACAAAGATAGAACAAAAAAAGAAAATTATAGACCAATCTCCGTTATGAACATAGATGCAAAAATTCTCAAGAAAATATTGGCAAAAAGAATACAAGGACATATCAGAAAGATCATTCATCCCAACCAAGCAGGCTTTATCCCAGAGATGCAGGGATGGTTCAACATATTCAGATCTATAAATAAAATACATTATATAAATGGACTGAAGGACAAAAATCACATAGTCATCTCATTAGATGCAGAAAAAGCATTTGACAAAATCCAACATCCCTTAATGCTATAAGTCCAACAGAGACTGGGAATAAAACAAACATATCTCGACATAATAAAGGCTACTTATGACAAACCTACAGCCCAACATAATACTAAATGGAGAAAAATTTGAAGCTTTTCCACTAAAATCAGGAAGAAGACAAGGGCGTCCATTGTCCCTACTTTTATTTAATATAGTACTGGAAGTCTTAGCAATAGCAATAAGGCAAGAGACACACATAAAAGGGCTACAAATTGGAAAGGAAGAGATTAAATTATCATTATTTGTAGATGATATGATTCTACACATAAGGGACCCTAAAGACACTACCAGCAAACTGTTAGAGCTGATAAACACCTATAGCCATGTAGCAGGATACAAACTAAACACACAGAAATCAGTAGCCTTCCTATATGCTAACAACAAACACACAGAAGATGAAATCACAGAATCACTCCTATTCACAATTGCATAAAAAAATAAATAAATAAAGTACCTTGGAATAAACCTAACCAAGGAAGTGAAGGATCTCTACAATGCAAACTTTAAAACACTGAAGTGAGAAATCGCAGAAGACACTAGGAAATGTAAAGACATCCCTTGCTCTTGGATTAGAAGAATCAATATTGTGAAAATGGCAATCTTTTTTTTTGTTTGTTTGTTTGTTTTGTTTTTTCGAGGTATGGTCTCACTCTAGCCGAGGCTAACCTGGAATTCACTATGTAGTCTCAGGCTGGCCTCGAACTCAGGGCAATCCTCCTACCTCTGCCTCCCGAGTGCTCTGGGATTAAAGGCATGCGCCACCATGCCCAGGCAAAAATGTCAATCTTACCAGAAGCAATCTACACATTTAATGCAATCCCCATCAAAATTTCAATGGCATTCTTCACGAAAATAGAAATAAACGATCCAAAAATTCATTTGGAAGCACAAAAAACCTCAAATATCCAAAACAATTTTGAGCAACATACCTGATTTTAACCTATACTACACAGCCGTAGTAACAAAAACAGCATGGTACTGGCACAAAAGCAGACATGTAGACCAATGGAACAGAATAGAGGACCCAGATGTAAGTCTGGGTAGCTATAGTCACCTGATATTCAACAAATGGACTAAAGACCTTTAACATCAGACCTGAAACTCTGAAACTGCTAGAGGAAAAAGTAGGGGAAACCCTTCAACATATTGGTCTTGGCAAAGACTTTCTGAATATAACCCCAGTTGCTCAGGCAATAAAGCCACAGATCAATTGCTGGGACCTCATGAAATTACAAAGCTTTTGTATGGCAAAGGACACTGTGAATAGAGCAAAGAGGCAACTTACAGAATGGGAGAAAATCTTTGCCAGCTATACATCTGACAGAGGATTAATATCCAAAATATACAAAGAACTCAAAAAACTAAATAATAAGTAAGCAAACAACCCAATTTAAAAAATGGGCTAAAAGCAGGGTGTGGTGGCGCACACCTTTAATACCAGCACTCGGGAGGCAGAGGTAGGAGAACTGCCATGAGTTCGAGGCCACCCTGAGACTACAGAATGATTTCCAGGTCAGCCTGAGCTAGAGTGAGACCCTACCTCGAAATGAAAAAAAAAAAAAAAAAAAAAAAAAAAGGGTTAAGGAGTTGGAGGTAGTGGTTAAGGCTTGCCTATAAAGCCAAAGGACCCAAGTTCTATTCCCCAGGACCCACATTAGCCAGATTCACAAGGTGGCACATGCGTCTGGAGTTTGTTTGCAGTGGCTGGAGGCCCTGGTACACCCATTCTCTCTCTCTCTCTCTGTGCCAAGTAAATAAATTAAAAATTATATTTAAAAAAATGAAGGCCACCCTGAGACTACATAGTAAATTCCAGGTCGGCCTGGGCTAGAGCGAGACCCTACCTCAAAAAAAAAAAAAAAAAAAAGGGCTATGGAACCAAATAGAGAATTATCAAAAGGAGAAATACATATGGCATATAAACATCTAAAAAATGTTCTACATCCCTAGCTATTAGAGAAATATAGATTAAAACTATGTTGAGATTCCATCTCGCTCCTGTCAGAATGGCTACCATCATGAAAACAAATGACAATAAATGCTGGCGAGGATGTGGAAAAAGAGGAACCCTTGTACACTGTTGGTGGGAATACAATCTGGTCCAGTCATTGTGGAAATCAGTGTGGAGGTTCCTGAGATAGCTAAAAATAGATCATCTACCATATGACCCAGCTATAGCACTCCTAGACATATATACTAAGGACTCGTCTCACTATCTTAGAGATACTTGCTCAATTATGTTTATTGCTGCTCAATTCACAACAGCAGGGAAATGGAACCAGCCTAGATGTCCCTCAACTGATGAGCAGATAATGAAGATATGGCACATTTACACAATGGAGTTCTACTCAGCAGTAAAGAAAAATGAAATTATGAAATTTGCAGGAAAATGGATGGATCTGGAAAGGATTATACTTAGTGATGTAACCCAGGCCCAGAAAGCCAAACATCACATGTTCTATCTTATATGGGAATCCTAGCTACATATGATTGGACTTCTGTGTGAGTAGGAAGAAAACTCAGTAACAGAGGCCAGTAAGCTAGAAAGGAGGTATAAAGGGAACAAACAAGGGAGGGAGGGACTTAGTAGGATGGTGTTGTATATATGTAAGTAGAACAGATTAATGGGGGTGAAAAGGCCTAAGTTGAGGTCAGGTGAAGAGACTGAGTAAAGGAAAGGTGGAGGGAGAGTTAATCAAAATCTAAGAGGAGATAAATAACTCATATAGAAACCACTTTTTTGGACAATGAACACTCAGAAGCCATAGACTGTTACTAGAAAATTTTCAGTGCCTGGGATGGGATACCTTCCAGTGACTTGTTGGCCAGGAAGGTCCCTGATGCCTCCAAAATATTACAGGCCATTGTCAAGGCTCTTGGTTTCCCACCAGGAATAGATGGTAAGACCCTATTGCTGAAGACTCCACATACTTGGGCTGCAAGGCCACTAAGAAACCCTGCTGGAGCTGAGCTGATAACCTCCTCCATGTAGACCAGCTGACAGAAAGCTGGAAAAAGCTATGCTGAATGCAGTTCAATGGGAGAGAGAGAAATCACCAGTGAAGATACTCAACAGTGGACACTGCAAGCCTTAAATTTGGCCTAGCCAGGCCAAATGAGCCAACAGGTGCAATAGTGGCATGTCTGTTATGGGGGAAACCAAATGCCCCCTAATTGGACTGGAGGCCCACTCCATGGGAGGGAATACATCCCTGATACTGAAAACCTACAACAGGGGTAGTCATGAGCCCTAGGGTTGTAATGTCTGCTGCTGTCTGGATAAATGTATATACTATGTTCACCAAACTGCCCAGTAAGCACTTCTCTTAATGTTCATACCCATATATCAATGCTATTCTCACTTTTGGTTAGAGAAGCTTCTCTTTTCAGATAGCAGTGACCTTGAGAGAAGGCATCATAGTGCTGAGAAGTGACAGAGGAGTGCTCAGCACTGCAATATCTCTATCACACCTTCCAAGGCTCAGGGTCCATTGTGGAAGAGGTGGCGGAAAGAATGTAAGAGCCAAAGGAAGGGTAGGACTCCTTACAACATGCTCCTCCAGACACAAAATGGCCTGGATATCCATGACCCCACAGTGCCTGACACTACCTACACAAGACGATCATGATAGGAAGAAATGATGAAGACATAAAGATAGAAGAGAGACTGAGAGGAGGAAGGGATATGATGGAGAGTGGGGTTTCAAATGGGAAAGTGGAGGGGAGGAAAGGAATTACCATGGGTTATTGTCTACAATTATGGAAGTTGTCAATAAAAAAATAAACTATTTTAAAAATAAATAATTAATTTTAAAAAATAGTGTGTGCCACCATACCAGGCTTGGAATCTTACCTTTTATTGTAAGTATTTATGAAAAGTTGAGTTTTTTACAATTGAAATGTACAAGTATTAGCTATGTGATTCTTAAAAAATAACTGTTAGGGGCTGGAGAAATGGCTTAGTGGTTAAGAGGCTTGCCTACAAAACCTAAGGATGCAGGTCTGATTCTCCAGGACCCATGTAATCCAGATGCATAAGGTCGTGCATGCTTC
The DNA here is from genome assembly GCA_036346955.1 of Dipus sagitta. Classification (NCBI taxonomy): domain Eukaryota; kingdom Metazoa; phylum Chordata; class Mammalia; order Rodentia; family Dipodidae; genus Dipus; species Dipus sagitta. The sequence continues at coordinate 11,931,950 of CM070793.1, read as the reverse complement.
TGGAATTCATTTGCAGGGAATGAAGGCCCTGATGCACCCATTCTCCCCTGCCCCCTTCTCTTAAATAGATAAGTAAAATATCTTTTTAGGGCTGGAAAGATGGATTAGTGGCTTAAGGTGCTTGCCTGAAGGCCAAAGGACCTCAGTTCGATTCCCCAGGACCCATGTAAGCCAGATGCACAAGGGGGCGCATGCATCTGGAGTTCGTCTGCAGCAGCTGGAGGCCCTGGTGTGCCCATTCTCTCCCCCTTTTTTCTCTCTCTCTCATGTAAATAAATAAGAATAATTAAAAAAAAATACAGACCCTCAAACCAAGCAATGATCATGGGAAGTGAGAGGAGGGACCAGGTAGGGCCTTCATGCCTCAGGGTCCTCAGAGGTCCTCCCTGACTGTCAAGTGATGTGTTCAATCAGAAGAAAGGGGGAGGTGGAGCTATGATGGCAAAAGGTTCTGAAGGTCAAGTTGCAGCTTCAAGGCAAAAGGAACCAACCCGTTAAGGATCTAGGTTGGAGAGTTGGCTTAGAGGTTAAGGTCTTTGCTCGTAAAGCCTAAGGACCCATGTTCAATTCCCCAGGACTCACGCAAGCACGTGTATCTGGAGTTTGTTTGCAGTGGTTGGAGGCCCTGGTATGCCTATTCCTTCTCTATATCTGCCTCTTTCCTTCTCTCAAAATAAATGAACAAATCAAATATTAAACATTTTTGTTTTGTTTTGTTTTTCGAGGTAGGGTCTCACTTTAGCTCCGGCTGACCTGGAATTCACTATGGAGTCTCAGGGTGGCCTCGAACTCATCGTGATCCTCCTACCTCTGCCTCCCGAGGGCTGGGATTAAAGGCATGTGCCACCATGCCCGACTCTAAACAAAATTTTAAAAAAGGATTTGGGGCTGAAGGGATGGCTTAGTGGTGGAAGCATTTGCCTGAAAAGCTAAAGGACCCAGGTTCAGTTCCCCAGGACCCATGTTAGCCAGATGCACAATGGGGCACATGCATTCTGGAGTTCATTTGCAGTAGCTGGAGGCCCTGGCGCACCCATTCTCTCTCTCTCTCTCCCCCTCTTTCTCTGTGAAAGAAAGAAAAAAAGGAAGGAGGGAGGTAAGGAGGGAGAAAGGAAGGAAGGAAGGACAGACTTGGTGGGCTGAAGAGATGGCTTAGTGGTTAAGGCAATTGCCTGCAAAGCCAAAGAATCACGGTTCGATTCTCCAGGACCCACATAAGCCAGATGCACAAAGGAGCACACACATCTGGAGTTTACTTGCAGTGGCTGGAGGCCCTGGTGTGCCCATTTTCTCCCTCTCTCTCTCTCTCTCTCTCTCTCTCTCTGTCTTTTTCTTTCTTTCAAATAAATAAGGAGATAAATAAAATATATTTTTTAAAAAGGGCTTGGCAACAGATGGATCCACTCATTCATTCACATTCATTCATTCATTTCTTTGGTGGTTATGTGTGCCATGCCTGTGGGCAGGGAAATGCCCCAGTGGGTTGTGGGAATAGGGATGGGAAAGGATTTGTGGGGTGGCTTCAGGTTGTGGACAGGAGGCCACGATGCGCTGATGGAGAAAGGGAAGTGAAACCAAGGTGGACAGATGCCAGGAGCCTTGAAACGACCCTGGGCAGGGTAGTCACAGCGAAGAGTTAGCGCTGATCACGGGGGCGGGGGGGGAGCACATTTCTTCCCTGTCCCGGACCTCCCGCAGAGAGGCGAGGGTCAAGAGGAGCGAGGAAGACCCCCTGAGCCTTTCTCTAAAAGAAAAGACAAGCGAGAAAACACCCAAGGAGGACACTGGGATCATGCTCTTGATTTTCACATTTGAAAAGTCAGGAATGATCATTGAGGGGCTACATGACCTAGGGACTCTTAGCAAGCCCACGCCACGGTGTCCACACACGTCACCCTCTGCTTGCTTACGACGTATCTCCTAGTGGAGTCAAGGGACAAATCAGGGACAGTAGACAGGCTGTCTCCTTGACTGACAGAGATCAGGAGATGGTCTCTTCACCAAGCCCAAATCGCTGTTCCAGAAGGCTACTTGTGGTGGTTTGATTCAGAAACTTAGGTGTTCTGAATGCTAGTCTCCCCAGCTGATGGAGATTTGGGAATTAACACCTCCTGGAGGGAGTGTATTGTTCGGGGCGGGCTTGTGGGTGTTACAGCCAGTGTCCCCTTGCCAGTGTTTGGCACACTCTCCTGTTGCTGTTGTCCACCTGATGTTGGCCAGGAGGTGATGCCCACCCTCTCTCTGCTCATGCCATTGTTTTCCCCTGCCATCGTGGAGCTTCCCCTCGAGTGTGTAAGCCAAAAATAAACCTCTATTTTCCCTCTTGGTTGGGTGATTTCTATCAGGAATATGAACCTGACTGCAACAGCCACCACATTCTCGGTGACCACAGGAGCCGGAAGACCCAAAACTTTTCTTTAGAAAAACTTCCCGGAGTTGAGTAACCCAAGGCCACCAGCACCTGCCTTTCTGAGCCTCACTGTTCACTCCAGCACCTTCTGCCCCCCAAGTGCAAGGCCATACTCCTTCCCCACTGCGGACACACACAGGAAGAGAGAAACTCCTTCAGCACAAGACTGCATCTGATCCCCTTCCAAACAGAACTGCCAGATGGTTCTACATCCTTTGTGCTTTAGTGGTAATTAATTCCAGAAATAATTATGAAAATAGAATGGACATCAGAAGCCCGCCGCCCTCTTAAAAAAAAAAAACTGATGCCAATTCTTTTCTTTAATAACATATTATCATTTTGTCTTCAAATGTGATTTTTATCTACACAGCAACTTAGAAAATGAACTTCAAAATGAGTATTTTAAAAAAATATTTTCTTTTTATTTAATTATTTGAGTGAGGAGACAGATAGAAAGAGAGAGAGAGAGAAAAGAAAGAAAGAGAGAGAGAGAATGGGCACATCAAGGCATCCAGCCACTGCAAACAAACCCCAGATGCATTTGCCATCTTGTGCATTTGGCTTTTGTCGGTCCTGGGGAATCGAACCTGGGTCCTTTGGATTTGCAGGCAGGTGCCTCAACCACTAAGCCATCTCTCCAACCCCAAATGAGTATTTTTAAGAATGAGGGCTGCACAAATGGCTTAGAGGTTAAGGCATTTGCCTGCGAAGCCAAAGGACCCAGGTGTGATTCTCCAGGACCCACATAAGCTAGATCCACAAGGGGGCACATGCGTCTGGAATTCGTTTGCAGTGGCTAGAGGCCCCTGGCGCGCCCATTCTCTCTCTGTCTGTCGCTCTTCTTTCTATCTCTCTCTGCGCTTGCAAAAAAAAAATAAATAAATAATTTCTTAAAAAGATTTGTTTAAAAATGAAATTGTTTGTATTAGTTTCATTATTTGCCGTTTTATAACCACAGGTAAACAGCACGCCTGCACTCAAGTCAGGTCATTTTCACTTAATGACTAGTTCTGAGTATAATGAAAACATCAAGATGCAAATGATACTTTGAGGCAGGAAGGGTAACTCAGCAGTTTAAACAGAGCTTAAACTGAGTGTGGTGGTACACGCCAGTAATCCCAGGACTCAGGAGGAGAAAGCAGGATTACAAATTCAAGGCCAGCCTGATCTACATAATCATTCTAGCATAGCCTGAGCCACAAAGTGAAACCTTACTTCAAAAAAAGAAAGGAGGGGGCTGGAGAGATGACTTAGTGATTAAGGTGCTTACTTGCGAAGGGTAAAGACCCCGGTTTGATTACCCAGGACACATGTAAGCCAGATGTACAAGGTGGCACATGCTTCTGGAGTTCGTTTGCAGTGGCTGGAGGCCCTGGTGTACCCATTCTTTCTCTCTTTCTATCGGCGTCTTTCTAGCTCTCTTAAATAAATAAAGGAATACTTACAAATAATACATAAACCAAACGTGGTGGTGCATGTCTCTAATCTCAGCAAGTGGCGTGGGTTGGGGGAGGAGACAGATATAAGGAGGTGGATAAGGAGTTCAAAGCTGCCGAGCAAGTTGGAAGCCATCCTGGGCTGCATGAGAACCCCCATCTCAAAAAAACACACATGAGGGCTGGAGAGATGGCTTAGCGGTTAAGCACTTGCCTGTGAAGCCTAAGGAACCAGGTTCTAGGCTCGATTCCCCAGGACCCACGAGCCAGATACACAAGGGGGCACACATGTCTGGAGTTAGATTGCAGTAGCTGGAGGCCCTGGAGTGCCCAGTCTCTTTCTTTCTCTCTCTCTCTCTCTCTCCCTCTTTCTCTGTCTGTTGCTCTCAAATAAATAAATAAATAATAAAAAATTAAACAAACAAACAAGAAAAAGCAGAGCAGAAAAAAACAAACATAGATGGGCTGGAGAGATGGCTTAGCGGTTAAGGCACTTGCCTACGAAGCCTAAGGACTCATGTTCCATTCTCCAGATCCCACATAAACCAGACACACAAGGGGACGCATGCTCAAGGTTGCATATACACACAAGGTGACACACGCATCTGGAACTCGATTATAGTGGCTGGAGGCCCTGGGGCACCAATTCTCTTTCTTCTCTCTCTTTAAGTAAAAAAAGAGGGGTGGAGAGATTGCTTAGTGGTTAAGCGCTTGCCTGTGCAGCCTAAGGACCCCGGTTCGAGGCTGGATTCCCCAGGACCCATGTTAGCCAGATACACAAGGGGGTGCACGCGTCTGGAGTTCGTTTGTAGTGGCTGGAAGCCCTGGCGCGCCCATTCTCTCTCTCTCTCTCTCTCTCTCTCTCTCTCTCTGCCTTTCTCTCTCTGTTGCTCTCAAATAAATAAATAAAAATAGCCGGGCGTGGTGGCGCATGCCTTTAATCCCAGCCCTCGGGAGGCAGAGGTAGGAGGATCGCCGTGAGTTCGAGGCCACCCTGAGACTCCAAAGTGAATGCCAGGTCAGCCTGGGCTAGAGTGAGACCCTACCTCGAAAAACCAAAAAATAAAATAAAATAAAATAAAATAAATAAAAATAAACAGAAAAGAAAAAAAGGCCAGTCTGTTGGGCTTGCCTCAACAACAACAAAAAAAAACAAAAAAAAGAAGGAAGGAAGTGAGGGAGGGAGGGAAGAAAGAAGGAAGGAAGGAAGGAAAGAAAGAAAGAAAGAAGAAAGAAAGAAAGAAAGAAAGAAAGAAAGAAAGAAAGAGGGAGAGAAAGAAAAGAAGGACCGAAATCAATGCATCTCAGTACTAGGGCTCCCTTAAAACGTCTAGCAGCGAGACACCACTTCCCAGATACCACAGGTGAGCTCCGCTGCACCACGTGCTCTGAATCGCTTTTCTCATTTCTGTTACAAAATAGCTGCCAGAGCCGGGCGTGGTGGTGCACGCCTTTAATCCCAGCACTGCGGAGGCAGAGGTAGGAGGATCGCTGAGAGTTCGAGGCCACCCTGAGACTACAGAGTGAAATCCAGGTCAGCCTGATCTAGAGAGAGACCCTACCTCGAAAAACCAAAAAAAAAAAAAAAAAAAAAAAAAAAAAAAATAGCTGCCAGAAGCACCTTAAGGAAGAAGGGTTCGTTTCGGTTCTTTCAGGGGGAGTTCGGTCCATAATGCCGGGAAGGCGCGGGAGAGCTCCTGGCAGGAGACTTCTGCTCCAGGAAGAGCCGGGCTACTGGTTCCCAAGGACCCCTCCCCAGTGACCCACTTCCCCCAGCTACCTCTGCCTCCCAGACAGTGCCACCGCCTGAACACCAAGCGATGGTGACTCACGTGAGCCTGCCTGTGAGAGGATACTGAAGACTCAAACCGTATTTTATGGTAAAAAGATTGCAAACAGTATTTCCACCAAAAAGGGTCTGGGAAACAAGCAGCTGTAGCTTATTCTAATATCTGACAGGATAGACTTCAAGCAACATGAGTTAGAAGAGAGAAAAGATGGTCACCTATAAGGTATAACTGATGAAAGGAATGAGCCAACAAGAGAATGTCACAATTCTACGCGTACATGCACCAAACATGAGTCATGCACCAAACATGAGTGCATCCGGTTTCGTCACACAAACCTGACTAGATGTAAGGTCAGTGATGAGCCCAAGCACAAGAGTGGTGGGTGACTTCAACACCCCATTCTCACCGACAGGCAGGTAGGTCATGCCAGCAAATAAATAAATAATAATAATAATAAAATAAATAATAAATAATATAATGATAATATCATATAATAAAAATATAAAATAAATAATAAAATAAATAAATAAATAGAAACATCTGGAGTGGTGGCACATGTCTTTAATCCCAGCACTCCAGAGGCAGAGATAGTAAGACTGCTGTGAGTTCAAGGCCAGCCTGGGACTACAGAGTGAGCTCCAGGTCAGCCTGGGCTAAAGAAGTGAGACCCTACCTTGAAAAAAAAAAAAAATGATGTCGGTCTAACAGACATCTACAAATCATTCCATCTAAATTCTGCAGAGTATGTATTCTTCTCGGCAGCACATGGAACATTCTGAAATAGATCATATATTAGGCCACAAAGCTCTTAACAAATACAGAAAAACTGAAATAATTCCTTGTATTCTATCTGATCACAATGGGATTAAATTAAAAATTAACATCAAGCCGGGCGTGGTGGCGCACGCCTTTAATCCCAGCACTCGGGAGGCAGAGGTAGGAGGATCGCCGTGAGTTCGAGGCCACCCTGAGACTCCATAGTGAATTCCAGGTCAGCCTGGGCTAGAGTGAGACCCTACCTTGAAAAACCAAAAAAAAAAAAAAAAAAAAATTAACATCAAGAAAGATTATAGGCCAGGTGTGGTAGCACATGCCTTTAAATCCCAGCATGTGGGAGGCCGAGGTAGGAGGATCTCTATGAGTTTGAAGCCAGCCTGAGTCTACATAATGAATTTCAGGTCAGCCTGTGCTAGAGTGAGACCCTACCTGAAAAAAAACAACAGGTGCAGGGCATGGTGGCACATGCCTTTAATCCCAGCACTGGAGAGCCAGAGGTAGGAGGATCACTGTGAGTTCAAGGCCACCCTGAGACTATAGAGTGAATTTTAGGTCAGCATGAGCTAGAGTTAGACCATACCTTGAAAAACCAATAAAAACAACAACAACAGGGGTGGAGAAATAGCTTAGTGGATGAACGCCCTGGCTCATCCATTCTCTCTCTCTCTCTCTCTCTCTCTATCTGCCTTTCTCTCTAACAAATAAATTTTAAAAATAAAGTTTAAAACAAAACCAACAGCAAAAGATAGAATATACACAGACTCGTTTAAATTAAACAATACAATACTGAATGATGAAGAAATCAAAAAGAACATCAAAAAAATTCCTAGAATCAAATGTTAATGAAAACATAACATCAAAACCTATAGGAAGGCTGGAGAGATGGCTTAGTGATTAAGGAACTTGCCTGCAAAGCTTAAGGACCCATGTTTTACTCTCCAGATCCCATGGAAGCCAGATGCACAAGGTGACACAAAGCATAAGGTTGCACATGCACACTAGGTGGCGTATGCATCTGGAGTTTGCAGTGGCTGGAGGACCTGACACACCAAGTCTCTCTCTCTCTCATTAAAAAAAAAAAAATGAAATAAAAACTTCTAAAAAATTAAGAACCTATGGGATACAATGAAGGCAATCCTAAGAGGGATCTTTATAGTCTTAACTGCCTACATTAAGAAATTTGAAGGGGTTGGAGAGATGGATCAGCAGTTAAAGGCACTTCCTTGCAAAGCCTGATGGCCAAGGTTTGATTTCCCAGTACCCACACAAAGCCAGATGTATAAAGTCATACATGTATCTGGAGTTGGCTTGCAGTGGCAGGAGGCCCTGGCATGCCCATACTCATTCATTCTCACTCTCTCTCCCTCTCCATTTCATAAATAAATAAATCTTTCTTTAAAAAATTGTGCCTTTGCTAAGTGAGGTCAAGGGAAGAGATTGAATAAAGGAAAGGTGGAGGGAGGGCTAATCAAAATCTAAGAGGATATAAACAAATCATACGGAAACCTACTTTTTTGGACAATGGAACACTCAGGAGCTGTACATTGTTGCTAGAAAATTTTCAGTGCCAGGGATGGGATACCTTCCTGTGAGCTGTTGGCCAGGGATGTCCCTGGTGCCCCCAAAACATTATAGGCCATTGTCGAGGCCCTTGGTTTCTCACCAGGAGTAGATGGTAAGACCCTATTGCTGAAGACTCCACATACCTGGGCTGCAAGGCCACTGAGAAATCCTGCTGGAACTGAGCTGATAACCTCCTCCATGTAGACCAGCTGACAGAAAGCTGGAAGAAGCCATTCTACATGCAGTTCAATGGGAGAGAGAGATACCACCAGTGAAGATACTCAACAGTGGACATGGCAAGCCTTCTATTTGGCCAGCCAGGGCAAATGAGCCAACAGGTGCAATAGTGGCACATCTGTCATGGTGGAAACCAACTGCCCTCTAATTGGACTGGAGGCCTGCTCCATGGGAGGGAATACATCCCTGATACTGAAAACCTACAACAGGGGAAGTCATGAGCCCTAGGGGTGTAAAGTCTGCTGCTGTCTGGCTAAATGTATATACTATGCTCATCAAACTGCCCAGTAAGCACTTCTCTTAACGTTCATACCCATATATTAGTGCTACTTTCACTTTTGGTACAGAATCTTCTCTTTTCAGATGGCAGTGACCTTGGGATGACTCAGAAGGCATCATGGTGCTGAGAAGAAGTGACAGAGGAGTGCTCAGCACTGCAATATCTCTATTGCACCTTCTAAGGCCCAGGGTCCATTGTGGAAGAGGTGGCAGAAAAAATGTAAGAGTTAAAGGAAGGGGAGGACTCCTTACAACGTGCTCCCTCCAGGCACAAAATGGCCTGGATATCCATGACCTCACAATTCTTGCCACTACCTACACAAGACCATTATAATAGGAGGAAAAGATCATGACATCAAAATAAAAGAGAGACTGATTGAGATGGAGAGAATGGAGTTTCAAAGGGGAAAGTGGGGGGGGGGAGGGAGGGAATTACCATGAGATATTTTTTATAATTATAAAAGTTGTTAATAAAAAATATTAAAAATAAATAAATAAAAGAACATGACATCAAAATAAAAGAGAGACTGATTGAAAGGGGGAGGGGACATGATGGAGAGTGGAGTTTCGAAGGGGAAAGTAGGGGGAGGGGGCTGGAGAGATGGCTTAGTGGTTAAGCGCTTGCCTGTGAAGCCTAAGGACCCCGGTTCGAGGCTCGACTCCCCAGGACCCACGTTAGCCAGATGCACAAGGGGGTGCACGCATCTGGAGTTCGTTTGCAGTGGCTGGAGGCCCTAGCACACCCATTCTCTCTCTATCTGCCTCTTCCTCTCTCTGTCTGTCACTCTCAAATAAATAAATAAAAAATGAACAACAAAAAAAGTGGGGGGAGGGAGGGCATTATCATGGGATATTGTTTACAATTATGGAAGTTGTTAATAAAAAATAAATAAATTTTAAAAGAGAAAAAAAATTGCACCTTTCATCCCAGCACTTGGGAGGCAGAAGTAGAAGAACTGCCATGAGTTCAAGGCCAGCCTGGGACTACATAGTGAGTTAGTTCTAGGTCAGCCTGGGCTAAAGTGACATTCTACCTTAAAGAAGAAGAAGAAAAAAAAAAAGGAGCTGGGCGTGGTGGCACATGCCTTTAATGCCAGCACTTGGGAGGCAGAGGTAGGAGGATTGCTGTGAGTTCGAGGCCACCCTGAGAATACATAGCAAATTCCAGGTCAGTCTGGGCTAGAGTGAGACCCTACCTCTAAAAACAACAACAACAACAACAAAAGAAAGAAAAAAGAAAGAAAGAAAGAAAGGAAGAAAGGAAGGAAGGAAGAAAGAAAGAAATAGAAAAGAAATTTGAAGCCGGGTATGGTGGTGGTGCACACCTTTCATCCCAGCACTCGGGAGGCAGAGGTAGGAGGAGAATTTCTGTGAGTTCGAGACCACCCTGAGACTACATAGTGAATTCCAGGTCAGCCTGGGCTAGAGCGAGACCCCACTTAAAAAAAAAAAAAAAAAAGGAAAAAAGAAAAACAAAGAATACATCAAAAAAGATCATTCACTCCAACCAGGTAGGTTTTATCCCAGATATGCAGGGATGGTTTGGCACACAATCAATAAATGTAATGCACCATATAAATGGATGGAAGGACAAAAATCACATGACCATCTCATTAGATGCAGAAAAAGCATCTGACAAAATCCAACATCCTTTCACGATAAAAGTACTGAAGAAACTGGGACTAGAAGGAAGATTGCTCAACATAATAAAGGTTGTTCGTGACAAATCTGTAGCCAACATTACACTGAATGGGGAAACCCTGGAAGCACTTCCACTAAAATCAGGAACAAGACAAGTCCACTTTTATTTAATATAGTACTAGAAGTCTCAGCTATGGCAATAAGAAAAGAGACATGAGTAAAAGAGACACAAATTGGAAAGGAAGAAGCAAAATTAGTATTATTCGCAGATGGTATGATTCCTACATATGAGACCTTAGAGATTCTTCTATCAAACGCTTAGAGCTTGATAAATGCTCTCAGCAAAGTAACAGAACACAAAATTATCACACAGGGGGGCTGGGAAGATGGCTTAATGCTTAAGGTGGAGGCCTGTGAAGCTTAAGAACCCAGGTTCGATTCTCCAGCTCCCACATAAGTCAGATACACTTGTTGGCACATGCATCTGAAGTTAACTTGCAGTGGCTAGAGGCCCTGGCACACTCATTCTCACTCTCTCTGTCTCTCTAATAAATAAGTAAAAAATAAATATTTTTTAAAAATTGGACTGGAGAGATGACTTAGCGGTTAAGGCACATGCCTGCGAAGCTCAAGAACTCCTGTTCGATTCCCCAGGACCCACGTTAGCTAGATGCACAAGGGGGCGCACGTGTCTGGAGTTCGTTTGCAGTGGCTGGAGGCCCTGGTACACCCATTCTCTCTCTCTCTCTCTCTCTCTCTCCCTCTCTCTCTCTAATAAAAAAATAAAAATAAATTATTACAGAGGAATTCATAGATTTTACTTACAAATAACAAACATGCTGAGGATGAAATTAGGGAAACACTCCCATTCACAGATATACCACTCCTTGCCATATACCCTAAGAACGCTTCATTCCTGTAGAGATACTTGCTCGTCCATATTTATCGCTGCTCTATGCACCATAGCTAGGAAGTAGAGCCAGCCTAGATGCCCTTTAATTAATGAATGGATAATGAAGATGTGGTATCTTTATACAATGGAGTTTTATTCAGCTGTAAATAAAAAATGAAATTACAAAGGTTGCAGGGAAATAAATGGCTGGACTTGGAAAAGATTATACTACGTCAGGTAACCCAGACTCAGAAAATCAAACACACGTTCTCTCTCATACGTGAATCTCAGCCTCAAATTTGTATGTGAGTTGGGGTATGTCAGTAGTAAAGGCCAGGAAGCTAAAGAAAGGGGTCATGAGGGAGAGAGGCTAGCTTAAGGGGAAGGTATAGGAGATATGTAAGTAGAGGGACAGAATACTGGGGGGTGAGATGGCCAATGTGGAGTCAGGGGGGATAGGAGACAGAAGTGGGAGGAAGGTTAATGAAAATTTAAGATGTTATGAATGAGCCTTATGGAAGCCTACTTCTCCTCTAACTAAATAATACATGTTTAAAAGGAGAGGTTGGGCAGAAGTATCCTGTGGAGGTGGATAATGTTGTGCCCAGAGGCCTTAGATTGTTATTAGAAAAACTTTCAATGCCAGGGGTGGGATACCTTCCAGCAAGTTGTTGGCCAGGAAGGCCCCAGATGCTCCCCAAACATTACAGACTATTGCCAAGGCTGTTGGTTGCCCACCAGCACTAGGTGGTAAGACCCTACTGCCAAATACTCCACGTGCTTGGGCTGCATAGGTCACTGAAGAATCAAGTTGGAGCTGAGCTGAAGCCTCCTCCCCGTTGACTAGCTATTGGGAGTTAACCAGCAGCGGACCCTGCAAGCCTTATGGCCAGCCAGTCAGGCCATATATCCCAAATGATGCAGTCAATGGTGGCGTGACTGTTATGGGGGAACCAACTGAGTGACTTCAGGCCCTGCTCCAGGGGTGGGAATTACTGCCTGGTACTGAAAACCTAATCAAAAGCCTACGGCTGGGGAGGTCATAAGCCCAAGGGGGGAAACTACTACTGTTGTCTGGCTAAATGGATCTATTATGCCCACCAGGCTGCCCTCCGAATCCTTATGTTTATGCCCACAGAGTAATGCTCCTGTCACTTTTGGTTAGAGAAGCTTCTCCTTTCATACAGTAGTGACCTCTAGGGTGACTTAAAACTCAACAAAGGGGCTGGAGAGATGGCTTAGCGGTTAAGCGCTTGCCTGTGAAGCCTAAGGACCCCGGTTCAAGGCTCGATTCCCCAGGACCCACGTGAGCCAGATGCACAAGGGGGCGCACGCGTCTGGAGTTCGTTTGCAGTAGCTGGAAGCCCTGGCGTGCCCATTCTCTCTCTCTCTCTCTCTCTCTCTGCCTCTTCCTCTCTCTGTCTGTCACTCTCAAATAAATAAATAAAAAACTCAACAAAGTGCTGAGCAGTGACAGTGGAGTATTCAGCACTAAGTGAGACATCTCTGTCATAGCCTCCAAGGCTCGGGGACCATTGTGGAAGAGGTGGCAGAAAAGAATGTAAAAAAAAAGTCAAAGAAAGGGAAGGAGTGCTTACAATACTGTCACATAGACACAGAGTGGCCTTGATATTCATAACCTCACAGTGGCTGATGCTATCTACACAAGACCTACATAATAGGAGGGGAGAAAATGATGACATCAAAATAGAAGAGAGACTAGTTGTAGAGCAAAAGGGATTCCGTGGGAGACTTCGGAGTGGAAAAAGAGAGGGTCGTGGGAGGGGACTATGATCATGGTACATTGTCTATATTTATGGAAGTTAAATAAAATAAATATAAATAAATAATTAATTAACCCCCCCAATAAAAAACTAGGGATTTTTTTTGGGGGGGGGTTGAGGTAGGGTCTTCCTCTCTAACCCAAGCTGACCTGGAATTCACTCAATAGTCTCAGGATGGCCCTGAACTCACGGCGGTCCTCCTACCTCTGCCTCCCAAGTGCTAGAATTAAAGGCATGTGCCACCACGTCCAGCCTTTCTGACTTCTTCAAAGATTATATATTATGTCTATATATATGTATGTCAGGTTCGCATTGCTGGTAGAAATCACCCAACCAAGAGCAGCTTCTGGGAAAAAGAGGTTTATTTTGGCTTACAGGCTCGAGGGGGAAACTCCACAATGGCAGGGGAAAACAATGGCATGAGCAGAGGGTGGACATCACCCCCTGGCCAACATAAGGTAGATAGTAGCAACAGGAGAGTGTGCCAAACACTGGCAAGGGGAAACTGGCTATAACACCCATAAGCCCACCCCTAACAATACACTCCCTCCAGGAGGTGTTAATTCCCAAATCTCCATCAGCTGGGAACCTAACATTCAGAACACCTAAGTTTATGGGGGACACCTGAATCAAACCACCACAATATATGTATATATATGTATGCATATATGTGTATATATGTACGAATATATGTATATATATATAGTGCCCCCCCAAAAAGATTATATATTATATACATACACACACACATAATTTTTTTTTCAAGGTAGGGTCTCACTCTAGCCCAGGCTGATCTGGAATTATTCACTATGTAGTCTCAGGCCAGTCTTGAACTCATGGCGATCCTCCTACCTCTGCCTCTCAAGTGCTGAGATTAAAGGCGTGCGCCACCATGCCCAGCTAACACACACACACACACACACACACACACACACACACACAAGCTAGTTGAGAGAGAATGAGAATGATGAATGGGCATGCCAGGGCCTCTTGCTGCACCAGCAAGTTCTAGATGCATGTGCCACTTTGCGCACCTGGGTTTCCATGCGTATTGGGAAATGGAATTTGGGATAACCCAGGCCAGCAGGCAACTGCCTTTACTCACTGAGCCATCTCCCCAGCCCTTCTCTGCCTTTTGTAGTCAACATATCCGTGTCAAAGAAGGTGGATCACAGAGAGCCCAAAGATATCCTCTGATCTCCACATGCACACAGCGGTAAGTGCGCACACACACACACCCCCACACAAATATTGTTCTAAAGATTCATTTTTATTTATTGATTTATTAGAGGGGGGGGAGAGAGAGAGAGAGAATGGGTGTGCCAGGGCCTCTACCACTGCAAATGAACTCCGGACGCGTGCGCCACCATGTGCATCTGGCTTACATGGGACCTGGAGAATCAAACCTGGGTCCTCAGGCTTCGCAGGCATGTGTCTTACCCGCCAAGCCATCTCTGCAGCCCACAAATATTGTTTTGAATGCCAAATATGAAATTTGGCAGGACTCTATTGATGTCAAATTCTGCAATATGCAAAACTGATCTACAAGGGCAAGAAAGGCAATTTGAAGGCTAAAAGATGTCAGCAACTTGTATACTATAAAATGGACACCCCGCACCTTATGTAAATTTTATCTTTCTAGAATATTTATTTCAGAGAGAATGAGCACGTCAGGGCTCTCTAGCTACTGCAAAAAAAAAAAAAAAAAAAAAAAAAAACTCTACATGCATGCACCACCATGTGCATCTGGCTTATGTGGGTTCTGGGGAATCAAACCTGGGTCCTCAGGTGTCACAGGCAAGTGCCTTAACCACTAAGCCATCTCTCCAGCACTTGTTTTTATTTACTGGAGAGAGAGAGAGAGAGTGAATGGGCGTACCAGAACCTCCTGCCTCTGCAAACAAACTTTAGATACATGCACCTCTTCAAAAAATATATATATTATTTATTTATTTATCTGAAAGAGAGAGAAAGAAAGAGGCAAAGAGAGAGAAAGAGAGAATGGGCCGTGCCAGTGCCTCTGGCCACTGCAAACGAACTCTAGACGCACGCACCACCATATGCATCTGGCTTTACATGGTTACTGGGGAATCAAACTCGGCTCCTTAGTGTTAGGTCAGGACAGAAATGGAGTCACAGCAGGAGGGCAACAGAGACATAAGGAAGTGGGCCATCATCATTCCTCAAGAAACCGCCCAGCCATTATCCCTTCCTTGCCTAACAATGTCCCAGGTCTGGGTTTCCTGCCTCCTTGACTCCCACCTGGTCACTTCTGGTCTCACACTCTATGTAAAGAACAAAGGAGTTCCTTCCCTTCCTCACCTTCCCCCAACTGAAGAGCTCTGTATAGCTCACCATCTATAATCTCAAAGCTGATTGCTCTGCTCTTGAGAGTCAGTCCTGGCAGCTCATGTTTCCGCCCCCTCCCCCCCGAATAAAAGCTTCCATCTTTGCCTCAGAGTGGTCTCCGTGGTCTTGGTCACTCCTGAACCTCACACTTAGGTTTTACGGACAAGTGCCTTAACCACTGAGCCATCCCTCCAGCCACTTGAGCCACTTTTGTGTGGCTGGCTTTAGGTGGGTACTGGGGAACCAAACCTAGGCTGCCATGCTTTGCAAACACTTTCCTTTAAGTGCCAAGCCATTTCCCTAGCACTATGTAAATTAGATCTTAAGACACTTGATTTTAAAGGAAAAATAAGGTATTATTATTTTTTTAAATATTTTATTTATTTATTTATTTATTTACTTGATACAGAGAAAGAGGCAGAGAGAGAGAGAGAATGGGCACACCAGGGCTTTCAGCCACTGTAAACGAACTCCAGATGAATGCACCTCCTTGTGCATCTGGCTTACGTGGGTCCTGGAGAATCAAACCTGGATCCTTTGGCATTGCAGGCAAATGCCTTAACCTCTAAGCCATCTCTCCAGCCCATAAGGTATTATATTTATTTATTTATTTATTTTTTGGTTTTTCGAGGTAGGGTCTCACTCTAGCCCAGGCTGACCTGGAATTCACTATGTAGTCTCAGGGTGGCCTCGAACTCACGGCGATCCTCCTACCTCTGCCTCCCGAGTGCTGGGATTAAAGGTGTGCGCCACCACGCCCGGCTCTATAAGGTATTATTTTTTTTTTTTTTTTTTTTTTTTTTTTTGGTTTTTTCGAGGTAGGGTCTCACTCTAGCCCAGGCTGACCTGGAATTCACTATGGAGTCTCAGGGTGGCCTCGAACTCATGGCAATCCTCCTACCTCTGCCTCCCGAGTGCTGGGATTAAAGGCGTGCGCCACCACGCCCGGCTGATAAGGTATTATTTTTAAAAATATTTTATTTATTTATTTATTTGAGACAGAGAGAAGGAGAGAGAGAATGAATGGGCATGCCAGAGCCTCCAGCCACTGCAAAGGAACTCCAGACACATATGCCACCTTGTGCATCTGGCTTACGTGGGTCCTGGGGAATCAAACCTGGGTCCTTAGGCTTAACTGCTAAGCCATCTCTCCAGCCCCCAAATAAGGTACTATTTCGTATCCGCCAAGTCAGCAAGGTTGTGGAGCCTGATGACACTGGCTGCACATTCGTGTGACGGCACAAGCAGAGGGACTCTCCTTCCCTGCACGTGAGTACAGGGCTGACAGCAGCTATACCAGGGAGGGACTCAGCGACATCTGGGACAGGCACACGCACCTTCCGACGCCAATCCCAGGCAGGTGAATTGCAGAAACTCTCCTCTCTGTGCGCTGAGACCTGAGAAGAACTATCTGTTCCATCACCCCCGCGACGGCAAAATTGTACAGACAGAAGTACAAATAAATCAATGCCTACTGGATCGAGTGGAGCTAAAAGGGAAAACTACAGAGTCCCCGCATGATACCATTTATAACCACGACTGGAAGTCTGCAAATCAATGCCATGGTTTACTTGCACATACGCTGCTACATAGCCGGAATCTGGAATGTTCCCCAAAGGCTCAGATATGAAAGGCATGGTTCCTTCCTTTGCCCTACCGGGAGGGTGGTGGAAACTTGAAGGTTTAGTAGGAGTGGGACTCCAGTCTCTTCCCTTTTATTTTTATTTTTTAAGATTTATTTATTTATTAGAGAGAGAGAGAGAGAGAGAATGGGCATGCCAGGGCCTCTAGCCACTGCAAACGAACTCCCGATGCATGCGCCACCTTGTGCATCTGGCTTACGTGGCACCTGGAGAATCGAACCTGGATCCTTAGGCTTCACTGGCAAGTGCCTTAACCACTAAACCATCTCTCCAGCCCCTTTTCTTTTCTTTCTTTTTCCTTCCTTCCTTCCTTTCTTCCTTTCTTTCTTCCTTCCTCCCTTCCCTTCCCTTCCCTTCCCTTCCCTTCCCTTCCCTTCCCTTCCCTTCCCTTTCCTTCCTTCCTTCCTTCCTTCCTTCCTTTCTTTCTTTTTTTTGATTGTTGTTGTTGTTTCTCAAGATAGAGTCTCACTCTAGCTCAGGCTGACCTAAAATTCACTATGTAGTCTCAGGGTGGCCTCGAACTCACTATGATCCTCCTACTTCTGCCTCCCGAGTGCTGGGATTAAAGGCGTGCACCACCACCACACCCTGCTATTTATTTATCTCAGAGAAAGAGAGAGACACAGAAAGAATGGGTGTACCAGGGCCTCTAGCCACTGTAAACCAACTCCAGATGCAGGTACGGCCTTGTGCGTCTGGTTTACGTGGGTGCTGGGGAATCACAACCCCTAAGCCATCTCTCCAAGCCTATTATGCACATTTTCAAGCACATGAAAATAATAGCATTAGAGTCAGAAGACAGAAATTTCTGGAGCTGAGGGAAGGACTGCAGTGGCACTCACCCAAGTGGGCCTCAACTGTATTTTCTTTCTGTTTGCTTTTCAAGGCAGGATCTGGCTCTAGCCCGGGCTGACCTGGAACTCACTCTGTAGTCTCAGGCTGGCCTGGTCATCCTCCTACCTCCGCGTGTGCCACTATGCCCGCCTCTCAACCGTATTTTTTTTATTGTATTTCTTCCACTGGGTGGTGGGCTCACGGGCGTTCATTGCATTGTTGCGAGCTCTCTCTTTCAAACAGGATGGCTCCCTATGTAGCTGCAGCAGACAGCCTCATGCCGCTGCTGGGATCGACTTCCAAACCAGGCACAGTTTACGGAGGGAATGGCATATATCTGAAGCTTACAGATCCAGGGGACATTCCAGAACGGCAGAAAGAGAGAAAACCCAACACCAAAAGCAAGAACAGAAAACAAAACAACAACAAACAGACAGACAAACAAAACCAGTAGCCGAACGGAGGGGAACCCAGGCAGAACACAAGCACTCCCCTGTATTTTTAGGCTGAAATTCCAAATCCGCCCCCAACACCTTAGGACCGGATGGTAGGAACCGCCCACAGTGACACCTCCTCCAGCTACCGATCTAAATTATGAGTTTAAATAAGCTCCTGGGGCTGGAGAGATGGCTTAGCGGTTAAGGCATTTGCCTACAAAGCCAAAGGACCCAGGTTCGATTCCCCAGGACCCACGTCAGCCAGATGCACAAAAGGGCGCACGCGTCTGGAGTTCGTTTGCGGTGGCTGGAGGCTCTGGCGCGCCCATTCTCTCCCTCTCTCAAATAAATAAATAAAAATAAAGTTAAAAAAAAGTTTAATAAGCTCCTGAATCTATTGGGGGGGGCCATCCATTCAAACCATTCAAACCACCACAGCAGCCCCAGTCATCCTGAAAGTAGATGTAGACCAGGCTAACCTTGAACTTGAGATGATCCTTCTGCCTCGGCCTGCTGAATGCGGGAATCATAGGTGTGCACTGCCACATCTGGCTCTATCATATACATTTTTACATTCCTGAAAAACTTTACTTATTTATTTATTTATTGTTGCTGTTCCTTTTTGAGACAGGCTGGCCTCTAACCTAATATGGTATACAGCCAGGAATGACCTTGGGCTCCTGCTAAGTCTTAGTGCCTCCATCTCTGTGCCCAGTCTGCAGTTCCTCCTTTCATGCACAGATTTTTTTTTTGTTGTTTGTTTGTTTGTTTTTCTAGGTAGGGTCTCGCTCTAGCCCAGCCTGACCTGGAATTCACTATGTAGTCTCAGGGTGGTCTCGAACTCAACGGCAATCCTCCAACCTCTGCCTCCCAAGTGCTGGGATTAAAGGTGTGCACCGCCACGCCCAGCTTCATCCACAGATTTATCTGTACTGCTTAAGGGCTGGGCAGCTGTATTCAAGGAAGGTGAAAGCTTAAAATTTTGCTTTATCTTCAAGTCTTTTATAGTTAAGAGAAATTCCCCAGAATGGCTGCTATATTGGCTTAGTATCAACATTTAAATATATTATACACATTAATTGAGAAATAGAGACAATTTGTTCCAAAATCTCACTGTACACTATGCTGTTAGCTAGTAAAATTTAATTTTTTTTTCTTTCTAGGGACTGGAAAATTCTTTTTTCATTGGTTTGTTTCTTAAATGACATATAGAACAATAGCTATCAATGAAACTCAATTAGGTCCTTAATTTGGCACTTGAGATATGAGTCAAAATCCCCCCCCCCCATCACTCACCCAAAGACAGAGATGCTTTGCAGAAGGCAGCGGATCTCCAGCCAGGGCAGGGTTAATCAAAATCTAGGAGTATATAAATAAGTCGTATGGAAACCTACTTTTTGGGGCAATGGAACATCCAGAAGTCATAGATTGTTACTAGAAAATTTTCAGTGTCAGGGGTGGGATACCTTCCAGTGAGTTACTGGCCAGGGTGGTCCCTGATGCCCCCAAAACATTACAGGCCATTGCCAAGGCCCTTGGTTTCCCACCAGGAATAGATGGTAAGACACTACTGCTGAAGACTCCACATACTTGGGCCACAAGGTCACTGAGAAATGCTGAGTTGAAAACCTCCTCCATGTAGACCAGCTGACAGAAAACTGGAAAAAGCCACACTGCATGCAGCTCAATGGGAGAGAGAGAAATCACCAGTGAAGATACTCAACAGTGGACACTGCAAGCCTTATATTTGGCCAGCCAGGCCAAATGAGCCAATGGGTGCAATAGTGGCATGTCTGTTATGAGGGAAACCAATCGCCTTCTAATTTGACTGGAGGTCTGCTCCATGGGAGGGAATACATCCCTGATACTGAAAACCTACAACAGGGGTAGTCATGAGCCCTAGGGGTGTAACGTCTTCTGCTGTCTGGCTAAATGTGTATACTATGCTCACCAAAGTGCCCAGTAAGCACTTCTCTTAATGTTCATACCCATATATTAATGCTACTCTCACTTTTGGTTAGAGAACCTTCTCTTTTCAGATAGCAGTGACCTTGGGATGACTCAGAAGGCACCATGGTGCTGAGAAATGACAGAGGAGTGCTCAGCACTGAAATATCTCTATCAAGGCTTCTAAGGCTCAGGGTCCATTGTGGAAGAGGTGGCAGAAAGAATGTAAGATCTAAAGGGAGGGTAGGACTCCTTACAACGTGCTCTTCCAGACAGAAAATGACCTGGATATCCATGACCTCATAGTGCCTGACACTACCTACACAAGACCATCATAATAGGAGGAGAAGATGATGACATCAAAATAAAAAAGAGACTGATTGAGAGGGGGAGGGAATATGATGGAGAATGGAGTTTCCAAGGGGAAAGTGGGGGGAGGGAGGGAATTACCATGGGATATTGTTTACAATCATGGAAGTTGTCAATAAAGAAAAATATTTAAATACTTAAGTACCCCTCCTGCGAGGGAGGTCTTTCATAGGATTTAAACATTGTGGCTGGTCAAGTTCAGGCCCCGGGACTTGGTGCCAGGGCTGGCCTCTTCCTGAGATGGCCCCTAGCCCTAACCAACCAGCTGTCACTATGATTCATGTGAGTCAAAAGACAGCCCACCTCCACTTAAAGGTTATAAATATCTTTGCAAGGGGAGGGCAGGGTCTCTGACCACTTGGGAAATTCCAGTTCTGGGTGAGTTTTTCCCTCAGATGGGCCCTGGGCTGGCTTGGCTCAGGCAGGCCCAGGCCCAGCTGGGAGGGTCCCCTACTCTCCACATGGGCTCCTTTATCCCCTCTAACTCCCCACATGGCATGAGCCCCTTGAACTTTCTTTTTTCTTTCCACGTTTTTTCCCCCAGGCCCTCCACATGGGATCTCTAGCCACGTGGGTGCCTTTCCTTGGCTCTACAATAACTTAATCCTTATTCTCAGTTTTCTTTTTTATTCAATTCTTTGACTAAAATTAGAAATGAACCTAGGATTCAGGGTGCAAGGGTTTTCCTGGATCCTTAGCACCCCGTTACAGAAGATCTTCATAGAAGAGGGCTACAGGCTAGCCAGGTCTGGCGGCACACACCAATAATTTCAGCTACTTGGTGGCTCGGAAGGCTGAGGAGGAAGGATCCCAAGCTTATATGTTTGTGGCCTGCCTGGGTAACATAGCAAGTTCAAGGCCAGGAGAGAGAGAGAAAGAGAAAGAAGAGGAGGAGACAGGAAGAGAGAGAAAGAAAGAAAAAAAAAGGAGGCAGGGAAGGAAGGGAAAGAAAGAGAAAAAGAAGGAAAGAAAGAGGGCTGGAGAGATTGCTCAGTGGTTAAGGCGCTTGCCTGCAAAGCCAAAGGGCTCAGGTTTGACTCCCTAGTTATCCACATAAAGCCAAATGTACAAGGTGGTGCATGCACCTGGAGTTCGTTTGCAGTGGCTAGAAGCCCTGACTTGCCCATTCTCTCCCTCTCTCTCTCTCTATCTGCCTCTTCTTCTCTCTCAAATACATAAATAAGTAAAATATTTTTAAAGATTTATCTTTATTTATTTATTAGAGACAAAGAGAGAGAACTGGGTGCACCAGAGACTCTAGCCACTGCAAATGAACGCCAGATGCATACGCCACCATGTGCATCTGGCTTATGTGGGACCTGGAGCATCAAACCTGGGTCCTTAGGCTTCGCAGGCATGCGCCTTAACTGCTAAGCCATCCCTCCAGCTCTTAAAGATGTTTTTTTTAAAAATCCATATGGCGCATGCCTTTAATCCCAGAGGCTACATAATGAATTCCAGATCAGCCTGGGCTAGAGTGAGACATCGAAAAACCAAAAAGAAAAGGAAAGGAAAGGAAAAAGAAAGAAAATATGAAATGCAGGTCAGCCTGGGCTAGAGTATGACTCTACCTAGAAAAAAATTAAAATATGAAATGATATGAAAACAATTCCAAGATGTATTGTTAAGCGAAAGAAAAAAAAAAACTGGGCTGGTGAGATGGCTCAGCAGTTAAAGGAACTTGCTTGCAAAGCCTGCTGGCCCTGGTTCAATTCCCCAGCCACCCACACAATGCTCAATAGGCATTTCACTGCAGCAGCAACCAGGGCATGCCCACACATGCATGCAAATATAACTTAAAAAAAAAAAAAAGAAGGCTGGAGAAATGGCTTAGCGGTTAAGGTGTTTGCCTACAAAGCCAAAGGACCCAGGTTCAATTCCCCAGGGCCCACATTAGCCAGATGCACAAGGGGGCGCATGCATCTGGAGTTCG
Organism: Dipus sagitta; assembly: GCA_036346955.1. Taxonomy (NCBI): domain Eukaryota; kingdom Metazoa; phylum Chordata; class Mammalia; order Rodentia; family Dipodidae; genus Dipus; species Dipus sagitta. The sequence goes on along the minus strand of CM070793.1, from coordinate 11,909,629 downwards.
TTTGCAATGGCTGGAGTCTCTGGCATGCCCATTCTCTCTTTCTCTCTCCCTGCCTATTTCTCTCTCAAATAATAAAGAAAATTAAAAAATAAATAAATAAATAAGAGTATAGAATGGGCAACAAGCGCTCTCTGCTGGGTCGGGTCTAGTCTAGGAGAGACTGAGCTGTGGCGGATGGAAAGGAATGACTGGAGCCACTTGGATATCTACATTTCTGTGTCTGGTAGAGTTCTGGTGCATCGCGGATCATTTGTCATGAGAGGAAATTCAGCTGCGGGCTCGCCTGGGTTACTGATGGGTCTCTGGAAAGTACTCGGACAACCCTGAGTTTAGCAATTCAGTCTTGGGTTGCAGGTAGCTAAACCATCACTATGCTGGAGGAATAAGAGGACCGATTAACCCTCACAGAAGAAGGCATGGACCAAAGGAAGATAGGGAAGTCGGGTGTGGTGGCGCACGCCTTTAATCCCAGCACTCGGGAGGCAGGTAAGAGGTTTAATCCCAGCACTCGGGAGGCAGGTAAGAGGATCGCCGTAAGTTCGAGGCCACCCTGAGACTACATAGTGAATTCCAGGTCAGCCTGGGTTCGAGTGAGATCCTACCTCGGGAAAAAGAAAGAAAGAAAGAAAGAAAGAAAGAAAGAAAGAAAGATAGAAGGAGGCACAGAAGATTTGAGAGAACTCAACAAGCACTACTGCCCTTGTAATCGAACAAAGAACTTTGAACCTGGAAAGGCTTATTAGGCAATGTGTGGGGAGGTGGTGGGGACAATTCACCTAGAAATGTAGTATTTCTCAGCAAGCAGGCTGAGAAATCCATGTTCAGCCTCAGCAAATGGATATATTCAACTCATAACTGACGATGCTAAAGAGGACGAGATGGAAGAAACCCTGAACCAAGAAGGCAGCAGCTTGGGATATCTAAAGTACACGACCCTGGATACGGGCGATAAAATTGATGCTCAAAAGCAGTACAAACAGGGCTGGAGAGATGGCTTAGCAGTCAAGGTGCTTGCCTGTGAAGCCTAAGGACCCAGGTTCAATTCCCTCCGTACCCACGTAAGCCGGATGCACAAAATGGCACATGCTTCTGGAGAGTTCATTTGCAGTGGCTGGAGGCCCATTCTCTCTGACTCTCTTCTCTATCTCTCTCTCCTTGCAAATAAATAAATATTAAAAAAAAAAAAAAACAGAGCTGGAGAGATAGCTTAGCAGTTAAGGCACTTGCCTGCGAACCCTAAGAACTCATGTTCAAATCTCCAGGTCCCATGTAGCTAGACAGACACACAGTGACACACGCGTACAAGGGGACGCACGCGTCTGGAGTTTGTTCGTGGCAGGCTGAAGGTGCACCCATTCTCTCTCTGTCTCAAAACTTAAAAAAAAAAAAATTAAAAACCAACAAATACAGGTTGGGGAGATGGCTCAGTGGTTACAGATACTTGCCTGCAAAGTCTTACGTCCCAGGTTCGATTGCCAGAACCCACATAAAGCCATATGCACAAAGGGGCACATGCGTCTGCAGTTCATTTGCAGTAGCGGTAAGTCCTAACGTGCCCATATTTTCTCTGTTTCTTTCTCTCTGTTCCTCTCTTTAAAAAAAATATATATATATATATTGGTTTTTTGAGGTAGGGTCTCACTCTAGCCCAGGTTGACCTGGAATTCCCTTTGTATTCTCAGGGTGGCCTCGAACTCGTGGTGATCCTCCTACCCCTGCCTCCCGAGTGCTGGGAATAAAGGCATGTGCCACCACGCCCAGCTGTTTTTTTGTTTTTTAATTAACAAATACAATGGATCATAGTAAAGGTTTGACACAAAGATCATATTGACATGGCCAGAATAAGAGTGGCTTCAGTATATCAACACAGTATCTCCATCCTCTTCGCTTACTTACTTGGGCAGACTCTGTTGCTTTCAAGATTGGAAGCATTGCCAAAAATAACCACAAAATGAAAAAAAAGGCAGTTGTGCCTGGGCGTGGGGGTGCACGCCTTTAATCCTAGGATTTGAGAGGCTGAGGGGGGAGGAACGCTGTGAATTTGAGGCCAGCCCAGAGAATATATAGCGAATTAAAGGTCAGCCTAGGCTAGAGCGAGACCCTTACCTCAATCCCCTCTCCCCAAAAAAGGCAGTAGTGTAAGTAGTGGGTTTTGATCAGTCTTGGTTCTGCTTTTTGGTAAAAGGCAAAAATAAAGAGCAAGTGATGAGGTTGCTACCTCAGCAAAAACCCACCAGACATACATATACACACACACGCACACACACACACCAGTTACAGGGCCACGGAAAAGATCTAGTTGGGTTTAGTTTCTGATTTAGGTTTTCGTCAACTAAGGCTAATGCTTTGTTCTGGAACTTTTATTATTTATTTATTTATTTCAGAAAGAGGCAGAGAGAGAAAGAATGGGCGCACCAGGTCCTCCATCCACTGCAAACGAACTCCAGACGTATGCACCACCTTGTGCATCTGGCTTATGTGGGTCCTGGGGAATCGAACCTGGGTCCTTTGGCTTTGCAAGCAAGTGCCTTAACTGCTAAGCCATCTCTCCAGCCCAGTTCGGGAGCTTTTATACACAATATTTTTGTTATACAATTATTTTATACAACAACATTACATACAAAATAATGTTACACCTCTGCTCCAAAGAGAACGTTATATATATATATTTTTTTTTCTGTGATCTCGTTTCATATTGCCCATTCAGGAACTTTGTACAGATACCTTTTTATTTTCACATTATTAGTAGTATCATTGTCCCATTATAGACTTATTAACGTAATAAATTTATCATTAGTATCTGCTGAAAAACTTTAAATATACATGGTAACATGGAAATTTCTCTCTGAAGGGGGTTAAAAAATTTGAGAGGAGCTAGAGAAATGGCTTAGCAGTCTATATCTGCCTCTTCTCTTTCTCTCTCTCTCTCTCAAATAAATAAATGAATTAAATGCTTTAAAAAATTAAGTAGTTGTTTAAAGTTTGGAAGAGTATATTGTGAATTCAGGTTTACCTCAATGCTAAGCAATATGTTGAAATAGGAAAAAGGAAACTTATATTGATCTCAGGTGAAAAATAGATTCCTTTCAATTTTATGTAGTGTTAGACATTTGAAACATTAGACTTTTATTACTAAAATTTACTTGTAAACATATGCCTTTAGGGCTCAGGAGATGGCTTAGTGGTTAACTTGCCTGAGAAGCCTAAGGACCCAGGTTCGATTCTCCAGTACCCATATAAGACAGATACACCAGGTGGTGCATGTGTCTGGAGTTCATTTACAGTGGCCAGAGGTCCATTCTCTCTCTCTCTCTCTCTGCCTCTTCATCTCTTTCTCTCCCTCTCTCTGTCAAATAAATAATAATTTTTTGTTTGTTTGTTTCTTGAGGTAGAGTTTCACTCTAGCTCAGGCTGACCTGGAATTCACTATGTCGTCCCAGGGTGGCCTTGAACTCGTGGTGATCCTCCTACCTCTGCCTCCCGAGTGCTGGGATTAAAGGTGTGTACCACCACGCCTGGCTATAAAATATATATTTTTTTAAATATTCCTTTAGTTTAATTATTGGTGGTTACACTGTCATTCATTCTCTTTGCCTTGTGTATGGAGCTATATCCAGAATTGAATTTATGTAGCTCCTGAGCAGTGTTGTCAAAATTGAACTGGTATTTGACACCTTTATTTAAGAACTAGCAGCTGGACATGGTGGTGCACGCCTTTAATCCCTGCATGGGAAGACCCACCTGGCACCAGAATGACCTCAAGCCTGCTGGGCTAGAGTGAGACTCTATCTTGAAAAAACCAGAAATATAAACAAACAAGCAAACAAACAAAAAATGCAAAAAACTATCACCTGCACACTTCAGAGTCCTCAAAGCAGATTGCTGTGACCAACAACCACTGCTGGAGTCTCATAATTAAAATTTGTAATTAATCTTTCAAATAGGAAAAGAGATCATGGCGCGATCCCAGTTACGCGTATTTTTAAATGTGTAATACGTAATTGCACATATACATGTGTTTACATACATATGTATGTCTATGTTTTATGTGCACGGACCATTTCTGGAAGAAGTCCTAGACACAGGAGAGTTCAAGGTATCCCCAGCTGTACAGACAGTTTAAGTTTACCCAATCTGAGGTACATGGGACTGTCTCAAAGCAACAAAAGAGAGAAGGCCAGAGGGGTGGCTTAGCGGTTAAGGCACTTGCCTGCAAAGCCAAAGGATCCAGGTTCAATTCCCTAGGAACCACGTAAGCCAGATGCACAAGGTGGCTGGCACATGCGTCTGGAGTCTGTTTGTAGTGGTTAGAGGCCCGAGTGTGCCCATCTTCTCTCTCACTTTCAAATAAATACATAAACATTAAAAAAGAGTGTTTAAAAAGAAAGAGAAAGACCCCAGACACAAAATGGCCTGGATATCCATGACCTCACAGTCCCTGACACTACCTACACAAGACCATCATAATAGGAGGAAAAGATGATGACATCAAAATGAGAGAGAGACTGATTGAGAGGGTGAGTGGATATGATGGAGAGTGGAGTTTCAAAGGGGAAAGTGGGGGGAGGGAGGGCACTACCATGGCATATTGTTTACAATCATGGAAGTTGTTAATAAAAAAGAAAGAAAAAGAGGAAAGGGAGAAAAGAAAGAAGAAAAGAAGAAAGGCAGGAGGGAGGGAGGGAAAAAAGGAGAGAGGAGGAATAAGAGAAAAGACCCCAAAACTGGGGGGATTAAGGAGAAAGGAGCAAGTTACCTTTTCACATTATGATGCTGTTTCCCCACAATGGACAGTTTTCATTAAAAAAGGAAAAGATAGAGATGGCTGAGAGGCAAAAGGTGCTTGCTTACAAAACCTGATGGCAATTCCCTAGTACTCACATAAAGCCAGATGCACAAAATGGCCTATGAATCTGGAGTTCATTCACATTGACAAGAGGGCCGGGCATACCCATTCCCTCCCCCTCTCGCATTCTCATTCTCTCTGTCTCTCTGTGCTTGCAAATAAAGAGCTAAAAATATTAAATAGGGGCTGGAGCGATGGCTTAGCAGTTAAGGTGCATGCCTGCGAAACCTAAGGCCCCAGGTTTGATTCTCCAGGTCCCACATAGGCCGGATGCACATGGTGGCGCATGTGTCTGGAGTTCATCTGCAGTGGCTGGAGGCCCTGGCGTGACCATTCTCTCTCTCTCTCTCTCTCTCTCCCCATCTCTCTGTCTCTAATAAATAAAAATAAATCTTTAAAACAATATTAAATAAAAAGAATATTAAAAATAACTTATTCACCAAAAAGAGGTAGGGAAGTACTTTAGTTTAGGAAAAAAAAAAAAAAGGCACTGATAAAACAAACTCTCCACCAAATTGTAAGACGGGCAGCAACCAGAAAAACCCCACACACATCTGAAAGAGCAGTCCACTGTGAAAAGAAGGTTTAACTGAAGTCCTGGTTACGTTCAATCTTATCAGAGATCTATTAATTACCAACTTCTGAAAATAGCCAACTTATCTGCAGTACAAGCACCGGGCTTTCATCTTTAATTTCAAATACCGCCTTTTATTTTTAACACACAACAAAACCTATTGGATTTCTGTAATATCGAACACAAGGGCAATGGCAGCACAATTGGTTTTTAAAATTTCCATCACCTAGTGCTTCGTTTTGATTATTTAACTTTTCTTTGCATAGGCTTAAAATAGCGCTACAAGAAATTTAAACATTCTTAAATCTCAAATGCTTAACACAATGACAAAGTAATACAAAATGTAGAGATCAAAATTTCCCACATGAGGGCTGGAGCGATGGCTTAGCAGTTACGGCACTTGCCTGTGAAGCCTAAGGAGCCAGGTTTGATTCCCCAGGACCCATGTAAGCCAGATGCACGAGGTGGCACATGTGTCTGGAGTTCATTTGCAGTGACTGGAGGCCCTGGTGCACCCACTCTCTCTCTCTTTCTCTCTGCCTCTTTCCCTCTCTCTCTCTCAAATAAATAAATAAAAATATACCTAGATAAAGATAATGGCAATGTAAAAAAAAAAAATTCCTACATGAGGACTGGAGAGACTGCTTAGTGGTTAAGGCTCTTTCCTGCAAAGACCCAGGTTCAATTCCCCAGGACCCATGTAAGCAAGATGCACAAGGTGGCACATGAATCTGGAGTTCATCTGCAGTTGCTGAAGGCCCTGATGTGCCCATTCTCCCTCTCTACCTGCTTCTTTCTCTCTCAAATAAATAAAATTAAAAAATTTTTTAAATACCATATGAGCCAGGCATGGTGGTGCACGTCTTTAATCCCAGTACTCTGAAGGCAGAAGTAGGAAGATCATGTTGAGTTTGAGGCTACCCAGAGACAACACAGTGAATTCCAGGTCAGCCTGGGCTAGAGTGAGGCCCTACCTCGAAAACTTAAAAAAAAAAAAATTCCACATGAAGCAACTTTCAATAGACTTTGTAAAGACCACATCAAATTTATCACAAGACGATAAAAGAGACAGCGACTTTATACAGCGACTTTATGGGAGCTGGAGAGATGGCTTAGCGGTTAAGGCATTTGCCTGCAAAGCCAAAGGATCCCAGGTTCGATTCTCCAGGTCCCACATAAGCCAGATGCACGTGGTGGCGCATGCATCTGGAGTTCGTTTGCAGTGGCTGGAGGTTTATATTCCCCCTCTTCATCTCCCTGAGTGCTGGGATTACAGTCATGTTCCACCTAGTAATTTTATTTTTTTATTTTTATTTCTTTGCAGTCAAACCATTTTATTAGACGTGCAGGCGGGTTTTCTGCAGCGTGGATCTCCACGTTCCCCTTGTTGCTGAAAAGCCCTAGTGTTTAGATATACTTTCTTTCTTTCTTTATTATTTATTTGAGAGAGACAGAGGCGGACAGAGTATGGGCGCACCAGGGCCTCCAGCCACTGCAAACGAATTTCAGACGCGTGCACCATCTTGTGCATCTGGCTTACGTGGGTCCTGGGGAATCGAACCTGGGTCCTTTGGCTTTGCCAACAAGAGCTTTAACCGCTAAGCCATCTCTCCACCCTGATGCTTAGTAATTTTAATTAGCAATAATCGCACCTCGGATAGACCTCACTGGCTACGGTACTGCCACTGCGCAAAGCTGCTTAGTAATTTTAAAAGATAACTTGTCACAAGCCGGTCGTGGTGGCGCATGCCTTTAATCCTAGCACTTGGGAGGCAGAGATAGGAGGATCACTGTGAGTTCAAGGCCACTCTGAGACTACGTAGTTAATTCTGGGTCAGCTTGAGCCAAAGTGAGACCCTACCTTGAAAAACCAAAAAAAAAAAAAAGATAACTTGTCAGGCTGGAGGGATGGCTAAGTGGTTAAGGCGTCTGCCTGCAAATCCAAAGGACCCAGGTTAGACTCCCCAGGACCCACGTTAGCCAGATGCACAAGGTGGCACATGTGTCTGGGCTTCTTTTGTAGTGGCTGGAGGCCCTGGTGCGCCCATTCTCTCTCTCTCTTTCTCTCTGCCAAATAAATAAATAAATAAATATAAAAATAAAGATAACTTGTCTATGTGTTAAAAAAAAGAGTGTCAAAAAGAGCATTTTGAATCCCCCTGGCAGTGTACGGATGGTATTCAAATGTTTCTGAAAGGCAGAGCTGTCTAGAGAATCTATTGTTTCTCACCAAATAAAACAGAACATCACCCTAAGATTAGTCACCAGGTTTGTTTATCTAGGGAAGCTACGAACTCCTTCACTCCTGCTCCTTAACCAAGGAGCCCACCCTCTCAGAGAGATGGTTTTAGTGGTGCAGTTTCCCTGCCCCCCAGCCCTCGGGGGATCCTTCTAGAACCTCCTACTCCTCCCGGTCCCCCAAAACCGGAAGTGAGAGGGTTTTACACTTAGGCAGGACGTCTGCACTGGCTAGAATTCTTTCTTTTTTTTTTGGTTTTGGTTTTTCCAGGTAGGGTCTCACTCTAGCTCAGGCTGACATGGAATTCACTCTGCAGTCTCAGGGTGGCCTTGAACTCACGACAGTCCTCCTACCTCTGCCTCCCGAGTGCCCACCACGCCGGGCTTGCACTGGCTAGAATTCTTCTCTCCTACCTCGATTTGTTTTCCTACAAATAAACTGGGCCCCTCCTGGGAGAGAGGTCTTTCCTAGGATTTAAACATTGTGGATGGTCAAGCTCAGTCCTCAGCACAGGTTGAGCCAAGGCTGGGGCTCCCCCATCCCTTACTGTCCACATGAGTCCTTTACCCCCTCCAGCTCCCCACAGGGCAGGAGCTCCTTGAACTTTCTTTTCTGTCTTTTCTTTCCATGTTTCTTTTTTTTTCCAGGCCCTCCATGTGGGATCTCTAGCCGCATGGGTGTCTGTCTTTCCTTGGCTCTGTACTTCCCTCAATAAATATAATAATTTAATAATTATCCTTCTCAATCTAATTTTATTCAATTCTTTGATTAAAATTAGAAGCGAGGGCTGGAAACATGGGTCAGCAGTTACGGCGCTTGCCTGCAAAGCCCAGGGACTCATGTTCAACTCTCCAGGTCCCACGTAAGCCAGACGCACAGTAACACAAGCGTGCAAGGTCGCACATGCGCACAAGGGGGCAATTGCAGCGGCTGGAGGTCCTGGCACACCAATTCTCTCTCTTGTTCTCTCGAATTAAAAAATAAATAAATAAAGGGCTGGAGAGATGGCTTAGCAGTTAAGCGCTTGCCTGTGAAGCCTGAGGACCATGGTTCGAGGCTCCATTCCCCAGGACCCACGTTAGCCAGATGCACAAGGGGGCGCACACATCTGGAGTTCGTTTGCAGTGGCTGGAAGCCCTGGTGCGCCCATTCTCTCTCTCTCTCACTCTCTCTCTCTCTCACTCTCAAATAAATAAAAATAAAATAAAAAAGCCAGGCGTAGTGGCACATGCCTTTGATCCCAGCACTCAGGAGGCAGAGGTAGAGGTAGGAGGATTGCCATGTGTTTGAAGCCACTCTAAGACTACATACTGAATTCCAGGTCAGCGTGGACTAGAGTGAGACTCTACCTCGAAAAAAAACAAAACAAAACGAAATTAAAATAAAATAAAAATAAAAATATTGCTGCTCCCACAATGCATAACCCACAATCCCCATGGCGATAACCTGAGGATCTCCCCCCAGTGAGGATCAGAAAGAGGGCAGGGATGAGAGAAAGGATGGTACCCACACATGATGTTTCCATACGAAGTGTATCCATAATTAATTTTTCTTAAGTTGAATAAAAAGTTAAAAGTTAGAAATGAACCTAGAGTTTGGGGTTCAAGAACTTTCCGGAACCCCTAGCACTCCATTACAGAAGCACCCCCTGGAACACAGAACTGTATTCATGGTCAATGCAAGTGGGCTGAAGCCAAAGGGACCCCCGACCCCGGCCAACGCCCATAATCACTCAATAATATCTCAAAGTCTCCTAGTGCTTTGTAGTTCCAATAACCAATGTCCCCCTAAAAGCTCACATGCTGAAGGACCGGTTTCCACGAGAGCCGCTCAGGGTAAAGCAGTGGATTTTATGAGTGTGAGGATCCGGAAAAATACATTATGAGATTAGTCCTGTATGAATTGAAAATACTTTGTTCTCTAATTTAAGGGTCTCATTAACACACCCACCACTGCCTAGAACACAGCAGCTATGTGTTTAATAGCTGTTTATTGAGAACCATTAGGAAGAGGGGCCTAGGAAAAGGAAATTAGGTAACTGAGGAGACAGCTTCAAAACAGACATTGAAGCCAGGCATGGTGGCGCACGCCTTTAATCCCAGCACTCGGGAGGCAGAGGTAGGAGGATCGCCGTGAGTTCAAGGCCACCCTGAGACTACAGAGTGAATTCCAGGTCAGCTCAGGCTAGAGTGAGACCCTCCCTCAAAACACAAAACAAACAAAAAGACAGCTGGAGAGATGGCTCAGGCTTCGAGGCACTCGCCTGCAAAGCCTAACAACCCAGGGTTCGATTCCCCAGGACCCACGTTAGCCAGATGCACAAGGGGGCGCATGTGTTTGGAGTTCATTGGCAGCGGCTGGAGGCCCTGGTGCACCCATTTTCTCTCTCTCTCTCTCTCTCTCTCTCTCTCTCTCTCTCTCTCTCTGCCTGTAAATAATAAATACAAATATTTTAAAAATATTTTGTTTCCAGGACGTCATGAAGGAAGCCCTTTCCCACGCCGTGTGGTATTGCCCTAAAGTAACAAGACCAAAAAGACGTGAGCATAACATAACCCTTTCTTCCTTTTAAGCTGCTTCTCAACCGTGTTTTGTCAATGACGGGAAACTAGGACATTGTGAAGCATGATGTGTCTTTTTTTTTTTTTTTTCTTTTCTGGTTTTTCAAGGTAAGGTCTCACTCTAGCCCGGGGTTAACCTGGAATCCACTATGTAGTCTCAAGGTGGCCTCGAACTCACAGCGATCCTCCTACCTCTGCCTCCTGAGCGCTGGGATTAAAGGTGTGCACCACCACTCCCGGCTCATGATGTGTCGTAAATATCCCCCACTGGCCTGAACCCAGGCAGTTCTCCCCATGTCCACTGTCATTCCCTGAGACCCAAGGTCTAGATCCCCGCCTAGCAGGTCTTCCAGCATCTTCAGGAGACCCCTCAGTACATTCTCTACTCAAAGGTTGTGGTGTCTTTATTTAGACTCAGCTAAATGGAGGCTGAGGTAAGAGGATCACCATAAGTTCAAGGCTAACCTGGTGTTAGAGTAAGTTCCAGGTCAACCTGGGCTAAGTAAGACCCTGACTCAAAGAACAACAACAAAAAAAAAAAAAAAAAAAAAAAAAAGGGAGAGGAGGGAGGTTATGGTAGTATGAAAACACAGGGCTGGGGCTGGAGAGATGGCTTAGCAGTTAAGGCATTTGCCTGCGAAGCCTAAGGACCCAGGTTTGATTCCCAGGACCCACGTAAGCCAGATGCACAAGGTGGCGCATGTGTCTGGAGTTCGTGTGCAGTGAATAAAATAAACAAAATATTAAAAATAAAAAAAGACACATGGCTCGTTACTGCTTGACAGCATGCATGAACCCTTTGGTTTGATCGCAAAAATCATATAAGACCAATTAAACAAAACACATGAGAACCTATCTTTCCCTTACTTAAAACCTTCCAAAGCCTTGTCGCCTGCTTGGAAGAAAATCCAAACTCCTTCATGTAACTTTTTTTTTTTTTTTGAGGTAGGGTCTCACTCTAGCTCAGACTGACCTGGAATTCACTCTGTAGTCTCAGCATAGCCTTGAACTCATGGCAATCCACCTACCTCTGCCTCCCAAGTGCTGGGATTAAAGGGTGTGCGCCACCACGCACGGATTTCATGTAACTTTTCTTGTTTTGTTGTTTTGAGGCAGGGTCTCACTCTAGCCCAGGCTGACCTGGAATTCACTCTGTAGGAAACACATGGAAGGGGGCTGGAGATGGCTTAGTGGTTAAGGCATTTGCCTAAGAAGCCTAAGGACCCAGGTTCGACTCCCCAGAACCCACATAAGTCAGACACACAAGGTGACGCATACACACAAGGTCATGCATGTGCACAAGGGGGCACACACGTCTGGAGTTCAATTGCAGTGGCTGGAGGCCCTGACACATCAATTCTGTCTCTCTTAGAAAGGAAAAAAAACAAGCCGGGCATGGTGGCGCACGTCTTTAATCCCAGCACTCGGGAGGCAGAGGTAGGAGGATCGCCGTGAGTTAGAGGCCACCCTGAGACTCCATAGTGAATTCCAGGTCAGCCTGGACTAGAGTGAGACCCTGCCTTGAAAAAACAAAACAAAACAAAACAACAACAACAAAAAAACCAAACACAAGGGCTGGGAAGGTGGCTTAGCAGTTAAGACACTTGCCTGCAAAGACCCAGGTTCGATTCCCTACGACCCACATAAGCCAGATGGACAAGGTGGCATATGCGTCTGGAGTTTACTTGCAGTGACTAAAGGCCCTGGCGTGCCCATTCTCTCTCTCTCTCTCTCTCTCTCTCTCCCTCTTTCTCTGTCAAATAAATTTTAAAAAATAAAAATAAAGAAGCATGCCCTGGTCTCTTTAAAAAAAAAAAAAAAAAAAAAGAGGAACAAACTGAATTGGGCTCGACTGATCCCATTTCAGGAGGCCAGCGGAACAGGCTGGACAAGGGGAGCATGCGTGTGGCAGGGAGGGCACCCAGCTCGGGAAGTCAAGCCTGCTCAGTCCCTGGTGCCTGTGTGTTTTCAGGGTCTTGGAGGTGATAACTTTCGAGTGTTGATCATCTCTTGCTGCTTGGAGGCGAGATCGCTCATTGTTCACGGCTCCATTCACCAGACTGGCCGGCCTGCAAGTTTCTGGACATTTCTCTTGGATCCACTTTCCCTTTCCACCATACGTGTGTTGGGAATTGCAGACAGATGCCTCCTGCAGCACCTGGCTTGACATGGGTTTTGGGGCGTCCAAAGTCAGGGACTCAGCACTTGCAGAGAAAGCTGCTAGGTGCTTTTGTCCACTGCGCCTCCTCCCCGGCCCTCAGAGTTATCGTCTCCTCTCCTCTCGCAACCACAGAGCAATCCGGGTTTCTCAGCTGGTCCGTATGCAAAGATCTACACGCTCGTCTTTTTGTTTTTTTTCCCAGGGCTGAGGATCAAATGCAAAGTCTCCTATACAAATGCTCTACCTCTGAGCTACATCCCCAGCCCTTACGTGTTTTTTTTTTTTTTTTCCTTTGTTTTGCTTTGTTTTTTTGCTTTTCAAGGTAGGCTCTTGCCCTAGCCCAGGCTGACCTGGAATTCACTGTGTAGTCTCAGGGTGGCCTCGAACTCATAGTGATCCTCCTACCTTCAGCCTCCCAAGGCTATCCTTGTGTTTTTGAGACAACGTTTCGCAGCTCAGATGATCACTACATAGCTCGGGATGGCACCTCCAACTCTAGAGCCTCCTGAGTGGCGGTGTGCCCGGTATGGGCCACCATGCACAGTCATTGTCCTGCGTCCCATCTCCGCCTCTCTAATCATTTAAGCCTATGTAGAAATAACATTTATTATTTTCTGTGTACGAAGCTTTTCTCAGCCCAAATACTGTAAGCCAGTCAGTGGCTGGTAACAGTAGCAAAAGCAAAAAAAAAAAAAGAAAGAAGGAAAAAAAGAAACATTCACATTAGCCTTTAGTGCCAGGAGGCCAAAGTAGGATGTGAGTTCAAGGCCAGTCTGAGACTACAGAGTGAATTCCAGGTGAGCCTGGGCTAGGGCAAGACCCTACCTCGAAAAACCAAAAAGAATAAAAAAAATATGTTCAAATCATATTCACACCTGTTCTCAAGCCACCTCTCACTGCATCACTGGCTTGTCATTGCCTAAACATTAACATACGAGTTTCATGCGTCTGCCCCACGCTGTGCCTTTTGCTGGGGAAAAAGTCTCCTGATTTTGTTCTTCAGTGAGACACACACGATTACGCAGGTTGCATAAACTAGTTTATATAAATGACACCCTCAGCCGGCGTTGGGCAGGGCAACCTTCCAAGGATGGTCCGTTTCCGTCCTCCATGACCTTGAAGGCTCACTTGGAACAATTCAAGTTTTCGAGATCTCCTGTGCCTGGGTCCTGTACCAACTTTTCTTTCTAACAGAAAGCTACAACTTTTGCAGCACCAACAGTGACTTGAATACAGCAGGCACTCAAAAGGTGCTTGCAAATGTTGTAGGCAAGAATGGCAAGCTGTGAGGTACTTGCCTAGCCAGGTTATGGTTAAATTGTAAAGAGCCTTGGAGGCTGAAGAGGGGGATTTGGGCTGTATTTGGCAGACCCCTGGTCAGAATGCTTTGTAAAGACTCCGTTCAGCCAACCGTAAACTGGCAGGGGTTGAGAGCCTATACCTGAAGTGCCAACTTAGGGTGCCTTTGTTGAAGGCCGCTGAGGGGCTTCCTGTGAAATCTGGAGCATCCTTAGTCACTCAGTTTATCTGGGATTACAGACACTCATTTTCATATATCTACACATCGAACTGGGCCATTAAGCCAAGAAAAACATGCATATTTGCCTGAAATATCTGGGTATCTAGGAAACAGTTCTGACTTGAATAATTATATATACACACCCGTAAGATACATGTGCACCAAGGAAGCATTACTCTTAATGTCTTCCTTCACTTTTTTTTTTTTTTTTGCAATGTCTCTCATTTCTATCTCCAGCTCTTCCCTTTTTGGTTTCTGTTGCTCTTCTCTCCCTAAAATTAATATTCACCCTAATGCTTTACATTAAGAAGGATCTTTCTCCCAAGATTTCCCACTCCCCTCAGAAACTGATTTGTTTTGTTGGCTATTTTTGCATATATATATATATATATATATATATATATATATATATATTTGGCAATACATAATTCTGGGCTGTATTTTGTATTCATGGAGAAAAACATGCTGTAAAGGATGTTGTTGGAAAATGGTGAAAACTAGAATATGTTGGATGGGCTGATTTTTCTTCATACGTACACACACACACACACACACACACACACACACAAATCCTCTCTTGAAACGATTTCAATTTACAGAAAACTAGTAAGTACAAAGTAATGTATCTTCCAGCTATTAGAAAGTATACTGACAATGAAATACTCCATCACCCCCCACACTTTTCTGGCTTTATATCTTGGTTTAGCCAATCCCTCGGTATCTCTACTAATAACTCAAATTTCCAGTTTCCTCTGCTAGTGTGGCTCAACTCTTCAGTAACCTTAGGATTCTACAGTTAATAGTGAATTGTTTCAAGGCCAGTCACTTACAGGTCATTTTTCTATGGTTTCAAAATAAATAAATAAATAAATAAATAAACAAATAAACTGGGCGTGGTGGCACACGCCTAATCCCAACAATCGGAAGGCTGAGGTAGGAGGATCACTGTGAGTTCGAGGCCAGCCTGAGACTACACAGTGAATTCCAGGTCAACCTGGGCTAAAGGGAGACACTACCTTGAGAAATCAAAATAAATAAATAAACCAAAATCAAGGGCGCTTACTTATTTAAGTATTTAAATTAATTTCATTGTACTGTTGAAGTACCAAGTAAGTAATTATCGTCTTTAAATTGAAAAACAGAACTTAATACACTGAACAAAAATGGGTTTTTCGAATGTATTTCTTTTCATAGCATGTATCTTGGATTTCATGCCAAGATGGCATATCACTAACAGACCGTGGTACTAGATAATTTTATTTACTTCTTAAATCTACACAGAAATCCTTCTTTCCTCCCCACAAGAAGTCATCGAAGTGATTCAGTGCCCTTTTAAGAAACACAGCACAATTCCTAACATACACAGGCCTATCAGGAAAAGATTATGGGCACAACCTTGATTGAATTTAAAGTGAATGGGGGAATAAAAGCAAAAAAAAAAAAAAAAAGTGAATGGACAGAGAACCTTAAAAGTTATCAAATAAAGGGGGAAAGAATACGTAATTTGGGTTCTATGCCCAAAATGGCTGTCTCCTTTGAAAGTCCAACTTTACTCGGCTTATTCCTCCCACCAAATATGCAAAATAAACTCACTTGTACTAAAAACAGAAAAAGTGTTATCACCATTAAGAAGTAAGCACGATCTTAGGGAAGATTAAAATATTTCCCTTTCATCCCAGTAAAATGGAAAAAAAAATATATATATATATATGACCAAAGAGGGTTTCTGGGTTTGGGCAGTTTCAATTTTTCTTCTCTCCCAAGGTAATGTTTTTCTTCCCCTTCCAACACTGAATGCTCTGAACGTCACCGTGTAAATCTTTTGTAGCAAACAGTGGACAGACTCCCTAGGACCATCCTTGGTAGGAAAAGAAAGAAAAGGGCATGGCCATCCATTATTCAAGAGTCTATGGTTAAGTGAGCCTCCTTTGTAATTTGGCAATTCCATTCCAGCACGCATTACGCCAGGGGCAGAGAGCGTTAGCAACTGCGGGCCGTGCACAGCCGACCACATCTCACCAGAGCAAGACTTCAATCGTTTCCAACACCACCAAATATTGGCACACTCTGCAAAGGGTTCTCAGCTCACACTGAATTCTTGTCTGAATCACTGCACAGCAAACAATCAAAGTTTGGAGAAATCTTAATTAGCAGGTTGCTAATTAGAAGTGAACCACAAGCATGGGAGGTTTCGCCCTAAGCCTGGGGATTTCGCCCTAAAGATGCTCATCTGGTGAAGAGAGGGCATGGCTATGCGTCTGGGAAGCAGGGCCAGGTAGGGGTTGAGGGGGCCGGGGACGGGGGAGTGTGGGGGACAGTGGGGACCTCGACGTGTCCCTCGGTGTGGCTGCCACTGAGGGCCTCCCTGAGCCCGAACCAGCTTAGCTGGAGCTCCAGGCAGACAGGACAAGAGACGTGACTGGACTGGACTGGACTGGACAGACGCGAACTGAACGGGCAAAGAAGCTGTGCGTCCTACCCGGAGGGCTCCCTCCCAGGGCCGGCGGAGTACCTGCTCCGGTCATCCAGGCTTCGGTTGTCGGCCACGGCCGCTCGCCAATCGGGCAGAGTGCTGGCACACAGCACCACCATGGACACGATGACGAAGACCACGGACACGCAGGCCAGGATCTGAGCTGCCAGCGACGACGTGGGCTCCTCGAAGGTGCGCCGCATGCGTTCCAGCCAACGCCTGGAGGGCGCCGGTTCGGTGCCAGCGCCCGTGCCAGCGGGGCGCACGTCGTCTCGGCCCATCAGTCCCGGCTCGTCGGCCGAGTAGAAGGTGTAGGTGTCGGACATGCGGTCGTCGAGGCGTCGCTGGCAGCAGTACTCGAGGTGAGCTCCCTCCAGACCCCAGTAGATCATCTCGTTGTAGAAGGAGAGCTCGCACATCCTGGGCGCGAAGCGCAGCTTGCCGTGGCCGCGCACGTAGAGCAGGATGAAACCGAAGGCCTCCGAGTGCCGGTCGAAGAAGTACTCGTTGCGTTCCCGGTCGTAGTCGTCACACACCTCCAGCACGTCCCGCTCCGAGCGGCAACCGTGCAATCGGCTCACCCGGCGCAACGGGAAATCTTTCAACAGCTCCCGGGATAGCGAGTACCGGGCACCGCCCACGTTCAGGACCACCGAGGTCGCCCCGCTGCGCCCGAAGGTCATGGCTGGACACCCCCTCCCCAACCCCTCCCCCGGGTCCCCTGGGCCGTCGCACGGTGGCCGGCCGTCGGGGAGGAGGGGAAAGAAGGGTATCCCGCGCTCTCTCCCTGGAGAGATTGGGGAGGGGATGCGCTCCGGTGCCACCCCGATTGCTCACGGTGCGCCCTCGTCTCCGAGGTACCTGCGGGGTTGCTAGGGAGTCCCCCTCCGGTTGCAACGCGGTGTCAGCACCGCCGCCGTCGTCCCCCACCCCGGGGAGAGCGGTGGTGGTGGTGGTGGTGACCCCTGGGAGACCGGGAGTGTCCACTCCCAGGCAGCGCCGTAGGAAGGGGCTCCGGGCTCCCCGGTGGCGTTCCTCCCTCTTGTGCCTCGGGTCCAGATGCCGCCGTCCAGAGGCGACAGGCAAAGAGTGAGCGGGGGCTCGGTGGCGGCGGAGAGAGGACAGGAGAGGAGCCGGCTCCCGGAGGCGGGGGCGGGGCCTCCCTCGCCCGTCCTCCTCCTCTTCCTCGCCCGCCGGCTCGGCGCGCTCACCTCCCTCCGCGCGCACTCCCCGGCCTGCACGCCCGCCCGCCCGCGCACCTCCCCGGCTCGCTCCGGCTGGGATTCCCCGGCGCCCCGCCCTGGACCTCCGTGACGCCGTGCGCTCCTACCCGCAGTAGCCGGGAGGGGTCCGCGAGGCGGGGATGCTAGGAGCCCGTGAGCATCACCCCCGGGGAATGGTTGGGAACCAAGCCCCTGTAGACGGGGGTACCTGGCTTGCCACGTCCCGCCCGGGGACCATCGGGATAACGGGCAGACCCTCTCCACCTATCCTTTTATTTATGTATTTTTTTTAAACAGTCCCCGAAGAGAGGCGACAGGGGGATAAGGGATGCCGAGATGGTGAGGTCTAGGGTACCCGGGGTTTGAGGGTTGGAAGCGGATGGCGTTTGGAGAGAGCCTTTCCCACAAACTGTTCGCAACCCTCTGCCACCAACACCCCCCCTCCCAAAGAACGCCTCCCCACCCCCAAAGGATTTCTCAAAGAAAACATCAACCCCCAGCCCTCCCCAAAGCCGCTGCTTTTCCTGCAGACTTTGCGCTTCCTCTCCCCGCGTGGGGCGACCCACGTGCGGCGCGCTCCGAAGGCGGTGGCGCTCCGAGCCTCCCCTGCGATGCCACCGCCACGGGCGCGGGTTCTATCTGCCCGCGGCACCCCCCCCCCCTTTCCTTGCCAACCCTGATCCCGAGAAATCGCCTACTGGCGAGGGCGCTTGGTTGGGTGGGTGGGGTGGGGGGGTGGCGCTCTCCTGGTACCTCCCGTGGAGTGGGGTGGAAGAGGAGGGTCTGATTTGCACTGCCAAAATTAACAGAATTCCTTTCTTTCTCTCTTTCTTGTTTGTTGGTTTTTCGAGGTAGGGTCTCACTCTAGTGCAAGCTGACCTGGAATTGACTGTGTGGTCTCAGGGTGGTCCTCGAACTCAACCGGGATTAAAGGCGTGCACCGCCACGCCCGGCCAGTTCCAGAATTTCTCGTTGCTGTGGTCGCTTCCCCTTTTCCATCCACCCCCACCCCCCTCTACCTCTGATTTGCACCCGCGATCAGGCTGCAGTAGCAGCCCCCGAAACGTGGAGAGACGCTTAAGGCTCCACCGACCCAGGGCCAGCTACGGTGCGCTATGTTCCATGCCCATGGAGTTGGGTTTCCCCTTGGCAGGGATATGTGTATATATATATATATATACACATGTATATATATCAGCAATTCACACGAAACACGATACCCGCGGCTCAGCCCTCCAAAGGCGAGAAACAGGTGAGTTGTATGTAGGCAAACTATGTTAGATAGAAAACAATCATTGGAAAGAACAAGACATGACCACTGGGTAACTCTGCTTGTTACTGGGAAGGGTTGTTTGGTGTTTTTTTTTTTTTTTTACTTTCTCCACTTTTCATAATTTTGTAGGGCTGTCCCGTGCCCGCTAGAGGTCACCATAAAGAGTCATTCGCTCTGGTTCCTGTGTGGATTCTTAGTGAAAATTGGAATGCTGCCTCTGACAAAAAGTCTCTCTGGGTGGTTCTTAAAAGATGAAAATCTCTGTGAGCTGTTTATCCCCGAGACTTGGATAATTTATTTTAAAAGCACTTAATGGATTAAAAAAAAAATCTCAAAAACAAAAGAGTCGCTTATCTGATAAGTAGCTACTGAACAAAGAAAACATCCCGAAGGAAGTGAATCCAAGGCAGAATGGAAGGAGGTAAGAGCCATGAGTTAGCAGAAAGAAAGAGCGAAGGATTCCGAGTGGCAAATCTGAGATGCGGAGTATTATCGCGTGTTGGGAAAGCGAATGCGTTTGGCCCTGCTGAAACAATGCGCGAAACAAGGAGTATGCAGATTTCAGTCTGTAAGCAGTGGGATTCCCTGAAGCTTTCCTAACAGAAATAGCACACATTGTTGAAAGCTTCATCTCAGGACACAGCTCTGCCCTGTGGGTTCTTTTAAGGAAAGGGCCCTTTCAGTAAGCCAGGAATAGAAACCCGCCTCCCCAGGTCAAAAAGGATGAAGGTCAGTTATGAGAACCACAGACCAAGTACTTAGCAGGTCTTGGTGATAGATTTGTCATAGGGTATATGGCTGGGAAAAAAAAAGTTTGCAGGCAGGAGCCGTGGATGAGGCTGGCCGTCACACCAGCAAGAATCAATTCTTGGGGGCTGGAGAGATGGCTTAGTGGTCAAGCGCTTGCTTGTGAAGCCTAAGGACCCCGGTTCAAGACTCGATTCCCCAGGACCCACGTAAGCCAGATGCACAAGGGGTTCATGCGTCTGGAGTTCATTTGCAGTGGCTGGATGCCCTGGTGTGCCCATTCTCTATCTATATGCCTCTTTCTCCCTGTGTCACTCTCAAATAAATACAAATAAGCAAAAAATTTAAAAAGAATCAATTCTTTAGCAAGTTGTCGAAAAAAAAAAAAAACTCCGTAAATGCACCACAAGCAACAGAAGACAGAATAACCATTGTGTTAGTTACTTGTTGAACATTACTATATTTATTTCCTGTGTTCTTTATTCAAAATCCCTTTGCAGTCTGTTGTTTGAAATGGTTGAAGAAATGCCTCCTTTTAAATTAAATTTGAGCTTAGGAAAAAAACAAATTAATTTGGTGACAATACAGTTTGTGCCTCCTAAGTATATTTTCATAAACGTCTTAGAGATAAGCTTAAATCATTTCATTTGTTTTGAGCGTAATATTTTTGGTTGAGTTTAATATCATTAGCTACTACGGCAGCAGCAATTCCCAAATCATTTTCTTAAACAAAGAACACAGAAAGATGCAGACAGGATTGTCTTGTCTTGATATAATCAGTTTAGGAAGCATTTCTAAAAACAATTCTAGTCCATTGTACTTTGAGTGGGAAATTATGTTGAGAATTGTTACATCTAAATTCTCTTCTGAATTCTGGATGACATCTAGAATCTTCCTATGTAAATCTCTAGAATTCATTAAAATTTAAAGGTTTCGGGCTGGAGGGATGGCTTATGCCTACAAAGCCAGAGGACCCAGGTTCAGTTCCCCAGGACCCACGTTAGCCAGATGCACAAGGGGGCGCACGCATCTGGAGTTCCTTTGCAGTGGCTGAAAGCCCTGGCACGCCCATTCTCACTCTTGCTCTCTCTCTCTCTCTCTTCCCCTCTCTCTCTGACTCTAGTAAATAAATTTTTAAAATTTTTTTTTAAAAATTTAAAGGTTTCAGAAAGATTATTATTATTATTATTACTTATGTTTGGAAGAACCTAGAGGTTTTCTACTCAATTTCTTTTCTACTCTCATTTTAGAGAGGGGCAACAAAGCCTCAAGGCAAATGTGGTTGGAACTTGGCTGGGTTTCAAGGAGAAGCAGCGAGAGGCAAGAAACAGGTCTTCTGGCTCCTGGCTGTAGTCCCTTCGTCCCTGCACCTGGATGCCATCACAACCACGTGACGCCGCCTACCTCAGGGCTCAGACACTGCCACCAGACAGTACTTGCTTCCATCCGCTTTCACCAAGGCATTGCCCAGTTCAGAACCTAAAAAGGAAAGCCTAGCATTGTGGTACAAGCCCGTAATGCCAGCACTTGGGAAGACGGAGCAAGGAGTATTGGAAGCTCAAACGTTCAAGGGCAGCCTCAGCTACAGAGCAAGTTCAAGGCTAGCCTGGACTACATGAGACCGTGTCTCAAAAAAAAAAAAAAAAACACCTCTCAAATGACTATTTAGATCTAGAAGTGGGCTGTAGAGATGGCTCGGCAGTTAAGGCTCTTGCCTTCAAAGCCTGAAGACCCGGGTTTGATTCCACAGAACCCACATAAAGCCAGATGCACAAGGTGGTACATGCATCTGGAGTTCGTTTGCAGTAGGTAGAGGCCCTGGCGTGCCCATTTTCATTCATTCATTCATTCACACTCTCTCTCTCATGCTCTTTCTCAAGTACATAAATAAAATATTTTGAAAAAGATTTTTTTTAGCCAGGTGTGGTGGCACACGCCTTCAGTTCCAGCACTTGTGAGGAGCAGAAAGGAGGATTGCCGTGAGTTGGAAGCTAGCCTGGAACTACGAAGTGAGTTAGTTTTAGGTCAGCCTGGACTAGAGAAAAACTTTGCCTTGAAAATCACAAGACAAAATGAAAATCTTGAAACTGAGAGGCTGGACAGATGGCTTAGAAGTTAAGGCACTTGCCTGCAAAGCCAAAGGACCCAGATTCGATTCCCCAGAACCCATGTAAGCCAGAGGCACAAGGTGGCACATGTGTCTAGAGTTCATTTGCAGTGGCTAGAGGCCCTGGTGCACCCTTTTTTTTTTTTTTTCCTCTCTATTTGTCTCTCTCAAATAATGTCTGTCTCAAACACACTGCGATCCTCCTACCTCTGCCTCCCAAGTGCTGGGATCAAAGGTATGTGCCACCACGCCTGGCTTTCTTTGTTTGCTTTTTTATCTGTTTCTGGGCACAACATGTTCTTGGATAAGCAAAAGCACTCTTGCCTATGATTTGAAGCTTTGAGAGGGTCACTGTGAGGGATTATTTTGATTAGGTGAATTGAGGTGGGAAGACCTCAGTGGTGGGGTTACACCATTCCAGGGACTGAGGTCTTAGTCTATATGAGGAGAGAGGCCCGGTGTGGTGGCGCATGCCTTTAATCACAGCACTCGGGAGGCAGAGGTAGGAGGATCGCTGTGAGTTCGAAGCCACCCTGAGACTACATAGTGAATTCCAGGTCAGCCTGGCCTAGAGTGAGACCCTACCTCGAAAAAGCAAACAAACAAACAACAACAACAACAAAAAGGGCAGGATTGGACAGGTGGCTCAGTGGTTAAAGGTACTTGCCAGCAAAGCCTGACAGCCTGGGTTCAATTCCCCAGTACCCACATAAAGCCAGATGCACAAAGGGGCCCATGTATCTGGAATTTGTTGGCATCAACACTGGGCCCTGTGTGTGCTCCATTTTTTTTTTTCAAGGTAGGGTTTCACTCTAGCCCAGGCTGACCTGGAATGCACTATGGAGTCTCAGGGTGGCCTCGAACTCACGGCAATCCTCCTACCTCTGCCTCCCGGGTGCTGGGATTAAAGGCGTGCGCCACCACGCCCGGCTCTTGTTTTTTTTTTTTTTTTTTTTTAATTAATTTATTTATTTGAAACAGCGCACAAGAGAGAGAGAATGGGCATACCAGGGCTTCTGGCCACTGCAAACGAACTCCAGACACATGCACCACCTTGTGCATCTGGCTTACATGGGTCCTGGAGAATTGAATCAAGGTCCTTTGACTTTGCAGGCAAATGCCTTAACCACTGAGCCATTTCTCCAGTCCTTATATATTTTTTTCTTTTCAACATTTTTTATTAACAACTTCCATGACTGTAAACAATATCCCATGGTAATACCCTCCCTCCCCCCACTTTCCCCTTTGAAACTCCACTCTCCATCATATCCCTTCCCCATCTCATTCAGTCTCTATTTTGATGTCATCATCTTTTCCTCCTATTATGATAGTCTTGTGTAGGTAGTGTCAGGCACTGTGAGGTCATGGATATCCAGGCCATTTTGCATCTGGGAGGAGCATGTTGTAAGGAGCCCTACTCTTCCTTTGGCTCTTACATTCTTTCTGCCACCTCTTCCACAACAGACCCTGAGCCTTGAAAGTTGTGATAGAGATGTCTCAGTGCTGAGCACTCCTGTGTCACTTCTTCTCAGCACCATGGTGCCTTCTAAGTCATCCCAAGGTCACTGCCATCTGAAAAGAGAAGCTTCTCTACCAAAAGTGAGAGTAGCATTAATATATGGGTATGAACATTAACAGAAGTGTTTACTGGGCACTTTGATGAGCATAGTATATACATTTAGCCAGACAGCAGCATACATTACACCCCTAGGGCTCATGACTACCCCTGTTTTAAGTTTTCAGTATCAGGGATGTATTCCCTCCATGGAGCGGGCCTCCAGTCCAATTAGAGGGCAGTTGGTTTCTATCATGACAGACATGCCACTATTGCACCTGTTGGCTCATTTGGCCTGGCTGGCCAAATATCACAGTGTCCACTGTTGATTATCTTCACTGGTGATTTCTCTCTCTCCCATTGAACTGAATGCAGAATGGCTTCTTCCAGCTTTCTGTCAGCTGGTCTACCTGGAGGAGGTTATCAGCTTAGTTCCAGCAGGATTTCTCAGTGGTCTTGCAGCCCAAGTATGTGGAGTCTTCAGCAATAGGTTCTTATGATCTATTCCTGGTGGGAAACCAAGGGCCTCGGCAATAGCCTGTAATGTTTTGGGGGGCATCAGGGACCTCCCTGGCCAACAACTCACTGGAAGGTATCCCATCCCTGGCACTGAAAATTTTCTAGCAATAATCTATGACTCCTGAGTGTTCCATTGTAGGTTTCCATATGATTTATTTATATCCTCTTAGATTTTGATTAGCCCTCCCTCCACCTTTCCTTTACTCAATCTCTTCCCCTGACCTCACTTGGGCCTTTTCACCCCCATTAATCTATTCTTCTACTTACATATATACAATACCATCCTATTAAGTAACCCCATCCCTTCCTTTCTCTTCCCTTTATATCTCTTTTCTAGCTTACTGGCCTTGCTACTGAGTTTTCTTCCTACTCACACAGAAGTCCAGTCATCTGTAGCTAGGATCCACATGAGAGAGAGAACATGTGATGTTTGGCTTTCTGGGCCTAGGTTACCTCACTTAGTATAATCCTTTCCAGATCCATCCATTTTCCTGCAAATTTCATAACTTCATTTTTCTTTACCGCTGAGTAGAACTCCATTGTATAAATGTGCCATATCTTCATTATCCACTTATCAGTAGAGGGACTTCTAGGCTGGTTCCATTTCCCAGCTATTGTGAATTGAGTGGCAATAAACATGGTTGAGCAAGTATCTCTAAGGTAATGAGATGAGTCCTTAGGATATATGCCTAGGAGTGCTATAGCTGGGTCATATGGTAGATCAATTTTCAGCTGTCTTGGGAACCTGTACACTGATTTCCACAATGGCTGGACCAGATTGCATTCCCACCAAAGTGTTCCTCTTTTTCCACATCCTTGCCAGCATTTATGATCATTTGTTTTCATGATGGTAGCCAATCTGACAGGAGTGAGATGGAATCTCAATGTAGTTTTAATCCGCATTTCCCTGATGACTAGGGATGTAGGACATTTTTTTTAGATGCTTATATGCCATCTGTATTTCTTCTTCTGAGAACTCTCTATTTAGTTCCATACCCCATTTTTTAATTGGCTTGTTTCTTTTTTTTTTTTTTTTTTGAGTTCTTTGTATATCCTAGATATTAATCCTCTATCAGATGTATAGCTGGCAAAGATTTTTTCCCATTCTGTAGGTTGCCTCTTTGCTTTATTCACTGTCTTTTGTTGTACAAAATCTTTGTAATTTCATGAGGTCCCAGCGGTTAATCTGTGGCCTTATTGCCTGAGCAATTGGGGTTGTATTCAGAAAGTCTTTGCCAAGACCAATATGTTGAAGGGTTTCCCCTACTTTTTCCTATAGCAGTTTCAGAGTTTCAGGTCTGATGTTAAGGTCTTTGATCCATCTGGAGTTAATTCTTGTGCATGGAGAGAGATAAGGATCTATTTTCATCCTTCTACAGATACATATTCAGTTTTCCCAGCACCATTTGTTGAAGAGGCTGTCTTTTCTCCAATGAGTATTTTTGGCATTTTAATCAAATATCAGGTGACTATAGCTACCCGGACTTACATTTGGGTCCTCTATTCTGTTCCATTGATCTACATGTCTGCTTTTATGCCAGTACCATGCTGTTTTTGTTACTATGGCTCTGTAGTATAGGTTAAAATCAGGTATGGTGATACCACCAGCCTTATTTTTGTTGCTCAGTATTGTTTTAGATATTCAAGATTTCTTTTGTGATTCCAAATGAATTTTTTCTATTTCCCTGAAGAATGCTGTTGGAATTTTGATGGAGATTGCATTAAATGTGTAGATTGTTTTTGGTAAGATTGCCATCTTCACAATATTGATCTTCTGATCCAGGAACAAAGGATGTTTTCCCCATTTCCTAGTGTCTTCTGCAATTTCTCGCTTGTGTCTTTTAAAGTTTTCATAGTAGAGATCCTTCACTTCCTTGGTGAGGTTTATTCCAAGGTAGTTTATTAATTTATTTTGATGCAATCGAATGGAAGTGATTCTCTGATTTCATCCTCTGTGTGTTTGTTGTTAGCATATAGGAAGGCTACTGATTTCTGTGTATTTATTTTGTATCCTGCTACATGGCTATAGGTGTTTATCACTCTAACAGTTTGCTGGTACAGTCTTTAGGGTCCTTTATCTATAGAATCATGTCATCTGTAAATAATGATAACTTGATCTCTTCCTTTCCAATTTGTATCCCTTTTATGTGTGTCTCTTGCCTTATTGCTATAGCTAAGACTTCCAGTACTATATTAAATAAAAGTGGAAATAGCAGACACCCTTGTCTTGTTCCTGATTTTAGTGAAAAAGCTTCCAGTTTTTCCCCATTTAGTAATATGTTGGCTGTAGGCTTGTCATAAATAGCCTTTATTATATTGAGATATGTTCCTTCTATTCCCAGGCTCTGTAGGACTTTTATCATGAAGGGATGTTGGATTTTGTCAAATGCTTTTTCTGCATGTAATGAGATGATCATGTGATTTTTGTCCTTCAGTCCTATGTAATGTATTACGTTTATCAATTTGTGTATGTTTAACCACTCCTACATCTCTGAGATAAAGCCTACTTGGTCGGGGTGAATGATCTTTCTGATATATTCTTGGATTCTGTTTACCAATATTTTGTTGAGAATTTTTGCATCTATGTTCATGAGGGGTCCTTTTTTTTTTTTTTTTATTTGGCTTTTGGAGGTAGGGTCTCACTTTAGCCCAGGCTGACCTGGAATTCACTCTGCAATCTCAGGGTGGCCTCAAACTCTCAGCGATCCTCCTACCTCTGCCTTCTCAGTGCTGGGATCAAAGGCGTGCACCACCACTCCAGGATGCCCATTCTCATTCTCTCTCTGTCTCTCTCTATCTGTCTGTCTCTCTCTCCTTGGCAATCAGAAGAATGGTGGATGCCTGTAATCACCCCAGCTGCTCTAGAGGCTGAGGCAGTAGAATGGAAAGCTTGAGAGCAGCCTGAACATGAGAAGCCATGTCTCAAAACAAGAAAAAGAAAAAGGACATTGATGGATGATGATATTTCTGAACAGATTATAAAATCTATTTATGGGTACTTGTTTCTTAGTCAAGGAACTACAAAGGTTAGGAGAGACAGGAGGCCTATTTGGTATTGATTATTGCTAACCTTTGCCTTTTTTTTTTTCCTTTCTTTAGTTTTTTGATGTAGGGTCTCGCTGTAGCCCAGGCTGACCTGGGAATTCACTAAGTAGTCTCAGGGTGGCCTCGAACTCACAGCCATCCTCCTACCTCTGCCTTCCAAGTACTGGGGAATTAAAGGCCTGTGCCACCATGCTCAGATGAAGTTTGACTTTTTTTTTTTTTAATGGGCACTTGCTCTCTGCTCTCCTCAAACATCCACCTTGGAGGCAGAATGGGCGTACCAGGGCTTCTGGCCACTGCAAACGAACTCTAGACACATGCACCACCTTGTGCATCTGGCTTACATGGGACCTGGAGAATTGAATCGAGGTCCTTTGACTTTGCAGGCAAATGCCTTAACTGCTGAACCATTTCTCCAGTCCTTATATATTTTTTACTTTTCAACATTTTTTATTAACAACTTCCATGACTGTAAAAAATATCCCATGGTAATACCCTCCCTCCCCCACTTTCCCCTCTGAAACTCCATTCTCCATCATATCCCTTCCCCTTCTCAATCAGTCTCTCCTTTATTTTGATGTCATCATCTTTTCCTCCTATTATGATAGTCTTGTGTAGGTAGTGTCAGGCACTGTGAGGTCATGGATATCCAGGCCATTTTGCATCTGGGAGGAGCATGTTGTAAGGAGCCCTACTCTTCCTTTGGCTCTTACATTCTTTCTGCCACCTCTTCCGCAACAGACCCTGAGCCTTGAAAGTTGTGATAGAGATGTTGCAGTGCTGAGCACTCCTGTCACTTCTTTCTAGCACCATGATGCCTTCTAAGTCATCCCAAGGTCACTGCCATCTGAAAAGAGAAGCTTCTCTACCAAAAGTGAGAGTAGCATTAATATAAGGGTATGAACATTAAGAGCAGTGTTTACTGGGCAGTTTGATGAGCATAGTATATACATTTAGCCAGACATCAGCAGACATTACACCCCTAGGGCTCATGACTACCCCTGTTTTAAGTTTTCAGTATCAGGGATGTATTCCCTGCCATGGAGAGGGCCTCCAGTCCAATTAGAGGGCAGTTGGTTTCTACCAAGACAGACATGCCACTATTGCACCTGTTGGCTCATTTGGCCTGGCTGGCCAAATATCACAGTGTCCACTGTTGAGTATCTTCACTGGTGATTTATCTCTCTCCCATTGAACTGCATGCAGACTGGCTTCTTCCAGCTTTCTGTCAGCTGCTCTACATGGAGGAGGTTATCAGCTCAGCTCCAGCAGGATTTCTCAGTGGTCTTGCAGCCCAAGTATGTGGAGTCTTCAGCAATAGGATCTTATGATCTATTCCTGGTGGGAAACCAAGGGCCTCGGCAATAGCCTGTAATGTTTTGGGGGGCATCAGGAACCTCCCTGGCCAACAACTCACTGGAAGGTATCCCATCCCTGGCACTGAAAATTTTCTAGCAATAATCTATGACTCCTGAGTGTTCCATTGTAGGTTTCCATATGATTTATTTATATCCTCTTAGATTTTGATTAGCCCTCCCTCCACCTTTCCTTTACTCAATCTCTTCCCCTGACCTCACTTGGGCCTTTTCACCCCCATTAATCTATTCTTCTACTTACATATATACAATACCATCCTATTAAGTAACCCCATCCCTTCCTTTCTCTTCCCTTTATATCTCTTTTCTAGCTTACTGGCCTTGCTACTGAGTTTTCTTCCTACTCACACAGAAGTCCAGTCATCTGTAGCTAGGATCCACATGAGAGAGAGAACATGTGATGTTTGGCTTTCTGGGCCTAGGTTACCTCACTTAATATAATCCTTTCCAGATCCATCCATTTTCCTGCAAATTTCATAACTTCATTTTTCTTTACCACTGAGTAGAACTCCGTTGTATAAATGTGCCATATCTTCATTATCCACTTATCAGTTGAGGGACTTCTAGGCTGGTTCCATTTCCCAGCTATTGTGAATTGAGTGGCAATAAACATGGTTGAGCAAGTATCTCTAAGGTAATGAGATGAGTCCTTAGGATATATGCCTAGGAGTGCTATAGCTGGGTCATATGGTAGATCAATTTTCAGCTGTCCTAGGAACCTCCACACTGATTTCCACAATGGCTGGACCAGATTGCATTCCCACCAAAGTGTAGAAGAGTAGAAGAGTTCCTCTTTTTCCACATCCTCGCCAGCATTTATGGTCATTTGTTTTCATGATGGTAGCCAATCTGACAGGAGTGAGATGGAATCTCAATGTAGTTTTAATCCACATTTCCCTGATGACTAGGGATGTAGGACATTTTTTTAGATGCTTATATGCCATCTGTATTTCTTCTTCTGAGAACTCTCTATTTAGTTCCATAGCCCATTTTTTAATTGACTTGTTTGATTTCTTTTTTTTTTTTTTGAGTTCTTTGTATATCCTAGATATTAATCCTCTATCAGATGTATAGCTGGCAAAGATTTTTTCCCATTCTGTAGGTTGCCTCTTTGCTTTATTCACAGTGTCTTTTGTCGTACAAAATCTTTGTAATTTCATAAGGTCCCAGTGGTTAATCTGTGGCCTTATTGCCTGAGCAATTGGGGTTATATTCAGAAAATCTTTGCCAATACCAATATGTTGAAGGGTTTCCCTTACTTTTTCCTCTAGCAGTTTCAGAGTTTCAGGTCTGATGTTAAGGTCTTTGATCCATCTGGAGTTAATTCTTGTGCATGGAGAGAGATAAGGATCTATTTTCATCCTTCTACAGATACATATTCAGTTTTCCCAGCACCATTTGTTGAAGAGGCTGTCTTTTCTCCAATGAGTATTTTTGGCATTTTAATCAAATATCAGGTGACTATAGCTACCCGGACTTACATTTGGGTCCTCTATTCTGTTCCATTGATCTACATGTCTGCTTTTATGCCAGTACCATGCTGTTTTTGTTACTATGGCTCTGTAGTATAGGTTAAAATCAGGTATGGTGATACCACCAGCCTTATTTTTGTTGCTCAGTATTGTTTTAGATATTCAAGATTTCTTTTGTGATTCCAAATGAATTTTTTCTATTTCCCTGAAGAATGCTGTTGGAATTTTGATGGAGATTGCATTAAATGTGTAGATTGTTTTTGGTAAGATTGCCATCTTCACAATATTGATCTTCTGATCCAGGAACAAAGGATGTTTTCCCATTTCCTAGTGTCTTCTGCAATTTCTCGCTTGTGTCTTTTAAAGTTTTCATAGTAGAGATCCTTCACTTCCTTGGTGAGGTTTATTCCAAGGTAGTTTATTAATTTATTTTGATGCAATCGTGAATGGAAGTGATTCTCTGATTTCATCCTCTGTGTGTTTGTTGTTAGCATATAGGAAGGCTACTGATTTCTGTGTATTTATTTTGTATCCTGCTACATGGCTATAGGTGTTTATCACTCTAACAGTTTGCTGGTAGAGTCTTTAGGGTCCTTTATGTATAGAATCATGTCATCTTAAATAATGATAACTTGATCCCTTCCTTTCTAATTTGTATCCCTTTTATGTGTATCTCTTGCCTTATTGCTATAGCTAAGACTTCCAGTACTATATTAAATAAAAGTGGGGACAGCAGACACCCTTGTCTTGTTCCTGATTTTAGTGAAAAAGCTTCCAGTTTTTCCCCATTTAGTAATATGTTGGCTATAGGCTTGTCATAAATAGCCTTTATTATATTGAGATATGTTCCTTCTATTCCCAGTCTCTGTAGGACTTTTATCATGAAGGGATGTTGGATTTTGTCAAATGCTTTTTCTGCATGTAATGAGATGATCATGTGATTTTTGTCCTTCAGTCCTATGTAATGTATTATGTTTATCGATTTGTGTATGTTTAACCATCCCTGCATCTCTGAGATAAAGCCTACTTGGTCGGGGTGAATGATCTTTCTGATATATTCTTGGATTCTGTTTACCAATATTTTGTTGAGAATTTTTGCATCTATGTTCATGAGGGGTCCTTTTTTTTTTTTTTTTTTTTTGGCTTTTGGAGGTAGGGTCTCACTTTAGCCCAGGCTGACCTGGAATTCACTCTGCAATCTCAGGGTGGCCTCAAACTCTCAGCGACCCTCCTACCTCTGCCTCCTCAGTGCTGGGATCAAAGGCGTGCACCACCACGCCAGGCTGCCCATTCTCATTCTCTCTCTGTCTCTGTCTGTCTGTCTCTCTTTCTCTCTCTCCTTGGCAATCAGAAGAATGGTGGATGCCTGTAATCACCCCAGCTGCTCTAGAGGCTGAGGCAGTAGAATGGAAAGCTTGAGAGCAGCCTGAACATGAGAAGCCATGTCTCAAAACAAGAAAAAGAGAAAGGACATTGATGGATGATGATATTTCTGAACAGATTATAAAATCTATTTATGGGTACTTGTTTCTTAGTCAAGGAACTACAAAGGTTAGGAGAGACAGGAGGCCTATTTGGTATTGATTATTGCTAACCTTTGCCTTTTTTTTTTTTTTCCTTTCTTTAGTTTTTTGATGTAGGGTCTCGCTGTAGCCCAGGCTGACCTGGAATTCACTACGTAGTCTCAGGGTGGCCTCGAACTCACAGCCATCCTCCTACCTCTGCCTTCCAAGTACTGGGGAATTAAAGGCCTGTGCCACCATGCTCAGATGAAGTTTGACTTTTTTTTTTTTTAATGGGCACTTGCTCTCTTGCTCTCTCAAACTCCCAGCACTTGGGAGGCAGAGGTAGGAGGTTCGCCATGAGTTCGAGGCCACCCTGAGACTACATAGTGAATTCCAGGTCAACCTGGGCTAGAGTGAGACCCTACCTCGAAAAGCCAAAATAAATAAATAAATAAATTAGATGGGTGTGGTGGTATATGCCTTTAATCCCAACACTCAGGAGGCAGACATAGGAGGATCACTGAGAGTTAAAGGCCACCCTAAGACTACCTAATGAATTCCAGGTCAGCCTGGGTAAGAGCGAGACCCTACCTTGTAAAACCAAAAAAGAAAAAAAAACCTGAGCCAGGCGTGATGGCCCATGCCTTTAATCCCAGCCCTCAGGAGGCTAAAGTAGGAGGATCACCATGAATTCAAGGCCAGCCTGGGCTACAGAGTAAGTTCCAGGGTTGAAGAGATGGCTTAGTGGCTAAGGCACTTGCCTGCAAAACCAAAAGACCCAGGTTCGATTCCCCAGGACCCATGTGAGCCAGATACACAAGGGGCACATGTGTCTGGAGTTCATTTGCAGTGGCTGGAGGCCCTGGCATGCCCCATTCTCTCTCTGTCTCTCTCTCTCTCTCTCTCTCTCTCTCTCTCTCTCTGCTTGCAAATAAATAAATAAAATTTAAAAAAAGAAAAAGAAAAAGACCCAGATTCAATTCTTCATAAGCCAGATGCAAGGTGGCACATGCGTCTGGAGTTTGTTTGCAGTGGCTGGAGGCCCTGGCGTGCCCACCTTCATTCATTCTCTCTCTCTCTCTCGCTCTCTCTCACACACACACAAACAAATATTTAAAAAGGAAAGAAAGAAAACGGTCTTAACTGGATGTGGTGGTGCATGTCTCTAATTGTAGCACATAGGAAGCTAAGATAGGAGGATCCTGAGTTCAAAGCCAACTGGAGCTATGTGGTAATACCAATATCCAAGAAAAATAATTGGGGGGCTGGAGAGATGGCTTAGCAGTTAAGGCACTTCCCTGCAAAACCAAAAGACCCAGTTTTGGTTCCCAGTACCCATGTTAGCCAGATGCACAAGTACAAGGTGGCGCATGCGTCTAGAGTTAGTTTGCAGTGGCTGGAGGCCCTGATATGCCCTCTCTCTCTCTCTCTCTCTCTCTATCTCTCTCTATCTCACACACACACACACAAACATAAATGAATGAATAATTTTTTGTTTGTTTTTTTCGAGGTAGGGTTTAGCTCAGGCTGGCCTGAAATTTACTATGTAATCACAGGGTGGCCTCAAACTCACAGCGATCCTCCTACCTCTGCCTCCCAAGTGCTGGGATTAAAGGTGTGTGCCACCATGCCCAGCTGAATAGATTAAAAAAAAAAAAAAAAAAAAGGTAATGAGCAGGATGTGATGGCACACAAATTTAATCCCAGCACTTGGGAGGTAGAGGTAGGGTAATTGTGGTGAATTCGAGGCCACCCTGAGACTACATAGTGAATTCCAGCTCAGCCTAGGCTACAGCAAGACCCTTCCTCAATTATAAAAAAAAATAAAAGGCTGGGGAGATTGCTTAGTGGTTAAGGCTCTTGCCTGCGGAGCCTAAAGACCCAGGTTTGATTCCCCAGAATCCACGTAAGTCAGATGCACACGATGGTGCATGCATCTGGGGTTTGTTTGCGGTGGCCAGAGGCCAGGGTGCACCCATTCTTCCTCTCTCTCTCTCTCTCTAATAAATAGAAAAAAAGGTAATGGGACACTGGGGAGATTGCTTAGTGGTTAAAGCCCTTGCCTGTGAAGCCTAGGGGCCTAGGTTTGACTCCCCATAACCCATATAAACCAGAGGCACAAGGTGGTGCATGCATCTGGAGTTTGTTTGCTGTGGCCAGAGTGTGCCCATTCTCTCTCTCTCACACACACAGATGAATAAGTAATTTTAAAAAAAAGAAAAAAAGGGGCTGGAGAGATGGTTTAGCGGTTAAGCACTTGCCTGTGAAGCCTACTGGACCCCAGGACCCACGTTAGCAAGATGCACAAGGGGGCGCATGCATCTGGAGTTTGTTTGCAGTGCCTGGAGGCCCTGGCACGCCCGTTCTCTCTCTCTCTCTCTCTCTCTGCCTCTTTCTCTCTCTGTCTGTTGCTCTCAAATAAATAAATAAAAATAACAGCAACAAAAAAAGGTAGGCCTGGACTGGTTGCGCATGTCCTTAATCCCAGCACTTCGGAGGCAGAGGTAGGAAGGTTACCATGACTTTGAGACCACCTTGAGACTAGCCTGAGCCAGAGTGAGACCCTACCTTGGTGGGGGTGGGGGGGGGTGGCAGGTAATAGAGCCAGCACTCAGGAGGCAGAGGTAGGAGAATCACCATGAGTTCGAGGCCACCCTGAGACTACAGAGTGAGTTCCAGGTCAGCCTGGGCTAGAGAGAGATCCTACCTTGAAAAAAAAGAAAGAAAGAAAGAAAGAAAGAAAGAAAGAAAGAAAGAAAGAAAGAAAGAAGAAAGGAAGGAAGGAAGGAATATGAAAAGAAATTTTGCCTGGCTGGGTAGACTGCCTGACAGCTCAGAGACACAGCCACCTACCTGAGCTCTCAGGATCAAAGGGATGGCACCTTCCAGCAAAGCAGGCCTGGCAGGAAAGGAGGCTTGCCCTCACCGGGCCCCTTATCACAGCAGGGCATAGTCGCAGAGTCTGGGTGAGACCTCTACTCTGAGGAGAGACTGTCCAAATGAATGAAGTTCCCCACTGTGTTCAATCCATTCTGCAAAGACCAGAGCTGTCTCTATCAACACTAATGAACCAAAATTAACTAGTTTCGGAGTCAGTTTTCAAAAACACCTGCTGTTCTTACCCTTCTGTCCCTCCAACAGTCTGTCTCCAGCCCCACAATCCAAGCCCTCCTCCCCGGTACCCAGTGCGGTTATTTCTGCCTCAGAGGAAGCAGTGAGGCTGGGATTAACTGACGCAAAGTTTATGGCATTCTTGGAAATGATCTTCCTACTGTAAACGGGACCAAAATAGCAGTGGTCCACGCTTAATAATTGATACACTCTTTGGTAGCAATTGCCATTCTCCAAAGCACGGGATTTAAAATACTATTTTCATAGTATTAGATTTAAGAATGGCAGGTGTGGTGA
The DNA here is from genome assembly GCA_036346955.1 of Dipus sagitta. Taxonomy (NCBI): domain Eukaryota; kingdom Metazoa; phylum Chordata; class Mammalia; order Rodentia; family Dipodidae; genus Dipus; species Dipus sagitta. The sequence goes on along the minus strand of CM070793.1, from coordinate 11,875,026 downwards.
TGCACGCCTTTAATCCCAGCACTCGGGAGGCAGAGGTAGGAGGATCCCCGTGAGTTCGAGGCCACCCAGAGAGACTCCATAGTGAATTCCAGGTCAGCCTGGGCTAGATTGAGCCCCTACCTTTTAAAACAAAACAAAACAAAAAGGCAGTTCTGGTTCCTGAATTGTGAAATGAAGTCTCACTGTGTAGCTCAGACTGGCCTCAAACCTGAAATCCTCCTGCCTCAACCTCCCCAGTCCTGGGATTACAAATTTGCATGCCTGCTTCAGTTTTTTTGTTTTATTTTGTTTTGTTTTTCTCTCTCTCCCTCCCTCTCTTTCTCTCTTTTTGTTTTTCTTTTTCAAGGTAGGGTCTTGCTCTAGCCTAGGCTGACCTGGAATTCACTATGTATTCTCAGGTGGCCTCAAACTCTCGGAGATCCTCCTACCTCTGCCTCCCAAGTGCTGGGATTAAAGGTGTGCTCTACCACACCCAGCTTTTTTTTTCCTTAAATGAGAGAAAGAAAGAGACAGAGAGAGGGAGAGAGAGGGGGAGAATATAGATGCACCAGGGCCTCTAGCCACTGCAAACAAACTCCAGATACACGTGACACCTTGTGCATCTGGCTGTACATGGGTCCTGGGAAATTGAACCTGGGTCTGTAGGTTTTACAGGCAAGTGCCTCAGCCCCTGAGCCATCTCTCCAGCACTTCTCCCAACCACCTGAGCAGCAGACTTTGCAAACAAGTACCTTTAACCACTGAGCCATCTCGCCTGACTTTGCAAACAAGTACCTTTAACCACTGAGCCATCTTGCCTGACTTTGCAAACAAGTACCTTTAACCACTGAGCCATGTCGCCTGACTCTGCAAACAAGCTCGACACATGTGCCACTTTGTGCTTCAGATTTTACGGGTGTAATGGGGAAATCAAACCTACACCTACAGGCTTTACAAGCAAACCACCAAGCCATCTCTCCAGCCCTGTGCCTCAGTCTGCTCTGCAACATATTCTCACGGGTTAGCAAAAAATGACCACTACAACCACCAAACCTCTCAGTGGAAAGAGGAAATCCAGCCTTCTCAAGGGGTGTGGTAGAAGGTTAACATAGAAACCAGGCCCAGATGACACTCTAGAACACAGTTTCAGGCTGAAGAGATGGCTTAGCCATTAAAGCGCTTGCTTGTGAAGCCTAAGAATCCATGTTCGACTCTCCAGGTCCCACGTAGGCCAGATGCACGAGGTGATGTAAGCACGCAAGGTCGTACATCTGCACGAGGGGGCACATGCGTCTGGAGTTCGATTACAGTGGCTGGAGGCCCTGGTGTGCCAGTTCTCTCTCTTTCTCTCTCACATTAAAAAAAAAAAGTCAGGGCTGTAGAGATGGCTTAGTGGTTAAGTTGTTATACCTGTGAAACCTAAGGGCCAAGGTTCATTTCTCCAGGTCCCATGTAAGCCAGATGCACATGGTGGTGCATGCATCTGGAGTTTGTTTACAGTGGCTAAAGGCCCTGGTGTGTCCATATTCTCCCTCTCTGTGTCTCAAATGAATAATCTGTGTCTTTCTTTCTTTTTTTTTTTTTTGGTTTTTCGAGGTAGGGTCTCACTCTAGCTCAGGCTGACCTGGAATTCACTATGGAGTCTCAGGGTGGCCTCGAACTCACAGTGATCCTCCTACCTCTGCCTCCCAAGTGCTGGGATTAAAGGCGTGCGCCACCACGCCCGGTTAATCTGTGTCTTTCTCTCTACCTGCTCTGACTCTTCTATATTTCTTTCTTACTTCTTCTTTTTTTTTTTTTTTTTTTTGAGGTAGGGTCTCACTCTGGTCCAGGCTGACCTGGAATTCACTACGTAGTCTCAGGGTGTTTGGCACACTCTCCTGTTGCTATGGTCTACGTTATGTTGGCCAGGGGGTGATGTCCACCCTCTGCTTATGCTGCCGTGGTGCTTCCCCTCGAGCCTGTAAGCCAAAATAAACCTCTTTTCCCCCACAAGCTGCTCTTGGTTGGGTGATTTCTACCAGCAATGCGAACCTGACTGCAACAGCCAGTGACAAGCTTCTGTTGTGATGGATGAAACCGTAGGCACAGTTAGAGCCGATGTCAGCGCAGATCTCTCAAGAACGAAGAAAGGAGGCTAGCCAAGCCCCACCTTAGCATCGGTGGTGGTGGAGAACAAGGGTCCCTGAGCCTCCTGCCACTGCAAACGACGTCCCGATACATGCGCCACTTTGTGTACTTGGCTTTATGTGGGTACTGAGGAGTCCAACCCAGGCTACAAGGGTGGGCCTGAGCATTTAAGAAAGGTGCTGCGGGGGCTGGAGAGATGGCTTAGTGGTTAAGCGCTTATTTGTGAAGCCTGAGGACCCCGGTTCCAGGCTTGATTCCCCATGACCCACATACAGTATACACACACACACACACACACACACACACACCCCTTATATCTCTGGGCAACAGTACCGTAAGAGAAGATCTAGGGCTTCCAAAGGCTATGAGTGAACTTGGAGGCAATGCTTACCAAGACAACCCAGCGTGACAATAGTCCCAGTCAGCAAGTTGACTGCAGCATCATGAGACCCTCAGCCACAAACACCCAGCTAAGCTGCACCCAGAATCTTTTTTTTTTTGTGGGGGGGTGTTGAGGTAGGGTCTCACTCTAGCTCAGGCTGACCTGGAATTCACTATGTAGTCTCAGGCTGGCCTCAAACTCATGGCGATCTTCCTACCTCTGCCTCCCTAATGCTGAGATTAAAGGCGTGCACCACCAGGCCTGGCTTCAAAATCTTAACCATAGAAACTTAGGGAACAACTGTTCTTTAGGATGCTAAAATTAATTTTTATTTATTTCATTTGAGAAAGAGAGAGAGAGAGAATGGGTGCACCAGGGCCTTCAGCTGCTGCAAACGAACTCCCGAAGCATGCGCCACCTAGTGTATCTGGTTTATGTGGGTCCTGGGGAATCGAACCTGGGTCCTCTGCCTTTGCAGGCAAGCACCTTAACTGTTAAGCCATCCCTCCAGCCCCGGGACACTAAAATTTTGGGGTAATGTAGTGCACAGCAAAGGATAATTGATTAGCTTCCTTCCAGGCCTCTGTGCCAACATTACGGGCATATTACACTGGGTACAGCTCAATGTCACAGTGAAAACCACATATAGGGACATGGATCCTGGGAAAACTGAGGGGAAGAATAGAATTCAAGGGCACACAGCACCCCTCTTTCGCAGCTCAAGCAGGTTTGGGAAGCCCTTTGTCAGACCAGCTAACCTAGGCTAAGAGGCCAGATAACCACAATTGATTCCTTCCAAGGTAGCCGTGTCACATTGTGCAAATCCTGATGTACATAAATAGCAATGTGCACACCTTTCTGGCTGTGTGGTGCAGGCAGTTTGAACTCGACTCAGAATAATGAAGCCAGTTGGGATACTCAAAGTGGGGTAGTTGTGACCAGTTACCCTCCTTGATTTCCACATGCAACAGGCTCCTACGGGGTCGCCTGCTGAGGAACATAAGACATCTGAGTCTCCAGGGTGTATGGAGAATTCCACCAGGGAAGCGGGTCTTGGTGGCAAAAGCCTGTAATCCCAGCTCCTGGGGAGACTGAAAGAGGGGGATCCTTCATTCAAGGCCTGTCTTTTGACTGGACAACTTAGGGAGACTCTGTCTCAAAAATTAAACAAATGGGCACTTGGCAGGCAGAGGAAGGAGGATCGCCATGAGTTCGAGGCCATTCTGAGACTACATAGTGAATTCCAGGTCAGCCTGGACTAGAGTGAGACCTAGCTTAATAAAAAAGAAAAAGCGGGGGGCTGGAGAGATGGCTTAGCAGTTAAGTGCTTGCCTGTGAAGCCTAAGGACACAGGTTAGAGCCTGGATTCCCCAAGACCCACGTTAGCCAGATGCACAAAGGGGCACACGCGTCTGGAGTTCGTTTGCAGTGCCTGGAGGTCCTGGCACGCCTGTTCTCTCCCTCTCTGTCACTCTCAAATAAATAAATAATGAACAAAAAAAGTTAAAAAGAAATCTCCAAAGTCCAGCAAGGGGGCACATGCCTATAATCTCAGCTCCTGAGAAGCACATGCAGGAAGACCAGGAGTTCAAGGCCAGCCTCAGCTGTCTTTCAGTCTGAACTATACGAGATTCCCTGTCTCAAAACAAACAAAAAATACAGCAATTAAAACAAGCCAAGGCCTAAATGAGGTCAGGGGACGAGATTGAGTAAGGAAATGGGGAGGGAGGGCTAATCAAATCTAACAGGATATAAATAAGTCATATGGAAACCTACTTTTTTGGACAATGGAACACACAGGAGCCGTAGATTATTACTAGAAATTTTTCAGTACCAGGGATGGGATACCTTCCAGTGAGTTGTTGGCTAGGGAGGTCCCTGATGCCCCCAAAACATTACAGGCCATTTCCAAGGCCCTTGGTTTCCCACCAGGAATAGGTAAAAGGCCCTATTGCTGAAGACTCCACATACTCGAGCTGCAAGGTCACTGAGAAATCCTGCTGGAACTGAACTGATAACCTCCTCCATGTAGAGCAGCTGACAGAAAGCTGGAAAAAGCCATGCTGCATGCAGTTCAATGGGAGAGTGAGAAATCACCAGTGAAGATACTCAACAGTGGACACTGCAAGCCTTATATTTGGCCAGCCAGGCCAAATGAGTCAATGGGTGCAATAGTGGCACGTCTGTTATGGGGAAAACCAACTGCCCTCTAATTGGACTGGAGGTCCACTCCATGGGAGGGAATACATCCCTGATATTGAAAACCTACAATGGGGTTAGTCATGAGCCCTAGGGGTGTAACGTCTGCTGCTATCTGGCTAAATGTATATACTATGCTCATCAAACTGGCCAGTAAGCACTTCTCTTAATGTTCATACCCTTATATTAATGCTACTCTCACTTTTGGTAGAGAACCTTCTGTTTTCAGATGGCAGTGACCTTGGGATGACTCAGAAGGCACCATGGTGCTGAGAAGTGACAGAGGAGTGCTCAGCACTGAGATATCTCAACCACACCTTCCATGGGTCAGGGTCCATTGTGGAAGAGGTTGCAGAAAGAATGTAAGAGCCAAAGGAAGGGTACCGCTCTTTACATAAAACTGTCTGGACAGAACTTGACTTTGATATCCAAGACCTCGCAGTGCCTAGCAATACCTACACAAGACCCTCATAAAAGGAGAAAAAGAAGATGACATCAAATTAAAAGAGACACTAGTTGAGAGAGGGAGGGGATATGACACAGAACAGAGTTATGAAGGGGAAAGTGGGGGAGGGGAGGAAATACCATGGTTTGTTGTCTGTAAGTATAGAAATTGTTAATAACATATATATATATAAAACAAGTCAGGCATGGTGGCACAAGCTGTTATGTTTGTTTGTTTTTTGAGGTAGGGACTCTAGCTCAGGCTGACCTGGAATTCACTATGCAGTCTCAGGGTGGCCTCAAACTCATGGCGATCCTCCTACCTCTGCCTCCTGAGTGCTGGGGTTAAATGTGTGCGCCATCATGCCCAAGTAGCACATGCTTTTAATCCCAGCATTAAGGAGGCTAAGGAAGGAGGATTGCTACCTGAGACTACAGAGTGAATTACAGGTCATCCTGGGCTAAAGTGAGACCCTACCTTGAAGAAAAGAAAAGAAAAGAAAAAACACTTTTCACAGGGGCTATAGCTCAGCGGGTCAGAAAGCTTGCCATACAAGAAGTTTAAAAAAATAAAATGAGGAAGTTTGAAACAGCCCGGCGTAATCCAACACTTAGGAGGCAGAGATAGGAGGAGCACCATGAGTTTGAGGCCCCCCCAAGAATACAGAGTGAATTCCAGGTCACTCTGGGCTAGAGATAGACCCTACCTCGAAAAACTTAAAAAAAAAAAAAGAAGAAGAAGAAGAAGAAAAGAAATTTGCAGGCTGGAGAGATGGCTTAGTGGTTAAGCTCTTGCCTGTGAAGCCTAAGGACCCCGGTTCGAGGCTTGATTCCCCAGGACCTACATTAGCCAGATGCACAAGGGGGCACATGCGTCTGGAGTTCATTTGCAGTGGCTGGAGGCCCTAATGCGCCCATTCTCTCTCTCTCTCTCTCTCTGCCTCTTTCTCTCTCTGTCTGTCTGTCACTTTCAAATAAATAAAAACAAACAAAAGAAGAAGAAGTTTGAAAACAGTCTTAGTCTCACTAGATGGCCCAGGCTGGCCTCTTACCCACAGCACCAAACAAACTGAAGCTTGCAGGGCTCCCGTAACCGGGAGTATAATCAGTTTTCCTGTCTCTGGAAACAGGTTCGATTCGTGTGGGTGGCAACCAGGGGCTTGTTTTCCTTCTCAGCTCCTCAGTGGGGCTGACTGATAGGCGCTGGCAGCTGGCCCAGTCTGGGAGAGCTACTTTCTTTTGCCTGTAAATGTGGAGCATTCCATGAATCAGTGTTGAGCCTAAGAGTTTAGGCAGCAGAATCCAGAGGCTGGCCCTAGAGGGAGTATCCTGGAGCTCTAGCTGGTGTTTCCCTGCTAGGCAGTTCCTATTCGTCCTTAGAACACACACACACACACACACACACACACACACACACACGCACGCACCCTTTTTTTTTTCCAATTCTAGCTCTCCTAGCAATTGGCCACTAAACTCCCAATATTTTTCTCTTTTTTTTCCTTGCAACCAGAAGGACCTTACTTAATATAAACTTCAACATATCAACGTTTATGTATTGAGCACCTTTTTTTTTTTTTTTTTTTTTGAAGGTTTAGAGAGATTTTGTTAGGTCAAAATAAGAAAAGAGAGGCTGGAGAGATGGCTTAGTGGCTAGGGCATTTGCCTGCAAAGCCAAAGGATCCTGGTTCTATTCTCCAGGACCCTCGTGAGCCAGATGCACTAGGGGGCGCATGTATCTGGAGTTCATTTGCAGTGGCTGGAGGCCCTGGCACGCCCATTCTCTCTCCCTCTCTCTGCCTCTTTCTCTCTCTGTCAAATAAATAAATAAAAATAAAGTTTAAATTAATTAATTAAAAAAAAGAAAGAGGAGATAAGTTTTTTTTTCTTTTTCTTTTTTTACCATGACCGGCCAACATGGGCTGCATTCATACTAAAACCATGGAAAAAGCAGCTGTGATCATCATTGAGAAGTGCCTTTTCCCCCCGGGGCAATGACTTCCACACCACCAAGTGTGTGTACAAAGAGATTGCCGCTATCCCAGCAAGAAACTCTGCAACGAGACATCACGCTGTGTTATGATCTCATGAAGTGGATCCAGAGAGGTCCTGAGAGGAACCTCCATCAAGCCACAAGAAGAGAGAGAGAGAGGAAATTATGTTCCTGAGGTCAGCCGTAGATCAGGAGGTCACTGAGATAGATTCTAACAATAAGGAAACGCTATAGCTTTTGGACTTTGGCAGTCTCTCCAAGCTACAGGTCACTGAGCCTGCAGTTGGCATGAATTTTCAAATATTTTAATTTTAAAAAATTATTTATTTGTTTGACAGAGAGAAAGAGGCAGAGAGAGAGAGAGAATGGATGCACCAGGGCCTCCAGCCACTGCAAACGAACTCCAGACACATGCATCACATTGTGCATCTGGCTTATGGGGTCCTAGAGAATCGAACCTGGGTCATCTGGCTTTGCAGGCACGCACCTTAACTGATAAGCCATCCCTCCAACCCTATTTTTATTTACTTGTTTGAGAGAGAGAGAAAGAGGCAGGTAGAGATAGAGAGAGAGAGAATGGGTGCACCAGGGCCTCCTGTCACTGCAAACAAACCAAATACATGCACCACCTTGTGCATCTGGCTTACAGGGGTCCTGGGGAATCGAACCCGGGCCCTTTGGCTTTGCAGGCATGCACCTTAACTGCTAAGTCATCTCTCCAGCCCGTGGCATGAATCGTAAAACAGCACATGGAACTGTTTGAATCTTTTCTGCTTTTCTGTAATATTTTCAATAAATATGGAAATGACAAAAGTTAAAACAGCAGCTGAGTACACACAGTCTGACAATTAGCAAAGTTACTGTTACCAAAAGTGATACGTGTACGTCTCTTTCACTATGAAGATTCAGAAATCCATTTCTAAAGCTGGGCATGGTGATGATGGTCTATACTTGTTCATGTTGATCTTGTAAAGCGGATGGGACATTATCAGAATTGTCAAGAATGCCAAATGTAGTGGTGCACACAGAGGTAAGACAGGATCGCTGTGAGTTCAATGCTACCTGAGACTACATAGTGAATTCCAGATCAGCCTAGGCTAAAGTGAGACCCTACCTCAAACAAACAAACAACAACAAAAAAAAAAAGCCTGGCATGGTGGCATACACCTTTAATCCCAGCACATTGGGAGGCAGAGGTAGGAGGATCGTCGTGAGTTCGAGGCCACCCTGAGACTCCATAGTGAATTCCAGGTCAGCTTGGGCTAGAGTGAGACCCTGCCTCAAAAAACCAAGAAAAAAAAAAGTAGTCAATAATACATAACCTTAATAATGGCATAGATGTCACTCTGAGTATGTAGCCAAAATTTAATTCTATATTTTAAGGGTTTTTTTTTTTTTTGAGATAGGGTTTCACTGTAGCCCAGGCTGACCCTGGAATTCACTATGTAGTCTCAGGGTGACCTCAAACTCGTGGCAATCCTCCTAGCTCTGCCTCCCAAATGCTGGGATTAAAGGCATGCGCCACCATGCCTGGCATATTTTATTTATCTGAGGGAGGGAGAAAGAGGCAGATGGAGAGAAAAAGAATGGGCATGCCAATTTCTCCAGCCACTGCAAACCAACTCCAGACACATGCACCACCTTGTGCATCTGGTTTACGTGGGTCCTGGAACCTTGGGTCCTTTGGCTTTGCAGGCGAGCACCTTAACTGCTAAGTCATCTCTCCAGTTCCCCCACCCCCACGAGTATATTTTTTTAAGTTCAATTACAGCTTTTTAGGGACTTTTAGGGACTCAGAAGGCGCTCTATGAATCAGCAATTGTGTCATCTGCTAAGATGAGTCAGGGCTTTCCTTGGAAGCATTGAGTGTCTTCCCCTCTGTTCCCATACTCCTGCAGACTCTGCATTGTTTGGAGTCCAACTACCGGCCCTAAATACTCTCTCAAAAAAGGAGGGCTGGGAAGATAGCTCAGTGGTTAAAGGCACTTGCTTGCAAAGGCTGACAATACTCATGTAAGGCCAGATGGACTAAGTGGTGTATGCACCTGGAGTTCCTTTGTATTGGCAGGAGGTCCTGATGTGCCCATACTCACACTCTCTTCCTCTCTTTCCCTCTCTCTCCCTCTCTCTCTGTGTCTCTCTCTGCCTCTCACTCTGTCTCTCATATATATATATATATATATATATATATATATATATATATATTTTTTTTTTTTTTTTTTTGGTTTTTCATAGTAGGGTCTCATTCTGGCCCAGGCTGACCTGGAATTCACTATAAAGTCTCAGGATGGCCTCGAACTCATGGCGATCATCCTACCTCTGCCTCCCGAGTGCTGGGATTAAAGGTGTGCGCCACCAAGCCCAGCTCTCTTTTTTTTATTTTATTTTTTTAATTTTTATTTACTTATTTGAGAGAAAGAGGCGGGTGAGGGGGGTGAAGGAGCGAATGGGCGTGCCAGATCCTCTAGCCACTGCAAACGAATTGTAGATGCATGCATCATCTTGGGCAGCTGGCTTACGTGGGTCCTGTGGAATTGAACCTGGGTCCTTTGGCTTTGCAGGCAAGTGCCTTTAACCATTAAATGATCTCTCCAGCCCTCTGTCTCTCTTGTAAATAAATAAATAATATGTGTATATATTTTGGCTTCTTGAGTTTTGCAAGATAGTTTTTCAAGATATCTCTGGCCCAGGCTGACCTGGAATTCACTGGGTAGTCTCAGGGTGGCCTTGAACTCACAGTGACCCACCACCTCTGCCTCCCGAGTACTGAGATTAAGGGCGTGCGCCACCACACCCGGCTATAAATAATATTTTTTAAATAAAATAGGTGAAAGTACTTTTGTTTGTTAGTTTGTTTTGAGATAGGTCTCATGTAGCCCAGGCTGGCCTCACACTTACTATGTAGCCAAGGAACACTCATCCTTCTCAGTGTGGAGATTATAGGTGAGGACTACCACACCAGACTCAAAGATAAAGATATGATCGGTCTTTACCCTAAAGGGGCTTATAGTTCAGTCTATATTCCTTGAACTTGGCTCAAAGTTCTGAATGTGGATTGACTTTAGCACCATCATGGGGTTGGGTAGTTAGATGTCTCTCATATACATATATATATGGAGGGTGGGATTGAGGTAGGATCTCTCTCTAGCCCAGGCTGTCCTGAAATTCACTATGTAGTGTCAGGGTGGCCTCGAACTCACAGCGATCCTCCTACCTCTGCCTCCCGAGTTGCTGGTACTAAAGGTATGCACCTAGCTTCCAATACTTTGTAATATATACATATATAGAAGCGAATTCCAGGTAAGCCTGGACTAGAGTGAGACCTTACCTGGAAAAACCAAAAAAAAAAAAAAGAGAAAAGAAAGAAAGAAAAAGCCGTGCGTGGTGGCGCACACCTTTAATCCCAGCATTTGGGAGGCACACGTAGGAGAATCAATGTGAGTTCGAGGCCACCCTGAGACTACATAGTGAATTCCAGGTCAGCCTGGGCTAGAGGTAGACCCAACCTCGAAACTTAAAAAAAGAAATAAAAAAAAGAAAGAAAGAAAATCCAGAGGAAGTAAAAAGCTCCTTTTTCTTTCCTCATGGTTCTGGAGGTTCCAAAGTCCAGGACAGGATAGGTGGTTCAGTTGGCCTAGACACAGGCCTTCTTGAGGGCAAAGTCCCAAGGCGGCCCAGGGTGTCACGTGGCAAAAGACAAGGCATACATCCTGAGTGTGTGTATGTCCACCTACGCTGAGGGCTGCTCATTTCCTGAGAGACTTCTAACCTGCACGACAAACTCTGCCCTGGCACATCTCTGTCCCTTGCACACGCCCGCTACGTGTATGGCCATCCCCCCAGCACCCTGTTTTGCTTTGTGGGTTTCAGTACTTCAGGATTCAACTGGTAAGGTCCAATCATTCGGCCCTTCTCCCAGCCTGACACTCTATGGGATTCCCACGCATATACATATAACTGAAATGGTATTCTGTAAACCCATAATGTTAGTTACCTTTTCTTGTTGCTAGGACAAAATACCTGACAGGAATCAGTTTAAAGTTCCCTGTTGAAAATATAATAGTAACATAGGGCTGGACAGATGGCTTAGCGGTTAAGGTACTTGTCTGCGAAGCCTAAGGACCCAGGTTCAATTCCCCAAAACCCACATAAGCCAGATGTACAGGGTGGCACATGCATCTGGAGTTCATTTGCAATGGCTAGAGGCCCTGGCATGCCCATCCTCTCCCTTCCTCTTCCTCTCTCTCTTAAATAAATAAATAAATAAAACAGTAATATTAATCTAGTAGTGCCAAAAACAAGTATATAGGGTATCCATTTAGACCATCACTCCTACTGAGTTTGCAACAGTCTGGGGCTATATAAAACTCCAGGGCTGGAGAGATGGCTTAGCAGTTAAGGCATTTGCCTACAAAGCCAAAGGACCCAGGTTCAATTCCCCAGGACCCACGTAAGCCAAATGCATAAAGTGGTGCATGAGTCTGGAGTTCATTGTAGTGGATGGAGGCCCTAGGGCACCCATTCTCTCTATCTCTCAAGCAAACAAATAAATAAAATATAGTTTTTAGCCGGGCGTGGTGGCGCACGCCTTTAATCCCAGCACTCGGGAGGCAGAGGTAGGAGGATCGCCATGAGTTCGAGGCCACCCTGAGACTCCATAGAGAATTCCAGGTCAGCCTGGGCTAGAGTGAAACCCTACCTCGAAAAACCAAAAAAAAAAAAATATAGTTTTTAAAAAGCCAAAGCCAGGTGTAGTGAAGCACCCCTTTAATCCCAGCACTCGGGAGGCAGAGGTAGGAGAATCGCTGTGAGTTCGAGGCCACCCTGAGACTACATAGTGAATGCCAAGTCAGCCTGGGCTAGAGCAAAATCCTACCCATACTTAGGCTGCAAGGTCACTGAGAAATCCTGCTGGAGCTGAGCTGATAACTTCCTCCATGTAGGCCAGCTGACAGAAAGCTGGAAAAGACACTCTGCATACAGTTCAGTGGGAGAGAGAGAAATCACTAGTGAAGACACTCAACAGTGGACACTACAAGCCTTAAATTTGGCCAGCCAGGCCAAGTGAGCCAATGGGTGCAATAGTGACATGTCTGTTATAAGGGAAACCAACTGCCCTCTAATTGGACTGCAGGCCCGCTCCATGGGAGGGAATACATCCCTGATACTGAAAACTTAAAACAGGGCTAGTCATGAGCCCTAGGGGTATAACGTCTGCTGATGTCTGGCTAAATGTATATACTATGCTTATCAAATGCCCAGTAATCAATTCTCTTAATGTTCATACCCTTATATTAATGCTACTCTCACTTTTGGTAGAGAATCTTCTCTTTTCAGATGGTAGTGACCTTGGGATGACTCAGAAGGCATCATGGTGCTGAGAAGAAGTGACAGAGGAGTGCTCAGCACTGCAATGTCTCTATCACACCTTCCAAGGCTCCGGGTCCATTGCAGAAGAGGTGGCAGAAAGAACCTAAGAGCCAAAGGAAGGGTAGGACTCCTTACAACGTGCTCCTCCACACACAAAATGGCCTGGATATCCATGACCTCACAGTGCCTGACACAAACCATCACAAAACCTACCTACACAAAACCATCATAACAGGAGGAAAAGATCATGACATCAAAAGAAAAGAGAGACTGACTGAGATGGGGAGGGGATATGATGGAGAGTGAAGTTTCAAAGGGGAAAGTGAGGGAGGGAGGGTATTACCATGGGATATTTTTTAATAATCATGGAAGTTGTTAATAAAAATTTGAAAGAAAAAGAGAGAGTGATTGAGAGGGGGAGGGGATATGATGGAGAGCGGAGTTTCAAAGGGGAAAGTGGGGGGAGGGCAGGAATTGCCATGGGATACTGTTTACAATTATGGAAGTTGTCAATAAAAAAAAAAAAAATTAAGAGTGAAGGCACTGCAGAAACCCCAAGTCCTAGTTACTTCAGCACTCTGATTATAAACGCTTTCCTGAGGAGTCAGAATTTGGAGCACAGACTCCAAATACCCCAAATATTGCCCAAAGAAATGCGTGTCAGGCTAGCACACGTGGACCTGGGCATCACCGCCCAGATCGAGTGGGAAGACCACTCTGGTGCCCAGGAGCTCCATCACTAAGATCCAGCCCCGAGGCAGAGCCGGTGCCTTTCCCTAGAGCTGGCTGTTGACCCTTCTGCGCGAGAACAAGATGCCTCGATTGATTTGTGTCCGCACTTCTCGAGAGCGCTCCACGCTCCACGGTCCTGCCAAGATGATTAGCACACAGCGTGGAACTTCTGTTGCCCTGCCAATGCTCATTGTGTTCTGCCGTGCAAACCCAGACAAACGACGGGCACCCCAAGGACCTCTGATTTCACCCTCATCTCTGAGTCTCCTGAAAAATGGCCTGATGTAGATGTTTTTTTTTTTAATATTTATTTATTTATGATAGAGAGAAAGATGGGGAGATAATGGGTGCACCAGGATCCCTACCCACAGAAAACGAACTTCAGACTCATGGGCCGCCTTGTGCACCTGGCTTATGTGGGTCCTGGGGAATCGAACCTGGGTCCTTTGGCTTTGCAGGCAAGCGCCTTAACTGGTAAACCGTCTCCCCAGCCCAAGAAGCAAAGACTTTTGCATAGCGAACCTGTCTCAAAGATTCAGAACAGCCCTCTTGACATTCCTTCTCTCGGAAGAAGAGAATGGTTAGAGAGATACAACCTTCTGTCTTGGTTTTCTTGCTATTATTTTAGACTTGGTCTTTTTTTTTTTTTTTTTTTTTTTTAGGTAGGGTTTCCCTCTGGCTCAGGCTGACCTGATATTCACTATGTAGTCTCAGGGTGGCCTCGAACTCATGGTGATCCTCCTACTTCTGCATCCTGAGTGCTGGGATTAAAGGCATGTGCCACTACACCCAGCTAGACTTGGTCTTTATGCCACTGAACATAGCTAGAAGTGTTGCATTGATTGCTAACAGCTTCTTGGAACCATGGGACGTGAGTGAATGAAAGCAGAGCCACAGGTCACGGGTGACGACGAAGATATCATTGTCCTATTGCCACACAGTCCAAGATGGCTCCTGGAATCCCACACTCCAGGCACAGCCTGGTGGGAGATCACTGCAGAATAATGCTAGGTGGTTTCTCTCTCATGACCATTCCGGGAGTTTCAGGGTCACTCCTTTGAGTCTTTTTCAGAATGGTGTCTTCTTCTTTTTTTTTTTTTTAATATTTTTTGGTTCATTTTTATTTATTTTTTGAGAGTGACAGAGAAAGAGACAGATAGATAGAGAGAGAATGGGCGCGCCAGGGCCTCCAGCCACTGCAAACGAACTCCAGACGCGTGCGCCCCCTTGTGCAACTGGCTAACGTGGGTCCTGGGGAATTGAGCCTCGAACCAGAGTCCTTAGCCTTCACAGGCAAGCGCTTAACCACTAAGCCATCTCTCCAGCCCACAGAATGGTGTCTTCTTATGCCCTACATTTGACCCCAGCACACAGCCCAACTGGGGGCCTGCTGTGCCAATCAGAATTTTTTTTTTCGAGGTAGGGTCTCACTCTAGCCCAGGCTGACCTGGAATTCACTATGTAGTCTCAGGGTGGCCTTGAACTCATGGTGATCCTCCTACCTCTGCCTCCCAAGTGCTGGGATTAAAGGCATGCGCCACTATGCCTGGCTGTGTTTGCATTTCTGTGGTGAAGATTTGCTAATGGAATGGGCACAGGAAGCTATGAAGGATGATAAGCCGGGCGTGGTGGCACACCCCTTTAGTCCCAGCACTGGGGAGGCAGAGGGAGGAGGATCACCGTGAGTTCGAAGCCACCCTGAGACAACATAGTGAATTCCAGGTCAGCCTGAGCTAGAATGAGACCCTACCTTGGAAAAAAAAAAAAAAAACTATGAATGATGAGAAGTCCCCATGACACACTATCTGAAAGCCAGCGACTCTGAGAGCCTGACACTGTTGCTCAGTCCAAACTCAAAGGCCTCAGGATCAGGAAACAAGGCGGCATAACTGTCAGTCCATGGTTGAGAACTTGGGTGTCATGCCACTGGTCAAAGTCCTGGAGTCCAAAGGCCACAGGCAAAAGGAAATTTTCTTTAAAAAATATATATATATATTAGCTGGGCGAGGTGGCACATGCCTTTAATGCCAGTACTCCACTCGGGAGGCAGAGGTAGGAGGGTCACCGTGAACTCAAAGCCCTCCTGAGACTACATTGTGAATTCCAGGTCAGCCTGGGCTACAGTGAGACCCTACCTAGGAAACAAACAAGCAAATTATTTGAGAGAGAGAATGGTTGCACCAGGGCCTCTAGCCACTGCAAAGGAACTCCAGACGCATGCGCCACCACGTGCGTCTGGATTTACACGGCACTGAGGGATTAGGCTTTGCAGGCAAGTGCCTTAACCACGGAGCATCTGCCCAGCTCCAGAAATTTTCTTCTTGTTCCACAGGAGTTTGGAGCAGCCAATTAGCAAGCGTGTGAAGGATCACAAATATACTGTCAGCGATAATAATGTTCTTTTCAGTGCTAGGGATTGATGGAACCCAGAACCTTGAATACCCTAAGCCAATGCTCTAGCACTGAGCTATACCCCCAGCCAGAGGGACAATGGTACAGTTAGTTTCTATAATGTCGAATAAAACCATGGGATGTTGACATTCCTGCATGTGATCATTGTTCTGTGGCTGTGTGGGGAAGTATTTATTGTGTTCTTGGGAAATACGTTTTGGACTATTTGGAGTTTCGTGGTATCTGATTCCAATTGTAAGGTAGTTCAGTAAAGCACCTATATACATAGATACGTATGTTTCGAGAGAGAGAGAGAGAGAGAGAAAGGAGAGGAGAGTGAGTCTCGTGTAGTCAGGTTGGCTCAAACTCCTAATCCTCCTGCCTCCATCTTGAGCAACTAGGATTACAAGCATTCAACAGCATTTTAAAAATATTTATTTTGCCAAGCATGGTGGCACACGCCTTCAATCTCAGCACTTGGAAGGCAGAGGTAGGAGGATCACCATGAGTTCAAGACCACCCTGAAACTACATAGTGAATTCCAGGTCAGCCTGGGCTAGAGTGAGACCCTACCTCCAAAAACCAAAAAAATTATTTATTCATTTTTCATTTGAGATAGAATCTCACTATGTAGCCTAACCTAGCCTGTGATTTTTAAAAAATATTTCATTTTATTTATTTATCTGACAGAGAAAGAGGAACAAAAGAGAGAGAAAGAGAATGGGCACGCCAGGGCTTCCAGCCCCTGCAAATGAACTCCAGAGGTGTGCGCCCTTTTGTGTATCTGGCTTACATGGGTCCTGGGGAATCGAACCTGGGTCCTTTGGCTTTGCAGGCAAATGCCTTAACCACTAAGCCATCCCTCCAGCCTGCCTGTGACTTTTTTTATTTTTATTTATTTATTTGCAAGCATAGAATGAGAGAGATAGACAGAAGAGAGACAGACAGAGAGAATGGGCATGCCAGGGCCTGTAGACATAGCAAACATACTCCAGATGCAAGTGCCCCTTGTGCACCTGGCTTACGTGGTTCCTGGGGAATCGAACCTGGGTCCTTTGGCTTTGCATGTAAATGCCTTAACCTCTAAGCCATTTCACCAGCACCCCCAGCCTGTAATTTACAATCCTCCTGCCTTAGTCTTCAGAATGCTGGAATTACAGGTGTGTGCCACCATGCTAGGCAAGTGTTCCTCCAACTGAAGCCGTATCTTGCTTGGAATATGAACGTTTTGAAGCCCTTAGTAAAGGGATAGGATTGAAGCACAATGCCAGAGTGTTTCTTAGAGCCCAGACTGGATCCCCTATGCCACTAAGATAAAACCTAAAATAAAGCAAATAAAACCCTTTGTAAGTTTGACACTAAAGGCCATAAGGAAATGGCCTGATGTTTTCCAGAACACACCTCATTGTGTGACAGAATAGGCACAATTGTTTATGAATGAATAAGTGAACTGTGCCAACTTGTTTTCTCAAAACATGTCTCCTCCTCAACAGCTCGCTATGCTTTCTATTTGTACAACAGAGTCCTGGCTGGCCTGGAACTTTCTAAAAGATCAGGCGGGGGGCTGGAGAGATGGCTTAGCGGTTAAGGTGCTTGCTTGGGAAGTCTTTGATCCCAGCACTCTGGAGGCAGAGGTAGAGGATCACCTGGGACTACATAGTGAATTCCAGGTCAGCCTGGGCTTGAGGGAGACCCTACCTCAAAAAAAAAAAAAAAAAAAAATCTCACCCTGTAGTGCTGGAGAGATGGCTTAGTGGTTAAGCACTTGCCTGTGAAGCCTAAGGACACTGGTTCGAGGCTTGATTCCCCAGGACCCACGTTAGCCAGATGCACAAGGGGGCGCACGCGTCTGGAGTTCGTTTGCAGTGGCTGGAGGCCCTGGCGCGCCCATTCCCTCTCTCTCTCTCTCTCTCTCTCTCTGCCTCTTTCTCTGTGTCTGTCGCTCTTAAATAAATAAATAAAAATTTAAAAAAATCTCACCCTGTAGTAGCCTAGGTTGACCAAGAACTCATGTAACTCAGGGTTGGCTTTATAAAAAAACTAGGACTGAAGAGCTGGCTTAGTGGTTAAGGTGTTTTTCTGTGAAGACTAAGGCATGTTCGACTCTCCAGGTCCCAAGTAAGACAGATGGAAGGTGACGCAAGTGCACAAGGTCACACGTGCACACTAGGTGGCACACGCATCTGTTGTTTGATTACAGTGGCTAGAGGCCTTAGTGCACCAATTCTCTCTCTCTCTCTCTCTCTCTCTCTCAGTCTCCCTCTCTTGAATAAAAATAAAATAAAAATTTAAAAAGGCCAGTTTGTTGGGCTTGCCTCAAAACAAAACAAAACAAAACAAAAATTAGGGTAGGGTGTGGTGGCACACACCTTTAATCCTAGTACTCAGGAGACAGAGGTAGGAGGATCCCTGTGAGTTCAAGGCCACCCTGAGACTACACAGTGAATTCCAGATTAACATGGGCTAGAGGCAGACCCTACCTCAGAAACAAAAAAAAAAAAAAAAAAAAAAAAAAAGTTTAGGGCTAGAGAGATAGCTCAGGGGTTAAAGTTACTTGCTTACAAAGCTTAATACCCTGGGTTTGAGTCCCCAGTAATCACCTAAAGCCAAATACAAAAAGTGGTGCATGTGCCTGGAGTTCATTTGCAGTGGCAGGAGGCCATGGTTTGCCCATTCTCTCTCTCTATCACTTTCAAATAAATAAACATATATTATTTTTTGAGGTAGGATCTTACTCTAGCCCAGACTGACCTGGAACTCACTCTGTAGTCTCAGGTTGGCCTCTGCCCTAGTGCTGGTATCAGAGGTGGGCATCACCAAGCTGGGCCCTAGAGTCACTCTCAAAGCCACCTTCTATCTGCACATCTTCTCTTTCCTTCCTGCTAAAGAATAGCTGCCTCTGCTTAGCTGGGCGCTCCTCTGCCAGATCGCTGAAAACCTCCCGTCCACTACACGGAAGGAACTATGCCTGCCTCCCCCTCCCTTCCAGAAAGTTTTAACCGCCAAAGGAGGGCTCTCAGCCTAGTAACGTCAGGGGTCCTTGTCTCCTCACCAGGGGTTGAGAAGGGTGAAGGAAGAACAAGATTCTACTTCAAACGGACAAAATGAAATTTTGAGACATATCCAGGCATGGTGGTGCATACCTTTGATCCCAGCACTCGGAGGCAGAAGTAGGAGGATCACTGTGAGTTCAAGGCCACTCCGAGACTACAATAGTAATTTCCAGGTCAGCCTGGGCTAGAGTGAGACTTTACCTCAAAAAAAAAAACACACCACCCCCCAATTTTTTTTCCAGACAGGATCACTCCAGATAGCCCAGGCTAGCCTTCAACTCACAATCCTACTGCCTCAGAATACTGGGGTTACTGGATTGCAGAGGTATGTCACCATGTTTAGCTTGTAGTGGCCATTTTGTTTGTTGGTAACATGATCTCACATAGTCCATCCTGGCCTCAAACTCATTATGTAGCCAAAGATGACCTTGAGGGCTGGAGAGATAGCTCAGCGGTTAAGGTGCTTGCCTCTAAAATCAAAAGACCTGCGTTCGATTCTCCAGTACTCATTTAAAGCCAGATGCACAAAATGGTGCATGCATCTTGAGTTTGTTTACAGAGGCTAGAGACCCTCGGGTGCCCATTCTCTCTCTCTCTCTGCCTTTTTGCTTGGAATTGTTTTGCTGTTGTTGTTTTTGTTTTCTGGGGTAAGGTCTCACTCTAACTCAGGCTGACCTGGAACTCACTCTATAGTCCCAGGATGGCCTCTAACTCACAGTGATCCTCCTACCTCTATCTCCCAAGTGCTGGGGTTAAAGGCGGGCTCCATCATGCTTGGCGCAAATAAAATAAATAAATAAATAAATAAAGATGACCATGCTGGGTGTGGTGGCACACGTTTTTTTTTTGTTTTGTTTTGTTTTGTTTTGTTTTGTTTTTTGAGGTAGGGTCTCTGGCTCAGGCTGACCTGGAATTAACTATGTAGTCTCAGGGTGGCCTTGAACTCACAGTGATCCTCCTACCTCTGCCTCCCAAGTGCTGGGATTAAAGGCGTGCGCCACCACGCCCGGTTGTTTTTTTTTTTTTTTTTTTGTTTTTTGTTTTTTGTTTTTGGTGGCACAAGTTTTTAATCCCAGTTCTTGGGAGGCAAAAGTAGGAGGATTGCTGAGTTCAAGGCCAACTTGAGACTACATAGTGAATTCTAGGTCAGCCTGGGCTAGAGTGAGACCCTACCTGGAAAAACCAAATAATAATAATAATAATAACTGATGCCCCCAAAACATTATAGGCCATTGCCGAGGCCCTTGGTTTCCCACCAGGAATAGATGGTAAGAACCTATTGCTGAAGACTCCACATACTTGGACTGCAAGGTCACTGAGAAATCCTGCTGGAACTAAGCTGATAACCTCCTCCATGTAGACCAGCTGACAGAAATCTGGAAGAAGCCATTCTGCATGCAGTTCAATGGGAGAGAGAGATACCACCAGTGAAGATACTCAACAGTGGACACTGCAAGCCTTATATTTGGCCAGCCAGGCCAAATGAGCCAACGGGTGCAATAGTGGCACGTCTATCATGGTGGAAGCCAACTGCCCTCTAATTGGACTGGAGGCCCGCTCCATGGGAGGGGATATATCCCTGATACTGAAAACTTAAAACAGGGGTAGTCATGAGCCCTAGGGATGTAACATCTGCTGATGTCTGGCTAAATGTATATACTATGCTCACCAAACTGCCCAGTAAGCACTTCTCTTAATGTTCATACTCTTGTATTAATGCTACTCTCACTTTTGGTAGAGAATCTTCTCTTTTCAGATGGCAGTGACCTTGGGATGACTCAGAAGGCATCATGGTGCTGAGAAGAAGTGACAGGAGTGCTCAGCACTGCAATATCTCTATCACACCTTCCAAGGCTCAGGGTCCATTGCAGAAGAGGTGGCGGAAAGAATGTAAGAGTCAAAGGAAGGGTAGGACTCCTTACAACGTGCTCCTCCAGACACAAAATGGCCTGGATATCCATGACCTCACAGTTTCTGACACTACCTACACAAGACCAACATAATACGAGGAAAAGATGTTGACATCAAAAGAAAAGAGAGACTGATTGAGAGGGGGAGGGGATATGATGGAGAATGGAGTTTCAAAGGGGAAAGTGGAGGGAGGGAGGGCATTACCATGGGATATTTTTTATAATCATGGAAGTTGTTAATAAAAAAAATTAAGAATTAAAAAAAAACATTTTGAATTCTGGGCTGGGCATGGTGGCACACACCTTGACTCCCAGTGGTTCTTCTACCTCTGTCTCCCAAGTGCTGGGATTCAAGGCATGCACCACTACGCCCGGTCAAAGGGGCACCTGTGTCTGGAGTTCATTTGCAGTGGCAGGAGGCCCTGGCGTGCTCATTCTCCCTCTGTCTCTTTCAAATCGATACTTAAAAAGTAATTCACCTAGTCAGTCACCCACAGAGCACAACCAGAAAATTCTTAGCAATTAAGGCTTGCTTGCCCAGCCTCATCTCCCATTATGTGGCGGACAAGACATCTCACCTTCTCCTTACACCCTATTAATGCCAATTGCTCAAGCGATCTAGGGCGTGGTGGCGCACGCCTTTAATCCCAGCACTCGGGAGGCAGAGGTAGGAGGATCGCTGTGAGTTCGAGGCCACCCTGAGACTACAGAGTGAATTCGAGGTCAGCTTGAGCAAGAGTGAGACCCTACCTCGAAATACCAAAAAAAAAAAAAAAAAGAATTTATATCCCAGAGTAACCCACATGAGTGTAATGTGCCTTAGTGAATGTGTGAAGGAGTACTGTGGGAGCCAGGGATGGAGGTGCGGTGCCCCCAAGTCCTCACTGGACTTGCCAGATGACGTAACAGGACAGGACCAGCAGACACAGGGCGGGCGTGGGGGGAGGGGTAGGTTGGATTGACAAGTTGAAATGCAACGTTCAGCTCCTTCATCACAGTGAACCTTAGCTGAGCCTGGGAGGTAATGAGGGAGCTTTGGACCAGCAGTGCTTCCAGCCCAGACAAACTACAGAGGAGGCAGCTGGAGCAAATTGCATCCGGGGTGCAGAGAGAACCGAAGAAAACGCAGCGCTACTGTGGGTATCTCTGGAGAGACTCTGGGGTCGGAAGTGAAGCCGTGCTGGACTGGCCAAGCGTCAGAAATAGAGGAGAAGCTTGGGAGGCCCTGTGTGCGCTTCAGGGATGAGTCAAGGAGGAGTCTGGATTCTTAGGTGCAAAGAAAGCTAAATGGGACTGGAGAGATGGCTTAGCGGTTTATAGGTGCTTGCTTGTGAAGCCTAAGGATCCCGGTTCGAGGCTCGATTCCCCAGGACCCTCATAAGCCAGATGCATAATGGGGCGCATGCATCTGGAGTTCGTTTGCAGCAGCTAGAGGCCCTGACACCTCTCTGCCTCTTTCTCTCTCTGTCTGTTATTCTCAAATAAATAAATAAAAAATAAACAACAAAAAAGAAGGCTAAGTGGGGGGGATGACGGCTCAATAGTGAAAGGCGCTTGCTTGCAAAGCCTGCCAGCTCAGGTTCTAGTCCCAAGCCATCCATGTAAGGTAGATGCAAAACCTGGCTCAACGGGCGTGGTGGTGCACGCCTTTAATCCCAGCACTCAGGAGGCAGAGGTAGGAGGATCACGGTGAGTTCGCGGCCACCCTGAGACTACAGAGTGAATTCCAGGTCAACCTGAGCTAGAGCGAGACTCTACCTCAAAAAAAAGGGGGGACTGGAGGGATGGCTTAGCAGTTAGGGTGCTTGCCTGCAAAGACAAAGGACCCAGGCTTGATTCTCCAGGACCCACGTTAGCCAGATGCACAAGGGGATGCACGCGTCTGGAGTTCGTTTGCAGTGTCGGGAGGCCCTGGCATGACCATTCTCTCTCTCTCCCTCTTTCTCTCTCAAATAAATAAATTAATTTAAATAAAATGCACAAAATGGCCTGGATATCCATGACCTCACAGTGCCTGACACTACCTACACAAAGACCATCATAATAGGAGGAAAAGATGATGACATCAAAATAAAAGAGAGACTGATTGAGAGTGGGAGGGCATATGATGGAGAGTGGAGTTTCAAAGGGGAAAGTTGTGGGGGGGAGGGAGGGAATTACCATGGGATATTGTTTACAATCATGGAAGTTGTTAATAAAAAAAATTTTTTTTAATTGCCAGGCATGGTGGCACACACCTTTAATTCCAGCAATTGGGAGGCAGAGGTAGGAGGATTGCTGTGAGTTTGAGGTCATTCTGAGACTACATAGTGAATTCCAGGTCAGCCTGAGCTAGAGTGAGACCCTACCTCAGGAAAAAAAATAAATAAATAAATAAATTAAATAAAATAAAATAAGCCGGGCGTGGTGGCGCACGCCTTTAATCCCAGCACTCGGGAGGCAGAGGTAGGAGGATCGCCGTGAGTTCAAGGCCACCCTGAGACTCCATAGTGAATTCCAGGTCAGCCTGGGCTAGAGTGAAACCCTACCTCGAAAAACCAAAAAATAAAAAAATAAAAAAAATAAAATAAAATAAAATAAAATAAAATAAAACTGGCTCAGGCAGAGGTACACATATACACACACATAAAATTATCTTTTTTTTTTTTTTCAAGGTAGGGTCTCACTCTAGCCCAGGCTGACCTAGAATTCACTCTGTAATCTCAGGGTGGCCCCGAACTCACAGTGATCCTCCTACCTCTGCCTCCTGAGTGCTGGGATTAAAGACGTGCGCCACCATGCCCAGTTCAAAATAATCATTTTTGTTTGCTTGTTTATTTTCTTTTTTGAGGTAGGGTCTTACTCTGGTCCAGGGTGACCTGGAATTCACTCTAGTCTCAGAGTGGCCTTGAACCTTCCTGTGATCCTCCTACCTCTGCCTCTGCTGGGATCAAAGGCATGCAGCAAAAGTAGGTTTTATTGAGCCTGGAGAGATGGCTCAGCAGTAAAAGGCACTAGTTTACAAAACCTGATAACAGCCAGGGTTGGTGACACCTTCCTCTAATCCCAGCACTCAGGAGGCAGAAGTAGGAGGATGGCCTTGGGTTGGAGGCCACCCTGAGAATACAGAGTGAATTCCAGATCTGCCCCAGCTAGAGTGAGACCCTACCGGAAAAAACAAACAAACAGGTGAACCAAGTTCAATTCCCCAGGTCCCACATAAAGCAGATGGACAAAGTGACACACGCATCTGGAGTTTGCAGTAGCTGAAGGCCCGGGCATGCCCATTCTAGCACTTGGGAGACTGAGGTAAGAAAATAATTTAAAAAAAAAAAAGACCAGCCTGGGGTATATAGTGAGCACTAGATCAGCCTGGGCTACATGGCAAGACCCTGTCTCAAATAAGTGAATAAATAAATAAATAAGTTAGACTCTTTGTATCAGTCTTGCCTTTCTCTAATGTGTCCTCTTTGATGCCCTGTGAAGGTATTTCTAAAATGCTTGTCACCGAGCCGGACGTGGTGGCTCACTCCTTTAATCCCGGCACTCGGGAGGCAGAGGTAGAAGGATCGCCGAGAGTTCAAGGCCACCTTGAGACTACAGAGTGAAATCCCAGTCAGCCTGGGCTAGAGCGACACCCTACCTCGGGAAACCTAAATAAATAAATAAATAAAATGCTTGTCACATTCTTGCTTAAAATCCTTCAGCGGCTCGCTATGATCTCTACATAGAAAAGTTTAAAATTTCAGTATATAGAGGCCTTAGGGTCCTGGCTATATTAGTGAGGACTCTATTATTTACTTATTTTTTATTTTTGGGTTTTTTGAGGTAGGTTCTTGCTCTAGCCCAGGCATGGGTTACTGAGGAATTGAACACAAACCCTGCAGGCTTTGCAAGCAAGTGCTTTTAAACTGCTGAGCCATCTTTCCTAAAATAACTTTTTTTTTTTTTTTTTTTTAAGGCAAAGTCTCGCTCTAGGCCAGGCTGACCTGGAATTTACTATGTAGTCTCAGGGTGGCCTCGAACTCACAGCGATCCTCCTACCTCTTCTGCCTCCCACCTCTCCCGAGTGCTAGGATTAAAGGCGTGCGCCACCACACCCGGCCTTCCTAAAAGAGCTTTAAAAGCAAGGAAATTTGTTATTAAGAGACAAGTGTCTCATGAGCCTGGAGGTGGGAGGAGTGAAGGGAGCCTTGGAAGTTTGTGGCACTTTCTGCCTCAGCATTTTCCTGTTTCTTCTTTCTGCCGGGCAGACTTCTTGGCTCCTGTGCAGACAGGGTTACAGGAGGAGAAGAAAGTGCAGGCGCCCGAGAGACGTGACAGTCTCCGGACTGACAGACTTGGCCTCTGAAAGTTCTGCTGCTAATTTTGTGTACATGTCTTTTTGTCTTTTCCATTTCTCCTTTTATTTATTTATTTTGATTTTTTCAAGGTAGGGTCTCCCTCTAGCCCAGACTGACCTGGAATTCACTATATAGTCTCAGGGTGGCCTCAAACTCAGTGATCCTCCTACCTCTGCCTCCCGCTCCCCCACCCACCCAAGCGCTAGGATCAAAGGCGTGCACCATCACTCCTTGCTTTTTAACTTTTTTTTTTTTTTTTTTTTTTTGGTATTTTGAGGTAGGGTCTCACTCTAGCTCAGGCTGACCTGGAATTCACTCTGTAGTCTCAGGGTGGCCTCGAACTCTTGGCGATCCTCCTACCTCTGCCTCCCAAGTGCTGGGATTAAAGGCGTGCGCCACCACGCCTGGCTTTACTTTTTAACATTTTTTTAAAAAAATATTTATTTGTATTTATTGACTTAAGAGGAAGAAGGAGAGAGAAAGAGAATGGGTGTGCCAGGGCCTCCAGGCACTGCAAATGAATTCCAGATGCATGCATAACCTTATGCATCTGGCTTTCAAGGGTCCTGGGGAATTGAACCTGAGTCTTGTGGCTTTGCAGGCAAGAGCCTCAACCGCTAAGCCATCTCTCTGGCCCTTTTTAAAACTTATTATTGGGCCAGAGGATGGCTTAAGCAGTTAAGGCGCTTGCCTGCAAACCCAACAGGTCCTGGTTTGATTCTGCAGGACCCACGTAAGCCAGATGCACAAGGAGGTGCATGCATCTGGATTATATAACTACATAGTGGATTCTAGGTTACCCTGGGCTAGAGCAAGACCCTACCTGAAAAAAATAAATTCTGAGTTATATTTCTCTATGAAAGGAGAATGCATACTAAAATTAAATAAATAATAATAATAACAAAAATGCATACTGGCATGACAAAGCCAAAGGACCCAGGTTAGATTCCACAGGACCCACATAAGCCAGATGCACAAGGTGGCGCATGCATCTGGAGTTCATTTGCAGTGGCTGGAGGCCCTGGCATGCCCATTTTCTTTCTTTCCTTCTCTCTCTCCTTCTTTCCCTCTCTCAAATAAATAAATGAAAAAAAAAATTGGGGCTGGAAAGATGGCTTAGCAGTTAAGGCTTTTGCCTGCAAAGCCAAAGGACCTGGGTTTGATTCCCCAGGATCCACGTAAGCCAGATGCACAAGGGAACGCAAGCGTGCACGCACACATCTGGAGTTCGTTTACAGTGGCTGGAGGCCCATTCTCTCTCTCCCTCTCCCTCTCTCTCTCTCTCTCTCTCTGTCTCTCTCAAATAAATAAATAAAATATATTTTAAAAAATTTTTTAAGTGAAAAGAGGGCTAGGGACATAGGCCAGTGGTAGAGTACTTCCTAGCACGTACTAGGGTTCAATCCCATTACCGCAAAGAAGATAAAATGAAAATGAAGGAAAGCAATAGGAGCGATCAAGCCCCTGCGAGTAGGGAATTACTAACTCTCCTCTCCCAGGCCGTTTATGTTGAGGACATGTCTGGGTGGATAGCTTATTATCTTGGTGAATAGTACATGTTACAGGTTTTGGGCATTTTTATTTATTTATTTATTTTGTTTTTTTGAGATAGGGTCTCACTCTAGCTCAGGCTGACCTGGAATTCAATCTAAGGTCTCAGGGTGGCCTTGAACTCATGGTGATCCTCCTACCTCCGCCTCCGGAGAACTGGGATTAAAGGCGTGCGCCACCACGCCTGGCTTATTTATTTATTTATTTATTTGAGAGAGAGGCAGATAGAAAGACAGAGAATGGGCGTACCAGGGCCTCCAACCACCGCAGATAAACTCCAGACCCATGCTCCACCTTGTGCATCTGGCTTTCGTGGGTCCTGGGGAATCGAACATGAGTCCTTAGGCTTTGAGGGCAAGTGCCTTAACTAGTAAGCCATCTCCCCAGCTCTTTTTAAAACTGTTTTTAAATTAAATGTGCAAGAGAGAGAGAAAATGCCAGGGCCTCTTGCAGCTGCAAATGAATTCCAGACATATACTCCACCTTGTGTATCTGGCGTTATGTGGGTACTGGGGATTTAATTTAGACCAGCAGGCTTTGCAAGCAAATGCCTTCAACTCTCCTGCCCCTGTTTTATTTTATTTTATTTTATTTTATTTTTGGTTTTTCGAGGTAGGGTCTCACTCTAGCTCAGGCTGACCTGGAATTCACTATATAGTCTCAGGGTGGCCTCGAACTCACGGCAATCCTCCTACCTCTGCCTCCTGAATGCTGGGATTAAAGGCGTGCGCCACCACGCCCTGGCTTCCCTGTTTAATCTTTGAGTCACATTTGCACGTATCCCAGGCTACCTTCAGACTGACTATGTAACTGAAGATGACCTCTAAGACCCGCTTGCACTACCACGCTCAGTTTATATGGTGGTATGGATCAAACCTGGGGCCTCCTGCATGTTAGGCAAGCACTCTGCCAACTGAGCTGCATTGCCCAGCCCATGGTTCTGAAGGCATGGTTTCATATAGCCAAGGCTGGCCTGCAACTTGCTATGTAGCTGACCCTGGCCTTAAACCTCTCATCTTCCTTCCTTTACCTCCTGGGTGATAGCATTATAGATGTATAATAAAAATGTAGGGCTGGAGACATGGTTCAGTGGTTAAGCACTTGCCTGCAAAGCCTAAGGACATGAGTTCAATTTCCCAGTACCCACATAAAGCCAGATGCACAAAGTGGAGCCTGTGTCTGGAGTTCATCTGCAGTGGCTAGGGGCCCTGGCATGCCCATTCTCTCTATCTACCTCCTTCTCTCTCACACACTCTCTCAAATAAATAAATTAATAAACTATACATATTAAAAAATGTGACGGCTACAAGTGAGGTCAAGGGAAGAGATTGAGTAAAGGAAAGGTGGAGGGAGGGCTAATCAAAATCTAAGAGGATATAAATAAATCACATGGAAACCTACTTTTTTGGACAATGGAACACTCAGGAGCCATAGATTGTTGCTAGAAAATTTTCAATGCCAGGGATGGGATACCTTCCAGTGGGTTGTTGGCCAGGGAGATCCCTGATGCCCCAAAAACATTATAAGCCATTGCAGAGGCCCTTGGTTTCCCACCAGGAATAGATGGTAAGATCCTACTGCTGAAGACTCCACATACTTGGGCTGCAAGGTCAAGGAGAAATCCTGCTGGAGCTGAGCTGAAAACCTCCTCCATGTAGACCAGCTGACAGAAAGCTGGAAGAAGCCATTCTACATGCAGTTCAATGGGAGAAAGAGATACCACCAGTGAAGATACTCAACAGTGAACACTGTAAGTCTTAAATTTTGCCAGCCAGGCCAAATGAGCCAACAGGTACAATAGTGGCATGTCTGTCATGGTGGAAACCAACTGCCCCAAATTGGACTGGAGGCCGGCTCCATGGGCGGGAATACAGCCCTGATAGCGAAAACCTACAACAGGGGTAGTCATGAGCCTTAGGGGTGTAACGTCTGCTGCTGTCTGGCTAAATGTATATACTATGCTCAACAAACTGCCCAGTAAGCACTTCTCTTAATGTTCATACCCTTATATTAATGCCACTCTCACTTTTGGTTAGAGAAGCTTCTCTTTTTCAGATGGCAGTGACCTTGGGATGACTCAGAAGGCATCATGGTGCTGGAAAGAAGTGACAGGAGTGCTCAGCACTGCAAAATCACTATCACACCTTCCAAGGCTCAGGGCCCATTGTGGAAGAGGTGGCGGAAAGAATGTAAGAGCCAAAGGAAGGGTAGGACTCCTTACAACGTGCTCCCTCCAGACACAAAATGGCCTGGATATCCATGACCTCACAGTGCCTGACACTACCTACACAAGACCATCATAGTAGGAGGAAAAGATCATGACATCAAAATAAAACAGAAAGACTGATTGAGAGAGGGAGGGGATATAGTGGAGAATGGAGTTTCAAAGGGGAAAGTGGTGGGAGGGAGGGCATTACCATGAGATATTGTTTACAATCATGGAAGTTGTTAATAAAAAAAAAAAGCAAAACAAAACAAAACAAAAAAATGTGAGGGCTAGAGAGATTGCCCAGTGGTTAAAGGTGCTTGTTTGGAAAGCCAGACGACAGGGGTTCTATGCGCCACCGTGCATGTATCAGCCAGATGCGCAAAGTGGCACAGGTGTCTGGAGTTCTTTTGCAGTAGATAGAAACTCTGACACGCCCATACTCACTCTCTCTGTTTGCCTCTTTCTCTCTGTCTCAAAATAAATAATTTTTTAAAGTTATGGTTTAGCATTCATGTATTTAAGGGAGTACAGAGAGTAGCCAGACATGGTGGCGCACGCCTTTAATCCCAGCATTGACGAGGCAGAGGTAGGAGGATCACCATGAGATAGAGGCCACCCTGAGACTACATAGTGAATTATTCCAGGTCAGCGTGGACTAGAGTGAAACCCTACCTTAAAAAAAATAAAAAATAAAAAAATGTAAAGCCAGGCAATCCCAGCACTCTGGAGGCAGAGGTAGGAGGATTGCCCTGAGTTCAAGTCCACCCTAAGAATACATAGTGAATTCCAGGTCAGCCTGGGCTAGAGTGAGACCGCACCTCAAACACCCCCCAAAAAGAGAGAGAGAGAGAGAAAGAGAGAGAGAAAATAGGTGTACCAGGGCTCCTCCAACCACTACAAACCAAATGTGTCACCATATGCATCCAGCTTACATGAGTTCTGGGCAATCAAACCTGGGTCCTTAGGCTTCACAGTCAAGTGCTTTAACCGCTAAGCCATTTTTCCAGCACAAAAGAAATAAATTTTTTAAAAATGTAATGCCTGGTATGGTGGCTCAGGCCTTTAATTCCAGTACTTAGGGGGCAGAGGTAGGAGGATCACCATGAGTTCAAGGTCACCCTGAGACTACATAGTGAGTTCCAGGTCAGCCTGGGCCAGAGTGGGACTCTACCTGGAAAAACCAAAACAAACAACAACAACAACAAAAAGCCAGGTGTGGTGGCGCACCCCTTTAATCCCAGCACTGGGGAGGCAGAGGTAGGAGGATCACCGTGAGTTCGAGGCCACCCTGAGACTCCATAGTGAATTCCAGGTCAGCCTGGGCTAGAGTGAGACCCTACTTCAAAAACAACAAAAAGTAGGGACTGGGGAGAAGGCTCAGTAGGGAGGAGCGCTTGCTGCATGAGAATGTGAGTTCAGTCCTCCTCTGGGTGTGGTTGTGCATGCGCACATCTCCAGCACTGACGGGTGACGGCGGGAGGCGGGGCTTGGGGAATGATGGACTGCTGGGGTGGGCTGGTCACACAGTCTAGCTGAAAGGCAGTGTGAGCTCCAGGTTCACTGAGAACCTGCCGCAAGGAAATAAAGTAGGAGAACATTCGAGAACACCTGACATTCTGGCCTCCAAACATGTGTGCATGAAGCACGTGCAGTTGCACACACACACACACACACACACAACACACAAACCACACATGCATACACACACAACACACACATACATACACAACACATACATACATACATACATACACACACAACACACACACACACAGCTGGGCACGGTGAGGCACACCTTTAATCACAGCGCTCAGGAGGCAAAGATAGAAGGATTGCTGTGAGTTCAAGGCCGGCCTGGCTTACAGAGTGAATTTCAGGTCAGCCTGGGCTAGATCGTGACCCTACCTCAAAACAAACAAGAAAAAATCAAAGGGGATTGAGGACAGAGCTTAGTGGAAGAGCAATCCCTAGAACCATACACACAAAAAAATCAACAATTCTTCTCTCTCTGTGTCTACTTGTTTCTCTCTCTCTCTCTCTCTTTCTCTCTCTCATAAATAAAATAATTTTTAAAAAATTCTCAAAGGGCTGGAGAAATAGCTTAGCAGTTAAGGTGTTTGCCTGCAAAGCCAAAGGACCCAGGCTTGATTCCCAAGGACCCGCATAAGCCAGATGTACAAGGTAGCACATGTGTCTGGAGTTTGTTTATAGTGGCTGAAGGCCCTGGAGTGCCCGTTCTCTCTCTCTATCTCAAATAAATAAAATAAAATAATTTTTTAAAAAATTTAAAAATCAACAAGTCTTACTCACAGATAGCTGCATAAACCAAGATCTCATTTTACTAATTATTACCCACTTTCATGGTTCTTACTTAAATACAATTATAATCATGTTGTTGTTGTTTTTTGGTTATTTTGAGGTAAGGTCTCACTCTAGCTCAGGCTGATCTGGAATTCACTAGGTAGTCTCAGTCTGGCCTCGAACCCACGGCGATCCTCCTACCCGCTACCTCCCGAGTGCTGGGATTAAAGGCACGTGCGCCACCACGTCCCGGCTTGTGTTGCTGTTGTTGTTAATATTCTTATTTATTTAGTTGAGAGACAGAAAGAGGCAGGCAGAAACAGAGTGAGTATGGCTGCACTAGAGCCTTCAGCCTTTGCAAAGGAACACCTGACACATACGCCACTTTGTGCATCGGGCTTAACATGGGTAATGGGGAATAAACCGAACCTTGGCCGGCAGGCTTTATATAAGCAAGCTCCTTTAATCACTGAGCCATTTTTCCAGTCCCGATGCTAGTTCGTCCTTTCCCTTATATCCCATAGAATTAGGTCAAAACCCCTCAGCCTGGCTGTAGGAGAAACACCCCGTTTTCTTACAATCCAGACTGCGGACGTGTGTTCAGGTCCTCTCTGACTAGCCCTGCGCACACAGCAGACTGAATTAATTGCTCCCCTTGTCCCTTGTTCCTACATCTCTTTGTGGGATGCCAAGCTTCACAGGCTCCAGAGCACTGTGCCATTTATCACTGTGACCCACACCGGCACTAACGCAAGAATCTCCATAAATACTGAACCGAACTGAACTTACGCCCTTGGATTTTCTGCAATTATTTCTTTTATTTTCTAAGTTCTTATAAAAGTTAATTTGGAAAATGTCAGCCTGCCTGAGCTGTCCTTAGAGGAAAGAAGGAAAAGGGCATTTGTTCCTGCAGCAACTAAGGGGGGGAAAAAAAAAAAAAAAAGAAAAGCACATCCTTGGGGACCAAGGGTGGTGACTGCTATGGATGCAAGTGAGAGATGACACTTGGAGGAAAAAAGCAGTGAGAAAAGCCAGATTAAATGACAGCTGGCCAGTTAGAAGTGGCACGTACCTGGAATCCCAGCGTTTGGGAGGTAGTCAAAAAGTTCAAGGTCGGGCTGGAGAGATGGCTTAGGGGTTAAGCGCTTGCCTGTGAAGCCTAAGGACCCAGGTTCGGGGCTCGATTCCCCAGGACCCAAGTAAGCCAGACGCACAAGGTGGCGCACGCGTCTGGAGTTCGTGTGCAGTGGCTGATGCTCTGGCGCGCCCATTCTCTCTCGCTCTCAAATAAATAAACTCATTAATTAAAAAAAATAATTTCAAGGTTGTCCTTGGCTACATAATGAGTTCAAGGCTAGCTAGTCTGAGATATATGAGACTTTCTTAAAAATAACAAAACGCCTGGGCTGGAGAGGTGGCTTAGCGGTTAAGCGCTTGCCTGTGAAGCCTAAGGACCCCAGTTCGAGGCTCAATTCCCCAGGACCCACGTTAACCAGATGCACAAGGAGGAGAAGGGGACTCATGCGTCTGGAGTTCGTTTGCAGTGGCTGGAAGCCCTGGTGTACCCATTCTCTCTCTCACTCTCACTCTCTTTCTCTCTCTCTCTCTCGTCTGTCGCTCTCAAATAAAGAAATAAAGATAAACAAATTTTTTTAAAAAAATAACAAAACGCCTTTGGTCCCAGCACTCGATCCACAGAGGTAGGAAGATCGCTGTGGGTTCCGATGCAACTCTGAGACTACATAGAGAATTCTAGGTCAGCCTGTGTTAGTGCAAGACCCTACCTTGAAAAACACAAAAAAACAAAAAAACAAAACAAAACAAAAAAAAAAAAAACCAGGGCTGAGGAAATTGCTCAGTAAAGGCACTTGCTTGCAAAGCTAACTGAGTTCTATTCTCCAGTACTTACATAAAGCCAGATGCACAAAGTGGTTCAGTGGCCTGTAAGCCTCTGCAAACTAACTCCAGACCCATGCACCCCCTTGTGCATCTGGCTTACATGGGTCCTGGGGAAACTAACCTGGGTCCTTGGGCTTCGCAGGCAAATACCTTAACCGCTAAGCTATCTCTCCAGTCCTTTGAGAATTTTTTAAAAATTATTTCATTTATGAGAGAGAGACAAGCAGACAGAGAGAGAGAATTGTTGATTTTTTTTGTGTGTGTATGGTTTAGAGATTGCTCTACCACTAAGCTCTGTCCTCAGTCCCCTTTGACTTTTTCTTGTTTGTTTTGAGGTAGGGTCAATTCACTCTGTAAGCCAGGCCGGCCTCGAACTCACAGCAATCCTTCTACCTTTGCCTCCCGAGTGCTGGGATTAAAGGTGTGCCTCACCGTGTCCAGCTGTATGTGTGTGTGTGTGTGTGTGTTCTGTATGTGTGTTGTATATGTGTGTTGTATGTGTGTTGTGTGTGTGTTGTGTTTGTATGTTGTGTATGTGTGAGTGTGTGTGTGTTGTATATGTGTGTGTGTGTTGTGTATGTGTGTTGTGT
Organism: Dipus sagitta; assembly: GCA_036346955.1. Lineage (NCBI taxonomy): Eukaryota > Metazoa > Chordata > Mammalia > Rodentia > Dipodidae > Dipus > Dipus sagitta. The sequence goes on along the minus strand of CM070793.1, from coordinate 11,841,574 downwards.
GTGTTGTGTGTGTTTTGTGTGTATGTGTATGTTGTGTGTGTCAGGTGTTCTTGAATGTTCTCCTACTTTATTTCCTTGAGGCAGGCTCTCAGTGAACCTGGAGCTCACACTGCCTTTCAGCTAGACTGCCTGACCAGCCCACCCCAGCAGTCCATCATTCCCCAAGCCCCGCCTCCCGCCGTCACCCGTCAGTGCTGGAGATGCTGCGCATGCACAACCACACCCAGAGGAGGACTGAACTCACATTCTCATGCAGCAAGTGCTCCTCCCTACTGAGCCTTCTCTCCCAGTCCCTACTTTTTTTTTTTTTTTTTGTCAAGGTGGAGTCTCACACTAGCCCAGGATGACCTGGAATTAGTCTCAGGATGGCCTGGTACTCATGGTGATCCTCCTATCTCTGCCTCCTGAGTGCTGGGATTAAAAGCGTGTGCCACCACACCAGCCACATTAAAAAAAATTTTAATTATTATTATTTATTTGAGATAGGGAGAGATCCAGAAATAGGCAGATAGAGAGAGTGAGAGAGAGAGAGAGAGAGAGAATGGGCGCGCCAGGGCCTCCAGCCACTGCAAACAAACTCCAGATGCGTGCGCCTTCTTGTACAACTGGCTTACTTGGGTCCTGGGGAGTTGAACCTGGCTTCGCAGGCAATTGCTTTAAACTCTAAACCATCTCTTGGGCTCCCTAAAACTTTATTTCTAAAAAAATATCTTAAGCCGGGCGTGTACTCGGGAGGCAGAGGTAGGAGGATCACTGTGAGTTTGAGGCCACCCTGAGACTACGTAGTGAATTTCAGGTCGGCTTGGACTACAGTGAGACCCTACCTTGAAAAACCAAAAGAAAAAAAAAATCTTATTATTCACTTGCAAGGAGAAAGAAAGAGAAAGAGAGAGAATGAGAATGTGTGGGCTCACCAGGGCCTTTGGCCACTGCAGATGTATGTGTCACCTTGTGCATCTGGCTCTATGTGGGGGCTGGGGAATCGAACCTAAGCTGTCCAACTTTGCAAACAAGTGCCTTTAACCACTGAGCCATCCTTCCAGACCCTCCACAAAACTTTTCATTTTTTACTTTTTCTGTCCCGGAAGCTGAACTCAGAGCCTTATGCATGCTAGACAAGTGTTCTCTATCACATATCTGTTTTTACTTTTTATTTTGAAACAGAGTCTCCTCAGGTTGCCTGGGCTGGTCTTGAACTCATACTAGGAGGTGCAGAGATGGCTCAGCCATTAAAGATGCTTGCTTGAACTCACTCCATATCCCGGGAAGGCCTTGAGTTTTTTATCTTCCTGCCTTGGCCTCCTGAATAGCTGACATTATATATAGGCCTATAATAACAGGCTCAGCCCTAGAAAGGGTTTCATGTATCCAGAATGGCCTCAAACTCACTAGGTAGCCTTGAACCCAGAATATCTTTTTTTTTTTAATTTTATTTATTTATTTGCAAGGAAAGAGAGAGACATAGAGAGGAGACAGACAGAGAGAGAATGGGCACACCAGGGCCTGTAGCCATTGCAAATGAACTGCAGACATATGCAACCCTTTGTGCATCTGGCTTGCGTGGGTCCTGGGGAATGAAACCTGGGTCCTTTGGCTTTGTAGACAAGCCCTTTAACCGTTAAGCCATCTCTCCAGCTCCTGTTTTGGAGTTTTTTTTTGGAGGGGGGCGGTTCTTGCTCTAGCCCAGGCTCACCTGGAATTCACTCTGTAGTCTCTGGGTAGTCTCGAACTCAAAGTGATCCTCCTACCTCTGCCTCCCGAGTGCTGGGATTAAAGACATGCACCACCGTGCCCAGCCAGAATACCTTTTGAGAGATTAAAATGGAGGTCCCGCCGGGCGTGGTGGCGCACGCCTTTAATCCCAGCACTCGGGAGGCAGAGGTAGGAGGATCGCCGTGAGTTCGAGGCCACCCTGAGACTGCGTAGTGAATTCCAGGTCAGCCTGAGCTAGAGTGAGACCCTACCTCGAAAAACCAAAAATAAAAAAAATTTAAAAATGGAGCTCCCTGAGTAGAGGAAAAGCTGCCAGGGGCATGGGTTCAGCCTCGCTTTCTTCTGGTATCTCCCAGTCTCATGCCCACAGTGGCTCTCAGTCCTTTCCTCTACGTATCAGGAGCCTCTCTGTGCTTCAGCTGGGAGCTGACTCTGGAGGATGGCCGCAGGCCAGGGGCCCCAAGCCCCTGGTGGTGTTTACCCAGTCCTTAGCCTTGAAATCGTCTGTGGTGTCTCTGCCTTACTGAAGAAAAATGGATTTTACCTCAATTCATGATTCCTGTTTAAATATTTAGTTTAATCAGCACAGGCCCAAGAGCCTTTTCCATTTCCCCTGGTGCTTGGGAGCCAAGCTGACACCAGGATCATAAATAATGCATCCAATCCCAGCAACATGCCACTAGATGGGCGTTACTGCGTCCCTCCAGTCTCCGGGTCGGCCCTCTCGGGGTGATGCTTTGGGGAAGCTGGGGCATGATAGAGAAGTCCGTCTTGAGCTGTAAATGTCTGGGTCTCAAAGCTACTGATGAAGAGGGTCACTGGGACTTCAGGCCAGACCTGAGGGGTCTTTGAGGGAGGGCAAGGCAAGGTAGGTGGTATTGGGAACACCAAAGCCATAGAGTGTTCAAAGCTGGTGGGACTCTAGAGGGCCAGTTCTGACTTAAGTTCTTTTTTTAAAAAAAAAAAATATTTAGGATATCTTTAAAATTTTTTTAAAAATTTTTTTATTTATTTGCAAGCAGAGAGAGAGAGAGAGAGAGGAGAGACAGACACAGAGAGAATGGGCACGCCAGGGCCTCCAGCCACTGCAAATGAACTCCAGACACATGTGCCCCTTGTGCATCTGGCTTACGTGGGTCTTGGGAAATCGAACCTGGGTCCTTTGGCTTTGTAGGCAAATACCTTAACCACTAAGCCATCTCTCCAGCCCTAAAATTTTTATTTTTTATTTATTTTTTGTTTTTTTGAGGTAGGGTCTCAATCTACCCCAGGCTGACCTGGAATTCACTATGTAGTCTCCCGGTACCCTGGAACTCTCGGTGATCCTCCTACCTCTGCCTCCCAAGTGCTGGGATTAAAGTTGTATGCCACCACGCCCGACCAATTTATTTTTATTTGTTTATTTATTTATTTATTTATTTAGAGAGTCAGACAGACAGACAAAGACAATGGGGGCCAGGGCCTCCAGCCACTGCAAATGAACTCCAGACGCATGCGCCACCTTGTGCATATCTGGCTTACCTGGGTCCTTTGGCTTTGCAGGCAAACGTTTTAACTGCTAGGCAATCCCTCCAGCCTCTGACTTAAGTTCTGTGTGGGAGCAGAGTGTGATGCAGAGGAAATGAACACCAGATTTTTGTTTTTTTTTTTTCGAGGAAGGGTCTCACTCTTGTCCAGGCTCACCTGGAATTCACTAGGTACACTCAGGCTGGCCTCAAACTCACAGGGATCCTCCTACCTCATCCTCTGTGCTGGGATTAAAGGTGTATGCCACCATACCTAGCTGATTTCCTTCTTTCTTTCTTTCTTTCTTTCTTTTTTTTTTTTTTTTTTTTTTTTGCAGTAGAGTCTTGTTTTAGCCCAGACTGACCCGGAATTCACTATGTAGTCTCAGGGTGGCCTCAAACTCACAGCGATCCTCCTACTTCTGCCTCCCAAGTGCTGGGATTAAAGGTGTGTGCCACCAGGTCTGGCTCTGATTGTTTTGTTCGTTTGTTTGTTTTGGTTTTTCGAGGTAGGGTTTCACTGTGGTCCCAGGCTGACCTGGAATTCACTATGTAGTCTCAGGGTGGCGATCATCCTACCTCTGCCTCCTGGGTGCTGGGATTAAAGGCGTGCGCCACCACGCCCGGCAGGCTCTGATTTACAAAATAAAAAAAGAATTTTTTTTTTTTTTTTTTTGAGGTAGAGTTTTACTCTAGCTCAAAGTGACCTGGAACTCACTCTGTAGTCCAGGCTGTCCTTAAACTCAAAGCAATCCTCTGGCCTCCGTTTCCCAAGTGCTGAGATGAAAGGTATGAACCACTACATCAAGCAAGAACACCAGGTTTAAGGGGGCATCCAGGTTCAAGGGCAAAAGTAGTCATGACATGCTGGAACTTTCTCTCCCTGCCTCCAGGATTTTGGCTCCTTTTTTTTTTTTTTTTTTTTTAATTTTATTTATTTGCAAGGAGAGAGAGGGAGAGAGAGAGAATGGGAAAGAATGGATGCACCAGGGCAAGCCACTGCAAACAAACTCCAAATGCATGTACCACTTTGTGCATCAGGCCTTACGTGGGTTCTGGAAAATTGAGCCAGGGTCTTCAGACATCGAAGGCAAGTGTCTTAACTGCTGGGCTATCTCTCCAGCCCCGCAAAATTCTAGCTGCTAACACAGACTTCATCCTCCAACATTCCAAGAACACAGCTCGGGTTTTCACCCCATGATCTGTCTCCTCCTACAGAAAGGAACCAAGAGGGGATTTGGCTAGACGGGTCCACAGTACCTTTTGCCAAACCTCAAAAAGGTTAAACGGCCTCCAGGTACCCTATCTTTGGAACCAGAGCATCTGATCTGGGCAATTAAACATGAAGCCTTGTGTTAGTTGCTACTAATGATACACTTCTGGCCTTGTAAACTCAATTTCTTTTTTTTTTTTTTTTTTTAAGTAGCTTCTTGGGATGGCCCTGTAACACTTTTTTTCTCTAAAATTTTGCAGAGATAAAAGGGGATGTAAACAATGATTTATTTACCCAAAAGTTCAAAGTTTAGCTTTGAGCTGCCCACCACTTTTAGATCTTTCTTTGAAATCAAGAGCATGAATAAACTTCTCTTATAGAAAGGGCAGCTGTTACAAACCTACAGAGATAAAAGGAGCTGATGAAAGGAGGAATTTCTAGTCTCGACCCCTCCGTTTGGTGGAGAGCAAGGTCCTTCTCTCTGTCCTTGAAGTCATGGCTAGACCCTACCAGTTCATTTCCTGCTTGCCTGCACCTGAAGCCTAAGAGTACAAAAGAGCCAGGCATGGTGGCACACGCCTTTATTCCCAGCAGGCAGAGGAAGGCAGAGGTGGGAGGGTCACTGTGAGTTTGAGGCCACCCTGAGACTACATAGTGAATTTCAGGTCAGCCTGGGCTACAGCAAGACCTACTTCAAAAAACAAAACAACAGAGCCGGGCGTGGTGGCGCACGCCTGTAATCCCAGCACTCGGGAGGCAGAGGTAGGAGGATTGCCGTGAGTTCGAGGCCACCCTGAGACTACATAGTGAATTCCAGGTCAGCCTGAGCTAGAGTGAGACCCTACCTCAAAAAAAAAAAAAAAAAAAAACACAAACAAACTTAAAAAGATCCAGGCATGGTGGGGCATGCACTTGGGAGGCAGAGGTAGGAGGATTGCCATGAGTTTGAAGCCACTCTGAGACTACATAGTGAATTTTCAGCATGGGCTAGAGTGAAACCCTACTTCGAAAAACCAAAAAGAAAAAAAAAAAAAAAAAAAAAGTCGGGGGGCTGGAGAGATGGCTTAGTGGTTAAGCTCTTGCCTGTGAAGCCTAAGGACCCCGGTTCGAGGCTTGGTTCCCCAGGATGCACAAGGTGGCACACACATCCGGAGTTCCTTTCCAGTGGCTGGAGGCCCTGGCGCACCCATTCTCTCTCCTCTCTCTCTCTCTCCCTGTTGCTCTCAAATAAAAAAAAAATTTTAAAAAAAAATACATGGTTAGAGGGCTAGGCTTAGTGGTTAATGCACTTGCCCGCAAAGCCAAAAGACCCAGGTCTAATTCCCCAGGACTCATGTAAAGCCAGATGCACAAGGTAGCGCATGCATCTGGAGTTCACTTGCAGAGGCTAAAAGCCCTGATGCGCTCATTCTCTTCCTCTTTATCTATCTCTCTGTGTCTCTTTCTCTCTGTCAAGTAAATAAATAAAAATTTTTTTTAAATGTAAAAAAAAATAACTTAAAAGAAACAAAGAGGGATGGAGAGATGGCTCAGCAGTTAAGGCACTGGCCTGTAAAGCCAAAGAACCCAGGTTCGATTCCCCAGGACCCACGTAAGCCAGAGGGGTGGTGTGTGCATCTGGAGTTCATTTACAGTGGTTTTTCTCTCTCTCTCTCTCAAATAAAAATAAAATATGTAAAAAAGAAAGAAAGAAAAAGAAACAAAGAGAAAGGAGAAGAAAGAGGGTATTTGCACTCTGTTAATATCAGTTTGTCAAGGCCACTCTAGACTCATTAAATCCTTTTCATAGCAGTTCCCAGACCCAGCCTCTGCTCGGTATTGGCTTGCTTCAACACTGGGGCCTCTGCCCTCCTCTCCGCCGACACTCCCTTGCAGGACCTGAAGAGGTGACTCCCAAACTAGAGTCTCTCCTCTACGCCTCCTTGCTGAGCTCCTGAGCCCCGTCCATTCAACACCCCGAAATAGATATCTGTATTACCTGAAAGTATTGGTAGCATTTGTTTATTCTCTCGTCCACTATACTCAACCCTTTACTAAGCACTATTGGCACTACCCAGCTACCTTAAAAATACTCCCCTCCTCTCTCCAGCCCCCCAGGTGGGGTTTCACTCTAGTATGGGCTGACCTGGAACTCACTCTGTAGCCATAGGCTAGCCTTATATTCATGGAGATCCTCCTACACCTGCCTCCTGAGTGCTGGGATTAAAGGCGTGTGTGACCATACCCAGCTCTTTATTTTTATTTTTTTTTTAATTTTTATTTATTTATTTGAGAGCGACAGACAAAGAGGCAGATAGAGAGAATGGGCGCACCAGGGCCTCCAACCACTGCAAACGAACTCCATATGCATGGGGCCCCTGTGCATCTGACTTATGTGGGTCCTGGGGAATCGAGCCTCGAATTGGGGTCCTTAGGCTTCACAGGCAAGCACTTAACCGCTTAGCCATCTCTCCAGCCCTATTTATTTATTTATTGTGTTTTTGAGGATGATTTTTTTGTTTGTTTGTTTTGTTTTTGTTTTGAGACCCGAGGTAGGGTCTCACTCTAGCCCAGGCTGACCTGGAATTCACTCTAGTCTCAGGGTGGCCTCGAACTCATGGTGATCCTCCTACTTCTGCCTCCTGAGTGCTGGGATTAAAGGCGTGCACCACCACATCCGGCTGAAGATCTGTTGTTTTTTTTTTTTTTAATTTTTAACTTTTTTATTAACAACTTCCATTATTATAAGCAATATCCCATGGTAATGCCCTCCCTCCCCCCACTTTCCCCTCCATTCTCCACCATATCCCTTCTTCCTCTCAAGCAGTCTCTCTTTTATTTTGATGTCACGTGAAGGTCTGTTTTTTAATAAATATTTTTATTTATTTATTTATTTATTTGCAAGCTCAGAGAGAAAGAGAGAGAGAGAGAGGGAGGACAGGTATGCCAGGGCCTCCTAGCCACGGCACGTGAACTCCAGAACACATGTACCACTTTGTGCATCTGGCTTTCTGTGGGTGCTGGGGAAAATCGCCTTTAATTTAATTACATCCACAAATACCCTTTTCCCAAAGAAAGTCATAGTCACATTTTCTGGGTGCACATTTTCCTGCTTTTCTGGGTGGGGGAAGAACACCACTGAATCCACACCATTTTAGGGTGGTTGAGGTAGGAACTATTCACATTTGCTTTTTCAGGCTTTGACCCTTCCCCTAGTCTTCAGGCTTCCCCCCCACCCCCCACCATAGGGACTAGGAGGGATGACATGACAGAGGATACAGGGAGAAAGAATTCGCCCTGGACTCTTCGCTGCTCGCTCCGGTTAGAGGGTAAGCCCAGGACATCTACCTCTGGGCAGTGGTGACTTGGGTGGCTCTGCCCAAGTCCTGCCTCTTTGCACATTTGGACCTGGACTCCCACCTGCAGAAGCCAACCAGTCAAACCTGTTTTTTTGCTCATGGAGACGGCTTCTTCCCCCGCGGCCAGGGTTTGGCTTACTTTTTCCACCAGACAGGCTGGGCTGTGGGCTGACGGTGACATGGAACATAGTATTCCCAGCTTGCTTTCTTCCACACTCCAGGTCTGTCCTGCCAGCTATCTTCCTTGAAGAACAATCTACCTGGATGTTTTATTTTCTTTTTTGCTTTAATTTCTTTCTTTTATTTATTTATTTTTTTATTTTGTACGGTCTTGCTCTAGCCCAGGCTGACCTGGAATTCACTATTGGAATCTCACAGTGGTCTCGAACTCACGGCGATCCTCCTACCTCTGCCTCCCAAGGACTGAGATTAAAGGTGTGTGCCACCACACCTGGCGTTACCTGGATGTTTTCAAAGGACCCTGGGACATTGTCTAACACCAAAGCTGATCACTTTCTTGCCTATACTCATTGATCTTTACCTCCCCCCACCTCAAGCCAGTTGCAAATAAAGCTTGACACCACCTTTTCTTTTCTTGTTTGTTTTACTCACCCCTTTCTCATTCCATGTCTCCCTAAGTCACTAGATCTTTTATTTATTTACTTTTTTTTTTTTTCCCTAGGTAGGGTCTTGCTGTAGCCCAGACTGACATGGAATTCACTATGTAGTCTCAGGGTGCCTCGAATTTACAGCGATCCACCTACCTCTTCCTTCCCAGTGCTAGGATTAAAGGTGTGCTGGCATGTGGCTTAAAGTCACTGGACTTTATAGTTCTTTCTCCTAAGCCCTAAACCCATCCACTTCTCTCACGGCCCACTGCCTCTAGGCCAGTCCACTACCCTTCATACTCACCTGACCTCCTGGCCTGGACTCTTCCCCTCTCTCTGACTCATTCTCTGTGCTATAGCCTGACTCACCCTTGTAAACATTCCCTGTGATGTCCCTTCCATAGCTCCCGTCATCCCTTACGATTCTTTCTCCTGACCCCACACCACACACTGCCCATACTCCTCTCATTCAAATCCACAGTAGGCTGAAAGCGAGAAACACTAGGTTCAAGTACTGAGTGAGTCATTTGGGACTTCATCCCTGACCCTACCCCCCCCCCCCCTGGGACTTCCAGACCCTTTTCTACTACAGGGAAGCAATGTTGGCACTAGAGAAGGCACCTCCCTAAGAAGGCAACCCAGTAAGTCCTGAGTTGACTCCCCTCAGAGGGAACTATGGGATCCTTAAAAAGTCAGCTTCCAGGACTGGTGTCCAGTGGCTGTGTCTTCCATGTCCTTCGCTGAGTGCAGTTGACATCATGTTGGGCCAGAGCATGCGGAGGTTCACGACGTCCGAGGTCCACCACTGTCACTACGGTCACTACGAGGAGGGCCTGGGCACGACCTTGCTATTTTCGGTGGAAAACATGTGGCGGTTACTGGCCATGGTGGCAGTTTTCTTTGGCTCTGGATTTGCAGCACCTTTCTTTGTCATAAGACACCAATCACTTAAGAAATAAGGATGTTTAGCCTGGCGTGGTGGCGCACGCCTTTAATCCCAGCGCTCGGGAGGCCGAGGTAGGAGTATCATAGAGAGTTCGAGGCCACCCTGAGACTACAGAGTGAATTCCAGGTCAGCCTGGGCTAGAGCGAGACCCTACCTCAAAAAAATAAAATAAAAATAAAAATAGAAAACCAAAAACATAATCCCAGCACTCGGGAGGCAGAGGTAGGAGGATCGCCATGAGTTCGAAGCCACCGTGAGACTACAGAGTGAATTTCTAGCTTCACAAACGAGTACTTCGCAGGATTTCACGTGTGACCGGAGAGGCTGTAACCGTCCCTAGGCTGGTGTCTTCTCCCCAGGGGCATTCACGTCTGCACTGCTGCTGCCATGTGCTGGTTTGTGGTTTTTGCTTTTCCCCCATCTGGGACTCAGTTGTCCACTTTTACAGTCCAAGACCTCCCTAAAACATCTGAGACAGGCTGGCCTTTTCCAGAAGAAGTTTACAAAAAATAAATAAATAAATAAAATAAAATAAAATAAGGGGGTGGAGGGGAAGAGAGGGAGAAATAAATCATAAAAACACCAACAAGATACGGCTCCTTCTCCAAAGCCTGGTCTTTGACTTCAGATTAATTAATTGCATTTTAATCGCCCCCCCGCCGCCCGCCAGACTTCTTTCCTAGGTTCAATATCACAGTGCTCCTAGACTGTGGCCCACACACTCTTCCTTTTTTGAATGAAAACTTCATCCCTAAATTGAGACAGAAACCAATTCCCAAACGGGGTGTGGTGGCGCACGCCTTTAATCCCAGCACTCGGGAGGCAGTGGTAGGAGGATCAACGTGAGTTCAAGGCCACCCTGAGACTACATAGTGAATTCCAGGTCAGCCTGGGCTAGAGCGAGACCCTATCTTGAGAAAAACAAAAATAAAAATCTCTGTCTCGGAGGGGTTGTGTAGAGGCAGCATTTTGGCGTGTGTGGTATACACTCGTATGTTCACTTCTATTGCTCTTTCACCTTATTTCCTTGAGACAGGATTTCTCATTGATTTTGGAGATGTTTTTTTCAGTTAGACTGGCTGATCAGGAAGCCCTTGTAATCCCCGTCTCTGCCTCCCCCAGTGTTGGGGTTTATAGGAATGTATCCCCGTCTCTACCTCCCTCAGTGTTGGGGTTTATGGGAATGTACATCCATACCTGTTTTTTTTTGTTGTTGTTGTTTTGTTTTTGGTTTTTCGAGGTAGGGTCTCGCTCTAGCCCAGGCTGAGCTGGAATTCACTATGTAGGATCGCTGGGATTAAAGGCATTGGATCACCATGGCCAGCTCATGCGTGGCTTTTTACAAGAGTACTAAGTGTTGGACTGAGGGCTCATGCTGTCTCAGCAAGTGTTCTTACTTGCTGAGTCATCTCGCCAGCCTCTTTCTCACCATCTTTTTGTTTTGTTTTGTTTTGTTTTTCAAGGTAGGGTCTTGCTCTACAAGCCTAGACTGACCTGGAATTCACTATGTAGTCTCAGCGTAGCCTTGAACTCACAGCGTTCCTCCTACCTCTGCCTCCCAAGTGCTGGGACTGAAGGTGTGCGCCACCACGCCTGGCTCTTTCTCATCATCTTTATCCCTGTTCTTTCCAAGTGTTTACCGGGGACCTAGCTAAGGCTGAGATGGGTGACTGAAACATGCTCTTGGGGTCCTTCACACACTTTTGATGGTTAATATAGTGACCTCCAACACTTGACAGAGAGTGAAGAGCTGGGGGAATTTGACAAGGAGGTAACCAAAATACAGAAAAAAAGCCAGGTGTGGCAGGCACATACCTTTGATCCCAGCACTCCAGAGGCAGAGGGAGGAGGATGGCCCTGAGTTCAAGGTCACCCTGAAACAACATAGTGAATTCCAGGTCAGCTCTGGGCTAGAGTGAAACCCTACCTCAGAAAACCAACCAACCAAAGAAACAAATAAACAAACAAACAGCAGAAAAAAGCCAGACATCAACATGCCTTTAATCTCAGCACTCAGGAGTCTGATGCACGAGGTACTCTGTGAGTTTGAGGCCAGCCTGAGGCTAATTCCAGGTCAGTTTGGGCTAGAGCAAGACCCTCCCTTGTAAAACCAAACCAAACAAACAAACAAACAAACTGGAATTGAGACATGGTAGCCCACGGCTTTAATCCTAGCACTTGGGAGGCAAAGGTTCACCGTGAGTTCAAGGTCACCCTAAGAGTACATAGTGAATTCCAGATCAGTCAGGGCTAGAGATGGCTCAGTGGTTAAAGGCCCTTGTTTGCAAAGCCTGACAATCCAAGTTGGATCCCCCAGTACTCATGAAAAGTCAGATGCACTTGGTAACACATGCATCTGGAGTTCGTTTGCAGTGGTAGGAAGCCCTGGCACACCCATACACACTCTGTCTGCCTCAGTCTCTCTCATAAATAAATAAAATATTTAAAAACTAAAACTAAAAATAAAAAAAAAACAGTGGACCGTGTCATGCTTTTATTTTATTTTTATTCATTTATTTATTTTGGTTTTTTGAGGTATGGTCTCACTCTAGCCCAGGTTGACCTGGAATTCACTATGTAGTCTTGAACTCATGAGAATCCTCCTCTCTTGCTTTATCTGCCTCTTTCTCCCCCTCTCTGTCAAATAACAATAAACAAATAACAACAACAACAATAATAAAGCCTGGTGTGGTGGTGCACACTTTTAATCCCAGCAACTCGGGAGGCAGAGGTGGGAGGATCGCCATGAGTTCGAGGCCACCCTGAGATTACAACTACAGAGTGAATTCCAGGTCAGCCTGAGCTAGAATGAGACCCTACTCAAAAAAAAAAAAAAAAAAAAAAAAAAAAAAAAAAAAAAAGCCACGGACACCTGTTACTTGCATAGCATTTTGCTGTTTGCCCTACAAAGCATCTTCAGATACCATCGCCACCGATCCTCCTCAACACATCAGCTGTGAAGTAGAAATGAGTGTTCCATTTCATAGATGAGACAGGAGGGCACAGAACCAACCAGTGCAACTCTGGTAAAGGTGCTTTCATTTATTTACTTATTTATTATTTATTTAGTTATTCTTTACTTTGCCTCGGCTACCCATAAAATTGTTTTTCTCAATAGTTACTTTATTATTATTATCATTGCTGTTGTTGTTTTTTCGAGGTAGGGTCTCACTCTAGTCCAGACTGACCTGGAATTCACTATGTAGTCTCAGGGTGGCCTCGAACTCAGGGTGATTCTCCTACCTTGGCCTATGGAATGCTGGGATTAAAGGCGTGCGCCACCATGCCTGGCCCTTCTCAATAGTTTTGTGATGAGAGGTATCAACCAGGATGCAATCTTCTTTTCTGGGTATACCTCCGAAGGCGCAGACCTCAGACTCAATCCGTATCACTAGACACCAACAGTTGCACAGTGGACGATTCTCCTGTCTGAGTGTAGATCGGAAGGGGTTGGCTTTCCTAAGGGAATTGATTGCTGGTCATTTGGGGAGTGCCAGGTCAGAATCAACATTTTTTAAAAAATATTTAATTAAATATTTATTTATTCATTTGATAGAGAAAGAGGGAGAGAGAATGGGCCTCCAGCCACTGCAAACGAACTCCAGACGCCTGTGCCCCTTTCTGCATCTGGCTTACGTGGGTCCTGGGGAATTGAACCTGGGTCCTTTGGCTTTGCAGGCAAATGCCTTAACTGCTAAGCCATCCCTCCAGCCCCAGAATCAACTTTTTTTTGTTTGTTTTTTGAGTTAGTGTCTCTCTCTAGCTCAGGCTGACCTGGAATTCACTATGTAGTCTCAGGGTGTCCTTGAATTCACCGCGATCCTCCTACCTCTGCCTCCCGAGTGCTGGGATTAAAGGCGTGTGCCACCATGCCTGGCCAACATCAATTTTTGTTTGTTTGTTTGTTTGTTTTTATTGTTGGGACATGATCTTATTCTGTGGCCCTCTGGATTGAATCCCTGCCCCCAGGTAGATATGAAGATCGAGAGATGTATGGAGGGTTAGGATGAGAAAAACAGCCATTTAAAAGCTTCCAGGCAAGTCTTAAACCGCTAAACCATCTCTCCAGCCTAAAGTTTCCAGTAGGGAGATCAAGAGTTCAAGGCCAGCTTGGGCTATGAGAGGCCCTGTCTCAAAGAAGAAGGTTTCAAGCATTAGCACCGCAGAAAAATTTTAAAAAGATGCTTTTGTCTGGTACAGTGGCGCACGCCTTTAATCCCAGCACTCAGGAGGCAGAGGTAGGAGGATCTCTGTGAGTTTGAGGCCGGCCTGAGACCACCTGCAGCCAGGCCATCCTGGGCTAGGGTGAGAGAACCTACACTGAAAAACAGAAAACAAACAAAAAAATAGGCTTTTGCTACACAGTCAGCTAGTTGTCTATCTGTCTGTCTGTCTGTCTGTCTCCTACTTTGGGGTGGGGAGGGCGCATCTTCCTTCCTTGGACAAAAGGAAGCTCTCTTCTGACAGAGGTTTGTTTTCTGGTCAAAGGGCTCACTGTATATAAGGGGCCGGTTATAGAGGCAGGGATGGCCTCTGGATTGTGGGGAGTCCTGTTCCCCTTCTTGTTCAGCTCACTTTTGGGTGACTAGGACAAGATCTACCAGTGACAGGATAAAATAAGTTGGTTTTTTTTTTTTCTAGCCACTGGTCCCAGCTTGTCAAACAGGAGGCACATAGGGACAGGGTTGGGGTGGGGGGGAGTACCCTCAGCAGGGCCTGCAGGTTCTTGAACGCCCCCCTCTCCCAGTAGTCAGCTTCTCCCAGAATAGGGCATGGGGGGTGGTGGTGGATGATGAGGTGAGGCGGGGGGGGGGGGAGACGCGGTTGGGTGTTCGAGGTCACCCCCATCCTAGGGATCTGTGTCAGGGCGGGGCAGAGCCCCTCTTGTGCACATCCACTCCACTCCCCCACCAGGTTTCTGCAGGCGTACCCCTGGGGTCCTCCATCCACCAGCCACCACCCCCCACCCTTCTTCTCTTCGAGACTCCCCACCACCAATCATCAGCACCCCTTGCACCGAGCTCGGGCCTCCTGGCGCTGGCAAGGGAGGTGCTGGTGATGGTGCTGGTGGGCGGTGGGTTCGGGTACCACCCCCTTCTCCCCAGGCCCTGGGCGTCCCCTCCCCTCTCCCCGGCGGCCCTCCCCTCCCCTCCCCTCCCCCGCGGCACGGCGGCGGCGGCGGCGGCGGGCGGGGCTCTCGGCTCGGCTCGGGCTCCGCGGACGGGCGGACATGGCGGCCAACATGTACCGGGTCGGAGGTAGGGAAGGACCCGGGGGGTGGCCGCGGCAGTGTGGGTGATGGGGTCCGGGACGGAGGACGAGCGCACGGCGTAACCTCCGGGAGTCCCCGGCGCTCCCGATCTCCAGGAGGAGGAGGAGGAGGAGGTGGAGGAGAAGGAGGGGGAGGAAGAGGAGGGGGTGGAGGGCACTCCCCGCCCCCACCCTCCCCTCCCCCCACGGGGGGTCCTGCACCCCCCTCCCCCGTCCTCCTCCTCGGTGCGCGGGTGTGTGTGTGTGTTTATGGCAGGGAGGGGGGGATCCGGGACCACCAACTCCTGCCTCGGGTTCTACTTGGGGACACGATCCTCCCCGTGCACGAAACCCCAGCTGCTGGTGGAGGGGGGAAGGCCCTTGCAACAACCCCCCCCCCCAACACCACCACCACCATCTAGCCCAGTGGCCTTTTCCTAGGCAGTAAGGTGGGATTTGGGGGTGGTGGTTGGGAACAGAAAAGAGGTGTGTGTGTGTGGGGGGGACATCTGACCCACCGCTGCCTCCTTCCCCCCCACCCCCCCGCCGTGCAAGTGTGGGTCATGGGGTGAGGGGGACGAGGGTGGCCCACACTTTGGTGTGCACGGGCTGGACAGGCCTGTTTGCAGAACCAGGGCCCATGCATCCTCAATTGCTACGTCTAACTCCCCACATTTCCTACGTCCCGGTCAGCACCCCACCCCACCCCAAGAGTGGGGTTTTTTTTTGGAGGGGGGGCGCGCAGGGAACCCCAGACAGAGGCGGGAGGACTTGAGCTCCACCTGGACGCGTTTGCTCTGCTGTCTTCGGGCTCGCCAGTGTAATGCAGAAGAAGAAGAGAGAAATAAGGTCAAACAAACTTTCTCCTTCCTCGCGACGCCCGCCGTCCCTCCCTCCCTCTTTCCTGGTAAAATAATAATTCCGATCGTTGGCGTGATCGTCTCTTCCTCCTCTGCTCATTTAAGCTGAGCTCCCGACGAGTGGCACAGGGACTGGGCCTGGCTAAAACGAGGCCACTTAGCCCAGAGACTGGAGAGAGCCACTGAGGTACACAGAGACGGTGCAGGGGAGCTTTAAACACACAGTAGGGAGGGTCCAGCCACACTTGACATTTTCATTTTCATTTTCTTTTCTTTTCTTTTTTTTTTTTAAATTGAAGACTTGCAATCGTTTCCCTGTGACCAGAGCCTGAATGGATTTGGTTTGAATATGGTTACAAGGGCCGCCCCCCTCCCCGAGGGCCTCTCTCAGCAAGTGGCCCCAGGCCCTCCTCCCACCCCTCCCCCTCTCCTTTTCTTTTTGGAAAAAAGTTTGTCACCATGCTTCCTCTAACCTACTCTGCCTACCTGAAGTTTTTTTTTTTGTTTGTTTGTTTTTTGAGATAGGGTCCCCCTCTAACTCCGACTGACCTGGAATTCTCTATTTAGTCTCAGGGTGGCCTCGAACTTACAGTGATCCCACCAACCTCTGCTTTCCAAGCACTGGAATTGAAGGCCTACTATGCCACCACGCACAGCTCTAAAGTTTGTGGGTTTTTTTTTTTTTTTTTTTTTTTTGGTTTTTTTTAAGTTGATGATGGAAATGGAAATTGGCCAGTTAAGCCTCTCTCCTTGCTCAGAATTTGTCCTAGCTCCACAGTTTATGTGACAAGCATACTTCAGAACCAATTGAATTGGAGGGAAAACATGTAGAAACTGCAGAGAGAATGCATTAGTGGGCCCTGACTGGTCAGCAGTGACGGATGAAGTGTCAGTGTTTTGTTTAGGTTTATTTTTATTTATCTGTTTGAATATTTATTTGCCTATGTATTTATCTGAGAGCGTGTGGGCATGCCAGGGCCTCCTGCTGCTGCAAACTTAACTCCAGACATGTTCATCTGACTTTACGTGGGTTCTGGGGAATCGAACCCAGGCAGTTCTTCATGCTTAGCAAGCAAGCACCTTTAATTACTGACCCATCTTTTGGGCCATGTTTCCAGTCCCTTAAAAATTTTTATTTATTTATTTTTATTTATTTATTTGACAGAGAAAGAGGAGAGAGGGAGAGAGAGAGAAAGGGCGCGCCAGGGCTTCCAGCCACTGCAAACGACTCCTTGCGCCCCCTTGTGCATCTGGCTAACGTGGGTCCTGGGGTATCGAACCTGGGTCCTTTGGCTTTGCAGACAAACACCTTAACGGCTAAGCCATTCCTCCAGCACCCCCCTTTTTTTTTGACCTTGGGTCTCATTCTAGCCCAGGCTGACCTGGAATTCACTATGTAGTCTCAGGCTGGCCTTGAACTCACAGCAAACCCCTCACCTCTGCCTCCTGAGTGCTGGGATTAAAAGCGTGCGTCACTAGACCAGGTGCTGCAGCCCCTATTTTTATTTATTTACTTATTTAAGAGAGAGAGAAAGAGTCATAGCTAGATAGATAGAGAATATGGGTGCACCAGGGCCTCCAGCCACTGTAAACAAACTCCAGATGTGTGCACCACATTGCATGGGTACTGGGTAATCCAACCTGGGTCTTAGGCTTTGTAGGCAAGCGCCTTAACTGCCAAGCCATCTCTCCAGCTCCTTTTCTTTTTTTCCCCCCCAAGATTTAGTTTTATTTACTTATGAGAGAGATTGAGAATGGGCATGCCAGGGTCTCCAGCCACTGCAAATGAACTCCAGACGTATGCGCCACCATGTGCATCTGGTTTACGTGGGACCTGGAAAATCAGACTTGGGTCCTTAGGCTTCACAGGCATGTGCCCTAACCGCTAAGCCATCTCTCTCTCTGTCTTTTTTTTTTTTTATTGAGACAGCTAGCTATGTAGCTTTGGCTGACCTCAAAGTTTGGGGAGCGTTCTTCCTGTCTCTCTGGTTTTCCCTTGTCCTGTTGTTGGTGACACAAACCTGTAATTCCAGGGAGGTGAGAAAAGGAGGATCAGGAGTTCAAGACCAACCTCTGCTGCATAGAAAGTTTGAGGCTGAGACTGGAGGATATTGAGTTACAGGCCAGCCTAGACTACGTAGTGAGGCTGGAAATGTCAGTCTGTTTTTTATTTATGAGAGGGAGAGAGAGAGGGGTAGGGAGGGAGGGAGGAGAGAGAGAAATAGGCGTGCCATGGTGTGCCAGGACCTCCAGCCACTGCAAACGAACTCAAACTCCAGACATGTGCGCCCCATTGTGAATCTGGCTTTCATGGGTCCTGGGGAATCGAACCTGGGTCCTTCGGCTTTTCAGGCAAATGCCTTAACCGCTAAATCATCTCTCCAGCCCTATTTAATCCCAGGCTGATCCGGAATTCACTATGTCCTCTCAGGGTGGCCTCCAACTCAGGAGGATCCTCCTACCTCTGTCTCCTGAGTGCTGGGATTGAAGGCGGGCGCCACCACGCCCGGCCTGGAAATGGCAGTCTGGAAGCAGGCACGTGGTACACTGTACCGTATGCATGTCACGTCGCAGGTGAATGCATTACCTGCTTCCCATAGCGCATTGCCTAATGCAGAGAGTTGAGGATTGCCAAATGCGAGCTTTATGTTGAAATTATTAAGTTCTGTAACTTCTTGTGATTACAGATTATGTCTACTTTGAGAATTCCTCCAGCAACCCATACCTAATCAGAAGAATAGAAGAACTTAACAAGGTATTCCCCCACTGTGGTGGTTTTCCATTGAAGGGTTATTGGGTAAAAGGCCTAAAAGGTTATTTTTTTACTTTCAGTTCCAGACTCTTTAAGGTAGAGAGTTCAGAATAGAGATTTATACAGGATTCTGAATATTCTTTTAATATATATATATATATATTTGGTTTTTCGAGGTAGGGTCTCACTCTAGCCCAGGCTGACCTGGAATTCACTATGGAGTCTCAGGGTGGCCTCGAACTCACGGCGATCCTCCTACCTCTGCCTCCTGAGTGCTGGGATTAAAGGCGTGTGCCACCACGCCCGGCTTGAATATTCCTTTTTTAAAAAAATATTTTATTTATGTATTTGTTTATTTGACAGAGAGAAAGAGAGGGAGGGAGGAAGGGAGGGAGAGAGAGAGAGAGAGAGAATGGGCGCTCCAGGGCTCCAGCCACTGTAAACGAGTTCCAGACGCATGCACCCCCTTGTGTAGCTGGCTTATGTGGGTCCTGGGGGATTGAACCTGGGTCCTTTGGCTTTGCAGACAAACACTTTAACTGCTAAGCCATCCCTCCAGATCCTGAATTTTTTTTTCTTTAGTTTTTTGAGATAGGGATTTACTCTAGCCCAGGCTGACCTGGAATTCATTTTATAGTCTCACGGTGGCCTTGAACTCACAACGATCCTCCTACCTCTGCCTCCTGAGTGCTGGGACTAAAAGGTGTGTGCCACCATGCCTGGCTTCTGAATATTCTTTTTATTTTAATATGTCTATTTGTTTATTTACTTATTCAAGAGAGATAAAAAGGTAGAGAGAGAAAGAGAATACTAATGAATGGGTGTGCCAGGGCCTTTAGCCACTGTGAATGAACTCCAGATGTGTAGGCTACCTTGTGCAGCTGTCTTACATGGGTCCTGTGGAATTGAACCTGGGTCCTTTGCCTTTGCAGGCAAGTACGTTAAATGCTAAGTCATCTATCTAGCCCAGGATTCTGAATATTATTTTACTTTTTTTTTTTTTGTCTCTCATTGTTACTGAATATTTTTGCCCCAAAATTGTACATTTCTTCAAATTCCTTAGAGCCTCAAAGACCAGGTCATTCATGACTATATTTATTTGAGAG
Source organism: Dipus sagitta (assembly GCA_036346955.1). Taxonomy (NCBI): domain Eukaryota; kingdom Metazoa; phylum Chordata; class Mammalia; order Rodentia; family Dipodidae; genus Dipus; species Dipus sagitta. Next base: position 11,822,283 of record CM070793.1, on the reverse strand, counting down.
AGAGGGCTAGAGAGAAATATGTATGTATTATTTTTTGGTGTGTTTGTTTGAGACAGTCTTCCTGTGTAGTCCAGGCTAGAATCAACTTCATAATCCTCCTGCCTCAGCCTCCCAAGTGCTATATCTTTCCTTTGTTAGTGAGTCAATATTTTCCCCTCCAGCTTTAGAAGGAGGAAACTCAGCTGGGCCTGTGCTGACTCACACCTGTAAATCCAGCCTTGGAGAGGCTAAGGTGGGAGGATTGCTGGGAATTTTAAGGCTAAACTGGGCTACATAGTTATGGTCCAACTTGGGCTACCGAATGAGAGTGTCTCAAACACCAAACACCCATACTGGGTATGCTGGGTCACACCTTTAATCCCAGCACTTGGAGACTGAAGTAGGAGGATTGCTGTGAGTTTGAAGCCAACCTGAACTACAGAGTGAGTTCCAGGTCAGTCTGTGCTAAAGCAAGACCTTGGGCTAGAGAGATGACACTTAAAGGCCTAACTTGCAAAGCCTGGCAGCCCAGGTTTGCTTCCCCAGGACCCACGGAAAGCCAGGTGCACAAGGTGGCGCGTGAGTCTGGAGTTCGTTTGCAATGGCTAGGAGGCCCTGGCGTGTCCATTTTCTCTCTCTCTCTTTCTCGAATAACTAAATAAGCTGGGTATGGTGTGGCACACGCTTTTAATTCCAGCACTTGGGAACGTAGAGGTAGTTGGATCGCCACGAGTTCGAGGCTGTCCTGAGACTACATAGTGAATTCCAGGTCAGCTTGAGCTAGAGTGAGACCCTAGCTTGAAAAACCAAAACATAAAAAATAAAATAAGCCGGGTGTGGTGGCGCATGCCTTTAATCCCAGCACTCGGGAGCAGGCAGAAGTAGGAGGATTGCAGTGAGTTTGAGGCCACCCTGAGACTCCACAGTGAATTCCAGGTCAGCCTGGGCTAGAGTGAGACCTTACCTTGAAAAACCAATAAACAAACAAATAAATAAATAAATAAATAAGACATTTAAAAGGGAAAGAGGGGAGTGGAGGGGAGAGACATGGAGGAGAGGAAGAAAGGAAAGGACAGGAGAGGGAGGGAGAAAGCCAGCCGGCCTCACTCAGTTGGCTAAAGAAAGAGAATTGACTTCAAGGCCAACTGGGCTACTTAGTAAGATTCTGTTTCAAAATAAAAACATACAGGCAAAATCTTTTAAATAAATTATATATATATATTTAGGGCTAAAGAGATGGCTCAGCAGTTAAGACACTTGCTTTAAATTCCATTCCCCAGTGCCCACGTGGAGCCAAATGCACAAAGTGGCGCATGCATCTGGAGTCTATTTGCAGCGGCTGGAGGCCCTGGTGTGCATAATCTCTCCACCCCTCTCTCCTTGCAAATAAATAGATATTTTAAAAAAATGATTTGCAAGCAGAGAGAGAGAAAAGAGAGACAGAATGGGCATGCCAGGGCCTCCAGCCACTGCAAACAAACACCAGATGCTTGGCTCCTGGGAAATTGAACCTGGCTTGTTAGGTTTTGCAGGCAGATGCCTTAACCACTAAGCAATCTCTCCAGCCCTGCTGGCTCAGTCTTTACAAGCAAGAACGAAATCCACCCCAGAGATTAACAAAAGAAAATTTGGGGCTGGAGAAATGGCTTAGCAGTTAAGGTACTTGCCTGCAGAGCCAAAGGACCCAGGTTCAATTCCCCAGTACTGACGTAAAGACAGGTGTATAAGGTGATGCGTGTATCTGGAGTTCATTCACAGTGGCTAGAGGCCCCGGGGTGCCCTCTCTCTCTCTCTCTCTCTCTCTCTCTCTCTGCCTCTTCCTCTCTCAAATGATAAATAAATATTTAACAAGTAGAAAAGAATTTTTAAAAAAAGAGAAATTGACAACCAGTTTTCGATTTTAACCTTTCTTTTCCCCTCCAAATCACTCTACCAAACCTGAGTACAAACTAGGCAAGACTAAAAGAGAATTTGGCACACTTTTAATCCCAGTACTTGGGAGGCAGAGGCAGGAGAAGTGCCGTGAGTTCAGTCCACCCTGAGAATACATATATACTGATTTCAGATCAGCCTGAGCTAGAGCAAGACCCTACTTCAAAAAAACAAGCCGGGCGTGGTGGCGCACGCCTTTAATCCCAGCACTCCGGAGGCAGAGGTAGGAGGATTGCCGTGAGTTCGAGGCCACCCTGAGACTCCATAGTGAATTCCAAGTCAGCCTGGACCAGAGTGAGACCCTACCTCGAAAAACCAAAAAAAAAAACCAAAAAAAAAAAAAAAAAAAACCAAATAAACAACAAAAAAGCAATCTTTTAGGAGCTAGAGAGATGGCTTAGCAATTAAGCAATTAAAGCATTTGCCTGCAAAGCCAAAGGACCTCAGTTCGACTCCCCAGGACCCACGTAAGCCAGATGCACAAGGTGGTGCATGCATCTGGAGTTCGTTTGCAGTGGCTGGAGGCCCTGGTACACCTATTATCTCTCTCTCTCTGTCTCTTTCCCTCTCTTGCTCTCTCAAATAAATAAATATTAAAAGAAGAATTTGATAATATCATTGGGTGTAGTGGCACACACCTTTAATCCCAGCACTTGGGAGGCCCGAGACTACATAGTGAATTCCAGGTCAGCCTGGGCTAGAGCAAGACCCTACCTCAAAAAACAATAACAAAAAAGACTTTGATAATTTTTGTAGAGTATTGATGTTGGAAGAGCTCACTAATGAGACAAAAATGGTATAAAACTTATCGTTGAAAACATAGATTTTATTGACAGGGAAATATTGGCCTGTTCATTTAGCAGATTGCTGGATCATTACTTCAGGAGGATGTTTGATCACAATATTGTGAAATATATTGGCATTTTTTGGTAGAAATTTAATATGATTTCAATTTTCAGGGGCAGTATTTCCACAAGACAATTTTTCACTAAAATATTGCTGCCAAACTTCATGAAATTGACAAATTTTGTTTATTTATTAGAGATAGGGAGATAGAAAGAGGCAGATAGGGGCTGGAGAGATGGCTTAGCAGTTAAGCGCTTGCCTGTGAAGCCTAAGGACCCCAGTTCGAGGCTCAATTCCCCAGGACCCACGTTAACAGATGCACAAGGGGGCGCATGCATCTGAAGTTCTGTTTGTATTGGCTGGAAGCCCTGGCGTGCCCATTCCCTCTCTCTCTCTCTATCTGCCTCTTTCTCTGTCGCTCTCAAATAAATAAATAAAAAATGAAGAAAAAAAATAAAAAAAAAAGAAAGAGGCAAATAGAGAGAGAAAGAGAGAGAATGGGCACACTAGGGCCTCCAGCCACTGCAAACGAACCCCAGATGCATGCACCACCTTGTGCATCTGGCTTATGTAGATCCTGGGGAATCGAACCTGGGTCCTTTGGCTTTGAAGGCAAGCACCATAACTGCTAAGCCATCTCTCCAGCCCATTTGTGGAAAAAAAATGTATATATATACACACGTACACACATATATATGTGTGTGTATGTATGTATATTTGACAGAGAGAAAGGAGGAGGTAGGCAGAAAGAAAGAGAATGGGCACGCCAGGGCCTCTAGCCACTGCAAACAAACTCCAGGCACATGCACCACCATGTGTATCTGGCTTTGGCTTTCGTGGGTCCTGGGGAATCAAACCTGGGTCCTTTGGCTTTGAAGGCAAGCACCATAACTGCTAAGCCATCTGTCCAGCCCATATGTTGAAAAAAAAGAAAAAAATATATACACACACACACACATATTTGACAGAGAGAAAGAGGAGATAGGGAGAGAGGGAGAGAGGGGGAGAGAGAGAGAGAGAGAGAGAGAGAAAATAGTTGCACCAGCCACTGCAAATGAACTCCAGATGCATGAGCCACCTTGTGGGTCCTGGAGAATTGAACCTACATTCTTTGGCTTTGTAGGCAAGTGCCTTAACCACCAAGCCATCCCTCCAGCCCCATATGTGGATTTTAAAATTTGAGGGATTAAACTAGCATTTGGGAGGCAGAGGCAGAAAGAACAGCAGTTCAAGGACATCCTTAGCTACATAATAGGTTCAAAGTCAACCTGAGCTACATGAATCTCTTCTCAAAAAAAAAAAAAAAAAAAAAAAAGAACCCCACACAAAATAGGGGATTAATTTCCTCTCCTTTTTATTTATTTTTTTAAATTTAATTTTTTTTTTTGAGATAGGGTCTCCCTTTAGCCCAGGCTGACCTGGAATTCACTATGTAGTCTCAGGGTGGCCTCGAACTCATGGTGATCCTCCTACCTCAGCCTCCCAAGTGCTGGAATTAAAGGCGTGCGCCACCACACCCGGCTCTCCCTCCTTTTTAAACTTTGCGTGTGTGTGCTTGTGTGTATATGTATGTGTGTTAGTGTGTATGGTTGTGCCACATTTTGCATCTGGCTTTGCCTGAGTACTGGGTAACCAAACCAGGGTCAGCAAGGTTTGCAAGCAAGGGCCCTCTCCCCAACCTTAGCTTTTTATTTATTATTATTTATTTGAGACAGAAAGAGAGAGAGAGAATGAGCACGCTAGGGCCTCCAGCCACTGCAAACAAATTCCAGATGCGTGCACCACCATGTGCATCTGGCTTATGCGGGACCTGGAGAATCGAATCTGGATCCTTAGGCTTTGCAGGCATGTGCCTTAACTGCTAAGCCATCTCTCCAGTCCCTCCCTCCCTCCCTCCCTTCCTTCCTTCCGACAGGATCTCACTAGGTAGCCCTTGCTGGCCTGGAACTCTGTAGATCCGGTTGACCTTCAACTTGCTGTCATCCTCCTGCCTCCGCCTCCTGAGTGCTGGGATTGTAGTCATAAGTCACCATGCCCATGTTCTTTTTTTCAAAATATATTTCATTTATTTATTTAAGAGAGAAAGAGGGAGAGAGAGAGAGAGAATGGGCATGCCAGGGCCTCCAGCCACTGCAGATGTAACCCAGATGCATGCGTCCCCTTGTGCATCCACGTGGGTCTTGGAGAATCAAACCGGGATCCTTTGACTTTGCAGGCAAGCGCCTTACCCGCTAAGCCATCTCTCCAGCCCCCAGGCCCAGCTTCTTTTAAGGACATTTCATTACTGAGCTACATCCCAGGTCCCTTGCCACCTTTCTTCTCTGTTTTGTGTAACCTAGGCTGGCTGACTAGTTTTTCTGTTGTTGTTGCTATTGTAGTTGGGTCTTGCTCTGAGTGTTGGGATTAAAGGCTGGCTGGGGGGGCTGGAGAAGTGGCTTAGTGGTTAAGCGCTTGCCTGTGAAGCCTAAGGACCCCGGTTCGAGGCTCGATTCCCCAGGACCCACGTTAGCCAGATGCACAAGGGGGCACACGCATCTGGAGTTCGTTTGCAGTGGCTGGAAGCCCTGGCGCGCCCATTCTGTCTCTCTGTCTATCTGCCTCTTTCTCTCTCTGTATGTCACTCTCAAATAAATAAATGAAAATAACTAAAAAAAAAAAAAAAATAAAGGCTGGCTGGTTTACTCTGAACTTGCTATATGACCTTGAGCTTCTGAGCCTCTTGACTCTTATCTTTCCAGTGCTGGGATTATAGGTGTGTGCCACCCTGCCTGGTTTACATGGTGTTGGGAATTGAACCCAGAGCTTTGTGCATGCTAGGCAAGCAGTTTACCAACTGAACTATGCCCTAGCCCCCATATAACTTTCATTTATTTTTTATTTCTTAGACTGCAAGTGGCAACGTGGAAGCAAAAGTCGTGTGCTTTTATAGAAGACGAGATATTTCCAACACACTTATTATGCTTGCAGACAAACATGCTAGTAAGTTAAACATCTTTTTCTTTTGCATCCAAGAAAATGTTTGTCTTGTGTTTGCCGTGATGTGAGGAAAATGCTTTCTGTTATCTTAAGGCATTTTGCTCCTTCTAATTTTCCTCTTCTTTTGTTTTTATTTATTCGAGAGAGAGAGAGGGAAAGAACGGGTGCACCAGGGCCTTCAACCACTGCAAACAAACTCCAGACGCATGCGCCACTATGTGCATCTGGCTTATGTGGGATCTGGGGAATCAAACCTGGGTCCTTAGGCTTCGCAGGAAAGTGCCTTTTAACTGCCCCTCCTTGTGTGAGCCACTGTGTCAGCTAGATTTATTATTATTTTTTGTGTGTATATATGTATGTATGTGCTTTTTCATGTGTGTGAGTGCAGTGTGCATGCTATAACATGCCTGTGGAGGTCAGAGGATAGCTTTGGGTGTCGGTCCACACCATCCACCTTGTTTGAGGTAGGGTCTCTCTTTTTTCAAGGTAGGGTCTCACTCTAGCCCAGGCTGACCTGGAACTCACTATGTAGTCTCAGGGTGGCCTCGAACTCACGGCGATCCTCCTACCTCTGCCTCCCGAGTGCTGGGATTAAAGGCGTGCGCCACCACGCCCGGCTCTCAGGCAGGGTCTCGTGTCCACCACTGCATTGCTCCTTCACCAGACTGTGTGGCCCCCTGGGCATTTGGACAGTTGTCTGTCGGCTGTAGGCATGCACTGGATGGCAGACATGAGTGCTACAGCATGTGGTTCTGGGGATCTGAGCTCAAGTTTGCACAGCCAATGCTGCATCTATGAAGCCCTATTTGTTTACATATTGAAAAATTAATTAATTATGTGGATCCCAGCTACAAATGATTGGACTTCTATGTGAGTAGGAAGAAAGCTCAGTAGCAGAAGCCAGTAAGCTAGAAAGGAGATACAAAGGGAATAGAAAGGGAGGGAGGGGGGACTTAATAGGATGGTATTGTATTTATGTAAGTAGAAGAACAGATTAATGGGAGTGGAAAGGCCTAAGTGAGGTGAGGGGAAGAGATTGAGTAAAGGAAAGGTCGGGGAGGGCTAATCAAAATCTAGGAGGCTATAAATAAATCATATGGAAACCTACTTTTTTGGACAATGGAACACCCCGAAGTCATAGATTGTTACTAGCAAATTTTCAGGGCCAGGAAATGGGATTCCTTCCAGTGAGTTGCTGGCCAGGGAGGTCCCTGATGCCCCCAGAACATTACAGGCCATTGCGGAGGCCCTTGGTTTCCCACCAGGAATAGATGGTAAGACCCTATTGCTGAAGACTCCACATACTTGGGCTGCAAGGCCACTGAAATGGGCCTTTGGGCCTTTTCACCCCCATTAAGTTCTCTATTTTAATATTTTTAATTTTTATTTATTAGAGACAGGGAGAAAGGGGGGTCAGATAGAGAAAGAGAAGCCTCAACCCATTGCATATGAACACTAGCCACATGTACTACCTTGTGCATCTGGCTCACATGGGTTCTGGGAAATGGAACCTGGGTCCTTAGGCTTCGCAGGCAAGTGCCTTAACCGCTAAGCCATCTCTCCAGTTCACTTTCTTCATTTTATTGTTTTTTATTTTTTTGGTTTTTCCAGGTAGGGTCTCACTCTGGCCCAGGCTGACCTGGAATTTACTATGTAGTCTCAGGGTGGCCTCGAACTCACGGCGATCCTCCTACCTCTGCCTCCCAAGTGCTGGGATTAAAGGCGTGCGCCACCACGCCTGGCTCATGTTCTTCATCTTAAAGAACAAAGCTCTAAGCCTGTTGTGGGCTCATAGACCCCAGTAAATCTCTGTTACCCTTTCAGATCCATCCCCTTGGGGTGTTGCATGCCTTCGGTCCCCACACTGGGGAGGTAAAGGCAGGAGAGTCAGGAGTTTAATTCCAGCCTTATCTACACGGGGAGTTGGAGGCCAGCCTGGGCTAAATGAAACCCTGTCTGTAAACAAAATGTAATAAAAATCAAAGCCCCCCCCCCCTCGCTCCCCCGGGCTTATCTGAGATACAGTGTCCTGCGTCTGGTGACCCTCCTCAGTTCTTGCCAGGTTGTTGCTCCACTTGATTGGAGTTGGCTTGAAATCTGCTTCCTATCACAGCATTAAAGTAATAAACTGCCATTTCTAAGGTTATTTTTCTCCTGGTGTTTTATAATGTTTTTGTGAATGACACTTTAGAATTTGCAGCTACAGCAAGTTTGTGTCTCATTAGGCAGATTATTGTCAACCGTAAATATTATAAAGGTTTGTTATTTGACAAGCTAATTATGTTTTATGATGCACATTTTCCTATTGATCTATTCCTTTGAATGTTAATGGTTTCTGTGTGTGTGTGTGTTTTTTTTTAAACAAAGCATGTAATGTGTGATATTAATACTTTAACATTTCTATCACATTGCTTATTGATCATTAAATGAGGCATTCTAGTAATTAGGTCTTCTTAAACTTTCTTAAAGGCTTGTGTTCGCTCTGCTTTTATAATGTTATAATATAATTTGTGAGATGGAAAAGTATGTACTCATGTTTTTTATTTTTATGAGTAGTTGAATGAATATAATTTTAAAAATATGTTATTTATTTATTTATTAGAGAGAAAGAAAGAGGCAGAGAGATAGAGAGGGGGAGAGAGAGAGAGAGAGAGAGAGGAGAGAGAGAGAGAGAATGGGAGTGCATACACCACTTTGTGCATCTGGCTTATATGAGTCCTGGAGAATTGAACCTGAGTCCTTAGGCTTCACAGGCAACCACTTTAAACCCTAAGCCATCTCTTTGGCCCCTGAAAATATTTTTTAAATTATTTATTTATTTGAGAGAGAGAGATTAGAGAGAGAGTATACAGGCACCCCAGGGTCTCCTACCACTGCAGATGAATTCCAGGTGCATGTGCCATTTTGGGCATCTGGCTTTTACTTGGGTACTGGGGAATCAAACCCAGGCCATCAGGCTTTGCAGGCACAAACCTTAACTGCAGAGCCATCTCTCCAGCCCTTTTTTTTTTTTTTTTTAAAGATACTTGTATTTATGAGACGGGGGGGGGGGGAGGGAGGGAGGGAGGGAGGGAGAGGGAGAGAAGGGGCATGCCATAGTCACTGCAAATGAACTCCAGATACATGAGCCTCACTGTGCATCTGGCTTACATGGGTACTGGGGAATTGAATCTGGGTCCTTCACAGGCAAGTGCCTTAACCACTAAGTCATCTCTCCAGCCCTCTTTTTATTAAACTATAGTATTTTCAGTGAAGTCTCTCTCATTTTCTTAAAGTATTTATTTGCAAGAGGGGGAGGAGGCAAAGAGGAGGTGGGGGAGAGGGAGACAATGGGCACATCAGGGCCTCTAGCCACTGCAAACGAACTCCAGCCGCATGCGCCACCATGTGCATCTGGCTTATGTGGGTACTGGGGAATTGAACCTGGGTCCTTAGGACTTCACAGCAAGCACCTTAAACACTAAACCATCCTTGTAGCCCCGTCTTTCTCCTTTTGAGACAGAGTGTTGTCCCAGGCTAGTCTTGAACTAGTAATCAAAATGCTCCTACCTCAGCCTTCCAAGTGCTGGGTTTGCAAATAGGCAGCACCACACTTGGCTACTGTAGTCATTTATGTTGTCACTGGTACTTAAAAACTTTTTTTTCAGTGCTGCGGACTGAACTCAGATTTGTGCATGCTAGGCTAGTGTTCTACCATTGACCTAACCCTTCTAATTGCCTTTATTTTTGCGCACACACTTGTGCATGCATGTAGCAAAGTTTGCTCACCTAGCCGCCTCCCAGCTCTCATTTGTATTTAGTCATCTATGACGTATTTTGATCATATTCATCCTCCTCAACACCCTCCTGCCCTCTCCCACTCCTGCTGACCCCCTTGCTTTTTTTTTTTTTTTTTTTTGAGGTAGGGTCTCACTCTAGCCCAGGCTGGCCTCGAACTCCTGGTGATCCTCCTACCTCTCCCGAGTGCTGGGATTAAAGGCGTCGTGCGCCACCACACCTGACTCTCATCTTTGTATTTTTTAGAAAGAGAGAGAGAGAACTGGTGCACCAGGGCCTCAGCCACTGAAATTGAACTCCAGATGCTTGCACCACCTAGTGGGCATGTGTGACCATGTGCTTGCCTTACCTTTGTGCGTCTGGCTTACGTGGGATCTGGAGGGAGATCTAACGTGGGTCCTTAGGCTTCACAGTCTTAACCGTTAAGCCATCTCTCCAGCCCCTGATCTTTATATATACATTATATATGCATTATTTATTTGAGAGAGAGAGAAAGAGGCAGAGAAAGAGAGAGAGAACGAGCACATGCCATTGCATCTAGCCACTGCAAACAAACTCCAGACACATGTGCCACTTTGTGCAACTGTCTTACATGGGTCCTGGGGAATCAAACCCGGGACCTTTTGGCTTTGCAGACAAGCGCCTTAACCACTAAGCCATCTCTCCAGCCCAGGCTAAAAGTCAATCTACATCACTCCTCTGTTTCCTTTGGCTCTTACATTCTTTCTAACCCTTCTTCGGAGATGTTGCTTGAGCCTTGGAGGGGTGATATATGTGTCCCATATATGGCTGAGCATTCAACCATCACATACTCTCATCATTTTGACAAGTTATGAATCTCTGCACTTACTGCTTCCCACTGCAAAAAGCTTGACTGACAAAAACAGCATTCACCTATAGAAATCAGTTATTTTTATTTTATTTGGTTTTTCGAGGTAGGGTCTCATTCTAGTTCAGGCTGACCTGGAATTCACTGTGTAGTCTCCTGGTGGCCATGAACTCACGGCAATCCTCCCACCTCTGCCTCCCGAGTACTGGGATTAAAAGCATGAGCCACCATGCCCAGTGAAATCACAGTTATTAAGAAAGCTAGCTGGGCCAGGTGTGGTGGTGCATGCCAGCACTTGGGGAGGCAGAGATAGGAGGATTCTCATGAGTTCAAGGCCAACCTGAGACTATCAAGGAAATTCTAGGTCAGTCTGGGCTAAGTGAGACCCTACCTCGAAAAACAAAAACAAAAAAAAAAAAAGAAAGCTAGTCGGGAGGTGGAGAGGTGGTTTAGCAGCTAAGGCATCTGCCTACAAAGCCTAAGGACCCAGATTCGCTTTCCCCCAGGACCCATGTAAGCCAGACGCACAAGGTGGCACATGCATCTGGAGTTCATTTGCAGTAGCTAGAGGCCCTGGTGCGCCCATTCTCTTTCCTGTTCTCTTTCTCTGTTTACAAATAAATAAAATAAAAATTTAAAAAAGAAGGCTAGCTGGGCATGGTGGCACATACTTTTAATCCTCTTTCAGATGTATAGCTGGCAAAAATTTTCTCCCATTCTGTAGGCTGGCTCTTTGCTCTATTCACAGTGTCCTTTGCCGTACAAAAGCTTTGTAATTTCATGAAGTCCCAGTGGTTGATCCGTGGTTTTATTTCCTGAGCAATTGGGGTTATATTCAGAAAGTCTTTGCCAAGACCAATATTTTGAAGGGTCTCTCTCCCCTGTTTTCCTCTAGCAGTTTCAGAGTTTTGAGTCTGATTTCAAGGTCTTCGATCCATTTGGACTTAACTCTTTTTTTAAAATTTATTTTTGTATTGACAGCTTCCATAATTATAGACAATAATCCATGGTAATTCTCTCCCACCTCCACTTTCCCCTTTGAAACTCCACTCTCCATCATATCCCTCCCCCTCTCAATCAGTCTCTCTTTTGTTTTGATGTCATGATCCTATTGTGAGGGTCTTGTGTAGGTAGTATCAGGCACTGTGGGGTCATGAATATCCAGGCCATTGTGTGTCTGGAGGAGCACGCTGTAAGGAGTCCTACCCTTCCTTTGGCTCTTATGTTCTTTCCGCCACCTCTTCCACAATGAACCCTGAGCCTTGGAAGGTGTGATAGAGATATTGCAGTGCTGAGCACTCCTCTGTCACTTCTTCTCAGCACCATGGTGCCTTCTGAGTCATCCCAAGGTCACTGCCATCTGAAAAGAGAAGCTTCTCTAACCAAAAGTGAGAGTGGCATTAACATATGGGTATGAACATTAAGAGAAGTGCTTACTGGGCAGTTTGGTGAACATAGTATATATATTTAGCCAGCCAGACTCCAGCAGACGTTATACCCCTAGGGCTCTTGACTACCCCTGTTGTAGGTTTTCAGTATCAGGCGTGTATTCCTTCCCCTCTCCAGAGAGTGGTTGGTTTCCCCCATAACAGACATGCCACTATTGTACCCATTGGGTCATTTGGCCTGCCTGGCCAAATTTGAGGCTTGCAGTGTCCACTGTTGAGTATCTCCACTGGTGATTTCTCTCTCTTCCATTAACTGCATGCAGCGAAGCTTTTTCCAGATTCCTGTGAGCTGGTCTACATGGAGGAGGTTTTCAGCTCAGCTCCAACAGGATTTCTCAGTGACCTTGTAGCCCAAGTATGTGGAGTCTTTAGCAATAGGGTCTTACCAGCTATTCCTGGTGGGAAACCAAGAGCTTTGGCAATGGCCTGTAATGTTTTAGAGGCATCAGGGACCTCCGTGGCTAACAACTCACTGGAAGGTATCCCATCCCTGGCACTGAAAATTTTCTAATAACAATCTATGGCTTTTGGGTGCTCCATCTGAACATCTTATGCATGGAGAGAGGTAAGGATCAAATTTCATCCTTCTATATATAGACATCTAGGTTTTTTCAGAATCATTTGCTGAAGAAGCTGTCTTTTCTCCAATGAGTATTTAAGGCTTTTTTTTTTTTTTTTTTCTTTTGGAAGATTATATAGCTGTAGCTGCCTAGACTTACATCTGGTTCCTCTATTCTGTTCCATTGATCTAACATGTCTTTTTTTTGTGAGCCAGTACCATGCTGTTTGTATTACTATGGTTCTGTAATATAGGTTAAAATCAGGTATGGTGCCGGGCGTGGTGGCGCACGCCTTTAATCCCAGTACTCGGGAGGCAGAGGTAGTAGGATCACCGTGTGTTTTAGGCTACCCTGAGACTACATAGTGAATAGAATAGAATAAAATAAAATAAAATCAGGTATGGTGATACCCCCAGGCTTATTTTTGTTGCTCAAAATTGTTTTGGATATCCGAGGTTTTTTTGTGCATTGAAGTGAATTTTAGGATTGTTTTTTCTATTTCTGTCAAGAATGCGATTGTAATTTTGATGGGGATTGCATTAGATGTGTAGATTGCTTTTGGTAAGATTGGCATTTTGACAGTATTTATTCCTCCAATCCAAGAGCAAGAGATGTCTCTCCTTTTCCTATTGTGTTCTTCAGTTTCTTGCTTGAGTGTTTTAAAAGTTTTCATTGTAGAGATCCTTCACTTCCTTGGTTAGGTTTATTCCAAGGTATTTTATTTTGTTTGAGACAGTTATGAATGGGAGTGATTCCCTGATTTCTTCCTCAGCATGTTTGTTATTAATGTATAGGAAGACTACTGATTTCTGTGTGTTTATTTTGTATGCATGCTACATGGCTATAGGTGTTTATCAGCTCTAACAGTTTGCTGGTACAGTCTTTAGGGTCCTTTATGTATAGAATCATGTCATCTGCTCATAATGTAATTTGATCTCTACCTTCCAATTCATATCCCTTTTATGTTTGTCTCTTGCCTTATTGTTATAGCTAAGACTTGAAGTACCATATTAATAAAAGTGGGGACAGTGGACACACCCTTGTCTTGTTCCTGATTTTAGTGGAAAAGCTTCAAGTTTTTCCCCATTTAGTATTATGTTAGCTGTAGGCTTGTCATAAATAGCCTTTATTATGTTGAGACACTGAACATAGTGTATCTCAGAGTGGCTCATTCATTGTATAATTCAATGATTCATTTCTTGTCATTTTTGAATAGAGTAACTTTATTTATTTTTGTTTGAGACAGGGTCTCACTATCTGCCTCAGCCTCCTGAATTGTGGGATTGCAAATCTGCACTACTATGTTCATCTCGTTTTATAACTGTTGTAAGAAACTGCCAGACTTTGTCAGAGTGATTGTGTCATTTTACATAGCCCGTTAGCAGTTGTGGTGAGGTCTGCTTTCTTTATATTTTGACCAACATGTAGTATGGGCGCTCTTGTTTTTGTTTTTCAAGATAGGATCTCGCTCTAGCTCAGGGGGACCTGAAATTCACTATGTTGTCTCAGGGTGGTCTTGAACTCATGGCGATCCACCTACCTCTGCCTCCTGAATGCTGGGATTAAAGGCATGTGCTACCATGCCTGGCGCAGTATGGTCATTCTTTTTAGTTTTTTTTCTTTTTTGGTTTTTTGAGGTAGGGTCTTGCTCTAGTCCAGGCTGGCCTGGAACTCACTATGTAGTCTCAGGGTGGCCTTGAACTCATGGTGATCCTCCTACCTCTGCCTCCTGAGTGCTTGGATTAAAGGCATGAGCCACCACGTCCAGCATTTTTTTTGTAAGATTTTATTTTTATTTATTTGTTAGAGACAGAGTGAGAGGGAGAGAGAGAAATAGAGAGAAAGCGAGAATGGGCACTCCAGGGTCTCTAGCCACGTCAAGGTGAACTCCAGATGTATGTGTCATCATGTGCATCTGGTTTACGTGGGACCTGGAGAATCGAAACCTGGGTTCTTAGGCTTCACAGGCATGTGCCTTAACTGCTAAGCCATCTCTCCAGCCCCCCCCCCCTTTTAAGTATCTTTGCTTATTTATTTACTTGAGAGAGAGATTGATTATGGGAGCACTCCATAGGCCTCCAGCCACTGCAAACAAACTCCAGATGTATGCATGCACCCCTTGTGCATCTGGTTTACATGGGTACTGGGGAATCAAAGATGGGTCTATAAGCTTCACAGGCAAGTGCCTTAACCGCCAAGCCATCTCTCCAGCCTCATTTACTTTTTTTTAAAAGAAATAAATTTAAAATTTATTTTTCTATTTATCTTTTTAAAAAAATAAATTTTAGGGTTCTCCCTTCCTCTCTTTCTCTGTTTAATGGCAATCTTCCTACCTCTGCCTCCTGAGTGCTGGGATTAAAGGTGTGTGCCACCACGTACTGCATCTCTCTCTCTTTTAAATATATATTTTATTTATTTATTTGAGAGAAAGAAAGAGAAACAGAGGAAGAGTCAGATAGAGAGAGATGAGAGAGAGAGAGAGAGAGAGAGAGAATGGGCATACCAGGGCCTCCAGCCACTGCAGACGAACTCCAGACACATGTGCCACCTTGTGCATCTGGCTTACGTGGATACTGGGGAATCAAACCTGGGTCCTTAGGCTTCGCAGGCATATGTTTGAACTGCTAAGCTATCTCTCTAGTCCCTAAAAAATATTCTATTTAGCCAGGCTGTGGTGGTGCACTGCCTTTAATCCTAGCACTCGGGAGGCGGAGGTAGGAGGATCACTGTGAGTTCAAGGCCACCCTTAGACTACATAGTGAATTCCAGGTCAGCCTGAGCTAGAGTGAGACCCTACCTTGAAACCCATATATTTAATTTATTTTCAAGGGGAGATAGAGGGAGATCAGGCATGTCAGGGTCTCTAGCCACTGCAAATGAACTCCAGATGCATGTACCACTTTGTGCATCCGGCTTTATATGGACCCTGGGGAATTGAACTCCGGCTGCTAGACTTTGTAATCAAGTGCCTTAAGTGCTGAGCCATCTCTCCAGTACTCCTCCCATTTTTTATTTTTGATACAGTGTCTCATGTATCACAGGCTGGCCTTGAACTCGTGAGTTTGAACTCTTTGTTTTTAGGGTTAGTTTTTGTTTTGTTTTTTTCCCCCCTTTTGGTAGGGTCTTGCTTTAACCCAGGCTGACCTGGAATTCATTATGTAGTCTCATGCTGACCTCTAACTCACAGTGAACTCACAGTGATCCTCCTACCTCTGCCTCCCCAAAGCTGGGATTAAAGGCATGCACCACCATGCTCAACCTTCTATTTTGTTTCACAGTTGATGGCAAGTAGAAAACTACATGGTATCATGTGAAGGCTGTGTCAAAACCAGATGGACCTTGAATTTATTCTAAGATCGGGCAGCCTTTGGCAGGTGCAGTGTTCTTTGAATAAATGTGAAGCAGAAATAGCTTCGTTTCCCGATGGAATCTTAACTTGCTGTGGAGCAACTCATGAGTCATTGTAACTTAGAGTAGTGAAGATAAATATTCTGAAGGGTTTCTTCCTTTCTTTATTTTCTTTCTGTATTTATTTATTTGAGAGAGAGAGAGAGAGAGAGAGAATATATGGATGGGCAAAGCTTCCAGCCTGCTGGAAATGAACTCCAGACGCATGTGCCACCTCATGCATCTGGCTTATGTGGGTCCTGGGGAATCGAACCAGGGTACTTTGGCCTTGCAGGCAAGCATCTTAACGGTTAAGCCATCTCTCCAGCCCAATTTTGTGCCACCTCATGCATCTGGCTTATGTGGGTCCTTTGGCTTTGCAGGCAAGTGCCTTAACGGTTAAGCCATCTCTCCAGCCCAATTTTTGGCTCTTAAATTTCTAGTACAGTCAAAGTTCATAGGTATAATCCCATTGGAAAAAAAAAAAAAAAAAAGCTCTTCAGTAGTGACTTTTTTAGGCTAGAAAGCTAGACAAGTGCTAGCTAGGTGTTCTGACAGAAAGTGTGTTAATATTACTCTTAGAAAACATTTAAGAGGGGCTGGAGAGATGGCTCAGCAGTTAAAGGGTCTTGCTTGCCAAGCCTGATTGCCTGGGTGTGATTCTCCAGTACCCACATCAAGCTAGATACACAAAGTGGCACATGCATCTGGAGTTTGTTCGCAGGGCCAGGAGTGCCTCCGTATTCTGTTTCTCCCTCCCTCTCCGTTTCCTTTTCCTCTCATTCAAATAAATAAATCAATGAATAAATAAGGAAAAAATAAATAAATAAGAAAGAAAACATTTAAGGGCCTAGGGGGTCTAGTTCAGTCCTGAATTTGCAGTGTCAGCACTGCATACACTTGCAATCCCAGTACTTGGGACATGAAGGCTGGAAGAACAGAAGCTCAAGGACTTTTTCAGCTATATGACCTGACTAAAAGTAAAATGAAAACTAGCTGAGCTGGGCGTGGTGGCGCACACCTTTAATACCAGCACTCAGGAGGCAGAGGTAGGAGGATCGCTGTGAGTTCGAGGCCACCCTGAGACTCCATAGTGAATTCCAGGTCAGCCTGGACTAGAGTGAGACCCTACCTCGAAAATCCAAAGGAAAAAGAAAACAAACAAACAAACAAACAAACTAGCTGGGTTTACTGGCCTCTGCTACTGATGATTACTCCAAGTCACATACAAGTCTAAACACTTGCAGCATTAATGTACGGGTATAAACATTAAGAAAAGTGCTTTCCGGGCAGTTTGGTGAGCATCATATATGCATTTAGCCAGATTTTTGGCATTTTTGTTGGAAGTCAGATGGCTATAGCTTCCTTGACTTACATCTGGGCCCTCTGATCTGCTCCATTGTTCTACCTGCGTGTTTTTGTGTCACTATCATGCTGAGTTGTTGTTGTCTTTTTAAAATATATTTTATTTATTTAGTTCAGAGGGAGAAAGAGGCAGAGAGAGAGAGAGAGAGAGAGAGAGAGAGAGAGAGAGAGAGAGAGAGAGAGAGAGAGAGAACGGGTGTGCCATGGCCTCCAGCCACTACAAATGAACTCCAGACGCATGTACCCCCTTATGCATCTGACTTACGTGGGTCCTGGAGAATCGAACCGGGATCCTTTGGCTTTGCAGGCAGTGCTGAGCACTCCTCTGTCACTTCTTCTCAGCACCATGGTGCCTTCTGAGTCATCCCAAGGTCACTGCCATCTGAAAAGAGAAGATTCTCTACCAAAAGTGAGAGTAGCATTAATATAAGGTATGAACATTAAGAGAAGTGCTTACTGGGCAGTTTGTTGAGCATAGTATATACATTTAGCCAGACATCAGCAGCTGTTACACCCCTAGGGCTCATGACTACCCCTGTTTTAAGTTTTTAGTATCAGGGATGTATTCCCTCCATGGAGCAGGCCTCCAGTCCAATTAGAGGGCAGTTGGTTTCCACCATGACAGACGTGCCACTATTGCACCCGTTGGCTCATTTGGCCTGGCTGGCCAAATATAAGGCTTGCAATGTCCATTGTTGAATATCTTCGCTGGTGATTTATCTCTCTCCCACTGGACTGCATGCAGAATGGCTTCTTCCAGTTTTCTGTCAGCTGGTCTACATGGAGGAGGTTATCAACTCAGTTCCAGCAGGATTTCTCAGTGGCCTTGCAGCCCAAGTATGTGGAGTCTTCAGCAATAGGGTCTTACCATCTATTCCTGGTGGGAAATCAAGGCCTTGGCCATGGCCTATAATGTTTTGGGGGCATCAGGGACCTCTCTGACTAACAACTCGCTGGAAGGTATCCCATCCCTGGCAGTGAAAATTATCTAGTAACAATCTATGGCTTCTGAGTGTTCCATTGTCAAAAAAGTAGGTTTCCATATGACTTATTAATATCCTCTTAGATTTTGATTACTCCTCCCTCCACCTTTCCTTTACTCAGTCTCTTCCCCTGACCTCACATAGGCCTTTTCACCCCCATTAATCTGTTCTTCTACTTACATATACAATACTATGTTATTAAGTGCCCCCCCCCCCATTCCCTTTATATCCTCTTTCTAGCTTACTGGCCTCTGCTACTGAGTTTTATTCCTACTCCCTTAGAAGTCTAATCATTTGTAGCTAGGATCCACATATGAGAGAGAACATGCGACGTTTGGCTTTCTGGGCCTAGGTTACCTCACTAAGTATAATCCTTTCCAGATCCATCCATTTTCCTGCAAATTTCATAACTTCGTTTTTCTTTACCACTGAGTAGAACTCCTTTATGTTAATGTACCACATCTTCCTTATCCACTCATCAGTTGAGGGACATCTAGGCTGGTTCCATTTCCCAGCTATTGTGAATAGAGCGGCAATAAACATGGTTGAGCAAGTATCTCTAAGGTAGTGAGATTGAGTCCTTAGGATATATGCCTAGGAGTGCTATAGCTGGATCAAAATTGTTTTGCCTATTCAAGGACTTTTTTTTTTTTTTTTGGTGGCACACACCTTTAATCTCAGCACTTATGAGGCAGAGATGGGGGGGATCACCATGAGTTCAAGGCCACCCTGAGAATACACAGTGAATTCCAGGTCAGCCTGAGCTAGAGTGAGACCCTACCTTGAAAAATAAAAAACAAAAAAACCCCAACCAACCAACCAAACAAAAAAAACGCCTGGAGAGATGGCTTAGCATTTAAGGTGTTTCCCTGCAAAGCCAAAGGACCTCGGTTCGATTCCCCAGCATCCACATAAGCCAAATGCACAAGGGGGCGCATGCTGTGGAATTTGTTTGGCTGGAGGCCCTGGTGCCCCCCCATTCTCTCTCTCTCTCTTGCAAATAAGTAAATAAAATCCTTAAATGAAAAGAAAGTGTCAGCATCTTCAACTTATAAATAGGATAAAGAGGGCTGGAGAGATGGACTTAGCGGTTAAGCACTTGCCTGTGAAGCCTAAGGACCTTGGTTCGAGGCTTGATTCTCCAGGACCCACGTTAGCCAGACTGCACAAGGGGGCGCACGTGTCTGGAGTTCGTTTGCAGTGGCTGGAGGCCCTGGCACGCCCATTCTCTCTCTCTCTCTCTCTATCTGCCTCTCTCTGTGTCTCTGTCGCTTTCAAGTAAATAAATAAAAATAAACAAAAAATTTAAAAAAATAGGATAAAGAAATTGAGAAGGAATGATCTTAAGAGTAAACATATATGTTAGTAAGATTTCTCAGTTCTAGGGCTTAGTTCCTCCCTGCTTTGAAATCTTACAATGGAATTTTTTCTCTCATTAACACTGAAGGAAACTCAACACCCAGCAGGCATAGTGACGCATAGTGACTCATGCATGGAATCTCAGCACTGGGGAGGCTGAGGTAGGAGGACCATCCCAGGTTCTTCAAACCAGCTCAGGCTACAGAGTGAGACTTTAAGTCAAAAAAACAAAAACATCACCCTGAAGGTTTGCATCCTGTGTGAATTCGACTTTATTATTATTTTTTTTTTGGTTTTTCGAGGTGGGGTCTCACTCTAGCCCAGGCTGTCCTGGAATTCACTATGTAGTCTCAGGGTGGCCTCGAACTCACAGTGATCCTCCTACCTCTGCCTCCCGAGTGCTGGGATTAAAGGCGTGCGCCACCACGCCCGGCTGTGAACTCGACTTTAGAAGGGAATGCAGAGCAGTGTTTAAAAGCACACAGTATGTTCTAGATGCGATCTCCAGCTTGCCCACCTGTACCAAACCTAGCCTGGGAGAACGAAACTGCTGCTTCTAAAATAGTTCCCATTTTCCTACATTAATCATCATTTTGTGCTGACTCCAGCCTTCTGATATGACCGTGGATGACATTCAAAACATGGGGAACTACTCCACCCTTGAAAGACCATAGCTTTTTTAAAAAAAATATATTTAATTAATTTATTTATTCGAGGATTTTTTTCCTTCCAAATGAACTTCAGGGTTGTTTTTCCTATTTCCATGAAGAATGCCATTGGAGGGCTGGAGAGATGGCTTAGCGGTTAAGGCTCGATTCCCCAGTACCCACGTAAGCCAGATGCATGAGGTGGCTCAGGCATCTGGAGTTCATGTACAGTGGTTGGAGGCCCTAGTGTACCCGTTCTCTCTATCTGCCTCTTTTCTCTGTCCCTCTCTTAAATAAATAAACAAACAAACAAACAAATAAAACATTCAGAGCCGGGTGTGGTGGCACATGCCTTTAATCTCAGTACTTTGGAGGCAGAGGTAGGAGGATCATCATGAGTTTGAGGCCACCCTGAGACTACATAGTGAATTCCAGGTCAGCCTGAGCTAGAGTAAGATCCTACCTTGAGAAACAACAACAACAACAAAACAAAAATAAAATAAAGTAAATAAAAAGAAAAAGAAAAAAGAATGTCATTGGAATTTTGATGGGGATTGCATTAAATGTATAGATTGCTTTTGGTAAGATTGACATTTTCACAATATTGATTCTTCCAGTCTAAGAAGATGGGATGTCTTTCTATTTCCTAGCGTCTTCTGCAATTTTTTTTTAAAAGTGTTTTAAAGTTTTCATTGTAGAGATCCTTCACTTTTTGGTTGGGTTTATTCCAAAGTACTTTAGTGTATTGGCATCACTTTCCCTATTTGGGGGAAATTTTCTTCTGTGATTTTGTTGAAAATACCTACTATGTGTTTGGAGTGAAATTCTCCTACTATGCCCTGAATTCTTTTTTTTTTTTTTTTTTAAATATTTTATATATTTATTTGAGAGAGGGAGACAGAGGAAGAAGCAGAGGCACGCGCCCCCTTGTGCATCTGGCTAACGTGGGTCCTGGGGAATCAAACCTGGGTCCTTAAGCTTCGCAGGCAAATGCCTTAACCACTAAGGAATTTCCTCAGCCCCTGAATTCTTATATGATCTCTTCATAGTGTCCTGAGTGTCTTGAAATTCCCATTCATGCCTTCCTATTAGTTTGTCTTTCTCTTTGTTGGACTGTATTAGATCTGCCACCTGGTCTTCTAGCTTAGATATTCTGTTCTCTCCTTCATTCATTCTACTGGTGAGACTTTCCACAGAGTTTTTAATTTGACTTACTGCCTTTTACATTTCTAGGTTTTCTGTTTGGTAGTTTTTCATTATTTCTACTTCCTTGCTCACGTCTTGTATTGCCCTCCTTATTTCATTAAGCTGGTTTCCTGCATTCTCTTGGGATTCCTTCAGGAGTTTGATTTCTTTGAGCATAGATATAATCATTTTTTTGAAAACTTTGTCAGGCATCTCATCTAAAACAGTCTCACCGGAGGTCATTTCTTACGGTTTTATAATTTTTGGTGGAATTGTATTTTTTTTTTTTTTTTTTGTATTTCTTGTATTATAATGTAGAGATTTGTTTGTTTGGTTGGTTTTTCAAGGTAGGGTTTCACTCTGCCTCAGGCTGACCTGGAATTTACTATGTATTCTCAGGGGGGCCTTGAACTCACAGCTTACCCTACTACCTCTGCTTCCCAAGTACTGGGATTAAAGGCATGCGCCACCATACCCACCTAATGTAAAGATTTTTGCATCTTGTGTTAATTTGATGCCTGGGATTTCTAATTATCTGCAGTGTTCATAGCCGTGTAAACTTGACTTTATATGTTTTCAGTGTGGAAGCTTAAGGTGTCATGTGTA
Source organism: Dipus sagitta (assembly GCA_036346955.1). Lineage (NCBI taxonomy): Eukaryota > Metazoa > Chordata > Mammalia > Rodentia > Dipodidae > Dipus > Dipus sagitta. The sequence goes on along the minus strand of CM070793.1, from coordinate 11,800,404 downwards.
GCTCTTTTTTTTTTTAAATAAATTTTTATTTATTTATTTGACAGTGAAAGAGGGAGAGAGAGAGAATGGCCACACCAGGGCCTCCAGCCACCGCAAATGAACTCCAGATGTGTGTCCCCCTTATGCATCTGGCTAACGTGGGTCTGGGGGAATCGAACCTGGGTCCTTTGGCTTTGCAGGCAAACACCTTAACAGTTAAGCCATCCCTGCAGCCCATGTGTAGCTCTCATACTCCCAGAGTAACAGCAGAGGTGACCCTAGGTGCTGAGTGTGTCTGCTTTGCAAGTATTCTAGTAGGCTGGGTGGAACAAATTGTCAGCAAAGACTAAAATTCAACTGAACATTATACACATTCAATCAAAACCAGCCCAGAGTATTTGTACAAGTCTGCCGATTAAAACAAACATAATTTAATCAAGCCAAAGTCCTGAAGGGTGTGTGTTACCCCACATCCTTAATCCTGTCAACTGGGTGGCTTAGATTTCTGGACTGAAATGGGTTCCAGGTCAGCCTGGGGCCGAGTCAGACCTTTTCCCCCAAAATGACTGAAGCCTTATAAATCAGGAAACATCAAACACAACAACAGTCAACACCAAAATACAGTTTATTTTAGAATGGTAAAACAAGCCGGGCTTGGTAACGCACGCCTTTAATCCCAGCACTCGGGAGGCAGAGAGGTAGGAGGGTTGCTGTGAGTTCGAGGCCACCCTGAGACTCCATAGTGTCTTCCAGGTCAGTCTGAGCAAGAGTGAGACCCTACCTCAAACCCCATCCCCCGAAAAAAGATAATAGAATGGTAAATGGTAATTCCATTAATCAAATCTAACACATAACCTTTAATCCCAGCACTCGGGAGGCAGAGGTAGGAAGGATCGCTGTGAGTTCGAGGCCACCCTGAGACTACATAGTGAATTCCAGGTCAGCCTGGGCCAGAGTGAGACCCTACCTCAAAAAACCAAAAAATAAATTCCAGGTCAGCCTGAACTAGAGTGAGACCCTACCTCGAAAAACCAAAAAAAAAAAAAAAAAAAAAAAAAAAAAAAAAAAAAAAACCCAAAAAATAAAAAAATAAAAAATAAAAAAAAATAAAAATAAAATCTAACACATAACCTGCCCTGACATGGAAGGTGAGATGAGCACTTCCGGTGCAGGTCTATGTACCTGGCTTTGTGTAAGCCGGCCCCGATACCTTTTGCGGTGGCTTCCCATCTCACCACTGCTGAGTGCCCACCTTGTCCGCACCCTGTTGGCGCTGCGGACCCGGTTAGGCTGCGTGGGTCGTTGGATCTGATGTTCTAATGGGCTGGGCCAGAGGTGCTGCGGCCGGAGGCTGGATGACTTAGGTGTCTGTGGGTTTGTGGCACTGGCACTTGGGGGAAGGGAGGCTGGGCACCCTGCCTGGCATTGTACCAGAGTTGCGCAGCCCGTCCCGTTTGTGATTTCCTTCAGCAGTGTCTCCGTGGGATTCTGGCTGGTTTCCTGCTAGCTAAAAGATCTGGTCTCTCCCGCGGCAAGTTGATAATTCCTTATGCCCTTTCACTTCTCAGTAGAAGAGTGGATTTTGCTGTTTTTCTGCTCATTTCCCTCCCTAGACTGGCTAGCTGCTATCCTCTTTTTTTTTTTTTTTTAATTGAAGCAAGCTTTTTAAATTTTTATTTTATTTTTATTCAATTGACAGAGCAACAGGGAAAGAGAGAGAGGGAAGATGGGCACATGCCAGGGCCTCCAGCCACTGCAAACGAACTCCAGACTCGTGCGCCCCCTTGTGCGTCTGGCTAACGTGGGTCCTGGGGAGTCGAACCTGGGTCCTTTGGCTTTGCAGGCAAACGCCTTAACCACTAAGCCATCCCTCCAGCCCTGGATTCTGCCCTTTTAAGCACAACATTTTAATACATTGCTCTACTTCGTCTCTTTGTCTCTAGTTGCTTGTGCTTTTGAGTGTACAGCTAAGACATCATTGCTAGTCTGAGGTCATGAAGATTTATAGTTGTTTTATTTTGTTTAGTTATTTGCAAGCAGAGAGAGAGAGAGAGAGAGAGACAGAGAGAGAGAGCGTGCGCGAGCATGCGCGACAGTAAATTGGGCACCCCAGGGCCTCTAGACAATGCAAATGAACTCCAGACACATGCTCCATTTTGTGCATCTGGCTTTATGTGCGTACTGGGGAATTGAACCCAGGTCATTAGGCTTTACAGGCAAGCACCTGAATTGCTGAATTAATTGCTGAGCCATCTCTCTCTAGCCCCCCCCCCCTTTTTTTTTGAGGTAGGATCTCACTGTAGCTCAGGCTGACCTGGAATTCACTATATAGTCTCAGTGTAGCCTTGAACTCATAGCCATCCTCCTTCCTCTGCCTCCTGAGTGCTGGGATTAATGGCGTGCAACCCATGGTTCATCCTAATGGCTCCCTAGAGACTCCAGGCAGGCAATCCAACAAGCCGGCTTCACACTGCCCTTGGCCATTTCCAAAATACTAAACCATGTTTCAAAGTCAATGACCCTCTCTTTCCTGTATTTGTTATACTCCATAATGCCAGGTAGGGTGCCAATTTGTTAATCCAAGGGGGATTAAAGCAGACTTTCAAGAACAGGACACTCCTTCAGCATTTAGGTCCCTTCAAAAGACTCTGCATTCTTCCTGGTGCCCCAGTGCAGGTCAGCTGGCCCAAGCTCAATGGTTCTAATCTCTCATACAATTGCATCTGAATGGGCCGAAGTTTCAGCCCAAAGATTTCATTTCTGTGCCATAGCCCTCTGCTCACACCAGTCTATTTCTACTCAATGCAACCCTGCACAAGTTCTCAGGACATGGGCATAACAGCAAGCCTTTCACACAAACTGCTAGTCCAGTCCAGGCAAAACTTTCTCACCCTCATAAGCCAAACCTAACAGTCCGTAGTTCTTACTGCATTCAGGTCTTTCAACTCTGACCAAAACAGTCCATCAGGCTGTACTTACAGCACTGCAGGGCGTCTCTTAAGCCAAGGTTTCAAATCCTTCCCCATTCATGGCATGAGCAGAGGGTGGACATCAGCTCCTGGGCAACATCAGATAGACAACAGCAACAGGAGAGTGTGCCAAACACTGGCAAGAGGAAGCTGACTATAATACCCGCAAGCTCACCCTCAACAATACACTGCCTCCAGTACGCTTTAATTCCCAAATCGCCAACATCTGGGGACCTGACATTCAGAACACTTAAGTTTATGGGGGACACTTGAATCACCACCACCACAGCCACCATGCTCAGATTGGGTGGTGATTTCTATCTTTGGTTAGGTTGTACTTTATAACTTTTAGGCTTTTCCATGTGCCATGGGGTTGTGTAAGAAAATAACAGTTGAGAGCTGGAGAGATGGCTTAGCAGCTAAGGTGCTTACCTGCAAAGCTTAAGGACCTGGCATGCCTATTCTCTTTGTCTGCCTTTTTCTCCTCTCTCTAGCTCTCTCTCTTTTTTTGGGGGGGGGTGTTTTTTTTGAGGTAGGCTCTCACTCTAGCCCAGGCTGACCTGAAATTTACTGTGTAGTCTCAGGGTGGCCTCGAACTCGCGGCAGTCCTCCTACTGCTGCTTCCCAAGTGCTAGGATTAAAGGCGTGCACCACCGTGCCCATCTCCTTTCTCTCTGTCAAATAAATAAAATAAATATTAAAGAGAGAGAGAGAGAGAAGATTAGAGCTGGGTATGGTGGTATATGCCTTTAATTCTAGAGCTCAGAACGCAGAGGTAGGAGGATCACTGTGAGTTCAAGGCCAGCCTGAAAGTAGAGAGTGACTTTCAGGTCAGTCTGAGCTAGAATGAAACCCTACCTCGGCAGGGGCGGGGTGGGGGGGACAAAAATAAAAATTAAAAAAACCAGACAAACAAACAAAAAACCACCAGCCAACCAACTAAACAAACAAAAATGCAAAACAGCCCCCGCTTTCCAAAGAAAGACAATAGAATGGTAGGGTTAGCTTCTGTTAGTATTTGAGATGTGAACGTTCTCCCTGCTCTGTATGGTACACATCGGGATCCACTTAGCTGAGTGTTTTAGAGCAACAATTTATCAAATTCCAATTAGGTAAAGAGTATAATTCTGTGTGTGTTATTTGCTGGTGCTAATAGTGCAAACGCAGCAATAACTTTATCGATCTCTAATGGTGAAATGCCGTTAGACCTGCAAGCAGATGGCTCCTCTGGTGTTTCATTAAAGGAACGTTCAGGAACCTTAAATTGCCTTATCTTTGTATGATTTTCTTTTATTCTTTTTTTTGCGCATGTGTGTATGCATGTTCCCGTGCAGGTGCATGTCTGTGTGCACGTGTGTGTGGAGGGAGGGCAGAGGGTGATGTCAGGGTCTTAATTACTGTCCACCTGATTCCTTGAGATAAGCTTTCACCAAAACCAGGGTTCATCAGTTTTCCTGGTCTAACCAGGCAGTGATGGGTGAGGCTTTAAAAAAAAAATCAATTTATAGCCGGGCCTCGTGGTGCACGCCTTTAATCTCAGCACTCGGGAGGCAGAGGTAGGAGGATCACTGTGAGTTCGAGGCCACCCAGAGAATACATAGTGAATTGCAAGTCAACCTGGGCTAGAGTGAGACCCTACCTTAAAAAAAACAAAACAAAGGCTGGGGAGATGACTTAGCAGTTAAGGTGTATGACTGCAAAGCCTAAGGACCCAGGTTCGATTCTCCAGGTCCCACGTAAGCCAGAAGCACATGGTGGCACATGCATCTGGAGTTTGTTTGCAGTAGCTGGAGGCCGTGACTTGCCCGTTCTCTCTCTGCCCCTCTCTGTCTCTAATAAATAAATAAATAAAAATGAATCTTAAAAAATAACAATGAAAATTAAAATAAGCTGGGCATGGTGGAGCATGCCTTTAATCCCAGCACTGAGGAGGCAGAGGTAGGAGGATCGCTGTAAGTTCGAGGCCACCCTGAAACTCCATAGTGAATTCCAGGTCAGCCTGGGCTAGAGTGAGACCCTACCTTGAAAAACCAAAATAAATAAAAATAAAACAAGAAAAGATCATGACATCAAAATAAAAGAGAGACTGATTGAGTTGGAGAGGAGATATGATGGAGAGTGGAGTTTCAAAGGGGAAAGTGGGGGGAGGGAGGACATTACCATGGGATATTGTTTACAATCATGGAAGTTGTTAATAAAAAAAATGAAATAGGGCTGGAGAGATGGATTAGGGGCTAAGTGCTTGCCTGTGAAGCCTAAGGACCCCAGTTCAAGGCTCAATTCCCCAGGAGCCACGTTAGCCAGATGCACAAGGGGGCGCACGTATCTGGAGTTCGTTTGCAGTGGCTGGAGGCCCTGACACGCCTATTCTCTCTGTCTCCCTCTTTCTCTCTCTATCGCTCTCAAATAACTAAAAATAAAAAAATATTTTAAAAAATGAAATAAAAAATAAAAAAACTCAAAATAAATAAATAAATTAGACAACCACAAAAGAGCATCGCAGAAGGCTTGGGATATGTCACTACTAATCATAAACCCTAAAGACTCCACTCTTTAGTAATGACACTTGCTCAGCTGTGATTTTTTTGCTGCTCTGTTCACAATAACTAGTAGCTGGAATCAGCCCAGATGCCCGTCAGCTGATGAATGGGTAATGAAAAGATGTTCCATGCACAAAATGAAGTTCTTTCAACTAATGAGAAAAATAAATTATGAAATTTGCAGAAAAATGGATGGACTTGGAAAAAAAAAAAACATTCAAAGCAAGGTCACGCAGGCGCAGAAAGAGAAACTCCACGTGTACTCTCTCATCTGCGGTTCCTGACTGGGATCTGTCGGACAGGAGTGTGAATGGTGATGGGCATGAAACTGGAATGAGACCAGGAGAGAGCAGGAACCGGTAGAGAGGAGAGGAGCAGTGACCTGACAGGTTAGGGGAGGGGCACAGTAGTAATCCCAGCACTGGGGTGGCAGAGGTAGGAGGATCGTTGTGAGTTCAGCGCCAGCCTGAGACTACATAGTGAGTTCCAGGTCTGCCTGGGCTAGAGTGAGACATTACCTAAACAGAAAAACAGAAAAAAAAAAAAAAAGAAAGAAAAACAACCAAAAAGAAAAACAGGGCTGGAGAGATGGCTTAGCAGTTGATGATGTGCTTGCCTGCAAAGCCTAAGGACCCATGTTCAACTCTCCAGATCCCACATAAGCCAGACGCACAAAAGCGAGGCAAGCGCAAGGCCGCACATGCCCACTAGGTGGTGCAAGCGCCTGGAGGTGGATTGTAGTGGCTGAGGCCCTGGTGCACCAATTCTCTCTCTGGCTCTCTGTCTCTAAAAAGTAAAAAAAAAATAAATAAAATAAATTTAAAATAAATAAATGGCCAGGCATGGTGGTGCACACCTTTAATCCCAGCACTCGGGAGGCAGAGGTAAGAGGTTTGCAGTGAGTTCGAGGCCACCCTGAGACTACACAGTGAATTATAGGTCAGCTTGGGCTAGAGCGAGACCCTACATCGAAAAACCAAAATAAAATAAATAAATAATAAATAATAAAACTAGCAGGGTGGGCTAGAGAGATGGCTTAGAAGTTATGGTGCTTGCATGAAAAGCCATAGGACCCAGGTTCGATTCCCCAGGACCCACGTAAGCCAGATACACAAGGGAGTGCACGCATCTGGAGTTTGTTTGCAGTGGCTGGAGACCCTGGCACACCCATTCTTTGTCTCCTCTTTCTATCTCTCTGTCTCTGCTAGCAAATAAATAAGTAAAATAAGGTTTAAAAAAAATAGCCAGGCATTGTGCCACATGCCTTTAATCCTAGCACTTGGGAGACAGAGATAGGATCACTGTGAGTTTGAGGCCACCTTGAGACCACATAGTGAATTCCAGGTCAGCCTGGACTAGAGGGAAATCCTGCTTCCAAACACCGGAAAAAAAAACTAAAATAAAAACCAAAAAGAAAAAGAAAGAAAGAAAGAAAGAAAATTTCAACCAAATAAAAAGTTCAGGGCTGGAGGGATGGCTTAGTGGTTAAGGCATTTGCCTGCAAAGCCAAAGGACCCAGGTTCAGTTCCCCAGATCCCACGTTAGCCAGATGAACAAGGGGTGCACGCATCTGGAGTTCGTCTGCAATGGCTGGAGCCTTGGCATCCCCATTCTCTTTTCTCTCTCTACCTTCCTCTTTCTCTGTCAAATAAATAAATAAATAAAAATAAAACATTTTTTTAAAAAGTTCAGAAGATGAAAAGCAGGGGCATGCTTTTGCAAAGCCTGCCAGCCCAGGGGTTCAATTCCCCAGCACCCACGTAAAGCCGGAAACAAAGTGGCACATGTACCAGTGATGGCCCACAGGCCTGTGACCAGAGGAGGTGGGGCCAGGAGAACCCGGAGCTCTCGAGCCAGCTAGTCTGTCATTTCTGTTCATTCGCACTAGCAAAAGACCCTGTCTCAAAGCTGCAACACACAGGCACCTCAGTGTTGTCCTCTGATCTCCACATGCACATCATGCCGTACACGCCTGTACACACACACACACACACACGTAAATAAATTTAAGGAAGGAAGGCCAGCCTGCTGGTGCATACCTGTCATTCCAGCCCTCGGGCCGAGGCAGGAGAATTGCCACAAGTCTGGGACTAGCTTGGCTGGAGAGTAAGAGGCAGTGGGGATAAGTGTCTGAAAACCGGAGCAAAGGGAAGGATTCGATCACGTTTGCAGAGCAGGGTGCCATCTCGAGGCGAGGTGTGAAACTTCTAAGATACTTCCTCTCAGGAGAAGAAAGGGGGCGACTATATCCGGGGTGTAGCTGGGGAGAGGGTTCAGCAGGTGAGAGCATTTGTGGAGCAAGCCTGGGGGCATTCATGCAAAGTCCAGTGTGGGAGCTGGGCGTGGTGGCGCACGTCTTTAATCCCAGCACTTGGGAGGCAGAGGTAGGAGGATCGCCGTGAGTTCGAGGCCAGCCTGAGAATAAAGAGTGAGTGCCAGGTCAGCCTGTGCTAGAGTGAGACCCTACCTCAAAAACAAAAGAGAAAAAGAAAAAGTCCAGTGTGGGCTGGAGAGATGGCTAAGCGGTTACGGCGCTTGCCTGTGAAGCCTAAGGACCCATGCTTGATTCCTTTCTAGATCCCACGTAAGCCAGATGCACAAAGGTGATGCAAACATAAGTGTCTGGAGTTGGATTGCAGTGGCTGAGACCCTGGTGTGCCAATTCTCTCCCTCTTAAAAAAAAAAAAAAAAAAAGAAAGAAAGAAAGGGAGGCAGAGGTAGGAGGATCATCATAAGTTCAAGGCCACCCTGAGACTATATAGTGAATTTCAGGTCGAAGAAGATACCTGAAAACAACATTGGCCTCCACATACGCACTCACATATGTTGCACGTATGTATACAGACACACATGCATGTAAAATAAATCCAACTGAAAATGAAAACAAAAACAAAACTGAAAGCCAACATCCCAGTAATAAGAGGTACAGAAAGGCCTGGAGAGATAGGCTCAGTGGTTAAGGCACTTCCTAGCAAAGTGAAAGGGCCTAGGTTCGAGACCCCAGTACCCATGTAAAGCCAGATGCATAAGGTGGCACATGCATCTACAGTTCTTTGCAGTGGCTAAAGGCTCTGGCATATCCATTCTCTGTCTATCTATCTGCTCTCTCTCTTTCAAATAAATAAATACATATACATATTTTTTGTTTTGTTTTGTTTGTTTTTTCCAGGTAGCGTGTCACTCTGGCCCAGGCTGACCTGGAATTCACTCTGTGTTCTCAAAGTGGACCTGAACTCATGGCGATCCCCCCTACTTCTGCTTCCTGAGTACTGGGATTAAAGGCATGCACCACCATGCCCAGCTTTCATATAAATATATTTTTAAAAAAACTTTTAAAAAAAGTACAGAAATAGAGCTGTGCATGGTGGTGCAAGCCTTTAATCCTAGCACTTGAGAGGCAGAGGTAGGAGGATCACCACGAGTTCAAGGCCACCCTGAGACTACATAGTGAAGTCCAGGTCAACCTGAGCTAGACCCTGCCTTGAAATAACCAACCAACAAACAAAGTACAGAAAGAAAAAAGCGGGCACTAGCAGGTATTTTTGCCATTTGATTTAAGAAAATGTTCCTGGGCTAGAGGGATGCTTTAGGGGTTAAGGTGTTTGCCTGCAAAGCCAAAGGTCCCAGGTTCGATTCCCCAGGACCCACGTTAGCCAGATGCACAAGGGGGTGCACGCGTCTGGAGTTCGTTTGCAGTGGCTGGAGGCCCTGGCGCGCCCATTCTCTTTCTCTCTCCCCTCCTCCCTCTTTCTCTGTCAAATAAATAAATAAATAAAAATAAAATATTTTTTTAAAAAAGGAAATGTTCCTGCTCTCGAAGCAAAGCTCCAAAGTTCCCCTGCATACTTCCTTTTTCAAAAATTGATAGCATTCAAGCATCAGAAAGGTTTACAGAAGGAAGTTGAATGGGGTAGCGCACAGGTACTTGGGACGTCGAAACAGAAAGATATCTAGGACTTGCTCTCAAAGAAATAAGTCCACTTATGGGAAGGAAAGTCAGTCACTGGAAACAGAATAGAAAGTACTCGTGATGCTACAGTGCTGTACAAATGATGTCCAACAAGGAATTTCACAGTCGCCAACCAGTTCATCAAGTCTGACAACAGAATAAAAGACATCCACCATATTGCATTCATTCAACCCGGAAGTTACTGGGCGCAAACTCAGGCACTAAACAAGGTTACTGAGAAATAGTTCCAGGTGTTGACCTCGGTCAAGCAGAGCCGGTAGGAAGGGATGAAAGAAGAAAAAGGCAAGCTTTCCCATGGTTTGTTTTGTTGTTGGTGGTGGTGGTTAAGAGTGTGTGTGTGTGTGTGTGTGTGTTCATGTATGTGAGTGCATGTATGTGAGCAGAAGTCACACAGCAACCCTTCCAGTTGCAGAATCTCTCATTCTTCACCACTCCATTTGCCAGGCTAGCTACTCCTGCACCTTCCAGGAAGTTCTATCTCCCCCTTTCATCTTGTCATAGGCTTGTGGGCTTTGTTTCATTTTGTTTTAGGCAGGAGCTCACTTAGTAACAATGCCCTATGCGGCTAGAGAGCTGGCTCAGCAGTTAAAAGTGCTTGCAAAACCTGATGGCTAGGGCTGGAGAGAGGGCTTAATGGTTAAGGCGCTTGCCTGTGAACCCTAAGGCCCCAGGTTCGATTCTCCAGGTCCCACGTAAGCCAGATGCACAAGGTGGCGCATGCGTCTGGAGTTCATTTGCAGTGGCTGGAGGCCCTGGTGTGCCCATTCTCTCTCTCTCAAATAGAAAAGTGAAAAAAAATAACAATGTTGAGTTTGGAGAAAATAAAATGCTCGTTTGACCTTTAATTCTGTTTTTCTATGTAAGAAGGCAGTGTGCTTTGTTACTATTGAAGTCTCTGAACTTTCTTCACGTAGAAGAAGTTGAGGAAGAGTCTGAAACCCCCGTTGAGGCTGACTTGACCGAGACGCAGAAACATCAGCTGAAACATCGGGAGCTCTTTCTGTCCCGTCAGTACGAGTCTCTGCCTGCGACTCACATCAGGTAAGGCTTTGCAGAAGCTGGCCTCATGCACCCCGCGACGTGGTGACGCCAACCCATCTAAAGGCTTTTTGGAAGTACTGCCCAAACTTTGTGTGTATGTATGTATGTGTGTATATGTATATGTATGTGTGTATGTATATATATATACATATATATTTTGTTTTATATATTATTTGAGAGAGTCAGAGAGAATGGGTGCACCAGATCCTCCAGCCACTGCAAACGAACTCCAGACGCGTGTGCCACCTTGTACATCTGGCTAACGTGGGTCCTGGGGAATCGAACCTGGGTCTTTTGCCTTTGCAGGCAAACGCCTTAACTGCCAAGCTATCCTTCCAGCCCGTGGCTACATATATATAATAATAATATATTATAATAATATATATATATATATTTGAGAGAGAGAGAGGGAAATAGGCAGGGAAGATAGATAGAGAGAGAATGGGCGCTTCAGGGCCTCCAACCACTGCAAATGAACTCCAGATGCATGCACCCCCTTGTGCATCTATCTGGCTTATCGAACCTAGGTCCTTTGGCTTTGCAGGCAAGTGCCTTAACCGTTAAGCCATCTCTCCAGCCCAATTTTTAAATTTAAATTTATTTATTTGAGATAGAGAGAGACAGAGACAGTGGAAGACAGAGCAGATGAGGGCTATGGGCATGCCAGGGTCTCTTGCAACTGCAAAGGAACTTCAGATGCATCCGTCACTTTGTGCATCTGGCTTATGTGGGTCTTGGGGAATTGAACCTGGGTCCTTTGGCTTTGCAGGCAAGCACGTTAACTGCTAAGCCATTTCTCCAGCCCCAGAATTTTTTTTTTTTTTTTTTTTTTTGGAGGTAGGGTCTCACTCTGGCTAAGGCTGACCTAGAATTCACTACATAGTCTCAGGGTGGCCTCGATCTCATGGCGATCCTCCTACCTCTGCCTCCTGAGTGCTGGGATTACAGGCGTGCGCCACCACGCCCGGCCCAGAAAATATTTTTGAGACAAGGTCTCATGTATTACAGGCTGGTCTCAAACTCAATATGTAGCTGAGCATGACCTTGAATTTCTGACTGTTTCTGCCTCCCAAATTCAGGATTGGAATCATGTGTGGTCGTGTCTGGTTTACTGGCTGTGATTTCCTTAAAGATACATTTAACTGGGAGGGGGATGCTGAAGAGATGTCTAAGTGAGTAAAATACTTGCGGTGCTGGTTTACGGATTTGAGTTTAGATCCCCAGGACCCATGTAACATGTCAGGTGCAGTGGTGCATGCTCCTGTAATCTCAGTTCTGGGAAGGTGGAGACAGGGTGCTTATTGGCTATCTAGTCTTGAAGAATGGGTGAGCTTAGTTTCAGCAAGAGACCCTATCTTAAAGAATCAAATGGAGGGCTGGAGAAATGGCTTAGTGATTTAAGGCACTTGCCTGCAAAACCTGAGGACCCAGGTTTGATTCCCCAGGACCCACATAAACCAGATGCACAAGGTGTCGCATGCATCTGGAGTTTGTTTGCAGTGGCTGGAGGCCCTGGTGCATCCATTCTGTCTCTCTCTCTCCTTCTTTCTCTCTCTCTCTCTACCTCTCTTGTTGAAGTCAGGTTCATATTGCTGGTAGAAATCACCCAACTAAGAACAGCTTCTGGGAAAAAGAGGTTTATTTTGGCTTACAGGCTCGAGGGGAAGCTCCACAATGGCAGGGAAAACGACGGCATGAGCAGAGGGTGGACATCACCCCCTGACCAACATAAGGTGGACCATAGCAACAGGAGAGTGTGCCAAACACTGGCATGGGGAAACTGGCTATAACACCCATAAGCCCGCCCCCAACGATACACTCCTTCCAGGAGGCTTTAATTTCCAATTGCCATCAGCTAGGGAACCTAGCATTCAGAACACCTAAGTTTATGGGGAACACCTGAATCAAACCACCACATTCTGTCCCTGGCCCCCATAAACCAATAACCATACATGATGTAAAATGCGATGCATTCATCCAACTTTAAAATTCCCCATAGTCTTTATCAATTCCAACGATGTTCATACATCCCCACAGTCCAAGATCTTTTAACTGAGCCATAATACCAAAAAAAAAAAAAAAAAAAAAACTCAAATAAAAACCCATAATGGCACAGAATAAACATTCACACTGCAAAAGATGGCATTGGGCATAGCTAAGAAATAAATACAAGATTTAAAAGAACCAGGACAAACATCAAACTCTGTAGGTTCAAGTCCAACAACTCTAGCCAGTGACAAATCTCCAAGTCTGACAATTCTAACCAGCAACAAGTCTGTGGCATTCCAAACCGCCCCTCCAGCTAGGCTACTCACAGTCCTGGAAAACTTCATCCAGTGCCTGCAGCTCTCCTTGGCAGCCATCTCGTGGTCCCGGCATCTCCACTGGGTCTCCACTACAATCCACGGTTCATCCTCACGGCTCCATGGGGTCTCCATGCAGGCAACCAGCAAACCTGCTTCACACTGCCCATGGCCATTTCCAAAACACAAGACCATGTTGCAAACTCAATGACCCTCTTTCCAGCATTTCTTACACTCCACAATACCAGGTAGGGTGCCAATTTGTTAATCCAGGGGGCAATAAAGGAGACTTTGAAGAACAGGACACTCCTTCAGCGCTCAGGCCCCTCCAAAAGAGTATACATTCTCCATGTTTCCCCAGTGAAGGTCAGCTAGCCCAACCTGAAAGGTTGTAATCTCTCAAACAATTTGCAGGTGAATGGGCAGCAATTTAGGCACAAAGATTTCATTTTTTCTATGCAATATCCCTCTGCTCACACCAGTTCATTTCTATGCAAAGCAACCCTGCACAGCTTCTCAGGACACAGGACACAACAGCAAGCAACACAAACTGCTAGCCTAGTCCAAGCAAAGCTCTTTCTCACCCTCATAAGCCAAACCTCACAGTCCGTAGTTCTTACTTCATTCTGGTCTTCTAGGTCTGACCAAAATAGTCCATCAAGCTGTACTTACAGTACTGCAAGGCATCTGTTAGGCCAAGGTTTCAAATCCTCCCACATTCCTCTTGAAAATCAGCTCCAAAAGGCCAAAGCCACACAGTCAGATGTCTAGCAGCAATCCCACTCCTTGGTGCCACTGTACTGTTGTGGTCAGGTTCACATTGCTGGTAGGAATCACCCAACTAAGAGCAGCTTCTGGGAAAAAGAGGTTTATTTTGGCTTACAGGCTCTAGGGGAAGCTCCACAATGGCAGGGAAAACGATGGCATGAGCAGAGGGTGGACATCACCCCCGGCCAACATGAGGTGGGCCATAGCAACAGGAGAGTGTGCCAAACACTGGCATGGGGAAACTGGCTATAACACCCATAAGCCCGCCCCCAGCAATAAACTGCCCCCAGGAGGCTTTAATTTCCAATTGCCATCAGCTGGGGAACCTAGCATTCAGAACACCTAAGTTTATGGGGGATACCTGAGTCAAACCACCACATCTCTCAAATTAAAAATCTACAAAAAGAAAGCCAGGTGTGGTGGCGCACGTCTTTAATCCCAGAACTCAGAGGCAGAGAGAGAAGGATCAGTGTGAGTTTGAGGCCACCCTGAGACTACATTGTGAAATCCAGGTCAGCTTGGGCTAGAGCGAGACTCTACCTCGAAAAACCAAAAAAAAAAAAAAAGAAAAAAATATCAAATGGAAAATAATTGAGAAAGATAGCAGACATCAACCCATTTCTAACATACTCATGCACAGGCATGCATATTGCTCATGGATGTTACATACATACTTATAAATATGTATGTGTTATAAATATGTAACTTATAAATAATGATGTACATTTATTTTTTTCATTTTTTAAAGATTTCTTTATTTATTTGAGACAGAGAGAAGGAGAGAGAGAGAAACAGAGAAACTGTGAGAATGGGTGCACCAGGGCTTCTAGCCACCACAAACCAACTCCAGATGCATGAGTCACCATATATATCTGACTTACATGGGACCTGGAGAATTGAACCTGCGTCCTTGGGCTTTGCACGCATGCGCCTTAATCTCTAAGCCATCTCTCCATCCCGCATTTATTATTTAGTTAGAACATTGACTATAAAGATTGATTTTGAGCTCAAGCAGTTATGTGGCTGGTCCTAAGATTCTTTCTAGAACAAGAACCTGGTTTAGAGATATACCCAAAGTACCCAAGCATTTTTTTTTTACTTTATTTGTTTATTTATATATTTATTTAGTTAGTTACTTAATTGAGACAGAGAGAGAGAAAGAGGCAGAGAGAGGGAGAGAGAGAATGGGTGTGCCAGGGCCTCCAGCCATTGCAAACGAATTCCAGATGCTTGCACCCCCTTGTGCATCTGGCTTACATGGTTTCTGGGGACTCGAACCGAGGTTCTTTGGCTTTTCAGGCAAACACCTTAACCGCTAAGCCATCTCTCCAGCCCCCTCCTCCCCAAGCATATTTCTGACTTACCCTTCTGCTGGCTTGGAATCTGTTTACAAGTAGTGTTGGTTTCCTTTAACAGATTGCCTGGAATGGGAAAATTACTGATATTTTCATCTTCCATAAGGCCTGAGAGTATATTGGAATGTATCTACCAAGCCACTGTTTTGTAGAACATAGGATGTTCCTCGTATAAGTGACTTTTCAATCACTGCTGAACACATTTGCAGAGTCTTGCAGGGTAGGGAGCTTGCTAAATGCTTTGAGTTCTGATGGAGAGACACGGACATTCAGGGCTTTTTGTTTTTGCGTTTTCTGTTGGAGAGGGAGCAGCGCAGAGCCACACCGTGTTTTGGGGGCTCCCGTTGGCAGACAGCGGAAGGACGGTGGGAGCCGTCTCTAGCCAAGGCCTGGCTCCTTGCTAACCAGCCCACGTGCCGATGTAGAACAAGTGCGCGTTGGAGTGGTCTGGACATTTTGCTAGCGTTGAAGCCAGGCCCTATCTGTTTCTGCTTTGAAAGGCGAAAATTACTGAAGTCCCATTGTTCTTTGGCACCATAGAGGGGTAATTTAGTGAATACTGACGGCTTTTTATTCTCAGGGGCACGACCGAGTGCCCAGAGTTCCCTTACTGCTATAGGGAACGGACATGGAACCCTGACAGAGGGAGGCGTTCCTGAGCTCCTTTGTGGTTAGTGCACGTTGATCCTCGCGGGGTGCTTGCTGAGCGCTTTCCAGTGCAGCAGGACGAAGCTCTTTGTTCCTTCTGATTCCACACAAAGGGAGAGAAAGACCAAGGCCTGGGCTGGTTCTGGGCAGTCAGTGATTCGCCTCCTCTAGGGCCGGCCGTGGTGGCGCACGCCTTTAATCCCAGCACTGGGGAGGCGGAGGTAGGAAGATCGCCGAGAGTTCGAGGCCACCCTGAGACTATATAGTGAGTTCCAGGTCAGCCTAGACCAGAGTGAGACCCTACCTTGAAAAACCAAACCAAACCAAACCAAACCAAAACAAAACAAAAATCCCTCTAGGGGGCTGGAGAGATGGCTTAGTGGTTAAGACATTTGCCTGCAAAGCCAAAGGATCCCTGTTCGATTCCCCAGAACCCTTGTAAACTAGATGCACAAGGGGGCGCATGCGTCTGGAGTATGTCTGCAGTGGCTGGATGCCCTGGCGCGCCCATCCCCTCTCTCTCTCTCTCCCTCCCTCCCTCTTTCTCTTTCTCAAATAAATAAATAAATAAACTATGTTTTAAAAATCCCTTTAGGGCATTTCTGGGTTTGGGGGAGAAAGAGGTAGCACCCTTCACTCATGGACTATGACTTAGGTTACTTAAGACATGAGCCAAGAGCCAGGCGTGGTGGCGCACGCCTTTGATCCCAGCACTCAGGAAGCCAAGGTAGGAGGATCACTGTGAGTTAGAGGTCACCCTGAGACTACATATGAATTCTGGGTCAGCCTGGGCTAGAGTGAGACCCTACCTCAGAGGGGTTAAAAAAAAAAAAAAAAGAGATGTGAGCCAAATGCAGCCTTGATCAATTGTAATGTGGCCTAACACGAAACTGTAAGTTTGGGCTGGAGAGATGGCTTAATGGTTAAGGCGCTTGCCTGCAAAGCCAAAGGACCTTGGTTCGATTCCCCAGGACCCACGTAAGCCAGATGCACAAAGTGGTGCATGCGTCTGGAGTTTGTTTGCAGTGGCTGGAAGGCCTTGTGTGCCCATTCTCTCTCTCTCTCTCCCATTTTCCCTCTTTCCCTGTCTCAAATAAATAAATAAAAATAAAAAACCCTGCAAGCTTATTTTAAATATTATGTGATTTTTTTTTTGCATTTTGGTTTTTGTAACCTATTGCATATGTATTGTATGTATTATGGATTTTTTTTGTAAAGTATTATAACACATGGTTCTCAAATGAATTTTTTAGGTGGTAAACATCATGTTGCAATGTCAAAAGGTTGAAAATACTTCTGGGTTGCATATGTTATAAAATGATATAAAGTGCATTATTATGCCAGGTGTTATTGTGGATATTATATTCATTGTTTATGTATATGCTTATTACCTTTGCTGATTTTCTTTCTTTAACTTTATTATTTTATTTTATTTATTTAAGAGAGAGAAAGAGGCAGATAGGAAATACTGAGAAAGAGAGAATGGGTATGCCTTCAGCCACTGCCAAAGAACTCCAGATGCATGCTCCACCTTATGGCTTACGTGGATCCTGGAGCATTGAATCTGGGTCCTTTGGCTTTGCAGCAAATGCCTTAATTGCTAAGCCATCTCTCCAGCCCGCTTTACTGATTTTCTTCCACAGCAAATATTGAATGTTCTTTTAATTAGTTTCATATGGGCTATGGAGATGGCCCCGCAGTTCAAGGTGCTTGCTTGCAAAGCATGCTGGTCTAGGTTCGATCCCCCAGTACTCACAAGAAGCCAGATGTTTATACCGTGATATAAGGAGTTCCTTTTCAGTGGCAAGAGACCCTGGGGCACCTATTCTCATTTTTTTTCCTCTTCTCAAATAAATAAGTAAAAATATTTTTTAAAAATTACTTGCATGTGATTGACAAGTATCTCATTCAGTATTCATCCATAAGCAGAATGGACATTTGTAAATTTGAGTAAGGCAATGCATTTAGTTTGCTAAAGGTACCTTCCTTCTCTTGTGGTCCTGGGGCTTTGTTTTCAGTCTTCTGTAGGGCCCAAGCTTATACGTAGCTCATGTTTACTGAATTTGGCTTTTAAAAATGTTAAAATTTATTGATCCTAAGGCCGGGCGTGGTGGCACATGCCTTTAATCCTAGCACCTCGGGAGGCAGAGGTAGGAGGATCGCTGTGAGTTCGAGACCACCCTGAGACTACATAGTGAATTCCAGGTCAGCCTGGACTACAGCAAGACTCTACCTTGAAAAACAAAAACAAACTTATTGATCCTTTTATGATGGGGTCACTTTATATGAACTTAAACCTCACAGTCAACCCTACAAAGTAGATCTGTTATCTTCATTTCACAGAGGAGATCAAACACTGCATGTTCAGAAATTGTATATATGGTCTCGTAGTTGCAGGTAGACAGTATTAATAGTTCATATACCACTGTAAGTGCTAAACAATGAAAGCTACTCAGTAGCTTTGTGAGAGGTGGGGCCTTAATATCACATAATTCTTCCATATACATTGAAGTCAAATGGAGATCTAATGTAAAACCTATACAAGCATACAAACTATATTAGTGAGATTTATTTATTTATTTTGAGAAAGAGGCAGAGAGAGAGAGAGAGATAAAGAGAGAGAGAGAGAGAATGGGCACACCAGGGCCTTCAGCCGCTGCAAAGTCCAGACACGTGCGCCCCCTTGTGGTGCATGTACAACATTGCGCACTTGCGTCACCTGTGCGTCTGGTTTAGTGGGACCTGGAGATTCAAACATGAGTTCTCAGGCTTCGCAGGCATGCGCCTTAACTGCTAAGCCACCTCTCCAGCTCACAAACTATATTATTATACTAAAAGATAATGTCACTGTGCTAGTTGTTTGGTAGTAACTTTTTTTTTTCTTCTTTTTTTCGAGGTAGGATCTCGCTCTAGTTCAGGCTGACCTTGGTAGTAACTTCTTAACTGGGCGATTGCTACCTAAGTGTATGGACAAATCCTTGGCATGACTAGTCGAACATTAGTTCTTTTCCACATCTCCCAAGGATAAAGCCTGACTTTTTTTCTTTTTTTTTTTTTGAGATTTAACAACCTACACACTTTTATTCCATTATATTTCTTATCTCTCACATTTCCATTTGCTTCTTTATGTAATCATACATGTATTTATTTGGTGGCTATTTAGGCATTTTATACTTCATGAAACTATGTCTAAAAGAATCTCTGTTTCCCTTCAGTGCCTTCTAGGAATCAGACATATGCTGTTATATAAACTAGTATTGGGAACGTGTTTCTAGACAGTTGTACCTTTAATAATTATAAAAATTTTTTCTTCTCTGATAAAGCCTGGCTTTTTAAAGAGCTGCTAATTACAGCATTTGCTACTTGTAACGATTAAGCTTCTTCTCAGTGTCTAGTGTAGCTAGTGAGTCATAATTAAAAAGAGCTAATTCTTTCCTTCTTGCCAACCCAGCGATCTGGACCAGAGCCTTTGAAGGTAGGCTTCAGTGTGTCTTAAAACCATTCCCTGAAGTGCCTTCTGATTATTGGTTTCCAAGTGACCTACAGTGAGAGGTTTTGGACCCGATCAATTGTTCTCCAAGCTTGTTTTGTAAGGTGTGAATGGTGGGAGAGAAACCCATTATATCCATGCTAGTGGACCTGGCTCTTGTTTAAGGACATGGCCATCCTATTGCTTGACATGGACAGTGCTCATCCTCCTCCTTCCCCTCTTTATTTTTCCCAGTGCTAGGGATGTGATCTAGGGTCTTTTTTAAAAATAATATTTTTATTTTTATTTATTTATTTATTTGACAGAGAAAGAAGGAGGGGAAGAGAGAGAGAGAGAGAGAGAGAGAGAATGGGCGCGCCAGGGCCTCCAGCCACTGGAAACGAACTCCAGATGCGTGCACCCTCACGTGCATCTGGCTTACGTGGGTCCTGGGGAGTCGAACCGAGGTCCTTCGGCTTTGCAGGCAAGCGCCTTAACCGCCAAGCCATCTCTCCAGCCCGGTTTCACTTGTTTTGAGTCAAGGTCTTTGTAACCCAGGCTGGCTTCAAATTTGGAAATCCTCCTGCATTGGCCTTCTTAGTGCTTGGTTTACAGATGTGAGTCATGGCTGGCTATTTTGCCTTTTCTTTAAAAAAAATTATTCATTTGTATGCACACCAGAGCCTCTCTCCACTTCAAACACACAACAGAAGCTTGCACTGTGCCGTTTTGTGTGTGTGTCTGGCTTATGTGGGTGGCTGGGGTGTTGAACCTAAGAAGGGAGGCTTTTCAAGTAAGCACCTTCAAGCACTGAGCCGTCTTCCGGCTCCTTTTGCTTCTGTTTTTGGAGTGATGGTACTGAGTACGTCAGCTAAGCACATTCTGGGCCACTAAGCTACTGTGTGTGTGTGTGTGTGTGTAGTTCTGTCGTAGTGTATGCACATGTGTTTGCAGATGTACTCACAGGCATGAAGGCCAGAGGAGAATGTGGGGTGCCCTTCCTTTCATTAAAAGCAACCAATCAGGGGCTGGGGGAGTGGCTTAGCGGTTAAAACGTTTGCCTGCGGAGCCCAGGACCCCGGTTCGACTCTCCAGGACCCACGTAAGCCAGACGCACAAGGGGGCACACATGTCCGGAGTTCGTTTGCAGTGGCTGGAGGCCCTGGCACGCCCATTTTCTCTTTCTCTTAGCCTCTTCCTCTCTCTCTCTCTTTTGCAAATAAATAAATAAATAAAATATTTTTAAAAAGCAGCCAATCATACCCATGAGTGCTTTGCTTTCTTAAAAACTTACTTTTAGGGGCTGGAGAGATGGCTTAGTGGTTAAGTGCTTGCTTGTTGAAGCCTAAGGACCCCAGTTCAAGGCTTGATTCCCCAGGACCCATGTAACATAAGCTAGATGCACAGGGTGGCGCATGCGTCTGGAGTTCGTTTGCAGTGGCTGAAGGCCCTGGCGCGCCCATTCTCTATCTGCCTGTTTCTCTCAAATAAATAAGTAGGAAAAAACAACAACAACAACTTACTTTTAAAGTCAACATCTCACATTTCAGGATGTGGACAAAATATAGGCAATCCTTCACTATGGTTGACATGCATGATTTCTGGTTCACTTTCCAAGGGAGTTCTCATTTCTCCCTTTCCTTCTTTTTTTTTAAATACATTTTATTGGGCTGGAGAGATGGCTTAGCGGTTAAGCGCTTGCCTGTGAAGCCTAAGGACCCTGGTTCAAGGCTTGATTCCCCAGGACCCACGTAAGCCAGATGCACAAGGTGGCGCATGCATCTGGAGTTCGTTTGCAGTGGCTGGAGGCCCTGGCGTGCCCATTCTCTCTCTCTCTCTGTCTCTTTCTCTCTGTCTGTCTCTCAAATAAATAAATTAAAAAAATACATTTATTTATTTATTTGAGGGGGGGATGGGCGCGCCAGGGCCTCCAGCCACTGCAAATGAACTCCAGACATGTGTGTCCCCTTGTGCATCTGGCTGACATGGGTACTGGGGGATTGAACCTGGGTCCTTAGGCTTTGCAGGCAGACACCTTAACCGCTAAGCCATCTCTCCAGCCTGAGTTCTCATTTCCACTGGAAGCACTACAACCTGGCCTTTACTGCCCAGATTCCTCTAAGCTTCAGGTCTTTTCATTCCACTCCACCCCCAGAGTGATTTTGAAGCACTGCGTGCAGGATTCGAGACATCCTTTCTTCCGTTCCTCCAAACTTTTCCATACTTCTTCCGTGAACCACTTCTAAAGGCTTCAGAACCACATTGTGTCATATTAATGACCCAACTTCCTTCCTTCCTTCCTTTCTTCCTTCCTTCCTTTCTTCCTTCCTTCCTTTCTTTCTTTTTGTGGGGAGTTTCACTCTAGCCCTGGCTGACCTGGAATTCACGATGTAGTCTCAGGGTGGCCTCGAACTCATGACGATCCTCCTACCTCTGTCTTCCGAGTGCTGGGACTAAAGGCGTGTGCCACCATACCCAGTTTAACCCAGTTATCTTTTTCTTTTTCTTTTAATATTTTATATTTATTTATTTATTTATTTGAGAGAGAGAGAGAGAATGGGCATGCCAGGGCTTCTAGCCACTGCAAACAAACTCCAGATGCATGCGCCACCTTGTGCATCTGGCTTACGTGGGCCCTGGGGAATCGAACCAGGGTCCTTTGGGTTCACAGGCAAGCGCCTTAACTGCTAAGCCATCCCTCCAGCCCGACCCAACTTCCAGTTCCACTGTTCAAATCAACTTAGCGTTGGTGAGCTTTCCTTTGGCTCATGGTTTCAGAGGCGTCAGTCAGTGCACGAGCAGTTTGCTGTATGACTCTCAGTCCCGTGATAGGACAACACTGCCCAGCCAGCCCACCTCGTGGCTGGGGTGTATGGAAAAGACTGGGGTACCACAGTCCCCTTTGAGAACACTTCCCTACTGACCTCAACTCCTCTCCGGAGGCCCCCCACCTGTCGACATTTCCTACCAGCTTCCAGTGATGTCAAGGTGGAGACTACGGCTTCAATACATGGGCCTGTGGGAGGGGAGCAGGCTAGCCCAGAATTAACCTCTAGCCGCATACAAGGATATTCAGTGCAGAATTGCTCTAGCTGGAGGTAGTGGTGTATTTATTCCTCCTGTCCCCGTAATTGGGAGCCTGAAGGCAGGAGGATCAGATCAAGGTCATCCTTAGCTGTACAGTGACTTAGAGAGGCTAGTCTGGGTGACATCACTGCCTTAAAGCAAACCAACAAAATAATAGTTGTTTCAGTATAGAAGCAGCTTTCTCCTTGAGGCTTTTTTTTTCATAGTTCTAATTTTCCTGAAATGAGAATATACGTGTATAATGGGAAAGATTGCTGAAGAATTTGCACATTTGGCTATCGGTGATAAGTA
The DNA here is from genome assembly GCA_036346955.1 of Dipus sagitta. NCBI lineage: Eukaryota > Metazoa > Chordata > Mammalia > Rodentia > Dipodidae > Dipus > Dipus sagitta. The sequence goes on along the minus strand of CM070793.1, from coordinate 11,777,984 downwards.
CTTAGATTTTGGTCTCTTTTGCCTGGGAGCGTGGCTGATCCTAACGAAAAGAGCATTGCTGGGGATGGGGAAATGGCTTAGTGGTTAAGGGGTCTTTTGCCTGTGAAGCTTAAGGACCCCGGTTCAATTCCCCAGGACCCACGTAAGCCAGGTGCACAAGGGGGGTGCATGCGCCTGGAGTTCGTTGGCAGTGGCTGAAGGCCCTGGCGTGCCCATTCTCTCTTTCACTCTGCCTGTTTCTCTCACATAAATAAATAAATAAAATATTAAAAAAAAAAAAAAACAAAAAAGAAAAGAGCATTGCTGGTAACTTCTTGGGTAATCTTCTCCTCCCCAGTAATAATCGAGTAGTACCTTTAACTGCCATTAACATTTGATAGATCTTTTTCTAATACATGGGTAACATATTTCAAACGTCTGTATTACAAAATGCTATTTACCGCATATTAAAAATTTTTTAAGTAGAATAGCTTATTTTTTTCAATTTTTTTATTGACAACTTCCATGATTATAAAAAAAATCCCATAATAATAACCTCCCTCCCCCCACTTTCCCCTTTGAAACTCCACTCTCCATCATATCTCCTCCCCATCTCAGTCAGTCTGTCTTTTATTTTGATGTCATGATCTTTTCCTCCTATTGTGCTGGTCTCCTGTTATAAAGAAGCTTATTAAAATGAAAGCTTGCCAGGCGTGGTGGTGCACGCCTTTAATCCCAGCACTCAGGAGGCAGAGGTAGGAGGATTGCTGAGAGTTCAAGGCCACCCTAAGACTACATAGTGAATTCCAGGTCAGCCTGGGCTAGAGCGAGACCGTACCTTGAAAAACAAACAACAACAACAACAAAACAAAAATAAAAACCTCTAATAAATAAATAATTTTCTTCTTGCATATTTTATTAGCACATTTTATTATGCCAGTATTTTTTTTATTTTAGGAAAATAGATATTTACAACTTTCCCAGTAATCTGTAAATAAAATTTGAATTATCCAAAAGGGTACCATTAGCACTTGTAAGTAGTGTGATTTAAGAAATAATTTTAGCATGAGGAAGTTACTTAGTGTGCTTAATTAGCCTTTCAGGATTGTTAATGTAAGGAGGATTTTAGGGAAACACAGTAAGTAGAAAACAAAAACCTCACATCACAGTTGAAACTGGAGTCTGCATGTTTCAGTTCTTCCCTCCCTCTCTCCTTTCCCCGTATCTGAGGACCTCACTCATGCACGCTAAGCAGGAGTCCTATCATTACAGTCGGTCCCCAGCTCCTAGCACACTCCCTGAATACTTTATTCATACTAATTTTACTTTGACGTGATACCTCTCTGTCGCTGTCTATCTCTCTTTTCGGGGGTGGAGGTGGTATTAAAGGTGTGCACCACCACTCCCGGCTGAAATGATTTATTTCTTTAAAATTTTTTTGTTTATTTTTATTTATTAATTTGAGAGCGACAGACAGAGAGAGAAAGAGGCAGATAGAAAGAGAGAGACTGGGCACGCCAGGGCTTCCAGCCACTGCAAACGAACTCCAGACGCGTGCGCCCCCTTGTGCATCTGGCTAACGTGCGTCCTGGGGAATCGAGCCTCGAACCGAAGTCCTTAGGCTTCACAGGCAAGCACTTAACCGCTAAGCCATCTCTCCAGCCCTGAAATGATTTCTTTAGTGTTCCTCACAGTTTGTGTATTGGGGGTGTAGTTGCCATCTGATGGGCTTTTGAGGGCTCTATAGCATGGATTAATACCTTGATAGATTCATGGTATGATGTCATTATTGCTAGCTGTTGAAAAGCCACTGGGGGATGTGGCTTGTCCTGGCAACTTTGTACCCCCCCTTTTTAAAAAACAATTATTTTTATTTATTGATTTGACAGAGTAAGAGGGAGAGAGAGACAGACAGAGAGAGAGAGAATGGGCGCTCCAGGGCTTCTAGCAACTTCAAACAAACTCCAGATGCATCTGGCTAACATGGGTCCTGGGAAATCAAACCTGGGTCCTTTGGCTTTGCAGGCAAACACCTTAACTGCTAAGCCATTCCTCCCGCTGCCCCCTTTTTATTATTTTATTTTTGAGAGAGACAGAGAGACTTCCCAAAGCACTGCTTTCTATTCCTTTTCTACACCAAATCCATTGACGTTAAGTCCAAACTTTAACTACTCAGTTTTTTATTCCACTCAAGCTGATTACCTTTTCCTTTTTGTTTAACATCTGTTAAGGCAATAGTAATAACAGAAATTTAAATCTTTTTTTAAAACTTTTTAAATTCTATTTTTATTTATTTGACAGACAGAAAGAGGCAGAGAGAGAGAGAGAATGGGTACAACAGGGACTCCAGCCACTGTAAACGAACTCCAGATGCATGCATCCTCTTGTGTATCTGGCTAACATGGGTCCTGGGGAATCGAACCTGGGTCCTTTGGCTTTGCAGGCAAATGCCTTAACCACTAAGCCATCCTTCCAGCCCCTTCCTTCTTCTTTCTTTCTTTCTTTCTTTCTTTTTCTTTTTTTCCTGTTTTTTTCAAGGTAGGGTCTCACTCTAGCCCAGGCTGACCTGGAATTCACTATGGAGTCTCAGGCTGGCCTCAAACTCATGGAGATCCTCCTACCTCTGCCTCCTGAGTGCTGGGATTAAAAGCATGCACCACCACGCCAGGCTCCTTTCTGTTTTTTTGACAAGGTATCATGCATTGGAAGCTAGACTCTGGCCCTTTGTGTGTCAGAGAATATCCTTGAACTTCTAGTCCTCCTTCCTGAGCTTCCTGAAGGCCAGGCAAGCACTACACCACCTGAGCTACAGAGCTACATGCCCCAGCCTCCTCCTTTTGTTTTAGTTTTGTTATGTATTGAAAAATGAAATATATGTATGTGTGTGTGTGTGTGTGTGTGTGTGTGTGTGTGTGTGTGTAATAATATCCAAGGAGGTCATTTATCTACTTGTTTTCCATCTTGTAACCATTTTTAACACTGTCCAATGTTTTCTGCATATACTATTTTTAAAAATATGTATATTCTTTTTGTTTGTTTTTTGTTACTTGTTTATTTATTTGACAAGAAGAGAGAGAGAGAGAGAGACAGACAGACAGACAGACAGACAGACAGACAAACAGACAGAATGGGCATGCCAGGGCCTCCACCCTACTGCAAATGAACTCCAGACGCATGCAACCCTTGTGCATCTGGCTAACATGGGTCCTGGGCAATTGAACCTGGGTCCTTTGGCTTTTCAGGCAAATGCCTTAACCACTAAGCCATCCCTCCAGCCCATGTGTTTTGTTTTTGGGGGGGATAGGGTCTCACTCTAGCTCAGGCTGACCTGGAATTAACTATGCAGTCTCAGGGTGGCCTTGAACTAACAGTGATCCTCCTACCTCTGCCTCCTGAGTGCTGGGTTTAAAGGCAAGTGCCACATGCCTGGCTGAAATATATATATATTATTTATTATATATATATAATTTATTAAATAAATTAATTTATTAAATAAATTTAATAAATTAAATATATATATGTATATAATTTTTATTTATTAGAGAGATTGAGAATGGGCATGCCAGGGCCTCTAGCCATGGCAAATAAACTCCAGACGCATGCGCCACCATGTGCATGTGGCTTATGTGGGACCTGGAGAATCAAACCGGGGTCCTTAGGCTTCGCAGGCATGCTCCTTAACTGCTAGGCCATATTTTTTTTCAATTTTATTTATTAAGAACTTTCATGATTATAAACAGTATCCAATGGTAATGCCCTCCCTCCCCTCACTTTCCCCTTTGAAACTCCATTCTCCATCATATTCCCTCCCCCTCTCAATTAGTCTCTCTTTTACTTTGATGTCATGATCTTTTCCTCCTATTATGAGGGTCTTGTGTAGGTAGTGTCAGGCACTGTGAGGTCATGGATATCCAGGCCATTTTGTGTCTGGAGGGAGCACGTTGTAAGGAGTCCTACCCTTCCTTTGACTCTTACATTCTTTCTGCCGCCTCTTCCACATTAGGCCCTGAGCCTTGGAAGGTGTGATAGAGATATTGCAGTGCTGAGCACTCCTGTCACTTCTTTCCAGTACCATGATGCCTTCTGAGTCATACCAAGGTCACTGCCACCTGAAAAGAGAAGATTCTCTACTAAAAGTGAAAGTATCATTGATATAAGGGTATGAACATTAAGAGAAGTGCTTACTGGGCAGTTTGATAAGCATAGTATATACATTTAGCCAGACAGCAGCAGACATTACACCCCTAGGGCTCATGATTACTCCTATTGTAGGTTTTCAGTATCAGGGATGTATTCCCTCCCATGGAGCAGGCCTCCAGTCCAATTAGAGGGCAGTTGGTTTTCACCATGACAGACATGCCACTATTGTACCCGTTGGTTCATTTGGCCTGGCTGGCCAAATATGAGGCTTGCAGTGTCCACTGTTGAGTATCTTCACTGGTGATTTCTCTCTCCCATTGAACTGCTTGCGGAATGGCTTCTTCCAGCTTCCTGTCAGCTGGTCTACATGGAGGAGGTTATCAGCTCAGATCCAGCAGGATTTCTCAGTGGCCTTGCAGCCCAAGTATGTGGAGTCTTCAGCAATAGGGTCTGCTAAGCCGTATTTTTGCAAGTAGAGAGAGAGAGATAGAAGAGAAACAGGCAAAGAGAATGGGCGTGCCGGAGCCTCCAGCCACTGCAAACGAACTCCAGACTCATGCGCCACTTTGTGTTTCTGGCTTTACGTGGGTCCTGGGGAATCGAACTCTGGTCGTTAGGCTTTGCGCACAAGAGCCTTAACCTCTGAGCCATCTCTGCAACCCGGGAGATCTTTGGCATACAGTTTCTTCATCGTACCTATTTGTAGATTGGTAGTGTGAGGATTTGACTGTACTCTGCATTTTCATTAAATAACTAGGAAAAATACCTGTAAAAAGTTGTATGTTGTAAAGGATTTCCTGCCTAGCACAATTTCTCCCTCAGGGTAGCCTATATAAATGCTTAGAAAGACAAGTGGTAGAGATTATTATCTAAGGCCAGTGTTGTAAAGCAGGTCTAGACAGTAAAATATGTGTGCCTAAGTATATCCCTCATGTAGCTTTAAATCGTTCTCCCATATTTTAACTATTCCTAAGGAAGGTGATGGCCGTCATATGTATTTTTTTTTGTTGTTTTTTCTCTTTCAACAGGGGAAAATGCAGTGTGGCCCTACTGAATGAAACAGAGTCAGTGTTGTCATATCTTGAAAAAGAGGTAATTTATGGTTAATTCCTATTCTGTGTATTATTATTTTTTTTTTTTCGTTTTTCAAGGTAGGGTTTTGCTCTAGTCCAGGCTGACCTGGAATTCACTGTGTAGTCTCAGGGTGGCCTCGAACTCACAGCGATCATCTTACCTCTCTGCCTCCCGAGTGCTGGGATTCAAGGCAAGCGCCACCACGCCAGGCTGTGTTTTGTGTTTCCTCCGCATTATTTCTTGCGAAGCTCACACCTTGGAATTTATATTGCTCTGTACTAACCACTGAACCACTTAAACAAAAATTTAAAAGTGTAGTGATGAAACTCTTTCTGGGTAATTTCATTTTTCTGGTGGAAGTAAGAGTTAGTAAGAGTTCCTGCTTTGTTTGTTTGTTTGTTTGTTTTTTTAAATAATGGCTTTGCCATCCCTCCCTCCCTTCTTCCCTTTCTCCCTCTTTTAATTATCCTTCTTGTTGGTTTTCGTTTTTGTTTTACCCTAGTACTGGCCGACCTGGACCTCACTCTGCAGTCCCAGGCTGGTCTTAGGAGTGCTGACATCAAAGGCCTGTGCCACCCCGACCATTATTATTCTTTAGTGATGTTTTAACACTTACAATTAAGAAAACAGGAACATTAGGATACAGTTCACTAGAGAGCTACTGTTCACAGAATGGCTTGATTAAAAAAAAAAAATAGGGCCGGTGTAGCAGACAGCTTTAGGTTTGCTGACATGAATTAACTTCCAGACCAGGCACAGTTATGGAGGAAGGGATTTAATGAAGCTTACAGATCTAGGGGAAGTCCCACGATGGCCGAAGAGGCTCGCCTGCTTTCACAGGACCAAACACACACAGAGAAGCAAAAGCCAAAAGCGGTTAAGCGCTTGCCTGTGAAGCCTAAAGATCCCGGTTCGAGGCTCGATTCCCCAGGACCCACGTTAGCCAGATGCACAAGGGGGACGCACGCGTCTGGAGTTCGTTTGCAGTGGCTGGAGGCCCTGGTGTGCCTATTCTCTCTATCTGTCCCTTTCTCTCTGTCTGTCGCTCTCAAATTAAAAAAAAAAAAAAGAAAAGAAAAAAGGGAAAATCCACACAGCACAGCACACTTCAGGAACTCCAGCCAGGCACACTTGATTGAAATCTCAAACCCACCACTACACCTTAAGATCCACCCAGTGACACCGCCTCCAGCCAGGTGGCTGCAGATGCAAACTACAAACTAATAAAACACTGAAAATATTGGGGGCCATCTATTCAAAACAACACAGCCGGAGAGATGGGTCAGAGGTTCATAGGCAAGCACTGTAACTGCTAAGCCACGTCTCCAGCCCATGCATAGGTTTTGATTATTCTAAGTGCCTGTCCCCATCACCCTGGGGCTGGCTGTCAGGCTATCAGTAAGAGCAGTATTCATGACACTGCTTCCCTCTGTTACTTCTCCTGGGCCCTTACATAGTATTCAGATCACCACTCCATATCATGGAATAAAATATGCAGTCCAGACACAACACTGAGATTTCTGAACACTGGCACAAATATTTACATCAGACTTTTAGAAATTATTTATCTTATGTAGGCCCTGGGGAATCGAACCGAGGTCCTTTGGTTTTTTTTCAGGCAAGCACCTTAACCACTAAGCCATCTCTCCAGCTCTATATCATCATCTCTGTTGCTTTTTTGAGATAATATTTCATATGTCCCAAGCTGACTTCAAGCATATTATGTAGTTGAGGATAACCTTGAACTTTTTTTTTTTTTATTTTCCCTGAGGTAGGGTCCAGGCTGACCTGGAACTCATTGTATATTCTCAGGGTGAGCTTGAACTCATGGCGATCCTACCTCTGCCTCCCAAGTGCTGCAATTAAAGGCATGCGCCACCGTGCCTGGCTCCCCCCCCCCCCTTTTTTTGTTGAGGTAGGGTCTCACTGTAGGCCAAGCTGACTTAGAACTTTTTGTGGGGCCCTGGTTGGACTTGAACTGATGGTGATCATCTACCTCAGCCTCATGAGTGCTGGGATTTAAAGGTATGAGCTACTGTGCCTAGCTGCTGCCACTTGAAAAAAAAAAAAAAAGGGGCTGGAGAGATGGCTTAGCAGTTAAGGTGCTTGCCTGCGAAGCCTAAGGACCCAGGTTCAGTTCCCTAGTACTCACCAAGGCCAGATGCACAACGTGGTCATGTGTCTGGAGTTCGTTTACAGTGGCTTGAGGCCCTCCCTTGTGTGCCCATTCTGTCCTCTGTCTGCCTCTCTCTTTCTTACTCTCTCAAATAAATTTAAAAAAAATATTTTAATAGAAAAAAATAAAATAAAACAGGACCTCTTGTCACTACAAACGAACACCAGACCCTGGTGCGACTTTTTGTGCCTGGCTTATGGGGGCTGCCTTGGGAAGCTTTGCAAGCTAGTGCCTTTAACCACTAAGCCATCTTCCTAGCCCTGTCTGTACTTGACCTTTTCTGCAGACAGACAGACAGACAGATAGCAGTCCATGTTTAAAATACAGAGCAGAAGTTCACCATGAATTGAATAGTTTTTTTTTTTTTTTTTTTTTCTTTTTTCAAGGTAGGGTCTCGCTCTAGCCCAGGCTGACCTGGAATTCTCACTGTGTAGTCTCAGGGTGGCCTGGAACTCAGGGCGATCCTCCCACCTCGGCCTCCTGAGTGCTGGGATTAAAGGCTGTGCACCACCACGCCCGACTCAGCTTTTTTTTTTTTTTTTTTTTATCTTTGCATCAGAGAATGTGAGAGCTTAACATGAAGCCTCTTACTAACTTTGTTGGTTAGTTTTGGTGATATACATAGGTGGTGGAGACAGGCCTGTTAGGGTCAGATTAAAAGTCATGGAGTTAGAAGATCCCTGGGCTGTAATAGGAGGGGAAGACAGGATTTTGCCGGCTCATACTACAGTGGCTCTGCTCAATGAACCAGCCGTGCACGGGTCAGCAGGCCGTTGCTGTGTGTTAGGCTCAGTAATTCTATTTTTTTTTTTTTTATTTTCTATTTTGGTTTTTCAAGGTAGGGTCTCAGTCTAGCCCAGGCTGACCTGGAATTGGCTATGTAATCTCAGGGTAGCCTTGAACTCACGGCGATCCTCCTACCTCTGCCGTCCGAGTGCTGGGATCACAGGTGTGCACTATCACGCCCGGCTGTAGGCTCAGTAATTCTAGTGCACTAGAGTTTATTTATTGATTGACTTATTTATTCATTCATTTCTGGAGAGAGAGAGAGAACAAGCAAACAGTAGGGATTCTTGCTGCTATAAACTCGACTCATGTGCTACTTTGTGTATCTGGTTTTATTTACGTGGGCTCAGGGGAATTGAACCCCAGCTTCCTACAGGCTCTGGAGGTAAGCACCTCTAACTACTGAGCCATCTCCCCCTAGCCCAGGCACTTGAGTTCTTAAGGAACCATTGGGAGGCCTGATATATAGGCTGTATTTAGTTATGTTTATACATCTATTATTATACACACATCTATGCTTCAAGGTGGTGCACCCCTTTAATCCCAGCACTCAGGAGGCAGAGGCAGGAGAATCTCCATGAGTTCAGCACCACTCTGAGACTACATAATAAATTCCAGATCAGCCTGGGCTAAAGCAAGACCCTACCTTGAAAAAACAAAACCAGGACCTGGATGGATGGCTTAGTGGTTAAGGCATTTGCCTGCAAAGCCAAAGGACCCAGGTTCGATTCCCCAGGACCCACGTTAGCCAGATGCACAAGGGGCCATATGCATCTGGAGTTTGTTTGCAGTGGCTGGAGGCCTTGGTGTGTCCATTCTCTCTCTCTTTCCCCCTCTTTCTCTGTCAAATAAATAAATAAATATAAATAATTTAAAAAAAAACAAAAAGAGAGAGAATTGCAGAATTATAATTAACATTTATTTTTTTTTTATTTTTATTTTTTTTTGGTTTTTCGAGGTAGGGTTTCACTCTAGCCCAGGCTGACCTGGAATTCACTATGGAGTCTCAGGGTGGCCTCGAACTCACGGCGATCCTCCTACCTCTGCCTCCCGAGTGCTGGGATTAAAGGCGTGCGCCACCACGCCCGGCATAATTAACATTTAAAGTCTCAGGGTGGCCTCAAACTCACAGGAATCCTCCTACCTCTGCCTCCCAAGTGCTGGGCTTAAAGGCCTATGCCACCACACTTGGCTAATTAGCCAATGAATTTCAGATGCATGTGCATCTGGCTTACGTGGGTACTGGGGAATCAAACCTGGGTCCTTAGGCTTTGCAGGTAAGCACTTTAACTGCTAAGCCATCTCTCCAGCCCTTAGCTAGGTTTTAAAAAATATTTTTATTATTTATTTATTTGCAAGCAGAGAGAGAGAGAGAGAGAGAGAGAGGAGAGAGAGAGAGAGAATGGGTGTGCCAGGGCCTCCATTCATTGCAAACAAACTCCAGATATATGCATCACTCTGTGCATCTGGCTTTCCGTGGGGACTGGAGAATCGAACCCTGGTTGTTAGGGTTTATGGGCAAGTGCCTTAACTGCTGAGCCATCTCTCTGGCTCTAAGTAGTTTTTTTTTTCCTTTTAAGTATTTTATTTATTTATGAGAGAGAGAGAGAGAGAGAATGGGCACGCCAGGGCCTCCAGCCACTGCAGATGAACTCCAGATGCATGCGCCCCCTTGTGCATCTGAGTTATGTGGGTTCTGGGGAATCCAACCTGGGTCCTCAGGCTTTGCAGGCAAGCACCTTAATTGCTAAGCCATCTCTCCAGCCCCTAGTTTTTCTTAAAATTTTTATTTATTTACTTGAGAGAGAGAGGCAGAAAGAGAGGGAGAGAGAGAGAGCGCCCTCCAGGGCCTCCAGCTGCTGCAAATGAACTCCTGACACACAGTGCCACCTCGTGCCCCTGGCTTACATGGATCTTGGAGAATTAAACCTCTGGGTCCTTAGGCTTTGCAAGCAAGCACCTTAAGCACTGAGCAACCTCTCCAGCCCCTAGTTGTTTTTTTTTTTAATATAATGATGAATAAATCACACATAAGTTAAACTATTGTATAATTTAGTCAATGTATATCTATGCTGTTTAGTATTTTGAATAAAATGTAGATTCTTTTTGGGGGGGATTTCGAGGTAGGGTCTCACTCTAGCTCAGGCTGACCTGTTATCCACTATGTAGTGTGAGGGTGGCCTCAAACTCACAGCGATCCTTCTACCTCTGCCTCCCAAGTGCTGAGATTAAAGGTGTGTGCCACCACGCCCGGCTTCTTTTTGTTTTTGAGATGGGGTCCTGCTGTGTAGTTGAGGCTAGCTTCAAATTCAAGATGCCCCCGCTTTGCCTTTCCAGTGTTGAGATGACAGGTGTGTGCCTTGTCCAGCTTTGTTAGCTTTTCATAACTCCTGTTTTAGAGCAGTGGTTTTCTGTTAGATTAAAACAAATGGTAAAACATGATCAGCTATTTAAAGCTATTTGTTTTGGCTTTTTAAAACTTTTTATGCGGAAACCCTACTTCGAAAAACCAAAAAAAAAAAAAAATTTATGCTATTGTGCATGATGGGAGTAACATCCTGTTCTGAAAGATTTATGAATGTATTCACTGAAATGAAACTTTATTTACTTTGAACTGATTTTATTACTTTGTAAAAAGTAGAATTGAGCTTATCAAGGTGTCTTCTCTCTCTCTCTCTCTCTTTTTTTTTTTTTTCAGGATGCTTTTTTCTATTCTTTAGTCTATGATCCTTCAGTGAAAACATTACTAGCTGACAAAGGTGAAATCAGGGTGGGCCCTAGATACCAAGCGGACATTCCAGAAATGCTCTTAGAAGGTACGTGTATCTTGGGATCTAAGTCTTGTGGAAATCTGTGTCTTGAAACTTGTTACTCTTAACCATCATCGAGGAGTTTACAGGGTGCACTTTAAAAGTATTGATCCCTTCCAATTTTAGAAGTCTAAGTAGAGGGAATCATTTTCGTAACTGCCCGTTCATTTGTGATTTCACATCTGCGTGTGCACATGCAATCTCTTTGTTTCATGCTACTTATTTTATTTTTTTTCCCCTGAAATAGGGTCTCACTCTAGCCCAGGCTAACCTGGAATTCACTATGGAGTCTCAGGGTAGCCTCGAACTCACGGTGATCCCCCTACCTCTGCCTCCCGAGTGTTGGGATTAAAGGTGTGCACCACCACGCCTGGCTTTCATGCTACATTTACCAGACTGATTGGCCCCAAAGCTTGGTTTTCCTGCCTCTGTCTCCCATCTCAGCTCAGGCGTGCATACTGGAGTTACAGGCATGTATCTGGCTTTAAAAAATATTTTTTATTTATGAGCGAGAGAGAATAAGAGAGTGTGCCAGGGTCTCTACCCACTGCAAATGAACTCCAGATGCATGTGCCACTTTGTGCATCTGGCTTACATGGGTATTAGGGAATGGAACCTGGGTTCTTAGACTTTGCAGGCAAGTGCCTTAACTGCTAAGCCATCTCTCCAGCCCACACATCTGGCTAAAAAAAAATTATTTATTTATTAGAGAGAGAGAGAGAGAGAGAGAGAGAGAGAAAGGGCACACCAAGGCCTTCAGCCACTGCAAACGAACTCCAGAATCCTATGCCACCTTGCACATCAGGCTTATGTGGGTCCTGGGGAATCGAACCTGGGTCCTTTGCCTTTGAAGCCTAGCGCCTTAACTGCTAAGCCATCTCTCTAGCCCTAATATTTTATTTTTATTTATTTGAGAGGAGAGAATGAGGGAGGGGAGAGGGATGGAGGGAAAGAATGGGCATATCAGGCCCTCCAGCCTCTGCAAACGAACTCCAGATGCACGTGCCACCTTGTGCTTCTGGCTTACGTGGGTCATGGAGAATCGAACCCCTGGGTTCTTTGACTGTGCAGGCAAGTGCCTAAGCACTAGGCCATCACCCCAGCCTGCCCCCGATAGTGTTTTTTTTTAATTTTTTGTTCATTTTTATTTATTCATTTGAGAGAGAGAGAGAGAGAGGCAGATAGAGAGAAAGAGAGAATGGGCGTGCCAGGGCTTCCAGCCACTGCAAACGAACTCCAGACTCATGCGCCCCCTTGTGCATCTGGCTAACGTGGGTCCTGGGGAATCAAGCCTTGAACTGGGGTCCTTAGACTCGCAGGCAACTGCCTAAGCACTAGGCCATCACCCCAGCCCCCCCCATAGTGTTTTTAATAGCTGAATAGAACTCCATTGTGTATGTGTACCACATCATTATCCATTCGTCAGTTGATGGACGTTTAGGCTGGTTCCATATCTTAGCTATTGTGAATAGAGTAGCAAGAAATGTGAATGAGCCGGGCATAGTGGCGCACGCCTTTAATCCCAGCACTTGGGAGGCAGAGGTAGGAGGATGGCCAAGAGTTCGAGGCCACCCTGAGACTACATGGTGAATTCCAGGTCAGCCTGAGCTAGAGCAAGACCCTACCTCAAAAAAAAAAAAAAAAAAGAAAAAAAAAGAAAAGAAAAGAAAAGAAATGTGAATGAGCAAGTACCTCTATGGTAATGTATTAGAGTCCTTGGGGTATATGGCAAGGAGGATATAGCTGGGTCATATGGTAAATTTATTCTTGGTTGTCTCAGCAGCCTGCACACAAGTTTCCACAATGGCCGGACCAGTTTCAGTTCCCACCAGCCGTGGGAAAGGGCTCCTCTTTTCTCACTACACCCTTGCCAACATTTATTGCCGCTGATTTCCCGATGATGGCCATTCTGAGTGGCGCGCTGTGAAACCTCACAGTAGTATGAATTTGCATTTCCTTGGTGGCTAAGGATGGAGAACGTGTTTTCGGATGTTAATTGGCCATCTGTATTTCCTTTTTTTTTTTTTTTTCGAGGTAGGGTTTTGCTCTAACTCAGGCTGACCTGGAATTCACTATGTATTCTCAGGGCGGCCTCGAACTCACGGCGATCCTCCTTCCTCTGCCTCTCGAGTGCTGGGATCAAAGGCGTGTGCCACCACGCCTGGCTGCTTTTCTTCTTTTCCTTAAAGCACAGCTGGACTGTAACTTGTGTTCCTCCTGCCTCCGCCACTGGAGTGTGGCCCCCTGGCTCTTTCCTGGGCCCCCATGCTCAAACCTCCTCTGAGGCTGTTTCTCCCAGTCTTCCATCAGTACAGCACTGGCATCTGAACGGCTGTCCTCATTCACCATGATCACCTTGTCTAGTCTCGGTGTGATACGCTTAGTGTTAGGGTTTTGTTGTTGTTTTGTGGCTTCTGCTTTTTTTTTTCTTTTCAATTTTTTTTTATTAACAGCTTCCATGATTGTAAACAATATCCCATGGTAATGCCCTCCCTCCCCCCACTTTCCCCTTTGAAACTCCATTCTCCATCATATCCCCTCCCCCTCCCAATCAGTCGCTCTTTTATTTTGATGTCATGATCTTTTCCTCCTATTATGAGGGTCTTGTGTAGGTAGTGTCAGGCACTGTGAAGTCATGGATATCCAGGCCATTTTGTGTCTGGAGGAGCACGTTGTAAGGAGTCCTACCCTTCCTTTGGCTGTTACATTCTTTCCGCCACCTCTTCCGCAATAGACCCTGAGCCTTGGAAGGTGTGATAGAGATATTGCAGTGCTGAGCACTCCTGTCACTTCTTTCCGGCACCATGATGCCTTCTGAGTCATCCCAAGGTTACTGCCATCTGAAAAGAGAAGATTCTCTACCAAAAGTGAGAGTATCATTGATATAAGGGTATGAACATTAAGAGAAGTGCTTACTGGGCAGTTTGATAAGCATAGTATATACATTTAGCCAGACAGCTGCAGACTTTACACCCCTAGGGGCTCATGATTACTCCTGTTGTAGGTTTTCAGTATCAAGGATGTATTCCCTTCCATGGAGCGGGCCTCCAGTCCAATTAGAGGGTAGTTGGTTTCCACCATGACAGACATGCCACTATTGCACCCGTTGGTTCATTTGGCCAGGCTGGCCAAATATAAGGCTTGCAGTGTCCACTGTTGAGTATCTTCACTGGTGGTGTCTCTTTCTCCCATTGAACTGCATGTAGAATGGCTTCTTCCAGCTTTCTGTCAGCTGGTCTACATGGAGGAGGTTATCATCTCAGTTCCAGCAGGATTTCTCAGTGGCCTTGCAGCCCAAGTAGGTGGAGTCTTCAGCAATATGCTCTTTTTTTTTAAAAAAAAATTATGTATTTATTTGAGGGACAGAAAGAGGGAGAGAGAGAGGAGAGCATGCCAGGACCCCCAGCCACTGCAAACGAACTTCAGATGCATGCACCCCCTTGTGCATCTGGATCCTTTCAAGGGTGGCCTCGAACTCATGGTAATCCACCTACCTCTGCCTCCTGAGTGTTGGGATTAAAGGCGTGCGCCACCACGCCTGGCTAACAACCTCAAGTTTTATAATTCAGGCACCATCCGCTCTTTTGAGACAGGATCTCCCGGTGGCCTGGGACTCACAAATTAGGCTAGACTGCCTGGCCAGTGAGGGATCTGCTTATCTCTGAGTAGCCATTACCCACGTATTACAAGTACATGCCACGTGGCATTGATATTTGTTTGTTTGTTTGATTGATTATTTGTTTGGTTTTTCAAGGCAGGGTCTCCCTCTAGCCCAGGCTGACCTGGAATTCACTATGGAGTCTCAGGGTGGCCTTGAACTCATGGCGATCCTCCTACCTCTGCCTCCCGAGTGCTGGGATCGAAGGCGTGCACCATTGCACCTGGGTGCATTTTTACATGTGTTCTGGGGATTGACTCTACGGGTGCTTATGAGGCAAGCACTTGACCGGCTGAGCCGGTTCTACCTCTAGCTCCGAAGTGACAGTTATTTTATTGTTTAAAGGTTATTTACTTATTTAATTTATTTATGCCACACACTTAAGGATCTGTTCGGGGGCCTTTGTAATCTGTGTTCAGCATGAAAAGGCCTCATGTGTGGTTATTAAACATGCGCTATCTTTACCTTATCTTTACTTCTAGAAACCAGAAGCTGAAAAATTAGCAGACGCCAGGGTGAATTTTGTGGGTTTTGGGTAAATGCTGCAAGTCATGCCAAGTTGCAGACTTCTGCGTTCTCTTGAACTCAGGTATCGGGAAGGCCAGTCAGCAGTTGTGGAACCTGGAGACCAGAATGCCGTCTCTCTGGTCACTTGTTGTCTTTAGTATTTTCTTTTTATTTATATATTTGAGAGAGAGAGAGGCAGATAGAAAGAATGGGCACCTAAGGGCCTCCAGCCACTGCAAACGAACTCGAGACGCACGCACCACTTTGTGCATCTGCCTTACGTGGGTCCTGGGGAATTGAACGTGGGTTCTTTGGTTTTGCAGGCAAGCGCCTTTACCGCTGAGCCATCTCTCCAGCCCTCACTTGTTTTAAAAGAGGTTGTTTGTAGTGAGTGGATGGGTTGGTTGATTGATGAATGAATTTATTTATTTACTTACTCGCTGTAGCCCTGGCTGACCTGGAACTCATTCTGTAGCCCCAGGCTGGCCTGCAACTCACAGAGTGAGTGAGTTCAGGAGTACAAGCCTCGTGAGGGTTTGGACTAAAGCAAGGCACGCACCTCCGCGCCCAGCGTGGGTTAGTTTTTTTATGTGTTGAGAACGAGATCGCTTGCTGGTGCTCCGATCTGTGCAGGTCAACTTGTCTTCCAGAAATAATCAGCGATTATCATTAAACGTTATGCTTAACACTAGGCTAGAAAAGTCAATCTAAGGCAGGGCATGGTGGTATATGCCTTTAATGCTAGCACTCAGGTGGTAGAGGTAGGAGGATCGCAGTGGGTTCGAGGCCACACCCTGAGTGCAATTTCAGGTCAGCTTGGGCTAGAGTGAGACCCTACCTCAAAAAAAAAAAAACACCCCCCCAAAAATGGGAAGCTAAGTGATTATGAAATTATTTCATTGAAAACACTTGGTTGTTGGGCTGGAGAGATGGCTTAGCGGTTAAGCGCTTGCCTGTGAAGCCTAAGGACCCCGGTTCGAGGCTCAATTCCCCAAGACCCACGTTAGCCAGATGCACAAGGGGGCACATGCATCTGTAGTTCATTTACAGAGGCTGGAAGCTCTGGCGTGCCCATTCTCTCTCTCTCTCTCTTTCTGTCTCTCTGTGCCTCCTTCTCTCTGTCACTCTCAAATAAATAAAACAAAAAAAAAATTTTAAAAAACCACTTGGATGTTAAGTTAGATAACATTGCAGTAGTGAGCACCCTCTTTTACAGTGAGAAGTTACACATTCTACATATATAATTGAAAAATACACTCCTGGCTCAAAATTGCTGAGTCATAGAGCACATGTGTTTTGAAGATGCCGAATTGTCTGTCAAAGTTACCACATTTCAGTTTATATGTAATTTATTTGTTTATTTGAGAGAGAGAGAGAGAGAGAGAATGGGCGCACCAGGGCCTTAGTGGGAGCACTGGGGCCTCCAGCCACTGCAAACCAACTCCAGACGCGTGCGCCCCCTTGTGCATCTGGCTTACGTGGGTCCTGGGGGGAATCGAACCAGGGTCCTTAGGCTTTGCAGGCAAACGCCTTAACCGCTAAGCCATTTCCTCAACCCCTTATGTGTAATTTATGTGCAGTAAACTCTTATATTTTAGAATCCCAACCGGAGTAGTTGAGCGTATTCCACTGCTCAGACCGTTGTCACGTCTGCTTGTGTGCGCTCAGGCATGGCACCCAGCTTCAGTCCCGAATTCCCCAGGCAGCCTGTCGTCTCTCTCCCTGAACTCTGACATCTTCATCTCTTTCCCTCTGCAGCCACGTGGCCGTTGACGCTGTTTTGATTGTTTAACTTTTGTGATGGTGGACTACGGACTTAGGCCATTGCAGCCCCCTTCTTGTTGGTGAAATAGTGCCCCCTGAGCAAAGGCTGATGGGAGAAATATATATATATATATTTTTTTGGCTTACAGTCTTGAAGGGAAGCTCCAGGATGCCAGGGAAAAGATGGCACGAGCAGAGGCCAGACATCGCCTCTGCCCCCAGTAGGTGGCAAACAGCAGTAGGACAGTGAGCCCAACACTGGCAAGGGGGCACTTCCTCCAGCAAAGCTCCACCCCCCACTAATATCACCATCATCTGGGAACCAAGCATTCAAAGCACAGGAGTTTATGGGGGGCATCCAATACAAACCACCACAGTGGCTGTCTCCTCAGCACTGACAGTAAGCCTAAGTACATAGTAAGGTTGCACATTGTTTTGTTTGTTTGTTTTGTTTTTCGAGGTAGGGTCTCACACTAGCTCAGCTGACCTGGAATTTACTGTGTATTCTCAGGGTGGCCTCGAACTCATAGTGATCCTCCTACCTCTGCCTCCCGAGTGCTGGGATTAAAGGCGTGTGCCACCACGCCCAGCCGGTTACACAGTTTTATTTATTGCTACTTCACATAAATGCTGGAGTAAATAATGAAGTTACAGTGGGTCATCTCTTCTCTACCTTATTGTGATGATCATTTGTAGTATCAAGTAACACTGGGCAAAGAAAACAGAACAAAACACAATTCATAAAAACCAAAGTTCAAGCCGGGTGTGGTGGTGCACAGCCTTTAATCCCAGCACTTGGGAGGCAGAGGTAGGAAGATCACCATGAGTTCGAGGCCATCCTGAGACTACAGAGTGAATTCCAGGTCAGCCTGAGCTGGAGCGAGACCGTACCTGGGGAAAGAAAACAAACAAACAGAACAACAAAAAACAATGCCCCCCCCCCAAAAAAAAGCTTAATCAAAACACAATCTCACAAGTTCTCATGTAGCTGGAAAACTGTTGGCATGTGGTAAGCTAGGGGTATAATTTAGAATGTGCATATACCTAACTGGCAATGGTTAAAAATTATTTTAGGAGAAAAGTGAACACATTAAAAAAGTAATTATACAGCCTTCTAGAAGGACTTATGGTTGATTTTTATTTTACAAGCATGAAAGTGATTCTTAACAGCTTGCAAATTATGCCAACTGCCTGACAAAGACATCCTTTGTATTCAGAAAATGTGACAATATTCATTGATATAATAGATTGTGTAGGTCATGAATAATTGTTAGTTGTATTTTTTAATATGTATATTTATTTATTCACTTGAGAGAGAGAGAGAGAGAGAGAGAGGGCATGCCAGGGCATCTATCCACTGCAAACGAACCACAGGTGCATGCGCCACCTTGTGCATCCAGCTTACGTGGGTCCTGGGGAATAGATCCTGGATCCTTTGGCTTGTGGGCAAGCTCCTTAAACACTAAGCCATCTCTCCAGCCCTAATTGTCTTTAAAAATAAATAAATAAAACAAAACATCGATTTACATTTTACATGATGTTTTCTCTTGGCAATGCTTTCCTCCAGCAATAGAACGTTGCCTTTAAATGAAATACCACGCAACCTGACCGAGCGAAATGAGAGAAGGCAGTTTACTGTGGGCAAAGTGGTGAGGTCTATTCCCAGATTGTGTCTCTTGAGGCATCCCCGTGAGCTGTGGGGTTCAGGAGCTTGCAAATCGAGTGCTCGTGTCAGGGCAGATCATACAAAATCCATAGATGAGCTACAGGATCACAAGTGTTTGTAGAGTGGCTGGGGAAAGTGGCTAGATGGCAGAGCCTCTGACTAGCACTACAAGGCTCTGGGTGTGATGCTGGCATTGTACTAGAGGAGAAAATGGGGGCTGGAGAGATGGCTTAGCGGTTAAGCGCTTGCCCGTGAAGCCTAAGGACCCCGGTTCGAGGTTCAATTCCCCAGGACCCATGTTAGCCAGATGCACAATGGGGCACACGCGTCTGGAGTTCGTTTGCAGTGGCTGGAAGCCCGGGCGTGCCCATTCTCTCTCTCTCTCTCTCTCTATCTGCCTCTTTCTCTCTCTGTTACTCTCAAATAAATAAATAAATGACCACAAAAAAAAAAAAAAAAGAAAAAGAAAAAGAAAAAGAAAAAAGAAAATAGAAGGGAGAGGGAGATGGGTGTTTCTGGTGGATTCACATCTCTGTGCATCACAGAGGAACTCTAGTGCATTCTCTTTGCTTTTTTTTCCCGTATTATTTCACTGTGAGTAGCAGAAATTAGAAGGGAAGATGCCATCAGGGATCAAAGTAGTAGTTCCTTGGGCTATCCCTTCTAACTGCTATTAGCCAGGAATATTGTATTTTTAATTTTTTTTGTTTTTCGAGGTAGGGTCTCACTCTAGCTCAGGCTGACCTGGAATTCACTATGTACTCTCAGGGTGGCCTTGAACTCATGGTGATCCTCCTACCTCTGCCTCCCAAGTGCTGGGATTAAAGGTGTGCGCCACCACGCCCGGCAAATATTTTTTATTTATTTATTTATTTATTTATTTAAGAAAGAGGCAGAGAGAGAGAAGATGGGTGAGTCAGGGCCTCCAGCCACTGAAAACGAACTCTAAACACATGCGCCCCCTTGTGCATCTGGCTTATGTGGGTCCTGGGGAGTTGAACCTGGGTCCTTGGAAGGCAACCACTAAGCCACCTCTCCAGCCCAGGGATATTGTTTTTGTTTGTGTGTTTATCAATAGTCTTATTCTGGGCTGGAGAGATGGCTTAGCAGTTAAGCACTTGCCTGTGAAGCCTAAGGACCCCGGTTCGAGGCTCAATTCCCCAGGACCCACGTAAGCCAGCTGCACAAGGGGGCGCGTGCATCTGGAGTTCCGTTTGCAGTGGCTGGAAGCCCTGGCACGCCCATTCTCTCTCTCTCTCTCTCTATCTGCCTCTTTCTCTCTGTCTGTCGCTCTCAAATAAATAAATAAAAATGAACAAAAAAAATAAAAAAAAAAGTCTTATTCTGCATAACCCAGACTGTCCTTGAATTGCTGATCTTCCTGCCTTAGCCTCCAAAGTTGTTGGAATCACATGTGCACTGCCATACCCAACTTTGTGTTTTTATTTTTACTTACTTTATTTATTTAGTTATTTTATTTTAGAGAGAGTGAGACAGAGAGAGAGCTAGAGAGAGAGAATGGGCACACCAGGGCCTCAGCCATTGCAGTCGAACTCCAGACACTTGCGCCACCTAGTGGGCATGTGCCACCTTGCACTTGCCTCACCTTTGTGCATCTGGCTTATGTGGGATCTGGAGAGTCGAACATGGGTCCTTAGGCTTTGCAGGC
Source organism: Dipus sagitta (assembly GCA_036346955.1). Taxonomy (NCBI): domain Eukaryota; kingdom Metazoa; phylum Chordata; class Mammalia; order Rodentia; family Dipodidae; genus Dipus; species Dipus sagitta. The sequence continues at coordinate 11,757,755 of CM070793.1, read as the reverse complement.
AAGCAGCTTAACTGCAAAGCCATCTCTCCAGCCCTTATATATATATTTTTTTTTTTGGTTTTTTTTTTTTTTTGGTTTTTTGAGGTAGGGTTTCACTCTAGCCCAGGCTGACCTGGAATTCACTATGGAGTCTCAGGGTGGCCTCGAACTCACGGCAATCCTCCTACCTCCGCCTCCCGAGTGCTGGGATTAAAGGCGTGCGCCACCACGCCCGGCTTTTTTTTTTTTTTTAATATTTATTGATTGATTTATTTATTACAGAGTGAGAGTGAGAATGGGCGCCCCAGGGCCTGTAGCCACTGCAAACGAATTCCAGATGCATGTGCCACCATGTGCATCTGGCTTACGTGGGACCTGGAGATTTGAACCTTGGCCTTTAGTCTTCGCAGGCAAGCGCCTTAACCGCTAAGCCGTCTTTCCAGCCCCGTTACGTGTTTTTAATTTATCATTTGGTTATATGTGTGAGGATTCCCAGAAATTTTGGCAGCAGTGAAAGATTTCTGAGTGTGCAGTGACCAAAAACTAATTGAAATGAAATGTCATGAGCTTGAAATGTTTCCCACAGCAGCACCCCATGTGGCGTTGCGTGACCACACTGTGTTGTTGGTTCTGAACACACAGGCCTGGGATGTTGCGTTGCACATTCTGTTATGCCGCCTGAAACACCAAGCCCAAGTTGGAGAATATTGTACGTTATGAGGTGCAGAGTGTAGACTGTGCCCACAGAGCTTTTTGCTTTTACAGAAACTTCATGCTTTAGTTACAGAAAACAGACATTTGATGTTTTCCTACTGTCACTTTTCGGAGAAAGCTTTTTTAAAATATTTTATTTTTATTATTTATCTGACAGTTAAAGAGGGAGAGAATGGGCACACCAGGGCCTCCAGCTACTGCAGACGAACGCGTGCGCCCCCTTGTGCATCTGGCTAACGTGGGTCCTGGGGAATCGAACGAACCTGGGTCCTTTGGCTTTGCAGGCAAACGCCTTAACCGCTAAGCCATCCCTCCAGCCCTCAGAGAAAGGTTTTTTTTTGAATTTTTTAAAATAATTTAAAAAATTTATTATTATTATTATTTATTTATTTGAGAGTGATAGACAGAGAGAGAGAGAGAGAGAGAGAGAGAGAGAGAATGGGTGCTCCAGGGCCTCCAGCCACGCAAACGGAACTCCAGATGCATGCACCCCCTTGTGCATCTGGCTAACGTGGGTCCTGGGGAATCGAGTCTTGAACCAGGGTCCTTAGGCTTCACATGCAAGTGCTTAACCACTAAGCCATCTCTCCAGCCCTAAATAATTTTTTTAATTTTAATTTTTATTTATTTATTTGAAAGTGACAGACAGAGAAAGAGGCAAATAGAGAGAGAGAGAGAGAGAATGGGCGTGCCAGGGCCTCCAGCCACTGCAAACGAACTCCAGACGCGTGCGCCCCCTTGTGCATCTGGCTAACGTGGGTCCTGGAGAGACAAGCCTCGAACTGGGGTCCTTAGGTTTCACAGGCAAGCGCTTAACCACTAAGCCATCTCTCCAGCCCCCTCAGAGAAAGTTTTAAGAAGCCCTGGTCTAGACTTAAATGGGAGGGTCATGAAATAGTACAGCTTACAGTGTTTCACTGTGCGAGACCTAGGTCCATTTTCTTTGTTGCTCATGTGTTTTATGGCAAAGCAAACTTTCCTTCATGATTGTTCTTCAGTGTTCACAGATTTTCTTTTCCTTTCTTTTTGGTTTTTCGACATAGGGTCTCGCTCTAGCCCAGACTGTCCTGGAATTCACTATGTAGTCTCAGGGTGGCCTTGAACTCATGGTGATCCTCCTACCTCTGTCTTCTGAGTGCTGGGATTAAAGGCGTGCGCCACCACACCTTTTCTTTTCCTTTCTAGGGTTTACCATTCTTTTACCTAACCATCTCCTTCCCTTCAGATTTCATTAGACCGTTTATAATCCTGAGGATGGCGTGCGTGTGCTTCTGGGGTTTTGTTCTGCTGGTGCTGATCTGGTGCTTGATGTTTTTGGGCCTCGCTGGTTCGCAATGGAGGACTGGTTATTTGTAAGACTGGTCTCCTATCGGGGCTCTTACTTTTGAGTGCTTTTGTACTGATTTTGGTGTGCTTATGTTTCCAGATGAATTTTATCATCAGCTTGACTGAGAGTAGGGAAAAAAGGACCTCTGTTTTCTATTTTTAAAAAAATATTTAATGGGGCTGGAGGGATGGCTTAGCAGTTAAGGCATTTGCCTGCAAAGCCAAAGGAACCTGGTTTGATTCCCCAGGACCCACGTTAGCCAGATGCACAAGGGGGCGCACGTGTTTGGAGTTCATTTGCAGTGGCTGGAGGCCCTGGTGCGCCCATTCTCTCTCTCTCTCTCTCTCCCCCTTTCATTGACAAATAAATAAAAATAATTAAAAAATATTTTATGTATTTATTTGAGACAGAGAGAGAGGAAGAGAGATTGAGAATGGGCACACCAGGGCCTCCAGCCACTGCAAACGAACTCCAGACACATGCACCCCCTTGAGCATCTGGCTTATGTGGGTCCTGGGGAATCTAACTGGGGCCCTTTGGCTTTGCAGACAAGCACCTTAACTGCTAAGCCAACCCTCCAGCACCCTCCTTTCTATTTTTTAAAAATTATATTATTCAGTTATTTATGAGAGGGGGCCCAGATAGAGGATGGCCGCACCAGGGCCTTTAGCTGCTGCAAACAAACTGCAGATGCATGCACCACCTTGTGCACCTGGCTTATGTGGGTCCTGGGGAATTGAACTGAGGTCCTTTGGCTTTACAAGCAAGCATGTTAACCGCTAAGCCATCTCTCCAGCCCTCTACCTTTTTTTTTTTTTTTGTGCTTGCAGGAATTTTTTCCAAGGGATAATAGATATTTTGATGGTACTGAGCTGTCCTAACCAGAGACAACCTCTTTCTTCAAGGCTACTTTGCAGTCAAATGCTCTACCACTGAGTTATATTCCAATCAAGGCTACTTTGTATATTTTGGGAGAGAGGATTTTTTTTTTTCTTTTTCGAGGTAGGATCTCACTCTAGCTCAAGCTGACCTGGAAATCACTCTGTAGTCTCAGGGTGGCCTCGAACTCATGGCGATCCTCCTACCTCTGCCTCCCGAGTGCTGGGATTAAAGGTGTGTGCCACCACGCCCAGCTGTTTTTTTTTTTAAATATAATATTAGTCATACAGATTGTACCTGTTTCTTGCTGGGTTTATTATTTTAAAAAATTTATTTATTTAAGACACACACCCACAGACAGAGAAAGAGGGACAATGGGCATGCCAGGGCCTCCTGCTGCATCTCACTTTATATCGGTTCTGGGGAACTGAACCCAGGCTGGTCCATCTCCCCAGCCCCTTGCTAGGTTTATTTTTAAGTTTATTGTTAGCTGTATTAGTATGTATTCATGTTTTACCTAAAACGGCACATTTATAGATTTTAGAGAAAGGTGCCATTTTTAAACATCATAAATGAAGTCATTTTAGATTCTTACTGTAACATCAAGCGTATAACATATTCAGGCTCAGGCTCTATTGTGGAAGAGGTTGTGGAAAGAATGTAAGAGCCAAAGGAAGGGTAGGACTCCTTACAACGTGCTCCTCCAGACACAAAATGGCCTGGATATCCATGACCTCACAGTGCCTGACACTATCTACACAACACTATCATAATAGAAGGAAAAGATGATGACATCAAAATAAAGGAGAGACTGATTGAGAAGAGGAGGGGATATGATGGAGAATGGAGTTTCAAAGGGGAAAGTGGGGGGGGTAGGGAGGGAATGACCATGGGATATTGTTTACAATCATGGAAGTTGTCAATAAAAATAATAATTAAAAATAAACATTCATAATGTTTATTTGCACTTGTAATTCTTGTGTTTTCTAATAAATCTATTGTGGGCAGGGAGAACTAAAACCTAACAGTAGATGTATATGGGCTGTTAAACCATGTTGAAAACCATGGGCAGTGACTGGAGAGATGGCTTAGCGGTTAAGGCACTTGCCTGCGAACCCTAAAGAGCCATGTTCAACTCTCCAGATCCCATGTTAGCCAGACTCACAAGGGTGAGGCAAGTGCAAGGTCACACATGCCCACTAGGTGGTGCAGGTGTCTGATGTTTGATTTCAGTGGCTGAGGCCCTGGCACACCAATTCTCTCTCTCTCTCTGTCAAATAAGAATAAAAAGTAAAACCATAGACAGCGAGTGTGTGTGGGTGCCCACCTATAAACCCAGCACTGTGACACGGAGGCAGGAGAAATTGTGAGTGACATCAGGAGCTCATGGCAAGACTGTCTCAAAAACCCAAAGTCAACGAATAACTACGAAACAAATCACAGTCATTGTCACCACAGAGGTAGCCATAGGTAGCTAATACCTGCTTGCAGAGAGCAATTAAATTTGAGAAGAGGGCTGGAGGGATGGCTTAGCAGTTAAGGTGTTTGCCTGCAAAGCTGAAGGACCTCAGTTTGATTCCCCAGGACCCACGTTATCCAGATGCACAAGGGGGCGCATCCGTCTGGGGTTCATTTTCAGCGGCTGAAGGGCCTGGCATGCCCATTCTCTCTCTCTCTCTCTCTCTCTCTCTCTCTCTCTCTCTCCATCTTCTGTCTCTCAAATAAAAAATATACATATAAAAAAAAACTTTTTAAGAAAATTCGAGAAAATACCACATTCAAAAATAAATATCGAGGGCTTGCGGCTGGTAGTCTGTGCTTACTAAGCCTTTGATACTCTTGAGTGGGCGCATTTTGACCGGCGGCCAGATGGCAGTTTGCATTGGCATGGGAGGAAGGACTGGAATTATATCATGGGTAGGTGGCAGCAGCAGCAGCTCTGTGTGCCAGTATGCTGCTGGTGAGCTTAGCTTTCTGAACGTGTCCTCGTGGGTGCCCAGTGAAGCTGTGGCGTCCGTTTTTTTTTTTGCCAGCGCATTGTGTGTGTGTGTGTGTGTTTCTGTGTGTTTGGAATTTTAAGTTTCTGTTATGGCTACCCTAGCATGTAACAAGTATTTGAGATCTGGGATAATGAGTATGTAGCTGGTAAACCAAAGGTAAAGGGTTCTTTGAGATTTTCAAATCTTGTGTTAAATTCAAATAAACTATCTAGGCAATTTTTTTCATGGAAACAAGATGTGGGGAATTTGATTGTATATAAATATATATAATAAAGTTGTGATCAAACTAAAATTATCCCTGGAGTCTCAGATTTGGGTAAAACCTGGCTAATGTATTTTTTGAAATTAATTGATTATTTTATTTTGTTTTATTTTTTTCGAGGTAGGGTCTCGCTCTAGCCCAGGATGACCTGGAATTCACTATGTAGTCTCAGGGTGGCCTTGAACTCACGGCAATCCTACTACCTCTGCCTCACAAATGCTGGGATTAAAGGAGTGCACTACCACGCCTGGCTTTGTAATATTTTTTATTTATTTATTTGAGAGCGAGCAAGTGAGAGAGAGAATGGGCACACCAGGGCCTCCAGCCACTGCAAATGAACTCCAGACACATGCGCCACCTGTGCATCTGGCTAACGTGGGTACCAGGGAAATCGAACCTGGGTCCTTAGGCTTCACAGGCAAGTGCCTTAACCACTAAGCCATCTCTCCAGCCTTTAAAAAAATTTTTTTTGTTCATTTTTATTTATTTATTTGAGAGCGACAGACAGAGAGAGATAGAGGCTGAGAGAGAGAGAGAAGAGAGAGTGGGCGCGCCAGGGACCTCCAGCCACTGCAAATGAACTCCAGATGCGTGCGCCCCCTTGTGCATCTGGCTAACGTGGGTCCTGGGGAATCGAGCCTTGAACTCGGGTCCTTAGGCTTCGCAGGCAAGTGCTTAACTGCTAAGCCATCTCTCCAGTCCGCCTTTTTTTTTTTTAAAGGTTATTTATTTATTTGCAGATGGGTGTTTGTATGAGTGCCTGTGTGTGTGTGTATGGGTGGGCCAGGGGTTTCTTGCCACTACAAACAGAACACCAGACCCTTGTACCACTTTCTGTGTCTGGCTTTATGTGAGTGGCTGGAGAGAATTGAACCCTGGGCCAGCACACTTTGCATGGAAGTGCCTTTAACCACTGTGACTGACGTGTTTAAATTTAATATGGAGGAAGGAGTCAGCCCCTCTAACTTTCCTTTTTTTTTCCCCCTCTTTAAAAAGAGAACAGGAGCTGGGCGTGGTGGCGCATGCCTTTAATCCCTGCACTTGGGAGGCAGAGGTAGGAGGATCGCCGTGAGTTCAAGGCCAGCCTGAGACTACATGGTGAATTCCAGGTCAGCCTGGACTAGAGTGAGAACTCTACCTTGAAAAACCAAAATAATAATAATAATAATAATAATAATAAAAAGAGAACGGGAGTGCGTGGTGATGAGTAAGTGAAGTGATTCTGGTAGAGCACTTTAGCCCAGGGCCCTGTTAGCAAGCCTTCACGTCTCCCCTGGCCCACTGCCCTGCCAGTTAAGTAACACTGGCCTGGGAAGTTCAGAAGGTGTCTCTCCTTTGAGAGTTAATTCATTTGTGCATCTTTTGTTTCGTGCGTATAAAATAGGAATTAGCTCGCCTATAGTCAGTAAATAAGAGAATATCTGTAGAGTAGAAATTTTTCCAGTCCGTAGTCTGCTTTTCTGGGCAGTCAGGGAAAAACAGATAGGGAAGACGGATTTCAGAATAGACGGTGAAAATTCTAGAAGTGCCTTCTAGTGCCAGCTTCTGGTGAGGCCGAATTAGTGGCCTCAGAATCTGCTGTGCTCTTCTGCCGTGGTAAAGCCACGAGGAGGAGGTTTGTCTTAAAGTTGGAGGAGCAGTGCTGAAATTGCTGGAGAGATGGCTTAACAGTTAAGGAGCTTGCCTGCAAAGCCAAAGGACCCAGGTTCGATTCCCCAGGACCCACGTGAGCCAGATGCACAAGGGGGCGCATGAGTCTGGAGTTCGTTTGCAGTGGCTGGAGACTCTGGTACACCTATTCTCTCTCTGCCCCTCTCTCTCAAATAAATAAATAAATAAATTCTGCCCCACTTTCCCATCAACGTCCCTTTCTCCCCCACTCCCCTAATGTAGCACTGAGGATTGGACCTAGAGCCTCACATGTGCTTTACCACTGAGCTACACCCTCAACCCTGCCTTATTTTATTTCTTTTATTTTTGGTTTTTCGAGGGCGGGGGTTGTGGTAGGGTCTCACTCTAGCCCAGGCTGACCTGGAATTCACTCTGTAGTCTCAGGGTAGCCTCGAACTCACAGCGATCCTCCTTCCTCTGCCTCCCGAGTGCTGGGATTAAAGGCGTGCGCCACCACGCCTGGAGAGCAGCCTTGTTATTTTCAATTATTAAATTCTGTAGAATGCAAACGTATATGCTAAAATCAACTTAAAAACCATTAGCTTGTACACAAATTTAAAACAGAAGCAGATATTGAGGGCAGACATAATACAATAGTAACAATTACCAGGCATGGTGGCGCACGCCTTTAATCCCAGCACTGGGGAGGCCATGAGTTCGAGGCCACCCTGAGACTACATAGTGCATTCCAGATCAGCCTGGATTAGAGCGAGACCCTACCTCACCAAAAAAAAAAAAAAAAAGATAAGGCTGGAGAAATGGCTTAGTGGCTAAGGCACTTGCCTGCAAAGCCAGAGGACCCAGGTTCGACTCCCCAGTACCCACCTAAGCCAGATGCACAAGGGGGCACACGTATGTGGACTTCATTAGAACTACCTCGAAAAAGCAGAAAAAGAATTTATTTACTGGGCTGGAGAGATGGCTTAGTGGTTAAGGTGTTTGCATGGGAAGACAAAGGACCTCCGTTCGATTCCCCAGGACCCAGTAGGGTAAGCCAGATGCACAAGGGGTCGCATGCACCTGCAGTTCATTTGCAGTGGCTGGAGGCCCTGGCATGCACCCCCCCCTCTAAGTAAATAAATAATAATTTTTTTAAAAAGTAATTTTGAACACCAGGAGCAACCGTCCCCCAGGGAGCACTCAGCCATATGTTAACTTCTATCATGTCACGGCTGATGAAGGGGGTAGGCAGGACAAAATGGTACTGGCACATCTTTGGTACAGGTCGGGGTTACTGCCAAACACCGAATAAGACACAGAATGTACTCAGCTCGTTGTAAGTCGTATGTAATTCGAGAAAACCTGTTGCAATGGTTTCTTCGGACATAGGATTCAACAAGCGGTACTTAATATTTCCATATATTCCTTAAATTATTATTATACGCTTAAGTCTGTGTACTTTCTTCTTTTCCTTCTTTTATTTTTTTATCTTTTATTTTTTATTTTTTTTTTTTTTTTGAGGTAGAGTTTCACTCTAGCCCAGGCTGACCTGGAATTCGCTCTTTATTCTCAGGGTGGCCTTGAACTCACGACGATCCTCCGACCTCTGCCTCCCAATTGCTGGGATTAAAGGCGTGCACCACCACGCCCGGCACATTTTTTTCTTGAGACAGGGTCTCACCATAGCTTAGGCTGGCCTCAGACTTGCTCTGTAGCAAGAGGATGCCCTAGAACTTCTGATCATCCTGCCTCTGCCTCCCAAGTGTTGGGAATACGGGCGTGCACCAGCATGATTGGTTTTGGTATTATGTGGTGGTGGGACTCTACCAACTAAGTTATATCCCCACCCCTACTTTTTTTCTTCTCTTTTTGTGGTATTAGGCCCTTATGAATCTAGCCAACTATCTTATTACTGAGCTCAACTTTTTTTTTTTTTTTTTTTGCCGGGAGGAGTTCAAGGTAGGGTCTCACTCTAGCCCAGGCTGGCCTCAGACCCACAGCCATCCTCTTACCTCTGCCTCCTGAGTGCTGGGATTAAAGGTGTGCACCACCACACCTGGCTTAACATTGTTTTAATTACTCTTGATATACATTATAATGTCATTCCATTTAGTTAATTATTTCCCTTATTTTATTTTTTAATTTTTGTTTATTTATTTGAGAGTGACAGACAGAGACAGAAAGAGGCATTAAGAGAGAGAGAGAGAGAGAGAGAGAAAGAGAGAGAATGGGCAGGCCCGGGCCTCCAGCCACCGCAAACGAGTTCCCGATGCATGCTCCCCCTTGTGCATCTGGCTTACGTGGGTCCTGAGGAATCGAGCCTCAAACCGGGGTCCTTAGGCTTCACAGGCAAGCGCTTAACCACTAAGCCATTTCTTCAGCCCTATTTCCCTTATTTTAATACTGCTACTCCTTACCTGTAGATTACTAAAACAATCTGCTTCTAAAACTAAAGGTTTTATAAAGGTAATATACAAGCCGGGCGTGGTGGCGCACGCCTTTAATCCCAGCACTTGGGAGGCAGATGTAGGAGGATTGCCGTGAGTTCGAGGCCACCCTGAGACTCCATAGTGAATTCCAGGTCAGCCTGAGCTTGAGTGAGACCCTACCTCGAAAAACCAAAAAAAAAAAAAAAAAAGAATAAAGGTAATATACTAAAACACTTCTACAAAAGCACTATCAATAAGGCTTATATATATTTATGGTTTATTCAAATACTTATAAGTTTTCATAACTATATAAACATTGCCAGTTTCATTTGTGTTTGATATGTTTTTAAAAGATTTATTTTTATTTATTAGAGACAGAGAGAGGGAGAGAGAATGGGCACACCAGGGCCTCAAGCCACTGCAAATGAACTCCAGACTCATGTGCCACCACGTCCATCTGGCTAACATGGGTCCTGGGGAATCGAACCAGGGTCCTTAAGCTTTGCAGGCATGCGTCTTAACTGCTAAGCCATCTCTCCAGCTCTGTGTTTGATTTTTTGTTGTTGTTGTTGTTTTTTCGAGGCAGGGTCTCACTCTAGCCCAGGCTGACCTGGAATTCACTACGAAGTCTCAGGGTGGTCTTGAGCTCATGGCGATCCTCCTACCTCTGCATCCCAAGTGCTGGGATTAAAGGCGTGCATCACCATGCCTGGCGGAGTTTGATATTTTTATTTGAAACAGATGCCTTTTTTTTTTAATAAATTATGTTTTCTTTGGATCGCTACTGAACTTTTTATAGTCGTATTTATGATGTCATTCTTGTAACTTATTTCTTGGATTCATATCTTATTATATTGGCCAGAACTTTCTGAACAATATTGAGCAAAAATAGTGATACATGGCCGGGCATGGTGGCGCAGACCTTTAATCCCAGCATTGCGAAGACAGAAGTGGGTGGATCACTGTGAGTCTGAGGCCATCCTGAGACTACACAGTGAATTCCAGGTTAGCCTGGGCTACAGAGTGAGACCCTACCTCAAAGAATGAAATTGAAGTTTATCAATTTAACAAACATAAATTTGAAAAGTGCTTATCTTATTCTTAAATTCTTCAACATATAACAGAAAAGGGCCTGATACTAAGTGGCACTGCTTTCTTTTTAAAAAATTTATTTATTTGAGAGAGAGATAGAAACAGTGAGAAAAAGGGAGACATAACGAGAGTGAGTATGGGTGCTCGAGGGCCTTCTGCTACTGCAAATGAACTCCAGACACACGCACCACTTTGTGAATCTCTGGCTTTATGTGAGTCCCGGGGAATCGAACTCAAGCTGTCCAGCTTTGTAAGCAAGCACCTTTAGCCATTTAACCATCTCTCCAGCCCGCCCTCCCCTTACTTAAAATTTACTTACAAGGAGATAGAGAGACATGTATGTATGGACATACTAGAGCCTCCTGCCACTGCAAATGAACTCCAGATGCATGCACCACTTTGTGCAATCTAGCTTTATGTGGTACTGGGGAATGGAACTCTAGTAGCAGGCGTTGTTAGCAATCACTTTTAACCTTTGAGTCATCTCCCTAGCCCCCCATTCTTTTTTGTTGTTGTTGTTTGTTTTGTTTTTCAAGGTAGGGTCTCACTCTAGTCCAGGCTGACCTGGAATTAACTATGTAGTTTCAGGGTGGCCTCAAAATCATGGCAATCCTCCTCCATCTGCCTCCCTAGCGCTGGGATTAAAGACGTGCACCACCACACCCAGCTCCCATTGTTTTTTATTAATTAATTTATTTATTTGAGAGAGAGAGGTAGAAAGTGAGTGAGAGAAATAGGCACGCCAGGACCATCAGCCACTGCAAACAAACTCCAGAAACATGCGCCACCTTGTGCATCTGGCTTACATGGGTCCTGAGGAATCAAACTTGGATCCTTAAGGCTTTGCATGCAGACACCTTAACTGCTAAGCCATCTCCCCAGCCCTCCATTCTTTTTTAAAACCATTGCTATCTTACATAAAACAAAATGGCGATTAAGACACAGGGAAATATAATTTTGCTACTCTTCAAGTTTCCTAACAGTTTCCAAAATTTTATTTTTGTATATCTTACAATCCCAGTGTTTGTCTTGTCAGCCTCTCATTGCCTCCAAGTATAATTTTCTGTTCAGAAAAATCTATGCAGTATCCCTAGTTACGTGTTCATAACTCTCTCCTTTTAGCTATCTCTTTTCACCCTCTTTAATGTCCTCCAAATACAATGAGCTACTTAAAAAAATTTTTTTTATTGACAGTTTCCATACTTACAATAACCATAATAATTCCCTCTCTCCCCCACTTTCCCCTTTACAAACCCACACTCCATTGTATACCCTCCCTCTCTTCATTAACCTCTCTTTAAAAATTTTTTTTCTTTGGTTTTTCGAGGTAGGGTCTAACCCAGGCTGACCTGGAATTCACTATGTAGTCTCAGGCTGGCCTTGAACTCGCAGCGATTCCCCTACCTCTGCCTCCCCAGTGCTGGGATTAAAGGCGTGCGCCACCACACTGGGCTTTTTTTTTTTTAATTTGTTTTATCGTTTTATTTATTTATTAGATACAGAGGGACACAGAGAGAGAGAGAGAGAGAGAGAAAGAGAGAGAGAGAGAGAGAATGGGAATGCCAGGGCCTCTAGCCATTGCAAACAAACTCCAGGTGCATGCACCACAATGTGCATCTGGCTAACGTGGGATCTGGAGAATCAAACCTGGGTCCTTAGGCTTTGCACACAAGCGCTTTAACCTCTAAGCCTTCTCCCCATGCCCCATTAGCCTGTCTTTTTTATTTTGATATCATCGTCTTTTCCTCCTATTATGAGGGTCTTGTGAAGGCCTTGCTAGGCCCTGCAAGGCCGTGGATATCGAGGCCAATTCTGTCTGGACAGCTGCATTGTAAGGAGTGGTTCCCTTCCTTTGACTCTTCCACTCTTTCCGCCACCTCTTCCGCAGTGGACCCTGAGCCTTGGAGGGTGTGACAGAGGTGTTTCAGTGCTGGACACAGTGAGCTGCTTTTCTATCACGACTCCACACTCTGTGACCTTGTCGTGGTCTCATTTCCTAACCCTCACCTCCCACCTTCAGTTCCTACCCGAGAAGCGTTATCCCTTTAAATGTCTTGTGGCGTCTGGGTCATCTGTTACTGAGCGTGACGCTTAGTGAGTCCGGGGACTCAGGAAGTGCAAGCTAATGCTGACACTCTGTGGCGTTTGCATTATTACCTGTATACTTTGACTGTCTAAAGAATTTGCTAGGGGCTGGAGGGATGGCTTAGCGGTGAAGGCATTTGCCTGCAAAGCCAAAGGACCCAGGTTCGATTCCCCAGGACCCACGTTAGCCAGATGCACAAGGGGGCGCACGCGTCTGGAGTTCGTTTGCAGTGGCTAGAGGTCCTGGCTCTCCCATTCTCTCTCTCTCTCTCCCTCTTTCTCTGTCAAATAAATAAATAAAAATAATATTTTTTAAAAAAAGAAGAATTTACCAGGCTAGGGAGATGGCTCAGTGGATAAAGTGTGTGTTGCTCAACCCTGAGTATCTGAGTTCACTCCCCAGACCACACGTGGCAACCAGAAGGCATAGGGGGCTTCTGTAAGCCCAGCCAAGTTGATGGTGAGAATTTGCTGGAAGGTGGGCACGGCAAATAACAACAGAGCAGAGATCCAGAGAAAAGAATCCTGCCTCCAGTGAGATAGAAAGAAAGGCAAGGGACCCAACTTGAAAGTTGTCCTCTGTGTGTGTGCCATGGCTCACGTGCCCTACACACAAACACACACTCACGTGCACACACCACTATCTCCCAAAAATACCAAAAGGGGGGGGGGGAGAATATGCCTGACATTTGAACATTTCTTTTTTTTTCTCAATTTTTTTGTTTTTGTTTTGTTTTTGTTTTTGTTTTACGAGGTAGGGTCTCACTCTAGCCCAGGCTGACCTGGAATTCACTATGGAGTCTCAGGGTGGCCTCGAACTCACGGCGATCCTCCTACCTCTGCCTCCCGAGTGCTGGGATTAAAGGCGTGCGTCACCACGCCCAGCTTTTCTTAATTTTTTATTAACATCTTCCATGATTATAAAACATATCCCATGGTAATACCCCTTCCCCCACATTCCCCTTTGAAACTCCACTCTCCATCATATCCCCTCCCCATCTCAATCAGTCTCTCTTTTATTTTGATGTCATGATCTTTCCCTCCTCTTATGATGGTCTTGTGTAGGTAGTGTCGGGCACTGTGAGGCCATGGATATCCAGGCCATTTTGTGTCTGGAGGGAGCACGTTACATTTGAACACTTCTAACACACTGGTGACCATAGTCATCAACTACATGTGACGGTGTACTTTGTGAGTAACAAGATTCCATCTCCTTTGCTTTGGGGCAGGAGACTCAGACGAGAGGGAACAGTCAAAACTGGAAGTTAAAGTCTGGGACCCCAATAGCCCACTCACGGATCGTCAGATTGACCAGTTTTTAGTGGTTGCTCGGTGAGTACGGTGTTACTGACTCAAATTCCTCCTTGATCTAAGAGAATGCAAAGGCATATAGATTTTCCTTTCTTGGTATTCTACTGTTTTTCTGTTGGTTGTATATTATTTTCCTAGTCATGTGGGAAAACTCAATATATGCAGTTCTCATTGCTTCCTAAATAATGTGATCTACTGTCATTAATTATGCTTTACATGAAATTAGATTTGTTAATTTTCACGCTGATTAAGAAAATAGAAGCCGGGCATGGTGGCGTATGCCTTTCACTTTAGCAATGGGGAGGGAGAAGTGGGGGGGATCACTGTGAGTTCGAGGCCACCCTGAGACTACATAGTGAATTCCAGGTCAACCTGGGCTAGAGGTAAACCGTACCTTGAAAAAAAAAAAAAAAACCGGGCATGGTGGCGCACGCCTTTAATCCCCGCACTTGGGGAGGCAGAGGTAGGAGGATTGCTATGAGTTTGAGGCCAACCTGAGACTACATAGTGAATTCCAGGTCAGCCTGGGCTAGAGTAAAACCCTACCACGAACCCCCCCCCCCAAAAAAAAAGTCTTGGGCTGCAGAGATGGCTTAGTGGTTAAGCACTTGCCTGTGAAGCCTAAGGACACCGTTCGAGGCTTGATTCCCCAGGACCCACGTTAGCCAGATGCACAAGGGGGCGCACGCGTCTGGGGTTCATTTGCAGTGGCTGGAGGCCCTGGTGCACCCATTCTCTCTCTCTATCTGCCTCTTTCCCTATCACTTTCAAATAAATAAATAAAAAATAAAAACAAAAAAAAATTTTAAAAAAGTCTAAAGGGGAGTTGAACACCCTAGCCACGGGTCTTCAGTGAAAGTAATGTCCTTTATAACAAAACTGGATTACTGGACTGGAGACATGCCTTAGCGGTTAAGGTGTAAGGACCCAAATTTGATTCTCCAGGGCCCACGTAAGCCAGATGCACAAGGGGGCACATGCAACTGGAATTCGTTTGCAGTGGCTGGAGGCCCTGGTGTGCCCATTCTCTTTCTGTCTGCCTCTCTCTCTCTCTCTCTCTCTCTCTCTCTCTCTCTCTGTCTCTCTCTCTCCCTCTCTCTCCATCCCCCTCCTTCTCTGTCAAATAAATAAATTATATATATATATATATATATATCTGGATTATTCAGGTGCCCGTAGAAATGGGTCACTCCAGTCAGGCATGTTGGTGCATAGCTGCACTCCAGTGTTTGGGAGGTATAGGCAGGGGGATCAAGAGTACCAGGTTGGGCTGGAGAGATTGCTGTGTTTAATGCATTGCCTGCAAAGCCTAAGGAACGAAGTTCATCTCCCCAGTTCCCACGTAAAGCCAGATGCACAAGGTGGCACATGCACCTGGAATTCATTTGCAGTAGCTAGAGACCCATGCACACCAACTCTCTCACTGTCTCATAACTAAATAAATAAATAAATAAATAAATAAATAAATAAATGTTTTTAAAAAGAGCACAAAGTTAACTTGCACTACACAGTTCAAGGTCAATATGGGCTACATGAGAATTTTTTTTTTTTTTTTTTTGTTTTTCGAGGTAGGGTTTCACTCTAGCCCAGGCTGACCTGGAATTCACTATGGAGTCTCAGGGTGGCCTCGAACTCATGGCGATCCTCCTACCTCTGCCTCCCGAGTGCTGGGATTAAAGGCGTGCGCCACCACGCCCGGCTTGAGAATTTTTTTTTTTAATAAATGAGGGTTGGTGAGATGGCTCACTGGTTAAAGGTCCTTGTTTGCAAAGCTGGTGGCCTAGGTTCAATTCTCCAGTGCCCACGTAAAACTAAATGCACAAAGTGGTAAACGCTTCTGGAGTTCATTTGAAGCAGCAGGAATCCCTGGCACATTAATGCTCTGTTCTCCTCTCCTCTCCTCTCCTCTCCTCTCCTCTCCTCTCCTCTCCTCTCCTCTCCTCTCCTCTCCTCTCTTCTCTCTCTCTCATATAAATATTTTTTTTAAGTGGAAAGGGGCGCAGGCATGGTGGGGCACGCCTTTAGTCCTAGCACTGGGGAGGCAGAGGTAGGAGGATGGCTATGAGTTTGAGGCCACCCTGAGACTCCATAGTGAATTCCAGGTCAGCCTGGATTAGAGTGAAACCCTACCTCAAAAAAAAAAAAAAAAAAAAAAAAAAAAAAACCTGGAAAGAGGGGGAAGGGGATGGGATGGAAAGGTAGGAAGGAAGGGAGACATAAGGGAAGAAAAAGAAAATGCCACTGAAGAGTTTTCTCTCAGCATCTGTGCACAAATAAAGTCTGTTGCTAGTACAGGCTTTTCCTTGGGACTGCCTGACTTTCTTTCTCCCCTGGTTCTTTCTTTTTTTTTAATTTTTTTAAAATTTTTTTTAAATTTGAGAGTGACAGAGAGAGGAAGAGGGAGAGGGAGAGAGAGAGAGAATGGGTGTGCCAGGGCCTCCAGCCACTGCAAACGAACTCCAGATGCGTGCGCCCCCTTGTGCATCTGGCTAACGTGGGTCCTGGGGAATCTAGCCTCGAACCGGGGTCCTTAGGCTTCACAGGCAAGCGCTTAACCGCTAAGCCATCTCTCCAGCCCTCCCCTGGCTCTTTCTTAAGTAAGAAATTGAATGGGGACAGAGATTTATTTTTATTTTTTTGCAATTATAAAAGTAAATGATAATGTTCATGGGGAACATTGTCACAAAGCAGAAAGAAAATGAGGTTGTTATAACATTGTAATGATGGATGAATTGGGAAAATCCTGAAAGTACATCAGCGAGCAATTGAATGAACTGAGATGTGCTCCTACGACGGAATACTACTTTACATCAATCATAATTAATGAGTTAGAACTCTGTGGCAGAGATCAGTCCCAGAAGTAACAGTGAAAGGGAGGTGCGTGCAGGATGGTCACTTCTGTGTGCAGGCGGTGTTCATTGACACCGAGTGTAAAATGTGTGAAGCAGTGTTTTGTGGGTTCCTGGGTCCTCCCTCCGGGGCCAGCCATGGTTTCCCCCCTCCCCCCCCGCAAGGCACCCAGGCCACCATGGTGCGAGAATCACTCTTGGGAGACAGATTCGGTGAACAGCTCTCGGTTTATTGTCAGGGAAATGGGTTTATAAGCAGTTGAGGGTCCTAAGGGGCTTAGATGTACAAGGTTGCTTGCTGATGCCTAATTAGCATATGGGGACATTCATTCCAGCACTTAGGCAATGGCAGGGACAGAGGCTGTGTAAAGGTGCTGGCGGATTGCATGTAAGGAGTTTTCTAGGCAACTGGCCAAAGGCCACAGGGTTATGGGGCAAAGCGCAAAGCCCAAGTCTTTTTGTTGTTGTTTCTGTTTTGTTTTTTGTTTTTTCGAGGTAGGGTCTCACTCTAGCCTAGGCTGACCTGGAATTCACTATGTAGTCTCAGGCTGGCCTCGAACTCATGGCCATCCTCCTACCTCTGCCTCCCGAGTGCTGGGATTAAAGGCGTGCACCACCACGCTTGGCAAAGCCTAAGTCTTATCTGAAAATTCAGGTATCTCATGCTTGGTGAGGGAGTGGCCTTACTCCCTGCCGATCTCGGGGTCCGAGATTTTTGGTCCAGGGCTCCAGGCTCACTGAGACGCCCAAGAATGGGGGGAGGATCCTGGCTCACTGCAGTCCCCAAGAATGTGGGGAGGCGCTCCCCTGCTGGGAGATATGAGGACCCCAAGATGATATGACATATGGTTCAGGCTGCTGCGACCTCTCCCTAGCCTGGGGCCTTCGTGTCAGACAGCCTAGGTTTGCTTTAACCCAGGGCCCTGCCTCTGTCCGACAGTGTTTTATTTATGTATCCTACATTATGGGTATAAGTGTACATATTTGATAAGGGGCTTTAACCAAATTTATGTTTACTTCATTAAATGAATCGGACTTAGCAACATGTTCTGGATAGTGGGTGTGAGGGTCTTCATTGTAATATTTTTGGATTTTCTGTTCTAAACAGTCTTTGTCCATCCTTAGCCCTGCTCATAAGGACAGTCACCCTGGAGGAAGGTCACACGGTATTGGTGGCCAGGCATTAGCAGTCCACAGTCCCCATAACCACTCAGTGGCTGGCTTAAGGCATGTGGTGTATAGATGCTGTTGGGCAGCAGGGAGTCCTTGCTCAGAGTAGAAAAAGATGGCAGATGCAGCCCTGGCTTAGGAGCTCTGTGAGCACTCTGTTCTCTGAGTTTGGATTGTTTAGAAGTTCCCATAACTCCGCCCCCAACAATACCCTGCCTCCAGGAGGCTTCAATTCCCAAATTACCATCAGCTGGGGACCTAGCATTCAACATACCTAAGTTGGTGGGGGACACCTAAATCAAACCACCCCATTCTGCCCTTGGCCCCCATAAACTGATAATCATCCACGATGTAGAATGCAATCCAACTTTAAAGGTCTCTATAGTTTTTTTATCAATCCCAATGATGTTCAAACATCCCCATAGACCAAGGTCTTTTAACTGAGTGTAATATCAACCCCCCCCAAAAAAAGAAAACCATAATGGCACAGAATAAACATTTCACCCTGCAAAAGATAGCATTAGGCATAGCAAAGAAATATTCAACCAATGCAAGATTTAGACAGGACAGGCATCAAACTCTGTAGCTCCAAGTCCAACAATTCTAGTCAGTGACAAATCTCCGACTCTGATAATTCTAACCAGCGACAAGTCTCTAAGAGTTCCAATTCCGCCCCTCCAGCTAGGCTACTCCACAGTCCTGGAGAACTTCACCTGATGCCAGCAGCTCTCCTTGGTAGCCATCCCATAGTCTTGGCATCTTCACTGGGTCTCTACTGCAACCCACGGTTCATCCTCATGGCTCCATCGGGTCTCCATGCAGGTAATCCAGCAAGCCTGCTTCACACTGCCCGTGGCCAGTTCCAAATTACAAAACCGTATTGCAAATTCAATGACCCTCTTTTTCCTGCATTTGTTATACTTCATAATACCAGGTGGGCTGCCAGTTTGTTAATTCATGGTGGGGAATAAAGCAGCCTTTGAAGAACAGGGCACTCCTTCAGCATTCAGACCCCTTCCAAAGAGTCTGCCTTCTTCCTGTTGTCCCAGTGCAAGTCAGCTGGCCCAAGCTCAAAGGTTATAATGTATCAGACAATTGCAGCTGAACAGGCAGAAGTTTTGGCCCAAAGATTTCATTTCTTTGCCGTAGCCCTCTGCTCACGCCAGCCCAATTCTACACAATGCAACTCTGCACAATGTCCCAGGACACGGGCATAACAGCAAGCCTCTCACAGAAACTGCTTCTAGCCCAATCCAAGCAAAGCTCTTTCTCACCCTCATAAGCCAAACTTCACAGTCCACAGTTAGTGCATTCAGGTCTTTCAACTCTGACCAGAATAGTCCATCAAGCTGTACTTACAGCACTGCAATACGTCTCTTAGGCCAAAGTTTCAAATCCTTCCACATTCCTATTGAAAATCAGCTCCAAAAGGCCAAAAGCCACACAGTCAGGTTTCTAGCAGCAATGACCCCACTATTCTCAGTACCAATTTTACTTTTGTAGTCAGGTTCAACTTACTGGCAGAAAACATCTGCCCAGGAGCAACCTGTGGGAAGAAAGGGTTTATTTTGGCTTACAGACTCGAGGGGAAGCTCCATGATGGCAGGGGAAAACAATGGCATGAGCAAAGGGTGGACATCACCTCATGGCCAACATCAGATGGACAACAGCAACAGGAGAGTGTGCCAAACACTGGCAAGAGGAAGCTGGCTGTAATACCCATAAGCCCGCCCCCAACAACACACTGCCTCCGGGAGCCTTCAATTCCCAAATTGCCATCAGCTGGGGACCTAGCATTCAGAACACCTAAGTTTATGGGGGACATCTGAATCAGACCACCACAAGGTGTTTGTGGGTTTTTTTTTTTTCTTGTTTGCTTGTTTGTTTGTTGCAGGTAGGGTCTCTCTCTAGCCTAGACTGGTATAGAAATAACTATGTAGTCTCACAGTGGCCTCGAACCCACGGTGATCCTCCTACCTCTGCCTCCCTAGTGCGTGCGCCACCGCGCCCGGCTCTCTTTCTTTTTCTAAAAAATGTTTTACTTATTTATTTATTTATATGACAGAGAAAGAGGAAGAAAGGGATAGAGAAAGAGAGAGAGAGAAAATGGGTGTGCGAGGGTCTCCAGCCACTGCACACAAACTCCAGACGCATGCATCCCCTGTGCATCTGGCTTATGTGGTTCCTGGGGCATCGAACCTGGGTCCTTTGGCTTTGCAGGCAAACGCCTCAACTGCTAAGCCATCTCTCCAGCCCAAAATGTCGTAAGAGCACTGGGGCAATGCCCCCGTGGGTAATGCGCTGGCCATGCAACATCAGGACCTGAGTTTGGATTCCAAGTATTCAGGTAACTGGGAGCAGTGGTATGTTCCCATAATTCCAGCACCAGGGAAGTAGAGAGGGGTGGATCCCTAGCCAAATCTGTGAGCTCCAGGTTCATTGCAAGACCTTGTCTCAAAAAGTAAGGTGGAGGGCTGGAGAGATCGCTTAGCGGTTAAGCACTTGCCTGTGAAGCCTAAGGGCCCTGGTTCGAGGCTCGATTCCCCAGGACCCACGATAGCCAGATGCACAAGGGCGTGCACACATCTGGAGTTTGTGTGCAGTGGCTGGAAGCCCTGGCGTGCCCATTCTCTCTCTCTCTCTCTTTGCCTCCTTCTGTCACTCCCAAATAAATAAATAAAAATAAACAAACAAAAAAATTTTTTAAAGTAAGGTGGGAGAGCAGGGGAGATGGCTCAGTGGATACAGCGCTGGCCACACAGCCTTAGTGCTGGAGTCTAGATCCCCAGCACCCATCTGTAAGCCCGTAAGAGTAACAGAGGCATCATAGTTCTTCTTTTGGTTTTCCCCTTCACTGCAAACGAACTCCAGACGCGTGCGTCCCCTTGTGCATCTGGCTAACGTGGGTCCTGGGGAATCGAACCTGGGTCCTTTGGCTTTGCAGGCAGACGCCTTAGTTGCTAAGCCATCCCTCCAGCCCCTGATGTTTCCTTTCTGTATTCTGTTCGTTCAGCGCGGTTGGGACGTTTGCCCGTGCCCTGGATTGCAGCAGTTCCGTGAGGCAGCCTAGCCTGCATATGAGCGCGGCCGCGGCTTCCAGAGACATCACCTTGGTAAGACGCTCTTTGAAGTTGTGAGCTCATCCTTCGGTCCTCGTTCAGCTATGAACGTCATAGCAATATTGGAGACTAGGGAGTTTCTGGCTGGTATTGACTACTGCGTTCCTTGGACTCCCGTTACGTACTGAGGCAAGACTTTGAAGGATGAGACATAAAGTTAAGAAGTTCAGGGGTTTACGTGGCGTAACTTGTCATTCTGATATTTATTCCCTGTTTTTGTTCGGTTGGTTTTTTGAGGTAGGGTCTCGCTCTAGCCCAGGCTAACCTGGAATTCACTCTGTAGTCTCAGGGTGGCTTTGAACTCATGGCAGTCCTCCACCACGCCTGGCTTATTGCCCGTTTCTATTTTTGTGCTGGGTTTTCGTTCTGTCTACATACTTACATAGTTTTAGGGAATGAGAATGAACGGACGCGCCCTGCGGACGAACTCTGGGTGCGGGGGACCATTTCTGTGCATCTGGTTTTACACAGTACTGGGGAATTGAACCCAGCCTGTCAGGTTTTGCAAGGAAGTGCCTGTAGCTGCTGAACCATCCCTCCAGCCCCTTCTAGTACGTCTTTTTAAAAATATTTATTTATTTGACAGAGAGAGAGAGAGAGAGGGAGAATGGGCACTAGGGCCTCCAGCCACCGAAAATGATCTCCAGATGTGCGCACGCTCCCATGTGCATCTGGCTGACGTGGGTCGTGGGGAATTGAACCTAGGTCCTTTGGCTTTGCAGGCAAGTGCCTTAACCGCTAAGCCATCCCTTCAGCCCGTCCTATTATGTCGTTATATACTCCAGCACACTGCTTGCACGTGCTTAAATTCAGAGAGTAATTCTGGCTTTAGCTTATTTAGCCACGTTAATACGTGTACATGCATACTTCATTTAAACTGATACTTTATGATTATTTCTACGTTCTTTCATCTAACTTAACATTATTATTCATCCACTGCATTGCTGTGGCTCCTAGTAGCACGAATACCACTAAGAGATAGGGGGTCGGGGTCTTGCTTTGTTGCCAGGGCTAAAGCTGCCCCTGAAATCTGTGCGTCTAGAGCCTCAGCTAGCCCGCTGGGTAGTTGGTACTTTGTGGACTTGGCGCTGATGTGGAAACCCTCTAGTACTGTCTAGCTGCCTAGGGGTTTGGGGTTGCGTCTTAGGGCGAACAAAGAATTGGATGCCCCAGGACAGACAGAAACTTGGAGAAGCGGTGGAAAACAAAGTAACTGGTTTATTATGAACAAAGGGGTCCCAGTAGGTTTCTGGGTTGGGATGTTTTGTTTTGTTTTGTTTTGTTTTGTTTTGTTTTGTTTTGTTTTGTTTTTACGAGGTAGGGTCTCACTCTAGTCCAGGCTGACCTGGAATTCACTATATAGTCTCAGGGTGGCCTTGAACTCATGGCAATCCACCTACCTCTGCCTCCCAAGTGTTGGGATTAAAGGCGTGCACCACCACGCCCGGCTAAGCCCATTGGTTCTTATATCTGCACTTTCTTTGGCTAAGTACTGTTGAACTTTGTTTGTTTTGTTTTGCTTTGCTTTTTGAGATAGGCTTTCACTGTAGCCCAGGCTGACCTGGAATTCACTATGTGTTCTCAGGGTGGCCTCAAACTCATGGCAATCCACCTACCTCTGCCTCCCGAGTGCTGGGACTAAAGGCGTGTGCCACCACGCCCGGCTTTTGAGAGGCATTTTGATGAGGCTACCCACTCGACTTGAATAGGAAAGACTGGGGTTTCTCTCTGGGTAATGTGATTTTCCTGACCATGGGGTGCTGACTGGGTTCCCAGTACCAGTTATGAGTTTTCTCCCATTGAATGGGCCTCATGTTCAATCAGAGGGCAGTTGGTTACCCACATAGGCTGTGTGCCTCTATTGCATAAGTGTGTATTTGTTGTCTAGCTGATAGACTACAGGGTCCTTAGGCTTCACAGGCAAGCGCTTAACCACTAAGCTATCTCTCCAGCCCAGGCTTACTCCCTTTTATACTCCTCTTCCACTGGTCTCGTTTAGGAGCAAAACCTATCAGAAAAAATATGTGATGTTGTCTTTCTTAGTCTGTGTGTCCTCACTTAGGATGATATTTTCCAAGACCATCCATTTTCCTGCAAATTTCATTATTTCACTCTTTCTTACTGATGAGTAGAATTCCAGCGTGTAAATGTTCCACATTTTCATTATCCTTTCTTCAGTACATG
Organism: Dipus sagitta; assembly: GCA_036346955.1. Taxonomy (NCBI): domain Eukaryota; kingdom Metazoa; phylum Chordata; class Mammalia; order Rodentia; family Dipodidae; genus Dipus; species Dipus sagitta. The sequence goes on along the minus strand of CM070793.1, from coordinate 11,734,744 downwards.
GGCATCTGGGTTGATCCCATTTCTTAGCTATTGTGTATAGAGCAGCGATAAACACACGTGTCTCTGAAGTAGAGTGGAGTTTTTAGGATAGTTACCAAGGAGTGAAATAGCTGGGTCGGATGACAATCGATTTTCATGTTTTTTGGGAGTCTCCATACTGATTTCCATAGCGCCTGTACAAATTTGCATTCCCACCAGCAGTGAATCAGGGTTCCTCTTTGCCCACAGCCTTGCCAACATTTGTTGTCATTTGATTTCTTTTTTTTTTTTTTTTTTGTATGATTGCCAACCTGACTGGAATAAGATGGAATCTCCAAGTTGTTTTAGTTTGCATTTCCCTGATGACATCCCAGTATTGGCCATTTATGTTCCTTCCTTTGAAAATTCTCTGTTCATTTCTCTGCCCCATGTTTTTTTTGTTGTTGTTGTTGTTTATCGAGGTAGGGTCTCACACTAGCCCAGGCTGACCTGGAATTCACTCTGTAGTCTCAGGGTAGCCTCGAACTCACGGCGATCCTCCTATTTCTGCCTCCCAACTGCTGGGATTAAAGGTGTGCGCCACCACGCCCAGCCCGTACTGTTTTTGTTATGATGTCTCTGTAGTATAATCTGAAGTCAGGTATGATGATACCTCCTGAAGTATTTCTTTTGCTGGCAATGGTTTTGGATATCTGAGGTCTTCTGTACTTCGACATGAATTTTGAGATTATTTTTTTCTCTCTCTGTGAAGAAAGTTGCTGGGATTTTAATAGATATTGCATTGAAACTAAATCGCGTATGGTAGAATGGCCATTTTTACAATGTTGATTCTTTCAATCCATAAACAAGCATGGAAGGTCTTTCCATCTTCTTGTATTCTCCTTAGTTTCTTTCTTCAGTGTTTTTATGTTTTTATTGTATATGTCTTTCACTTCCTTGGTTAGTGAAATTCCAAGATATTTAATACACATACACACATATATATTTTTTGAGACAAGCTCTACAGACTGCCTTTATTATTTTTTATTAACAACTTCCATGATTGCAAACAATATCCCATGGTAATGCCTTCCCACCCCCCACTTTCCCCTTTGAAACTCCATTCTCCATCATATCCCCTCCCCCTCTCAATCAGTCTCTCTTTTATTTTGATGTCATCATCTTTTCCTCCTATGATGATGGTCTTGTGTAGGTAGTGTCAGGCACTGTGAGGTCATGGATATCCAGACCATTTTGTGTCTGAGAGGAGCACGTTGTAAGGAGTCCTACCCTTCCTTTGGCTCTTACATTCTTTCTGCCACCTCTTCCACAATAGACCCTGAGCCTTGGAAGGTGTGATAGACATATTGCAGTCTGAGTACTCATGTCACTTCTTCCCAGCACCATGGTGCCTTCTGAGTCATCCCAAGGTCACTGCCATCTGAAAAGAGAAGGTTCTTTACCAAAAATGAGAGTAGCATTAACATATGGGTATGAACATTAACAGAAGTGCTTACTGGGCAGTTTGATAACCACAGTATATATACATTTAGCCAGATAGCAGCAGACATTACACCCCTAGGGCTCATGACTACCTCTGTTTTTTAGGTTTTCAGTATCAGGGATGTATTCCCTCACATGGAGCAGGCCTCCAGTCCAATTAGAGGGCAGTTGGTTTCCACCATGACAGACTTGCCACTATTGCATCTGTTGGCTCACTTGGCCTGGCTGGCCAAATATAAGGCTTGCAGTGTCCACTATTGAGTATCCTCACTTCTTCACTGGTGATTTCTCTCTGTCCCACTGAATTGCATGCAGAATGGCTTCTTCCAGCTTTCTGTGTGCTACAGACTACCTTTTGTAATGTGCATGCATGTGAGAGAGAGAGAGAGAGAAAGAGAGAGAGAGAAGGGGAGGCAGAGAATTGGCATGCCAGGTCCTCCAGTCAGTGCAGCTGAACGCCAGACGTGTGTGCTCCCTTTTTCATTGGGGTCAGTTGTGACTTGGTTTTCTTTTCTGATCTTGTTAATTTAAGACTTCTCTGTTTTTCTTTTGACCAAATTGGCCAGCAATTTATCAATCTTGTTTAGTTTATTTCTAAGAAACAGCTCTTTCTTTCATCAATCTTTTAAATTGTTTTCTTAATTTCCAACTCATTAATTTCTGCTCTGATCTTGATTATTTCTGTCTGGAGCTTTAGGAATTGGAATGTTCTTGTTTTTGTAATGCCTTTAGGCATTATGTTTAAGTTATTAATTTGTGACCTGTCTTGTTTTAATTTTTTTTAATTTATTTGAGAGGGGGGGAGAGAGAGAAAAAGGCAGATAGATAGAGAATGGGCGCACCAGGGCCTCTAGCCACTGGGATTAAAGGCGCGTGCTACCATGCCCAGCTTGTTTAACATTTTAACTCTAATGTACCATGGACACTTTTCTTCTTTGGTCTTGACTATTTGGTGTTCTGTGAGCTTTTTTAGGTTTTACTTTTGCAAGGTTGGGAAATCGTTCTTCAGTAATTATTTTTTCAATTTAATTTCATTTGTTTTATTTATTTATTAATATTTTATTTTATTTATTTATTTGAGAGAAAATACAAGAGGAAACAGAGAGAGAGAATGGGCGTGCCAGGCCCTCCAGCCACTGCAAACAAACTCCGGATGCATGCATCACCTTGTGCATCTGGCTTACGTGGGTCCTGGGGAATCGACCCAAGGTGGTCCTTTGGCTTTGCAGGCAAATGCCTTAACCACTAAGCCATCTCTGCAGCCTGAGGCTAGGCATTCTGGATGGGGATCTGTTGAGCCGATGTCTTGTTTTGCATTGGGGTTTACCCATCTGAAGTGTGACCTCTTGTGTTGAAAGTGAGGCACTTGTAGTACCGTGAGTTGTGTCGTCAGGTCAGCTTTGGTTAAGAGGGGAGTGTGGGATGTGAGGGAGATCTGGCTGTGATATCTGTCACCCCGTTGATGGTCAGGGTTGATTCAGTTGATCTGGCTGTCTAGGCGGGTGTCTCCTTCCTCCCTCACCGCTCCACGTGCATCCGAGGCCGACCTTCCCCGAATAGAGGGGGACCGGTCTTCGGCCAAGGGTATACGAGCAGCTGAGCTCCCCTGCTAGAACCCCCAAACAAGCTCTCAAGAGGGGAGTGTGGGTAAGCTTGCTGCCCGCTTGCTTGGGCTCGGTACCCGAGGGTCTAAGTGGGGTCCCCCTTGTGTGTGTCGCCTCCGGGTGGGTCAGGGTGTGGCCCAAAGCTGCTACGCTTGCTTGCTTGCTGCCCAAGCGCTCAATCCTCCCAGTGTCATTTACTTCCTGAGGACTTTGGAGTGGGGTCCTCCTGGGGTCTTGTGGGGCCTAGTGCGGATGCCGATTGCTCTGAATCGGGGTGATGTGGATGGATACTGTCTCAGTGACAAGCCCTGCTCAAGGCTGCTGCGTCTTTGAATTCTAATTCCATTGTGCAGGTTGATAGTTCACGACAGGAAAGTCTGAAATACTCCAAAACGCCTCAAAGCCCCGTAGCTGGACTTTGCCGAGCAGTCAACCCTAAGATCACATGGGCACTAAGGCTCCAGCAACAGGCTTGGTAGTTGGGGTCTTTCAGTCTAATGTGTTGTCTCCAAGCTTGGAGAAGTTGTTGGGATCTCCCCTAGGGCCAGCAATCAGCACTAACTCACCCACCCTGAGTGTGGCCCTAAACACGCCTATAATAAGTACTTCCTTGGACTGGGGAGATGGCTTAGCTGTTAAGGCACATGCCTGCAAAAGCCTAAGGTCCCAGGTTCGATTCTCCAGGTCCCACGTAAGCCAGATGCACATGGTGGCGCATGAGTCTGGAGTTCATTTGCAGTGGCTAGAGGCCCTGGCATGCCCAATCTCACTCTGTTTCTCTCTCCCTCCCTCCCTCCCTTTGTCTCTAATAAATAAATTTAAAATATATAATCTTTAAAAATAATAAGTACGTCAGGTGTAGTGGCGCACGCCTTTAGTACCAGCACTCGGGAGGCAGGGGTAGGAGGATCGCCTGTGAGTTCGAGGCCACCCTGAGACTACATAGTTAATTCCGGGACAGCCTGAGCTAGAGAGAGACCCGTACCTCGAAAACCAAAATAAATAAGTAAATAATAATAATAATAATAAGTACTTCCTCTCCCACCCCTGGCCATGCCTCAGATCACTCCAGGCCCCTCCCCTGCCCTGAGTGCATTGGCCCTGAACACACCCAGTCCGACTGCACTGAGTGGTTTTTGTTGTTGTTGTTGTTTTGGTCTGCAGTATCTAATGCCTTGGTTTCCTATTTGAACTGCTCTAGGTTCAAGTGTACTTGGTCTTGTGTGTGTGTGTATGTGCACTTTGACTCTTCCCTGGCCGTTTCTGTGCAGAATGGGTGGGCGTAGTTAAAATGATTAAACCGTGGATGAGGATTGCTTTCTAGAAGGCTCACACGAAGGTCTGTAGCTTAAGTTGCGTTTTCGTTTGAAATTGGAGTTATCACTAGGGGCTCAGATTCCTACTTTCCTTCCGCTGTTCACGGTCCAGCGCTAATGACCTCAACGTCCTTCTCTCTGGAGAGTTCTAGCTGCTCAGGGCACAGCGCATGGCAGTGGTTCTGCTGGAGCCCCAGTAGGCTGCTACGGGTGAGTTTTCCTGAAAGAACTACAGTGGATTTCAGTGTTTATCCAAGAAACCTTATGCTTCTTGTCACATCACCAATAATATTTTGGGAGCGGGCAATTTGCATATCAGTGGTTCTAATTTGCTCATTTGGAAGAATGGTACGCATACAGTTAAACTCTGAGTTTCGAATGCTGTGCATCTAAGATAAAAGGCTTATCGCTCATTAAAACAAGCATCCAAGCCACCGAGAGCGGTGACACACGCCTGTAGTCCCAGCACTTGGGAGGTGGAGGCAGGACGCTCAGGAGTTCGAGGCCAGCCTGGGCTACATGAGAGGCTATTTCAAACAAAAAACATTGAAGCCATGGAAAGTTCACACAGATTTTCCTTTCATTTCAGAAAATAACAAATTAGGTTTCGACAGTATGCAAAAAGGAGAAATGTCAGTGTAAGATGTCTGGATCCGAGCTGGAGAGAGGGCTTGGTGGTTAAAATGCCTGTACTCCGCATGCCCGTCTTCCCAGTTGGTGGTGTGAAAATCCACACAGCGGAAGTCCTAACTGCTAATTGTTACAGTCATGTTTTCCTCAATGACAGCGTGCATCTGGAGTTCATTAGCAGTGGCGAGAGGCACTTGCACACTTGTGTGCTAATAAATAAAGGAAAAAAAAAAAAAAGAATCGGTGCTGAGAAGCGTGCGTGGTGGACCAGCAGCTACCACTGAGTGACAAGCTCAGCTCAAGGCTGTTGTGTCTTTAAATCCTAATCCATTGTGCAGGTCATGATTCGTGACAGGAAATCTAAAATATTCCAAAATGCTTCAAAACCCCAACACTTATTTATTTATTTGAGAGAAGAGGCAGAAAGAGAGAGAGAGAGAGAGAGAGAAAGAGAATGACAGAATAGGCACTCCAGGGCCTCCAGCCACTGCAAACAAACTCAGATGCATGCGCCCCCCCTGTGCATCTGGTTTACATGGGTCCTGGGGAATCAAACCTAAGTCCTTTGGCTTTGTAGGCAAATGCCTTAACTGCTAAGCCATCTCTCCAGCAGCCCCCCCCCCCCAAGATTTTGTAAAAAGGTGTGCACTAGAATTCCTTTCCTTTTTAAAGCTGAATCCATTCGGTGTATGCGCCACATTTTGTTCAACTGTCTGTGAATATGCTCTTCCCTTTTGGCTACCATTTTTGAGTTGTTCTTACTGATGTTGTTTTGTGACCCAGGCTGACCTTGAACTCTAGGTAACTAATCCTTCTACCTCAGCCTTGTGAATTTGGCCACCGCATGCTTGGCTTTTGCTTGTAAAGCTGCTATCTACAAAGGTGTACAAAGGGATACAGTGTGGTGATTTCATAGTGTCCCCCTACATGGGATCTACAGTTTATGATTCATGGAGCCTTTGACGTCTAGTTAATCTATCCATCTGAGATTGCTCATCTACAGTGTTAGTGATGAAACCTGCTTATTTTGCTCTAAGAGGGTTGTGGTGGGTAAGAAGGTATAGAGGCATACTTTGTAAGTTGCTGACACATGTAACTAAAGATATGCATCTTGTGCTGGAGAGACGGCTTAGAGGTTAAGGCGCTTGCCTGCGAAGCCTAAGGACCCATGTTCGACTCTCCAGATCCCACGTAAGCCAGACACGCAAAGGTGAGGCAAGCGCAAGGTCGCACGTGACCACTAGGTGGCGCAAGCACCTGGAGTTTGATTTCAGTGGCTGAGGCCCTGGCGGGCCAATTTTCTCTCCCTCCCTCCCTCTCCCACTCTTTCTCTCTCTATCTCAAAATAATAATAATAATAAAGATATGCATATTAATGGAACTACATGGGCTTCCCAGAGTGGCGGCAACTGTGGCCATGTGTTGGGCCGTTCTCTTTGAGCAGCGTAGAGCTCTCTATGGTACAGCAGCCCAGACTGGCTGGAAGACTTGCTTTATCTGACAGTGCATGGCCCCTCATTCAGGTCACAGCCACAGTTGTTGGTCTTCCTGGCACTGGGAGAGAAAGCAGACAGTGACCCCCCCCCCCAAGACCTCCGCGCTCTGTTTCCCGCCTCTGGACAAGTTTGCTTCTGAGTTCTTATATGGCGCCCAATTGAGGGACCAGTGAGATGACATGCATGAACATTCAGCAGGGTCTGAGTGACTGTCACTGTTGGGATGGTGAAGGCAGCCCCGGGTACTTGCCATCTCACCTGAGTGCCGTTTATAGTTCCCTCATGCACCCCAACGGAGTTTGTCGTCATAGCACATTACCTACCAAGCGGGAAGGTGGTCATCAGGTTAAGATTATTAGCCTTGGGCTGGAGAGATGACTTAGCGGTTAAGGCGTTTGCCTGCAAAGCCAAAGGACCCAGGTTCAATTCCTCAGGAGCCACATGAGCCAGATGCACAAGGTGGCACGTGCATCTGGAGTTTGTTTGCAATGGATGGATGCCCTGGTGTGCCCACTATCTCTCTCTCTCTCTCTCTCTCTCCCCGCCTCTTTCCCTCTAAGGAAGCATGTAAGGACTTCAGAGTGATGGAACAAGGAATACTTCCTTTATGACCACAGTTCTCTTAAAAACAAGTCTGACCAAAATTATTATCCCAGGCTGTCCTTGAATTGCTTTGTAGCCAAGGATGACTTTAAACTTACTTACTTATTTATTTCTTTATTTATTTTGAGGTAGGGTCTCACTCTAGCCTAGGCTGACCTGGAATTCATTCTGTAATCTCAGGGTGGCCTCGAATTCACAGCGATCCTCCTACCTCTGCTTTCCAAGTGCTGGGATTAAAGGTGTGAGCCACCACACACAGCCCACAAACTTCTTTTGGGGGGCTAGAGAGATGGCTTAGCGGTTAAGGCAATGGCCTGTGAAACCTAAGGACCCCGGTTTGACTCCCCAGGACCCACGTAAGCTAGATGCGCAAGGGGGCGCACGCGTCTGGAGTTCGTTTGCAGTGGCTAGAGGCCCTGGCACGCCCATTCTACCCATTCTCTCTCTCTCTCTCTCTCTCTTACTTTCTACCTCTTTCTCTCTCAAACAAATAATAAATAAAATATTAAAAACAAACAAACAAACAAAAACACCTTCTTTTGGCCTTCAGTTTCCGCTTCCTGGCTGCCGGGTTGTCAGCGTGCTCCACCAGACCTGGGGATGGAACCAGAGCTTTGTGGACTAAGTAAGCCCTCTACCTACATCCCCAGCCCAGCAAAGCATACTCTTTACAATTCAATTTTTTTCCACCAGGAATAATTTATAGTGGAATGCTTGCTTTGCTTGGGCAAAGCCCTGGCTTCAATTGCCAACTATCAACAACAACAGCAACAAGAAAAAAGAATATAGCCAGGTGTGGTGGTACGCACCTACAGTCAATCCCAGCAAAGGTAGGAAAATCACTGTGAGTTCTAGGCCAGCCTGGGACTACAGAGTGAATTCCAGGTCAGCCTGGACTAGAGTGAGACCCTATCTCGAAAACAAACAAACAAATAAACAAATAAAATGAATACAGACTCCCCCCCCCCCCAAAAAGAAAGGATAGTTTAGAAGCAGGCTTTTTCTTAAGGGACTGCCCTCAGAATTTTTTTTTATGGTATACCTGTTCATCTTTTTCTTAAATTTAGATATAAACTAAGTAACTTTTGGAGGGATAAATACTGCCCTTTTTACTTTATTTTATATATTTATTTATTGGTTTTCCGAGGTAGGGTTTCATTCTAGCTCAGGCTGACCTGGAATTCACTATGTAGTCTCAGGGTGGCCTCGAACTCAAGGCGATCCTCCTACCTCTGCCTCCCGAGCGCTGGGATCAAAGGCGTGCACCACCACGCCCGGCTTTCACTTTATTTTTCTCCTTCATTTCAACACTAATATGGGAAAGCTCACAAAATTACTATATATGAACTTAGAGGAATTTGGATTTACAAATAGGAGTTAGTTATAGCAAAACTAAATATCTTTGTTTTTTAAATTTTATTTATTTATTTACTTGAGAGAAAGAGGCAGAGTTATAGAATGGGCACGCCAGGGCCTCCAGACACTACAAACAAACTCCAGACATATGTACCACCTTGTACCTATGCCTTACATGAGTACTGGGGAATCAAACCCTGGTCCTTAGGCTTTGCAGGTAAGTGCCTTAACCACTGAACCAACTCTCCAGCCCATGTTTGCACCACCATGCCTGGCTCTGAGACCTTGTGTGTTTTTTCTTTTGGAGGAAAGGTCCTGGAATTCACTGTGTAGTCTCAGGGTGGCCTGGAACTCACGGCAATCCTCCTACCTCTACCTCCCTCCCGAGTGCTGGGATTAAAGGCGTGTGCCACCATGCCCGGCTCAAAGTTCTGTTCTCTTTAGTGGGGAAAAGAGTTTCTTATGCTGGGTCAATAAACTGGGCCATTTCTTTCTCATTGGTGGGTGTAAGTCTTCTGTTTAGTGAGATCACATGGCTTTAGCAGAAGTGATCCCGTTCTGTTTCGATCTGATCTTTTGGGTCAAAATATGCAATGAGGGCTGGGTTGAGAGCTCACTTACTTATAGAACCCGCCGGCCCAAGCCAGATGCAGAAGGTGACATTGACACAGAGGTGAGAGGCTATGGCATGTTCAAATATGTACAGATAAATAAATAAAATTTATATATACATTGGACTGGAGAGATTGCTTAGTGGTTAAGACGCTTGCCTGCAAAGCCTATGGACCCATGTTCGACTCTCCAGGTCCCGTGTAAGCCAGATGCACAAGGTGACACAAGTACGCAGTGTCCCACATGGACACAAGATGTGTCTGGAGTTCGACTGTCGTGGCTGGAGGCCCTGATGTGCCAATTCTCTCTCTCTCTCTCTCTCACACACACGCACACACACACTCTCTCTCTCTAATTAAAAAAAAAAAAAAAGGGTCAGTCTGTTGGGTTTGCCTCAAAAAAAATATGCGCGTGCGCACACACACACACACACACACACACACACACACACACACACACAGGCCTCCCATAAACTTTAACACTTATAGACACGTTATTTCTGAATAGTTTGAGAGTAAGTTTCAGAATGAATGTCCCTTTACTACTAAATATTTGAAAGGCTAAAACTACTTCCTACTAAACAATACTTGTCTCCTGCGTTATTACCATAGTACGATTGTGACAGATTCGGGACATTAGCGCTGTTAAAAAATAGTTTAATTTGGGGCTGGAGAGATGGCTTAGCAGTTAAAAAAGCACTTCTTGCCTGTGAAGCCTAAGGACCCCGGTTCGAGGCTCGATTCCCCAGGACCTACATTATCCAGATGCACAAGGTGCCGCGCGTGTCTGGAGTTTGCTTGCAGTGGCTGGAGGCCCTGGCGCGCCCATTCTCTTTCTATATCTTCCTCTTTCTCTCTCTGTCTCTCTCAAATAAATGACAGATATTTTTAAAAAATAGTTTAGTTTTGAGACTTGATTCAAGCTTACTGGTTGTTCCTGTAGTGTCTTTTAGCACAAAAGGAAAAGCGGTTTTCCGGCCCAGGGTCTTGCAGATAGCTTCTAGGCTTGCGTGCTTGTCTCCGCAGAGTCCCCTCCGCAGCCAGCCGCTGCTCCGACTTTCGTTGTCTTTTGTGACCAGACTTTTATACATGTCATTTTCATTAGCTCCTTGTTAGCATCGTCTGACGTTTTTTAATTAGTAAAATCAGAATATGATATTTTAGTTCTTTTTTTTAATCATGCTCTATTTAGTTTTGCCCTTTATTTTCTTCCATACACCTTTATTTTAAAAATTTTTTATTTAGTCGTGCATGCACGTGTGTCTTTATGGGAATGTCAGGTTCTCTTGCCATTGCAAACGGCAGACACTTATGTCCCTGTTTGTGTCCAGCTTACTTGGGCGACTTGGGAATTGAACCTAGGGCCGCAGGCTCTGCAAGCAAGTGCCTGTAACCACTGAGCCACTTTCCCAGCTCTCCTCCCACCCCCAGATCTACTTTTCTTTTCTTTTCTTTCTTTCTTTTTTTTTTTCCTTCTGGTTTTAAGAGGTAGGGTCTCTCTCTCTAGCCCAGGCTGACCTGTAGTTTCAGGGTGGCCTCGAACTCACAGCAATCCTCCTGCCTCTGCCTCCCAAGTGCTGGAATTAAAGGTGTACACCACCATGCCCGGCTTATTTTTCTTTTATGTTTACTCTGATACTCTTTTCCCAGCTTAAAAAAAATTATATATTAAAAAAAATTTTTTTGAGGTAGGGTCTCACTGTAGCCCAAACTAACCTGGAATCCACTCTGTCGCCCCATTCTCCTGCCGGTCTCCCAAGTACTGGGGTCATGGGTATGCATCAACACTCCTCGACAGAGTTTCCTATTTTTTGAGACATGGTCTTGAACTTGCGGTCTCTCTGCCTCAGCCCCCCCCCCCCCCCCGGGTGCTGGTATTATTGGCATGTATCACCAGGCTGGGTTTGTCTAGCCTTTTAAAGACTATTTTTAGCCAGTTAGTTTTCATTTATCTTCCTTTCCATCACATTGTATATTATAAATATTCCTTTACCAGCCGGGCATGGTGGCGCACACCTTTAATCCCAGCACATGGGAAGCAGAGGTAGGAAGATCGCCATGAGTTCGAGGCCACCCTGAGACTATATAGTGAATTCCAGGTCAGCTTGGGCTAAAGCAAGACCCTACCTTGGGGGAAAAAAAAATCCCTTTACCAATTTGGCTCTAGCTAGAATATCTCTTTTTAAAATTTTTTTTTATTTTATTTAAATATTTATTTATTTATTTATTAGAGACAGAGAGAGGAAGAGAGAGAGAGAATGGGCACACACGAGTCTCTAACTGCTGCAAACGAACTCCAGATGCATGCGACACCTTGTGCATCTGGCTTACGTGAGACCTGGAGAATCGAACCTAGATCCTTGTTGGGCTGGAGAGATGGCTCAGTGGTTAAGGCACTTGTTGGCTGGAGAGATGCCTCAGTGGTTAAGGCACTTGCCTGTGAAGCCTAAGGACTCATGTTTGACTCTCCAGGTCCCACGTAAGCCAGACGCACAAAGTGGCACATGCATCTGCAGTTCGTTTGCAGCAGCTGGAGGCCCTACTGCCTATTCTCTCTCTCTCTCTCTCTCTCTCTCTCTTCTCTGTCTCCATCTGTTTGCAAATAAATAAATGAAAATTTAAAAAAAGTATACCATCCACTTTCAATTTTTGCTTCATTGGGAGCAAATTATGAAGAACCGTATTTAAGCCTTACAAAGATTTTGTAAAGAGGTATTCATGTGGTTCAAAACTACAAAGGAGAGCTGGGGAAATGGCTTAGTGGTTAAGGCATTTGCCTGCAAAGCCTAAGGACCCCGGTTCGATTCCTCAGGACCCACATAAGCCAGATGCACAAGGGGGGGCATGCATCTGGAGTTCATTTGCCATGGCTGGAGGCCCAGGCACATCCATTCTCTCTTTCTCTCTATCTGCCTCTTCCTCTCTCTCTCAACTAAATAAATAAATTAATTTTAAAAAAACCAAAAACTACAAAGGAGCAGAGTATGGTGACACATGCTTCTAGTGGGTGCTAGGGAGATCCAAATAGGTCAGCAGGCCATCAGGCCAAGTTACAACTGAGCCATCTCCGCAGCCCCAGTAGTTGTTAAGTAGCTAGGATGTTCCTGAGCCAATCAGTAGGTACTAGTAAGTCTGTTTGTATGTCAGCTAGCTACTATGGCGGCTGTGGCCGGCTGGGTGGGGGCAGCTCCCATGTGATCAGAGCTGAGCACCGGGTATGTCGTTCCTTTCCTCTTCCTCCTACGCTTCGTCTCTTACTGATACTGGGGTTTGCTGCTCTTTCCCGAGCCCGGGTGATTCTCGGGTGTCTTGTTCGCCTTTGTGGGACTGTGTGTGGCCACGCTCGGCTGTTTATGTGGGATCTGGAGATTCAAACTTGGGCAGTTTCAGTCCGTCCCCCCCCCCCCCCCCGGGGGCTCTCATTCCTGCGCAGTAAGTGCACCTAACTGCTGAGCCGTCTATGGCCCTGCCGGTGCGTTTCCTACAAGCTCATTAGGACGCTCCTTTGGGATGAACACCTATAGGAGGGAAGGGAAGGAGGCAGGGCCGGAAAATAGAAGGTAGGTTGTTTAAAATACAGTGTGAATGACAACCTCAGCCAGCTTATGGAATGAACAAAAGAAATGTCTCAAGTCAGGCACTTTTAGACTCCCGTGTCTGGAAGCTTTCTTAAATTCATTTAGTTCCATAATAGTCCTATCCTTGAAGGCTGCTGTTTATTCTCAAAGAAGGATGCCTTCACACACTGCCCCAAATTGTAGTAGCCTAGACCAATAAGCTCTTCATTTCTTTTTTGGCTTTTTCGAGGTAGGATCTAGCCCAGGCTGACCTGGAATTCACTCTGTAGTCTCAGGGTAGCCTCGAACTCGTGGCGATCCTCCTACCTCTGCCTTCCGAATGCTGGGATTAAAGGTGTGTGCCACCAGGCTTGGCTGGTTTTTTGTTGTTGTTGTTTGTTTTTTGTTTTTTTGGTTAGCACTTAATTTCTAATAAACTCATCTACAGATAGTCTAGGATTTTGGTGAACTAGTTTAGGGCAAACTACATGTTAAAGCAGTTCTGCTCCATCTCTCTCTCTCTCTCTCTCTCTCTCTCTCTCTTCCCCTGTGTTCACGAAAGTCAGTAGCACAAGAGGGCGAGACTAAATGCACAAACAAGAGCTGGAGAGATGGCTTTGCGGCGCTTGCCTGTGAAGCCTAAGGACGCCGGTTCAAAGCTCCATTCCCCAGGACCCACGTTAGCCAGATGCACAAGGGGGCACACGCATCTGGAGTTTGTTTGCAGTGGCTGGAGGCCCTGACGCACCCATTCTCTCTCTCTCTCTCTCTCTCTCTCTCTCTCTCTGCCCCTTCCTCTCTCTCTGTCTGTCATTCTCAAATAAATAAATAAAAACAAATAAAAATTTAAATGCACAAACAAGAGCCGGGTATGGCGGTGCACGCCTTTAATGCCAGCACTCGGGAGGCAGAGGTGGGAGGATCGCTGTGAGTTCAAGGCCACCCTGAGACGACACAGTGAATACCAGGTCAGCCTGAGCTACAGTGAAACCCTACCTCGAAAAACCAAAATAATAATAAAAGTAAAATAAATGCACAAACACATGTCAAAGAGCTGTTACGTCCCACATCTCAACATCCCGCTGGCCTAAGCCAAGCCCGTGGCCAAAGCCTACCATCCCGGTAGGGGAGGAGTCATCTCCTACCAGGTCCAGGGGAGGAATGAATGTTTGCAGAACTGCGATCCAATGTACCAGTGGGATTCTGCTTAATGAGCCCGAGATGAGAAGTCCGTGCCAAGATTCTGTTGTCAGTCTTTCTCTTAAAATACTTCCATTTGTCATTTCCATCTGGCATGAATGAGATGAGATGTGACAACGCCTTCTTTGCTTTTTTGGCAGAGAGAACAGCTTGTGCTCAGTTATGATTTTCAAAAATTTAGCTTTGAATGGATCTTGCAATGTGTGTATGTAACTCTGTTGAAAAGATGTTGTCTTTGAAAAGTCTTTGTCTGGAGCGAAGGCTTTAGATGATTTTGTACTTAGTTTAAACATTCTTTGTTTTTGTTGTTGTTTTTTTTTTTTTTTTAAATGGCCTGGATATCCATGACCTCGCAGTGCCTGACACTACCTACACAAGACCATCATAATAGGAGGAAAAGATGATGACATCAAAGTAAAAGAGAGACTTATTGAGAGGGGGAGGGAATAGGATGGAGAGTGGAGTTTCAAAGGGGAAAGTGGAGGGGGAGGGAGGGAATCGCCATGGGTTATCTATAATTATGGAAGTTGTCAATAAAAAAGTAATTAAAAAAAAAACACCAATAGCCAGACTTGGGCACATGTTTTTAATCCCAGCACTTGGGAGGCCAAGGTAGGAGGATTGCTGTGAGTTCGAGGCTAGCCTGAGACTACATAGTGAATTCCAGGTCAGCCTAGGGCTAGAGTGAGACCCTACCTCGAAACTCATCCCCCCTCCAAATTCATTATTTTATTTTAAGTTTAGTCACAAATAGAGTAATATGCATGGAGTGTCCTTCACTTAGTTGCACTGTGTAAATTTTTACATTATGTATGTGCGTGCACATATACACACACGTGTGTATAGCCACAAAACCACTACTCCATTTAGACAAAACATGCTAGTATCCCAAAAGCTCCCCCTCAGGTCTTTCTCAGCCAGTATTCTGGAAAAGGGGAGAGGTTGTACATCATTGAACTTATCCAGTTTTTTTCAAATCTTTATTATCTTAATAATAATAAAAAAACCATAAGCCATCGGTTATATGTCAAACTACTATGTCTTCTCATAGCTCATTTCCTTCATTTAGCCTTATTTTCTTTATTGACTGTTGTAGAAACCATGTCATTTTACTTAAAGTGTTTTTTTTTAAGGGAGGGTAGAGTTTCAAGGTAGGGTCTTGCTGTAGTCCAGGCTGACCTGGAATTCACTCTGTAATCTCAGGTGGCCTTGAACTCACAGTGATCCTCCTACCTATGCCTCCCAAGTGTTGTGATTCAAGGCGTGTGCCAGCATGCCCAGCTTAGAGTTTTTAAGAGTACAAACTACATTAAAGGCCATTCAAAAGAAATGTGTGCACGTGTGAGTGTGTGTGTGTGTGTGTGTAAGGTGAGGTTTATGTGGACTTGTAGCAACCTTGTGTTGAATTCATGGCCTCAAAGTGATCCTCATAAAGGTTTTTTTTGTTTGTTTGTTTGTTTGATTTTGGTTTTTCAAGGTAGGGTCTCACTCTAGCCCAGGCTGACCTGGAATTCACTATGGAGTCTCAGGGTGGCCTTGAACTCACGACGATCCTCCTACCTCTGCCTTCTGGGTGCTGGGATTAAAGGCAGGTGCCACCGTACCCAGCCGTCTCATGAAGTTGTAAATAAGTAATACAAGGCGCTTTGTGTAAAAGATGCAAGACGTGTGCTATGAAGTCTAGGGGGTCTTGGCAGAAATAGAACCAGGCTCGCCTTGCCAGCCGGTCTGTGCCGTACATACGTATACCTGCATGCTGCGTGTCCTGTCCTGTAATCTTTTCTGCTATGCACATAGGTTATGCAACAATCATGTTACATGCGATGAAAGGATCTTTCAGCTTTCTCTTCGAATCATTCTTCCTTGAAATAACGTGGAAGCCCACTCCGGCTCAGAAGACTAAGCAAGCCTGGTCTTCCCAAAATTCAACCAACGTATCATTGTAACTTGGATTTGCAATTTTGCTCACTGTGTGTGTGTGTGTGTGTGTGTGTGTGTGTGTGTGTGTCTAACAGGAATATGTAATTTTGTTTTAATCATCATACTTCCTTCCATTATTTTCTTTCCTTTCCTTTTTTTTTTTTTTTTTTTTTGGTTTTTTTTTTTTTTTTTTTTTTTGGTTTTTCGAGGTAGGGTCTCACTCTAGCCCAGGCTGACCTGGAATTCACTATGGAGTCTCAGGGTGGCCTCGAACTCACGGCGATCCTCCTACCTCTGCCTCCCGAGTGCTGGGATTAAAGGCATGCGCCACCACGCCCGGCTTTTTTCTTTCCTTTTCTTGTTATTCTCCAACCAATACTTTGAATTTGACCAGGACTGGTCAAGGAAGCTACGTCATTCTTACACAGTAACTAATGTGACTTTGATGTATTTGTGTGTGTGTGTGTGTGTGTGAGAGAGAGAGAGAGAGAGAGAGAGAGGCCAGAAGAGAATGGCCGGTGTCATCCCCTCCCTCGCTCATCTGCACATGTTCTTGGAGACCGAGTCTCTGCCTGATTCCACACCTTGCTGGTTTTTTGGAAACTCCAGTGGCTCCCTGTTCCCCGTGGGACCTGGGGTCTTGTGTAGTCATGCCGAGCTTTCTCCACGGGCACTGGGAAACAGGGACCTCAGGCAGTGTCAGGCCCTCGTGCTTACGTGGGAAAGGGCTCTTCTCTGCTGAGCCATCTCTCCGCCCAACTTCAAAATGGAACTATAATGAAATTTTGGAATGAAATCATTTTGTTCTTAGTTTAATACTCTGAGTATCCTAGGACTTCATAATTAGGTTGCCATTGTAAATGACTGGGTTTTTAAAAATAGACACCTTGGGCTGGAGACATGGCTTAGTGATTAAGCGCTTGCCTGTGAAGCCTAAGGACCTCAGTTCGAGGCTCGATTCCCCAGGACCCACGTTAGCCAGATGCACAAGGGGCGCACGCGTCTGGAGTTTGGTTGCAGTGGCTGGAGGCCCTGGTGCGCCCATTCTCTCTCTTTCTGTGCCTCTTTCTCTCTCTGTCTGTTGCTCTCAAATAAGTAAAAATAAACAAAAAAAAAAAAATAGACACCTTAAGAGGTACAAGTCAGGGTTCTCTTGGGGCAGCAAATGATAATTTAATTAATTATTTGGTGGTGCGAAACTTTAAAAAAAAAATATATATATATATATATATTTAAGCCAGGTATGGTGGTGCATGCCTTTAATCCCAGCACTTGGGAAGCAGAGGTAGGTGGATCTCCGGGAGTTTGAGACCACCCTGAGACTACATAGTGAATTACAGGTCAGCCTGGACTACAACGAGATCTTACCTTGAAAAACAAAACAAAAGTATTTTGTTTTTATTTATTTGAGAGAGAGAGGGGATGAGAGAATGGGCGCTCCAGGGCCTCCAGACACTCCAGATGCATGTACCACTTGTGCATCTGGCTTATGTGGGTCCTGGGGAATCGAACAGTGGTCTTTTGGCTTTGCAGGCAAACGCCTTAACTGCTAAGCCATCTCTCCAGCCTCAGTGAGAAACTTTTTTTTCTTTTTTCCAAACTAGGGTCCTACTGTAGCCCAGGTTGACCTGGCAATTAATCTCAGGGTGGCCTTAAACTCACCACGATCCTCCTACCTCTGCCTTCCAAGTGCTGGGATCAAAGGCGTGTGCCACCACGTTCAGCTGAACCTTTTTTTTGTTGTTGTTCATTTTTATTTATTTGAGAGTGACAGAGAGAGAAAGAGGCAGATAGAGAGAGATTGGGCACACCAGGGCCTCCAGCCACTGCAAACGAACTCCAGATGCGTGCGCCTCCTTGTGCATCTGGCTAACGTGGGTCCTGGGGAATTGAGCCTCGAACCGGGGTCCTTAGGCTTCACAGGCAAGCGCTTAACCACTAAGCCATCTCTCCAGCCCTGAACCCTTTTTTTTTAAAATTAGTTATGGATATACTCAGTATGTAAACAGCACATGTTGGTACCATCCTTTTCCTCATCCCTGCCCCCCCCCCAAAGGCCGTTGGGGATGCAGGTCATCCCCATGGGGATTATAGATCATGTATTGTGAGGGCAGCGGTCACTTTTAAGTAAATACTAAGTAAATTGTTACTAATTAAGCCTATGTTTACTAGGGTTTCCATCCTAGGTCAATAGGTGTGCCTATCTTTTTTTAAAATTCTTTATTTTTATTTATTTACTTATTAATTTTACAGAGAAAGAGGGGAGAGAGAGAGAGAGAATGGGCACACCAGGGCCTCCAGGCCACTGCAAACGAACTCCAGACGCATGCGCCCCCTTGTGCATCCTGCTGACGTGGGTCCTGGGGGGGAATCGAACCTGGGTCCTTTGGCTTTGCAGGCAAACGCCTTAACCGCTGAGCCGTCCCTCCAGCCCGCGTGCCTGTCTTCCTGACGCTTGCTGTCCGTTGGTTCCCTCTCCAGTTCCACGCCATGGACACCCTGTACAGACACAGCTATGACCTGAGCAGCGCCATCAGCGTCCTGGTGCCTCTAGGGGGCCCTGTCCTGTGCAGGGACGAAATGGAGGAGTGGTCAGCTTCTGAGGCCAGCTTGTTTGAGGAAGCGCTGGAAAAGTACGGCAAAGACTTCAACGATATACGCCAAGACTTTGTAAGTGGGACGCGGGCGGCAGGCGGTGGGTTTAAACCTGAGGGCGGGGATTCGCCCCATCCTGGATTAGGCTGTAGTTCCCAGGGGGTCCTTCCTCCTTTCTGTTACTCATCTGATTGATGCCATTTTGCTGTTGCTTTATGGAGTTAAGGAACGTGAGCCCCCCCACAAAAAAAAAAAAAAATAAGAAAGAAAGAAGCACTCAGGAGACAGAGATAGGAGGATCGCTGTGAGTTCGAGGTCAGCTTGAGACGATATAATGAATTCCAAGTCACTGCTACATGGGGTCGAAAACTTTCCTGAGTAAGTTAGGAAATACTCCCAGGCATGATGTTTATAATTTTTAATAAAATTGGTGAAATTAGAATGTACCATGTTAGCATCTCATAGTAAACATAACTTGTTTGGGGTACCTTTTGCTAAGAATTAATTTCTATTTTCGCAACTTTTTTTTCCTAGAATGGATCTAAAGTATAAATATTTCCTGTGTTATTTTTAAATTTTTTTTTGTTTATTTATTTATTTATTTGAGAGCGACAGACAGAGTGAGAAAAGAGGCAGAGAGAGAGGCACAGAGAGAATGGGCGCGCCAGGGCCTCCAGCCACTGCAAAGGAACTTCAGACGCGTGCGCCCCCTTGTGCATCTGGCTAACGTGGGTCCTGGGGAGTTAAGCCTTGAACCAGGGTCCTTAGGCTTCACAGGCAAGCGCTTAACTGCTAAGCCATCTCTCCAACCCCCTGTGTTATTTTTAAAGAAGTGAGTTTACAGAAAGTGCTCTGCTGCGTGTTCTTTTCATCGTCCTGTTAAATATCTTTTCAGCTCCCATGGAAGTCCTTGACAAGCATCATTGAATACTACTACATGTGGAAAACTACTGACAGATATGTTCAGCAGGTAAACTTTTCATATGACTTTCAACATGGCTGCATTTGAAATGACCTTCCTGCTTATGCCTCAGTATTTGTTAGGAACCTAATTTTAAGTTCGTTCAGCCGGGCGTGATGGCGCACGCCTTTAATCCCAGCACTCGGGAGGCAGAGGTAGGAGGATCGCCATGAGTTCGAGGCCACCCTGAGACTCCATAGTGAATTCCAGGTCAGCCTGGGCTAGAGTGAGACCCTACCTTGAAAAACCAAAAAAAAAAAAAAAAAAAAAAAAAAGTTCATTCTATCTTTTCTAGATTATATTAAACTCCATGATTTCATGTCTACAGGATATTATTCTTCTCAAGATTTGCACCTTAATATTTCACTGTCTTCAGCCTTCATCTTGATAAATATTTTAGAACGATGGCAGGGAGAGATGTCACTAGAAAAGGCGTTATTTTTCTTGTATGTGACTGGTGCTTAACTTCTCTGTAAGTGATGAGAATCACTAGAGAACAATGTATTTTATGCAGAATTGAAAATTGAAACTAATGCCATCAGCCTTATAAGTTGAAAAAAAAACTTTTAAATATATTTTATTTATTTATTTATTTATTTATTTAATACAGAGAAAGAGGCACAGAGAGAGAGAAAGAGAGAGAATGGGCGCACCAGGGCCTTCAGCCACTGCAAACGAACTCCAGATGCGTGTGCCCCCTTGTGCACCTGGCTAATGTGGGTCCTGGAGAATCGAACCAGGATCTTTTGGCTCTGCAGTCGAATGCCTTGACCGCTAAGCCATATCTCCAGCCCAAGTTGAGACATTCTTAAAGATATTCTAAAACTTCCTCTATGACCTTCCCATGGATCTGGTCCCTGAAGGATTTTCTGCCTTTTTTGGGGGGGTCACCCCCATAAAGGTGCTGGGGAACAAACCTCAGCCTTGCACATCCTAGGCAGCACTCTACCATGGAGCCACATGCCCAGTCATCCTTGAGCTTTGGGCCTTAATTATATCAGTGAGGTCTGTGAGTGTCGTTTTGAGACAGGGTCTCAGTCTGTAGCCCAGGCTGTCCCTAAACTCAATCGCCCCCTGCCTTAGTCTCTGGGATGTTGGGATTGCCGTTGTGTTCCACCGGGCCCAGCTATAATAGTTTTGGTCTGAATAGTTTGATTGTTTGGGTCCTATACCAAGATTTCTCCAAAATCCTTTAAAAGTTGGAAGGCATTTAATTGTCCAGTCCTTCCAAATGTCCTAAATTCAGGTACATCTCAGTTAACTTTATTTTGAAAAATGACCACAGGCAATATTTGTTTTAGATATTTTAAAAGAAAAATTTAGAGAGAGACAGAGAGGGAGAGTTGGTGCGTCAGGGCCTCAGCCACTGCAAGCGAACTCCAGACGCTTGCGCCACCTAGTGGGCATGTGCGACCTTGCGCTTGCCTCACTTTTGTGCATCTGGCTTAGGTGGGATCTGGAGAGTCAAATGTGGGCCCTTAGGCTTCATAGGCAAGCACCTTAACTGCTAAGCCATCGCTCCATCCCTATTTCTTTCTTCTTCTTCTTCTTCTTTTTTAAAGTTTTTTGGTTTTTTTGAGGCAGGGTCTCGCTTTAGCTCAGGTTGACCTGGGATTCACTGTGTAGTCTCAAGGTGACCCCAAACTTACGGTGATCCTCCTACTTCTGCCTCCTGAGTGCTGGGATTAAAGGCGTGAGCCACCACGCCCTGCCCAGCCCTGTTTCTTAATATTCTGTCTCTCTCTCTCTCTCTCTTTATATATATACCTTTTTTTTTTTTTTTTATTTTTGAGGTAGGGTCTCATTCTAGCCCAGGCTGACCTTGAACTCACAGCAATCCTCCTAACCTTTGTCTCCCAAGTGCTGGGATTAAAGGCATCCACCACCACACCTGGAAGTGTTTTATATTCTTAAAGTCACTGGTAAAAAAAAAAAAAAAAAAAAAAAATAGGCAAATAGATTAAACACATACATTATTTTTCCTAAGTATGAGGTCATATAGTAGAAAGTATTGGATGCAGTTCAAATACATTTCAAGGGCTGGAGAGATGGCTTAGCGGTTAAGCACTTGCCTGTGAAGCCTAAGGACCCCAGTTCGAGGCTCGATTCCCCAGGACCCACGTTAGCCAGATGCACAAGGGGGCGCTCGCGTCTGGAGTTTGTTTGCAGTGGCTGGAGGCCCTGGCGCACCCATTCTCTCTGTCTGAGGTAGGAGGATCACCGTGAATTTGAGGCCACCCTGAGACTACATAGTGAATTCCAGGTCAGTCTGAGCTAGAGCGAGACCCTACCTTGAAAAACAAACAAAAAGCACGAAAGTAAGGTGGAGATTGATGGGGATGAAATATGTTAGTGGGGGGAGGGGGACAGATATAAGAGGATAATTGGAGAAAATAAAATTATACACATATACAAAAGTGTCAACATGGGAAAAGATGAGTAAAAAAAAAATTTTAAGCTTAGAAAAGAAAATCTATTTTTAAACAGTACAGACAGGGCTAGAGGGATGCCTTAGCAGTTAAGGCGTTTGCCTACAAAACCAAAGGACCCAGGTTCGATTCCCCAGGACCCACGTTAGCCAGATGCACAAGGGGGGCGCATGCATCTGGAGTTCATTGACAGTGGGTGGAGGCTCTGGTGCGCCCATTCTCTCTCTTTCTCTGTCAAATAAATAAATAATAATTTTTTTTAAAAAAAAAGTACAGACATGGGACCAAAGACAGTTAAAAGTAAGTTTTAAGTTTCAGTTTGACCCCTGATTGTTTCTGTTTTCACATTATTGGGGAAACAGCTCCTGGTCTGCTTTGTCTGCAGCTGGGCAGTGACTGTATTGATTTCTTCCTGTATTGATTGTGCTGATCAGTGCGTGGATCTAATAACTGTCTCCTTCCCATCTCGTTCCCTGCCTTTGCCTGTTAACTAGCTTCAGTACAATTTTATGTGAGTTTAGCCAAGATTTAAAGTTATTTCGGAAACAAGTGTGGTGAGGGCTACATGCCTGTAATCCCAGCATTTGGGGAGGCAGCAACAGAAGGGTTAGGGCAAGTTTCAAGCCGGACTGGTCCACGCAATGAGTTTTAGGTCAGTCTTGGCTACATTGTGAAACCTCGTCTCAAAACTAGCTGGCTAGCTAATTAACTCACTAACTAATCAACCAACCAACTAACTAACTAACTGTATATTGTCTTTCCCTGAGGTAAATGGTTACGTATTCTCACTTAGACTAGTTACTCCATGTATATGGATTTCGTAATCTCTGACTCTTCCTAAAAGCAAAGATGGCTTGAGTTTGTTTTCCTCCCAGAAAGACAAGAACTAAAATAGAAACTAAATATGAAAAAGTCCAAATGGCTGAGGTTAACTGTCCTCTGGGGCCTGGAGGTGGAGTTCACTCATAATGCTGGAGGTCCCGGGCTCAAATTGCAGCCTGCACCGGCTTGTGTGTGTGTGCGTGCGTGTGCGCACGCGTGTGCACGTGTGTACCAAGTCTTTTTGCTTTTTCCTAGAGAAATGGGGAGTAGAGTTTTTTTTAATGTTTTCTTTGTTTATTTTTATTTATGTATTTGAGAGAGAAGGAGGGAGGGAGGGAGAGAGAGACAGAGAGAATGGGAGCGCCAGGGCTTCCAGACACTGCAAACGAACTCCAGACACGTGTGCCCCCTTGTGCATCTGGCTAACGTGGGTCCTAGAGAATCGAGCCTTGAACCGGGGTCCTTAGGCTTCACAGGCAAGCGCTTAACCGCTAAGCCATCTCTCCAGCCTGAGTAGAGTTTTTTTATTGCTTTATTATTTTTTTTAATGTTAACGCCTAAAATGTTAATACTTAACAGTTCTATAGCCCAGAGTGTAATGCCTTTTCTTACAAGTGACTTGACTTTATGGTATATGAAAGACTGTAGTATAACAGGTTTTAAATTATGCTGTGATATTGATATTATTGTGTCTTAGAGCAATAAAGTATTAATAATGGCCGGGTACTTCATGTAAAATATTTTATCCATCTTTGAATTAGAAACGCCTAAAAGCAGCAGAAGCTGAGAGTAAACTGAAGCAAGTGTATATCCCAACTTAGTAAGTAACCGAACTCTTTTAACATGTCTTAATTCTGTCGTTACAATGTTTTTTCTTCTCTTTATTACTTGAAGCAAGTGTGTTTCACAGAGCTAGGAACTCTCCATTGTGGAATGGGTTTCGTTCGCTCATATTATTTGGGTGAGGATTTTACATTGTTTTCTCGGGCCATCTTTTGCAAATGTTCGTTAGGTTTCCGTGGTTTTGGGGACTTAGCATTCCATTGTTATCCTTTGGGTTTATAATCATTATCCTAAGAATGAATGCCGGCGTTCTTTTCATTTGCTGGTTTAAACATTGAGGTCTTTGGGTCTGATGGCTTATTTGTGCAGGAAAGTAAGTTCACTTAGCATCTTATTAATAATACAGTGCTGTCCTAGAAAGTTTGGAATTGGGATGAAATTTATTGCAGATATCTGACTAGCCAGGCATGGTGACGCACGCCTTTAATCCCAGCACTTGGAAGGCAGAGGTAGGAGGATCGCTGTGCGTTCGAGGCCACCCTGAGACTCCATAGTGAATTCCAGGTCAGCCTGGGCTAGAGCGAGACCCTACCTTGAAAACCCCAAAACAGAAAAAACCAGATATCTGACTGCTTCTGCAATTTTTTCTCATTCTTTTAGTTTGTTTCTGAATTTTGTGTATTGTATAATACATGCTTTTTGTAGATAGCTGTGCAGACAATAATTTGTGATCTTTATTTATTTATTTATTTTTGGTTTTTCGAGGTAGGGTCTCACTCTAGCTCAGGCTGACCTGGAATTCACTATGGAGTCTCAGGGTGGCCTTGAACTCACAGCGAACTTCTACCTCTGCCTCCCGAGTGCTGGGATTAAAGGTGTGTGCCACCACGCCCGGCTCTATTTTATTTTTTTAACTAATTAATTTTTTTTTTTTTTTTTTTTTTTTTTTTTTTTTGGTTTTTCAAGGTAGGGTCTCGCTCTAGCCCAGGCTGACCTGGAATCCACTACCTAGTCTTAGGGTGACCTTGAACTCACAGTGATCCTCCTACCTCTGCCTCCCGAGTACTGGGATTAAAAGGTGTGCACTACCACGCCTGGCTATGCAGGAATCTTTTGCCTCAAGGCAGATAACTGGTTTACTTTTTCAAATCATGTAATTTACAAAGTCCATGATTATTATACCTCTTCTGCACCGTGGTTGTTAAATCCCTTTAAATTATATACTTTCGTCTACTTGACTAATTCTAAAAGTGGCATTCCCAAATAAGACACCGTTGGTAACTCCGGTATAGACATTACAAGAGCAAACCTAGCAACTTCCACTGCCTCTCAGTCGGCCACCGTCAAGGGTGGTGCATTTAACCTGCTTTGACCGTAGAAGCCAATAATTTGAAGACACTGGTGTCATCTATGCCAGGGATCTGCAACCTAGTCTTGGGCAAAATCTCACCTAGCACTTGGTTTTGTAAATAATGTCTTATTGGACTGTACACTAGGTTATTCACTCATGTTTTGTCTGAGCCTGCTTTTGGGCTAGAAGGGTTGAATTCAGTGCTTGTGGGGGAAAAATTATATGACCCACAAAGCTTAAAATTCTTAGCTCCCTGGCCCTTGACAAGAAAAGTTTCCAAACCTCTAATCTAAGTGATTCTTGTGGGTCAAGAAATTTCTAATCATACTTATAGCAAGTGTGCACACAAGACCATCATAAGAGGAGGAAAAGATGATGACATCAAAATTAAAAGAGAGACTGATTGAGATGGGGAGGGGGTATGATGGAGAATGGAGTTTCAAAGGGGAAAGTGGGGGGAGGGAGGGTATTACCAAGGGGTATTTTTTATAATCATGGAAGTTGTTAATAACAATTTGGGGAAAAAAATGTGCACATGTCATAGGTGTTTAAAAAATTGCAGCCAAGTCACTGAGTTGGATATGAATTAGTCCTTCAGTGAATGTTTTTTTAAAAACAGATGAAGCCGGGCGTGGTGGTGCACACCTTTAAGCCCAGCACTCGGAAGGCAGAGATAGGAGGATCGCCATGACTTCGAGGCCACCCTGAGACTACATAGTGAATTCCAGGTCAACCTGGACTACAGCAAGACCCTACCTCGAAAAAAACCAATAAATAAATAAATAGAAAAAAAAAAAAAAAAACAGATGAAGAGCCAGGCGTAGTGGCACACGCCTTTAATCCCAAAACTTGGGAGGCAGAGGTAAGAGGATCACTATGAGTTCAAGGTCAACCTGAGACTACATAGTGAATTCCAGGTCAGCCTGGGCTACAGTGAGACTCTACCTCGAAAAACTAAAAAAATAAAAATAAAAAACAAAAACCCACACAGATGAAGAATTATTTTGTTTTTATTGATATTCTGACAATTTAATGCATGTATATAATATATTTGGGTCACATTCACCCTGTTTGGAGCCTGGAAGACTTCTTTTTTTTTTTTTTCGAGGTAGGGTCTCACTCTGGTCCAGGCTGACCTGGAATTAACTCTGTCATCTCAGGGTAGCCTTGAACGGCGATCCTCCTACCTCTGCCTCCCAAGTGCTTGGATTAAAGGTGTGCGCCACCACGCCCGGCTACAATGGAGCCTGGAAGACTTCTATGATGAAGTTCCCACTGCTCAGTACTAGAGGTGGGAGCTTGAAGAAGGCACATTCCCTCCTTCAGAGACAGACCCAGTGCTAAGCACAGTGACAGAAAAGGAACTGGCTTTTTTGTTTTGTTTTGATATTTTGGGTTCTTTTTTTCAAGGTAGGGTCCCACTCTAGCCCAGGCTGACCTGAAATTCACTACGTAGTCTCAGGGTGGCCTCGAACTCACGGCAATCCTCCTACCTCCACCTCCCGAGTGCTGGGATTAAAGGCAGGCATGGCCAGGTTCTTTTTTTTTTTTTTTTTCTCCAAGATAAGGTCTCGCTCTAGCCCAAGCTGACCTGGAATTCACTATGTAGTCTCAGGGTGGCCTCGAACTCATGGTGATCCTCCTACCTCTGCCTCCCACGGGTTCATGGTTTCTGCAGGTCAACTTTGACTCACTGGTTTCTGACACACACAGTTAGGTAGGACTAATCCACTCTTTGCCAAGCTCAGAAATAGTAGCACAGAGTTAGGTTAGGTCGTTTTGAATTTGTTCTATTGAAAAAGAGATACTGGGGGCTGGAGGGATGGCTTAGCAGTTAAGGCGTTCGCCTACAAAGCCAAAGGATCCAGGTTCGATTCCCCAGGATCCACATTAGCCAGATGTGCAATGGGCGTACAAGTCTAGAATTCATTTGCAGTGGCTGGAGGCCCTGGCACGCCCATTCTGTCTGTCTGTCTCCCTCTCTCTCTCCCTCTTTCACTGCCAAATAAATAAATGAAAATAATTTTTTAAAAAAAGAGATAAAAGAGATACTGGGTTGGAGGATGGCTTAGAAGACAAGGTGCTCGCCTGCAAAGCCAAAGGACCCAGGTTCGATTCCCACGTAAGCCAGATGCACAAGGTGGTGCATGCTTTTGGAGTTCGTTAGCAGTGGCTGAATGCCCTGGTGTGCCCATTCTCTCTCTCCCTCTCTTTCATAAATAAAAATAAAAAATAAAAAAAGAGATACTGAGTATGTGGTCAACATATATTGTGTATATTGGTCTTAACCTGGGAAAGTTCTGGGCCAGAAATACAAATATGATCTTAAACAACATACAGATTTGTTTTTTTCAAACCATACATGAGCTTTCTGAGGGAGAGCAACATGAAAGGGGCCTTGCACTAAGCTTTAAATTAATCCAGTTATTTATAGAGCAAATAGAGCATGATAGCTAAAACTGGATAGGCAGGTGAATGTACTGCCACAGAATCGGAGAGAGCAGGGCTTTAAGGGAGGAGCGAGAGGAGCCCCATCAGGTGCTGGTGAGGTGCCACTAGGAATTTTGGGATGTGGAGGCCATTGGCATCTGTAGTGGCTGAACTTGGCACAGGAACGAAGGAGACAGATAACGGAGAGTGCACATGTGGTGGAGGTTTCTAAACGGGAGAGATGTGTGTAAAATATAAAGAGGAGGATCCAGGGAAGAGGATGAAATGTGCAAAGCTTTTAAAAAATAATTCTATTTTTAAAAATATTTAATTTTATTTATTTATTCATTTCACAGAGAAAGAGGGGGGAGAGAGAGAGAGAGGGAGAGAATGGGCGCGCCAGGGCCTCCAGCCACTACAAACGAGCTCCAGACGCATGCACCCCCTTGTGCATCTGGCTAACGTGGGACCTGGGGAATCGAACCTGGGTCCTTTGGCTTTGCAGGCAAAAACGCCTTAACCACTAGACCATCCCTCCAGACCCCAATAATTCTATTTTTATTGATTTATTTGAGAGACAGAAAGAGGCAGATAGATAGATAGATAATGGGTACACCAGGGCCTCCATCCACTGCAGACAGACTCCAGATGTAGGCACCACCTTGCGCATCTGGCTTACGTGGAATCAAACCTG
Source organism: Dipus sagitta (assembly GCA_036346955.1). NCBI lineage: Eukaryota > Metazoa > Chordata > Mammalia > Rodentia > Dipodidae > Dipus > Dipus sagitta. The sequence continues at coordinate 11,706,925 of CM070793.1, read as the reverse complement.
GGTCCTTTGGCTTTTCAGGCGAGCGCCTTGACCGCTAAGCCATCTCTCCAGCCTGTGCAAAGCTTTTAAGAGGGCCCGACAGATGGGGTCCAGAGCACAGCTAGGGAGATGAAGGCACTAGGTTATAGGCAGGAGACTTTCACAAGTTTGTAGTACAAGTTGTTACTTAACTCTCTGAGAGTTTGGTCTTTGGGTACTCGGTATTGTATAAACTATTTTCAGTAACTTACACATCCACGTGTAGTTTTTTTGGCACACTTGTTCTCTGTTGCGATTGTGATTAATCAAGTCACATTCTAGATTCATTTGCACAACTAAATTTATCCTTGTCATTTCTCTTTTCAGGCAACTCAATTAATAATATGTACTGGCTCTTTTTAAAAACAGATGTTCAGCTATGCATTTAAATGTCAGACGGTGTCACATTTCTGGGAAAGTCCTGGACAGTTATTTTATTTCAAGGGATAGTCATACCTATCTACATTGTAGATATATTTTTTTCTTTTAGAGAAAGAGGAGAGAGAGAGAGAATTGGCACGTCAGGGCCTCAGCCACTGCAGTCGAACTCCACACGCTTGCGCCACCTAGTGGGCATGTGCGACCTTGCCTCACCTTTGTGCAACTGGCTAACGTGGGATCTGGAGAGTCAAACATGAGTCCTTAGGCTTCGTAGGCAAGCGCCTTAACCACTAAGCCATCTCTCCAGCCCCATAGTAGATTTTTTTTTTAATTGTAAATATTATATATCCTTGGAGACTTTGGTACAAAACAAAGAATAACACCTGTTTGATCTAACATATTTTTAAAAACCAATTTGTCATTGCTGGGGCATAGCTCACTGGTGGCATACTTGGACAGCATACAGGAAGCCCTAGGTTCAACCCTCAACCCCTTAGCCCTGTGGGGGGGGGGGGGCGTAAGGAGGAGAACAAAGAACAGAGAGAGAAGAGGGGGAGGGAGGGAGGGAGACGCAAGAGAACCAGGTTGTCTTTAAAATATATTGCTGCACCTGGCGTGGTGGCGCACGCCTTTAATCCCAGCACCCAGGAGGCAGAGGTAGGAGGATCGCCGTGAGTTCGAGGCCACCCTGAGACTCCATAGTGAATTCCAGGTCAGTCTGGACTAGAGTGAGACCCTACCTCAAAAAAAAAAGGAATAACATATATTGCTGGCACAAGATAGAAGTGCGGGGTGACAGTCCTGTTTTACAGAACGGGGGACTCTGCACCCAGAGGTTAGCGAGTTAGAAACCTCAAGTAGGGCCTCCTGCTCTCAGGCCAGACCAAGTGTATGTAGGAGGCTCTTCATTGTCACGTGGCCGCTGAGCCAACTCTAATGAGACTCCAAGTGGCATCTCATTGCTTCAGTAGCCACAGGAAAATAGTCTCTCTGAAGTCGTTTAGCTGTCATTTCTGAATTTGCTAATTAATTTTGCTTACTTTCTGTCTGGCACATAGGCATAAAGAGTCTTCTAGAAGGAAGCTGCTTGCGGATAATTTTGTTTACTGGGCAGCGAGGAGATGGTACTAGATGAAGGGTGCGTGCTTGTGTGCGCCCGCACACTGTCCTTGGGCACAGAGCCTGTGTAGGGAGTTAGCTTACTGTAGACGAGAGCGAGCTAGCTATGTTTGCACAGTAAGTGCCAAGATATGTCTGGGCTACATGTTTCTAAAAAAAAAAAAAAAAAATTAGTGGGGCTGGAGAGATGGCTCAGCAGTCAAGGCACTTGCCTGCAAAGCCTAAGGACTGGGTTCGTTTTCCCCAGAATCCGCATAAAGCTGGAGGCCCTGGTGCATTCATTCTCTCTCTCTTTCTCTTTCTCTGCCAAATTAATTAATTAATTAAAAAAAAAGAATTAATGGTAGTATTGACTTGTTCTCTGAGAAATTTGCATTCAGACTGCTGATCAATGTCTCTCTTTTTTTTTTTCCTTTAAAAAAAAAAACACCTTAAAACTCAGAGGTACTGGGCTGGAGAGATGGCTTAGCATTTAAGGCGCTTGCCTGCAAAGCCAAAGAACCCTGGTTCGATTCCCCAGGACCCACATAAGCCAGATGCACAAGGGGGCGCACGCATCTGGAGTTCATTTGTAGTGGCTAGAAGCCCTGGCGCGCCCATTCTCTCTCTCTCTCTCTCTCTCTCTGCCTCTTTCCCTCTCTCAAATAAATAAAAATAACATATTAAAACAAACGCAGAGGTACTGATTTTTCTCATTTTAAATGCTAATCTTCCTCATAAACATGCAAACATAACAGGGACAGTTATCATGAGACTGAGCCCAGTGGCCAGGAGCTCCTGACGTGCTCCTCAGCTGTAGAGGGTCCCCGTGGAACCCTGCCGCATCCTGGCCTCCCATCGCTCCGTTGGGGCTTGGTGTGGAGCCTGCAGCTCTCCTGCCCGCAGTAGAGTGGTACAGGCTCACAGCATTGCCTTTAACTTATTCAATCTAAAAAAAAAAAAAAAAATGGTTTTCTCGGGAGGAATTTATGGTAAAGATAAGGCATTTGTACTTTTGAAAGAGTGCTCTAAGGAAATTGTATTTGGTTGGAAAAGAGAGATGCTGTATTTACCTTGGAGTATCAGGTACAACCACTAGATTGTGACATAGCCTGACCTGTAAATATGAATGCTTTGGGTTTGTTTGTTTAAGCAGTCCACTAGCCATATATATATATAGATAGATAGATAGATAGATAGATATAGATACATATACACATGCACATATATATATGGCTATTATATATATATATATATATATATATATATATATGGCTATTATATATATATAATAGAATCGAACCAGGGTTCTTTGGCATTGCAGGCAAGTGCCTTAAATGCTAAGCCATCTCTCCAGCCCAGTACCTCTGAGTTTCAAGGTTTTATTTTATATATATATATAATAGCTATAATATATATATATTTAGACAAGTTTCTGGAATCATGTATGTCAATATATCTGAATTTTTTTTCTTTATTAAAGTTTTTTTATTGTTTTAAGCTAGCATACAAAGTGGTGGGTTTTGTTGGGCGTGGTGGCGCACGCCTTTAATCCCAGCACTTGGGAGGTAGAGGTAGGAGGATTGCAGTGAGTTCGAAGCCACCCTAAGACTACATAGTGCATTCCAGGTCAACTTGGGCTAGGGTGAAACCCTACCTTGAAAAACAAAAACAAAAAAAATAAATAAAATAAAATAAAATAAAATAAACCTCTCAAAATAGTGGGTTTTATCATGACATCTTCATACATCCGTGTCATGCTTGGTTCTTACTCATTCCCCCCCTCCCCAAAACCCTCCGTCATTTGGGGTCACCTTAACACTTTACTCTTGCCAGTAGATTTCCTTCTTCACTAAGTTATTTTAAGTGTTTCTTTATGTCTCGGGTAAGGTAAATTAGTTAACAAGTTGCCAGCTTTTTGCTCTGTCCTACACATTGTTTTTATCACCTCGCTTTACGTTTCATTGAAAGCAGCAAACCAAATCCTAACCAAATATCCACCAACAACGGCAAGCCTGGCACTGTGAATGGAGCTGTGGGGACCACGTTCCAGCCCCAGAACCCCCTCTTGGGGAGAGCCTGTGAGAGCTGCTACGGTAAGTTTGCCCCAGCAAGATGTGCTCTCCCCCACGACCGTCTTTAATTAAGCCTAAGGCACGTACTGCACTGTGGGGGGCAGCATTGGTGAAGCAAGCTTGGGGAGCCGTGGGGGTGGATCGCGGTCCAGAAAGCCTTGCGGTGTCCCTGCGGAGTGAGTGGGTGGCTGTGGCCAGGGGCCAACGAGGCCATTCGGTCAAGCACTCTGTCTCCCACCCACCCGGCCGCCGTGTTTCCTTCCATTTGCTCTGTGATTGATAGCTGTGCTTGCTCTGCTGTGCTGCTTTGCCCAAAACATGGTCCCGTGGCACACACCCGATCTGTCTTTGAAGCTCCTCAGTTCCTTTGAGAAATTCAATTCGCCCGGGCTGGATCGATAGATGGCTTTGCGGTTAGGGCTTCCGAAGGACCCAGGTTCGATTCCCCAGGTGCGCAAGGTGGCGCACGCGTCTGGCGTTCCTTGGCAGAGGCTGGAGGCCCTGGCGCACCCATTCTCATTCTCTCTCTCCCTCCCTCCCTCTTTCTTCCTTCCTCTCTCACTCTCTGCCTCTTTTTTTCTCTCTCTCTCTCTCAAATAAATAAATAGAAATAAAAATAGTTTAAATTCGCCTAAAGATCTGGAAGAAAGGCCATTGTGTGGATAAGCTGCTACTTAGAGTTCTCAGACAGGTTCCCTCAGGGCAGATTTGTGATATTTGCTTTGGGCCCCAGGTCCTGCTATACTCGTGTGTGCTTCCAGGATTATATAATATGTACCCTGGGTATTAAGTGGGGTCAGTGACATGATCTGATAAGTAGTCGGTGCACCTTGGGTGTTTTTATTTTAAGTCTCAAAGAACGATATAATTTTTTTTCTGTTATTGTTGCTTTGGTTTGGGATTTGAGGCAGGGTCTCCCTATATAGCCCAGATTAGTATGCTCAAACTCAGCGTCCTCCTGTGGGCTAAAATCATATGTGTGCCCCACTATGCCTGGCTCAGCAGTATACTTTATTAATAGGGCATTGGTGACATCATCAGTGTCCTCTTTCAGTCACAGGTGGCCTGGGATAGGAGAAGGAGGGTAGCCGATGTTTTATGCCAAGTCTACGTGTGTCCGGCAGTGGGCTCTCAGCGGCTCTCTGGGAGTAGATGAATCCTGTTGACTGCCTGTAGGTCATGGCTTCCTGACTGCCTCACTTTCCCCAGCAGACATCAGCATTCCAGAAGGGCCTAGGTAGATGGCTCAGGTTCAGTTCCCAACACCCAGAGTGGCACATGCTACGACAGTGGGGGACAGAGATAAGAGAATCTGAAGTTTGCTGGCCAGCTCGTCTGGACATTCATTTGCAGTCTAGCAAGAGACCTTGCCTCAAAGAAGGTGGAGCCCAGACACCTGGACATACCCACTGTGGCACTCACACCTCCCCCCACCCACATAAGCATATAAGCAAATACATAAGTATAATTAAAAAGAAAGAAAAGACCAGGCCAGGCGTGGTGGCGCACACTTTTAATCCCAGCACTCAGGAGGCACAGGTAGGAAGATGGCTGTGAGTTTGAGGCCACCCTGAGACTCCATAGTGAATTCCAGGTCAGCCTGGGCTAGATTGAGCCCCTACCTTGAAACCATCTCCCCCGCCAAAAAAAAAAAAAAAAAAAAAAAAAAAAAACCTTCAAAACCAAATCACATAATTCTCTCTCATCATCAAGGAAGCAAATTGCTACTTTTGTAGAAATAGGATACGAGAACGTATTTGACCACTTTGCTGCATCAAGATAGTACAAAGGGGCTGGAGAGATGGCTTAGCAGTTGTTGCAGTCCGGTTCGCATTGCTGGTAGAACTCACCCAACCAAGAGCAGCTTCTGGGAAAAAGAGATTTATTTTGGCTTATAGGCTCGAGGGGAAGCTCCACGATGGCAGGGGAAAACGATGGCATGAGCAGAGGGTGGACATCACCCCCTGGCCAACATAAGGTGGACCATCGCAACAGGAGACTGTGCCAAACCTGGCATGGGGAAACTGGCTATAACACCCACAAGCCCGCCCCCAACAATACACTCCCTCCAGGAGGCATTAATTCCCAAATCTCCATCAGCTGGGAACCTAGCATTCAGAACACCTAAGTTTATGGGGGACACCTGAATCAAACCACCACATTCCGCCCCTGGCCCCCATAAACTGATAATCATACATGATGTAAAATGCAATGCATTCATCTAGCTTTAAAAGTCCCCATTGTTTTTATCAATTCCAATGATGTTCATACATCCCCATAGTCCAAGATGTTTTAACTGAGCCATAATACCAAAAAATAACCTCAAAAAAAAAAAAACCCCAGAATGGCACAGAATAAATATTCACACTGCAAAAGATGGCATTGGGCATAGCAAAGAAACATTCAGCCAATACAAGATTTAAAACAACCAGGGCAAACATTAAACTCAAATTCTAAGTCCAACAACTCTAGTCAGTGACAAGTCTCCAAGTCCGATAATTCTAACCAGCAGCAAGTCTCTGGCATTCCAATTCCACCCCTCCAGCTAGGCTACTCACAGTCCTGGAAAACTTCATCTGGGGCCGGCAGCTCTCCTTGGCAGCCATATCGTGGTCCCGGCATCTCCACTGGGTCTCCACTACAATCCACGGTCCATCCTCACGGCTCCATGGGGTCTCCATGCAGGCAACCAGCAAACCTGCTTCTCACTGCCCATGGCCATTTCCAAAACACAAGACCATGTTGCAAACTCAATGACCCTCTCTTTCCAGCATTTCTCATACTCCACAATACCAGGTAGGGTGCCAGTTTGTTAATCCAGGGGGGAATAAAGCAGACTTTGAAGAACAGGACACTCCTTGAGCACTCAGACCCCTTCAAAAGAGTCAATATTCTTCCTGTTGCCCCAGCACAGGTCAGCTAGCCCAGTCTCAAAGGTTGTAATCTCTCAGTTGCAGCTGAACGGGCAACAGTTCACCCAAAGATTTTTCTTTCTGTGCCATATCCCTCTGCTCACACCAGTTCATTTGTATGCAAAGCAACCCTGCACAACTTCTCCGGACACGGGCATAAGAGCAAGCTTCTCACACAAACTGCTAGCCCAGTCCAAGCAAAGCTCTTTCTCACCCTCATAAGCCAAACCTCACAGTCCATAGTTCTGCATTCAGATCTTGCAGCTCTGACCAGAGCAGTCCATCAAGCTGTACTTACAGCACTGCAAAGAATCGCTTAAGGCCAAGGTTTCAAATCCTCCCACATTCCTCTTGAAAATCAGCTCCAAAAGGCCAAAGCCACACAGTCAGGTGTCTAGCAGCAACCCCACTCCTCGGTACCACTTTACTGTTGCAGTCCGGTTCCCATTGCTGGTAGAAATCACCCAACCAAGAGCAGCTTCTGGGAAAAAGAGATTTATTTTGGCTTACAGGCTCGAGGGGAAGCTCCACGATGGCAGGGGAAAATGATGGCATGAGCAGAGGGTGGACATCACCCCCTGGCCAACATAAGGTGGACCATAGCAACAGGAGGGTGTGCCAAACACTGGCATGGGGAAACTGGCTATAACACCCATAAGCCCGCCCCCAACAATACACTCCCTCCAGGAGGCATTAATTCCCAAATATCCATCAGCTGGGAACCTAGCATTCAGAACACCTAAGTTTATGGGGGACACCTGAATCAAACCACCACAGCAGTTAAGGCATTTGCCTGCAAAGCCAGATGCACAAAGGGGCGCACACATCTGGAGTATGTTTGCAGTGGCCGTAGGCCCTAGTGTGCCCATTCTCTCTCTCTCTCTCTCTCTCTCTCTCTCTCCTTTTCTCTCTCTCTCAAATAAATAAATAAATAAAATATATTTAAAAAAATTACAAAGGGAGCTGGAGAAATAGCTTAGCAGTTAAGGTGGTGCTTGCCAGCAAAGCCAAAGGACCCAGGTTCGATTTCCCAGTGCCTGTGTAAGCCAGATTCTACTCTGCTAACTCATTCTTTTTTTTTTTTTTAAAAAAATTTTTATTTATTTATTTGAAAGTGACAGAGAGAGAGAGAGACAGAGAGAGAAAATGGGCACCCCAGGGCCTCCAGCCACTGTAAACGAACTCCAGACGCATGTGCCCCCGGCTAACGTGGGTCCTGGGGAATTGAGCCTCGAACCGGGGTGCCTTAGGCTTCACAGACAAGCGCTTAACCGCTAAGCCATCTCTCCAGCCCTAACTCGTTCTTTCAACGCCCGTGGTTTCCGTCTTAACATTGCTTCACCGTGGGCATGCCCTAATGTTGTGTGGTAGGAGTGGAATTTGCAGAGCAAACCTCACACAGGTGTGTGTGTTCAGCCAAGCAGCGAAACCACCACCGAGCTGTGTAATTAAGCATGTTGTAACATCAGAAGCACTCATCCACTTCACAAGCATTTGTAGTCTTGAAAGGCATTCCGTTTCAAGGGAGAAATTCTAAATAAGTATTCTGCATATGAAGGACTGGCCAACAGATTTCTGTTGCTCCTGAGTTCCTGTCTTCATCAGTGAGTCCCCGCCTGAGTGCCTAAACAAACCCTGAGATATGTAATTCCCGAGTGTTGGGATTAAAAGCATACACCATGACACCCGGCTCCAGTAGCCTTTTTTTTTTTTAATTTTTTTTTCTTTATTATTTTTTCATTTGAGAGTGACAGACAGAGAAAGAGGGAGAGAGAAAGAGAATGGGCACGCCAGGGCTTCCAGCCACTGCATACGAACTCCAGACGCGTGCGCCTCCTTGTGCATCCGTCCAGTAGCCTTTCTTAAGTAAAAAAAAAATTAAGGGGCTAGAGGGATGCCTTAGCAGTTAAGACACTTGTCTGCAAAGCCAAAGGACCCTGGTTCGATTCCCCAGGACCCATGTAAGCCAGATGCACAAGGTGTAGCGCATGCGTCTGGAGTTCGTTTTCAGTGGCTAGAGGTCCTGGCACGCCCATTCTCTGTCTCTCTGTCTCTCTGTCTCTCTCTCTCTGAATCTCTCAAATAAAAAAATAAAACCTTCAAACAAATGAAAAAAAATTAATTTATTTATTTGATAGAGAGGAAGATAGAGAGAAAGGATGGGTGTGCCAAGGCCAACTAACTGCAGACGCATGTGCCACGCTGTGCATCTGGCTTACATAGGTCCTGGGGAGTCGAATCTGGATCCTTTGGCTTTGCAAGCAAGTTCCTTAAAGCACTAAGCCATCTCTCCAGCCCCAGTAACTTCATAGGCACCACAAGCACCCGATGCATGGCAGAAGCAAATGGATTCATGTACTCCAAGTGTCCAAAAAAATGCATGTGTGGCAAAGAAACTTCCATTGTAAACGAACGGTGTCTTTGGGATATTTCATAAATGCTTTATTGTATTTACGTCACAAACTTCATAGTGTTCTTTCTCCCCCACCTTTAGCAACACAGTCTCACCAGTGGTATTCTTGGGGTCCACCTAATATGCAATGTAGATTATGTGCAACTTGTTGGCTATACTGGAAAAAATACGGAGGTCTGAAAATGCCTACCCAGTCAGAAGAAGAAAAATTATCTCCCAGCCCTACTACAGAGGTATGTGAGCTGCAGTCTTCTCAGTGTTGAAAATGTCACGTTTCCAATGGTTGCTTATTCCCTGGGAAACAGAACAATTTAAAAATGAACAAAGCTACTTTTATAGTTAAGCACAGCACTTAAAAGCAGGGACAAGGGCTGAGAGATGGCTTAGTGGTTAAGGCGTTTGCCTGAAAAGCCGAAGGACCTCAGTTCGATTCCCCAGGACCCACGTAAGCCAGATGCACAAGGGGGCACATGCATCTGGAGTTTGTTTGCAGTAGCTGGAGGCCCTAGCGTGCCCATTCTCTCTGTGTCTCTCTGCCTCTTTCTCTCTCTCTCAAATAAATAAAACAAAAATAAATTTAACAAACAAGCAGGGACAAGTCAAAAATGTTCAGGTGTATTCCAAATATTTGTTTTATGAGATTACCCAGACAAAAGAAGAATGTGTATGAGAGGAAGTGTTTACATAAGTAGAGAGCTTTCAAATGAAGTGTTTTGTTTCTTGAAAACAGCTCATAACCCTCAGATACTGTTGGAAACATCTTATTAGATAAAGTCATAACTATGAATTGAGCCTTTTCTGTTTCCCTGGCTATTGTGGAAGCTCAAGAAGATTTGGGGCACAGTCTTGAAGTAAACAATAATTGACACTTGATTTTCATAAAATCCTCACAGATAGAGGATTTCGAGTGCCAGGTGTCTACCAGAAGGTGACAGCTCTTGTTCGGGGCTTGTGGTGTCTCCTGTCTCCATGCAAAAAGCAAACACAGCACACATGCACACACACGCATGCACACAAGCAACCCCATGACATTTTATTGATATGTATGAGATTTTTTTAAAGATTTATTTGTTAGAGAGAGTGAAAGTGAGAATGGGCACGCCAGGGCCTCTTGCCACTGCAAACGAACTCCAGATGCGTGCACCACCATGTACATCTGGTTTACGTGGGACCTGGAGAGACGAAACCTTGGTCCTTAGGCTTTGCAGGCATGCATCTTAACTGCTAAGCTGTCTCTCCAGCCCTGTATGAGACTTTTTAAACCATTTTTTACAAATATTTTTAAAATGCTTATTTTATTTATTTATTTATTAGAGAGAGAGGGGGGAGGGAGAGAATGGGCGCACTAGGGCCTCTAGCCACTACAAATGAATTCCAGATGCACGTGCCACCTTGTGCATCTGGCTTACGTGGGACCTAGAGAATTGAATCTGGGTCCTTAGGCTCCACAGGCAAATGCCTTAATTGCTAAGCCATCTCTCCAGCTCCTGCAGATATTTTTATTTATTTCTAAACAGTGGAATGGAGAGGGAGAGAATGAGAATGGGCATGCCAGGGCTTCTAGCCACTGCAAACAAACTCCAGATGTATGTGCCACGTTGTGCATCTGGCTCTACATGGGTGCTGAGAAATCAAACCCGGGTCATTAGGCTTTGCAGGCAATCAATCACCTTAACCACTGTGCCATCTCTCCAGTCCCTGCACATAATTTTTTTAATTTATTTTTTTAATTGACAACTTCCCTAATTGTAAATAATGTCCCACGTTAATTCCCTCCCTCCTCTTACTTTCCCCTTTGAAACTCCACTCTCCATCATATCCCCTCCCTCTCTCAATCAGTCTCTCTTTTATTTTGATGTCATGATCTTTTCCTCCTGTTATGATGGTCTTGTGTAGGTAGTGTCAGGCGCTGTGAGGTCATGGATATCCAGGCCATTTTCTGTCTGGAGGAGCACGTTGTAAGGAGTCCTCCCCTTCCTTTGGCTCTTACATTCTTCCCGCCACCTCTTCCGCAATGGACCCTGAGCCTTGGAAGGTGTGATAGAGATATTGCAGTGCTGAGCACTTCTCTGTCACTTCTTCTCAGAAGTGTACGTTTAATTCTCCTACGGTTAAGTTCATAAGTTATATATCTTCCAGAGGATAATTTAAAAATTGGACTTTCCTTTGAAGACAATGCAGATGGCAATATGTTTTGACAAGTTCTGCTCCGCAAATGTTTGTTTCTGATGTTGCAGGACCCTCGTGTTAGAAGTCACCTGTCTCGGCAGGCCATGCAAGGGATGCCGGTCCGGAACACCGGGAGTCCAAAATCCGCAGTGAAGACCCGCCAAGCTTTCTTCCTTCATACAACATATTTCACAAAGTTTGCGCGTCAGGTCTGCAAAAATACCCTCCGGTTGCGGCAGGCAGCAAGACAGCCATTTGTTGCTATTAATTATGCTGCCATTAGGGCAGAATGTAAGACGTTTTTAAATTCTTAACCTTACGTGGTGTGCTTCTTCTGACCATTTTCTCTCTTTCCCTCTCTTTTTGTTTGTTTGTTTGCAATAAACATAAGTTCTTGTGTACAGCCTTTATTTGTTTTTTTTTTTTAAAACATTGTTTTTGTCTGCTTCCATTTGCATCATACCACCCTGACAAACACTGACATCTCTGTATAAGTCTTCAACCGACCTCCCCCGGCAGGGTTTTGTGGTAGAATTACCAAAAAAGAAAAGAAAAGAACAGAAAAGGCTTTGATTGAAGCGCTTGTCTCTTTTGGTAGTGCCAACGGAGGATCCTGTTGTGATGAACGCCCTAATGGATGGAGCACAGTTCAGTCTGAGGGATCCTGTAGGCTTAAATAAAGCTGCACTAATTTGTACTAGTTAGGAATTGTATGTCTTTTGTAAACCTCTCGCCTTCCCTAGACACAGTGCTGTATTTATGAGAAGGCTTAGTGGATTATAAGTACATTTAAGAATTGTTTTGGGGGTGAAATTTCTGAAAGCATACATCCTGTTTTTACACACTAGTGTCTGAATTTGTGGTTGAACAGCCTATTTGTCCAATTTGGTTTCCATTTCATAACCATACGTCATCACGTTGCACTTTTACATGATTCATCATTCATTTTCAACACATTCGATCTCGCTTACGTTTAATGTTTTGCTAGAACCAAGGTCATATGTGCCAGTGAACTGTGGGCCGTTCTCTTAATTACCACGTATCTGAAAACGCCTACAGGATTTTTACGTTAGCTCTGGACTCACATGCCTGGGTAGCGGAGTCCTGTAACTTTGTCTCCCTGAGAGATACGAGAACTCCGCGTCTGGCTAAGAAGATATAAAACCTTAAAAGATATCAGATGCTTTCTTGACTGTGAAGCCAGATGCAGTGGCGTTTGGAAGGTGGAGACAGGTGTATCAGGAGATCACGGTTGTTTTCAGCTATGTAGTGAGTGTTGGGTCAGCTTGGGCTACAAAAGACCCTGCTTCACAGAACCAAAGCCAAAAATAAATAAACAGATAAAATAAGTAAGAGTTGTTCTACTTTAATTTAAAGAGAATGTCTATGAAAGGGATGCCGACTGAAAAAAAAAAAAACACTCTAAAAATTTTTTTAACAGAAAATGAAAGTTTTTGAAAAGCTTTCGAACTTAAAGGTAAATGCTCTGTAAAACGAACAACGCTTTGTAAAACAAATGAAAATTGAAAAGTAAATGAATAAATAAGGAAAGAAAATGGGGTGGTGATGCCAGTCTCGGTGAGGGGAGCGCATGAGCCATGTGACGTCACGCGGATGTCAGAATTCAAGCTTGTCTTGAGTGTCAGCTCTCCAAGTTCTGAGTCTTAACCACTTTAAAGAACGAGAAAATACGGGCCGGAGAGATGGCTTAGCGGTTAAGGCGCTTGCCTGCAAAGCCTAGGGACCCAGGTTCGATTCACGTAAGCCAGATGCACATAGTGGCGCATGCGTCTGGAGTTCGTGTGCAATGGCTAGAGGCCCTGGTGCCTTTTTTTTTTTTTTTTTTTAGGGGGTGCTCGAAGTAAGGTATTACTGTAGCCCAGGCTGACCTGGAACTCAGTCTGCATTCCAGGCTGGCCTCGAACTCACAGTGATCTTCCTACTTCTGCCTCCCCAAGTGCCGGGATTAAGCCACCATACCTAGTTCAATCTATGTAATTTTTTTAAAGAGTATAATTAAAGCATTTAATAAGAAAATGAATGGTCTTTGCCCATTAACATTGGCTGGGATCCATTATGTTTTTCATTTGAATGAAAAAGAACCATCGCTGATTTAACTGGCTGCTGTTTTGCCCTTGTTCCTTCGTTGATTTAATTGCTTTGCATATTGTTTTTATCTCGGTTATTGGGTGAAGTGTGTTTTCATGTTGCCTCGTTCTAATTTGTTTCTCAGTTGAAAGGCTGCTAAAAAAAGGATTGAGATTAAATTACCAATCTCTTATTTGTGTAAGGATACAGAAAATAATAGTAAAAAGACAGCTATTTGTTGCAGTGAAATTCAAAAACCAATGCCAGGCATGGTAGCACATGCCTGTAATCCCAGAACTCGGGAGGCAGAGGTAGGAGGATCGCCGTGAGTTCGAGGTCACCCTGAGACTATGTAGTGAATTCCCAGTCAGCCTGGGCTAGAGCGAGACCCTACCTTGAAAAACATAATAATAATTATAATTCAAAAAGCCTATACTATTTTGCATCTAGCTTCATTGATTATCGAAGAACATTCATATATAACCAGTTGTTATTTTTATTTTTGGTGTTTTCAAGGGTAGGGTCATAGAGTTTATGGGGTGTCAATGCAGAAGTGGGAAGCCACCAAACGTGGAGATAAACTTGCAAGTAGATCCGGGAGAGCATGATCCTCACTCGTAAGCACTGGCTTTAATCCCTATTTACAGGAAGTTGGTTAAAGGAATGCTTTGGCCTTTATTTTCATGAAGAAACATGTACTGGGGCTTGAGAGATGACTCACCAGTTAAGGCACTTACCTGCAAAGCCTAATGACCCAGGTTCAGTTCCCCACGACCCACGTTAGCCAGATGCACAAGGGGGCGCACGCATCTGGAGTCGTTTGCAGTGGCTAGAGGCCCTGGTGAGCCCATTCTCTCTCTCTCTCTCTCTCTCTCTCTGTCTGTCTCTTCTGTCTCTCTCTGCTTGCACATAAATAAATAAAAATATTTTAAAGGTTTTTTTTTGGGGGGGGTAGTATTCAAGGTAGGGTCTCACTCTAGCCAAGGCTGACCTGGAATTCGCTATGTAGTCTCAAGGTGGCCTTGAACTCACGGTAATCCTCCTACCTTTGCGTCCCTAGTGCTGGGATTAAAGGCATGTGCCACGACGCCCAGCTAAGTTTGTAATTTTTTAAGGTACACAAGTGGTTGCAGATCTCAGCACATTTTCATTTCTTGCTTACCTTCTTCAGGGGTAACTTGTCATAAGTATCCATAGGTTTTCTCGGCATCTACGTGGGTCTGAGCAGGTGTACTTCTGGTGTTTTATACCGAAGCTGACATCTCATTCTACACTTGCTTTCTTTTTATAATACTCAAATATCATTTTTTTTTACCCAGCCCCTTATTACATATTTTATTATTTCTAATATTTTTCGATTATAATGTTACAACGGATACAACGGACATTTTTTTCATTTTTGTGTTCATTTTTATTTATTTACTTATTTGAGAGCGACAAAGAAAGAGGCAGATAGAGAGAGAGAGAGAGAGAGAGAGAGAGAATGGGTGCTCCAGGGCCTCCAGCCACTGCAAATGAACTTCAGACACATGCACCCCCTTGTGCATCTGGCTAACGTGGTCCTGGGGAATCGAGCCTTGAACCGGGGTCCTTAGGCTTCACAGGCAAGCGCTTAACCGCTAAGCCATCTCTCCAGCCCACAACGGATATTTTTTATAGGATAGCATTTCATGCTGACATTTAAACTAGGCATGAGCTGGGGCTGAGATTTTAGGATATGTGCTTAGCAACTTCTGAGGATGGAAGTTCAATCCCCAGCTCGGTACACATGTAAGGGATGAGGAATGTGTTGTTGTTTTGTTGGTTTTCTGATGTAGGGTCTCACTCTAGCCTAGGCTACCCTGGAATTCAGTCTCAGGGTGGCCTCAAACTCATGGCGATCCTCCTACCTCTGCCTCCCGAGTGCTGGGATTAAAGGCGTGCGCCACCACGCCCGGCTGAGGAATGTGTTTTTTAAAGTAGGTCCTTAAATGTGAAAGCCTGGGTCATGGACCATGCCTTGTGAGCTTTGATATTCATTACCCTGTCACCTTCAGAGGTGCTGAAGTGTATACGCCTACCAACCGTGTTCAGAGTGTGTCTGCTTCTTAAGAATTTTGCCAGAGATGTTACCCGACTTTGAAACCCTCATCTCGTTGATGGGTAAAACGTACCTTACCCTAGCTTGCATTTTTTCATTTTGAGTGAGATAAACGTCCTTGTGTATATTTGAAAGCCATTTGTATTTCCTTTCTGCCAATTGCCCTAGTTTTTCTTCTTTAAAAAATTTTTTTTGTTGATTTTTATTTATTTATTTGAGAGGGACTGACAGAGAAAGAGGCAGACAGATAGAGAGAAAATGGGCACGCCAGGGCCTCCAGCCACTGCAGACGAATTCCAGACGCATGAGCCACCTTGTGCACCTGGCTTGCGTGGGTCCTGGGGAATCGAACCTGGGTCCTTTGGCTTTTCAGGCAAGTGCCTTGACCGCTAAGCCATCTCTCCAGCCTGTGCAAAGCTTTTAAGAGGGCCCGACAGATGGGGTCCAGAGCACAGCTAGGGAGATGAAGGCACTAGATTATAGGCAGGAGACTTTCACAAGTTTGTAGTACAAGTTGTTACTTAACCCTCTGAGATTTGAGTCTTTGGGTACTCGGTATTGTAGAAACTATTTTCAGTAATTTATGTCTAAATGTAGTTTTTTTTGGCATGCTGTTGCGATTATGATTAAGATCGGTGGTTTTATTCAATCAAGTCACTTTCTAGATTCAGTTGCGCAATTAAATTTGTTGTCATTTCTGTTTTCGGGCAACTCAACAGGGTCCTTAGGCTTCACACGAAGCAAACGCCTAACCAGAGACAGGGAATTGGCACATCAGGTCCTCTAGCTACTGCAGTTGAACTCTAGAAGCTTGTGCCATCTTGTGCTCATATGTCACCTTGTGCATCTGGCTTATGCGGGTTCTGGGGAGCCAAGTCTGGGTCCTTTTGTTTTGTTTTTTCGAGGTAGGGTTTCATTCTACTCCAGGCTGACCTGGAATTCACTATGGAGTCTCAGGGTGTCCTCGAACTCACTGCAGTCCTCCTACCTCTGCCTCCCAAGTGCTGGAATTTAAGGTGTGCGCCACCACACACAGCTCCTGTGGAAACTTTTTCATACCATAACAGAGTTACTTCACTCTGTGGTGTAAATATTTTCCCCATTTTATCTTTGACTTTCGTTTATATTTGCTAAGCATTTTTAGAATATAGCTCATGGAAAACTTATAGCACCTGGATTTCGTGACGTATCTAGAATTTCCTTTGCCGTTCCATGAGCCAATCCTATTTTGACAGGGATATTGAAAGCCCATGCCAATATTTTTTTGTGATGTTTTTTGTTTGTTTTTTGGTTTTTTTAAAGTAGGGTCTCATTCTAGCCCTAGGCTTATCTGAAATTCACCATGTCTCAGGGTGGCCTTGAACTCACAGCGATCCTCCTACCTCTGCCTCCCAAGTGCTGGGATTAAACATGTGCGCCACCACGCCCGATTTGTGTGTGTGTGTGTGTCTGAATTTTTAACTTATTTATTTATTATTTATTTATTTATTTATTTATTTATTTATGTGAGAGAGAAAGGATGAGAGAAAGAGGCAGATAGAGAAAAAGAGAGTGGGTGCAACAGGGCCTCTAGCCATTGCAAATGAACTCCAGACACATGTGCCACCTTTGTGTATCTGTTTTACCTGGATCCTAGGGATTTGAACAGGGGTCTTTTTGACTTTGCAGGCAAGCACCTTTACCACTGAGCTATCTCTCCAACCCATTTGTGAATTTTAATTCATTGTGTATATTGCAGCTTTTCTATCTCATTTCCCTTTCCAGTATTTCTAAGACATTGCAGAAAAATAGTCCTAAATGGGGCTGGAGAGATGGCTCAGCAGCTAAAACTGCTTGCTTGCAAAACTCGATGGCCCTGGGTTCAATTCCCCAGTAACCAAGTAAACCAAGATGCACAAAGGTGACACATGCATTTGGGGTTTGTTTGCAGTAGCAAGAGGCCCTGGCATGCCACTATTCATTCATTCATTCTATCAAATAAAAATATTTAAAAAATATATATGCACCTTTAATCCCAGCATTTGGGAGGCTGAGGTAGGAGAATCACCATGAGTTTGAGATTAGCCTGGGTCTACAGAGTGAGTTCCAGGGTAACCCTGGGCTAAAGTGTGACCCTACCTTGAAAATAAATAAATACATAAAATATGATTATTAGTGAAATATGGACCCTCCTAAAGAGCTCTGGTCACCATTCATAGGCAATTTGTAATTTTCACTGGGAACATCCTGCAATTAAGCCTAACATAATGAGAACATAGAAGCAAATTAGTATAGCTTAAAATGAAATGAGTGGATATTGTGTTGATGGATTTGTTGGTTGTTGCCAAGGTGATGGAAATACCCTAGTGTCGGTCAGTAGTGGCCATGATGGAAGTTTCACTGGGGACCTTATGACTGGAGTGAAGAGCAAAGAATACAGTGAGTGCTGTTGTCTAAAATGTTGAGGAAATAGCCAGATGATTCATCATGCTTTTGTTTTGTTTTTTTCGAGGCAGGGTCTCACTATTCAGCATGCAGTCCCAGGCTGGCCTCAAACTCACAGTGATCCACCTACCTCTGCCTCCTCAGTGCTGGGATTAAAGGCGTGTGCTAGAATTGTGAGAATGAGCCACTAAGCTCACCTTTTTGTTTTTTTAAGAGAGAGAAAATTGGTGCACCAGGGCCTCAGCCACTGCAGATGCTTGCGCCACCTAGTGGACACGTGCAGCCTTGTGCAGCTGGCTTACGTGGCATCTGGAGAGTTGAACATGGGTCCTTAGGCTTCGCAGGCAAGCGCCTTAACAACTAAGCCATATCTCCAGTCCCCATGCTTGCCTTTTAATCAAGCTTCTTTTATTGAAAGAGAAGGAATTTCATCTTGTCCTTTTCCCAAACATGACTTGAGTTTTAAGTAAAGCAGTGATAGTAAGAAGGAATGTTAGGGTGTTAATGTTTGGTCATTTGACTAGTGTTTGATCCTTGCTTGGGTTGCTTCCTGATCTTTGCCTAGATATACCTCCAAAATATGCTTTTATTTCTGCTTCTGTCTTCACTATTACTCAACAATGAGTGGAAAGCTTCAAGCCTAGTAATTTTTTTTTCTCCCAACGGTAACCAATTGAGTAAGAGGAAAAGGAACTGGATCATTTGTAGTTGTTAGTGGTTGCATAATAATTAGCCTGTGGCTGAGGCACATACACAAATTCCGAGGGTTTGAGGCTTCTTAGAGCATGTGCTTTGTCTATTTTTTTTTTATTTAATTATCTTTGGCTTTTCGAGGTAGGGTCTTGCTCTAGCCCAGGATGACCTGGAATTCACTATATATAGTCTCAGGCTGGCCTCCAAGTCACAGCAATCCTCCTATCTCTACCTCTCAGGCGCTGAGATTAAAGGCATGCACCACCACGTCTATTTTAATTAAAAAAAAAAATACTATTGCCCGCTTTCTGTTTAATAGTTGTTTTTCTTAAGTTTCTTTGGCGGAAAAGGGCTACAGTTCTTGACAAAGTCAAATTTTAAGTTATTTTCGATTTCAGAACGAACTGTGCCGTTTAAACACTAGTACTGCAAAGAATTCCTATGGACGTCAGTGGGAAATTCCCATATATGTGCCTGAAAATTTGTCTTGGCTGGTAGATGGAAAAAAATTCTCTGGTAGAAACTGGAGCCTTTTAAAATCTCAATACGATGACATCCTAGTGGGATATGAGGATTTAAAGAAGAAGTGATAAAACCAAATAGCTTTTCATTCCCCTTACCAGGCTGTCATATAATGGAATTAAGTTTTGCCGAGATAGGCCGAGGCTCCTCGGTGGCGCCCATCTAAGTCTAAGGAATGGCCAAATGGGACATCTTTGTCACTACCATTGCCTTCAAGCCACGTTGATCTTATATCAGGACCGGATGCACCCTGTCCTGTGGACATTTTTCTGTTGTAATGTAGAAATGCTGAGGTTAGGAAGGAAGCAGATTTTCATCGCTTTTCAGCTGGGCACGTATGGTAAGTAAATCCACCATGTAGGTCCCCACAGGGTCCAGAACTAAAAATCAGTTTCTCGCAAACTCCGAAGGAACGTGCAGAGATGCGGTGGGTCCATTGTTCTGTTTTCTAATTGCGCCCGTTGCCTCTGCGGAGGGTGCTACCGGGAGAGGAAGCTGTCTCACGGTTGCCTCCATGTTGCCTTCTCTCCTCAGATGCAGACAGGCATGCGGAGCTCTCTGGAAGCCCGCTGAAGAGCAAAAGCACCAGGAAACCTTTGGCGTGCATCATTGGCTATTTAGGTAGGTATTTTCTTTTTCTTTAAGCATTCTGATCTCTCTTTTTATTTTATTTTATTTTATTTTATTTTGTTTTTTTCGAGGTAGGGTCTCACTCTAGCCCAGGCTGACCTGGAATTCACTATGTAGTCTCAGGGTGGCCTCGAACTCATAGCGATGCTCGTACCTCTGCCTCCCGAGTGCTGGGATTAAGGGCATGTGTCATCACACCCTGCTCTCTCTCTTTTGTATTTTTTAAATTTTTATTTATTTATTTTTTAATTTTTTTATTTTTTTTTTTTTGATTTTCGAGGTAGGGTCTCACTCTAGCCCAGGCTGACCTGTAATTCACTATGGAGTCTCAGGGTGGCCTCGAACTCACGGCAATCCTCCTACCTCTGCCTCCCGAGTGCTGGGATTAAAGGCGTGTGCCACCACACCCGGCTTAAATTTTTATTTATTTGAGAAAGGGGGCAGAGAGAAAAAGAGACAGAGAGAGAGAGAAAGAATGGGTGTGCCAGGGCCTCTAGCCACTGCAAAGGAACTCCAGAGGTATGCACTCCCTTGTGCATCTGGCTTACGAGGGTCCTGGGGAATCGAACCTGGTTCCTTTGCCTTTGCAGGCAAGTGTCTTAACTGCTAAGCCATCTTTCCACACCATAGGTAGGTAGTTTCTAACACAGGAAAAAACTCAAAGTTTCCATGTGTTGCAGACATCTGGCTATTCTAAATCCATATCTGAATTAAATTCAAGCCTTTTCAATAGGTGGAGTTGAATATCTTCATATGTATTGTCTGTGAGTTTAGAAACTTTTATTACCAACACATAATTATGGTATGTATGCTTAATTCTTCAAAACAAAACATTGTATAAAAATGTATATCTGGAAGCCGGGCGTGGTGGCGCACGCCTTTAATCCCAGCTCTCGGGAGGCAGAGGTAGGAGGATTGCCATGAGTTTGAGGCCACCCTGAGACTGCATAGTGAATTCCAAGTTAGCTCTGGGCTAGAGCGAGACCCTACCTCAAAAAACAAAATACAACAAACAACAACAAAAAGAATGTTCTGGGCTGGAAGGATCGACCCTGGTTTCATCTACTGATGCACAGCCCGAGCAGGAATCTGGTTTTTCCAAACGCTCGCATACTGGACATTGGACATGTGTGTTGCATTTCTAGTTTAGCAGAGTATAAAGGTTCTTTTTTTTTCTTTTTTCCTTTCCCTGAGGCTGCCTCTGCAAATCATCTTTTGATTTCTAATACATCCAAGAGTCAGATGCTTTATTCCCTCAGTAAATCTCATGTTGTAAGTGACCTTCTGAAGTGGAGTGTGTGTGTGTGTATTTGAATTCACAGCCCTGAGGCTCAGTGCCCTAGCCAGTAGGGGAAGAACTGGCTTACTTGATAAGCAAAACCATGGCAACAGCACTTGAAGTGTCATCCGTGGCTGGCTCATAAGGAACTGGCTCTCAGCTAATTAAGAAATAAGATGTGCCCATTAGCCAGTGTAAGTACGCACAGACTTCTAATAGCGTGTTCTGAGTTGAGAAACCTTTTTTTCTCCTGTCAGAGATCCATCCTGCAAAGCAGCCCAGTGTAACCCGATCAGCACCAAGCCTGCAGACTCCAGCTACCAAGCGGATGCTAAGCACTCCAAATCACACGTCTCTAAGCATTCTGGGGAAGAGAAACTACAGCCATCACAATGGCCTGGATGGTATGTAAGCCCGGGGTCCCTCTGTCCTTGCCCCCTTGGGAATGTTTTCTGCTACCGTCAAGAATGTATTACAGAGCTGGAGGGATGGCTCAGTGGTTAAGGCGCTTGCCTGCAAAGCCAAAGGACTCAGGCTCAACTCCCCAGAACCCATAGAAGCCGGATGCACAAGGTGGCAGATGCATCTGGAGTTTGTTTGCAGTGGCTGGAAGCCCTGATGTGCCCATTCTAGATCTACCTCTTCCCCTCTCTCTTTATCTCAAATAAAACAATAAAAATTAAAATATTTTAAAAGGGGGGGGCTGGAGAGATGGCTTAGTGGTTAAGGCACTTGCCTGCGAAGCCTAGGGACCCATGTTCGACTCTCCAGATCCCACGTAAGCCAGATGCACTAAGGTGAGGCAAGCGCAAGGTCGCACATGCCCACTAGGGGGCAGAAGTGTCTGGAGTTCGATTGCAGTGGCTGCAGCCCTAGTGTGCCAATTCTCTCTCTCTCTCCCTCTCTCTCTCTCTCTCTAAAATAAAAACAAAGAAAAGAATGTATCACAGCCAGGCATGGCTGTGCAGAAGGACTAGGAGTTCAAGGCCAGCCTGGACTACATGAGCTCCTGTTCAAAAAGGCGAAACCAGATTTCCATGATTGATATGAATGCGAGCTAGGCAGGGGACTTGAGTGGGAAGGGCTTAACCTGCCACGGGCCAGTGAAGACATTATCATGCCAAGTGAAATGCCTCCGTGTCCTTAGTAGGAGCCTTGCTTGCAGATGAAGCCTGTATCTAGCAGTTGCCTCTGCATGGGGACAAGGCTCTTGCTGATGCGTGCTCCCTGCGCACCCGAAGTCTCCCCGACTCGCCATTGCTCTCGGGGCTTCGCCAGGACGCTGTGGATCATTTTGAGTGTGGCGTTTGTCCTCGGCTTCTTTCGCCTCCTAAGTTGTTTTTAATTGCTCAAGAAGGCCCATCCAGCTCGTGAAAGGAATTGCCTGAGTGATAACCTCCAAAAAAAAAAAAAAACAGAAATCATTTGTTTGAAATGGAAAATCTGAGAAATATCGCCTCTTATCGAAAGTACTTCTCTTATAGGCCTGCCCGTGTAATGACTCTTCAGGTGGAATTGAATTATCTCAACCATTTGGACTATAAACACCAGCGTAATAAATCATCCGGGCACTATATATTGTTCATTTCAGTCGTCCTGGAATTGAAGCTGCCTTTATTGTTTAAGCGTTGGCATTTATTTATGAATAAAACTCTCTCCAGACTTTTCATGCCTTATGAAGTCTAAGTTTTTCCGTGACGGTAAATTACTTATAACAAGGCCCTAGAGCAAGGATATGGAATCGGCCTTCTAATAGTGATTTCCCACGCCTGCTTTCCTTCAGTGAGACCTGCGATGACCATAATCGTGTCAACATGAGTAACATGCTAAGGGTGAAAAGTTTAGTAAGCATTTATAAGGCGTTGTGTTGTGGCTTTCAAGAATTTAGCCACACAGCAGGGTTTGGGTTTTTTTTTTGGTTGGGGGGGTCGGGTAGAGGTAGTGGGATGTGACTTTTTTTGAGGTAGGGTCTCACTGTAGCCCAGGCTAATCCGCAACTCATTCTTAGTTCCAGGCTAGACTCAGCCATCCTTCTACCTTAGCCTCCCCAAGTGCACCACCACACCCAGTTTAACCCGGCGTTTGCACACAAACACTTGCATAGTTACGAGGACATTGGCCCCCTTTGCCTCAATATGCCCCATATATAGACAATAGAAGACTGAGGAAGGATTATGTGTGTAGCAGACAGCTTCGGGTTTGCCGAGATGAACTTCCAGACCAGGCACAGTTATGAAGGAAGGGATATTTATTGAAGCTTACAGATCCAGGGGAAGTTCCATAATGGCAGAAGAAGCTGGCCTGCCTTCACAGGACCAAACAGAGAGAGAGAGAGAGAAGCACAAGCCAAAAGCCACAGCACACCTCAGGAACTCCAGCTAGGCACACTTTGCATATCTTTAGATTGAAATCTGAAACCCACCACCACACCTTAAGATCCACCCAGTGACACCGCCTCCAGCCAGGTGGCTGCAGATGCAAACTACAAACTAATAAAACACTGAATATACTGGGGTGGGGGGGGAGCAGCATCTGTTCAAACTACCACAATGTGGACACTGGATTTCTTTCAAACTTTTCCTTACCCACAGCTGAGGGCCTTTGGGGTCAGGCTTAAACACAATCTGGAATCATTCTTTTTTTTTTTTTAATAAAATTTTTATTTTTTATTTTATTTACTTATTTATTGGAGGGAGAGAGAGAGAAAGAGGCAGAGATATGTGGAGAGAATGGGCGCACCGGGGCCTCCAGCCACTGCAAGCCAACTCCAGATGCGTGCGCTACCTTGCGCATCTGGCTTACGTGGGTCCTGGGAAATTGAACCTGGGTCCTTTTGGCTTTCCAGGGAAGCGCCTTAAGAGCTAAGCCGACTCTCCAGCCCTGGAATCATTCTTTTATATCTTGCCACTTCCTTTGTGTGGTCCTCTTACAGAAAACATAAAGTAGGTTGTGAATCATATTTTCTTTCTTTTTTTTTGGGGGGGGTGGCGGTTTCGAAGTAGGGTCTCGCTGTAGCCCAGGGTGACCTGAAATTCCCTCTGCATTCTCACAGTGGCCTCAAACTCACGGCGATCCTCCTACCTCTGCCTTCTGAGTGCTGGGATCAAAGGCATGTACCATGACACACGGCCCATATTTTCTTTTTATCAGTTGTCTGTGTATGTGTGTCTGTCTACATGCTTATGTACATGATCTTGAGCATGTGTGTGCTACGGCTTGTGTGTGGAGGAGGTCAGAGGACAACCTTGGGTGTGGGGGCCTCTCTTTCTACCTTGTTTGAGATAGAATCTCTCTTTGTCCATCACTGCATTTTAAAAATTTTATCATATATATATATATATATATTGTTTTTTGGGTTTTTTTTGAGATAGGGCCTCACTCTAGCTCAGGCTGACCTGGAATTAACTATGTAGTCTCAGGGTGTCCTTGAACTCATATCGATCCTCTTATTTCTGCCTCTCAAGTGCTAGAATTAAAGGCACACGCCACCATACCTGGCCTATTTTATTTTATTTTATTTTATTTTATTTTGAGTCAGAGAGAAAGGGAGAGAGAAAGAGGACAGAGGGAATGGGCGCGCCAGGGCCTCCAGGCACTGCAAACTAACTCCAGACGCGTGCGCCCCCTTGTGCATCTGGCTAACGTGGGTCCTGGGGAATCGAGCCTCGAACCGGGGTCCTTAGGCTTCACAGGCAAGCGCTTAACCTCTAAGCCATCTCCCCAGCCCAAAAACACACATTTTAGACAGTGCCTGTTCGCAGCTGCTCCTGGAGAACCCTTTCCTTGGCGGGTAATGCCTCTGTTTCTTATTCCATCGGGACACAGGATCCTGACTAAAGGTCCGGCTAGTGCAGTCAATTTTATGGGGAAGTTAATATGATTAAATATAAAACTAGAAACTCAGGGAAAGCCTGCCCCTGTGTGATGCAATAATGAAATCAATTAGCACTGCTACTTAATTAGCATGCTCGACAGATGAGCACACCTAACAGGAGGTTGATGGATGAAACTAATTTGTCTGGAAACAAAACCTGCTTCTGCTGAAATGTGTCGTGTTTTCTGCCTCAAGGACTTCCAGATTCTGGACTGTGAGGAGACAGAACTTCATGACAGAGGTTTTTCACCTCCCAGAGGACAGAAGACAAGAAAGGGTACATTTCAGGTTCCTGATAAAGGAGAAAAGAGTTTTAATTTCTGCCAGCAGAAAGGTCCCCCGTCCCCCCCGCCCTAGACATTTTTTAAAAATTCTGGGCTGGAGAGATTGCTTAGTGGGTAACGCGTTTGCCTGCAATGCCAAAACTAGAATCTGCAATGCCCAGATTCTATTCCCCAGGACCCATGTAAGCCAGATGCGCAGGGGCACATGTGTCTGGAGTTCATTTGCAGTGGATGGAGTCCCTGGCGCACATTCTCCCTCTGTCTGTCTTCTATTTCTATCTCTTTCTGCTTGCAAATAAGTAAATAAATAAGCTATTTAAAAAAAATTCTGCTGGGTTTGGTGGTACTTGCCATTAATTCCAGCACTCGGGAGCCAGAGGTAGGAGGATCAATGTGAATTCGAGGCCATCCTGAGACTACATAGTGAATTCCAGGTCAGGCTGGGTTAGTATGAGACCCTACGTCAAAAAAACAAACAGCCGGCCATGGTGGCGCACGCCTTTAATCCCAGCACTCAGGAGGCAGAGGGAGGAGAATCACCGTGAGTTCAAGGCCACCCTGCAACTACATAGAGAATTCCAGGTCAGCCTAAGCTAAAGTGAGACCCCCACCTCGAAAAAAAAAGAAAAAGAGCCGGGCATGGTGGCGCACACCTTTAATCCCAACACTTGGGAGGCAGAGGTAGGAGGATCGCCGTGAGTTCGAGGCCACCCTGAGACTACATAGTGAATTCCAGGTCACCCTGAGCTAGAGTGAGACCCTACCTCAAAAAACAAACAAAAAAGTCCAAAATAAATAGATGAATGAATAAATACAAGTATATAAATAAAAAGAAGAAAGCAGGCTGAGGACGAAGCATTCACTGCTCTCTCCACGTCCTCCCTGCTGGTGCCGTTCTGGGTCCCAGCTCTTTCCACGCTTCCCCACCATGACAAACTCTACCCCCTGGAATTTGAATTGAGCCCCTTTTCCTTCCATAAATTACTCCTGGTCCGGTATTTTTGTCCCAGCAGTGAGAAAGTAATTGATAGGATATCAGAGAACTCAGTGGAACTTTTCTGTGTTGAGAGCCCAAAAGAGAGGGCAGAGGGAAGACGGCCACGCAGAAAGTAATCAGAGACGCCCGAGATTGATTCCAGCTGACTCTAAACAAGAAGACGCTCGCCTCCATAGCCCATGAGTCAAATCCCATCATTTTTCTAACATTTTAGGAAATAGGAGTTAAACTTGTATTTCAGAAATGAAAAAAATAAAAGAGAAAAAAACTCAGAGAGATTAAGGATTTTGCCCAAGGTCTCATTGCTAGCTAGTAGGTACAGTGGAATTTAAACCCCTGGCTTAGAGGTTAAGGTGCATACCTACAAAGCCTAAGGACGCCAGTGTGTTTCTCCAGGTCCCAAGTAAGCCAGATGCACATGGTGGCACATGCGTCGGGAGTTCGTTTGCAGTAGCTAGAGGCCCTGGCACACCCATTCTCTCCCTCCCTCTCTCTCTCTCTCCCCCTACCCCTCCCTCTATCTCTAATAAATAAATATAAATAAAATTTTGGGCTGGAGAGATGGCTTAGCAGTTAAGCACTTGCCTGTGAAGCCTAAGGACCCCGGTTCGAGGCTCGATTCCCCAGGACCCACGTTAGCCAGATGCACAAGGGGGGCGCACGCATCTGTTCATTTGCAGTGGCTGGAGGCCCTGGCGCCTCTCTCTCTATCGGCCTCTTTCTCTCTTTGTGACTCTCAACTGAATAAATAAAAATGAACAAACAAAAAAAATTTTTAAATACAATCTTCAAACTCCTGGTCTTGCTAGGTGACATGGCACATACCTTTAGTCCCAGCACTCAGGAGGCTAAGAGTGGTGGAGGCTAAGATTAGTAGTGAGTTCAGGGCCATCCTGGGCTAAAGTGAGACCCTGCACTTAAAAAAAAAAAAAAAAAAAAACAAAGCCGGGCATGGTGGTGCACGCCTTTAATCCCAGCACACAGAAGGCAGAGGTAGGAGGATCACTGTGAGTTCGAGGCCACCCTGAGACTACATAGTGAATTCCAAGTCAGCTTGGGCTAGAGTGAAATCCTACCTCAAAAAAACAAAATAAATAAATAAATAAATAAATATAGATAGATAGATGGGTTTTTTTTCTCCATGATTCTGATATTCTGATGTGTGTTGAATGAGGCATGTTCATCAGACATGAACATGGCAACAGGACATTGGGTTTGTAGAGAAAGCTCCCTCGGCTTCTTAGAGGCTTCTGTAATTACAAAGCCTCCGTGGAGTAATGGAACACTGTGATCTTGAGGCAGCAGAGTATTTCTCATAAGTGAAGGCAGAATCCGAAAAACTTCCGAGGGGAGAGCAGATGGGCTGAAGAGGCCTCTCGTCCTCTTCCAACCCCTCACGGAAACACTGCTGCCTCCCACCCTGCTGTCGGCTACTTGAGCCTTCCTTGATGCGCCGGTCTGTTTTACATCAGCGATGATGGGCTATGGCTTGTCTTTATTACACGGGGACTTGATGGGAAAATGCTGCTTACGGAGGGATACTGACCAGGGGAGCACAGCTCCCTGAAACTCTGTCCCGAGTGACACCTCTGTTGTTCCCCCCAGGGCCACTGAATCAAGGCTCAGCATGTCAGAGTCGCAAAGCAAAGGGCCCAGAAGAGAAATAAGTTTCCAATGGGAGGAAGCCAGGGCACCTGGGCCAGAAAGAGTGATGAATTGTATAATAACCCCTCTTAAATCCGCTCTTCTGGCTTATTTCTCCTGGGGCTTATGAGTACACTGTAGATTTTTTGCTCTTTATCTTCTGTGTTGAGTTATAATCATTTCTCGCATGGAGAGCCATGAAGAGGGCATCCACTGCAGAGCCTCTGTGAGGACAGTACTGTGATGGGGTGTGAAGAGGGCATCCACTGCAGAGCCTCTGTGAGGACAAAACTGTGATGGGGTGTGAAGAGGGCATCCACTGCAGAGCCTCTGTGAAGACAGTACTGTGATGGGGTGTGAAGAGGGCATCCACTGCAGAGCCTCTGTGAGGACAGTACTGTGATGGGTTGTGAAGAGGGCATCCACTGCAGAGCCTCTGTGAGGACAGTACTATGACGGGGTGTGAAGAGAGCATCCACTGCAGAGCCTCTGTGAGGGCAATACTGTGATGGGGTGTGAAGAGGGCGTCCACTGCAGAGCCTCTGTGAGGACAATACTGTTACGGGGTGTGAAGAGGGCATCCACTGCAGAGCCTCTGTGAGGACAATACTGTGATGGGGTGTAAAGAGGGCGTCCACTGCAGAGCCTCTGTGAGGACAATACTGTGATGGGGTGTGAAGAGGGCATCCACTGCAGAGCCTCTGTGAGTACAGTACTGTGATGGGGTGTGAAGAGGGCATCCACTGCAGAGCCTCTGTGAGGACAGTACTGTGATGGGGTGTGAAGAGGGCGTCCACTGCAGAGCCTCTGTGAGGACAATACTGTGATGGGGTGTGAAGAGGGCATCCACTGCAGAGCCTCTGTGAGGACAGTACTGTGATGGGGTGTGAAGAGGGCATCCACTGCAGAGCCTCTGTGAGGACAATACTGTGACGGGGTGTGAAGAGGGCATCCACTGCAGAGCCTCTGTGAGGACAGTACTGTGATGGGGTGTGAAGAGGGCATCCACTGCAGAGCCTCTGTGAGGACAGTACTGTGACGGGTTGTGAAGAGGGCAGCCACTGCAGAGCCTCTGTGAGGACAGTACTATGACGGGGTGTGAAGACAGCATCCACTGCAGAGCCTCTGTGAGGGCAATACTGTGATGGGGTGTGAAGAGGGCATCCACTGCAGAGCCTCTGTGAGGACAATACTGTGATGCGGTGTGAAGAGGGCGTCCACTGCAGAGCCTCTGGGAGGACAGTACTGTGATGGGGTGTGAAGAGGGCATCCACTGCAGAGCCTCTGTGAGGACAATGCTGTGACAGGGTATGAAGAGGGCGTCCACTGCAGAGCCTCTGTGAGGACAATACTGTGATGGGGTGTGAAGAGGGCGTCCACTGCAGAGCCTCTGTGAGGACAGTACTGTGACGGGGTGTGAAGAGGGCATCCACTGCAGAGCCTCTGTGAGGACAATGCTGTGATGGAGTGTGAAGAGGGCGTCCACTGCAGAGCCTCTGTGAGGACAATACTGTGACGGGGTGTGAAGAGGGCATCCACTGCAGAGCCTCTGTGAGGACAATGCTGTGATGGAGTGTGAAGAGGGCATCCACTGCAGAGCCTCTGTGAGGACAATACTGTGACGGGGTGTGAAGAGGGCATCCACTGCAGAGCCTCTGTGAGGACAATGCTGTGATGGAGTGTGAAGAGGGCATCCACTGCAGAGCCTCTGTGAGGACAATACTGTGATGGGGTGTGAAGAGGGCATCCACTGCAGAGCCTCTGTGAGGACAATGCTGTGATGGAGTGTGAAGAGGGCATCCACTGCAGAGCCTCTGTGAGGACAATGCTGTGATGGAGTGTGAAGAGGGCGTCCACTGCAGAGCCTCTGTGAGGACAGTACTGTGATGGAGTGTGAAGAGGGCATCCACTGCAGAGCCTCTGTGAGGACACTACTGTGATCTGGGGTTTGCAAATTGTATGCACTGCTGATGCCTCTGTAGGTACAACACTGTGATAGGGTGTGAAGATTGTCCTCTGGATGACTTGTGTCTGAAATCAGTGATGAACAAGTTCAACTGTTGGCATTCCAGTCTTGGGGAATGGGTGATGGTGAGAGCCAGTTTGCCAGTGAGCAAGCTCTGGGAATACATCTGCTGTCTTCACAAATTCCAATAAAAATAGATTGCCAGGGACAGCTGATGGCACTCCCAGGCATGCTTGGGCCCAGGCTGCCTTCTGTCAACAATTTCATGCCATTTCAAAAGGCCAATTTTTTTTAAATGTTCCAAAACATCGCTTATGGAATAATCAACTTTCCTTGGGCTCACAATTGGTCTCCTTGTCTCGGGTATAGTGTCATAACTTGGGTAAATATATATATATATATTCAATCTGTGATGTTAAGGGGCTGGGAAGATAGTTCACTTGGTAAATTGCTTGCCTTGGAATCCATGTCAAAAAGCTGGGCATGGTGGTCCACTTGTAATCCTAGCAACGGAGACCAGGAGACAGGTGGGTACGTGAGTCTCCCTGGCCAGCCATTTGAACCTACTTGGCACATTCCAAGCCAATGAGAAACCCTGCCTCAAAACAAAAAGCGAGCCGGGTGCGGTGACGCACGCCTTTAATCCCAGCACTCGGGAGGCAGAGGTAGGAGGATTGCCATGGGTTCAAGGCTACCCTGAGACTACGTAGTGAATTCCAGGTCAGCCTGGGCTAGAGTGAGACCCTACCTTGAAAAACCTTTAAAAAACAAAAAGTGGTTAACACCTAAGAAATGAGACCCAAGGTCGACCCAAGGTTATCCTGTGGCCTTCACATGCACATGTGCACACACACACATGCACACACACACACACACACACACACACACACACACACACACATACACATACTAAAGCTCTGTGATGTCTTAAAAACATTATTTTGGGCCGGAGATGTAGCTCTGTTGGTATAATGCCTTACTAATAGGCATGAGGCTTTGGGTTTGATCCTCAGCATTGCATAAAATGGGACATGGGGGCTGGAGAAATGGCTTAGCACTTAAGGCATTGCCTGCAAAGCCAAAGGACGCCGGTTCGATTCCCCAGGACCCACGTAAGCCAGATGCAGAAGGAGGCGCATGCATCTGGAGTTTGTTTGCTATGGCTGGAGGCCCTGGAGTGCCCATTCTCACTCTATGTTGTGCCTCTCTCTCTCTCTCAAAAAGTAAAATAAAAAAGCCGGGCGTGGTGGCGCAAGCCTTTAATCCCAGCACTCGGGAGGCAGAGGTAGGAGGATCGCCGTGAGTTCGAGGCCACCCTGAGACTCCATAGTGAATTCTAGGTCAGCCTGGGCTAGAGTGAGACCCTACCTTGAAAACCCAAAAAAATAAAATAAAATAAAATAAAAAACATTAAAATGAGACATGGTGTCCCATTTCTGTTTTGAGGCTTTTTTTGCTGTTGTTTTTCAAGGTAGGGTTTCACTCTAGCTCAGGCTGACCTGGAATTCACTATGTAGTCTCAGGCTGGCCTTGAATTTATGGTGATCCTCCTACCTCTGCCTCCCAAGTGCTGGGATTAAAGGCGTGCGCCACCACGCCTGGCCCATTTCTGTAATCACAGTATTCAGAAGTTCAGGAGTTGAAGATAGGAGGGTCAAGGTCATCTTCAGCAAGCTCAATGCAAGCTTGGGATACATGAGCATCTAGCTCAAAAAAATAAAACCCTCCAGGTCAGCCTGGGCTAGAGTGAGACCTTACCTCCAAAACAAACAAACAAGTAAATAATAAATAGTAATGTAATAAAACTTAGGTGGGGCATTAGGGATGTAGCTTGCCTAGCATATACAAAGCCTTGGGTTCAGTCTTGGCACACAACATTATAAAGCGCCATTATAATTTTGTAAGGACTTGTTACAAAGACCCCAGAATTTGTGGGAAATGAAGCAATGCCACAGAGTACTTAGTGTATTGAGAGTGTTTGAGGACTTTTGAAACATTGACTGCGGACAGTAGATGTTTTCTCTATGAAGCCTAAGGGGTAGAGATTGTGTAGGAACGTAAACCCAAGTGCATTAGGTATGACAAGTCGGCTACTTGGTGTTTTATAATATTCTGTAAGGGGGGGGGAGGGCTGGAGAGATGGCTTAGTGGTTAAGGCACATGCTTGTGAAACCTAAGGACCCAGGTTCGATTCTCCAGGTCCCACGTAGGCCAGATGCACATGGTGGCTCATGCATCTGGAGTTCGTTTGCAGTGGCTGGAGGCCCTGGCATGCCCATTCTCTCTCCCTCTCTCCGTCTCTAATAAATAAATAAATGAAAATATTCTGGAAGGATACCACAGCAATCCTCCCAGAGAACACTCTTGGGGAAATCCTATAGTTCTAATGTGTGAGCTCCCAAAGAGGTCTAGACTTGGGACTCCTGTCCGCAACATGGAATTCTCAGAAGAGCTACATGATTTCATGGTTGTTACCCAAGCCTTTAGCTGTGGGGGCCAGTGCTGGCCTCCTCACTTAAGTGTCCTTGTAAGCCCTGCAGGGGTCATTCCCAAAATCCTTTTCAATCAGCCTCTCCCAGTGGTTCCCTGATCTCAGTGACACACAGTGAGAGTGATGTCCTGGAGGAAAGCAGACCCCAGCGCTGGCTCTGAAGTGAGGGAGAAGTTTAGGAAGAAGACGGAGATGGGATCTGGTCCATGTGTGTGTTTTCCCAGAAGAGTCTTAACAGGTGTTGGAGAGCAGGCACTGATGCCCTGGGAAGTAAGAAGCCGAGGGAATTAGGTTCCACCTGAGCAGGCTTCTGGGCTCCAATGAGGAAATGAAGCTGTAGAGTCCCCTGGGGCAGTGGATATGGAAAATTTGTCACAATTGCTTTGATTTGGAAACTCCCATTATTTTCTTTCCTCCTTTATTCTTCCTACTGATCGAGGACTCTTTAAGCTCAGAAGACATCTGAGGTATAATTGATGCGTTTTCTTCCATCAACCAACTATTTTGTTTGTTTTTGAGGTAGGATCTTGCTCTAGCCCAGACTGACCTGGAATTCACTATGTAGTTTCAGGGTGGCCTCGAACTCCCAGTGATCCTCCTACTGCTGGGATTAAAGGTGTGCACTTACCATGCTTGGCTAACCAACTTTTTTTTTTTGTTTGTTTGTTTTGTTTTTTTGAGGTAGGGTCTCGCTCTAGCTCAGGCTGATCTGAAATTCACTATGAAGTCTCAGGGTGGCCTCGAACTCCCAATGATCCTCCTACCCCTGCCTCCCGAGTGCTGGGATTAAAGGCGTGCGCCCACCATGCCCGGCTTAACCAACTATTTTTTTTTTTTTTATCACTAACTGTTTACATATAATGTATACAAAAGTGATCGATGGAAGACTAAGGCACAAATCAAATGTATTAGTCAAAGCTCTCTAGAGAAACCAAACGGCTGGAATGAATATATATTAGATCAACTTACATGGTAGGTGCTGGGTATAGCGGTAGTCTGGAGAGGTTGAGACACGCGGAGAGAGACCAACTCATTCCACAGAGCAGCATGACTCAGCAGTATCAGTTTGGCAACTGAAAAACTGGAGGAGTCGTGAGAACCCCTGGTCTTCAGTGCACACTGGAAGATTGGAGGATCTGGGCTCTGTTGTCAGCTAAGCATGGCCACAACAGCAGAGGGATGACATGCTCAGAGCAGGAAGCCCCAAGGTCGGCAAGCCCAGCACTACTGTATTCCTCATACCTCTTTACATCCGGGCCTCTGCCACTAGGTACTGCCCACTCCGGGGGAAGAGTCTCCTCACTCACTCAGTCCTTCCTGGAAATGCCTCCACAGTCCTTGATTCTTGATCCAATCAAGTTGGTAGTTCGGATGAACCACTGAAGAGCCCAAACCAAAGCAACGCCACGACAGACTTTAATTATATTAATAGGCCTGAGTTTCTGTGTCCCTGCAGGGTCCAAATTACTGACACAGCACTTTGCAATTACTGGGAAAAAACAACCACAAACTGCTCAGTACCCAAAATAATCCCTGTAAATGCCCAATCAAAACGGAACAAGTAGATGTTATACGTTCTTGTGGCTCTTGTGACTATAGATAAGTTCGCTTAACGGTCCTCAGCTACTATGTAACCAATCAGCTTGCAACATGTATGCTCTTGCTAAATGTCAACCAATCATGTAACTGCTACGTTGGAAATTCCCCTTTTCTTTGTTTGAACCTAATAAAAGCACCTTCCAGATGCCATTCGGGGCTCTTGGACGGACCCACTGCGTTGGTAAAGTCTGGAGCCCGAGCTTAAGCCGGAAATAAAGCTCTTTGCTGTTGCATATGTGTCTGACCCTCTTGGTGGTATTTGGGGACTCCGCAATCTGGGCATAACACCATCACACCAGAAGATGACATCAAGGTGGAGGTTCCTATAGAATATATCTGAGCATCTCCTTTTCAGTTGAGGCATTTGGGACATTATGTTCCTGGGGAAAAAAAAAATGGGGCAACACTCCTTTCTTTCCAGTCTTCCC
This sequence comes from Dipus sagitta, assembly GCA_036346955.1. Classification (NCBI taxonomy): domain Eukaryota; kingdom Metazoa; phylum Chordata; class Mammalia; order Rodentia; family Dipodidae; genus Dipus; species Dipus sagitta. Next base: position 11,672,860 of record CM070793.1, on the reverse strand, counting down.
TTGGTGGGGGGGCTTTCTTTGTTTTTTGTTTGTTTGTTTGTTTGTTTGTTTGTTTGTTTTGAGACAGGGTCTTGCTATGTAACCCTGGCAGGCCTGGTCGTTACTATCTAGAACAGGCTAGCCTGGTACTCACCATATAGACCAGGCTAGACTTGTACTTGAAGCAACCCTCCCACCTCAGCCTCCAGTACCGGGATCACAGGTATGCGTGCCCCCTCTCCCACTGACCTGACTTTTTCAAAATATTTTATTTATTTATGAGAGAGGGCATGGGTGCTCCAGGGCCTCCAGCCACTGCAAACGAATTCCAGACACATGTGGCACCTTGTGCATCTGGCTTAGGTGGGTCCTGGGGAATCGAACCTGGGTCCTTAGGCTTTGCAGGCAAGTGCCTTAACCACTACGGCATCTCTCCAGCCCCTATCTGACTTTCTGGATGCTTTTTCAGCTTCAGCTTTCAGCTTTTTCAGATTTGTCTGTGTCTCCGATTAGTCTGTCAGATTTTGCTTTGTGGATTTTTTTTTTTTTTTTTTTTTTTTTGAGGTAGAGTTTCACTCTAGTCCAAGCTGACCTGGAATTCATTATGTAGTCTCAGGGTGGCCTCAAATTCACGGCGATCCTCATACTTCTGCCTCCCAAGTGCTGGGATTAAAGGCGTGAACCACCATGCCTGGCTTGCTTTGTGGATTTTTAAAAATAGTTTTTTTATTGTTTATTAAGAGAAAGTATGGGTATAGCAGGGCTTCCTGCTAACAAACTCCAGATGCATGTGCCACTTTGTGTATCTGGCCTTACGTGAGTACTGGGAAATTGAACTTGGGCCATCAGACTTTACAAGAAAATTCCTTTAACCTCTGAGCATCTCTCCAGCTCCTGCTTTGTGTATTTAAATCTGTTATTCTGTACATGGGAGGGTATCTTTTTACCACTATGAAGTGATCTTTATCTCTGTCAATACTCCTTCTCTAAAAGTCTACTTTTTCTGATATTAGTATATGAATAAGATAAATAAATTATACCATATTGTCGCTGATTAGAGCTGTCTTTTTCTATAGGTTAGCTAACATATTTAGTATAAATATTTTGATTCTACGTCTTCTAATTCTAACAGCTAAATTATCCATTTATCTCCTATTACCAATTTTCTCTTTTTTAAAGTTTCAAGAAGTTTTTTCTTTTTTAATTGGATTTAAGGGGCTGAAGAGATGGCTCATGTCTTCTACTTCTAACAGCTAAATTATCCATTTATCTTGTAACTTTTTTTTTAAGCTTCAAGAAGTTTTTTTCTTTTTTTTCTTAATTGTATTTAAGAGGCTGAATAGATAGCTTAGCGGTTAAGGCATTTGCCTGCAAAGCCAAAGGATCCCGGTTCTACTCTCCAGGACCCACATAAGCCAGATGCACAAGGGGGTGCATGCATCTGGAGTTCCTTTGCAGTGGCTGGAGGCCCTGGCAAGCCCATTCTCTCTCTTTTTGTCTCTCTCTCTCTCAAATAAAGGGAAAAGAAAGTTACAAAAAAATTTATTTAAGTAAGAGAAAAAGGCAGAGAGAGAGAGAGAGAGAATAGGTGCACCAGGGCCTCCAGCCACTGCAACAAACTTCAGATGCGTGCGCCCCCTTGTGCATCTGGCTTACGTGGGTCCTGGGGAATTGCGCCTCAAACTGGGGTCTTTAGGCTTCACAGGCAAACGCTTAACGACTAAGCCATCTCTCCAGCCCTTCTTTTGTTGTTGTTGTTTGTCTGTCGAGGTAGGGTCTCACTCTGGGCCAGGCTGGGGTTAAAGGCGTGTGCCACCGTGCCGGGCTTTGATTACTCGTGACTATGACAAGTTTCCAGATATCCATGGCTGACAGTTGGGAGAAGCAGAGGGCACGTTAATAGTTTCAGTCCCCTGAGACTGTAGATGTTGAGGCTCACTGTCCTACAGAGAGTGTGTGTTCCTAGCTCCTGAGTGCCCGCACCATGATGAGGAATTACGGTTACAAAAGATAATCCAGACTGCCTCGTCCCAGCCAGGTGCACTCCCGTTCGTTCCTCTGGATCAACGGAGAGCTCCCACGAGGTCCGTAGATGAGCACAGCGCCCCCAGCCTGGGCTGCTACGGTGACTCGCCCATGGCCACTGTCCTCAGTGACACTGCAGGCGTGCGCCACCATGCCCAGCTTTTACTTGGATATTTTCTTTTACATTTTCGTCTTTTTAAAAAGATTTACCTTTATTTATTTATTTATTTATTTATTTTTGGTTTTGCGAGGTAGGGTCTCACTCTAGTTCAGGCTGACCTGGAATTCACTATGTCATCTCAGGGTGGCCTCGAACTCACGACAATCCTCCTACCTCTGCCTCCCAAGTGCTGGGATTAAAGGCGTGCGCCACCACGCCCGGCTTTATTTATTTATTTCTTAGAGAGGAGGGAGAGAGAGAGAATGGGCACGCCAGGGCCTCCAGCCACTGCAAAGGGACTCCGGACGCATGCGCCACCTTGTGCTTCTGGCTTACGTGGGACCTGGAGAATCGAATCTGGGTCCTTAGGCTTTGCAGGCATGTGCCTTAACCGCTAAGCCATCTCTCCAGCGTCCCCCCCCCTTTTTTTTTCAAGGTAGAGTCTTACTCTAGCCCAGACTGACCTGGAATTTACTATGTTACTAAATTTACCTACCTCCTACCTCCTACCTCTGCCTTCAGGTGCTGGGATTAAAGGCATGCACCACTACACCTGGCCTTATTTGGATATATTCTTTTTAAAATTTTTTTAAAATATTTTATTTATTTACTTGAGAGAAAGAGAGAAAGAGGCAGAGACAGAGTGGGGGAGGGAGAGAATGGGCACACCAGGGCCTCCAGCCACTGCAAGTGAAGTCCAGGCGCATGCGCCACCATGTGCATCTGACTTACGTGGGACCTGGAGAATAGAACATGAGTCCTTAGGCTTCCCAGGCAAGCACCTTAACCGCTAAGCCACCTCTCCAGCCCTTACTTGGACATTTTTTTTTTTTTGACCTAGGTGAGCTTTTTTTTTTTTTTTTTTTTTTTGGAGGTAGGGTCTCACTCTAGCCCAGGCTGACCTGGAATTCACTATGGAGTCTCAGGGTGGCCTCGAACTCACAGCGATCCTCCTACCTCTGCCTCCCGAGTGCTGGGATTAAAGGCGTGCGCCACCACGCCCGGCTTCTAGGTGAGCTTTTAAGGTCTAACCTTAAACTACATAGAAAGCCTTCATTTGAGTGGGCGCCTGACCTCCTTCTCCTGATAGTCATCGTTGTGGTGGGAGGGCTGCCTCGATCCTCCCTCTCATTTTTGCCCCCACCAGTCAGAACTCATTTAGCCTTAACCCTGTTTCTTCCCCTTTTCCAGAGCTCACCTGCTGCGTATCAGACTGAGCTATGCCTGCTCCATCCCGTAATCCAAGACCCGCTACTGTCCTGCTGGTGGCCACGGCCATGCCTGGGAAGGAGGCAGCCCCTTCGGTGGGAGGGCTCCTCGGAGACCCGAAGGGGCACGGAAGGAACCGTAGGAGTGCACGTTCCAGGTCTTTCTCCACGTACGAACCAGTGGCACCTCGCTTCCTTCTCAGAGACCTTGCTGTCACAGAACGGACCTGCCTGCGAGCTGAAGAGAGCCCGGGAGCCCCCCCCCCCAACGTGCCCAACTCGCTCCCCCGTGCCCAGCTCCCAGGGGCAGCCAGCTCGGGGGGGGGCCCCCATGGAGGCTGCTGGGAGTCCGGAGTAGAAGCCCCGCTGCCCTGCATGTGCCCGCCCTGCTGTTTCACGCTGTGTAATTATGTACAGGAGAGACATGGCATCTTTCTGAGTGGGTTCTTATTAAGAAACGTGCCAGTGTTTCCGCAGCTCAGACGACCTCCCCCCCCCCCTTGCCCCTGACATTACTGTTGCTTGGCTTTCTTTCCCTTTGGGGGAAATCACTCTTTACTCCTCCATGCATCCTATATGGGATTTGCTCCTACCCCCTCCGCAGGGCCGGAGGATCTGACAGAGCAGATGGCACTCAACCTTGACCGGCCTTGGAGCCACCCTTAGCGTCTTGTTTTGTCACTGGAGAGAGAGAGAGAGAGAGAGAGAGAGAGAGAGAGAGAGAGAGAGAGAGGCAGAGAGAGAGAGGCTGTGGTTCTACTCAGTGCTGCTTAGTCCTGGAGAGTCTCAGTGACAGCAGTGCACACTGGACAAGCCGGTGGCTTTACTGCTCTGTTCCCTTACAGCCAAACCTGCTGACAGGGACTGTACCGGGTGTGTTTGAGGGGGGACCAGGGAGGGCAGGAGCGGCGCACAAATCCTCCCGTTTTAAGCAAACTCTGTTGGGCCTGAGAGGAGCGCAGAGCGGCATCGTGTCTGTGGATATGAAATCTATGTAGTTGGCTCTGTGTTTCCTCAGCCCACCAGCCCAGTGTGGGTTATTTTTTTTTAAATATTTTTATTTTTATTTATTTATTTGAGAGAGATACAGAAATAGGCAGGGAGAGAGAGAGAGAGAGAGAGAATGGGCGCGCCAGGGCCTCCAGCCACTGCAAACCTGACTCCAGATGTGTGCGCCCCCTTGTGCATCTGGCTCACGAGGGTCCTGGGGAGTCGAACCTGGGTCCTTTGGCTTTGCAGGCAAGCGCCTTAACCGCTAAGCCTTCTCCCCAGCCCCAGCCCGGTGTTTTGGTGAGCATCTGTACCAAGGCGTCAGAGACCTGCTTGTTCTATTGCCCTGGCTGCCGTCCCTCGATGCCATCCCATCTGTACAGTCTCTCGCCGCATCACACAGCTGCAGACGTTAGAGGAACCTCGCCTCTCCACTTGTCCATGACAGGCGCACTCGGGCACAGGGACGCAGCACTGACAGACAACTGGAGTCTGACCTGATATGCAGCTGAATGGCTGAGATGTGGTACCCGCCCCCCCCCCAAAAAAAAAACAGGTTGTTGCAGGACAAGATAGCCACAGTTGGAACTGAGCCCCCCCCCCACCCCAGGAAGAGTGACTGGTCAGAAAATGGTGGTGACATCCGGAAGGCTAGTTAACCTCAGCAGAGAAGGCTATGTGGCTGAGGGTAGAGAGGGCTGCTTTATCCCTTCCCATCTCACAGCATCTTGGCTTCTCTGGGAAAAGTGTTTCCCATCATCTGTGAGCCTTGGATTGGGGTCCGCAGCGGGAAGCCTGCTTCAAGTGTGCTTCACGAGATAGGAAATGTCCCTTCAGTAAAGACCCAGTAGAGACAGCTGGCCTTTGGGAAGTTTCTTCTCCAAAGGAAAAAGAAAACAGCGCAGTTGTCTGCCCTGGGCACATGGGGCACGTGGGTGTGTCACTTTGCTCTCCGTCACGTCCAGGTGACAGCTCACTGTGCAGATCGGTGGCCGCTCTGACCATCTGTAGCTTCATTCTCTTTACCAGGTTCGAGAGGTTTGTAGAAGGGACTGGCCCCCGGGGAAGGCTGAGGTTCAGGAGTCTCCTCCCGGGCCAAGTCAGAGTTAGCTTTAGGGCAAAGCGCAGGTCATATTGAGCCCCGTGTGTCTGGAGGGTTCGGAAACGCCATCCTCCCAGCAAAGGTGACACGACTCAGCTTTTACACCCCACCTCAACCCCGGGAAAATCCAAGCACCCTGATGAACTACTCCATGGAGTGGAGGACAGGTGCCCAAGAGCCTCGGTTCCTTGTCTGTGCCCTCCTGAGCACGTTTTCCCTTTGCCAGTGTTCCTGGGGGAAACACAGAGCCACGCAAAGGCATATTGCCATTGCTCAGCGAACCTGTGAGCGGGCGGGAGGCTGTCTGCACGGCCCACCACAGATAGGCCATGGTGCCAGGTCCCTTAGAGGGTGAGGAGACAGAACTGCAAGATATCCCCTCTGTCCTTCTAGGTCATGGCCACCACCTTGGTATTTCCACAGGATGTACAGAAGCAGAGGATCCAGTTCTACCCTGGCACAGGGCCCAAAGCAGAAAAGCAGAACGTGCCCTAAGTGTTGAACACAGAGAGGGTAAAGGGGAACGGGGGCATGGGTCTGCTCGGCCCAGTGAGGCCACGTTACCGGGGGCCAGGGGCCCGCTGGAATCTGGAACCTCCAAGGCCTGTCAGTGGGAGCTAGAGGCAGAGAAGGGGAGACAAGAGCCTGTCATCTCTGTCTTCCCCTCCAGATGTCTGTGAGGGCCTCCTGAGCCAGAAGCCAGCTGCTCTGGGAGCCCGACACAGAGTCTCTAGGGTCACCCCTGCCAACAGTCGCCTGGAAGGGAAGGCAAGGAGTTGGTCTGGGCCAAGTGGGCCCCTGTGTCTGTCACTCCCCATTATTTGCTGAAGTCCTGCCCCCCCTCCCCACCCCGTGAGAAAGGTGGTAGAGCAGCCCTCTGGGTTTTTTTTTTAATTTTTTTTATTACTTTTATTTATTTGAGAGCGACAGACAGAGAGAGAAAGAGGCAGAGAGAGAGAGGGAGAGAGAACGGGCACACCAGGGCCTCCAGCCACTGCAAACGAACTCCAGACACGTGCGCCCCATTGTGCATCTGGCTAACATGGGTCCTGGGGAGTCGAGCCTCGAACCGGGGTCCTTAGGCTTCACAGGCAAGCGCTTAACCGCTAAGCCATCTCTCCAGCCCCCTCTGGGGTTTTTGTAGATTCTGTTTTACTGTGTTGGGAAGGGGCAATCTTTCGGGAGGGAGAGGGAAGCCTTTATTCCTCACAGTTGTTCCTGCTTTCCTCTGGGGATGGGTGGTGGGGGGCGTAATTTGCCCATTTAGCCCCCTGCCTCAGGAAAGCCTTGTCCCAGGTCCTGTGTGGTGCCCCAGCCGTCCCCTCTCCTCCAGTACCTTCCTGGGATAGCACACGCCCTCGCTGTGCAGTGTAGCCTGTCGGTAAAGACACCATCCACCCCGTCATCAGTTTGTATTGTGTTTCAAATAAACTCCTGGAAATCACGCCTGGCTTTATCCTGTGTCGGCAGGTTGGCTCTGCACGCGCTCACGCCAGAGGGGGACCCCCCCTCTCCAGCACACCGCTGCTGCCTGACCACTCCGTCCGTCCCCAGCAGCACAGCTTCTGGACAGGGTTCGAGTCCTGTCCCGCTGTGAGGCCCGTGTCCTGAGCTCATGGCTCAGCCCTGTGCATGGAGGCCTTGGGGCTCCTGGTAACCAGGACACAGGATTCCTGATATTCCCATCCTTGCCAACTGGATAGCAGTCTGTCACGTGCTGTCATGTCATGGGACTGAACAAGGGGGGAGACAAGGCAGTTTAAAAGAGAGAAAAGGGCTGGAGAGGTGGCTTAGTGGTTAAGGCGCTTGCCTGTGAAGGCTAAGGACCCAGGTTTGACTCTCAAGATCCCACATAAGCCAGACGCACAAAGGTGAGGCAAGTGCAAGGTCACACGTGCCCACTAGGTGGCAAAAGTGTCTGGAGTTTATTTGCCGTGGCTGAGGCCCTGGCATGCCAATTTCTCTCTCTCAATCTCTTTTTCTATCTCTCTCTCATACAAAATAAAAAAAATAAAATAAAATAAATAAAATAAAATAAATAAAAAATAAAATAAAATAAATAAAATAAAATAAAAAATAAAATAAAATAATAAAAAAATTAAATTAAATTAAAAAATAAAATAAAATATAAAATGACAAAATAAAATAAAAGACTTCTTTCTGGTCCTACTCCCACAGGCTCATCAGTAACTCCCCTCAGACCCATCCTGGGTGCTGGTCTGGCCAAGGCTGAGGGCACGTGGGCTGTAGCCACAGAAGTAGAGTGGTTAGACCCTACCTGAGCTCCAAATGCAGACAGACGCACTCTTTTAATCCCAGCACTCGGGAGGCAGAGGTAGGAGGATCGCCGTGAGTTCGAGGCCACCCTGAGAATTCAGAGTGAATTCCAGGTCAGCCTGGACTAGAATGAGACCCTACCTCGAAAAACCAATAATAATAATAAAAAAAAAAGCTCCCAATTTCCAGTTTCCAAACCCGTCAGAGCCTCATCTATAAAGTTCAGTGCTGCCACACCTGCTCGGAGAGAAGTGAGGAGAAAACAAGAAGGCCTGGTTGTCTGGCTTTCCTGCCTGGCATGGGGCCACCCACCCTCCCTCCAGGGCCCTGTGCTCGGAGTCAGGAGCCTGTCCCGAACACGCCATAGTCTCTTCCCAGCTCTGGCCTGGGCCTAGCTGCCCTGGACCATGGCCATTTGGGGGAGGAGAGAGATGCCTTGGGACAGGGCGGCAGGGGCCAGGTGCCCACGTCTGTCGGGGCCAGAAACCCCCTCAGCAAAGTCAGGTTCCTGTTGCCCTCCATTAGAGTGTGTCAACGCTGCAAACCACCGGGCTGGGGCAGGGAGATGTGAGGGTTCCGGTTCCCTTTTCCAGAGGAAGTTCTGGTCCCCCGAGCCCAGACGAGTTTGGTGCAGGTGCAACTCAGCACTGCCAGGTCCTTCTCAGCCCAGGCTACCTACCAAAGGTGGGGCTCGCCTGTTCATTCCCTCTGCCCCCACCCCATTCCGTACCCTGCAGCAGATGTGACCCGTGGTTGATTAGGGGTGGGGGACGTTGTGTTTTATGTGCTTCTGCATTTTCTAAGGTCAGCACAAATGATTTCTGCAATTGGGAAACTCAACAGAAGGTGGGGTTTTCTTGTTTGATTTTTGGGGGGAGGGTTGTATTTTTTGTTTTGTTTTGTTTTTCGAGGTAGGGTCTCACTCTAGCCCACGTTAGCCTGGAATTCACTATGTAGTCTCAGGCTGGCCTCGAACTCACGGCGATCCTCCTACCTCTGCCTCCCCAGTGCTAGGATTAAAGGCGTGTGCCACCACACCCAGCAAAAGGTTTTTTTTTTTTAAATATTTTTATTTTTATTTATTTATTTGAGAGAGAGGAAAAGAGAGAGAGAGAGAGAATAGTTGCTCCAGGGTATCCAGCCACCGCAAACCAACTCCAGACGCATACGTCACCTTGTGCATCTGGCTTACGTGGGTTCTGGGGGAATCAAACCTGGGTCCTTTACAAGTGCCTTAACCACTACGACATCTCTCCAGCCCCATTTTTGTTTTTAATTTATGTCAAAAAAAAATAGGTGGGCGTGGTGGCACACGCCTTTAATCCCAGTACTGGGGAGGCGGAGGTAGGAGGATCGCCGTGAGTTCGAGGCCACCCTGAGACTCCATAGTGAATTCCAGGTCAGCCTTGAGCTAGAGTGAAACCCCCACCTCGAAAAACCAAAATAAACGAGTAAATATATGAATGAGTCAATGGGAACATAGACGGAGACAGAGATATCCTCAACTACGCTACTGGGATGGGACCCAGAGCATGCGTACATGAGGATTTTTGCAGAGTAAGGAATGCCCATGCACAGGCCGCAACGACCAATGAGAGGCCCTCCAACACGCCCGTGATTACTTGGGGTTCCCAAACACCTGACGTAACACATGACAGCCTGCCACTCTAACCCACAGCTGTTCACCAGGGGGCCTTTATTGAGAGCCTCTTGGTGGCGGGCAGGTAGGCCCATGGGAACAATGGTGGTAGGGGCAAGCAGTGATATCGTATTTGGTTAACCCACAGTGGCTATAGCAGTTAAGAGAGAGGAGAGCGATTGGCACCCCGGGGCTATAGATGGATATGCAGCAGGGCTAGGGGAACTGTTTGGCAAGGGTGGCACCCAGGATGGCACTCAGACACCCCGCGGCTGCTTTGGGCCCACGGCAGGGAGGGGTTCACCCCAGAGGCTTCTTGCGGGCAGGGTCCTGGGTCACAGACAGGGCCACAGAGCCTTGTCGCCTCTCCCACACATACCTGTGGAGACATAAGTGGGCGGGAGGTGGGGCAAGGCTGGATCGTGAGGCCCTACCGTTGAAGGGAAAAATACTGCCATGTACTCACGAGGTCCCCGCTGGTACCAGGAGGCTGTCATCGGGAGTCAGGCTCAGACTCTGTCCCTCCATGGTCACCACAGAGGAGCCCTCCTGTGTGAAGAAGAGTAGAACCAAGTAAGGGGGGGCTTTCAAGAGTGAGTTCAAGGCCAGGCTGGGTAACTTAGTGAGACCCTGTTTCGAAATGAAAAAGTCCGGGGTTGGGGGGGGGTTCTGGGGTTGTGTAGCTCGGTGTAAGGAGCACTTGCCTAACAGGCATGAGGCCCCAGCTTCCCTCCGCAGCCACTGCGCAAACAAAACAGCAACCAAACGTAGGCTGTGGGGCCTCAGTCCTCTCCTGACTGCTCCCCTCGCAGGGAGGCCCCCCCCGGGGGGGGGAAACTCGCACTGTGGGCACCACGGGCCCTGGAGCGGCCTGATGCCCGTGGACAGGAAGCTGTACCACCCTCTCTCAGGGTCCCACTTGCCAGCTGCCACAGCCACACGTCCACAGCCTGTCCCTGGCCTTTGCTGCTGCCTTGTCCGTGGGCGATGACCTGATGGGGGCAAAAAACAGATTTTTCTTTCTTTCTTTCTAAAAATATTAAAAAATATATATTTTATTATTTATTTATTTGACAGAGAGAAAGAGGGAGACACATACACACACACACACACACACATATATATATATATATAGAGAGAGAGAGAGAGAGAGAGCGAGAAATGGGCACTCCAGGACCTCCAGCCATTGCAAATGAACTCCAGCCACCTTGCACATCTGGCTAATGTTGGTCCTGGGGAATCGAACCTGGGTCCTTTGGCTTTGCAAGCAAGCGCCTTAACTGCTAAGCCATCCCTCCAGCTCTAAAAACATTTTATTTAATTTTTTGTGACAGAAAGAGGCAGAGACAGACAGAGAGAGAGAGAGAGAGAATGGGTGCACCAGGATCTCCAGCCACTGCAAACGAACACCAGATGTGTGCTCCATCTTGTGTAGCTGGCTTACGAGGGTAACTGGGGAGTTGAACCTGCATCCTTAGGCTTTGCAGACAAGCACTTTAACCGCTAAGCCATTTCTCCAGCCCCAAGGCATCTCGGGGATGGAGAGATGGCTTGGCAGTTAAGGCACTTGCCTGGGAAACCTAAGGACCCAGGTTCAACTCCCCAGTACCCACGTAAACCAGATACACATGGTGGCACATGCGTCTAGAGTTCGTTTGCAGTGGCTAGAGGCCCTGGCGCACCCTTTCTCTCTCTCTCTCTCTCTCTCTCTCTCTCCATCTGCCTCTTTCTCTCTCAAATAATAAAAAAAAATAACTAAAATTTAAAAGCCAGGCGTGGTGGTGCATGCATTTAATCCCGGCACTCGGGAGGCAGAGGTAGGAGGATTGCTGTGAGTTCGAGACCACCCTGAGACTACATAGTGAATTCCAGGTCAGCCTGGGCAAGAGTGAGACACTACCTAGAGAAAAAAAAAAAAAAAAAGATAAAGAAAAACTAAATTTAAGAAAAATAACTAAATTAGAATGTCCTCTCAAGTCTCTTTCTTCCTTTTGCAGTCCCCTATACTATCTTTGTGTGTGTGTGTGTGTGTGTGTTTGGTGCACATGTGTGTGTATATACGTGTGTAGGCTGAGGACAACCTCGGTGTCATCCTTAAGAACACCATCCACCTTTTGAATAAAAATATTTTACTTGGGCTGGAGGGATGGCTTAGCAGTTAAGGCATTTGCCTGCAAAGCCGAAGGACCCAGGTTCAATCACCCAGGACCCATGTTAGCCAGATACACAAGGGGGCGCACATGTCTGGAGTTCATTTGCAGTGGCTGGAGGCCCTGGTGCACCCATTCTCTCTCTCTCTCCCTCTCTTTCTCTGTCAAAATAAATAAATAAAAATATTTTACTTATTTATTAGAAAGATAAAGAAAGGGAGATGGAGAGAAGGGGTCCGCCAGGGCCTCTAGCCACTGCAAATGAACTTCCAACATGTGTGCGACCATGCATATCTATCTGGCTTACACAGCTACTGGGGAACCGAACCAGGATCCTTAGGCTTCTCAGGCAAATGCTTTAACTGCTAAGCCGTTTTTCCTTTTTTTTTTTTTTTTTTTTTTTTTTTGAGACAGTCTCTTGTGGTCTGGAGCTCACTAGACTGGTGGCTCAGCAAGCCCCAGGGATATTTCTGTCTCTGCTTCCCTCTGGAATTACACAAGCACACCACCACACCAAGCATTTGTATGTGGGTTCTGGGGATAGAACTCATGCTTGTTAAATATAAAAAAAATACCGGGCATGGTAGCACATGCCTTTAATCGCAGCACTCAGGAGGCAGAGGTAGGTAGACCACCGTGAGTTCAAGGCCACCCTGAGACTACATAGTGAATTCCAGATCAGCCTGGGCTAGAGTGAAACCCTACCTCGAAAAAACAAAAAACTGGCTGGGGAGATGGCTTAGCGGTTAAGGTGTTTACCTGCAAGCCAAAGGACTCAGGTTCAACTCCCCAGGATCCACATAAGCCAGATGCACAAGGGGGCACACGCATCTGGAGATCTTTTGCAGTGGCTGGAGGCCCTGGCGAGCCCATTCTCTCCCTCTCTCTACCTGCCTATTTCTGTATATATCTCTCTCTCTCTCAAATAAATAAATAAAAATAAAAATATTAAAAAAAGAAACAAACAAACAACAACAACAACACAAACCCACAGAGGAATTGACGAGGTGAGCAAGAGCGCTGCTCCCACGGCGAGCCTGACAACCTGCGCCAGGGTGATGGAGACAGACACTGTGGGTACACAAAACGCACCAAAGAAGAAAGCCAGGAGATGCTGAGAACTCTACACTGAAGTTGACTAAAGCACACTCACCAAGGCTCAGGGAATTTTGTGGAAGTGGGGGGCGGAAAGACTGTAAGAGCCACAGGGTGGGAGGGACTATCCAGAGGTATTGCCCCACCACAATGACCGACTGCAGCTGTCACAACTCATAACCCACAACTGCATGGTGAATACCAGCAACCCCACTAAGGAGGCCTCTCAGCAGAAGTGGGGACAGGGAAGAGGGAAATGATGGTACCAAGACATGATGTGTCCATACACAATTTCTACTTAATGAAAAAGAAAGAAAGAGAAGGAGAGAGAGAGAGAGATAGGAAGAGAAAGAAAGAAAGAAAGAAAGAAAGAGAGAGAGAGAGAGAGAGAGGGAGGGAGGGAGGGAGGGAGGGAGGGAGGGAGGGAGGGAGGGAGGGAGGGAGAGAGAGAGAGAGAAAGGAAGGAAGGAAGGAAGGAAGGAAGGAAGGAAGGAAGGAAGGAAGGAAGGAAGAAACTAAGTAAGGAAGCTGGGCATAGTAGTGCCCGTCTTTAATCCCAGCACTCAGGAGGCAGAGGTAGGAGGATCACATTGAGTTCGAGGCCACCCTGAGACTACAGAGTGAATTCCAGGTCAGCCTGGGCTAGAGTAAAACCCTACCTTGAAAAACCAAAAATAAAAATAATTAAAAAAAAGAAGAAAAATATTCCATTTGCACGTCACCCACTCCAGGAAGCCTTCCTTGACTTCCCTCCCACCCAGGGTTCCTCCTTTATCCTTCTACGGCTTTCCATTCCTTCTCTAGCGGACAAGACACCACTTGATGGCGACAGCTGTGGGTTAACTTGTCTGTAGCCAAAGCTTGCGGTAACAGGAACGCTGGATGAAGGGCCAACATGGTCATGTCTCTGCACACTGCCACCCAGCCCTCCCCCAAACACCTATCTGTCTTCTATCTTCCAGGTTCCCACAGATAAAAGCCCAGAAAATTCCAAACAAGAAATAAGTTGCAGGCAGCCGGGGAACTGCCGGTGGGTGGACAGTCTCCCACTCTGAAAGCAAAGAATACTCGGGACCAGCAAGTCCCAGAAGATTTCTGGTCACAACAACATTGCTGTCTTCTGATCACCATTTTTTGTTTGTTTGTTTGTTGTTTGGTTTTTCGAGGCAGGGTCTCACTCTAGCTTAGGCTGACCTGCAATTCACTATGGAGTCTCAGGGTGGCCTCGAACTCTCGGCGATCCTCCTACGTCTGCCTCCTGAGTGCTGGGGATTAAAGGCGTGCGCCACCACACCTGGTTGTCTTCTGAGACAAGAAGGGGACAGGAGTTCCCTATGCTCACTCATGTGCACAGCCTCTGAAGAGATAGAAAGTGTGTGTGTGTGTGTGTGTGTGTGTGTGTGTGTGTGTGTGTTTTGGAAGATTAGTTCCCACTTCACAGGTAGCATAGGACTACCTTACCTGACTCTCATAGCTGTCCCCAAACAGGCTGAGGGATGTGCCTGCCTGTAGCTCCCCACGGTGGCCAGCCAGCCAGGCCTTCAGAGACATGGGTTCCATGACGGAGCGCGTGCTCAGCGGGAACGGTGGCTCCTTAAGCAGCTGGTCTGCACCCACAGCACAGCAACGGTCAGTGCCCTCTGGGCTCCACCCAGCCAGCCCCAGCAGACCCAGCTAGAACGGGACCTGGGTCCAGCCCAGTGACTGAGCAGTCACATGGGAGCACTGTTTGGTTCCATCTTCTTAAGTATTGGGCAGAGGACTCAGGAAGAGAGAGGGAAGGAGTGAGGGAAGGAGAGGGAAGAGGGAGGGAAGGCAGGTGGTTGCCAGCTGTCTCACCAGGGTTGGGCTTTCCCGTTCGGTACTGCTCGGAGCTGAAGAACCTGTGGGAATGAACAGAGAAGAGGGGAATGGCTGATGGGAATTCCTAGTTAGAGGCCAAAGACACACACACAACATACGCTGTCAGGCACAGGAGTCCACGCCCTTGCAGGGCCCGCATAGGACTCGACTACCCCCCATCCTCTCCCCCCAGCCTTGTGAGATAGCCCTGTCCCTTCCCCATGGGGAAGACTTCCTCCCTCCACGTTAGCAGGTGCTGACACACAGCTGAGGTGACATTAAGGGGTGGGACAGGGCTGGTGGCTTACTCTTGGATGATGGGGGCCAGCTGTGTGCCAAGGTCCTTGCAGTAGAACCACTTCTCAAACAGGACATCCACAGTATCCCCCACATAGTACCTGCCAAGGTAGACGTCAAGGTCATCCACAGCCCATCTAGTTTCAGGGCGGCCTGGGTCAGGCCTGGCTCTGCCTGCGGTTTTCTACCTGGATCCTGGTCCTCTGTTCGCACAGCCCAGGGATCCACGTTTTCAACATGTACCTACACTTGACTCTTCCACAAGCATGAGGTACCCCATTCACAAAGCAGGGGACTCGGCGCTGGAGGGATGGCTCAGTGGTTAAGGCGCTTGCCTGTGAAGCCTAAGGACTCATGTTCGACTCCTCAGGTTCCACATAAGCCGGACACACAAGGTGACACTTGCACGAGGTTGCACACGCCCGCGAGGTGGCGCACGCGCACAAGGTGGCGCACGTGTCTGGAGTTCGATTACAGTGGCTGGAGGCCCAGGTGCTTCAATTCTCTCTCACTCGTTCACTCGCTCTTGCTCTCTCTCATAAAAAAAAAAAAGGCCAGTCTGTTGGGCTTGCCTCACAAAAAGGGGGAGGGGGCTGGAGAGATGGCTTAGCAGTTAAGGCACTTGCCTGTGAAGCCTAAGAACGCATGTTCAAAGCTCCAGGTCCCACATAGCCAGATGCACAGTGACACAAGTGCACAGAGTCGCAACGCGCCACAAGGGGGCGCACGCATCTGGAGTTAGTTCACAGTAGCTGAAAGGCTCTGGCATGCCCATTCTCTCTCTCTCTCTCTCTCTCTCTCTCTCCCTCTTTCTGTCACTCAAAAATAAAATAAAAATTAGATTTAAATTTTTTTTTAAAAGCTGGGAACTCAGAGGCTACGGGAGCAAGACAACATGACAGGGATGAGACAGCCCATGTCAGAGTAGGCTGGCCTCAAGACAGGCTGGGAAAGTAAGAGAACGTTGGATCTAAGTGCTCTTGCTTTCCACAGAAGGAAGTTGAGACTGATTCTGAATCCAAGATGGGTGGCTGGGTGCTCTGCCTGTCCACGATGCTTTAGGTCAGTGTATGTGGAAACTTCCGTGGCTGATGTGAAGACCTCTGAAGTCAGGGCTTCTCTTTCTGGGGTCACAGCCGAGAACTGGAGTGGAGCTAGGCCTTCTCTCCTGGGGAAGGCCCTGGCCCTGTAAGCGTAAGCCTTCGGTGGCCCCTGTGGTCACTATGTGTTGCCGGCCAGGGCAGTGAGCTCCCCTGTTGGCCTGGGGAGGCCAAGAAGACAGGACGGCGCTGTGTCACTGGCCCTGCGCACAAAGCACACGGCACGGGTGAGGAGCAGCTGTCACCTGAGTTCGAATCCTGGGACCCATGTCAGGGCCGGCCCAGCTCCAAAAACAGGGGCAGCTCTGCCCAGGGAGAGACAGGTCGTGCCACGTCTACCCCGGGATGTGCTGCCCACCAGAAAGTTCCATAAAGGGATCACAGTGCCCTTGGGAATTGCCTTCAGAATGACATTATTATTTTTTTTAAAAAAAATGCTGAGTCCCTGGCTTTTATTAAAGGTCAAAAGCAGCCAGATGAAATCCGTTATTGAATTTGCTATAAAATGTTATTGAGGACACCAATAACTCACTAGAGGCTCCTCTGTGAAGCTCCTTTGAGAGACTCCTTTTAGGACGCGAGGCCAGGTATCTGCCTGCACAACAGGCTATTATGCGGTAGAATAGACTGTGTTACGGCCGTTAATAGCGGGGTTTAATAGTATGAGAAATGCGCAGGAGTTTTCTAACCAAACAAGGCAAAACTCGATTCCATGCAAGCCTGCAGTGTTGTGAGGCATAGGCAGGCTCACAGAAAGAACCAGGTAGAAGTCTGGGTGCTGCTTTTGTCTGACTGGGGTGGGGGATACCAAATGTGCTTTGCTTTTACAGTATTTTAGTTATTTGTGCAATATCTCCATCACACCTTCCAAGGCTCAGGGTCCACTGCGGAAGAGGTGGCGGAAAGAATGTAAGAGCCAAAGGAAGGGTAGGACTCCTTACAACGTGCTCCCCCCAGACACAAAATGGCCGGGATGTCCATGACCTCACAGTGCCTGACACTACCTACACAAGACCATCATAAGAGGAGGAAAAGATCATGACATCAAAATAAAAGAGAGACTGATTGAGAGGGGGAGGGGATATGATGGACAATGGAGTTTCAAAGGGGAAAGTGGGGGGGGGGGGAGGGCATCACCATGGGATATTTTTTATAATCATGGAAGTTGTTAATTACAAAAATTTGAAAAAAAAATTAATCTTAAAAAATACTTTAGGGGCTGGAGAGATGGCTTAGTTGTTAAGCGCTTGCTTGTGAAGCCTAAGGACCCCAGTTCGAGGCTCGATTCCCCAGGACCCATGTTAGCCAGATGCACAAGGGGGCACACGCGTCTGGAGTTCGTTTGCAGTGGCTGGAGGCCCTGGCATGCCCATTCTCTCTCTCTCTCTCTCTCTCTCTGCCTCTTTCTCCCTCTGTCTGTCGCTCTCAAATAAATAAATAAAAATAAAACAAGATTAAAAAATATTTTAGTTATTTATTTAAGAGAGAGAGAAAGAGAGAGAGAGAGAATGGTGTGCCAGGGCCTCCAGCCACTGCAAACAAATTCCACATGCATGTGCCCCCTTGTGCATCTGGCTTACGTGGGTCCTGGGGAATCAAACCTGGGTCCTTTGGCTTCGCAGGTAAACACCTTAATCTCAAAGTCATCTCTCCAGCCCATGAAATTATTTTTTTATAAAAAGATGTGGGGGCTGGAGAGATGGCTTAGCAGTTAAGACATTTGCCTGCAAAGCCAAAAGACCCTGGTTTGATTCCCCAGGACCCACGTAAGCCTGGTGCACAAGGGGGCGCATGTCTCTGGAGTTTGTTTGCAGTGGCCGGAGGCCCTGGCACACCCATTCTCTCTCTCCCTCTTTCTCTCTCTCTCAAATAAATAAATAAAAATAAAAATAAAAAAAAAGATGTGGATGAAAGAATTTTAGTTCCAGTAACTTGAAAAATTTAAGTGTTCTTACT
The DNA here is from genome assembly GCA_036346955.1 of Dipus sagitta. Lineage (NCBI taxonomy): Eukaryota > Metazoa > Chordata > Mammalia > Rodentia > Dipodidae > Dipus > Dipus sagitta. The sequence continues at coordinate 11,655,040 of CM070793.1, read as the reverse complement.
TGAAAAAATTCTAAACTTAGTTTCAGGAAAATCTTTGTTCCTCTGCATTTCAGGGGCTTCCTCCTTTTAGAGTGTAACAATCAGACTGATGAGTCAAAACAGGAAGTGGGGAGGAATCCATCCTGAGCAGGACCTAGGTTCTTCCCTTCTCTGCTGGGCCTAACTTTATTTATTTTTTTTAAATACTTTTACTTATTTATTTGAGAGAGAGGAAGACAGAAAGAGAGAGTGAGTATGGGTATGTCAGGGCCTCCTGCCACCACAAACTCCAGACACGTGTGCCACTTTGTGCATATGGCTTTACGTGGGTACTGGGGAATTGAACCCTGGCCATCAGGGTTTCCAAGCAAGTGTCTTTAACTGCTGAGCTCTATCTCTAGCCCCCGAACTTTTGCTGGGACTAAAGGTGTGCACCACCACGCACGGCCCTTTCTTTTTTTGTTTTTTTTTTTTTTTTTTTTTTGTTGTTGTTTTTGTTTTTTGTTTGTTTGTTTTTTTGTTTTTTTCCAGGTAGGGTCTGTGGGTCCTGAATACTGGAATTAAAGGTGTATGTCATGATCGCCCGGCCGGCCGGCCTGCCTTCCTTCCTCCCTCCCTCCCTCTCTCTCTCTCTCTCTCTTTCTTTCTTTCAGTTTTCCAAGGTAGGGTTTCGCCCTAGCCCAGGTTGACCTGGAATTCACTATGTAGTCTCAGGGTGGTCTCGAACTCAGGACGATCCTATCTAGGACACTTTCTGTTGAAGTTTTGAACTGTGCCCCCCTGCCCCGCTGCTGGTCCTCTGTCCACCCATTTCTCCCCCGCCGACCCCCACCCACTTACCGCAGTCCATCTAGCTCGGTTTCCAGTCGCTTCCGCTCGATCACCAGCCCCATGGTGTTGGCAAACCTCTGCGGGGAGTGAGGCACCCTGGCTGGCAGGAGGAATATCTGCAGGGGTGGAGAAGGGGAGCCCGGGAAGGCTGCTGCTCCTCCAGGAGACCTCCGTGTTACCCCAGAACACCCACAGGGACAGCAGGGGTCCCTGGCTGTCCAGCTCTACCCAGGGAAGTGGAGGGAACTGTAAGCCTGTGCTCAAAACGGGGCAGCCCAGAGGATGGGCAGAGCACGTCGGGTGGGCAGGAGTGTAGGGACAAGCGACCAGGATGGGTTTCTGTTGGTGCCCCCCTGTCCCCTCATCTTCCTCCTCACCTCTCCCTGGTGAATGACCACATCCCGGTGTTCACCTCGCTGCAGGACTCGGAGCACCATGTCTCCTTCTAGCTGATAAAACACCTGCGGGACAATGAAGAGCTTGGCACCTCCTGGCGCCTTCCTTCAGAGGGCTGGGGGGGACCTTGGCTCCTGCTGGACCCCTGAGTTCTGATAGGAAACCCAGAGAGCTTCCTGAAGGCCTCAGAGCTTATGAAAAGCTGCACCCCCCAAGAACCAGGGCTGGGGCCACACAGGGGTTACGTCTGGACGAAAGTCTCCAGGGTGCGACAGCAGGTGCCTGCCTAGGGGCGGAAGATTGGCTAAGAAGCTCTCTGCAGACTCCGTCCATAGAAGCCAGAGAGGGGAGCGGCCCTTCCCCGCCCCCCTGGGCCCAGGTATGTTGATATACATCGTCAGAATCCTTCACAACCCCAAGGATATCATTAAAATAGCCCCATTCTGCAGAAAGGAAAACTGAGACTCGGTGGATAAAGTAACTGGTCCAAGGTCGCAAATCTGGCGGCTCCTGGAAGCGCAATTGGAAGGGGAGACCGTGTGTGGCTCTAGGGGCTGTGTGGATTTCTCTGGCCATCAGGATTCCGCTAGGGACTGTGGAGGTCAGCAGGCTGGCAAAAGGTAGGTGCTGGGCACTCTCCGTGGTGTGTGTGCAGGGGGGGGCACCTACTGAGTTTTCTAGTCAATCCTAAACCCCCAATTAATACCCTATGAGCTACTCGTGGTAGTCTATGCCTGTAATCTCAGCACTCAGGAGGCTAAGGCGAGACGGACTGCCTTGTGTTTGAGGCCAGCCTGGGCTACAGAGTAAGACTGTGTCTCAACAAAACAAAACAAAACAACACAAAAAGACAAAACAGGGCTGGAGAGATGGCTTAGTGGTTAAGGCCTTCGCCTGCAAAGCCAAAGGATCCCGGTTCGATTCTCCAGGACCCACGTAAGCCAGATGCACAAGGGGGCGCACGCATCTGGAGTTTGTTTGCAGTGGCTGGAGGCCCTGCTGTACCCATTCTCTCTCTCTCTCTCTAATAAAATAAGTAAATAAAATATATTTTAAAAAATAAAAACAAATCAGGGCTGGAGAGATGGCTCAGTGGTTAAGGTACTTGCCTACAAAACCTAACAACCCGAGTTCAATTCCCGAGTACCCATGTAAAGCCAGATGCACAAGGTGGTGAATGTGTCTGGCATTTGGTTTCAGTGGCTAGAGGCCCTGTTGCGCCCATTCTCTCTTTCTCTCTCTGCTGGGTGTGGTGGCGCACATTTTTAACCCTTGGGAGTCCGAGGTAGGAGGATCACTGTGAGTTCAAGGCCAGCATGAGACTACATAGTGAATTCCAGGTCAGCCTGGGCTAGAGTGAGACCTTACCTCAAAAAAAAAAAAAAATGTTGTTAAACTATGCCTATATATGTAGATAGTGATACTCACGGTGGTTGCCCCGAGTGATAGGGTTACGAATGATCCAAACATGTTTCTTTCTATTTTTCTCATGTTTTCTACAACAAATGACATTTGCTTTCATCATTAAAATATAACCCATAGACGCCAGGCGTGGTGGTGCACACCTTTAATCCCAGCACTCGGAAGGCAGAGGTAGGAGGATCACTGAGAGTTCGAGGCCACCCTGAGACTACATAGTGAATTCCAGGTTAGCCCGAACTACAGTGAGACTCTACCTTGAAAAACCAAAAAAAAAAAAAAATTTAATAATATCCCATGGGGCTGAGGGTGCAGCTTGCTTAGCATGTGTGAGGCCAAGGACTTAACTGCCATTACTAAGTCAAGCCAGTTAGCCCATAAATAGCATTTACAAAATATTTTTTTAGAGAGAAATAACCAGTGAAGATACTCAACAGTGGACACTGCAAGCCTTATATTTTGTCAGCCAGGCCAAATGAGCCAACGGGTGCAATAGTAGCACATCTGTCATGGTGGAAACCAACTGCCCTCTAATTGGACTGGAGGCCCGCCCCATTGGAGGGAATACATCCCTGATACTGAAAACTTAATACAGGGGTAGTCATGAGCCCTACGGGTGTAACGTCTGCTGCTGTCTGGCTAAATGTATATACTATGATCATCAAACTGCCCAGTAAGCACTTCTCTTGATGTTCATACCCGTGTATTAATGCTACTCTCACTTTTGGTTAGAGAAGCTTCTCTTTTCAGATGGCAGTGACCTTGGGATGACTCAGAAGGTATCATGGTGCTGGGAAGAAGTGACAGAGGAGTGCTCAGCACTGCAATATCTCTGTCACACCTTCCAAGGCTCAGGGTCCATTGCGGAAGAGGTGGCAGAAAGAATGTAAGAGCCAAAGGAAGGGTAGGACTCCTTACAACGCGCTCCTCCCAGACACAAAATGGCCTGGATATCCATGACCTCACAGTGCCTGACACTACCTACATAAGACCATCATAATAGGAGGTAAAAGATCATGACATCAAAATAAAAGAGAAACTGATTGAGAGGGGGAGGGGATATGATGTAGAGTGGAGTTTCAAAGGGGAAAGTGGGGGGAGGGAGGGCATTACCATGGGATATTGTTTATAATCATGGAAGTTGTTAATAAAAATAATAATAATAAATAAATAAAGTCCTTGTTGGTAGAAGGCAAATATATATGTATATATATAAATGTATATGAGCATGCCATGGCTTCTTGCTGTTGCAAATGGACACTTTACGTGCTACTTTTTGCATCTGGCTTTACATGGGTATGGGGAGAATTGAACCTGGGTCAGCAGACTTTATAAACAAGCACCTTTAGCCACTAAGTCATCCCCAGGCCCTGTAAACATTACTTGACACAAATCAGAAAACCCCATTAGGTTTTCTTACATGGTGCAGCAGTTCAGCATGTCCCATGGCCCTTCAAGGTGAAAGAGTGTGTGTGTGTGTGTGTGTGTGTGTGTGTGTCTGTGTTATCAGAATGTGTCTTGCGTCCTTTCATGGTAGAGAAGTGGAGGAATTCTGGAATTCCAAGGAGAGAGAGGGTCACGGTTCCAGACCCCACTGCTATCAAGAAAACTCGGAGGGTGGGGAGTCTAGAATATCTAGGCCCTTTGCAGGCCGACTCCAAGGTACTAGTAGCCATTGAACAAAACCGTAGGAAGGTACTGGAATTTTCCTGTCTTGTCCCCCGCCCAGACGCCTTTCCTGTGACAGGCGGCAGGCCCGGCCAAGAGCAGAGAGATCACTGACAACAGAAAATCCCCAATAGCTATGGGCAATCCAAAAAGAATTATGTGCATTTGGAAGTAAATCACGTTTGGGGCCTGGGGCTAGCTAAAAGATTAAGTGTACTGGCTCAGGCAGATATTAAATCAAGTCTAGCTTCTGCGACCCAGAAAGGCCTCACAGGAGGGCAAGATGGAAAGAGAGGAGAGGTGTGAAGGACCCTAGACACGTCAAATCCTTCTGCAGACGCGGCGCGAGAAGGTTCGGAGAGGGTACAGGACACGACCTGTCCGATCACGTGGCTATTCAGAGGATTCTCTGACTTCCATCTGGGCCCCTCTCACCTGACTTTCCTGGGGAAGGAGTTGGGCACATGGACTCTGAGTAGTAGGTGGTCCAGATGGGGGTTATCTCAGAAGCCAGCGCTGGGGCTGGAAAGAAGGCTCGGTGTTTAAAGGCTCTCACTTACAGAGCTTCACAGCCTGGGTTCGATTCCCCAGTACCCACATAAAGGCAGATTGATGCATGATGTGGAGCATGCATCTGGAGTTCCCTTCTCTCTCTCTCTCTCAAACTTTTCTCTTTTTTTTTGGTTTTTCAAGGTAGGGTTTCACACTAGCCCAGGTTGACCTGGAACTCACTATGTAGTCTCAGGATGACCTTGAACTCACGGTGTTCCTCCTACCTCTGCCTTCCAAATTCTGGAACTAAAGGTGTGTGCCACCACGCCCAGCGGCTGGCCTTGAACTCCTGATCCTCCTACCTCCACCTCCTAAGTGCCATGATTACAGGCCTGTATCACCATGCCCAACTTCATCCCTCGCTTTATTAGTTTTTTTTATTTACTTGACAGAGAGAAAGAGGCAGAGAGATAGAAAATGTACACACCAGGTCCTCCAGCTGTTGCAAACAGAACTCCAAACGCATGCGCCACTTTGTGCATCTGGCTTTACGTGGGTCCTGGGGAATTGAACCTGGGTCCTTCGGCTTTGCAGGCAAGCGCCTTGACCACTAAGTCATCTCTCCAGCCCTCATCCCTTGCTTTAGTTTCGCCTTTGCTTAGGTGCTTTTGGTTGGGGATAGAGAAGCACAGCACAGAATTGAAGACATAAAGGAAGATTCAGTCCAGCCCCGATCACACACTGCCCCTGGCGACTCGGGGTGTGTACCCTCTAGAGGTTAGGAGGGGTCACCTAGCCCTAACCTCTTCCTCAGTGTGTCGGCCCAACACCGGGCCCTCCTCTCAGCCATCCTCTCTCTCCTCCTCTCCCTATCCCTCACCCCTTCCATCCCAAACTACCTTCTAGTGCTCCCGAACTTCCGCTGCTAATGTGCAGAGGGAGAACCTGGCTCTTGGGGTCAGAGAGGGAGAGTCTCTTGGCACTTAGGTCCCGTTTGGGAGGGCAACCATGTATATTCAGGCTGGCTGGGGTGGGGGGGGGGCAGGATCCCACTGAACACAGATTTCTGCGTGTCCCTGTGGTGGAACCCTCCACACAGAGTTCCCTGGCTCAGCTCGGAGGAGGAGGAGGAAGACAGCAGTCAAAGCACTTCCCACAAATCTAAGGTCACAGTCATGTCTGCCCCCCATCTCTGAGCCACACACTCTGGCCCTGGGGCAGGAAGGATCTGGACCCCCCGTCCCCGAGGTGGCATCCCTTCCTTGCCCACGGGGCTGGCACAGTTGCCACGTACCTCCTCACCCTCCTCGATGTGATAGTCCTTCCTGGTGTTTGGACCTCCGACGAACATGATTTTGAGCTGCCCCTGGTGCCTGCGCAGAGGAGAGGCCGGGTCCTGGGTCAGCTCCTGGGAGGGAGGCTGGAGGGACTAGGGCTCGTGGGGACAGGAGGGGACCTGGTGCACCTGCCTCCCAGCCCCAGCTTATGATGTGTGACTCTAGACGTCTCCGCGTGATTGTGTATCACCATGCCCTCCGGCCAACAGGGAGCATTGTGATGGTGGTCCTGTTACACTCTTCACAAGAGGTCCTGGGCCACACTGAAGATTTCCAGTTCCGGAAGAGAAAAAGGGGAGCCCCTTCCCCCACCACACACACAACTTGTCTGTCACGCTCCACCAGCTGGAGGCCCTGCTCAGGGGACACAGGGGACTGTGACAGCTAGTTGGGGACTCAGGCAGCAGCAAGCCACTGTGATGGGTTTAAAAACACAGGCGCTCCAGCCAACCCCCTGGGATCCAATTTGTCTTTACAATCTTGGGCGTGCTACTTAACTCTTTGAAGCCTCAACTTGCTCATCTGTAAATGAGGAGGTAATGCTAGATTTGCAGTTTGCTTTTTTAAAAAATATTTTTAATTTTTTTCTTTATTTATTTGAGAGAGAGAGAGAAAGACAAAAAATGGGTGTATCAGGGCCTCCAGCTGCTGCAAACAAACTCCAGATGCATGCGCCCCCTTGTGTATCTGGCTTACGTGGGTCCTGGGGAATCGATCCTGGGTCCTTTGGCTTTGTAGACAAGCTCCTTAACTATTAAGCCATTTCTCCAGCCCCGTAGTTTACTTTTTTTTTTTTTTTTTTTTTTTGAGACAGAGAGGGTCTCATGTATCCCAGGTTGGCTCTGAACTCGCCAGGTAGCTGAGGATGACCTTGAATTCCTAGTCTCCATACCTTCACCTCCCAAGTTCAGGATTATAGAGTAGCGGGCTAGAGAGATGGCTTAGCAGTTAAAGGGCTTGGCTGCGAAGCCTAAGGACTCATGTTAGACCCTCCAGATCCCACGTAAGCCAAGCGCACAAAGGTGAGGCAAGCGCAAGGTTGCACATGCCCACTAGGTGGTGCAAACATCTGGAGTGCGATTTCAGTGGCTGAGGCCCTGGCATGCCAATTCTCTCTCTCTCTCTCTCTCTCTCTCTCTCCCTCTATGTCTCTCTCTCTCTAAAATAAAAAGAATTATAAAGCCGGGCGTGGTGGTGCACGCCTTTAATCCCAGCACTCGGGAGGCAGAGGTAGGAGGATCATTGTGAGTCTGAGGCCACCCTGAGACTACATAGTGAATTCCACGTCAGCCTGGGATAGAGTGAGACCCAACCTCAAAAAAAAAAAAAAAAAAAAAAAAGCAATAAATAAACAAATAATGCCGATGGGTGTCAGGTTAGGTTTGAGAGCGGGTCACTTGGTCAGATTGTCCTTTAGGTCGTAAGGTTTATCAGTGAGGGTTGCTAATGCTGCAGCCAGACATGTAGCACTTTATGGTGGGGTTCTGAAGACAGAGTTCCACCAGGAAAAGTAGCGTTCCCCCCCCCCACCACCTATAAAGGTTTTCTAGGGCAGAGGAAGGTCCCACACCACAGCAAGCAGTAAGTGTGGTTAGTAACCGTAGTCTATACTACAGTGGCTAGGTAACTCAGCCTGTGTGAGGAGGATGCTGGAGTGGGACTAGGCCTAGATAATAAGCGAACTCAGGGCTGGAGAAATGGCTTAGTGGTTAAGGCGTTCACCTGCAAAGCCAAAGGACCCAGGTTCGATTCCCCAGGACCCTACATGAGCCAGATGCACAACGGGCACATGCGTGTGGAGTTCATTTGCAGTGGCTACAGGCCCCGGTGCGCCCATTCTCTCTCTGTCTGTCTCTCTTCTCTCTCTCTCTCTGCTTGCAAATAAATAATTTTTTTTTTTTTAAATGAACGAACTCACACCCAGGGTGGCAGGAGGCTGCATTTGGTTTCTGCCACGTTGGAAGCAGCAGCATGTGGCTCACAGGCCTGTCAGCTCTGAGATCACAGCAGGCGTTGCCTGTCGGCTTCTAGAAGCAGGTACAAGGGTGGTGCGGGTGGGTGTGACCAGCAGCACCCAGAGAGAGAGAGGGCCTGAGATAGATCTAACAAAAGGGCACCCTCTCATCGGACTCAGCAAGTTCAGAGAGGGTCACATAGCCAGGGCACAAGATCCCTGACTGCCAGGCCGGTGTCCTGTCCCTAGTGTTATAGAGGCAGCTGTTTGGAACTTGGCAGGGTGCCCCCCCCCCAACTCCTCTGCCTGCCTGCCGACTGTTGGCACGGTGTCACCCTGTACAGGGCAAATACCATTGCAACCCCTGATAGCAACTGTCCACCCACCATGCCAGAGACGGCTCTTGGGAGAGAAGCAGCAGGGAGCTGATTCGGGATGCGCCCCCCCCGCCCCGAGGGTCTTAGGCTGAGCGACAAAAGACAGGGCTTCCCTGGGGAGGGACGCTTATGGGGCAAACCTGATAACCACTACACTACAGAAAGCACTCTGAGGACATTTGTACACGCAGAGACCTCCGCCACGAAGAGGTAGCCTGTGTCGATGAAGTGTGATGGCAGCCGGTGAGTGGGTGGGTGGGGGGCCTCTGAAGTTGTCCCACCTAGATTGGAAGTCCTCTCCTTGGACTGTTTTCCAGCCTGGGGTTGGGGGCATGTGGCATGGGGAAGGCAGGGCCCAGTACTAGAAACATAACACGGGCATGCGTCAAAGTTTGGAAAGACATAAGGTTTCGGGAAAGAAGTGGCTGGAACAGGGGCAGTTTTGAGAAGGGGCCCAGTCAAAGAGCCAGACCTTTTTTTGGGGGGGAGGGGGAGGCCAGGGGGGTTTTGAGGTAGGGTTTCACTAGTTCAGGCTGACCTGGAATTCACTCTGCTGTCTCAGGGTGGCCTCAAACTCATGGCGATCCTCCTACCTCTACCCCCGTGAGTGCTGGGATTAAAGGCGTGCGCCACCACCCACACCAGGCTAAAGAGCCAGACCTTGAACTCTGGGGTGGCGGGGAGTCTCAACTCTTTTAATTTCGCAACGCTTAGCATCCAATCTAAGGCCTTGCACAAGCTAAGCATGTACTTTGCCCTTAAGCTACATCCCCCCCCCACCCGCCCTCAGCCATTTTGTTTATTTCTGGTTTTTGTTTTGTTTTGTTTTTGGAGACAGTCTCACTGTGTAGCCCAGGCTGGTCTCAAACTTGTGATCCTCCTGAGGTCTCAGTCTCCTGAGTACTGGGATTACAGGTGTTTACTGGTCCAGCTTTTATTTATTTATTTATTTATTTATTTATTTATTTTTGAAGTAGGCTAGAGAGAGGAGGTGTGAGAATGAGAGACTATGGACAGCCGCTCAGTGAGGGGAAGAGACAACAGGATACGAGCTTCAAGGAGGGGGACAGGATGTGGTCTGTTATCCGTGGTGCTCTTTGTGGCGCGGTGACCGAGAGTGTGCATGGACTTTGTAGTAAGCTGTTGTGAAGCTCGCATGTGGACGTTGTCCCTCGCTAGCTTTGTGACACTGAGAAAGTTACTTATTAAATCTCACCCCGCGGGGGCCGCTGCAAGGATTCCCTAAGCAGTCTGCCTCTCCGAGGGTCAGCGGTTGAAGCTGGTCTGCGTTGAAGCCCTAACCTGCTGGAGACAACTTGAAGACACACAGACGTGTTGACTATGGGCCTAGGTGTGCATGGGGTAGGAAAGAGGTGGGCAAAAAAAAAAAAAAGAAGCCCAGTTAACATCCGGACGTGGGTGGCGCATGCCTTTCATCCCAGCGCTCGGGAGGCAGAGGTAGGAGGATCGCCGTGAGTTCGAGGCCACCCTGAGACTCCATAGTGAATTCCAGGTCAGCCTGGGCTAGAGCGAGACCCTACCTCGAAAAACCAAAAAAGAAGGAGGAGGAGGAGGAGGAAAAAATATATATATAGCCCAGTTTTGGAACTGAGGAAGAGGGAGGAAGGGACCGTAGAGGATAGCCTAAGAGGTCTTGGGCTGAAAGACAGCAGTGGACAGGGCAGATTGTAAGAGCAGGTGGGCCTCGGAGGGGCTGAGGGAGGGAGGGTGGGTGTGTGGGTGTGTGGGTGTGTGGGTGTGTGGGTGTGTGTGGCTCTGAGCTACAAATCAAGAACTTCAACTCAGCTGGGCGTGGTGGCACACGCCTTTAATCCCAGCACTCAGGAGGCAGAGGTAGGAGGATCGCAGTGAGTTCAAGGCCACCCTGAGACTCCATAGTGAATTCCAGGTCAGTCTGGTCTAGAGTGAGACTCTACCTCAAAAAACCAAAAAAAAAAACTTCAACTCGGTTGGTAGAGTGCTTGCCTAGCATGCACTAAGCCCCGAGTTCCATCCCCAACAGGCATGAACCTGGAATGGGGGGGGGGAATGCATGTTTATAATCCCAGCTACACCAGAGTTCAAGGACAGCCTAGGCTACATGAGACCTCATCGCTCCTCTCCCCAACCCTTAAAAAAAAAAAAGAAAATCCCCAATCAAGATGATCCTCAGGCTTGATGGCTGAGGGCGTGTTGGGTAGCTCAGCTGTCTCTCCCCCCACCCCCCCAGCATCTGGGTTCTACTGTAAACCTGAGACATTGAAAACCATGCTCCCCCAAACATCCCATCTAAGGAGCTGGTTTCCAGCCCTGAAAGGGAGAGGGCTGTTAGCTCATCTCTCATCGACTCAGAGCCATTGCGGCTGTCATCAGAAAGCAAGACCAATAAATAAATGAATAAATAAATAAATGAAAAAGAAAGCAAGACCGCACTCTCACCGGAAAGAGGAAGGGACCAAGGGCGGTGACACGGAACGGCAGCTACCCACCCAGCCCGGGTGACAACCCCCTTTCTTCAGGCTTCGAGGTGGGAGAATTCAAGGAAGTAGGTGGGACAAGAGGTGATGACAGAGAGGGGTGACATGAATGTCGGGGGGTGGGGGGGAGGATCGCGCCAGGACTCACATGAGCTTGTTGCAGACGGGGGGCTGGAAGGAGGCCCGGTTCTCCTCCACCCAAGCCTTCACACGCACCGGGCGCTCCATGGCGAACCTTCGGGACTCTGCTGCCCACAGCGTGTCCATCGGAGAGGGGCCTGGCCGTGGCCAGCCTCCTGGATCAGCGCCCGAGGGTCAAAGAGCAGAGGGACCCATCGGACCCTGCTCGGGTCTCAGCCTTGCACGTTGCCCCAGGCTCATGTCCCAGCGGACCTCCCTCCCCCACTCCCAGGCCCATATCCCATGTCTGGACCTGGCCAGTGTCCCAGGAGCCTGCTACCTGGCCAGCCCGCGCGAGACACCAGATCCGGGTAGACCACTGACCAGATGCCTGGTTTCGAGGTAGGGTCTCACTCTACCCCAAGGCTGACCTGGAATTCACTATGCAGTCTCAGGGCAGCCTCGAACTCACGGCGATCCTCCTGTTTCTCTGCCTCCAGAGTGCTGGGATTGAAGGCGTGTGACACCATGCCCGGCTAGCACTGTTTTAAGTTCCTCATTTCGGTTTTATTTTTTTCCCCCTTGTTTCTGGAAATCAAACCCAGGGCTTCCTGCATGATAAGCCCAAGGGCTCTTTACCACTGAGCTGCATTACACCCCAGCCCTTAAAGTAGTATAGGCTTTTTGAATTATAATTATTATTATGTTTTGCAAGGTAGGGTCTCACTGTAGCCCAGGCTGACCTGGAATTCACTTTGTAGTCTCAGGGTGCCCTCGAACTCACTGCGATGTTCCTACCTCTGCCTCCCCAGTGCTGGGATTAAAGGCGTGTGCCACCATGCCTGGCTGCTAACCACTTTCTTTATGTCCATTATGTACAAGTGATCAGAGGTATCAACAAGGACACACTGAGGGTGTGTGTCTGTGTGATGTGGTAGGTCTGCTCTGGCTGTTTAATCAGGTGGATGGAGGGATGGATGGGTAGATGAAGGCCTGAATGAATTCACATTAAGGGAGGGAAAAATATCTACTTACAAACTAGCAGGTGTTCTATTACAGAGTACAAAGAAAAGAGTGATAGTTACCCTGTATTTTAAATATTTATTTATTTGAGAGAGAGAGAGAGAGAGAATGGACACACCAGGGCCTCCAGCCACTGCAAACAAACTCCAGACACATGCACCACCTTGTGCATCTGGCTTGCGTGGGTCCTGGGGAATTGAACCTGGGTCCTTAGGCTTCTCTGGCAGGCGTGTTAACCACTAAACCATCTCTTTGTGTTTTAATTCATGTACCAAAATAACGTGATACGGGCCATAAGAAAAATTTGGGGGATCTGAACTATCCAGATTCACCCTGCACACAGGCTGAGCTGCCACGGCAGGATCACGGTTGGATATGCCCGTCTCTGGTTTGGGCTGTGTAGCTAGAACACCATATTATGGGCTGGAGAGATGGCTTAGCGGGATGTGTTTTGGAGTCACACGTGCTACTGTTGCCCCACGAGGTCACTGGGATGTGTTTTGAACACTGAAGGCCACGGGAGCTGGAGAGTGCTCCTGAGGTTTGCCGCTGCTGAAAGCCTCACCTGGCTCTCTGCTGCCACCTTGTGTCCAGGATGAGTGGCTGTCCGCAGGAAGTGGCCGGCGACCCACGCCAGCTGTGCGAAGTCATCTTAGACCACAGCAGACATCAGCAAACCCCAGGGGAGGTGGTGTAAGCAAAGGGTGAGAGAAAAGCAAAAGAGAACCCCGGACTTGATCTCTACAGACAGACTGTTTATCGAGAGAAGCAGCGAGGGGCAGCAGCCTTCCTGCGGATGAAGGCTGAAGCACTGGGCCAGGCTGGGGTGCAAGCTTATAAGCCTAAGAAAAAACAAGACTGGAGAGATGGCTTAGCGGTTAAGGCAAATGCCTGTGAAACCTAAGGACCCAGGTTCAATTCTCCAGGTCCCACGTAAGCCAGATGCACAAGGGGGCACACGCATCCGGAGTTCGTTTGCAGTGGCTGGAGGCCCTGGTGTACCCATTCTCTCTCTCTTTCCTTCCCTCTGTCTCAAATAAATAAATATAAAATCTTAAAAAAATATTTAAAAGAAGAAAAGAAAAACAGACTGTACCAGCTGCAGGTCCAAGGGAAGTAGATAAGCAACTGTAGTTATTTGTGTCCTTGCTCAGAATAAGCTTTTTCAGCCAAAATGATCCAGGGAGGATACCCCACCAGATGGTCCCTCAAGGTTTTCTGAGCTCAGGGAAGTTTATCAATCGGGAGTAGCCTGTCAAGGCCGTGGGCCTCTGTGGCTTCTTTATTGCCTGCTAGTGTTAGGGAGGGTTATTAACTCTTTGGTTCCCTCTAGTGTCCAGGGAAGGCTATGAACCCTTCAGGTGGCAGATCTGCCCAGCTGACCCACCACAGCAGGAGAGAATGAGATGGTTTATTACTGCAGGTCATTAAGTGCCAGTGACTGAACAAGACAACTGGTGGAGGTTTTCCCAAAACCATTCAGTGTCATTTTGTTTTAGGTATACCACTCATGAATGGTGCATAGATGGAGTTGATTGATTGATTGATTGATTGATTGATTTGAGGGGGGAGGGATGGATATGGGTGTGCCAGGGCCTCTAGCTACTGTAAATGAACTCCAGATGCATGTGCCACCTTGTGCATGTGGCTTATGTAGGTCCTGGAGAATTGAACCTGAGTCCTTTGGCTTTGCAGGCATATTCTACTTTTAGCTTACCTGAGTTTTAATTTTTTTTTATTTATTTATGTATTTACTTGACAGAGAAAGAGGGGAGAGAGAGAGAGAATGGGCAAGCCAGGGCCTCCAGCCACTGCAAACGTACTCCAGATGAGTGTGCCCCCTTGTGCATCTGGCTAATGCGGGTCCTGGGGAATCGAACCTGGATCCTTTGGCTTTGCAGGCAAACGCCTTAACTGCTAAGCCATCCCTCCAGCCTGAGTTTTAAATTTTCATGTGTCCACAGCTATAAGTCTCTGAGTGATTCCCTCTCATTCTGTATGTTACAGACGTGAACGAATGTCTATTCACTCTCAGGTAGGGCACCACCAACAGACCAACAAAGCGATTACACCAAAGTGCACCTTGGTGAACCCCAATGAGTTGATCGGTGTTACTTGAGAGAGAGAGGAAGAGGCAGAGAGAAAAGAGAGAATGGGCATGCCAGGGCCTCCAGCCACTGTAAATGAACTCCAGATGCATTTGCCCCCTTGTGCATCTGGCTTACGTGGGTCCTGGGGAATCCAACCGGGGTCCTTAGGCTTTGCAGACAAATGCCTTAACTGCTAGGACATCTCTCCAGTCCTCTCCCTTCCTTTTTGAGACAGAGTCTTGCTACTTAGCCCAAGATATCCTAAAACTCATCATCCTGTCTCTGCCACCCGAGTGCAATAAAACTTATTTACTTCTTAAGGGCTGGAGAGATGGTTCAGCAGTTAAGGCATTTGTCTGCGAAGCCTAAGGACTCGTGTTCAGCTCTCCAGGTCTGTGCAGGGGAGAGCTCGCTCATCCTGACAGGAAGACTAACGCCATTTCAGGTAACAGAGCCCACTTGGGGGAAGATCAGGAACTGATAGCAGGACCTGACGTCATACTGCCTTCTTTGGGTTCTCCACATTTTGGAGCCCCTAAGATGCCAGGACCACCGGTCTCACGTGATCTTACCTAACTCTTCCTGCTGCCATAGTTGACCACACAGCTGTGGTATTAAAGGGCATGCAGTTCGGTTCTAAAAGTTAAAAATTGCATATGATTTTAAAAAGAAAAAAACCTCTCTCCTGGGGCTGGAGAGATGGCTTAGCAGTTAAGACGCTTGCCTGCAAAGCCAAAGGACCCAGGTTCGATTCCCCTGGACCCACATAAGCCAGATGCACATGGTGGCACATGCATCTGGAGTTCATTTGTGCACCCATTCCCTCTCTCTCTTCCTCTCTCTCTCTCAAATAAATAAATAAATAATAAAATATTTTTTTAAACTCCTGAAACTGGAGGGAATACATCCCTGATACTGAAAACTTAAAACAGGGGTAGTCATGAGCCCTAGGGGTGTCACGCTTACTGCTGGCTGGCTAAATGTATATACTATGCTCATCAAACTGCCCAGTAAGCACTTCTCTTAATGTTCATACCCTTATGTTAATGCTACTCTCACTTTTGGTTAGAGAAACTTCTCTTTTCAGATGGCAGTGACCTTGGGATGACTCAGAAGGCACCATGGTGCTGGGAAGAAGTGACAGGAGTGCTCAGCACTGCAATATCTCTGTCACACCTTCCAAGGTTCAGGGTCCATTGTGGAAGAGGTGGCAGAAAGAATATAGGAGCCAAAGGAAGGGTAGGACTCCTTACAACGTGCTCCCCCAAGACACAAAATGACCTGGATATCCATGACCTCACAGTGCCTGACACTACCTACACAAGGCCATCATAATAGGAGGAAAAGATCACGACATCAAAATAAAAGAGAGACTGATTGAGAGGGGGAAGGGATATGATGGAGAATGGAGTTTTAAAGGGGAAAGTGGGGGGGGGAGGGAGGGCATTACCATGGGTTATTTTTTACAATCATGTAAGTTGCTAATAAAAAAATTTGAAAAGAAAAAAGAAAACTCCTGAAGCTGGAGAGATTTCTCAGTGGTTAAGGCCCTGCTTGCAAAGCCTAACTACCCAGGTTTGATTCCCCAATACCCACATAAATCCAGATGCACAAAGTGGTGCATGTAGCTGGAGTTCATTTGCAGTGGCTAGAGGCCCTGGTGTGCCAACTCTCATTCTTTCTCTCTCTCTCTTTTTCTCTCCTTCCAAATAAATAAATAAAATATTTTAAAAACCTCTTTCAGGGCCGGAGAGATGGCATAGCGGTTAAGGCGCATGCCTGCGAAGCCTAAGGACCTAGGTTCTACTCTCCAGAACCCACGTAAGCCAGTTGCACAAGGGGGCACATGAGTCTGTAGTTCATTTGCAGTGGCTGGAGGCCCTGGAGTGCCCATTCTCTCTCTCTCACTCTCTCTCTGCATATATATGGATAGATATAGATATAGATCTGTCTCTTTGTTTCAATAAATAAAATAACTATTTACAAAAACACCTCTTTCCATTCCCTATAAACAGAATGTACAGTTAATTATTAGACATGAACGCTTGGGAGCCACTGAGGTAGAGTGACCGAATGCCCAACATCATTAAACCGACAGAGAGAAACTATTACACACTCAGTGCTGGGAAGATTAGAATTAAACTGTTGGTTGTCAAGGAACAAGAGCAACAGAAGCCCTCAACATTACTGGTGGGAGTCAACACCGCCTCCTTGTTTCTTCTGGGTTCCACAGCTCACAGGCGAAGGGATGGAGGGGCCCACTGAGGGTCAGGGTTTTTGGATGAGGGGTTCTAGGCCAAGGCAGGCATGTGGGCAACTATCTGCTGGCCAGATCCCAGTGGAAAGCTGCCCACTGGCACGTTGTGCCGTAGGAGCACTGGGCAGAGGGACAAAAGCCCTCGTGTGTCCCATAGCACTTTTGCTGACAAGGCCTGACAGTGTGAGGTTGACAGAGGACCCAGTGTTTTCCGAGTCCATCTCCAGGACAACGGAGAAGTCCAATGTGACTGCTACACGTCCCGTTGGTGTTCGGTGTTCTCACAAATTAAAACATTTAACAGCCGGGCGTGGTGGCGCACTCCTTTAATCCCAGCACTCGGGAGGCAGAGGTGGGAGGATCGCTGTGAGTTCGAGGCCACCCTGAGACTACAGAGTGAATTCCAGGTCAGTCTGGTCTAGAGTGAGACTCTACCTCGAAAAACCAACCAACCAACCAACAAACAAACAAAACCAGGGGCTGGAGAGATGGCTTAGTGGTTAAGGCGCTGGCCGGCAAAGCCAAAAGACTCAGGTTCAAGTCCCCAGGACCCGCGTAAGTCAGATGCACAAGGGGGTGCATGCATCTGGAGTTTATTTGCAGTGGCTGGAGGCCCTGGCACAACCATTCTCTCTCTCTCCTCTCTCTCAAATAAATAAGTAAAATATATTTTTTTAAAAAATTAGCAGGAGACCAAGCATGGCGGCACCTGCCTTTACTCTCAGCACTTTGGGAGGCTGAGGTAGGAGGACTGCTGTGAGTTCGAAGTCAGCCTGGACTAGAGTGAGACCCATCCTTTAAAAAAAATTTTTTTTTTCCACAGGAGTTTTCCTGAATTATGTTTTATGTATTAATTGTACCAAAAGGAGCTATGATTAGGGTGACCTTATGTTTCGGATTGTCTGGGACAGTCACGACGCATGACTGTACAGCATTTAGAATGTCCCCTTGGAGAATGTTGATGTCATGCTAGCTGTGGGTATATCAGCTTCTATCAAATCCTCCCCCCACCCCCAACGGATAGCAGCTATAGAATTTGCCACTACCAAAGTGGGGGGCGGGGAGTCTTTGTGAAGGCAACAGTGGGCTCCCAAGCTCATGGAGAAGCACAGGGTTAGGGTTTCGGGGAGACGTGCCCTACGCTCCGCTGCTGCTTTGTAAGCAGAAAAAGTGGAAAGCAGTATCCATCAAAATAGACCCATGAGGGCTGGAGGGATGGCTCAGCGGTGAAGGCGCTTGCCTGTGAAGCCTAAGGACCCAGGTTCAATTCCCTAGTACCCACGTAAGCTAGATGCACAAAGCGGTGCATGTGTCTAGAGTTGGTTTGCAGTGGCTGGAGGCCCTGGAGTGCCCATTCTCTCTCTCTCTCTGCCTCTGTCTCTTTCAAAGAAATAAATAAATAAGTAATAAAAATACCAAAAAAATTTTAAAAAGAAGAAGCTCAAATATGTGAAACAACATGACTTAATGCACACAGTTTCCCATGGAATACAGTTTCCTGAATCATTGCCCACTTCTACACAGACATAGTTCTGATTTAATTAGTCGTTTGGTCTGTGTGTTACTAACAGATAACGAACTATCATCATATAAAAAAGTGGGGGCTGGAGAGATGGCTTAGTGGTTAAGTGCTTGCCTGTGAAGCCTAAGAACCCCGGTTCGAGGCTCAACTCCCCAGGACCCACGTTAGCCAGATGCACAAGGGGGCGCACACATCTGGAGTTCGTTTGCAGTGGCTGGAAGCCCTGGCGCGCCCATTCTCTCTGTGTCTCTCTCTCTCTCTGCCTCTTTCTCACTCTGTCTGTTGCTCTCAAATAAATAAATAAACAAAAAAAAATTTTTAAAAGTGGACTGAAAAACAAGAATTCCGTGGATTTGAATCAAAATGATCATCATTCACTAGAGCCACAAATTACACGGAGCTAATCAGAATCTTTGTGTGGCTCGTCACAGTGTCTCTTGCGTGTCAGAAACCAAAGCCATAAAGAGGAAATACAGAGACCCGTGTTTGCAATTTGCCTTTCATTATCAGGAATAAAGACAGGCTATCATACCTCCTCCTTGGTTTTTGCAGAATGGCATCATTTAGACACAAAACATTTAAGTCATAAAAATAAACCAGTTTTTTTTTTAATAAGTGTAAAAGGCATGAATTCTAAACATTCATTTAGGAAAACAGTTCTGGTCTATTTCTGATGCTACAGTGAGGCATTAAATTCATACATTTAAATATACAGTGCATGTGTTCCTATCCCAGAGAAGACGTGTTATTTAAAAAGTTATTTGTTAGCAACCCATGCTTTCCCCTTACATAATGAAAGCAAATTTTAATTTTGCATTGCTCGGTAAATGGGCAAGATTGAGACTTCTTTTGTTGTATTACAGGCATGACTATTTTAAATGATGCATGCCCTTCCTTATTACATATCTTACATGATTATTACAATAATTTCAAGGTAGTAGGGCACTGGTGGAACAAGACCTGTAGTCCAGAAAATCAGAAGGCTGAGGCAGAAGGATTTATAGTTCAAGATCAGCCTGGGCTACATTGTGATACCTTGTCTTTAAAAATAAAACATGAAAAACCAAAAATAAAAAAAATGAGGTGGGCGTGGTGGTGCCCTCCTTTTGGTGCACGCCTTTAATCCCAGCACTCGGAGGCAGAGATAAGAGGACTGTCGCAAGTTCAAGGCCAACCCGGGACTACATGGTGAATTCCAGGTCAGCCTGGGCTAGAGCGAGACCCTACCTCAAAACAAACCAAAACAAAATGGACGTGGTGATGCACGCCTTTAATCCCAGCACTAGGGAGGCAGAGGTAGGTGGATCACTGTGAGTTCAAGGCCACCCTGATACTACATAGTTAATTCCAGGTCAGCCTGGGCCAGAGTGAGACCCTACCTTGGGACCCCCCCCCAAAAAAAGGTGGGGGGGGTGCAGAGAGATGGCTCAACAGTTAAGGTGATTGCCTGTAAAGCCTAATGATCCAAGTTCAAATCTCCAGTACCCATGCAAAGCCAGCTGCACAAAGTGGTACATGCATCTGTAGTCTGTTTGCAAAGGCTGGAGGCCCTGGTGCACCCATTCTTTCTATCTCTCTTCTATGTCTCTCTGCTTGCAAATAAAATAAATACTTTTTTTTTTTTAAAATAACAGGGCTGGGGAAATGGCTCATCTTGTAAGGACATTTGCTTGCAAAGCCTGTGGCCTGGGTTTGATTCCCCTATACCCACATAAAGTCAGAAGCACAAAGTGGCATATGCATCTGGAGTTCATCTGCAGCATTAAGAGGCTCTGGTGTGCCCATACTCTTTCAAATAAATATCATAAAAATCTTTTAATTAATTAACTAATTTTTTTGAGGTAGGGTCTCTAGGTCAGGCTGACCTGGAATTCACTATATAGTCTCAGGGTGGCCTTGAACTTACAGTGATCCTCCTACCAATAAAAATATTTGAAAAAAAAACCAAAATAATTTCAGTCTTTTGGTGAAGAGTTACACGGGGGCCTAGAGAGATGGCTTACCAGTTAAGGAGCTTGCCTGCAAAGCCTAAGGACTCATGTTTGACCCTCCAGGTTCCACATAAGCCAGACACACAAGATGATGCAAGTGTTCAAGGTCACACATGCACACAAGGTGGCACATATGTCTGGAGTTCTCCTGCAGTAGCTGGAGGCCCTGGTGTATCAATTCTCTCTCTCTCTCATAAAAAAAAAACTACCCAAAAAAGCAAAATAAATAAATATATTTTAAAAAAGAGTTACATGGGGATGGGCTGGAGACATGGCTTAGCGGTTAAGGTGTTTGCCTGCAAAGCCAAAGGACCCAGGTTCAGTTCCCCAGTACCCACGTAAGTCAGATGCACAAGGTGGCGCATGTGTCTGGAGTTGGTTTGCAGTGGCTGAAGACCTTAGGTGTGTCCGTTCTCTCTCTCTCTCAGATAAATAACGTAAATGAATACTTTTTTAAAAGAGGAGTTACACAGGGAAAGATATTTAGATCTAGGGTAGATATTTAGAGATGAAGAAAATGAGGCCCAGAGGGAATAAGACTTAGTTGAAAGTCTTTCTATAAAGACCAGCCATATTCACAGGCTGATACTCCTGGCCCTCCTCTCCCACAATTTGGGAGGCAGCCTGGGAGGTAAGAGGTCTGCAGTCTCAGGAGGTTTTCCCTTGTCATTCTGACACACCGCCCACCCCCCTACCTTGCTACAGTGTTGCCTAGTTTCTCCCTGAGCACCTCAGTTTCCTTGGGGGCTTCGCTGTTCACATTCCCTCCAGGAGGCGCTGCCTTCCCCTGCACGCGGGGCACACAGTGGGTGTCAGTCACTATGTACTAAGCCAATAAAGGAACCCGTCCGTGCTAGGGGCTGGGGGTGCAAAGGCAAACTGGACCCACAGCAGCGGACTTCTCTGCTCAAAATTCAGCAAGCAGCCTCTGCTACTGCTTGGGTTTTTTTTTGGGGGGGGGTGGTGGTGGCGCATGCCTTTAATCCCAATACTTGGCAGGCAGAGGTAGGGGGATCGCCCTGAGTTGGAGACCAACCTGGGGCTACAGAGTGAGTTCCATGTTAGCCAGGGCTAGAGTGAGACCCTACCTCCCAAAAATGTATCATCAACTGGGCGTGGTGGCACACGCTTTTAATCCCAGCACTCGGCAGGCAGAGGTAGGGGGATCGCCATGAGTTCAAGGCCACCCTGAGACTCCATAGTGAATTCCAGGTCAGCCTGAGCTAGAGTGACACCCTACCTAGAAAAACAGAAAAAAAAAATTAATATCAACTGTGTATATGTTTTTTTTTTTCCAAAGTAGCTCAGGTATCTGAGTTTGCAGCAGCAAAAACTGTGCCCATTCTCTCTCTCAAATAAATAAAATATATATTTTTTAGCCACAGAAGCTGGCTCCCCGCTCCAATTTCAGCATTTGGGAGGCTGAGGCAGGACCATTAGCAATTCAAAGCCTACCTGGGCTATAGAAGAATCTGGCTTAAACCATACTGCTGAGAAGTGAAAGAGGAGTGTTCAGCACTGCAATATCTCCTACCACACCTTCCATGGCTCACGGGTCTAATGCAGAAGAGGTGGCGGAAAGAATGTAAGAGCCAAAGGAAGGGTAGGACTCCTTACAACATGCTCCCCCCAGACACAAAATGACCTGGATACCCATGACCTCACAGTGCCTGACACTACCTACACAAAACCATCAAAACAGGAGGAAAAGATCATGACATCAAAATAAAAGAGACTGATTAGGAGGGGGAGGAGATATGATGAGGATTGGATTTGTGAAGGGGAAAGTAGGGAGGAGGAGGGAATTATCATAGTTCATTGTCTATAATTGTGGAAGCTGTCAATAAAAAAAAAGTTAAAAAAGAATCTGTGGGGAGGGGGGCCTGGAGGGATGGCTTAGTGGTTAAAGCGCTTTCTGTGAAGCCTAAGGACCCAGGTTCAATTCCCCAGGCCCCATGTAAGCCAGATGCACATTGGTGGTGCGTGCATCTGGAGTTCGTTTGCAGTGGCTAGAGGCCGCGGCACACCCATTTTCTCTCTCTCTCTCTAATAAATAAATAAAAATAAATAAATCAGAAAAACAACTAAAGCAAAAGTATGAAAATAGCCACAAGAAAAAGAACTCCTTTCCACTGAGTGAGGTAGTAAGGTAGGTATGGTGGGGTGTGTTGATCCCCAGTGGGCAGCCAATCATGCATTTACCTTCTCAGTCTGTTCCAACTTTTGGGAACAACGTTTTCCAAAGATGACTCTCCACTGCCCTTGTTTACCTTGGACTTGACCACACATCCTCCCAGGAGCTCAAAGGCCAGCAGACAGTGAACAGCCCTACTTTCCATCACCTGCCTGGTGCCTGATGGATCCTACAGGGCTGCGGTGGAGAGTTCGCAACAGTTCTCATAGTCTACAAAACCATCACACACGCCTTTAATCCCAGCACTCGGGAGGCAGAGGTAGGAGGATCACTGTGAGTTCGAGGGCAGCTTGAGAGTGCATAGGTAATTCCAGGACAGCCTGGGCTAGAGCGAGACCCTACCTTAAAACAAACAAACAAAAAAAAAAAACCAAACAAACAAACAAAAAAAAAAAACAAAAAAAACAAAAAACAGGGCTGGAGAGATGCCTTAGCAGTTAAGGTGCTTGCCTGCAAAGCCAAAGGACACAAGTTAAACTCTTCAGGACCCACTTAGCCAGATGCACAAGGTGGCACATGCGTCTGGAGTTCCTTTGCAGTGGCTAGAGGCCCTGGAGCGCCCATTTCTCCTCTCTCAAATAAATAAATAAAAATAAAAATTTTAAAAAAAAACCTCAAAAACAAAACAAACAACCCTTAACGTTACTTTGTAACATGTAACTTAAGTCATCTGGTGGCATGGTAAGTATTGCAGTCGGGTTCGCACTGCCGGTAGAAATAACCCAACCAAGAGCAGCTTCTGGGAAAAAGAGATTTATTTTGGCTTACAGGCTCGAGGGGAAGCTCCACGATGGCAGGGGAAAACGATGGCATGAGCAGAGGGTGGACATCACCCCCTGACCAACATCAGGTGGACAGTAGCAACAGGAGAGTGTGCCAAACACTGGCATGGGGAAACTGGCTATAACATCCATAAGCCCACCCCCAACAATACACTGCCTCCAGGAGGCGTTAATTCCCAAATATCCATCAGCTGGGAACCTAGCATTCAGAACACCTAAGTTTATGGGGTCACCTGAATCAAACCACCACATTCCGCCCCTAGCCCCCATAAACTGATAATCATACATGATGTAAAATGCAATGCATTCATCTAGCTTTAAAAGTCCCCATAGTTTTTATCAATTCCAATGATGTTCATACATCCCCATAGTCCAAGATCTTTTAACTGAGCCATAATATCAAAAAATAACCTCAAAAAAAACCCAGAATGGCACAGAATAAATATTCACACTGCAAAAGATGGCATTGGGCATAGCAAAGAAACATTCAGCCAATACAAGATTTAAAACAACCAGGGCAAACATTAAACTCTGTAGCTTCAAGTCCAACAACTCTAGTCAGTGACAAATCTCCAAGTCGGACAATTCTAACAAGCAACAAGTCTCTGGCATTCCAATTCCACCCCTCCAGCTAGGCTACTCACAGTCCTGGAAAACTTCATCAGGGCCGGCAGCTGTCCTTGGCAGCCATCTCGTGGTCCCGGCATCTCCACTGGGTCTCCACTACAATCCACGGTCCATCCTCATGGCCCCATGGGGTCTCCATGCAGGCAACCAGCAAACCTGCTTCACACTGCCCATGGCCATTTCCAAAACACAAGACCTTGTTGCAAACTCAATGACCCTCTTTCCTGCATTTCTTATACTCCACGATACCAGGTAGGGTGCCAATTTGTTAATCCAGGGGGCAATAAAGCAGACTTTGAAGAACAGGACACTCCTTGAGCACTCAGGCCCCTTCAAAAGTATCGACAGTCTTCCTGTTGCCCCAGTGCAGGTCAGCTAGCCCAGTCTCAAAGGTTGTAATCTCTCAGTTGCAGCTGAACGGGCAACAGTTCACCCAAAGATTTTTCTTTCTGTGCCATATCCCTCTGCTCACACCAGTTCATTTCTACGCAAAGCAACCCTGCACAACTTCTCAGGACATGGGCAAAAGAGCAAGCTTCTCACACAAACTGCTAGCCTAATCCAGGCACAGCTCTTTCTCACTCTCATAAGCCAAACCTCACAGTCCGTAGTTCTTACTGCATTAAGGTCTTGCAGCTCAGACCAGAATAGTCCATCAAGCTGTACTTACAGCACTGCAAGGAATCGCTTAAGCCAAGGTTTCAAATCCTCCCACATTCCTCTTGCAAATCAGCTCCAAAACGCCAAAGCCACACAGTCAGGTATCTAGCAGCAATCCCACTCCTCGGTACCACTTTGCTGTTGCAGTCCAGTTCACACTGCTGATAGAAATCACCCAACCAAGAGCAGCTTCTGGGAAAAAGAGATTTATTTTGGCTTACAGGCTCGAGGGGAAGCTCCACGATGGCAGGGAAAAACGATGACATGAGCAGAGGGTGGACATCACCCCCTGGCCAACATAAGGTGGACAGTAGCAACAGGAGAGTATGCCAAACACTGGCATGGAGAAACTGGCTATAACACCCATAAGCCCGCCCCCAACAATACACTCCCTCCAGGAAGCATTAATTCGCAACTATCCATCAGCTGGGAACCTAGCATTCAGAACACCTAAGTTTATGGGGGACACCTGAATCAAACCACCACAGTAAGTGTAAGGAAAGTGTAAGAGA
Organism: Dipus sagitta; assembly: GCA_036346955.1. Taxonomy (NCBI): domain Eukaryota; kingdom Metazoa; phylum Chordata; class Mammalia; order Rodentia; family Dipodidae; genus Dipus; species Dipus sagitta. Next base: position 11,630,332 of record CM070793.1, on the reverse strand, counting down.
AAAGCAAAAGACAACACCGGACTTGATCTCTATAGACAGACTGTTTATTATTAAACAGCGGATAAAGGCTGAAACACTGAGCCAGGCTGGGGTGTAAGTTTATAAAGAGGATCCTAAGAAAAACAGACTGGACCAGGTGCCGTTGATAAGAAAATTGTGGCTGTTTGTGTCCTTGTTCAGAACAGGCTTCTTCAGCCAGGACTGTCTAAGGGAGGATACTCAGATGGCCTCTGGTCCTTCAAGGCCATCTAGGCTAAGGGGAGTACATCAATCAGGGAAGGATACCAAACTTCTTCATTGCCCGCAAGCTTTAGGAATAGCTATTAACTCTTTAGTTTTCAGGGAAGGCTAATAACCTTTCAGTAAGCTATATCCAAAAGATAGGAAACATATATATTACTTAACATTTGCAAGTACAGGCAAAACATGTTAACAATCCTAAAGACAATTCTAAAAAAAGTACTTTTATTTATTTATTTGCAAGTAGAGAGAGACAGAGAATGGAGACCGAGAGAATGGCTGCCCCAGGGCCTTCAAGTGCCACAAGTGAACTCCAGACGCATGTGCCATTGTGCATCTGGTTTTACATGGGCGCTGGGGAACCAAACCTGGGTCACTAAGCTGTGCAGGTAAGTGCCTTAACCGCTGAACCATTCTCTCCAGTCCCAGAAGACGATTTTTTTTTTTTTTTTCTTTTTGCTTTTCAAGGCAGGGTCTCACTCTAGCGCAGGCTGACCTGGAATTCATTATGTAGTCTCAGGCTGGCCTTGAACACATGGCGATTCTCCTACGTCTGCTTCCTCAGTGCTGGGACTAAGGCCTACAGCCACTGCAAACGAACTCCAGTCACATGTGCCACCTTGTGCATTTGGCTATGTGGGTACTGGGGAACTGAACCTGGGTCCTTAGGCTTCATGGGCAAGTGCCTTAACCATTAGACCATCTCTCCAGCCTCCAAGACAATTTTTAAAATTTTTTTTGTTCATTTTTATTTATTTATTTGACAGTGACAGATAGAGAAAGAGGCAGAGAGAGAGAGAGAGAGAAGAGAGAGAGAGAGATGGGGGGGGGCGTGCCAGGGTCTCCAGCCACTGCAAATGAACTCCAGATGCATGTGCCCCCTTGTGCATCTGACTAACGTGGATCCTGGGGAATCAAGCCTGGAACCGGGGTCCTTAAGCTTCACAGGCAAGCGCTTAACCGCTAAGCCATCTCTCCAGCCCTCCAAGACAATTTTTATCATAAAAATATAAACTCCAGAGCTGGAGTGGTTAAGGTGCTTGCTGGCAAAGCCAAAAGGACCCAGTTTCAGTACCCCAATACCCACATAAATCCATCTGCAAATGCAAATGGTGGTGCATGCATCTGGAGTTTATTTGCAGTAGCTAGAGGCTTCTCTCTCACTCTCCTTCTCTCAAATAAAATAAATATTTTTAAAAACAACACTCAGGGGATGGAGAGATGGCTTAGCGGTTAAGCGCTTGCCTGTGAAGCCTAAGGATCCCGGTTAGAGGCTCAATTCCCCAGGACCCATGTTAGCCAGATGCACAAGGGGGCGCACGCATCTGGAGTTTTTTACAGAGGCTGGAAGCTCTGGCGCGCCCATTCTCTCTCTCTCCCTCTCTCTCTCTCTCCCCCCCCCCCCCCCGCCTCCTCCTCTCTGTCGCTCTCAAATAAATAAATAAATAAATAAACAAAAAAATTAAGAAAAAAAAACCAACACTCAGGTAGGTCAATGTTCCACAGAGGAAACGCAAAATATCTCCTGACAAACCTCAGTTAACGTTCGACACACAGCATTTACATTTTGCTATTCGCTCTAGGAGCAGGCGGAAAGAGAAAACAAAAACTCTAGTACGTGTCTCCCACAGGAACGCCCCCAAACCTACCATTTACCAAGTTTTAAATGTGCCCAGTTCACAAGCGGACGAGAGTTGCACAGAAGAAAATGGAGAGTTGGAGATATGGCTTGGTGGTTAAGGCATTTGCCTGCGAAGCCAAAGGACCCAGGTTAGATTCCCCAGGACCCATGTAAGCCAGCTGCACAAGGGGGCGCATGCATCTGGAGTTTGTTTGCAGTGACTGGAGACCCTGACATGCCCATTCTCTTTCTATCTCCTCTCCCTCTCTGCTTACAAATAAATAAATATTTTTTTTTAAAGAAGAAAATGGAGAATTAGGAACAGAAAAGATGACGCCTCTCGCCATGAGGAAGGCAGGGATCAGAACACTTTACCCTCTGACATTCCCAGTCCACGCCCCCCAAAAATGGTACAGGAATTTTGGTTCCTTGTATGCCAATGCACCAATGACTTGGGGTGTTCCCAGACCCTTATCCTATGAATTGGAAGAATGAAATCCACGGACCAGAGGATAAGGTTCAGAAAGATTTATTTATTTTTTATTTTTTGGTGTTTCAAGGTAGGGTTTCACTTTAGCCCAGGCTGACCTGCAACTAACTATGTAGTCGCAGGGTGGCTTTAAACTCACGGCGATCCTCCTACCTCTGCCTCCCAAGGGTAGGGATGAAAGGCGTGCGCCACTACGCCCGCCCCCTTTTTTTTAAAAAAATAACATTGAGACTCAGTTTTAAAACGAACCATTTTGAGGTCCAACAGAAATAACGCAGGTGGTAGGCTGCAACCTCAAGGGGGTGCTGGTGGTGTGACTTCACTCCCTTCCAGTGCAAACCCCCCTCCCGTGCAAAACCCCTCCCGTGCAAACCCCCTCCCGTGCAAACTCCCCTCCCGTGCAAACCCCCCTCCCGTGCAAACTCCCCTCCCGTGCAAACCCCCCTCCCGTGCAAACTCCCCTTCCATGCAAACTCCTCTCCCGTGCAAAGCCCTCTCCTGTGCAAACTGCTCTCCCGTGCAAACCCTCCTCCCGTGCAAACTCCCCTCCCGTGCAAAGCCCCCTCCCGTGAAAATCCTCCTCCCGTGCAAACGCCCCCCTCCAGTGCAAACTCCCCTCCCGTGCAAAGCCCGCTCCCGTGCAAACTCCCCAGTGCAAAACTCCCAAGAGTCTAACCAGCGGCTGCAGGAAGCCAGGCTCCGCCAGGCCCGGAAGGTCCCCGCCCCGCCCCGCCCGTGCTCCGCCCGTGCTCCGCCCGCCGAGAGCTCCCGGGGGTCCTCCCCCCAACCCCCGAGTCTTCTCCCGGGGCAAGTGAAGCTCGGCCCGGTTCCCCCAACTCCGCTCCCGCGAGCTCCAGCCACGCCTATGTCCATCCCGTCCCCCTGCCCCCCAACCCCCCGCGCCCCGGGGACGCTCGCACGATCTGATCTCCCCGTTTCGTCCGCTCCGGAGTCACCGGAGCCGAGCTCGCTGGTGCGCTGCAAGGCCGGGGTGCGCATGCTCGGCCGAGGCCGCTCCGGGCGCGCGAACCCTGATAGAGCCTTCGCGAGGCCGCCTCCACGGAGCTCCAGTGGCGCAATCGGTTAGCGCGCGGTACTTATACGGCAGTACATGCAGAGCGATGCCGAGGTTGTGAGTTCGAGCCTCACCTGGAGCACGGCCTTTTTTTTTTTTCTTTCTTGTTTGTTTTATTTTATTTATTTATTTATTTATTTTTCCTCCCTCCTGGCATAGTAGGAACCCCCGCGGCCAGCGGAGGAGTTGCAATACCCGTGTGCGCAACGTCATCTTTTAAATTCTTTTTATTTATTTTTTTTGTTTTTTTCAAGGTACAGGTCTCACTGTAGCTCAGGCTGACCTGGCATACCCGATCTAGTCTCAGGGTGGCCTCGAACTCATGGCGATCCTCCTACCTGCTGAGATTAAAGGCGTGCGCCACCAAACCCGGGCTATAATTCTTTCCAGGAGGGTGTTTAAAGGCATCCAGCGTCCGGGATGCCGAGCAGAGGTCCCGGCCGCTGCAGGCCTCCTATCCCCCTTCCCTCGGCCAGCAGAGGCCCGAGTCCTGCAGGCCGGGCGAGATGAGTGTGGCCAGAGGCTCGGCTTCCCCTCCCCAAATTCTGGCACCCAGTGCCCGGGTAAACGCCCGGCCTGATGGACACATCCTCAGTAGAATGGCAGCGAAGCCCCTATATTTAGAAATCCAGCTCAGTCCTGGAAACGAGTATTTTTAAGTTTGATTATTTTTCTTACAAAAAAAAAAAAATGTTCAGGGGCTGGAGAGATGGCTAAGTGGTTAAGGCGCTTGCCTGCAATGCCTAAAGATCCTGGTGTGGCCCTCACTGCATAAATAAATTATATTTTTATTTTTTTAATTTTTATTTATTTATTTGACAGAGTGGGAGAGAATGAATGGGTGGGTGCGCCAGGACCTCCAGCCACTGCAAAGGAACGAACGAACTTCAGACGCTTGCGCCCCCTTGTGCATCTGGCTAACGTGGGTCCTGGGGAATCCAACCTGGGTCCTTTGGCTTTGCAGACAAACGCGTTACCAGCTAAGCCATCCCTCCAGCCCTAAATTATATTTTAAAATATATTTTTATTTATTTGCAACCACACAGAGAGAGAGAGAGAGAGAGCGTAAGTGGTGGGGAGGGAGAGAGAATGGGCACACCAGGACCCTAGTGCGCCCGTTCTAGATACTGCAAACTAACTCCAGATGCATGCACCATCTTGTGCATCTGGCTTTATGTGGGTACTGAGGAATCAAACCCAGGTCGTTAGGCTTTGCAGGCTTAACGCTGAGCCACCTCCCCAGCCACAAATAAATATATATATTTTTAATTTTGTTTATTTTTATTTATTTGAGAGTGACAGACAGAGAGAAAGAGGCAGAGAGAGAGAGAGAGAGAGAGAGAGAGAGAGAGAGAGAGATTGGGCGCACTAGGGCCTCCAGCTACTGCAAACAAACTCCAGACGCGTGCGCCCCCTTGTGCATCTGGCTAACTTGGGTCCTGGGGAATCGAGCCTGGAACCGGGGTCCTTAGGCTTCACAGGGAAGCGCTTAACCGCTAAGCCATCTCTCCAGCCCTAGTTTTTTTTTTTTTTTTTTTTTTTTTGTAGAGTTGAGGGCCAGCTGCATGGATCCCACCCTGACTCAGTTTAGTCACTTGTTCTCTCCAGCCATCCAGTGGGTGGTCTGTACTTAGTAAAGGGAGGGGACACTCCTGCTGGACTCTCAGTAGGTCAGAACACAGCGTCAGGGCTGTGATCAGTATGAACAAGCCCATTTAAAACGCAGCAGAGGGCTGGAGAGATGGCTGAGCAGTTAAGGTGCTTGCCAGCAAAGCGGAAGGACCACGGTTTGATTCCTCAAGAACCGCATAAGCCAGGTGCACAAAGTGGTGGCGCACGCATCTGGAGTTCGTTTGCAGTGGCTGGAGGCCCTGGCGTGCCCATTCTCTCTCTCTCTCACTCTCTCTTTCTCTCTCTCTGTCTCTTTCCCTCTCCCTCTCAAATAAATTAATAAAGACAAACTATTTAAGTGCAGCAAAACCAAACCAAAACCTAATTCCCTGTTACAGAAAAATCTCAGACAAACATGAACGTACAAAAATAGCATAATTACCCTCCATGTATCGATGGCTGTTTGAAGAACTGTTTTGTTGGTTTTCTTCTCACAGTGCTGTCCTTTTCCCTGAAGTATTTCGAAGGAAATCCCAACTGGTCATTAATTTATCTTGTTAATCATGCAGTAGGAATACACGCCCAGTTTATGCAGTACTGGGGATCAAACCGAGCACTTCATATATGCTAGCCCTTGGGACAGGGTCTAGATATGTAGCCCAGGCTGGCCTGGAATGCAGTCCTCCTGCCTCAGCTTCCTGAGTGCTGAGATTATAGGCACGCATTACCCCATCCATCCAGTTTAAGTCTGTCTCTCTTTCTTTTTGTTTTTGGTTTTTTCGAGGTAGAGTCTCGCTGTAGCTCAGGCTGACCTGGAATTCACTATGTGGTCTCAGGGTGGCCTCGAACTCACGGTGATCCACCTATCTCTGCCCTCCCCGAGTGCTGGGATCAAAGGTGTGCGCCACCATGGCCAGCTTTAAGTCTGTTTTAATCTGCACTAATTGCCTCTCTTCCCATTATTTATTTATCTGTGTGTGTGTGCGTGCACGCGTGCATGTGTGTGTATGGGCACACCAGGATTTCTTGCCACTGCAAATGAATGCCCCTCCAGTTTTATGTGGGTAGGTCAGCAGACTTTCAAGCAAGCCCCTTTAACCTCTAAGCCATTTCCCCAGACCCACCTCCTTTTTTTAAAAAATTTTTTTTTGTTATTTTTATTTATTTATTTGAGAGTGACAGAGAGATAAAGAGGCAGATAGAGAGAAGGAGAGAGAATGGGCGTGCCAGGGCCTCCAGCCACTGCAAACGAACTCCAGACGCATGCGCCCCCTTGTGCATCTGGCTAACATGGGTCCTGGGGAGTCGAGCCTCGAACTGGGGTCCTTAGGCTTCACAGGCAAGCACTTAACCGCTAAGCCATCTCTCCAGGCCCCCACCTCCTTTTAAGACCTTTAACAGTTACTTGTTGACCTGTAGAATTTCCCACAAAATTTGGTCAATTGCATCCTTAGTGTGTCCTTAGAAATGTTCTTCCATCACCCGCAACAATTGGGTCTATAGAATCATCTGATTTATTTATTTGTGACATGTATATTCTGGGTGGCAGCATCACAGAGTACACAGTGTCAGCCTGGCATGGTGGCACACACCTGCATGCCCAGCACTTGGGAGATCAAGAGGCAAGAGGACCAGGAGTTCAAGGCCACCCTCAGCTATGTATAGGGTTCAAAGCCAGCCTGGGATCCATGAGACCCTGTCTTAAGAAAACAAAGCAAAACAAAAACCGAGTGCTCAGAGTAGGCTGTTGACTCTCATTTAAAGATGATAATTTTGGGCTGGCAAGGTGGCTGAGTGGTTAAGGTGCTTGCCTATAATGCCTAAGGGCCCAGGTTCAACTCTCCAGAACCCACGTAAACTAGACATCAGGTGATGCATGCACACAAGGTGACACACGCGTCTGGAGTTCAATTGCAGTGGCTAGAAGCCCTGGTACACCAATTCTCTCTCTCTCTCAATTAAAAAAATAAAGGGCTGGAGAGATGGCTTAGTGGTTAAGCACTTGCCTGTGTAGCCTAAGGACCCTGGTTTGAGGCTCCATTCCCCAGGACCCACTTTAGCCAGATGCACAAGGGGGTGCACGCGTCTGGAGTTCGTTTGCAGTGGCTGGAGGCCCTGGCGCACCCATTCTCTCTCTGTGTCTGCCTCTTTCTCTCTGTTGCTCTCAAATAAATAAATAAAAATAAACAAAAAATCATTTAAAAATATTTTAAAAAATAAAGATGGGGCTGGAGAGATGGCTTAGCGGTTAAGGCGTTTGCCTGCAAAGCCAAAGGACCTCGGTTCGATTCCCCAGGACCCACGTCAGCCAGATGCACAAGGGGGGCGTACGCGTCTGGAGTTCGCTTGCAGTGGCTGGAGGCCCTGGCGTGCCCATTCTCTCTCTCCCTCTCAAATAAGTAAATAAATAAATAAATAAAAAAGGATGACGATTTTGATTACTAACTTGGGATGTGGTCATTCTAACCTCTCCTTAACCTCGCCCGCATCAGCCTTTAAACTATTGGCTTTAGCGGTTTTCAGTGACCTTGACCTATGCAGATAGATGTTACCTTGGGGCCGTGGCGATGCCCAAGCATTATGGTCTTGTTGTTTATTTCCCTTTATCCTCCCCTCTATTTTGTTCTCCACTTCTATTTTTTCCGTTCTCTCTCTCTCTCTTTTGGGGGTGCGTCTGTGTGCGTGCATGTGTGTGAGCTCAGGCACATGCGTGTCACAGCACACGTGGAGGTCAGAACACTGACTACTTCGGGTGTAAGTCCTGCTCTCCGCCTGGTTTGAAGCACTGTACCCTGCTGTCTGCCAGGCGGCTGGCCCAGAAGCTTCTGGATATATGTATATTGGTCTCTATGTATCTCCGTCTGTGTCATTGTTTTGCTGAGATTACAGACGCGCTGGCGCTCTAACGGCTGGCTTTTTGTGGGTTTGGGGGACTCGAACTCAGATACTGACACTTGTGGGGCAAGTGCCGTACCCACTGAGCTATCTCCCCAGACTTTTCTCTTATTCCTATTTTTTATTTTATTTATTTATTTATTTTCGAGGTAGGGTCTCACTCTAGCCCAGGTTGACCTGGAATTCACTATGTAGTCTCAGGGTGGCCTCGAACTCACGGCGATCCCCCTGTCTCTGCTACCCGAGCGCTGGGATCAAAGGTGTGCGCTACCACGCCCGGCTTATTTTAAACTTTTTATTGACAGCTTCCATAAATATAGACAACATACTATGTTCATATCCCCTTCCACCACCCTCCCCATTCCCCATCTGGAATCCTCTCCACCAAATCCCACCTTCTTTCCAACGAGTGTCTCTTCTATCTTGATACCATCATCATCATCATCATTATGATTACTATTATTATTATTATTTTGTCTCATAGTATGCAGGTCTTGTATAGGTAGCTTCAGCCACTGTGAGGTCATGAATACCAAGGCCACTTTGTGTCTGGAAGACAGTATTGTAAGCATTGGTCGGTCCCCTTCCTTTGGCTCCTACATTCTTCCCACCACCTCTTCAGCAGTGGTACCTGAGCCTTGGAGGGTGTGATAAAGAAGTCTCAGTGTAGCCGGGCGTGGTGGCGTATGCCTTTAATCCCAGCGCTTGGGAGGCACAGGTAGGAGGATCGCTGTGAGCTCAAGGCCACCCCGAGACTACATAGCGAATTCCAGATCAGCCTGGGCCAGAGCAAAACCCTACCTCAAAAAAAAAAAAAAAAAAAAAAAAAAAAAAAAAAGTCTCAGTTCTAAACACTCCACCATCACTTCTCAGTATTTTGGTGAGTTTTAAGTTACCCCAGTAGTCACCTCCCTCTGAAAAGAGAAGCTTCTCTAACCAAAAGTGAGAGTAGCATTAGCACATGGGCACTTTAGCCAGGCGACAGTATTAGTTTCCCTTCCCCCAAGGCTTATGACCGCCCCAGTCATAGACTTGACTAGGTTTTCAGTACCAGGTAGGAATTCCCTCCCATGGAGCAGGCCTCAAATCCAATCAGAGAGCAGGTGGTTTCCTCCATGACAGACATGCCACCATTGCACACATTTGGCCTGGCTGGGCAGCTGTAAAGCTTACAGGATCCACCGCTGGTTAAGGCCATTGCTGATTTTTCTCTCCCGACAGGCAGCGAAGTCTTCCCAGTGTCCTGACAGCTAGTCAACAGGGAGGAGGTTTCTAGCTCAGCTCCAGCTTGATTTCTTAGTGACCTGCAGCCCAGGTCTTCAGCAATAGGGTCTTACTATCTAGTTCTGGTGGGCACCTAAGAGCCTTGGCAGTAGCCTTTAATGTTTCGGGGGCATCCCTGGCCAACAGCTCACTAGATTGTATCCCATTCCTGGCACTGATTTTTCTAATAATAATCTAAGTTTTTGGACACATTATTCATCTTACATTATGCTTCTGCCCAAACTCTCATTTTATTTTATTATGTTATTTTATTTTATTTACTTATCTGAGAGAGAGGGGGAGAGAGAGAAGGAGGCAGATAGAGAATTTGCACACCAGGGCCTCCAGCCACTGCAAATGAACTCCAGACACGTGCGCCCCCTTGTGCCTCTGGCTTTCGTGGCTACTGGGGAATTGAACCTGGCTCCTTTGGCTTTGTAGGCAAGTGCCTTAACCACCAAGCCATCTCTCCAGCTAACAAACTCACTCTCTCTCTCTCTCTCTCTCTCTCTCTCTCTCTCTCTCAAGATTTTAATTTAAACAGCAACATTGCTTTCTTGGGACTTGTTATTTTCTTGTTGGCTGAACAGTTCCCCTCAGAAGCACAGGCTGGTTTCAACACTGTTTTGAGAAAGCGTGGTAGGTTCAAACATTTCCAGTGAGGTAGGAGGGAGCCGCTCTGCTCTCTGAGCTGGATTCTTACTTAGAGAACGACAAAGAATTGCCATCTCCAAGCCAAGCCGAGACACTCAAAAAAGGCTGGAAGGAGAACACCAGGCACGGTGGTGTGGGGGCGCACGCCTTTAATCCCAGCACTTGGGAGCAGAGGTAGGAGGATCGCCATGAGTTCAAGGCCACCCTGAGAATACACAGTGAGTTCCAGGTCAGCCTGGGCTAGAGTGAGACCCTACCTCAAGAACCCTCCCCCCTTAAAAAAAAAACAAAACCAGAAGGAGAGAGAGAGTGGATATCTGTAACAAGCTTTACTGTATAGGAACCAGAATTTAAAAAAGACAGGAAAGAGCAAGCAGGTTTAATCACAAGACAGAACAGCCGGGAAACTCACGCGAGGGCTGGATTCACACGGTTTAAGTATGCTGGGGCTGTCCCTACCTCTAAACTGAAGGTGTCCTAAATGGATTGATGATCGATTGGAAGTTTAGCAGTAACCAAGAGATGTTTTGTGTTGAGGAGGGAAGATTAACTGCTGTTGTAGACAGCTTCATGGCGCTTGGGTGTACATCCAAAACCAGACACAGGTTATGGATGGAAAGGATTTATTTCAAGCTCACAGATCCATCGGTGGGGTTGGGCGGGGGGGGGGCGAAGTTCCATCAATGGTGGGAGAAGAAGCTGTTTCCATAGATTTAATCAGATAGAAGGAACGAAAGAGCCAGCAGAAACGGAAAGTGGCAAGTATAAACTCAAGCAAGAGCCAGGGGCCCAACCAGAGCTCAGACTTCTCTGCATTCCTTTGGGCTGGAAATCAAATCCGCCCCCCTCCTACCCCCAACACACTCCAGCCAGGTGGCTGGAGACCCAAGGTATAAGCTTTCAATAAAACACCCGAGTCTATGGGCGACGTGCATTCAAACTACCACAGCTGTCTTGACTGACCGCAATGTTTTTGGATGAACTCCCAGAACCCCATCCCGTCCCCAGTCAACCATGTAGTTTCTAGGTCTCCAAGCCAGCCAGACACTTTCAAAGTTTCTTAACTATATAATTCCCAAAATCTGGGGGAATTCTTTTTTTCCCCCCTCACCAAGGCAGGCTAGAAAGAGGGAAAATTAAGGGTCACCTACCACTGCAAATGAACTCCAGGTGTATGCACCACTTTGTGATCCAGCCTTATGTGGGTACTGGGGAATTTAGCCTGGGTTATCAGGATTTGCAAACAAGTGCCTTTAACTGCTGAGCCATCTCTCCGGCCCAACAAGTCCTTTTTTAAAAAAAAATATTTTATTGATTTATTTGCAAGCAGAGAGCTACACAGAGAGAGAAATAGATAAAGAGTATGGGCATTCCAGGGCCTCTAGCCACTGCAAACAAACTCCAGATGCATGTGCCACCTTGTGCGTCTGTCTTTATGTAGATACAGAGGAATCAAACCTCACTCATTAGACTTTGCAGGCAAGTGCCTTAAATGCTGAGCCATCTCTCCAGCTCCTTAAAAATATTTGTATTTATTTATTTTGTTTGTTTGTTTTTTAAAAAAAAACTTTTATTGACAGCTTCCATAATTATAGACCATAAACCATGATAATCCCTTCCCCACCCCACCCCCACTTTTCCCCCTCACAAATCCACCCTGTATCATATCCCTTCCCCTTCTCAATTAGTCTCTCTTTAATTTTGATGTCACCATCTTTTTTTCTTTCTTCTTCTTCTTCTTTTTTTTTTTTTTTGAGGTAGAGTCTCGCTCCAGCCCAGGCTGACCTGGAATTCACTATGGAGTCTCAGGGTGGCCTCGAACTCACTGCGAACCTCCTACCTCTGCCTCCCGAGTGCTGGGATTAAAGGCGTGCGCCACCACACCCTAACTTTTAAATATTTTTATTTATTTATTTGAGAGAGAGAAAGAGGCAGAGAGAGGGAACAAGAGGAAGAGAAACGAGCTCTAGACGCATGCACCACCTTGTGCGTTTGGCTTATGTGGGGTCCTGGGGAATCGAACCTGGGTCTTCTGGCTTTGTAGGCAAGTGCCTTAACTGCTAAACCATCTCTCCGGCCCAGTTTTGTTTTTGTTTTTTACTATGTGTGCACGGAGATTAGAGGACAACCTTGGTGCCATCTTCAGGAACTCTGTCCACCTCCTCTGAGACAGGATTTGGCCTGGAGCTCCTTAGTTTAGCTGGACTAGTGGGTCAGTGCACCCCAAGGCTCCTTCTTGTCTCTGCGTCCCCAGTTGCGGGATTACAGACGCTCGCCTGCACACCAGGCATGGGTTCCAGGGATCAAACTTAGGTCCTTGTTATGGTGAGGGAAGCACTTAGTCTCAGGGTGGCCTCGAACTCACGGCGATCCTCCTACCTCTGCCTCCCGAGTGCTGGGATTAAAGGCGTACACCACCATGCCCGGCTCTTTTTTTTTTCTAAATATTTATTCATTTATTTGAGAGAGAGAGAGAGAGAGAGAGAGGACGAGGCAGATAGAGAGAATGGGTGCGCCAGGGCCTCCAGCCACTGCAGACAAACTGCAGACGCGTGCGCGCCCCCTTGTGCATCTGGCTTACGTGGGTCCTGGGGAATCGAACCTGGGTCCTTAGGCTTCGCAGGCAAACGCCTTAACCGCTAAGCCACCTCTCCAGCCCAAGTCTCTGATTCTTAAGAACCAGCTTTCCGCATGCCACTCTCTGTGCTTTGGGCATGTGACACCAAGCATTGCCCTTCCATATTATCTAGTTGCACTTGGGAGTCTGTCACCTGTGGCCACAATGTTGCTGCATAACATGGCTTTTTACTTTGATGACCAGCTTTTCAAATTTCTTAACGAGAATTCCTTTCTCAGTTAAAAAAAAAAAAAGAAAGAAAGAAAGGAAGGAAGAAAAGGCAAAGTTCATTTTGGCTAACCTAAAAATTACCGTCATCTGTTTTTGTTTCTACTTTCTTTTATATATGAGAGAGAGATAGAGAGAGAATTGGCACAGCAGGGCCTCTGGCCACTACAAACAATGCATCACCTTGTGTTCACGCGTCACCTTGTGCATCTGGCTTACGTGGACTCTGGAGAGTCGAACCTAGGTCCTTAGGCTTTGCAGGCAAGCGCCTTAACCGCTAAGTCATCTCTTCAGCCCTACCATCATCTTTTTTTTTTTTTTTTTCAAGGTAGGGTCTCACTCTAGCCCAGGCTGACCTGGAATTCACTCTGTAGTCTCAGGGTGGCCTCGAACTCACGGCGATCCTCTTACCTCTGCCTCCCGAGTGCTGGGATTAAAGGCGTGCGCCACCACGCCCGGCCCCACCATCATCTTTTGATCCGTTAAAGTAGGGTAAGCAGCGTGTCCCTCCCTGTGCCTTTGCACCCGGCCAGAGCTCTCTGGAGGCAACGCAGTAGCTGTCTCCCTGCTTCCGTTTCTTACCCTTCTCCACTCCCGCCTCTCTAGGGAAGCCCAAATAACACCCATCAGGTGTGGTCTTTTCCTGGCTCTCTCTGGCACGCAGAGCACAGTGATGAAGGCCCGCGGTGGTTCTGAAGTTTCTGCACATCTGAACAGGCCCCTGACTCCCTCTGCATCCTCACTCCCATTATTCCATCCCAGATGTCCACACTCCAGCCACTCTTGTCTTTCTGTTCGTTGTTTCTGACTCAGCGCCTTGGCAACGGCCAGGTCTTATCTCGGATCCCCCTCCTCCCAACCTTAGGGTGACTGGCTGCTCAACGTTCAGGGCTTAGGCAGATGGCACTTCTTCAGAGATGATGTTGGAAGTGCCCTGCACCATCACGCCATCGTGTTTAGCTCTTGCTTAGAGTATTTATGACTACTGAAAACTATGTTTGCCAGGCATGGTGAGTACACCTATAGTACCTGTCCCCGGGAGCTGAGGCAGGAGGATTGCTGCAGGTTTAAGCCTGGTCTGGGCTACATACACAGTGTCAGGCCAACCAGGGCTATCTATCAAGAGTCAGTCTCAAAAAAAAAACCAAACAAACAGGGCTGGAGAGATGGCTTAGCGGTTAAGGCACTTTCCTGCTAAACCTAAGGACCTGTGTTCGATTCCCCAGGACTCACATAAGCCAGATGCACAAGGTGAGCATGCATCGGGAGTTTGCGGTGGCTGGAGGCCCGGGTGCACCTGTTCTCTTTCTCTCTCACGTAAATAAATAAAATATATTAAACAAGAAAAAATTAAAACAAACAACAGAGGGAGGCTTTAGAGAAAGCTCTAATTGTTCTTTGGCTAAAATGAGAGGGTATGCCCATGAAAATGTTTTTATTGATTTGAGAGCAAAGAGAGAGAGAGAGAAAGAGAGAGTGAGTTATGGGCATGCCAGGGTCTGTTAGCACTGCAAACAAACTCCGTGTGCATCAAAATGTTTTCTAAGCATCTGTGTGTCTCCCCTTTGATCCACACTGCTCTCCCTCTTGATTAGAGAATCTGCTTTTTGCGGATAGCAGGGAATTCCAGGAAGACTCTAGATCCATCAGTATGACGAGAAAAGAAAGCCAACTGCCTAGCACTAGGTGAATCATCTCTGTCACAGCTACCAGGACCCAGGAGACATTATGGAGGAAGTGGCAGATTAAGAGTGAGTGCTGAGGCTGGAGAGATGGCCTAGCAGTTAAGGCATTTGCCTGTGAAACCAAAGGACCCAGGTTCCATTCCCCAGGACCCACATAAGCCTGATGCACAAGGGGCACGTGTGTCTGGAGTTCATTTGCAATGGCTAGAGGCCCTGGTGTGTCCTCTCTCTCTCTCTCTCTTCTCTCTGTCTCTCCCTGCTTGCAAATAAATAGCTGCTCTCACCGCTAGCCTGAGAATCTCCTCCAAGGAGATGGTATAGACACTGAAGAGACTCAAAACTCATCAAAGCAGAAAACCAGAGGCTGCTGAGAGCTCAACACAAGGGAAAGTTTTTGTTTGTTTGTCTGATTGGTTGGTTGGTTGGTTTTTCGAGGTAGGGTTTCACTCTAGCTCTAGCTCACCTGTAATTCACTATGTATCCTCAGGCTGGCCTCGAACAGGGATCCTCCTACCTCTGCCTCCCAAGTGCTGGGATTAAAGGTGTGCGCCACCACGCCCGGCACAGGGAAAACTTACAACACACCCTACAAGACTCAGGGAGCATTGTGGAAGAGGGAGCAAAAAGATTGTAAGAGCCACAGGGTGGAAAAAGAGTATCCTGAGGCACTGGCCCCTCTCCACTGACTGGGGAATTCTAATAATCCCACGAGGAGGGCCCTCAGGGGAATGGGGGAGGGGGAAACCATGAGTAATATCTGAGGGTATATGACCAATATTCCATATGTCCATACAGTAAAGTTCGCATATAATAAAAAATTACAATTTAAAAAATATAATATATATTAAAAATATAGTATAATAAAAAATATATGTATTATTTGCAAGCAGAGAGAGATAGAAGAGAGATGGGGGGGAGAGGGAGAGAATGGGCACACTAGGGCCTTCAGCTGCTGCAAAGGAATTTCAGATGCACGTGCCACTGTGCATCCGGCTTTACTTGGGTACTGTGGGATTGAACCCAGGTCGTTGGGCTTTCCAGACAAGTGCTTTAACCACTGAGCCATCTCTGCAGTCCCTTAAATCATATTTCCTTTTCTTTCTTTTTTTTTTTTTTTTTGTTTGTTTTGTTTTTCGAGGTACGGTCTCACTCTGGCCCCAGGCTGACCTGGAATTCACTATGTAGTCTCAGGGTGGCCTCGAACTCATGCCGATCCTCCTACCTCTGCCTCCTGAGTGCTGGGATTAAAGGCGTGCACCACCATGCCCCGCTTAAATTATATTTCTAATTAGCCGATAAAGAAGCAGGTTTCCATACGGCTATTTCACAACGTGTTTGGATTTACCTAACTTTGTTTTTGTTATTCCCATTTTAGAGATAGCCCAATGAGGTTCCATAAACTTATATAATTGCCCAATTTGCAAAACGGGGGCCTGGGAGTGACAAAGTCGGCCTGACCCAGAAGTCCAGCCAGGCCTCTTAGCTTGACGGGTGTTGCTCAAGTCACCATCACCGGGCTCTCTTGAAATCTGGTAAGAGCTCTCTCCAGCTAGACGCAAGTGAAGGACAAAGAAGTTTCTCTGGGCCTGCGGAGAGGCCATGCTTGACCGCACAGACGGACTTCTACCACACGGTGGCGCTGTGGTCCTGCCCTAGAAGGTCTCCCTCATTCTGGAGGTTGGGCCAGCTGAGTACCAGCCACCGCCAGCAGGGCGACGTCAGGCTTTAGCTGGGGCACAAAGCTCCCAGCGTCAGGCAAAGCAGAAAGCTGCTCCTCCCTGATGGGCCCAAGAAGAGGCACTTTTATTCACTCCTGCAAACTGTTCTGGCCAAGTGAAGGCCTGGGCTAGAGAAAAGATGGCTGAGATTATCTGTCTGTATGTGTCCATCTGCTGGACACGGGGCCACTGAGGATACACTGGCTGCATCTGCTTTTGGGAAAACAGTTTCTTTGACAGTTGCATCTTTTTTTTTTTTTTTTTTTAAGTCTCAGGCTGGTTTTGAACTCCTACCTCTGCATGCCAGAATGCTGGGATTAAAGGCCTATGCCACTAAGCCCGGGGGGGGGCGGGGTGAGGGAGAGGTGAGAAAGAAAGAATGGACGCAGAAGGACCTCTAGTTACAGCAAGCTCCAGACCCATGTGCTACTTTGTGCATCTGACTTTATGCGGTGGGTACTGAGGAATCAAACTCAGACTGTTAGGTTCTATGGCAAGCACCTTAACTGCTGAGCCATCTCTCCAGCCCAAGATTTGCACTGTGTTGTTTTTTTTCTTGTTTTTCAAGATAGGGTCTCATTCTAACACAAGCTAACCTGGAATTAACTATGCAGTCTCAGGGTGGCCTCGAACTCACGGCGATCCTCCTACCTCTGCCTCCTGAGTGCTGGGATTAAAGGCGTGTGCCACCATGCCTGGCTAAACTTTTTTTTTTTTAAATTATTTTTATTTTGAGAGAGAGAGAGAGAGAAAGGCAGAGAGAGAGAGAGAGAGAGAGAGAGAATGTGCACACCAGGGCCTCCAGGTGCAGCTAAATGAACTCCAGATGCATGCACCTCTTTGTGCATCTGGCTTCACGTGGGTACTGGGGAATCGAACCTGGATAGTTAGGCTTTGCAGGCAAGCACCTGAACCACTGAGCCATCGCTCCAGCCTGAACGTTGTGTCTTTTACCACCCGGGTTGGGACTCAGCCCTTCTGAGCCTCATCAACGGGCTTTCAAGCCTTTTCTTCATAGGCCACCCCTACACCTCACCATGAGCTTTAGCTGCTCAGTTGCGGACTTGACCTGAGGCTAGATGACAGTATAGAGAGCAGAACAGAGGCTGGGCAGGGAATGCAGCTCAGTGGTAGAACACACTGTGGCTTGTGTGTAAGGCCCAAGGTTTGATCCCCAGAACTAGAGAAGGAAACTTTTTTTTTTTGCTTTTTTTTTTTTTTTGAGGTAGAGTCTTGCTCTAGCCCAGGCTGACCTGGAATTCACTATGTAGTCTCAGGGTGGCCTTGAAATGGTGATCCTCTTACCCTTACCTCTGCCTCCTAAGTGCTGGGATTAAAGGTGTGCGCCACCACGCCCGGCTAAAAAAATATTATTATTATTTTTTATAAAAAAGGTTGTACGCATAGACCCCCTTCTCCCTCACCCCAATTCTGATGAGGGTCTTCAAGGGCTTATTGGTACTCATTGCGGGGACCAAGAGGCCTCAGTCAGTCTCTGCAAGGATGGGGGAAACATGGTGTCTCAGGCCCTTCCCACCCACCCTGAGGCTCTTACAATCTTTCCACTCAGTCTTCCCCAATGCTCCCCGAACCTTGGCGGGCAAGAGAAAGATCTGATTCGGAGTTGCTTTCTCTGTAGACTCTGGATCTCTGTTTTTTTAAAAAATATTTTATTTTTATTTATTTGACAGAGAAAGAGGGAGGGAGAGAGAGAGAATGGGCATGCTGGGGCCTCCTCTAACGTGGGTCCTGGGGAATCGAACCTGGGTCCTTTGGCTTTGCAGGCAAATGCCTTAACCACTAAGCCATCCCTCCATCCCAGGACCTCTGTTTTGATGAGGTTTGAGTGACCACATTGTCTGTCACCATTTCCTTGGAACTGGTTTTCAGGCTAGCCATGAGAGCAGTATTTGTGACACCACTCCTCTGTAAGGACTTCTGGGCCCTGCAGATGAGGTGCAGGTGACCCATCTCCTGGTAGACAAGTTGGCTCTCTCTTCTTGATGTATCTTTGTTTTCTGTATTCTTCTCCTTGCCCCAAGATTCCAGCTGCCTCCACACCACGAGGCCTGGCCTTTGAGCTATCACCAGTCATGTGATCTTAGACTTGGGTTTCAGTTCTTCATCCATAAAATGGAATGAAGCCTTCCTAACCTGGACCCAGAAGGAGGATGACAGGAAGGACCATTCTGCTGTCAGTGAGGTGGTGACCCAAGAAGGCACCATCAATTACATTTGCAAGTGCTTCTATAGATGCCAGGATTGTGCCTTAAAAGAGATCTGGGCTTGGAGGCTGGAGAGATGGTTTAGTGGTTAAAGTGCTTGCCTGCGAAGTCTAAGGACCCAGGATTGATTCCCCAGTACCCACATAAACCAGCTGCACAAGGTGTTGTATGAGTCTGGAGTTTGCAGTGACTAGAGGCCCTGGTGTGTCGACTTGCTCTCTCCCCCTGCCTCTTTCTCAAACAAAAATAAATGAATCAATGAAAGAGATTTGCTGTAAGGAAAGGGGCCCCAGTGTGTGCATAGATACAAGGCTTCACAAAAGTGTCTGGGCCAAAGGAGTAAGAATGTTCCAGATCATATCTGCACGAGGTTTCCCAGGAGATGTAACAAGGATTAAGAGTCACTTCACAAGCTTTATGCTTTGGTCATCCGTCTGTATTCCCACTTTCAAAAATCTAGACAGTCGTGTAGATGAGACCTGAACAGTGATAGGGAGGTGATCTTGTATAGACTACATCCAAGATGACCAAGTCCAGAAATTGGCCAAAAGCTGCTCTGGAAAAGAGCCAGTTAAACAAGCATTCAGGTGCAAGATCCTACCAAGGCAAACGGAACCAGGTTGCAGGCCCGAGCTGCTTCTCTTTGTATCGCCAGCAGGGGGCAGCATTGCCCTCCTCCTCCTGAGTCATGTCCACTGGTCCTTATTCCCAGAAAACAACACGTCTTATCCGCACCAACTTGGTCAGGAAGGGTCAGGAAAGGGAGGGTTTGGGAAGAGTGAAAACTGGTCTGTCGGGGTTGGAGAGATGACTTAGTGGTTAAGTGTGCTTTCTGCACAAGCGTGAGGGCCTGAGGAGCCCCTGAATTCCAATCTCCAGAACCCACATAAACAGCTGGGTATGGCCATGCATATCTATAAGCCCCGGTCCTTGCTGGGGTTCGAGGACGGCAAGATCTGAAATCAGAAGTGACTCTCTGATGTATGACGGAGGGGGACAGCACCTCGCCTTCTCCACAGGACAGCTTATGGGGTGCCGCATGATTCACACACACACATACACACCAGCAGGAGGGAGGGGTGAGGTATCTGAGCCTCTGAGGACTGATGGGAGCACTTAGTCCGAAGGGAGACCAGGTGGTTTTCTGTCCCCATTGTATTTGTCCCTCCTGGAAGAGGGCTTGGGATCCAAAAGGCCAGGACTTGTCCTCTGTTGGAGTCACTGTCCTTAACTGGACAGATCAACTGGCATTTCAATGGACCTCTAATAGATGCTTCATTTTATTTTATTTATTTATTTATTTATTTATTTATTTTTGTTTTTTCTTTTTTTCGAGGTAGGGTCTCACTCTAGCCCAGGCTGACCTGGAATTCACTATGGAGTCTCAGGGTGGCCTCGAACTCACGGCGATCCTCCTACCTCTGCCTCCCGAGTGCTGGGATTAAAGGCGTGCGCTACCACGCCTGGCTTCAGACGCTTTAATTTAATTTAAATTTTTTTTTTTTTTTTGGTCTGTGTGGCAGAGTTGGTAATTTAATTCACACTTCAGTTCACGTGTGAAGAGATAAAAGGAATTTCCTTTTTTTATGCATTAGTTTATAATGAATCTGACCTTTCTTCCAAAGCCCTACATAACTATTGGTGAGAAAAAACAAAACACAACAAAACAAAACAGTGAGATGTTCAACTTAATTTACGCGTCATGGGACCAGACAGTTTAGCCAGTCTTGTTAAGCAATCTTAATTTCCCTTGCATAAAAGTGTTCGGGTCTCAGGCTACCTGCTTCCACTTTTCCCACTAACAGGATGTTGGGGTGTGTGGATAGATGAGGGCAGCTGAGTGACATCTGGCAGGAGGAAGGAGTTGGGGGTCCTAGGGTGTGGTGTCTACTGATTTTCTGGCCAGAGCTATTAATCCCTCCCCCCCCCCCCCCCCCCGCCGCCAATCACTGCTGCACTTGAAACTGAATTTACGTAACTCGTGGTCTGGTCCTGCTGGGCCCGAGCCAGCTGAATGCATCCCCGGTCTCCCGTGGAGTCCCCTCGCTGGATTGCCGTGAACCCAACAGGCCTGCCGGCTCACCATTCAGACCCCGTGGGGGCTGAAGCTGGCTGGTGAAATCTGGATTTCCGAGCCTCCCCCCCTCGGCTTGATTCTGCAGTCCTGTGGTCACAGGCAGAGGCCAGGGTGGCTTGGAGCAGCTGGGAGACAGCTTCTTCCAAAATTACATGGCTGGTTTTGGAGGGGGGGGGGAGACGGGGAGAAGGGTCAGAGACACGAGTCCTCTCCAGGGAGGACTGAGTAGGCCAGATGTGACTGTTTAGCACCCCCCCTTTCCTCCTAGCCCCCTTCTTGTTAACCCCATCCCCCTGGAGCATAAGGAGAGGATAGGAACTCTTCCTCTCCTGGCCTGGGCATCTATTACATAAAACTTCACGGTTACGCCCAAGTGGGGAGACACAGGAATCCAGAAAATATGCTCTCAAGAGAACAGCCGGTTCAGCAGAATCATGACTTGTGGCAAATCCTATTTTTTAAGTCGATTGCCAAACATTACAACATTTTTTTTTTTGGTCTATAACAAATCCTAGTCTCTATGTGGAAATGTATGTCTCTGGCCAACGAAGGGAAGGGTTGTGGGGTCCTCATCGCGGCCAAGAACGAAAGCACATTCAGAAATGTTCAATCTTTGCATCTATGCTTAAGATGTTACCACTAGATAATGGAAGCAAAGGAAAGAATGGGTCCAAATGGGGTTTTATTCTCCTCAAGGGGGATTCACTCTCTTGCTGTTTAGGCCCTGCCCTTTCCAGGAAGGATGGACTGTGAGGCAGAGGCCACTCAGAAGGGAAATTAATAATAATAATAATAATAATAGTAATAGTAATAATAATAATGTAGCAGACAGCTTCAGGTTCGCTGAGATGAACTTCCAGACCAGGCACAGTTATGGAAGAAGGGATTTATTGCAGCTTACAGAACCAGGGGAAGTTCCATAATAGCAGAAGGAGCTGGCCTGCCTTCACAGGTCCAAGAAGAGAGAGAGAGAGAGAGAGAGGCCAAAAGCCAAAAGCCATACTACACAGTGCACTTCAGAAACTCCAGATGGAAGCAGACACTTTGCATATCTTTAGGTTGGAATCTCAAATCCACCACCACATCTTAGGGGAAGACCCTAAGATCCGCCCAGTGAAGTCTCCTCTAGCCAGGTGGCTGTAGATCTAAATTACAAACTGTAATAAAACACTGAATATAGGAGAATTGCTCAGTGGTTAAGGAGCTTGCCTGCAAAGCCAAAGAACCCAGGTTCAATTCCCCAGTACCCACACAAAGCCAGATGCACGGGGGAGAGGGAGATGTGCAGGTGTCCGGAGTTTTGTTTGCAGTGGCTAGAGGTCCTGGTGCACCCATTCTCTCTCTCTCTTTCTGCCTCTCTGTCATAAATCAATAAACAAAATATATTTTTTAGCCGGGCGTGGTGACACATGCCTTTAATCCCAGCACTCGGGAGGCAGAGACAGGAGGCCAGCCTAAGAGTACATAGTGAATTCCAGGTCAGTTTGGGCTAGAGTGAGACCCTACCTTAAAAAAAACAAAACAAGGGGGCTGGAGAGATGGCTTAGCGGTTAAGCACTTGCCTGTGAAGCCCAAGGACCCCGGTTCGAGGCTCAATTCTCCAAGACCCATGTTAGACAGATGCACAAGGGAGTGCATGTGTTTGAAGTTCATTTGCAGTGGCTAGAGCCCCTGGTGCTCCCATTCTCTCTCCCCCACCCTTTCTCTGTCAAATAAATAAAAATAAAAAAACAAAACAAACAGGCCATGTATATATTGGGGGCCATCTATTCAAACTAGCACCAATAATGATGGTGATGATGATGATGGTCATAATGGTAGGCATCCGTGGTGAAGAGATAGCCCAGCTCATCAGGAGTCCTTCCTGAGCTCAAGGACTGGGGAGGACAGGCACTTGGCCGAGACAAGGCCGAGACCAAGTTTTCATGGCATGAAGGCCTTTACTATTGGAGGACAGATGATGCGAAACAATTCATCCAACAGAGTGTCTGGGAAGGGGCTCGGGGGGGTGGGTTTATAACTCCCAGCCTCCCCTCAGTGCTGAAGGGAGGGCAATTCACCGTGTGAGCCCTCACCTCACGCACACAAGGCGGGTGGGTGCGCTTATGGGAGCTCGCTAGCTAGACATGTGCTCATTCAAATGTGTGTGTGTCGGGGGGGGGGTGTCCATGTGAATGCCTTAGCATTGTTTTGTTGATTTGATTTTTATTTACTTTTATTTATTTATTTATTTGAGAGAGAAAAAGAATGGGCACACCAGGGCCTTCAGCCACTGGAAGAGAACTCCAGACTCCTGTGCCATCTTGTGCATTCTGGCTTTATGTGGGTACTGGGAATCGAACCTGGGTCCTTGGGCTTGGCAGGTAAAAGCCTTCCCTATACCTTTGCACCAATGCATTTGAGTCTGTGGATTATGCAGTCACGTGTAAAAATTATACCTAACACCTATTAGAAATCTACTACTCTCTAGGCATTACATAACACTATAATGAGCTTAAGCGATTTAATCTCGACAACAATTTCATTGTCATTTACCATACTTAGCCCATGGATGAATGGAGCGGTCAACTCAAGGTCACAAAGCCAGGATTTGGCGCACTTGGGATTCCAGCTCCAGTGGCCACCTTCTCGTTGCTGCCCGAGACAGACACCCTACCAGAGCCACCGATGGAAGAAAAGAGCTCATTTCAGGTTACAGGTTTTCTTTTAATTATTTTATTTTTATTTATTTGAGAGAGAGAGAGAGAGAATGGGCACACCAGGGCCTCCAGCTACTGCAAACAAACTCCAGACACATGTGCCACCTTGTGCATTTGGCTTATGTGGGTCCCGGGGAATCGAACCTGGGTCCTTTGGCTTTGCAGGCAAGTGCCTTCACCACTAAGCCATCCCTCCAGCCCTCAGCCTATAGTTTCAAGGGGAAGTTTCATCGTGGTGGAGAAAGCGAGAGCAGATAGCTGGGCACCACATCTTGTCATGTCACTGGGCGGGCGGAGGGGGCGGGGGGCCAGAAAGAACTCTATCACTAGCACCCGCAAGCTCGGCTGGACTATAAATCCTGAGGCCCACCTCTAACGACATTCCTCTTTCAAGATACCACCTCCTGGCCGGCCGTGGTTTGCGCGCGCCTTTAATCCCAGCACTCGGGAGGCAGAGGTAGGTGGATCTCACTGGGAGTTCGAGGCCACCCTGAGACCACATAGAGAATCCCAGGTCAGCCTGGGCTAGAGCGAGACCCTGCCTCGGAAAACCAAAACAACAACAACAGAAAAGCTACACCAGCTGGGAATTAAGGACGGAGCTTGATCATAGACACACGAGGCTGTGGGGGATATTTTAGTTTCAAACTACCCCAGGCTGTACGGTCTCAAAGCCTGCCCACGGAGCCCGCGGCTCATTAGCCTTCTTGTTCAGACACCCGCTGGCTTACAACAGGCTCACGCACGGACCTGAACGCGAGTGTGTGCTGTTCTGGGCAGAGGCTGCGGCTGATAGCCACTTCAAGCTTTGGTCTTGTGGGGGGACAGCAAGACCCCTGGCCTCTTCCCCACCCCTTGTTCTCTGAGTGGGGGTGACTGTCTGCATTTCTTTTATTTATTTGTTTTTTTTGGGGGGGGGAGAGAGAGAGAATAGGTACACTGCGACAAACTCTAGACACAAGAGCCCCCTTGTGCATCTGCCTTATGTGGGTCCTGGGGAATCGAACCTGGGTCCTTTGGCTTCGTAGGTAAGTGCCTTAACCTCTAAGTCATTCCTCCAGCCCATTTTCTTTTTAATTAATTAATTAATTAATTTGAGAGAGAAAAAGGCAGAGAGAATGGGCGCTCCAGGGCCTCCAGCCACTGCAAACGAACTCCAGACGCGTGCTCCACCTTGTGCACCTGGCTCTACATGGGTACTGGGGAATCGAACCTGGGTCCTTTGGCTCTGCAGGCGAGCGCCTTAACCTCTAAGCCATCTCTCCAGCCCCTGTCTCCATTTCTCTACGCTTTCCCAGTGCTAGCTTCTGCTCCTCTCCTTCAGGTCAGGGCCATTCCATTCGGATGAGAATGAGCCCAGCTAGGAAGTCCCATGGGTTTCCAGTGAATTGGAGGACAGGTCTGCACATAAAGATCCAGGAGGTCCAGCCAGCCTGGTAGCCAAGGGACCACCTTGGTGCTTTGCTATGACCCTTCTCTGAGTGGTCATGGACTTGGGAGAGGACAGGGGAGGAGTCCTCATGGGGGAAGAAGGCTCCCGGGACCTGGAGGTTTGGAAAGTCTGGTCTCTGAGGTGGGAAGAGATGTGTCCAGATCACCAAGCCCTTCTCAGGCTCAAGGCTCAACCCTGACCCCGTGTTTGGTGAAGAGAATGCCCTTCCCCGGGGGAACATGGAGGCTTCCTAAGTGCTCATGTTACGGAAATTCAGGACAACCAGAGAGAGACATCAATAGTCATGGCTCCTCTGCATGGCAGAGAAATCTAGACCTAACACTCCCTGCCTTTTTTTTGTTGTTGTTTTGTTTTTGTTTTCTGAGGTAGGGTCTCACTCTAGCTCAGGCTGTCCTGGAATTCACTCTGTAGTCTCAGAGCAGCCTCGAACTCAAGGAGATTCTCCTACCTCTGCCTCCCGAGTGCTGGGATTAAAGGTGTGCACCACCCCGCCTCCCCCCCCCCCCCACTGCCTTTTTGGAGGCAGGTTTTGGGTTTTGCCGTGTATCTCAGGCTATCCTTGATCATGTAGTCATGGGCCCCGAGCCTCTCAAGTGGCAGGATTCCAGATTTCTCAAGCAGCTCAGGTGGCGGGGCCCTTGTCTTCCTGAAGCCATCTGCTACTCGAAGCAGCTTCCTTACTCTGTTTCAAGGCGTGTCATCCCTCAAGGTGCCCCCAGTGTAGGAGGGCAAAAGTGGTTGGCATAACGAAGAAGCCTAAGAGGTCAGAAGGCTTCCTTAATACAGATTACCATCTCCCCAAGTCTAGGGAGCCCCTAAAGATGACTCCCCCCAGAATCTTTCCACAGCAGTTGTTCAACATAGAAATGCGACATAGAAAACCAGAGAAACCACTCTACCAGGTCACCGGGGGGTGGTGGGGGGGGGTGGGCTGTCCTTCTCCAACAGAACTCTGCAAACAGACCTCATGGATGGGGGCCCTTGGGGACAGACAGCCTCTCAGCCTCAAAGACATTTCACTCTCCATAGCAGCGCCTCCACGTGGAGAGAGACCTCAGAAGTGGATCTTCTTTTTCTCTTTCTTTCTTTCTTTCTTTCTTTCTTTCTTTCTTTCTTTCTTTCTTTCTTTCTTTCTTTCTTTCTTTCTTTCTTTCTTTCTAGATTTCCCCTTCTTTCTGTTCACTTTCCACTGACCCTCCCTCTAGCTCCTTCCATCAGCCAAAAGTCCCCAGTGTTTCCTGACATATACTCCCCAAGGCTTCTTGAATCTTCCGTAAACTAGCCCCAGGGGAGAGAAGGGAGGAGGGCTCCGGCTAAGGCATGTCTTTGAGGCTGCCTGCCCGGGCTCTGGCAGGCAGCGAGGCTGGCCTCTGTCTGCACCCATGAATGTGTGTGGGCAATCCCTTGGGCCAAGACACTCCTGGCTGGGTTGAGAGCCTCCCCTCTGTGGGGCTCAGCGTCCGGCTCTGGTCTGCTCTCCCATTCTTTGTTCCTCTTTCCCTCCATATATCTTCCTCTTCTGTCCCCTTCAGAGCGCTTTCTCCTCCACCCAAATGAGGTTGGTTCGACAAACCTTGGCACACCAGTCTCTGAACAACGCAGGTCCAATCATGCTTTTAAGGGTGCCTGTGGACACAAAACATCCTGTATTTTTGGGGGGGGGGGCGGGGGTGGAGAGCAGCTCCGATGACCTTAGAGGAGTTAGGAGCTCTGTTTTCTAACTATTCTAACTGCTGCTCCCCGCCCCCAAAAAAAGACAAAGCAAATCGCACATCATAGTCATGTCGTGGCGTTCCGTTCCCCTCATCCTTCCAACTATGCCCTTTGGTGGGTAGCCCAAGTCTCTGGATGGGAGTCCTTTGAAGACTCAAGAACAGCCGACCCCAGGCAGGGCCAGGAATGTATTTCAAAGGCTGGCCTGTCCCTCCCTCCTTCCCCTGAGCCACCACAGTGATTGTCACTTCTCCTGGGAGCTTTGGAAGGCCTAGCCAAAAGGGGAAGATGAACAGATGATCATAGAATTGCTGGATCAAGTCCACACGCATAATACACGTGCAGCCCCACCTAAGGCCAGGATTTTGTGCGTTTCCTAACCCTCAGAGCGGTGGGGCGGGCCCACCCTAAACCTTCTCTTATTACAAAGCCAGAATCTTTTCCATCTGTGTTTAAGCTGCGGCCCATGAAATAATGTCTATAAAAAAAAAAAAAAGATTGGAAGTGAAAATATCGAATGCAATAAATTATGACTGCACTATATTCTTCTCCCGAGGACTGCCGTGGCCAAAGAGCCTTCGGTAAGCCCATCTAGGACCGTGTTTTGTATCTCGCCATAAAGCATCCCATTGGCTCATGGGAAGAAAGGGCCTAGAACAGCGGGGGCCTTCTTCCATAGAGCTGCAGTGTTGGCTGTCCGGGGTACCTGCCTGGCATCTTAATTTCTCTTCCCAAAACAGAGTTGTTCAGCTGCAAAGATGAAAGCTAAAAGGGAGGTTGCCTAGGGGAAGTGCTTGCAGGGCCAGTTTCCAGTATGACAGCCATCTCTTTCCTCAACACCCCACCGCCTCATCTCCGTCATGTGGGGACCGTGAATCCAGATGGTAACACCGCCCCCCCCCCTTCACCGATTCAGCGTAGGACCTATTGAGAGTTTGGGCACCTGAGCGACAGACGCCACACGTCTGAGGACTTCAGCTCCGTGGCAGATACGAGGGCAGCCAACAAGCAACTTGAAGGAGAGGAGTTATGGGCAAGACGCTGATTTCAACGGACTCATTGAAAATTTCAACGAAGCAGCTTCCAATGGGGGGTCTTGGAAGGATGGTGGGATCTGGACCCCGGGAAGGAGGAGGACTTCTCAAAAGAGGGATGAATGAAGAGAGAACCTAAAATTTCTAGCACATGGATGAGGACTGAGCCCAGATTGGCTGTTCCCCAAGGTGCCCGAGGGCAGAGAGGGAAATCAGGCTGAAGGAAGGAGGGGACCAGAACAAAGAATGTGACAGATGAAAAAGAAAGGCTAACCGGGAGTGGTGGCGCACGCAGTTAATCCCAGCACTGGGGAGGCAGAGGCAGGAAGATCGCCGGGAGTTCGAGGCCACCCTGAGACTACATAGTGAGTTCCAGGTCAGCCTGGGCCAGAGTGAGACCCTACCTCGAAAAAACCAAAAAGAAAGAGGAAAAAAGAAAGGCTGGAGTGTTTCTGCCCTGTATGTGGTAGAGAGTGGTGACCCTTAGAATGTTATTGAGGAGAAAGAACATGCAACTGGTATGCAGCCAGTCATGGTAGTGGTAGATCTTGAAGGCCTGTGTTTCCCTTTGTTTTTCATACTCTTCCCTAAAACAACCCAAAATCCAGAAGAAAAAAAAAATTTTTTTTAAAAGAAAGATAAGAAAAAAAAAAATCCCAAATTTACACATCTTGCCTGCCACGCTTACCTTCTTTATTTATTTATTTAAAGCAGGGTTTCACTCTAGCACAGGCTGACCTGGAACTCACTGTAGCTCCAGGGTTGGCCTTGAACTCACACAATGATTCTTCTCCCTCAGCCTCCTGAGTGCTGAGATTAAAGGCATGTGGCACCACGTCCGCCTTGCTTAGTTTATTAAAGAATCCAAAGGCAGAGGTAGGAGGATCGCCGTGAGTTCAAGGCCACCCTGAGACTACAGAGTGAATTCCAGGTCAGCCTGAGCCAGAGTGAGACTCTACCTCGAAAAAAACAAAACAAAAATTCCAACAAGAGTTTGAAGCGCTAGCCATTTGCTTTAAAGTCCTGACCTTTCATGCTTTGTCTATTTGGAAGCGAGAGGGGAATCAAATGAAACCCACACAGCCAGTAACTATGACATCAGTGAAGTGCCAATAAACTCTCTGGAGGGTGAGTGTCACTTGAGGCAGGGGTAGGGTGTCAAGGGGCCAGGGTTGTTTCTTGGGTTGACAAAGGAGGGGAAAACAGCCTGGTGGTCAGTCCACATGGCCCGTCTTGTGGGGTCACTCAGCTATGGTGTGACGTGTTGGTCTCAGAATAAGAACAGACGCTCAGGGACAAGACAAGGGCATCCTGAAGAGCCAATGGGAGGAAGCCCCCGTGTCCCTCGAGTCTCAGGATGGGAGGAAGCTGGTGCCATCCTTTGGGGGGGGGCCCTTCATCCTTGGTCCCGAGGGGCCTACTGGCCTCACCCCACTTTCCCAGCGACTGCCATGAGAAGCACCGGGGTTGTTTTGAGGAGGGTTTCCCAGCTCCTTTCAAATCCCTTGCCAACCACCCCCACCCCCCCAGTGTTGTGACATATCCCATTCTCTCCTTTCTGGGCTGGTTAAGATGAGCTCTCTGTGGAGGGGAGAAAAATGGACCCGTTGTTCCAACAGGGCTGGCCACTGACCCTTCCCCACCCCCCAACTGGCCGATGCTTGGGAATTAGAACTTGGATCTGTCCCTTCACCCCACAGAGCACAGAGTGGGAGTCCAAGGAGTACGGAACTATGGGAGAGAAGGGGCTTGTGACCCTTGCTCCCTCCCCCGGTGACTCTCTGGGGACAGGCGGAAAGGGCTCTTCCAAGGCCTGCTGGGCTTGTGGTAGGCGGTGTTTATGCGAACGCACAAATGTTTATGTGGGATTGCCAATGGGTTATTTATGAGTTTCTCAGCCCTTCCCCAATAAAAGCTGTTCCCTCAATGTTCTGACAGGCCCTGCATCTGTAACTAATGTGTCACTCGCTCAGCTAATGCATTCACTTGTGTTTATTTTTGCACAAAAGCAATTTATCCAGCGGCTCTGGGAAAAGGAAAAAAAGAAAAAAAAAAAAAAAAAAAAGGCCATGTCACCCAGGAGCCTTCTTGGGAGGGAATTGAGTGTTTTTTTGTTTTTTTTTTTTTTTTCCTCAAAAGAAGCCCCAAATGGCTCACCATGCAGGGCAGGCTGCTGGGGCACGTGCCCGAGTGACCAGCGTGTGTGTGGCAGTGTGTGTGTGGGTTGGGGGGGGGGAGCTGGGCCCTCCCTGTTGTCTTTGGGGGTGTGTGGGTATGTGTCTGTTTGGGGGTGGGGCGGGTCTGTGTGTTACTGTGTGAGTCTGTTTGTCTCTGAATCGAAGTGTTCTGCCCAGAATGTTGGATGCGTTAAAACTGGTGTTTGGGTTGGGGTTTGTGGGGGGAGGCTAGCTCTAACTCTGCCATCCCCCTAGTCACCATAAATCAAAGTTGAGAAAGTGGGTTGTTGGCAGTTAACGGGCTTGGAGAAGGCAACCCGAGGGAGGAGGAGGAGGAGGGCGAGGGTGAGAGTTAAGAGAGAGGATGCTTGGCTTCAGGGCAAAAAGAGCATTAGCCCTGGTGGACCCAAGCTATAAAGTTTCTCCTGCTCACAGCTCTCTTTGGTTTCCATGTTGGTTTATCTGACCAATTGTTTTTTTTTTTTTTCTTTTCCAATTGGTTTTTTTCTTCACTATGGGCAGCCAGTCGTTTGTAGGATGGTTTGAAAGATCCTCTCTGTGGCTTTATTGGGGAATCATTGGGTGGAGGGGGTGGGCAGCGAGGACAAAGTCATTCCAACTGCAGAACTGGATTTTGGGGAAAAAGAGAAACAAAGATGTGGTGAAGGAGGGAGATGTTAGGCGTTGGCTGAGCGTGTGGGTCAGTCAGAAGCCAAGAGGAGCTCCAGCTTGGGCTGGAGAGGAGCCTAGGGGGGGGCCTTTTTGGTTCTGAACCCCAGCCCACCTGGGCTGGGCAGGTGAAGTCATGGTTCCATGTAGATTCTTTTTTTGTTTTTTGTTTTTGTTTTTTGTTTTCAAGGTAGGGTCTCACTCTAGCCCAGGGTGACCTGGAATTCACTCTGTAGTCTCAGGCTGGCCTCGAACTCACGGCGGTCCTCCTACCTCTGCCTCCCGAGTGCTGGGATTAAAGGCGTGCGCCACCACGCCTGGCTAGTAGATTCTTTCTTGATCCAGCAGTAGTAGAAATAGTGTGGTAGGACAATATAGTTCCTCAGCCCTGCGGAGCTTGGTGCTTGTTTGAAGATGTCTTCTCATGGCTCCCCTGGCCCCAGTTGGCAAGAAAATAATTCAGTTTGAACTACTTTCAGCTCCAGCTTTGATAAGCCAGTAGATACTTGTGTCAACACGGAGCGTGTAGACGGCTGCGTTTGGCCTGAGCGTGCCGCGGGAAGCAAGTCTCCCAGCCTTTGTGTCTTGAAGCCTTTGGGGCAGGCCCAAGCCCTGGCATGAGTCGGAAGGTCTGGCCACTCCCTTATCAGTGTGCGGGGTTAAGGGGGGGGGGGAAGGACAGAGGGGTGATCTTGTGCTCTAGGGATCCATCTGTGTTAGAGTAAAAATTGACCCCCTCACACTACAGAGATCTAACTGTGGCCCTAAGCCTTCACAACCGGGCTCAACTCTGACCTCCCTCGCACACCCCACCTAGTATAACCTGGCTACAGTCGCCCTCTCCCTGCCTCCTGCAATAAGTTCTAGCCTGAAGCTCTTCT
Source organism: Dipus sagitta (assembly GCA_036346955.1). NCBI lineage: Eukaryota > Metazoa > Chordata > Mammalia > Rodentia > Dipodidae > Dipus > Dipus sagitta. The sequence continues at coordinate 11,599,307 of CM070793.1, read as the reverse complement.
CCTATGAGCACCTTTTCTCAACTTTTTAAAAAAAATTTTAAATTTTTATTTATTTGAGAATCACAGAGAGAGAGAGAGAGAGAGAGAGAGAGAGAATGGGCGTGCCAGGGCCTCCAGCCACTGCAAACGAACTCCAGATGCGTGCACGCCCTTGTGCATCTGGCTAACGTGGGTCCTGGGGAATCGAGCCTCGAACCAGGGTCCTTAGGCTTCACAGGCAAGCGCTTAACCGCTAAGCCATCTCTCCAGCTCCCCCTTTTCTCAACTTTTGCTCTCAACCTCCCCACTCGCCTGCTGGGGAGCGAGCCAGTCTGGCAGAACTTACTAAACACAGAGACACATTTTCTTTTTTTTTTTTTTCCCCACCAGCAAAGTCGTTCTCAGGCCCTAAAATAACGATTCACAAATGCCAAGGCTTCTAGGGGCCTGAGAGGCAGTGTGCTGTGTAGAGAGGCAAGGTGGTGGTGGGGACTGAGGTGTCTCCCTTCTTGATGGAAGGGGAGTTGTGGTAGAACGGGGTTCATGGAAGCCATTCTTCTATTTTTCAAATCTGAATTTTTATGTGAACTCTCCTAGTATTACACACTGGCAACAGACTCCAATGTCAAACACGCCGTGGGCCAAGCAAAACACGTCTCGGCCTGGTCGGGGCTGGTGTGCCCCTGTGCTATTATGAAATGTGGCAGAGCCGTCACTCCTGACATGTGGGGATGTGTTCTGTGACTCGAGGCCTTGGCCCCACACTCGTTCAGGGCTCCCCGGGTAGGTGCTCTGAATTGCCTCCACACCCTGGGCAGAAAGGCCGAGAACGCAGCCAGGTGCCAAGGCCTAATGACTCTGCCTGCTCCCAGATGGGACACGGCTCCCTGTTCCTTCCTCTGAGCAAGTTCTGTTGGACCCACATCTGGCTCTTAGCGTCTGGGGATCCCAAGCGTGTTGGGGCGGGGGGGGGGGTAGAGAGCAGGCAGGTGGGACATCTTACTTCAGTTGAGCTGGGGGGGGGGATGTGGGGGTGGGAGGGAAGGAATGTCAAGGCCGGCTTCCGGGGCTCTGGTTTGTACGATGGGTGGGTCTAGTGCTTCTCCCAGAGGGAGGGGTCCCAGAAAGTCCCTGGGTATTGGGAGATGATCCTGAAGTCTTCAGGTTTCACATCCCAGCTGGGAGAAAGAGGAGTAAGCTTTGCTTTGGGCTTGAGGTTTGGGACCTCAGCTTATCCCCAATGTGCAGTTCCTGGGTGGAGGGTGACACAGCTCTCAGAGGCCCAGCTTCGCCACCCAAAGGTGATTTTTTTTTTTTTTTTTTTAACCCCTCAGACCCAGAAGGTGATTTTTCTTTTAATATTTTATTTATTTTTATTTATTTAACAGAGAGAGAGAGAGAGAAATGGGTAGCGCCCGGGCCTCTAGCCACTACTGCAAATGAACTCCAGACACATGCACCCCTTTGTGCATCTGGCTTATGTGGGTCCTAGGGAATCGAACCTGGGTCCTTTGGCTTTGCAGGCGTAAACGCCTTACCTGCTAAGCCATCCCTCCAGCCCCAGAAAGTGGTTTTTGAGGTTAAGCCTGGCTCTCCGAGGCCATCCCGGAAATGTAGGAGGGACACTCAACTTGGTCCCAGGGTTCCTGAAGGTTCTGGGATCATCCCATCTCTGCTCTTAATTAGCACGTGACTTTTGGGGCAGTGTTGTCTCCAAGGGTGTCATTCCCCCTCATCTGTAGAAGGGTCTAACTGGTGGAACTCTAGCCTGCACCCAGTCTCTGAGTCCTCTGCCAGTGACCACAGCCTGCTATCACACTAGCTTAGTGACTCTATTTGATTTTTTTTTTTTTTTTTTTGATTTTTCGAGGTAGAGTCTCACTCTAGTCCAGGCTGACCTGGAATTCACTATGGAGTCTCAGGGTGGCCTCGAACTCACGGCGATCCTCCCACCTCTGCCTCCCAAGTGCTGGGATTAAAGGCGTGCGCCACCACACCAGTTTGACTCTATTTGATATGTCTTACAGAGCAAGGACTGGTACCGTTGGTTCATCACTGAGTTCCCAGTGTCCAACAAGGCACATGTTACATGTTTGGTAACTGCATGAGCGAGGCCAGGAGCTAGCCTGCGGATGCAGGATCTCGGGACTCGGGCTTGCTAGGTCTTCTGGGAGCCGGGTGAACCCAGGGACCCCAGGTCCAGACATAGAGTTCTTAGAGGAACTATTATGGAATCAGGGGGCTACCCCACCCTGGTCAGTCTAATGCAGCCACATGCTGGGCCAGAGTGATCATGCAGGGGACACTTGTTTTTCTGGGAGCTGGTGGGGGAGGCGGTCTAGGCAGTTTAGAGCCTGTGAAGATTAAACACTCCGGGAGAACAGGATTACAGGGAGATGGTAGACCTTAGTCACAAGTCCCAGGGTCTGGACCCATGAACACAACCAAAAGCTTCCACTCACTGGCTGTCACCTCACAGTCACTGGCTGTCACCACACTATATTGGCCAGATCTCTTCTGAAGGTATCATGCCCTTCAGTCTCATTTCTTTCTTCTTTTTTTAAAAAAATTTATTCATTTATTTACTTAAGATAGAAGAAAGAGGGAAAGAGAGAGAGAAAAAAATGGGCACCTTGTGCAACTGGCTTATGTGGGTTCTGGGGCGTCAAACGTGGGTCCTTAGGTTTTGCAGGCAAGTGCCTTAACCGCTAAGCCATCTCTCCAGCCCTCATTTCTTGGTTCAATAGGTGAAGTAGGGCTCCTGGGCCTGGCTGGGGTGATGTTTCTCTCCATGGGTGTCATACCTATCATTGAGCCATCTAGAATGTCTGCCACTCAGGGACTTTGGATCTCGGGGATGTAAAGCTGGAATCTTCTAGTCCTTCCCCTTCCATCACCTCCTCCTCTTCCTCTTTCTTTTCCAGTTCTTTCTTACTGTGTAGCCCAGGCTGCCTTGAACTTGCAGTGATCTTCCTGCTGGGATTACATGCGTACGACCCCGCCGCCCCCCCATGCCTGGATCTGAACTTAGAAACTTTACATTTCTACGCTCTTCAAGTCTCATTCTCCTAATAACAATACTATTTTTATACAAGAAGTCATACGGGCCAAAAGAAAAATATTAAGAAAAACAAGGTCAAAAATAAAAACAGCTGGGCGTGGTGGCGCACGCCTTTAATCCCAGCACTCGGGAGGCAGAGGTAGGAGGATCGCCGTGAGTTCGAGGCCACCCTGAGACTACAGTGTGAATTCCAGGTAAGCCTGAGCTAGAGAGAGACCCTACCTCGAAAAACAAACAACAACAACAAAACTCCTTCCCAGTGCTGGGATTAACTGGCTATTCTCTGATTATTTTTAATTAAAAATTTATTTGCGTGTGTGTGTATGCATGCTCAATGAATGGGTGCACCAGGGTATCTTGCCTTGCAAATGAATGACCATCTGATTCTACATGGTGATGGAGGCATTGAACCCAGGCCAACAGGTTTTGCAAGCCTTGTTTTTTTTTTTTTTTTTTTTTAATTTGCACTGGCCTTTAACTGCTGAACCATCTCCCCAGCCCTTCCTTATATTTCCTTTCTGTAAAATTTGATTTATTATTTATTTCCAAGCAGAAAGAGAGAGGGTGTGTGTGTGTGTGTGTGTGTGTGTGTGTGTGTGTGTATACCAGGGTCTCCTGCTACTGCTACAAAACTCCAGATGCATGCATCATTCTATACATTTGGCTTCCTGTGGGTAATGAATAAAAACCTAGGCCATCAGGCATTGCAAGCAAATGCCCTTAACTGCTAACTCAGCTCTCCAGCCCTCCGCCCCTCTCTCTTTCCTTGGTCTCATTCTAGCTCAGGCTGACCTGAACTCACACTGTAGCCCAGGCTGGCCTTGAACTTTCTGCTATGTTGCTACCTCAACCTCTTGAGTTGGAGGTGTGAATTACTGTGCTTGGGGATTTTTGTTTCTTTTCTTTTTGCTATTTTTGTCTCTTTTTTATTTTATTTATTTGAGAGAGAGAGAGAAGCAGATAAGAGAGAGAGAGAGAATGGGAGTGCCAGGGCCTACAGCCTCTGCAAACAAACTCCAGGCACTGCATCTGGCTTATGTGGGTCCTGGGGAATCGAACCTGGGTCCTTTGGCTTTTTAGGCAAGTGTCTTACCCGCTAAGCCATCTCTCCAGCCCTCGTTTCGTTTCTTTTCTTTTCTTTTCTTTTCTTTTCTTTTCTTTTCTTTTCTTTTCTTTCTTTCTTTCTTTCTTTCCTTTCTTTCCTTTCCTTTTTTTTTTTTGAGGTAGGATCTTACAAGTTGGAGCTGGCCTCAAACTTGTTACGTAGCTGAAACTGGTCTCAAACTCTTGATCTTGACTTTGCCTCCCAAGCACTGGAATTTCAAATCACAGGAGTGAGCCACTATGTCCAGCTCACATACAAGGTTTTCAAAAGAATTTTTGGTTTTTTTTTTTTTTTTGCATGCTTTGAAATCTTGCATAAAACGTGACATTATAATATGTATCCTGTAATTCGTTGTTTTTTTTTTTTCACTCAACGTGTCGGTGAGATTCATGCCTGTTGATGTGTGGAATGCTGGCTCAGTTCTTTTCAACGCTGCATAGACTTCTGATTGCGTGAATCTGTCATTTCTCCAGGGCACGCTCCTTGCAGGGCCCCAGAGGGAACGGAGGGGGCTGGCTCACCCCCAGAAAGCAGTTCAGATTACTGGCAGTGGGGAGGGCTAGGGTTCCGTGGCCACGCCTACCTTTAATCTCCCCACCCCTCTGGGATTGCAGGGCTGGGCAGAACGCCTTTCGCCTCCCAGAACCATTGCTTCATTGAGGAGGAATTCAAGGAGATTTCAGCAATCCTTGTGTTTCCCATCAATCACCCTTGAGAGCACACGCCAGCACAACTACAAACATCTGAGCGCAGATGGACAGGCAGATCTGAACCCCACTCGGGTGGCGGCATTTGTACGCCCAGAGCGGACGTGGGTTTCTGATCAGGAGGTACTGTCAAGCCCTTCTCAAGGACAAAGGGAAGATTCTGGGCCCAGTGGAAGCCAGTGTGCTGACCCTGGCTGACATGGGAGCCCACTTTCTTTCTTCCTAGACCCCTCCTGCCTTGCCCAGTAGCCTGCAGGCTGAGTTGAACTGGGGCGTACTGTGCTGAGGTCTTACATCTCAGCTCCCATGCAGGAGAGAGGCAGAGAGCCCCATGCCAGCCCAGCTCTACAACTCACAGCTCCTAACCCTGCATGGCCATGTTCACCGGACCTGGTCGCTTCTGCTTCCATGGCTCCCTCTTCCCTAAAAGAATGGGAAAAAAAAAAAAAAAAAAAAAAAAAAAAAAAAAGGCCGGGCGTGGTGGTGCACACCTTTAATCCCAGCACTCGGGAGGCAGAGGTAGGAGGATCGCCATGAGTTCGAGGCCACCCTGAGACTACATAGAGAATTCCAGGTCAGCCTGAGCTAAAGTGAGACCCTACCTCGAAAAACCATAAAAAAAAAAAAAGAATGGAAAAAATGCATGTACTAGAGGAGTCATGGGAGCCACATGCAGGGTGCCCACGAATTGCATAAGGATACCTCAAACCAGGAGACTCATTTATCATTTGGAAAATGTTCATGTTTTCATAGTTTCATTGATTCCACTGGTGGAAATTGGTTTATTTCTCTTTTTTTTTCTTTATTTTGTTTTTAAATTTTATTTTTGGAGAGAGAGAGAGAGAGAGAGAGAATTGGGCATGCCAGGCCCTCAGCCACCACAATCAAACTCCAGACTCTTGCGCCACCTAGTGGTCATGTGCGACCTTGCGCTTGCCTCACCTTTGTGCATCTGGCTTATGTGGGATCTGGAGAGTTGAACATGGATCCTTAGGCTTCACAGGCAATGCCTTAACTGCTAAGCCATCTCTCCAGCCCAATTTGTGTGTTTTTTCTTTCTTTCTTCTTTTTGCTTGTTTTTTTCAACGTAGGGTTTCACTCTAGCTCAGGCTGACTTGGAATACACTATGTAGTCTCAGGGTGGCCCCGAACTCATGAGCTCACGGCAATCATCCAACCGCTGCCTCCTGAGTGCTGGGTTTAAAGCGTGTGCCACCACGCCTGGCTCCAATCTGTGTATTTCTTATGGAAGATTTCCTGCAGATGTCAGTAAAGCGCTTATACACCGTCGACGTATTATAATTTCCTGACCACTGGAACTAATGAAGTATCTTGACAAAGCGACGTCTGTTCTTACACAGGTGCCTTGTTTCTCTTTCGGACCGAGAGAAGCTGGGCTCCGTGGCTTTCTGGGGCGCTGGGCTGGCTTGTAGTGGATTGTGCTAATGCGGGTAGTTGTAATGAGACAATCTGAGCAGAATCGCATGCTTCTTTTAGTTTGATGAGCCACATGTAAGGAAGGGGAGGGTTACGTGACTCTAGTAGAGACTTGGGCTGGCCTTGAAACTGTGACTTCTGAGGTCCTTGTCGTGGGCACAACGCTTCAGCCACTGACAGACCGTGCTCTCAAAGCCTGCACCTGCGGGGGAAACACAACGTGTGATTGTTGTGTATGTGTGTGTGCTCTGCGTGTGTGTGTGTGTCTTTGCATATGAATGTATTTTGGCAAGCCTGTGCGGGTACACGCCTTCATGTGTTCTCACACATATCTTGTGTGCATGCATGCGCGTGCACGTTTTTGCGTGGCCATGCGTGTGTGTGGGTTTACGTGCACATCTGCGTCCGCGCACGTGCGCACGTGCCTGTGTCCCTGCGTGGATGTGTGTTTGTGCCCGTGCATGTGTGTGTAAGTGTGGCAGATGCGAGGCAGGAGAGACACAAGGCAGAGGTGGCTGAGGGCAGAATCTCAGGCCTCTGGATTCAGGGCTTCCAAAATGACCACAGATGTGATCTTTCACCCTCCTCCCCCCCTGTGGCTGCTGAGGTCACTGCCCTCGGAGAGGCCAGAGAACTTTCTTTGGAACCACGTGGGCTGCTGCCTGGGGAGGGAGAAAAAAGCTTCTCCAAAAGCAAACCAGGATGATTTTCATCCTGGGGAGTCCGAAGCCAGCAGCGGGGGGCGGGGGGGGGGCTTGTTTAATTCTGAAGGAATGTGTGCGGGTCCTGCCCAGGTGAGCAGGTCGCAGCCTGACCGAGGGCCTCGGAGCTGCCCCGGCCAGTGGCTTGCTGCCTTGAACAAGGGGTCTCGGGGTCACACATCCTTCCATAGAGAGACAACAGAGCAGCCCGTGAGGCTACACCGGCCTAGGGTGAGAGGTTCGGTGCCAGGGTGCAAAGAGGAGATTCAAGAATGCAGGGAAAGGGTAAGTCCTAGTGAGGACGAGTCCCCACTGGCCCCCTCCCCCCAGGGGGGTTATTTGAGAAGAAGGGACAAGATGAGGCAGGAAAGTCCCCACCTGTCCACCAGGAAGGTTTGGAACGCCAGCCGGAGTGTATCCTTCAGTAACCAAGAGCTGTGGGAGTGTGTGGGGGTGGGGGTGGCCTGATGACAACGGGGGTCTTGGGAACAAAGACTGGCCACATGTGAGGCGTGTGCATGCGTGTGTGTTGGGCGGGGGATGGGGGGGGGAGAGGGATTATTTGGGTTGAGGAACCTTGGGCTGTAAAGTGGGCCAAGTGGCTGCGGCCTGGGAAGCCATGGAGCACAAGGGAGTCCATCTTACCCCTGAGCCATCGTTAGGCCTGTTTCTATGTCTGAAGCCCTTGGCCTGGGAACTCCGTGTCAGCCTGAGACAAGGCCTCTCCCTCAGCCTCAATTCCGAACCCTGGTCCAGGGGCTTAAGTGGGGGTGGTGGGCTCTGCAATGAGCCCCTGGGTATCTCACCCACTGGCACTAAAATGTCACATCTGGAACTAGCGGTGGGCATCATCGTATTGGGAAGAGGTGGAAACTGGAGGAGGTCCTTAAGTGTGAACACAGCTGGCCTAGGTGTGTGTGTGTGTGTGTGTGTGTGTGCGTGCGTGTGTCAGTGTGGGCCAGTTGGGTATGACATAAGTGGCATTTTATCCAGTCCTGGTGCACAGGTAGGGGCGCTGCCCAGTTTGTGTGTGGCGCAGACCAGCGTGAGGGGGCACACAGCCCCGTGCCTGGCACAGACTGGGGGGGCCCATGTTTGTTGAATGAATAGAGGTGACTGTCCTGATAGCTCAGAGCCTCAGGGGCACACAGAGCCCCCGACTGGCAGCGAAGCCCACTGAAAGCGTCCCGGCAGGGGTCTGTGAAGAGGTAAGGCTTCCTGGGCCTCCTCAGCAGATGGCCACTGCCTGGGCCTGGTCCTCGCCCCTATGGCTGGAGTGTGCATCCCTGGAGCTGGGGTCATGGTTGTTCCTCTCCACATTCCCCCGGCTACTGCAGGCCAGACCCCAGCCTCCTGCGTCCATTCTGAGCTCCATACTTCCTTCCTTCAGTGTGAGGAAAGGCAGCAAGAACTTCCCTGGGAGCTGGCTTTGGCCTGGCGCTGGACGAGACAGTAAGTCTCCTCTGGTCTTGCTGAGTAGCCTGAGCTACCCTTTAACTCTCTTTTAAAAAATGTTTTATTTATGCCGGGCGTGGTGACCGCACGCCTTTAATCCCAGCACTCGGGAGGCAGAGGTAGGAGGATTGCCGTGAGTTCGAGGCCACCCTGAGACTACATAGTGAATTCCAGGTCAGTCTGGGCTAGAGCGAGACCCTACCTCGAAAAACCAAAAAAAAAAAAAAAAAGTTTTATTTATTTATGGGGGGGGGGCGGCAGATAAAGAGAGAGAGGGAGAGAGAGAGAGAGAAAGAGAGAGAACAGGCAAGGCAGGGTCTCTTGCCACTGCAAACAAACTCCAGACTCATGCACCACCTTGTGCATCTAGCCTTACGTGGGTCTTGGAGAATCGAACATGGGTCCTTAGGCTTCGCAGGCAAGCACCTTAACTGTTAAGCCATCTCTCCAGCCCCCTCTTCAACTCTTTTTTGTTTGTTTGTTTGTTTTAAGGTAGGGTCTCACTCTAACTCAGGCTGACCTGGAATTCACTATGCAGTCTCAGGGTAGCCTGGAACCCACGGCGATCCTCCTACTTTTGCCTCCCGAGTGCTGGGATTAAAGGCGTGTGCCACCATGCCCAGCCTCTTCAACTCTTTAGAGCAGGCAAAGGCAAACCTCTCGGCAGGACTTTTCTAATGAGAGAGAGAGAGAGAGAGAGAGAATTGGCACACCAGGGTCTTAGCCACTGCAAACAAACTCCAGATGCATGCCTGTGCGCATTCACCACCTTGTGCATCTGGCTTACTTGGGTTCTGGAGAACCAAACCTGGGTCCTTAGGCTTCACAGTCAAGTTCCTTAACTGATAAACCATCTCTCAGCCTTTGGTGGGCTTTTTGGTAGGATCCCTGGGGAGCCGAGCATGTGGGAACCTGAGCTGTAATCCATACAGGAAAGGATCCCGGCTCTTATACTCTGAAGCCTTAGCCAACTCCACGGGGCCAGGCTATTGGAGTCTCTTAAGCTCAGTCTCCAGGGCTCAGGAGTCAGGTGTCATTCCTTGGAACACCCTGGTGGCCCAGGGAGGAAGTGGAGGTGGCCCTGGCATCTGCCATGACCTTGAGTCTTTGGAAATAGAAGGAGAAGCAGGAACAGAGCTGGGGTAGAGAAAGAAGATATAAAGACCAGTCTGCAAAGGAAAGCGAGGAGAACTTGTTTCTGTGGGAAGAGATCTGAGTGAGGGAAGGGATAAGGAAAATGGGAACATCCGGGACCAAGCGTAGCCACCAGGCCCTGGTTCCCCACCTCCAGCGACGTCCCGCCCAGCACAACCTGCAGCGTGTCTCTGTGTGCTGCTTGTCCTGACCTGGAGGCCCGGCCCTGGCTCCCAGAGCATGCAAGTTTGGACACATGCTCCACCTCCGCGCCACACGTCCGTCCTGCCTTTTCGTTATTCTGTCTCTCTAATTACAAAACCCATTCGTGCTAATTGCAGGAGACAGACAGGAATCCGGAGACCGTAAGGCAGGGGTCAAGGTCACGGTCCAAGCCTGGCACGTGATCAGGCAGTGCCTTCGTACCTCTACCTCACGGCATCTTCTTTGTTCGCTTGCTTTCTCTCTCTCTCTCTCTCTCTGAATATGAGTTGAGACAGTGTCTATGTAACCCAGGCTGACCTCAAGCTTTCTATGTAGTTGAGACTGGCCTTGAACTCCTGATCCTCCTACCTCCACCTACCATGTGCCAGACACATTGGGTTTTCATAAACATATATTTGAGAAAGTGACACAAGCAGGCAAAGAGAGAGAGAGGGAGGGAGAGAGGGAGAAAATGGGCATGTCAGGGCCCCCAGCCACTGCAAACAGACTCCAAGTGCGTGCTCCCCCTTGTGCATCTGGATTATGTGGGTCCTGGGGAATCAAACCTGGGTCCTAAAGCTTTGCAGGCAAGTGCCCCAACCACTAAGCCATTTCTGCAGTCCCACATTGGATTTTCCTTTCTTTTCTTTGTAAAGTCCAGGACTTCACCTCTGGACCTCGGAGCCTTTATTTTTTTTTAAAGAGGAGGTGGGCGGGGGGCATGTAAGGGAAAGGGGTTATGGGTGGATGGGAATATGCACATCTATTTTTGTAAATAAACAGGAGCTGAGTTTCAAAAAATTTTTTGTTTATCTTTATTTATTTATTTGAGAGTAACAGAGAGACAAAGAGGCAGAGAGAGAGAGAGAGGGAGGGAGAGAGAGAGAGAGAGAGAGAATGGGTGCACCAGGGCTTCCAGCCACTGCAGACAAACTCCAGATGCATGCGCCACCTTGTGCATCTGGTTTATATGGGTCCTGGGGCATCAAGCCTCCAACTGGGGTCCTTAGACTTCACAGGCAAGTGCTTAACAGCTAAGCCATCTCTCCAGCCCTATTTATTTATTTATTTATTTATTTATTTATTTATTTATTGAGGTAGGATCTCACTCCAGCTCACGCTGACCTGGAACTCACTCTGTAGTCCCAGGCTGGCCTTGAACTCACAGCGATCCTCCCACCTCTGCCTCCCGAGCGCTGGGATCAAGGACACGCGTCACCATGCCGGGGGTGGGGGGCACGTTGGATTTTTCTCACACCGTCTGTCAGCAGCCATGACGAGGCCGAGGCCTTGTCCGCAGGGACACGGATATCATTCCACAGAGCCCCAGACCTCCTGACACTTGGTGCACGGGTGGCTCACATGCCAGTCCCAAGACCCTGACACCTGGCTTGGGCGTGCTGAGCCCCTCGCTGGGGGGGTCCCGCCCCTCCACCACCGGTTCTGGATTGGGGGGGTACACCCGCACTAGTTCCCGCCTGCCCTGCCCCGAGCTGGTGGGCTGGCTCAGCCACCTCTGCAGGAGGTGGAGGTGGGCGGGGGAAGGGAGCAACATTGTGCCTCCTGGAAACCACATCAAATGGCAGCAGGTAGGAATCAATAAATAAAGTTGGTAGACAAGTCAATTACCCTCCTTCTCCCCACCCCCAAACTCACCCCCCCCCCCCCGTGCCTCTGTCCCCAGGGGCAAACAGTGGCATGTGGTTCCCAACCTCAGCATGCCTTCCCCGGGGGGGCGGGGGGGCCCGCAGGACAAGCCACTGCTGCAGCTGGCTTCTGTCGGATTAGCCAGGCAAGATGTGACAGGCCTCTGTCCTCTGGGAAAATGGCTCTTTTCCTGGGAGGTGGAGAGGACAAGGCTAGATTGCTCTGTTCCTGCCCTTTTACTGTACCCCGCTTGGTCTTACCATGCTCGTGCATCAGAGCCAGCAGCCGAAGTTGCCATACTTTCTGAAGGGGCTTGTTAAGTACACACACCCTAGGGGGCTCCTCTGTTGTGCTCTCTGGACCCAGCCACACAATTATTATCATTAAAAAAAAAAAAAATCTAAGCCGGGCTTGGTGGCCCACGCCTTTAATCCCAGCATTCGGGAGGCAGAGGTAGGAGGATCACCGTGAGTTCGAGGCCACCCTGAGACTCCATAGTGAATTCTAGGTCAGCCTGGGCTAGAGTGAGACCTTATCTCGAAAAACCAAAAAATAAAAATAAAATAAAATAAATCTGGTGAGCTGGCGGGATGGCTTAGCGGTTAAGGCTCTTGCCTGCTAAGCCAAAGGACCCAGGTTCAACTCCCCAGTACCCACATAAGCCAGATATGCACAAGGTGGCGCGTGTGTCTGGAGTTCCTTTGCAGTGGCTGGAGGGTCTGGTGCTCCCATTCTCTCCCCCCCACCCGTCTTCTCACTCTCAAATAAATAAATAGATTTTTTTTTTTCAATCTGACTACTTGTTGCTTTAGAAAACACTTATTCGCCAAGCGCATGCTTGGGAACGCAGGCTCTGCGGCAGAGGTTTTGCTGGATGGTGCTTACAGCGGTAAGGGCCAGCTCTGCCCTTGAAGAGTTGACGGTTGTGTGGGAAAGGCAGGCAGGGCGATGGCAGACAGGGCGCCTTGAGGGAAAGATGAGGCTCCTAGCTCAGCCTAGAGGGCTCCCCGCCGGATGCTTGGGTTGCTTTTTGGGGGACAAGTTGTTACCTTGGAGGGATGGGGACTGTTGTCACAGGACAGCGCAGTTTACAAAGTTACCGGGAGCCTGGGAAGACAGACAAAGTGTGTGTGTGTGTCCGGGGGAAGGAGTAAAGGGATCTAGCGATAAGCAGGAGACAGAGGAAGGTTGAGGGGTCGGGATGGGGGGAAAGTGATGTATATACCTGCTAACCGGGTTGCATCAAAGGCATATGCATGCACTGTGTGTATATATGTACACAGGACGTTTTTGAGAGAGAGAGAATGGGCGCGCTAGGGCCTCCAGCCACTGCAAACGAACTCCAGACACCTGCACCGCCCTGTGCACCTGGCTTACATGGGTCCTGCGGAATTGAACCTGGATCCCTAAGGCTTCGCAGGCAAGCGCCTTAACTGCTAAGCCATCTCTCCAGCCCTAAAAATTTTTGTAATTAGATTTTGTACGTGTGCTCGTGTGTGTGTGTGTGTGTGTGTGTGTGTGTTCGCATGTATCGGGCGTGGTGGGACATGCCTTTCATCCCAGCACTCGGAAGACAGAGGTAGGAGGATCGCCGTGAGTTCGAGGCCAGCCTGAGACTCCATAGTGAATTCCAGGTCAGCCTGGGCTAGAGTGAGACCCTACCTCGAAAAACCAAAAACAAAACACAACCAAAACAAACAACAACAACAAACAAACAAAAACCCACCAGATGCTTATAAGTATGGCTTGGGAATTGAACTCTAGCAAGCAAGCACCTTTAACCACTGAACAATCTTCCCAGCCTCTTTTTTTTTTATTTTTTACATATTTATATTCTCAAGCAGAGAGAGAGAAAAGAGGAGAGGAGAGGGGAGTAGAAGGAAGGGGAGAGGAGAGAGAAAAGGAGAGGGAGAGGAGAGAGAGAGAGAAAGAGCGAGTGAGCGAGCATGCCAAGGCCTCCTACCACTGCACGTGAACTCCAGAATCGTAGATCACTTTGTGTCCCTGGTTTTACACAGGTACAGGGGGATTGAACCTCGGTCATTTGCCTTTAACTGCTAAGCCATCTCTCCAGCCCCCCAACCTCTTTTTAAATCTTCTAAAAGCAATGGGATTATGCATTCTCGTGTGTGTGTGTGTGTGTGTGTGTGTGTGTGTGTGTCACATGCACGTGGAGGTCAGGGGACAATCTTGGGATGCTGGTCACCTTCCATCTTGTCTGACGCAGAGCCTTTCTTGTTGGCAGCTGTAAAAAGCCAGACTACCTGGCCAGGGAGCTTTTGGGACTCTCCTAACTCCATCTTGGGCTTTGTTTGGTTTTTTTTTTGGGGGGGGGGATTCGTTTTTGTGTTTTGGTTTTTCAAGGTAGGGTCTCACTCTAGCCCAGGCTGACCTGGAATTCGCTATGGAGTCTCAGGGTGGCCTCGAACTCACGGCGATCCTCCTACCTCTGCCTCCCGAGTGCTAGGATGAAAGGCGTGCACCACCACACTCATCTTGGGCTTTGGCATCACAAGCAGAAGTGCCACCGTGTCTGGCTTTACATGGGTGCAGGGGCTCAGTCCTCAGGCATGTGTAGTAAGTGCTTTTAACTGCTGAGCCATTTCTCCAGCCCCCAGATTGTGGATTCTCTTTAGTGCTGTGTGTATTGGATTATGGGGTGATTCGTTCTACTTAAAAAAAACTTCACGTAACACGGCAGACCAAGAACAACAGTCCTCTCAATACCAGATCAGCATTAGGGAAAATGAGTCATTTGCTCTCAAGTTCTTTTTCTGCTTCTATCATCTAGCCATATCCTTTAGATGAGCGATTCTCAAGTCTTAGCCGGCACGAAGATCGATTGAGACTTTATTTGAAGTTTGGGTGTTGGGGGTTCTGCCCCAGAGATTCTGATTCTATAAGGCCCAGCAACATGCACTTTTAATAAGCTCCCCTGGATCACACACATATGTGTGTCAGAAAAGACGGCTTTGACAAAACACATTACCAGAGCCGCATTATTTCCTCTTGGTGAATTTGCTTGCATTTCAGAGGGCTGCCACAAGATGGCAGTAGTGCCTTGCGATGGCTTCCTTTACAAAAAGACCATTTTCTACTGGGGTTAATCATTCCAGACTATTCTGTTGTACTGCAAGAATGTTTAGAAATGAAGCTGGGTGTGGTGACTCAGGCCTATAATCCCAGCTACTTGGGAGGCCAAGGCAGAGAGATTGCCAGTCCAAGGTTTGCCTGGGCTACAGAGTAAATTCAAGCCCACCCTCAAAAAATTAAAAGAAAAAGTAAAAAGAGAGCTGGAGCTATATAGCACAGTGGTAGAGTACTGGTCTAGCATGTGCAAAGCCCTAGGTCCAACCCCCAGTACAAAAACATAATTTCCAAAAATAAAATTGATCACCAACTCTCAAATTTCAAAGTCCAACTTTAACTTTCAAACATTAGAACTGAGCTTTTTAATATAGCCACCACTAGCCAGCCACGTGTGCCATTTGATCATTTGAATGGTTAGTCAGTGTTGAGACATGCTGAAGGGGCAATGAACACGTTTCTTTGTCGTTATAAGTTATTTGTAGCTTGCTCCTGTCTTATAGTGGGGTCTTCCTCATCCTCCGCATCATCATCATTGAATGAACAGGGGACCTCAGACAAGAAAGGCTAGGTTGGGGCTGGAGAGATGGCTTAGCACTTAAGCCACTTGCCTGCAAAGCCTAAGGACCTACCTAGGTTCAATTCCCTAGGGTTCACATAAGCCAGATGTACAAAGTGGTTCATGGGTCTGGAATTCATTTGCAGTGGCTACAGGCCCTGGTGTGCCCATTCTCTCTCTATATGTGTGCCTCTTTCTCTCTCTCTCTCAAATAAATTAATTAATTAATTAATGAAAAAATTGTTTAGGGCTGGAGAGATGGCTTAGCGGTTAAGCGCTTCCCTGTGAAACCTAAGGACGCCGGTTCGAGGCTCAGTTCCCCAGGACCCACGTTAGCCAGATGCACAAGGGGACGCACGCATCTGGAGTTCTTTTGCAGTGGCTGGAGGCCCTGGCATGCCCATTCTCTCTCTCTCTCCTTCTTTGCCTGTTGCTCTCAAATAAATAAATAAATAAATAAATAGTTTAAAGCTTCTTCAAACACGAGGAAGAGGCTTTTTTTTTTAAATCAAAGAGTTTATTATTTATTTATTTATTAGAGACAGAGAGAGGGAGGGAGAGAGAGAGTGTGTGTGCGAATGGGCATGCCAGGGCCTCTAGCCACTGCAAATGAACTCCAGATGCATGCATCCCCTTGTGCGTCTCCCTTTTGCGGGACCTGGAGAATCGAACCTGGGTCCTTAGGCTTCACAGGCATGTGTCTTAACTGCTAAGCCATCTCTGCAGCCCTAAAAAAATTTTTTTTTCTTCTTAAATGCTACATTGGCAGACTGATGAGTAGGACAAGGAGGCACCTATTTGCCAAGGCCACCTGAACATTGAAGCGTCACCCTTGGTTTGCACTTGATTAGCAGTGGGTGGCGTTGGTAGTCAGGGCTAAAGCGGAAACTGACTGGGGAGAGGCCAAAAGTGAAGGGCAGCTGGCAAATGGCTGAGCTGGTGACCTCTGACCCAAGCTTGCTGTGTGGCTATGCCTGTCCCCTCGGCTTCCTCACCACTCTCAGTGATCGTATCTTGAGACAGCACCTTACCATTTTATCTCCTTTTTATTATTTTTTTAAAAAAATTTTTCCTTTCGATTTTTTTTTTTTTTGGTTTTCTGAGGTAGGGTCTTCCACCAGCCCACCTGGAATTCACTCTGTAGTCTCAGGGTGGCCTCGAACTCTCCGCGATCCTCCTACCTCTGCCTCGCTAGTACTGGGATTAAAGGTGTGCGCCACCACGCCCGGCTTCCTTTTGATTTTTTTTTGAAAGATTTATTTTATTTATTTATTTATTAGAGACAGAGACAGGGAGAGAGAGAAAGAGAGTGTTAGAATGGGCGCACCAGGTCCTCTAGCCACTGCAAACGAACTCCAGACACATTTCGCCACCATATGCATCTGGCTTACGTAGGACCTGGAGAATGGAGCCTGGGTCCTTAGGCTTCGCAGGCATGCGCCTTAACCGCTAAGCCACCTCTCCAGCCCTCCTTTTGATTTTTTTGAAGTAGGGTCTCGCTCTAGCCCCAGAATTCACTCTGTAGTCTCAGGCTGGCCTTGAACTCACAGCGATCCTCCTACTTTTGCCTCTCAGTGCTGGAATTAAAGGCGAGCGCTATTGCACCCGGCTTTACCTCCCCTCCCTTTTTTTTTCTGGCTTAGTTTACTTTCTTAAAACATCAGAGTCTATAAATTCTCTGGCTTGTTTTCTATCCCCGGGGACCCAACCAATGATCTCTGCTGTGTCGCTGAATCACCAAGTGGCCAATGCTGATGGAGAAAAAAAACAGGACTCCCAATAGCAGGTTTCTTTCCTTTCTCCCCCTTGCCCCGCCCGCCTCTCTCCTCTACTTCTGTCTTTCTGTCCCTCTCTTTCTCTGTCCACGGATCTCACTACATAGCCTAGGCTGACCTCAGGCCTCCTACCCAAGCACTACCGTGCCTGGCCACATGGCTTTTAAAGATGGTGGGGTCGGGGTGGGGAGAAAAGAATGTGAAACCTCTTATCAGTATTTTCATCCCGATTTGCATGTTGAAATTATAGTTTGAGTTAAATAAAATACTATTAAAGGCCGGGAGTGGTGGCACACACCTTTAATCCCAGCACTCGGGAGGCAGATAGGAGGATCGCTGTGAGTTCGAGGCCACCCTGAGACTACAGAGTGAATTTCAGGTCAGCCTGGGCTAGAGTGAGACCCTACCTCAAAAAACAAACAAAACAAAACAACAAAAAAAAAGATTAAAAAAAAAAAAAAAAAACACGATTCAAGTAAGAACTGGCGAGCTCATTGCAAGGCTCACAGCTGGAAGGAAGGACCACATTTTCTTCTCCCAGTAAGTGCTTGTCAAACTAGCACAGTGTGAGCCGGGG
The DNA here is from genome assembly GCA_036346955.1 of Dipus sagitta. Classification (NCBI taxonomy): domain Eukaryota; kingdom Metazoa; phylum Chordata; class Mammalia; order Rodentia; family Dipodidae; genus Dipus; species Dipus sagitta. Next base: position 11,581,879 of record CM070793.1, on the reverse strand, counting down.
GGGGGGGTGCGGGGGGTGCGGCGGGGGGGGCGGCTGGTGGCGGCCAAAAATGATCACTATGGTGTTGTTCTGCCTGCAAAGGGATCTGTTGACTCCTGGCGGGGGGAACCAACACACACATACACACAACAGAGATAGAGGACTGTGGAAGCTGCCTGCCCACGCACTTCTACGGGGGCATTGGACAGAGGAGCTGGTAGGAGGTCTGTTGCCACCTCCCTCCACACCACCACTGGCCACTCTTCTCTTGCTGGCTGGGTAGCAGCTTCATCCTGTGATGGCTTGGCAATCCGCCCAGTGTAAGCTCTTCATTTTCCAGTTCTGGATAATGAGAAGTAAGAGGCTGGGACCAGTAATGTTCGAGCTGGTGCCAGCACCCTTGCTTAATATATATATATATATATATATATTTTGCATGTGGCGATGTAAGGGTAAATTTTTTTTTTATTAATTAGTTTTGTACTCAGCAAATACAGTCAGTTTGGTACCATTATTAGGCTCATCCGTGACCTACCCCCTCCCCTTGTTGAGGTATATGGGTCATGCATTGTGGAGTTAGCCCACAGTTATGGGTAAGATAAATGTCTCTGCATATCATGACCCAACGTGTGGCTCTGACATTCTTTCCACCCCCCTCTTCCGCAAAATTTCCCTGAGCCATGTTGGGTTCGTTTTTGGTCTGCTTCAGTGATGAGGTGTTGGGGGCCTCTGAGGCTCTGGCTCTCTGGTTTGGTAGGAGTTGATTTTTCTCTGTGTTGGTCCCTCAATTTGGCTAACTGATCCCCTCAGTGGTACGGGACCCATAGCTGGAGCTGGGAAACAAGTCAGAACCATATTCAAACATAAGCCCACTCTCCAATATCAAGCTACCATCAATCATGGGCTACAAGAGGGCCTACACCTATTAAATTCAGTATAAAAAAAGTAAGGGTTATCTCATTTGTCCTGGTGCTAACTTACTCTCCCACCACGCCTGGCTTAAAGTATTTTATTTTAATTTATTTATTTGATAGAGAAAGACGGAGAGAGAGAGAGAGAGAATGGGCATGCCAGGGCCTCCAGCCACTGTAAAAGAACTCCAGATACATGAGCCCCCTTGTGTATCTGGCTAACATGGGTCCTGGGGAATTGACCCTGGGTCCTTTGGCTTTGCAGGCAAATGCCTTAACTGCTAAGCCATCCCTCCAGCGCTACCCCCCTTTTTTGTGACCAGGTCTTTTTCTGGTAACCAAGGGTGACCTGGAACATGCAGTCCTCCTGCCTCCACTTCCTAAGTGTTAGGTTAACAGGTGTGTGCCACCGTGCTCAGCTCTAGATGGATTTTTTTAGAAAATTACTTTTCTACTAAAAATTTTGAGCATTGGCTGGAGAGATGGCTTAATGGTTAAGGCGCTTGCCTGTGAAGCCTAAGGACCCAGGTTCGAGTCCCCAGTGCTCACTTAAGCCAGAGCCACAAGGTGGTGGCTACGTCTGGAGCTCCCTTGCACTGGCCATGGGCCCTGGTGCACCCATTCTCTCTCTCTCTGCCTCTTTCTCCCTCTCTCTGCTTCTCTCAAATAACTAGATAAATAAAAAAAAAATTTTTTTTTTAATTTGAGCTGGAGAGATTGTTCAGTGGTTAAGGTGCTTGCTTGCAAAGTCTAATGGCCTGAGTTTGATTCCACAGTACCCACATAAAGCCAGTTGCACAAAGTGGCACATGTGTCTGGAGCTCGTTTGCAGCACCAAACAAGCAAATGAGCAGCTGTGCTCATTCTCTCTCTCTACTTGCAAATAAATAAAAATATCCTGGAAAAAAAATATGAAGGGGGCTTGGAAGATGGCTCGGCAGTTGAAGGCACTTGCTTGCAAAGCCTGCTGGCCTGGGTTCAATTCTCAAGCCGTCCATGTAAGATGGATGCAAAAAGTGGCTAGTGTGTGTGTTAGTTTGTAGCAGCAAGAGGCCCTGGCATGCCCATGCGTGGGCACACACACACACACACACACACACACGTGCAAATAAATAAATTTTTAAAAATTCGGACTAGGGAGATGGCTTAGAGGTTAAATGAGCTTCTTGTACAAGTATGAGGGCCTTCGGGGCCTTGAAAATGGCCGAGTTTGAATCCCCACAACCCACTTAGGCAGCTGGGTGTGGCCGTGCTCGCCTTAATCCCAGTCCTGCTAAGGGAAGCAGAGACCAGGGAATAGCCCAGGGTGTCGAAAAAACAGCAAACTTGGGCTGGAGAGATGGCTTAGCGGTTAAGGCACTTGCCTGCGGAGCATAAGGCAGGTTCCACCAGCCAGGTCCCGTATAAGCCAGATGCACAAGGTAGCACATGCATCTGGAGTTTGATTACAGTGGCTGGAGGCCCTGGTGCACCAATTCTTTCTCTCTCTCTCTCTTTCTCATAATAAAAGGCTTGCCTAAAAAAAAAAAATCAAAACAAAGCCCCCTCCCCCCCACAGCAAACTTTAATATCAGCAAAAGGCCACGTGGCTCATGCACAGGGTGGGAAGGAGTACTTTGGGACACAGTTCTGTAGACATAAACTGACTGGTTCATTCATATTCTCACGGTAGCTGTTGTTACCACAAAAACACCTGTTCTGAGCTCACCAGCGTTCCTACATGGAGGACGGACGAGAATAAAAAGAATGAAACATCCAGACAGAGGAAGGACTTCTGGGTAAAATAAGTGGAATGGGGACAGGAAAAGCGGGACAAAAGGTAAAGTGATGGGAGCATGATCAAGGTACTGTGCTCATGTATTAAAACTTCTTCCCTTTCTGTTGTTAAAAAATCGATTTATTTTATTTATCTGACAGAGAGAGAATGGGCGCGCCAGGGCCTCCAGCCACTGCAAATGAACTCCAGACACATGCGCCACCTTGTGCATCTGGCTAACGTGGGTACTGGGGAATCGAACCTGGGTCCTTAGGCTTCGCAGGCAAGTGCCTGAACAGTTAAGCCATCTCTCTAGCCCAGGATTCCATTTCTCGTCAATGGTGTCTGGTAGATAATGCTTTCTTGCAGAGCAGAGGAAGAGCCTGTTTGTTTCCCACCACAGGAAGGAGAGGCGGGAAGGCAGTGTCTTGGGTTCCAAGATGGTAGGCAGTCACAACTTTTTGTTTCGTTCTGTTCTTTCATTTTTTTGGGGGGTAGGGTCTCGCTGTAGCCCAGGCTGACCTGGAATTCACTGTGTAGTCTCACAGTGGCCTTGAACTCACTGCCTCTCAAGTTGCTGGGATTAAAGGCGTATGCCACCACGCCCAGCCCACAAGTTGTTTTTGAGATAATGGGGTGGAAACCCAGACTTTGTGGAGACAAGGATGGGGTCAGGCTTGGTGGACAAGACAGATGACCAACTCCCCAGGTGGGGAGGGCCCAGGCAATGACCGAGGTGAGATGTTCAGCCTCCGCCCAAGACGCGGGGCTGCAGAGAAACCTGGCATGTTCTCCTCAGATCCATGCCCTGATGGAAGGAGGGGTGCTTAAGGTGACTTGCTTCATCTCGGGGGGGGTGGAGGAAGAAAGTGTCCTTGAGGTCACCTTTGTACCCACCTGTGGTGTCCCATCAGAGTGAAGGTGGAGGCTCTAAGAGGTTGACAGAAGAATGCTGGAGTTTGGCTTTTTCTAGCTGTCCTGGGCTGCTGTGTGTGTGTGTGTAGGTAGCATCTGGAATGTTCTTGCGAGCGAGAGAAAGCAGGGGATTGACCAAGAGTATGGCTGAGAAGTTTGCCATACGGGTGATGGCAGTGGAGGTGGGCAGCCTGATAGCCAAGGGTACCAGGGTAGAGCTCTTCTGCTGGGCATCGGATGCCCAGAGGAGACCATGGGGCGGTGGGGCCTCCACATCTGAGAAAGAAGGCAGAGCAGGAATCTCTGACTATGGGCTATAGGCCCTCGGACAAGACTTGCGCTGGAGACTGGAGGAGTCTTATCGAGTCAGCATGTGTTAGGTAAGGCTGCAGTAACAAGTGTGCCCGAGTCTTAAAACGCAACGGTTTATTTCTCATTCACAGTGTACAATGGTTTCTTCCCCGTCTTTTCAATCTGATAGGCGGAGAAAACAATCCCCCATCGGGGTCCTTTAGAGAGGTTAATAAAGGGGCAGGCCAGGGCTGGGAAGATGGCTCAATGGCTAAACACATTTACTTGTGAAGCCTACAGGCCTCGGTTTGATTCCCTAGTACCCACATAAAGCCAAACACAGAACGTGGTGTATGCATCTGGGGTTTTTAGCAGTAAGAGGCCCAGGCGTGCCCACAATCTTTCTCAAATAAATTTAAATTTTTTTTTATTTTAAAGAGTGGAGGGGCTGGAGAGATGGCTTGCCTATGAAACCAAAGGACCCATGTTCGATTCCCCAGTATGCACATAAGCCAGATGCACAAGGTGGCGCATGCACCTGGAGTTCGTTTGCAGCGGCTGGGGGCCCTGGCACATCCATTCTCTCTCTTTCTCTCTCAAACAAATAAAATAAAATAAAGAGGCTTGTTGGAAAAAAAAAAAAAAAAAGAGCAGAGAGTGAGCTAGCAGAAACCAGCACCTCACTGTCTCTTATTACATCTGCCGGACATGGTATCTGCCATGTGTTCTCACGTGCTATTGACCAAAGCCAATCAGAGAGTCAGAGGTCTCTCCCCTGGAAGTCATCATAGGGCCCCAATCTTGGAGCGGGGTGGGGGGGGGGATAACCCTTTTGCAGGAAGAGGAGGAGGTAGCTATAGGGACAGCAGCCTCCAAAGAGCAGCGCTCTCTCTCTCCCAGCGGGACTTCAAGGTATCCACTCACACTTCCTTGACTTCCCCACACATTGGAGAAAGAAGGGTGAGGATTCACCTGCAGAGGCCAGCTTGGTGGACCCTGCAGGTGGGCTGGCTGAAGAACCAGCACTGGCTCAGAGCAGTTGATAAAGAGAAGCAAGTGTGACCCCCGGTCACCATGGAGTGGCCAGAGTGGCCGTGAGCCACAGTCAGAAGGCACAAGAGAGAGGTACAGGGTGGCCTTCCTGAGCAGGGCCTCAGTCGGCCCTGGGCCCCTCTCCTGGACTGTGCGGAGAGCTTGCCTTATTCTTGTTTCTCCTCTCACAGCTATCCTTTAAATTTATTCTTGAGAGACAGAGAGAAAGAGAGAGAGAGAGAATGGGTGCGCCAGGGCCTTAGCCACTGCGAACAAACTCCAGACGCGTGCGCCCCCTTGTGGCTCATGTGCGGCATTGCGCGCTTGCGTCACTGAGTGTCTGGCTATGTGGGACCCGGAGATTCAAACATGAGTCCTTAGGCTTCGCAGGCGAGCGCCTTAACCGCTAAGCCATCTCCCCAGCCCTCATCTCGCAGCTGTTTGCAAAGGAATTGCCTGTTCCTCAAAGGCTATTTATTTATTCATTCATCTGTTTATTTGAGACAGAATGTCATTATGTAGTCTTGGCTGACCTGGAGCTTGCTGTGTAAACCAGGCTGGCCTCAGACTCGTGGTAATCCTCCTGCCCCTGCCTCTCAAGGCCAAACCATTTTACATAATGACACCATTTGATCTTTCTATTGACTGGTAGTGGTAGAAAGGTCAGGACTGTCATCATTACTTGTGAATGAAGAGACTGAGGCCCAGAAAGAACAAAAAGATACGAGGCAGCTGTCAGCAGAGCTGGAGGGGGGCCCTGGGTTCATTCAGTCTGGGCTGAGTCTTTTCTGAGATGTGGACTTCAGGGGCTCAGCGGGGGTCCAGGGACACAGGAAGGGCAGGGCCCAGAGAGGCATGTGAAAGAGCTGCGAGGGACTGCAGGTTTGGAAACCGAGGGCCCGTCTTAGGATCCTCTCCTCGTCATTTCTTATAAGTCAATTCACTGTAGAGCCTCCGTCCCCTCTCTTGTAAGAGGGAGGCAGTAATTCTAAGGTAGGCTGAAAGTTCGAGTCCACCAAATACTCGTCGTGGAGACCTTAGCGCGGTTCTAGAAGGCGGGCCTTTGAGAGGTGATCAGGTTATAAAGTTGCAGCCCCCAGGTCACTGAGAGATCAAGCTGGGGCTGAGCTGGAAACATCCGTCCTGTTGACTAGCTGTCAGAAGTCTGGAAAGACCCATGCAACACGCAGCCTTTTAGGAGAGAGAAGTTACCAACGACCTTGCAAGCCTTTACAGCCAGCTGGCCAGGCCAGATATGCCAATTGGTTCAATGGTTGCATGTCTATTGTGGGAGAAACCAACTGCTCTCTGGTTGGACTTAAGGCCCACTCTACAGGACAGAATTCATGCCTGGTACTGGAAACCTAGCCAAACGCCTATGGCTGGGGAGGTCATTAACCCTAGGGGAGTAATGACTACTGTTGTCTGGCTAACTGGATTTATTATGCCCACCAAACCGCCCCCTAAACGCTTGTGTTTATGCCCTTTTATTAATGCCCCTCTCATCTTTGGTTAGAGAAGCGTTCTTTTCAGATGGCGGGGATCACTGGGGTGACTCAGAACTCACCACAGTGCGAATAAGTGGTGGTAGAGTGTTCAGCACTCAGTGAGACATCAATGTCACACCCTCCCAGTGCCAGGGCTCACTGTGGAACACATGGCAGAGAGGATATAAGAGGCAAAGGAATCTTCCAGACACAAAGTGGCCTTGATCATCATGACCTCACAGCGCCTGACACGACCTACACAAGACCTTTATAGTAGGGGGGGAAAAACGGTGACATCAAAATAGAAGAGCGACTAATTGGAAAGAAGAGGGGATTCAATGGAAGGGGGAAATGGGAGTCATGGAAGGAATGATTGTGGCTTATTGTCTATACGTATGGAAGTTTTCAATAAAAAGCTTTAAAAAAATTGGGCTGCAGAGATGGTTAAGGCACTTGCCGGCGAAGCCTAAGGACCCATGTTCGACTCTCCAGATCCCATGTAAGCCAGACGCACAAAGGTGAGGCAAGCACAAGGACTCACATGTCCAGTAAGTGGTGCAAGCATCTGGGTTCAATTTCAGTGGCTGAGGCCCTGGTGTGCCAATTCTTTCTCTCTAAAATAAGAAAATTAAAAAGCTTTAAAAAAAATTAAAAATAAGGGCTGGGGAGATGGATTAGCAGTTAAGGTGCTTGCCCGAGAAGCCTAAGGACCCAGGTTCAATTCCCTAGTACCCACATAAGCCAGATATACAAGGTGCCACATGTATCTGGAGTTCATTTGCAGTGGTTGGAGGCCCTGGTGCACCCATTCTCTCTTTCTCTCTCTCTCCAATAAACAAACAAACAAACAAATAAATAAAAGTCAGAGCCTATCAGGACTGGTTACTTAGGCGTGTAATCCCAGTACTGGTGAGGCTGGATTACCATGAGTTCAAGGCCAGCCTGGTTTATATAATGAGTTCAGGAAGCCTGGGCTACAAAATGAGCTTCTGTCTCCAGGAAGGAAAGAAGGAAGGAAGGAAAGAAGGGAAGTAAAAAAGAAAGTTGGAATTCCCACAAATGGGATTACTGCCCTTACAGAAAGATACAAGCAAGTATTTCCCACATAAGCATGTACCAAGAAGAGGGCCTCATCAGGGCCTGACAGTACTGACACCAGATCTTAGACTCTCAGTTTGAGAACTATGGGAATAAATGTTTGCGGTTTAAGTCTCTCAGGTATGGTAATTTTAAATATCTTTTATTTGTGTTTATTTACGAGAGAGAGAAAGAGGGAGAGAGAGAGAGAATACAGGGCCTCCAGCCACTGCAAACGAACTTCAGATACATGCGCCTCCTTGTGCATCTGGCTTACGTGGGTCCTGGGGAATCGAACCGGGGTCCTTTGGCTTTGCAGGCAAACGCCTTAACCGCTAAGCCATCTCTCCAGCTCAGGTAGGGCATTTTTGCAGGCAGCCGAGACAAAGACCATTCTCTTTTCCCACATCACCCAGTTATCATGAGGGAAACAAAGGAAGTCACGTGACCGAAAAGTCGTTGCAGACTGCAAAAAAGCATCCCACCGGTGGCTCCTCTCCAGGAAGCGAGGGCTGGGCTCTTCACCCTGTGCACTCCCTTCCTCTGAGGGGGGTGGCTGCCTCAGAAATAGCCTGCAAATCTCTCCTCCCTTCTTCCCCTGGGACCCAGGCTGAGTATTTTCTTTTGCAGAAAAAAAAAAAAAAATCAAAGCAATGGCATAAAATCCCAAAGTCCATTCCATTTCCCCTTCACCACCCTCCTGCTCCACGGGGCCAAGGGGACAGGATGTGGCTAGAGGGCACGTTCAGCTGAGGCCAAACAGGGTCCTCATACTCTACGAGGGCCACTGGGAAATACCGGGAGTGTTGTGTGACATCTGCTCAGTGGGCTATTAAGAGCCGGGACCATGCCTGGTCATCCTGGGGCAGGAGGGAAGGCTGGTTCTCCTCTTGCAAGGGGGGTGAGGAGAAGCGAAGTCTGTTTCCATCCAGCTAGGTCATTATGGCCTGAGTACCAGCAAGGACCTTTCCCTGGACACGACCAGAGGGGAAAAAAAAAAACCCATTCCTCCTCCAGAAATAGCTACTCATTCCAACCAAAGCCTTTCCTGACCATTTGCAACACAAACGCACGTGTGTGTGTGTGTGTGTGTGTGTGTGTGTGTGTCCTGTGACACACTCAGGTCACTCCACATACGCACAGACTTGGTTCTGCCCCAGCCGCCCTGGGGATGACTGTGCACCTGAGGTCATCGCCCAAGACAGGTTAGCTCACTGATCAACCTATGCCTCCTGTGCCATGCTTCAACAGGGGTACCCCCCCCCCAATTTTGATCCTTTTGTGAGTTCCCTCCACCCTGTGCTGGGCACTGAATCCAGGGCTATGTGCTTGCTAGGCCAGCATTCTCTCATTGAGCTAAACCTCCAAGCCCCTGAGGGGGTCTTTGAACCTAGAACTTGGAGTGAAAGGTATTTGGGCTGGAGAGATGGCTTAGCTGTTAAGGCGCTTGCCTACAAAGCCAAAGGACCCAGGTTTGATTCCCCACGTTAGCCAGATGCACAAGGTGGCGCGTGCGTCTGGAGTTCGTTTGCAGTGGCTGAAGGCCCTGGCGTGCCCATTCTCTCTCTCTTTCTCTCCCTAATAAGTAAAATAAAAAATTACAAAAACCATTTAAAAAAAAAGGCATTCATTAACTAGAAGGTAACCTATATTACAATGTCTCTTGGCAAATGGAGAGGTCAAATACACAGCAACCTCACACCACGTGAGATAGACAGACGTCTGCTGTTAACTTCCAATCCTCCTGCACAAGGAGCTAGGGACGAGCCCATGTTCTAGTCCAGGGTTTGGCCTTGTCCAGGATCTGCCTGACACTGGGACCCTCCTCTTGTCTAAGACTTGTCAGAGTCCCATATGGCCCCATGCCCACAATGTCCTTCCTTCTCGGAGCGCTTGGCCCGGGAGGTCTCAGGTTCTCCACCGGCAGTTTCTCAAGGTCAGCCTTTACGTGTGGTCTTGCAGACATGTCTGCACAGCTCTAAGTCTTTGCCGTTTGCTACGCTTGAAAGCTTGTCTGAAGACAAACAGAGCAGGTTGGGCGACCAGCCCATGCCCCTTTCTGCGAAATAAGCCTGTTGGCGCCCCAAGCTTTCTTTCTGTTCACCAGAAGTCAAGAAAAGTTAGATTGGTGCTGGGCGTGGTGGCACACGTCTTTAATCCCAGCACTCGGGAGGCAGAGGTAGGAGGATCGTCCGTGAGTTCGAGGCCACCCTGAGACACCATAGTGAATTCCAGGTCAGCCTGGGCTAGAGTGAGACCCTACCTCGAAAAACCAAAAAAGAAAAGAAAAGGAAAGTTAGATTGGCAGCCTCAGGTTTTGACAGGAAGGGCATGATTTCTGACATGAATACTGCATCAGTTTCCTCACTTGTCCAAGAAAACAGTACGGACATGTTCTGAGCCAGTCACCATGCGGATCACTGCCTGTTTGCCCACATATTATTGCAGCATTCTCACGGGAGGGCCAGGAATGAGGTGAAATGGAAGGCTGCAGAAGCTTCTCTTAGCAGATGTGACGTGTCACCAGCTGCAGCCAGAAGCCGGTCACACACTTAGCGGGTTTTGTTTGCGGACAGGGACAGGTGTCTGGTGGGACCAACACACTTGTCTGGTGGAGTAAAGGGAGGATTCCACTAAGGCAGAAACTTGGATTCATTCTATTCAATTAATTTGGTAGCTGTGGGCTGGAGAGATGGCTTAGCGCTTAAGGCCCTTGCCTGTGCAGCCTAAGGACTCATGTTCAACTCTCCAGATCCCACGTTAGCCAGACACACAAAGATGAGGCAAGCGCAAGGTCACACGTGCCCACTAGGTGGCGAAAGCCCAGGCTGACCTGGAATTCACTGTGCAGTCTCAGGCTGCCCTCGAACTCATGGTGATCCTCCTACTTCTGCCTCCCAAGTGCTGGGATTAAAGGTGTGCACCACCACGCCTGGCAAAAAAGTTTTCTTTGGAAGGAAGGAAATGAATTCAAATGTAATCTTGGAGATGGAGGCAGGCAGGAAGAGCAATGAGAAAGGTAACTGAGATGGGCATGGTGGCACACGACTATAATCTCAGAATTTGGGATGTTGTGGTAGGAGGAATATGAGTTTGAGGCCACCTGGGCAACTTAGCAAGATCCTGTCTCAAAATAAAATAAATAAAAAAGGGGGTAGTCTCTGGATGTAGCTGAATGGTAAATGCTTTCTAGTCTACGTGAGGCTTTGGATTCAAAACAAAGAAAGAAAGAGAGGAAGGAAGGAAGGAGGGAGAGAGGGAGGGAGGGAGAAAAAGAAAGAAGGAAAAAGGAAATGAAAGAAATTACATGTAAGTCTAAATGAATAGGATTGAATATACCACATGGTACTGGTGGAATTTAAAACACTTGCATAGTTTAAATACCTGAAAATCATGGCATGTGTTGGGGGTGGCACTGAGTGGTGTGAAAGCAGTCTAGTGTCTGAACATTGCCCGGGGGTCACCGAGACTCAGTATTACTGTCTCGATGGGGTAACAAAGGCATCTTAAGGAAGGAGGGCTTTGTCTTGGTCATGATCTGAAGGTGACCTCCACAGTGGAGAAGGCCCAGAGGCGGTTGCGAAACAAGTCACAAATACTATTTTAGGGTTAGGTTTCATTCCATCCCATACTATCAGATGATTCCCCCCATACTCTTATTGAGGGTTATATCTTATATTTTATTATTTATCTATTTGACAGAGAGAGAGAGAGAGAGAGAAAATGGGTGCACCAGGGCCTCCAGCCACTGTAAATGAACTCCAGACCCGTGCACCCCCTTGTGCATCTGGCTAATGTGGGTCCTGGGGAATCGAGCCTGGGTCCTTTGGCTTTGCAGGCAAGTGCCTTAACCATTAAGCCATCCCTCCAGCCCAAGAAGGTTACATCTTTTAGTCTGCTATCCAGGAGGAAGCAGACTAAATTGGTTCCAATTCATTTTGGCTTTAGTTTTGTTTTGTAACTCCCAGTACCATAAATTATTTACAACTCACATTGATCTGTTGATCGGAGAGACCTATGAGGTTCCCCCAAACAAGACACACTTCTGTCGAAGCACTTGATTACCAGCCTGGGGTGAAGGATAAGACCTTATTGCTGAAGACACCACATGCCACTGACACAGGACATTGAGAAAGATCCAGTTCCCAGATGGTTAACCCGTATAGTGCTGGAAAGTGCTACATGAGATGCTGGGAGAAAATGGGCAGCAGTGTTGTGAGCAGGGAACAGGGAACATTGCTATCCCAAGAGGTACACACCTGTACATTAGTGGCACGCAGCCTAGGTGGGTAACCATTGGCTCTCTGGTTAGCTAAGACATCAGCTCACTGGGAAGAAACTCGTAGCTGGAACTGGGAACCAAGTCAGAATCCTGTGGAGACCAGGATCAGGGACTTCAGTGAGAAGTTCTCATTAGTCTTTGGCCCAAAGACAGGCTACACCCATTGAAATCTCTCTAAATTAACTATGCCTACCCTCTTTAACCTATGCTGATCTCATTTCCCCACTGAAGAATATGTTTTCCCTTCTCAGAAGGGAGCAAGAACCGAAGACAACCAAAATCTATCAACAAGACAAGAAAAGACAGCTGACTCCCTGGCAGGAGATGAACCACGCCTCACACAGCAGCCAGGGCTCTGGTGAAGCCACAGAGGAGTTGGTGAGATGAACAATAGCGCTGCTTCCATGGAGAGTCTGACAACCTGAGCCAGGGTGATGGAGACAGACACTGTGGGTACACAAAACACACCAAAGCAGAAATCCAGAAGCTGCTGAGAGCTCAACACTGAAGTAGACTTAAAACACACCCACCAAGGCTCAGGGAATTTTGAGGAAGACAGGGTGAGAGGGAATATCCAGAGGCGTTGCCTGCCCCCCACAATGACCGACTGTTACTCTCATACAACTCATAACTCACAACCTCATGGGGAATACTAGCAATCCCTCTAAGGAAGGCAGAAAAAAATAACAAGGCCCGATGAAATCAAGGAAAAAAATAAGAGAGATTTAAATTTTTGTTTTTTGAGGTAGGGTCTCACGCTAACCCAGGCTGACCTGGGATTCACTATGTAGTCTCAGGGTGGCCTCGAACTCATGGCGATCCTTCCTACCTCTGTCTCCCGAGTGCTGGGATTAAAGGCATGTGCCACCACGCCTGGCAACAATTTTTATTTATTTATTTGAGAGAGAGAGACAGAGATAAACAGAGAAAATGGGTTTGCCAGAAACTCCTGCCAGCAGGGCGTGGTGGCGCACGCCTTTAATCCCAGCACCTGGGAGGCAGAGGTAGAAGGATCACTGTGAGTTCAAGGCTACCCTGAGAGTATATAGTGAATTCCAGGTCAGCCTGGGCTAGCGTGAGACCCTACCTCAAAAAACAAAAACAAAAACAAAAAAAGGGAGAAATAATAGAATGACAGCAATATTCTCCATCCTTCTTCAGTGAGCATGAAAAGAGGAACTATTCCTCAACATACTTATGAGCTGTGGTGGGCTGAATGTGAAATGTCTCCCATAGCCTCACGTGTTTATGGTGAAGCCTCATATTTGCTCTGAATTGGTGGCACCTTTGGGAGGCGTAGCCTTGCCGGAGAAGGTGTGTCACTGGAGGTGGGCCTTTACATTTTAAAATGTTTCGTTTACTTATTCATTTTAATGTATTTATTTGAGAGAGAGAGAGAGGCAGAGAGAGAGAGAATGGGTCCACTGGGGCCTCCAGCCGCTGCAAACGAACTCCAGACACATGCGCCCCCTTGTGCATCTGGCTTACGTGGGTCCTGGGGAATCGAACCCGGGTCCTTTGGCTTTGCAGGGCCTTTAGATTTCATAGTCCAGCTCTTGCAGCGTTCTCTCAGCTGACTGACAGGGTTACCATGAGCTCCCGGCGTGGTGAAATTTCCCCTCGAAACTGTGAAGCTGAACTAAACCCTTTCCTCCCTTAAAGCTGCTTGTGGTCGGGTGTTTGTCCCAGCGACGGGAAGGGGAGTCCGGTAATATCTGAGAAGGATATTACAATCCACAAAAACTGTAGGCTAATTTCTATCACAAGAATCCATATAAATAAGCCAAGAAAACATTAGCAAGTCCAAATCCAGCGATATAAAGAGAATATTCAATCATGATCAAATTTGGTTTATTACAGAAGTTCCAAGATTGGCTTGTCGTCTGAAAACCAATTAATTTAACTCACTAGGTTTATAGAGTAAAGGAGGGGAAAGTGTAAGATCTTACTAAACAGTGTAGGAACGTCATTTGGCTAAATTTATTAATCAAAAGAAAACTCTCTTTCAAAAAAAAATTTCCAGGCACACCCGTTTAATCCCAGCTCTCGGGAGGTTGAGGTAGGAGGATCATCATGAGTTCGAGGCCACCCTGAGACTACATAGTTAGTTCCAGGTCAGCCTGAACCACAGTGAGACCCTACCTCAAAAACAAAAAAAAACAAAACAAAAAAAAATTTTTTTTTGAGTGAGTGTGTGTGTGTGTTGGGATTTTGGAGATGGTAAGTCTAAGATCTTCAAGGTAGCCTGTAGACTGGAGACCCAGAGGAGAGCTCACGAGTGTGGCTCAGAATGCCAAGTTTCCTTACGGATGTGATGAATAGAACAGTGCTGGTGGAGTATCAGTTGAAAACTACTTCAACCCATCCGTTGTCTATGACACCGTTCTTCTACTCTTATGTATTCCCCATAGAAATCACCAAAAGTCATGTAAAAGAGCTGGCGAGACGGCTTAGTGGTTAAGGCACGTGCCTATAAAGCCAAAGGAACCAGGTTTGATTTCCCCAGCGCCCATGTAAGCCAGACGCACAAGGTGGTGCATTTGGAGTTCATTTGCAGCTGCTAGAGGACCCCCTCTCTGCCTCTTTCTCTCAAATAAATAAATTTAATTATATATTTATATACACTATATATATAAGTACATATTTCTTTATTAAAGAGAGAGAAGCAGATAGAGAGAGTAGGTACACCATGGCCTCCAGCCACTGCAGACAAACTCCAGACACATGTGCCACCTTGTGCATCTGGCTTACATGGGTCCTGGGGAATGGAACCTGGGTCCTTAGGCTTTGCAGGCAAGCACCTTAACCTGCTAAGCCATCTCTCCAGCCCATTAAAAAAAAAAAAATTTAAAAGTCATGTATAAGAATGTTCTTACAAATGTCATATAGTAACCCAAACCAGGTACAGCCCCTATGTTCATCATCAATAGAGTGGATTAACAAAATATTGGTATACTCATATCATGGAACTCTAGACAGCCAAGAGAATTCACAAACGCAGACACAATAAGCGGCACTCCCTCCCCGTGAAGTTCACAAACAGCACTGGATGAAGAAACCAGGCACCAGAGAGTACAAACTGTATGATTCCATTTACATGATGTCCCTGAATAGGTGCCACAGTTACCTTCACCTTGCTGGGACAATACGCCTAACAGAAGTAGTTAATTATGGGAGGGAAGGTTTATTACATATCATCAGGAAGGAAGTAGTCCGTGTGGAGCTGGCTGTGATCACCCAGTGAGCCAGACTAATCAACCTCAAGGTCCACCCTCAGCACACTCCACAGCCTTCCCAACTTGCCAGCCGCTGGGGACCACCTGTTCAAAACACACACGAGGCTGGGCCGGAGAGATGGCTCAGCGGTTAAGGCGCTCTCCTGTGAAGCCTGAGGACCCATGTTCGACTCTCCGGATCCCACGTGAGCCAGGCGCACAAAGGCGAGGCAAGCGCAAGGTCGCACGTGCCCACTAGGTGGCGCAAACGTCTGGAGTTCGGTTGCAGCGGCTGAGACCCTGGTGCGCCAATTCTCTCTCTGTCTCTCCCTCTAAATAAAAAAATAAGTGAAAACTCAGACATTCACCCTCAAATGACGTGAGGGACTCAGACACCCACCCTCTCACTCCATATCTAAGCCAGGGACCCAATGGCTTTTCTGCTTTCTGAAAGGTAGACTGAGGCAGGAAGGTAAAAGCCAGTGTTCAGGTCTGTGGCCTGACCTGGTTCAAGGCTGGGAGGGCCATCTGGGTCCTTGCCTGACATGGATGGGCTCGGATGAAAGACTTGACGTTTCTACGGAGCCATGAGGCACTCTTTTCCCTGACTGTCTGGTGCTCCCTAAATCTGGGGGTGGTCACCAAGGCCAGCTTCTTACCCCTATCTTGGGGGCCACTAGGTACTGTCCTAGGACCCCCAGATCTCTCCCTGTGAGCAGAGGGAGGAAATCTTATCCTCAGGAAGGGCTGGAAGCCAGCTTTAAGAAGCACATTCCTTGGTAGGTTAAAAATGTGTGTGTGTGCGAGTGTGTGTGTGCGTGTGTGTGTTTTAAGTGTAAAGACTTAACCTTTAGTAGGAAATGGTTGTGGTATTTTTTTTTTTTCTTTGAATGAAAGGAGACCATTGTGATCCAAACTTTGTAAAATACACAACATCCTGGTGCTGTTCTCTAGGGCGTGCCTCTTCTGAGTTTCTTGCTGGGCCACTCTGGCCTTTCCTCCGGATGGCCTCTCTTTGCTCTGCTGAAGCTGGGAAAGATTGGTTCCTACAAGGCCAGCCTCAGGATTCTCTGCCTTACCCCAGAGGGACCTTGGGCAGAAAGGGTGTATTGCTGCCTGCATCTGTCTCTACTCATGGCTGGCTCGTGGGGTCCAGTTTAAAATGAAAAGACAATGGGCTGGAGAGATGGCTTAGTGGTTAAGCGCTTGCCTGTGAAGCCTAAGGACCCCGGTTCGAGGCTCGATTCCCCAGGACCCACGTTAGCCAGATGCACAAGGGGGCGCACGCGTCTGGAGTTCGTTTGCAGTGGCTGGAGGCCCTGGCGCCCATTCTCTCTCTTTCTCTATCTGCATCTTTCTCTCTCTGTCACTTTCAAATAAATTACAAAAAAGGAAAAGATAAGCCTGTAGCTCAAAAACTAAGAATTTCAGGGGTGTGGGGGGGGGTAGGGGGCTGGGGAGATGGCTCCATAGATAAAAGTGCTTGCTGTGCAAACGTGACAACCTGAGTTCAGATCCCCAGAACCCCTAGAAAGCTGGACTCAATAGGGAGGGTCTGTAATCCCAGCTCTTCTATAGCAAGATGGGAGGCAGACAGAGGAGTCTCAAAAGCCTGGTGGTGGTGGGGGGACAGCCAGCCTGGGGTACGCAGTGGTGAACAGGAGACTTTGTCTCAAACAAGGTAGAAGGCAAAGAACGAACATGCGGGGCCGTCCTATAGCCTCCAGACGTGCAGTGTGGCATATAGGTGCACATTCTCACCAACACGCGAGTACACACATCGAATACACATACACACAAAGATAGTACAAATAAATAAATGGGGCTGGAGAGATGGCTTAGCGGTTAAGGCGCTTGCCCGCGAAGACTAAGAACTCATGTTCGAATCTCCAGTTCCCACATAGCCAGACACAGTGACGCAAGTATGCAATGTCACACATGTGCCACAAGGGGGCGCACACGTCTGGGGTTCGTTTTCAGTGGCTGAAGGCCCTGTCACGCCTATTCTCTCTCTCTCTCTCTCTCTCTCAAAAAAGAAAAAAGAAAAGAATGAATAAAAACTTAAGACGTTTCGAATGGTGACCAAAAACCCCAGGGCCTTTCTGAGCAAGCACCTTGTTAAGTGAGTGGCCCTATAGGCCTGCTTATGTCACCCACCAAGGACGATGGACCAGCCTCCCATGGGTCACTCTTCAGCCTCCTGGCTGATACCACAGCCGGCAACAATTTGCTAGCCTGGCTCTTTGCTCACGTCCTCACGTCCCCCTCACATTTCATAGGCAGTGCTCTGAGGTCACGAACACATTTTGGTTTAATCTGGGCTTGCTTGTAACCTGAGGGTCCCGGGTAATCGGGGAGCCAGGCGCAGCTGTGCGGGGCGCCGGGCTACTTGGCCCTCCTTGCTCTGTTTGCAGGGCTCCTTGTAGAGCCTACTGTAAATAGAAAACTACAAACACATGTGGCTCTGGCAGCGGATTAAAACCATCCCTTGCTTTCCCTGAATCTTAACACACAGCAGTTTGTGTTGATGTCTCTCTGATTCCCTTGCGTGCTGCTTACAGACTTGCGTGGTTCTGTGTGCTAGGGCCAGGGCCAAGGCAGTTGGGTTTTCCAGGGCCTGGGAGGCGCCGTGGTGAGTCCCGGCGTGTGTTCCCAGGGTCGGCCTGACCTTGCACGCTCAGACCACAGCTGCACTGCGCAATAGTGGCTACAGGACACATGGGGCCCTTGAGCGCTTGAGATGAGGCGGGTCTGAGTTGAGATGTTGTTGCTACTCAGAAAACACCGTGGACTTCGGAGGCTTCAGTACAAGAACAACAACAAGATCAGATCTCTCATGACTACGATTTATTTTACCTTGGTCACGTGTCAAGATGATAGCATGTTTGTTTTTGGTGTTTGGTTTTTCAAGGTAGGGTTTTCGCTCTTAGCCCAAGCTGACCTGGAATTCGCTATGTAGTCTCAGGCTGGCCTCGAACTCACGGCGATCCTCCTACCTCTCTGCCTCCCGAGTGCTGGGATTAAAGATGTGCACCACCATGCCCGGCTGAGAGCATTCTTATATAATGAATCAAATAAAATATCGTTGAGTTAACTTCTCATAGTTCTTTTTATTTGTTTTACCCATTTTTTTCAAAAAAATTTTATTGACAACTTCTATACTTACAGACAATAAACCATGATAATTCCCTCCCCTCCCCGACTTTCTTCCTCACAGCTCTGCTCCCCATTCATATCCCCTCCCTGTCCCCATTAGTCTCTCTTTTATTTTGATGTCATCTTCTTTTTCTCCTATTATGAGGGTCTAATGAAGGTATTGCTAGGCACTGCGAGGTCGTGGATATCGAGGCCAATTTCCATCTTGACAGTTGCATTGTAAGGAGGGGCACCCTTCCTTTGACTCTTACATTCTTTCCGCCACCTCTTACACAATGGACCCTGAGCCTTGGAGGGTGTGACAGAGATGTTTCAGTGCTGGACACTCCTCCATCCCTTCTTCTCAGCGCTATGTTGCCTTTTGGGTCATCCCAGTGGTCATCGCCATCTGAGAAGGGAAGCTTCTCTAACCAGAAGTGAGAGTATGGTTATATATGAATATGAACACTAAGTGTAGTGTTTTCAGGGCAATTTGGTGAGAGAAATATATGCATTTAACCAGACAAGAGCAGGGCTTTACACCCCTAAGTCTCATGACCTCCCTTGCTATAGGCTTTTGATTAGGTTTTCAGTACCAGGCATGTATTTCCTCCCATAGAGCAGGGCCTCCAGTCCAATTAGAGAGCAGTTGGTTTCCCCCAGAGCAGACATGCCACTATTGCACCTGTTCAGTCATTTGGCCTGTCTGGCCAAACTTGAGGCTTCCAGTGTCCACTATTTTCACCGCTGATGACTTCTGTCTCCCATAGGGCTGCATACAGTGTAGCTTTTTCCAGCTTTCGGTGGGCTGGTCTACAGGGAGAAGGTTTTCATCCCAGCACCAGTTTGACTTCTCAGTGACTTTATAGTCCAGGCATGTGAAGTCTTCAGCAATAGGGTCTTACCATTGGTTACTTGTGGGAAACCAATGGCCTTGGAAATAGCCTGTAATGTTTCGGAGGCAACAGGGACCTCCCTGGCCAACAACTCACTGTAGAATCAAACCCAGGCCATCGGGGCTTTGCACGCCTTTAACTGCTGAGCCATCTCTCCAGCCCTTGGTCTGGATGTCAACATCTGACGTTTATATCCCCTCGGTGAGGACCCGGCTCACAGCCTCACCTTCATGCCATGGGCTGGGAACTG
This sequence comes from Dipus sagitta, assembly GCA_036346955.1. Taxonomy (NCBI): domain Eukaryota; kingdom Metazoa; phylum Chordata; class Mammalia; order Rodentia; family Dipodidae; genus Dipus; species Dipus sagitta. The sequence continues at coordinate 11,562,653 of CM070793.1, read as the reverse complement.
GTGACTACATACCTCAGAGTGGGGGCTGCTGAGTTGAGCCCCAAACCTGGCTTTCAACCTTTCCGTTAGCCTTAGCCACTTTCTTTTTTCTTTCTCTTTCTTTATTTCTCTCTCTCTCTCTTCCTTCCTTTCTTTCTTTTTCTTTTTTCTTTTTTTAAATGTAGGGTCTCACGCTGGCCCAGGCTGACCTGGAATTCATTATGTAGTCTCAGGGTGGCTTCGAACTCATGGCGATCCTCCTCCCTCTGCCTCCCGAGTGCTGGGATTAAGGACGTACGCCATCACGCCTGGCGCTACTTTCTTTTTTAATGTTGTTTTTTTTTTTTTTAATTTATTTACTAGAGAGAGAGACAGGGAGAGAGACTAGGCAGGCCAGGGCCTTCAGCCACTGTAAATGAACTCCAGGTGCATGTGCCACTCTGTGCATCTGGTTTATGTGACTCCTGGGAAATCAAACCTGGGTCCTTAGGCTTTGCAGGCAAGTGCCTTAACTGCTAAGCCATCTCTCCAGCCTTATAGCCTTAGCTACTTTCTAAGCTGCTTGATAGTCACCATTCTCAGGCCAGATTCTGGATGCTTCCGAGGGGAAAGTGGAAGACACAGGTGGACACTCTCAATGACCCAGTGCACATAGCTTGACCTCAGCATTTCAGGCATCTTAAGTGCTGTCTTTTGTTTGTTTGTTTTCAAGGTAGTGTCTCGCTCTAGCCCAGGCTGACCTGGAATTCACTATGGAGTCTCAGGATGGCCTCGAACTCACGGCGATCCTCCTACCTCTGCCGAGTGCTGGGATTAAAGGCGTGCGCCACCGCGCCCGGTATCTTAAGTGTTTCTTAGGCCTTCTCCTCAGAGTTCCCAGGGTCCTCAGATGCCACCCCAGCACAGGCCTCCAGAGACACACAGTGCTGGGGGCCAGGCCTGTGGCTTGAGTCAAACCCTCAGTCCTGGGTGGGTCAGGACCAGATCAACGGGGAGAGGGATGGGCGGGGTTGAGGCCCGTCACAATAGGCTCTGACACAGGGCCTGCGCCTCCAGCCGGGGATCCTTACCCAAAGAGTGGCCTGTCTGCTAGACGTCACGGTGCCTATGGGCTTGTGCAAGACATGACCAGAATACCAGAGGGGTGGGCTACGGTGTCAGACCCTCACAGAGGAGCCTTCAGTGAGCGTCAGAGGGGCTGACGTGGGTGAGTCGCTGCTCTGGTCTTTGAGCCATCGGAGGAGGATTCGTGGGAGGCCGTGGCTTGCGAGAAGGGGAGGGAAGAATTTCCTTGGCATTTCCAACTGTGTTTCCACATGGTTTCAGAACTAGCAAGGCAGCCAGGCACACAGGAAGTCAGTGGCAATCACCTCTACCTTTTTTTGCTTTTTGTTCCTTTGTGTGCGTGTGTGCATGCGTGCGTGTGCATGTGTGTGCACGGAGATGCACGTGTGTGCAGGTCAGAGGAAGACATCTGGTGTCTTCTACTGCTCTTCCACCTTATTTTCTTCAGACAGGGTCTCTCTGAATCTGGGAGCTCCCCAGTTTTTTTAGCTAGACTGGCTGATCAGAGGTCCCCCTGTCTCTTCACCCCACCCGCCCCATTCGTGCTACGGTTAAAGGTGTGTGTGGCCACACCTGTTTTTTTTTTTTAATTTTTAAATTTTTTAAAGATTTTAAAAAAATTTTATTTATTTATTTGCAGGCAGAGAGAGAGAGAGTGAGGAGAGAGAGAGAGAGAAGAGAGGCAGACAGAAAGAGAATGGGTGTGCCAGGGCCTCCAGCCATCGCAAACAAACTCCAGATACACGTGCCCCTTGTGTATCTGGCTTACGTGGGTCCTGGAGAATTGAACCTGGATCCTTTGGCTTCACAGGCAAACGCCTTAACCGTGAAGCTATTTCTCCAGTCCAGATTTTTTTGGTTTTTTGAGGTGGGGTCTCCCTCTAGCCCAGGATGATCAGGAATTTACTATGTAGTCCCAGGGTGGCCTCAAACTCACATCCATCCTCCTACCTCTGCCTCCTGAGTGCTGGAATTAAAGGCGTGTGCCACCACGCCTGGCCACACCTGGATTGGGTTTTATTTTTCTATTTTATTCATTTGAGAGAGAGGGAAAGAGGCAGATACAGAGAGAGAGAGAGAGAGAGAGAGAGAGAGGGAGAATGGGCACGCCACTGCTAACAAACTCCAGACGCATGCGCCCCCTTGCGCATCTGCCTTATGTGGGTCCTAGGGAATAGAACCTGGGGTCCTTTGGCTTTGCAGGCAAGTGCTTTATCTGCTAAGCCATCCCTCCAACCCCCACACCTGGGTTTTTAATGTGGGTACCGGGGATTGAACCTGGGTCCTCGTGTTTGCATAGCAAGGGCTCCTACTCAGGGAGCCATCTCTCCAGCTCTTAACCACGTCCGTTTTGCAGGGGAAGAAGCTGAGGCCCAGAGAGGCTGAACTTGTGTAAGGTTGCCCAGGAGCTCGGCAAGGGCGTCCCCTCTCTGATAGTCATGGCGGGTCCCCAGTCGGGGTGGGAAACGCCTGCACCGAGCTCAGACCCTCCCTGGGAGCATCTTGAGGCTGAGCGCTTCAACCCCCCCTTAAGAACATGTGTTTCCTGTTTTTCGTTCTCCCTCTGGCTTGAGGCAGAGAATAGGGTTTTCCTGAGCGGAAGAACCTCAAAGTCCTGGCCTGGTCCCAGGCAGCTCCGGCAGGTCTGGGGCTCATGGCTCTAGTTAGCTTTTTGGTAGGTTGATTCCTCTCGCCCACCTAGTCAAAGATGCTTAGAGATGAGATATTATCTTCCCTCACTCCCCTTCCCCCAGCATCTTGACATCAGGGCCTTTACCCCCACCTGGTATTCTTCTTATTTTTATTTATTTATTAAAGACAGAGAGAGGGGCTGGAGAGATAGGGAGAGAGAGAGAGAGAGGATGGGCACATCAGGACCTCCAGCCACTGCAAACGAACTCCAGACGCATGCGCCCCCTTGTGCATCTGGCTTAAGTGGGACCTGGAGAATCGAACCTGGGCCCTTAGGCTTTTCGCCTACCCCCCCCCCTCCTCCTCCCTGCCCTGTTTCCAGTTGAAGTCTGTGTGGACATCAGCCCAGCCTTCCAGACAGTGCCACGTGAAGTTGGCAAGGTCTGGGCTCAGGCTATGTTGGCTTCGAACGCACAGTACTGGGATGCTAATTGAACGTGGTTTACTGGTTTTTACTCTTTTCTTCTTAGGATCCGTCAGAATCTTTTCTGGGTGCCTATCGCATAATGCCTGAGGAGGGGGTAGCTTATGAAGAAAAGAAGTTTATTCAGCTCAGAGTTTTAGAGGCGAAAAGTCCACAACTAGGCAATGCACTTCTGTTTGGCTTCTGGTGATGACTCCTTCTGTGCTACTGCGACATGGTCCATGTCACTGTCTGGTGTGAGCGCAAGCAAGAGTGGTGAGCGTTGCACACACGACTAATCCAGTCCCATGAGACCTTACACACGCCCTTCTGACGGTGAGGTTACATGATCTAATTACTTCCCATTCACTGTCCCTTCTTTTTCTTTCTTTCTTTCTTTTTTCTTTCTTTCTTTCTTTCTTTCTTTCTTTCTTTCTTTCGGTTTGGTTTTTTGAGGCAAGGTGTCAGTCTAGCTCAGGCTGACCTGGAATTCACTATGTATTCTCAGGGTGGCCTCGAACTCACTGCGATCCTCCTACCTCCGCCTTCCCAGTGCTGGGATCAAAGGTGTGCACCACCACGCCTGGCTTCCCTCTTTTTCTTAAAAATAATTTTATTTATTTATTTCCAAGCAGAGAGAGAGAGAGAGAAGAGAAGAAAAGAGAAGAGAAACAGAGAGAATGGGCACGCCAGGACCTCCAGGTCAGTCTGGGCTAGAGTGAGACCCTCTCTTGAAAAAACAAACAAACAAACAAACAAACAAACAAACAAAAAAGCAGAAGCAATGAACAATGACCAGGCACTGTGTACGTTCCTACAATCCCTGTACTGGGAAAGCTGAGGCAAGAGGATCATGGGTTTGAGGCCGGCCTGGGCTGCAGAGTGAGACTTTGTCTGCCCTGTCCCCGCCCCTCCATCCCCCTCCTCTGTTAGCAAGGAGCCAAGTGACTCTGCGAACTTTCTAGCAGTTCTGGAAAATAATGACATTGGCTGGTTGCTCACAACATCACTGGGCAAGATGGTATGAGACAGGTGTCAGCTCAGAGACTGGCATTCCCAGCTCACACAGCGCATTACCTTGCAGTGGTACTGAAGTTAGAGAGAGCTTACTCCCCTTTGGCCCACCGCCACTTTGCTTCTAGGTCTAGACTCAAGTCCCCGTAGGTAGGTAAACAGAGTGATCCGTAGGGAATTGTACTATGCTACCCCGCCCCTCAAAAAGGACTTAACATTTTAATTTTTCTTTTTCTAAAGTTTTTAAAATTTTTATTTATTTACTTGAGAGAGTGAAAGAGGAAGAGAGAGAGAGAGAGAGAGAGAGAATGGGCACACCAGGGCTTCCAGCCACTGCAAACGAACTTCAGGTGCATGGGCCACCTGTGCATCTGGTTTCTGTGGGCCCTGGGGAATCGAACTGAGGTCCTTTGGCTTTGCAGGCACGTGCCTTAACTGCTAAGCCATCTCTCCAGACTCTGACTTTTCTTTTTTCGTTTCTTTTTTCCAAGGTAGGGTCTCACTGTAGGCCGGGCTGACCCAGAATTCTCTATGTAGTCTCAGAATGGCCTCAAACTCACCACGATCCTCCTACCTTTGCCTCCCAAGGGCTGTGGCTAAAGGTGTGCACCACCACATCCAGCTATTTTTCTTTTTTTATTTGCAAGCAGAGATTGGAGAGAGAGAGAGAGAGAGAGACAGAATAGGTGTGCCAGGGCCTCCAGCCACTGCAAATGAGCTCCAGATGCATGTGTCACTTTGTGCATCTGGCTTTGCATGGATCCTGGGGAATAGAACCTGGGGTCATTAGGCTTCGTAGGCAAGCACCTTAACCACTGAGCCATCTCTCCAGCCCGGGATGTACATTTTCTAATCAAACAGCTGTCTGAGGAACAGTGGCATGAAAAGACAGAGGGGTGTGGTATAATGGTGGAAGGCCTCAAAGCTAAACAAGGCAAAATTCACTGCCATGTGCTCAACTGAGCCATGATTCTAAAGTCAACGTTGCATCTTAACGAATTAGGAAAGGTTCTGGTACTTTGGCGTTTGGCTGAAACATGGATCAAAAGTCTACCATGAGGGCTGAAGAGATGGCTTAGCGGTTAAGGCGCTTGCCTGCAAAGCCAAAGGACTGTGGGGAACCATAGGGCACTAGGAAACCAAAAGTGCCTCCATCCTGAATAATGACTCCATTTTGTCATAAGTTGTCTGTTCTGGAAAGTCACAAGGTCTGCAGTTGTTTGTTAACCCATACACGGAGAAAGAGCAAATGTAACCCATAAAGAATGAGGGAGTCGTCATCTCGTGGCCTTGGGGCTGGGGCCTTATCCTGCAGCTGTGGAACATCTCATGGCCTTGGGGCCGGGACCTTATCCTATTGAAACAGAACTGTAGCAATACCTAAACTGCTGACAAACTCCTCTGTCCTGCTGTATAAAAGGCACCCTGAGAAAAATAAAAATTGGCAGCTTGATCAGACTCCTGTCTTGCTCTCGGTTCCTTGTGTCTCTTGTCCCTTTCATTTCAGGTTTTCTGGGGTCCGTGCTCCCTTTGAAGCCCCGCTGGCCGGGGGCAACTGGCACCCAACGTGGGGCCTACATCAAGCGATGGGGGAAGGGGAGACCCAGCTTCAATATCCGTTAGGGAGGGATAAAGGTGACAGGAAGGTTTTTCAGAGGCAGGAGATTTAGGTCTCTCTTGAATTTCATTTTCAACAATGACAGAGGCGCAAGCAGAAGGGGGCCTAGAAGAGGATTTAAGAGCAGCCTCTCCCTTATTGATAAGAACCTGTACAGCCATAGAATGATTGTGGACCTTAAGAACATCATTTATCAGATTCCAATAAGAGTAGGCAGAAACAGGGACCTTCTCGGGGCCAAAGATATCATAATAATCACGCAAGCAATCTCCAACTCTTAACCAAGTTTTTTCATTTATAGTCCCTTCCTTTGGGAACCAAGGCCATATATCACCCATATAATCTAAGAATATTTTTAAGTCTTTTCTTTTAACCCTAGTTCCTCGTACCTTGAGAGCTTGTTTTAGCCCAGTCACAAAAGAGTCTTCTTTTGAAAATACTTGTCCCATGGTAAAGAAAAAAATCTTACCTTACCGTCCGAGTGTTCCAACGGATCTGTCTCACGGGCGGGCGACTCCGTGGCGATCACCAGCCGGCCAGTGTCTAACCCCCTCTTCGGGTCGCGGCGGCCTCAGTGCGGGATCCCAATGGGCAGGTAGCAGACGGTGTTTCAGGCAATCCTAGGCTCGTGCCCCACGTTTGGGCACCAGTTGCCCCGGCTAAAGGCGGCCGTCTCCAATTACGGGCCCACGGCTCCCTTTCCTCTTACTCTTCTGGAAAGTTATAGTGACAAATTGCTTACCCCTAATGACTGGTATTGCCTTGCTCTCTCTGGCGGAGATTTTGTTCTATGGCGCACTGAATTTAATGAAAACTGCTCTGACTTTGCTCGCCGTAATTTACAAAAGGCTGTTTCTAAAAATTGGACAAAACAAAAATTGTTGGGGGAACATCCCTACGATTCCAATGAATGGCAAGCACGCTACCCCCCTGGACTTTTAGCCCCAATACAACAGGCAGGCCTCGCTTCCTGGCAGCGCCTCCCTCCTAAAGGGGCCGCCACAGCCTCCCTGGCTAATATTAGACAGGGTCCAGAAGAGCCTTACAGTAACTATTAGTAGACTTAATGAAAGTGCTGAGCGCCTTTTTGGTGTTGGGGAACCCAACAGCCCCTTTATCAAACACCTGGCCTTTGAGAATGCTAATCCTGCTTGTCAGTCTATTCTCCGCTCTCACAAGCGGGAGTCCATATCTGATTATATCAAGTTATGTGCAGGTGTGGGCTCCTCCCACGCCATGGGTTTAGCAATTAGAGCTGCCCTCCATTCTGCTGGTCTCACTCAGGGTACGAAAACATGTTATAATTGTAAACAACCTGGGCACTTCTCTCGTGAATGCACCGCTCCTAAACAGCTTTCTGCTTCTCCCCTCCCTCCCCCTGCCTCCAAGCCTCCTATGGTATAGCTGCGTACGTGATAAACGGACACCCAACTTCTCTCCATACCCCATACTCCTCTGCCCAATTAGTGGAGCTTTGCGCTGTTCTCGAAGTTTTTAGACAATTCCCCTCACAGCCCTTCAACCTCTTTACTGACAGTGCTTATGTTGCTAAGTCAGTCCCCCTACTGGAGACAACGCCCTATATCAAACCTTCCACTAATGCCTCTGCGTTGTTCCGCTCCCTTCGGGATCTCATTTGTGCTCGGTCTCACCCCTTCTATATAGGCCACTTACGTGCTCATACCTCTCTGCCAGGCCCTCTGACACAGGGCAATGGTGATGCGGATGCTGCTACTCGCTTTGCTCTCGTAGCCCTAACTGACCCTCTCTCCTCGGCACAACAGGCTCACAATATACATCATTTAAATTCTCAAACCCTCCGCCTTGCCTTCAAGATCACCTGTGCTCAAGCTAGGGAAATAGTTAAGTCCTGTCCCGCTTGTTCCGTCTCCTTACCAGTTCCCCATTTGGGAGTCAACCCACGCGGTCTTCTTCCCAATGAGATATGGCAAATGGATGTAACTCACTTCTCAGATTTTGGCAAGCTTAAATATGTTCATGTTACAATTGATACCTTTAGTGGTTTCATTTTCGCCTCTCTCCACGCTAGTGAGGCTTCAAAAAATGTCATCTCTCACGTTCTTCAATGTGTCTCTACATTGGGAGCTCCAAAAATCATTAAAACAGACAATGGTCCTGGATACACTAGCCATACCTTCAAGAACTTCTGCTCTATGCTTCAGATAAAACATGTCACTGGCATTCCCTATAACCCTCAGGGACAGGGCATTGTGGAAAGGGCTAATCAAACCCTTAAGGCTACACTTAATAAGTTAAAACTTCACCCCTTTTATGGTATAAAGAATACCCCACGAAACATTTTGGCCCATGCTTTGTTTGTTCTTAATTTCTTAAGCCTTGACAGCTCTGGCAAATCAGCCGCTGACCGCCTTTGGCATCCCACCACGGCCTCCACTCATGCCCTCGTTCGGTGGCATGATCCCCTCACTTCTCAGTGGCACGGCCCCGATCCCGTCCTCATTTGGGGACGCGGCTCTGCTTGCGTTTATGATCAACAAAATGATGGGCCTCGTTGGCTCCCAGAACGTCTAGTTCGTCAATGGACACCACCCTCACCCCTTAAAAATTCACCCTCTCCCAGGGAAGGCTCCCCACCCCCCTGAGGTTTCGTCCTTTCCTTTTCAGGACTATGGCTGCCCCTGCCTTCGTTGGCCTCTTGCTCCTGGCATCTGGATTGATCACTGCTGACCTTCGACCCATGAATTTCACCTGGACCGTGCTCAGTGAAGTCGGTGATGTGATCTGGGCCCACTCTACGGTTTCTCAGACCATCCCTTGGCCGACCCTAACTCCAGACCTCTGCAAAATGGCCCTCGGCAGCGCGAACGCTTGGGGACTTGGCAACATTTTTACACAACATACTGCTCCTGAAATTGATCTTCACCACTCTTATGGTGAAGGGGGATGTTATAACTCTTACCAGAGGTCCTACTTACAGTCTTTCTCCCTTTATGTTGCCCCTGGCCTAGGTGCCGAACCTTCGCCCTGGTTTGCGGGTGTACCCCGTATCTCCTCCCTCATTGGCACTTGTCTAAACTTAAAATGATCTGAGTGACTCCCCTCCTTTAGGAGCTGCATAGGAGTCAGACCTGTGCATATTGACTCACAAATGTGTGAGGACAATACGGGCACCAACATGGGTGCGAGGCATAGCACCGCAAGGGAAGGTCCCTTTTGACCGCTTCTGAATTCCCTGAGAGTCAAACCTGACTTGCATGGAGGTTGGTACCGTACTTTCTGTGTTGGCTCTGCCTCCCCTCCCCAAAAGGTACCAAGAGCAACCAAGGTGGGATATGAACCCCACGGGAGGAGTCAGGTCAATGCTCCCCCAGTTGGTTACAGGCCCACCATGAAATCACGGGACCCTGGGAGTCCTAACAAAGTTTACAAAAATTGGCCGCCACAGAAAACACCTTCTAAAACTAATAGAAAGGGAGGAGATGTGGGGAACCATAGGGCACTAGGAAACCAAAAGTGCCTCCATCCTGAATAATGACTCCATTTTGTGATAAGTTGTCTGTTCTGGAAAGTCACAAGGTCTGCAGTTGTTTGTTAACCCATACACGGAGAAAGAGCAAATGTAACCCATAAAAAATTAGGGAGTCGTTATCTCGTGGCTTTGGGGCTGGGGCCTTATCCTGCAGCTATGGAACATCTTGTGGCCTTGGGGCCGGGACCTTACCCTATTGAAACAGAACTGTAGCAATACCTAAACTGCTGACAAACTCCTCTGGCTCTGCTGTATAAAAGGCACCCTGAGAAAAATAAAAATTGGCAGCTTGATCAGACTCCTGTCTTGCTGTCGGTTCCTTGTGTCTCTTGTCCCTTTCATTTCAGGTTTTCTGGGGTCCGTGCTCCCTTTGAAGCCCCGCTGGCCGGGGCAAAGGACCTTGGTTCGATTCCCCAGGACCCACATAAACCAGATGCACAAGGTGACCCATGCATCTGGAGTTCATTTGCAGTGGTTGGGAGCCCTGGCACGCCCATTTTCTCCCTCTCTCAAATAAATAAATAAAAATAAAATATATATTTTTAAAAAGTCTACTACGAGACAATTAGAAATGACCCTTCCTCCTTTGTTTTAAGGGAGAGGCTTAGGGAGATTTGGATGTTACAGTGGGTCAGTCATTTCCAAGCTGCTCACCCACACTGAGGGCGGAAATCCAAAAAACATCTGTTTTACTCATGCTCTGAGAAATAGATTTGTGAGAAGAGCCACCTCATCCGGCGAGAGCTTCAGGGTCGCTCTTCTCTGAAACCCCAGCCACGTAATTACAAACCAGCATCCAGTGGAATCAGTCAGATCCTGATGGCAGGAGCCAAATGACACAGGGAGACACACTCGGAAATAGTGTTTCATAGCCATCTGGGTCTAAGACCCAGCGCGTTGACATGAGATTAACCATCATAAGCCCACTCCTCGTCATGTTGTGACCCATATGCAACTTTTCTTTTTTCTTTTCTTTTCTTTTCTTTTCTTTTCTTTTTTCTTTTCTCTTCTCTTCTCTTCTCCTTTCCTTTCCTTTCCTCTTTCTTTCTTTCTTTCTTTCTTTCTTTCTTTCTTTCTTTCTTTCTTTCTTTCTTTTTAGGTAGGGTCTCACTCTAGCCCAGGCTGACCTGGAATTCACTATGGAGTCTCAGGCTGGCCTCGAACTCATGGCGATTCTCCTACCTCTGCCTCCCGGTTGCAGGGATTAAAGGTGTGCGCCACCACGTCATGCAACATTTTTTTTTTTTGAAATTGTTTTTATTTATTTCAAGTGAGGGGGGAGAGTGGGAGAATGGGCACGCCGGGACCTCTTGCTATTGCGAATGAACTCCAGGTGCCACGTTGTGCATCTGGCTTTACGTGGGCCCTGGGGAATTGAAGGAAGGCCTTCAGGCTTTGCAAGTCAGTACTTTTAAGGCTAAACCATCACCCCATCCCTCGTGTGCTTTGAATGGTTTTCTTCTTCTTTCCTTTTTTTTTCTTTCTTTCTTTCCTTCCTTCCTTTCTTTTATTTATTTATTTTGAGGTAGGGTCTCAGTCTGGCCCCGACTGACCTGGAATTCACTCTGTAGTCTCAGGGTGGCCTCAAACTCACAGCGATCCTCCTACCTCTGCCTCCCGAGTGCTGGGATTAAAGATATGCGCCACCACACATGGCCAGAAAATTTTTTTTTCCGATTTATTTTCTTGTGCATGCGTGTATGGTGTGGTGTGTGTGCGTGTATATATGGTATATGTACATGTATGTGCCCACATGATGCCCCCCGTGTTCTGCCATGTCAGGGTGCCCTCCCCTTCAGTGGCCACGGTGGCATGTCAGGTGTCAGGCTCTGCATGACTCATCTGTTTTTATTTTTATTTTTATTTATTTATTTATTTTTTCCAAGGTAGGGTCTCACTCTAGCCCAGCTGACTTGGAACTCACTATGTAGTCTCGGGGTGGCCTCGAACTCACTACGATCCTATCTCTGCCTCCTGAGTGCTGGGATTAAAGGCATGCGCCACCACGCCCGGCTTGTTTTTATTTTCTTATTTGAGCTGGAGTCTCTTAGTGATATGGGAACTTGTCTTTTACTTTATGTTTTCTTGTGAGCTCCAGCTATTCTTGGTTCTCTGCTCCCCTACAGAACTAGGGCTACAGATGTGTGTGGCCATGCCCAGCTGTTTATTTGGGTCCTGGGAAGCAAACTCAAGCGAGCTGACCCTCCTCCTCCGGCCCTCACGCGTGTACAGGAAGTATTCTTAACCACTGAGACGTCTCTTCAGCCCCTTGGCTGGTTTTCTACATTCTGTTTCTCCTCCACAGGAGTCCTAACAGTAGAAAAGAAGATGGTTTTTATTAGTCTCTCGGTGTACTTATTATTTATTACTTCTCCTCAGTTGAAGTCTTGCTACATCGCCTAGAATGGCCCCAAACTCCTGGACTTGAGCAATCTTCTTGCCTCAGCCTCCTAAGTAGTTGGGACGGTAGACATGCGTCACCGTGTCTGGCTCTGTTTTTAAACGACTGCACACCAATTGTTTTTTTTTTTTTTAATTTTTGCATAATTAGTTTGTATTATAAAGAAAATCTAAATTCAGAGCAATTTATGTCTTGAGGCCAGTGAGACACTTATGCATCGCGTTACAACTCCAGATAGAACAAAAGGACGCTCACTTCAAAAGCGTTTGGCTTTTCATCTCCATAATTCTCGAGAAAGAAAATACTACTTGATGCTGCCAGACGTCTCTTTGAGCTCTAGTTCTAGAATGTCTCAGTGTTCGTGAGCAGCAGCGTGGGGGTCTCCGCATGCACCCGAGGAAGGCCCTAGCAGAAGCAGAATGAATGCTTCTGACCAATGAAGAGGTGGTAGTCTTTATCCACTCCTGTTGGAAAAAAAAATCTAAAATAAAATTTTCTCAGTTATTAAATGCCATTGTTTTCACTTCTCCCTCACAGTGATAGCATAAAACAGAAGGCATTCTTTTTTTCCTTTCCCTTTTTTTAAAGTTTATTTGTATTTTTTTTATTAACAACATCCATGATTGTAAACAATATCCCATGGTAATGCCCTCCCTCCCCCCACTTTCCCCTTTGAAACTCCATTCTCCACCATATCCCTTCCCCCTCTCAATCAATCTCTCTTTTATTTTGATGTCATGATCTTTTCCTCCTATTATGATGGTCTTGTGTAGGTAGTGTCAGGCGCTGTGAGGTCATGGATATCCAGGCCATTTTGTGTCTGGAGGGAGCACGTTGTAAGGAGTCCTACCCTTCCTTTAGCTCTTACATTCTTTCCGCCACCTCTTCCGCAATGGACCCTGAGCCTTGGAAGGTGTGATAGAGATATTGCAGTGCTGAGCACTCCTCTGTCACTTCTTCCCATCACCATGATGGAGAAGGCATTCTTTTTAAAAAATGTATTTTATTTATTTATTTGAGAGAGAGAGAAAGAGAGGCCGAGAGAGAAAGAATGGGCATGCCATTCTAGCCACTGCAAATGAACTCCAGATGCATGCACCACCTTGTGTATCTGGCTTATGTGGGTCCTGGGGAATCGAACCTGGGTCCTTTGGCTTTGCAGGCAAGCACCTTAACCACTAAGCTATCTCTCCAGCCCCAAAAGACATCCTTTTTTTTTTTTTTTTTTTTTTTTTGTTTTTCGAGGTAGAGTCTCACTCTAGCCCAGGCTGACCTGGAATTCACTATGGAGTCTCAGGGTGGCCTTGAACTCAAAGCGATCCTCCTACCTCTGCCTCCCGAGTGCTGGGATTAAAGGCGTGCGCCACCACACCCGGCTACCAAAAGACATCCTTTATAACCCTTTCCTCTGAATGCTGTTGAGCCACAAAGACTTGTGCAGTAGGGGTAATTTACACATACACATACAAAATTACTTAAAGCTAGTAAATATTTTTATTTTCCAGTTAGTTACATTTTCTAATTTTTAGAACTTTTGTTGTTGTTGTTTGGTGTTTTAATTTTTTTTTAAAGGGTCTCTTATGGAGCCCAGGCTGACATTGAACTTCTGATCTTCCTGCATTTGTCTCTCAAGTGCTGCTGGGATTATAGGCATGGACCACCATACCTAGCTTAGAATGATTTCTTTAATAAATGATTGTGCCCTAATAGTGGTTTTGAAATATACATGTAATATCCAGTGTTCATATTGTTTCATAACGTGTTCATTAATTTTTGAAGTTAAACAAAATAGTTTAACTTTTACTATATTTTAAATTATTTTATTTTATTTATTTGCAAGCAGAGAGAGAGAGAGAGAGAAAGAGAATGGGCACACCAGGGCCTCAAGCCACTGCAAACAAAGTCCAGATGCATGTGCCACTGTGCATCTGGCTTACATGGGTCCTGGGGAATTGAACTCGAGTTGTTAGGTTTTGCAGGCAAAGGCCTTTAGCTGCTGAGCCATCTCTCCAGCCCTAGTTTTACTAACTTTCAAAAATATTTTTATTTATTTGAGAGAGAGAGAGAATGGTGTGCCAGGGCCTCTTGCTGCTACAAATGAACTCCTGACACGGGCACCATTTTGTGCATCTGGCTTTATGTGAGCACTGGGGAATAGAACCTGGGCAGACAGGCAGGCTTTGCAAACAAGCACCTTTAACCACTGAACCATCTCCCCAGCCATATTTTTCCCCCGTCCTTTTTTTCTGAGGTAAGGTCTCACTCTAGCTCAGTCTGACCTGGAATTCACTATGTAGTCTCAGGGTGGCTTTGAACTCATGGCGATCCTCCTACCTCTGCCTCCCGAGTGCTGGGATTAAAGGCCTGCGCCACCACGCCCAGCTCTAGATGCGGCTCTTTCTCTGCTGAGTCTACAGCGTGTGTCCCCACCCCACCCTGGTCCTCTTCCTTCTGTTCCTGGTCAAGTAACACTCCAGCCCTAATGTGGGACCTCACGGTTGAGTCCCCCTGCCCTTCAGGATAGTGAACTCTTGGAGTATAATACCCACACATACTTTTATATATATATATATATATATATATATATATATATATATATATACATACATATATATATTTATTTATTTATTGACAACTTCTATACTTACACACAACAAATCATGGTATTTCCCTCCCCTCCCCCACTTTCCCCTTCATAATTCTGCTCTCCGTCATATCCCCTCCCTCTCTCCATTAGTCTCTCTTTTAATTTGATGTCATCATCTTTTTCTCCTATTATGGGGGTCTTATGTAGGTATTGCTAGGCACTGCGAGGTCTTGGATATCTAGGCCAATTTCTGTCCGTTCAGTTGTATGTGAGGGGTACCCTTCCTTTGGCTCTTACATTCTTTCCACCACCTCTTCCGCAATGGACCCTGAGCCTTGGAGAGTGTGAGATGTTTCAGTGCTGGACACTCCTCTGTCCCTTCTTCTCAGCACTATGTTGCCTTTTGGGCCATCCCAGTGGTCATTGCCATCTGAAAAGAGAAGCTTCTCTAACCAGAAGTGAGAGTAGCATTAATATATGAGTATGAACGTTAAGTGTAGTGCTTTCAGGGCAATTTGGTGAGAGTAATATATGCACTTATCCAAACAAGAGCAGGCTTTATACCCCTAAGGCTCATGACCTCCCCTGCCATAGGCTTTTGATTAGGTTTCCAGTACCAGGCACGTATTCCCTCCCATAGAGTGGGCCTTCAGCCCAATTAGAGAGCAGTTGGTTTCCCCCATACCCACACTCTCCTGTTCATTTGCTCCCAGGGTTCTCAAGGGCCAGTGGAGAGGGTGCAGGAGCCAGAGAGAGAGAAAGAGAGAGAGAGAGAGGCAGGCGTGGGAACTGCAAGTCAGTAAGTCGGGGTGGGCAGCGCCCCATCTTCTGCTAGAGGACCAGCCACAGACCTGGTGGCTTGGGTTATCTGCCTATATATCATAGAGCTCCGTTTCACGGCGTCACACATTGTTCGTATTGAATCCAAGCTTTTTTTTTTTTTCCCATGGTTGGGTTACTGCTGTAAGAAGTGGGGCCATCGCTTCCTGCCCATTGCCTGGGTGGCATGAAGTGTCTTGTGAAGGCCCAGCCTTGAGAACTTTCCCAGGGTGACCCCAGAGCTGGTCCCGATGACCTGACATATTCCATAGCTTGGCTCTGGGTCTACCTCGCTCGTAAACATCTCCGTCCACCGCTGCAAACTTCCAAGCAGAGGGGCCCCCCCGCTCCCGGGTAAGCCCCCTTTGCTGGCGGTTCTAGTAATTAATGACTGCTGGTTCGCCCCCCCAGAGCCCCACTCATTATGGCCAGTGGAGATCAAAGGCAGGCCCAATAATCTGCTCAACGAGTTGTCAAATTAGAGCATTCTTCGGGGTTATTAGAAAGATTTTTCCTCCTGGGTAAAGGCCTGTCAGGGCATATGACCCCATCACCCACCGCAAGCTGAGCTACGGAGGGGACTCTGGAGCCTTCCGGCTCCTCTTGCTTTGCATGTGGCCATCTAACGGGCCACTCCAGCCACAGGGGCCCAGGCACGATCCCTGAGGAAGAGGCAAAGCTTTGAGAGGATCCCCTCAAAAGTCATGTCTGAGCGGTTACTTGCACTTTTTAAAACACTATTTAATTAATTTATTTATTTGAGAGATATAGAAATAGGCAGGGAGAGAGAGAGAGAGAGAGAGAGAGAGAGAGCATGCCAGAGCCTCCAGCCACTGCAAAGGAACTCCAGGTGCGTGCGCCCCCTTGTGCATCTGGCTAACGTGGGTCCTGGCGAGTCGAACCTGGGTCCTTTGACTTTGCAGGCAAGCGCCTTAACCGCTAGGCCATCTCTCCAGCCCTACTTGCACTTTTCTTTTTATGCTTGAGGCTGCAAGGCATTTTGAAGGAACTATACACGACCCCGAGCTCCTCCACCTGTGGCTGTGTGACAGAGACAGTGCCTCAGTTTATCCTCAAAGGCTCGGAACCAGCGTGTATGCTGAGTCCACTTTCTTCTTCCAGAAGCTAGTCCCCGCTTCTTTCAAATTCAGGGTCCCAGCCCAGCTGTTTTACTCCAGGGGGTGGGAAGAGAGGCCTCGTTTTTAGTACCAGTGCTAACCATAGTGAATGGCTACCATCGGTCAAATCAGAGTGCACCAGGCTAAGAGACAAATATTGAATTTTATTATTATTATTTTTTTTCCCCAAGGTAGGGTTTCACTCTAGCTCGGGCTGACCTGGAAGTCACTATGTAGTCTCAGGCTGGCCTCGAACTCACGGCGATCCTCCTACCTCTGCCTCCTGAGTGCTGGGATTAAAGGAGTGTGCCACCACGGGTTGATTTTTTAGATTGACTGAAAACATTACAAGTGGTGGGTCTCCATTTGCTGAAGTGAGTCAGCCAGTGTTGACTGGTTTGGATCCAGGTACGTGACTCGATGCTGGCTAATGAGACAGGGCGAGTCACGAGACTTGTTAAGTGTCACTAGGAAAGCGGATCTCTTTCTTCTTGGATGAGACTCGTGTGAGGATGGAAATTTGGATTTGCTGAAGCCATTTCTCTCTCACAGGAGAAGACCATAGGGCTTAGCAGTTAAGGCGCATGCCTGCAAAACCTAAGGACCCAGGTTTGATTCCCCAGTACCCACATAAGCCAGATGCACAAGGTGACGCATGCATCTGTAGTTTGTTTGCAGTGGCTAGAGATCCTGGTGTGCCCATTCTCTCTCTCTCTCTCTCTCTGACTCTTTCTCTCTCTCTCAAAAGTAAATAAATAAAATACTTATTTTATTATTTATTATTACTATTTTTAAGTTGGTATGCCAAGGCCTCTGGACACTGCAAATGACCTTCAGATGCATGCGCCACCTTGTGCATCTGGCCTAAGTGGATACTAGGGAATCGTACCTGGGTCCTTTGGCTTTGCCAGCAAGCAAGCAGCTTAACCGCTAAGCCATCGATCTCTGCAGTCCAACAAATAAAAATATTTTAAAAAGAGAGGACCGTGGAGATTTTGGAAGGAAGCATCACGGGTGTTTGGAACTGTAGTTTGAGTCGATGGGTTGGGCATACGTGTTGTAGAACATCCAAGCAAAAGCATTTCATGGGATGAAAGGACTTATTTTTGGCTTACAGTCTCGAGGGGAAGCTTCATGATGGCAGGGAAAATTATGGCATGAGCAGAGGGTGGGCATCACCTCTGTCAACAGCAGGTGGACAACAGCAGCGGGGAGGGGGTGTGCCAACTAACACTGGCAAGCTAGGGGCTGATAAGCCTCAAGGTCTATGTCTACCCTTCAGCGACACACTGACTCCTCCAAGGCTCCACCTCCCCAATGGCTACCAGCTGGGGAGCAAGCATTGGGAACACCCAAGTTTACAGGGAACACCTGGTTTGAACCATCACACCATGCATTGCCTCTGTTGTTAAAGCTTATTTGAGCCGGGTGTGGTGACGCACACCTTTAATCCCAGCACTCGGGAGGCAGAGGTAGGAGGATCGCCGTGAGTTCGAGGCCACCCTGAGACTCCATAGTGAATTTCAAGTCAGTCTGGGCTAGAGTGAGACCCTACCTCGAAAAACAAAAAACAAAAACAAAAACAGAAACAAAAAAAGCTTATTTGAGTTGGGTTTTCCAGCATTTTCAGATGGACAACTAGCACAAATAACTAGCATAGCCCGCAGTCCCAAGGGAGTCAGAACTGCCCAGTGGTTCTCACCTCCAAGAGGGAACCCTGGGCAGGGTCACCCAGGAAGCCAGGAAGCTGTTGAATATAGGCACTGCAGCCTGCCACTTACTGTGGTCACTGCGCGATCCGGCTGCTCCCCCAGGGCTTTATATATGACTTCAAGAAAGTCACTCAATAGCAAAAATAACAACCCTTCAATGGGAAGAGACTCGGATCTCCAGCATTACCATCTTGTGCCTTTTATACCTCCAGACAGCAGAGTCAAAACTGTTGAAAGAATCTTGAAAGCAACAAGAGAAAAACAACTCATCGCATGCAACCAAGAATCTTATACCAGCAAGATTATCCTTCAACATGATGGAGAACTTAAGACATTTCCAGAAAATAAATAGAACTCATACTAAATGTAAATGAATCAACCGAGTCAGGGAGTCTCAGGTTGAATGTTTTTTAAAAAAAAATCTCACAAGGGCTGGAGAGATGGCTTAGTGGTTAGGGCGCTTGCCTGCAAAGCCTAAGGACCCATGTTCCACTCTCCAGATCCCACATAAGCCAGTCATACAAAGGTGAGGCAAGCGCAAGGTCGCACATGCCCACTAGGTGGCGCAAGCATCTGGAGTTCGATTGCAGTGGCTGAGGCCCTGGTGTGCCAATTCTGTCTCGCACGCTCTTGTTCTTGCTCTCTCTAAAAAAACAAAAGCTCACTATAATGCTGTTAGCCAGAAATACATGAAAATATATGGGCCCAAGGAAGATGAATAAAAAGAGTGAAATTAGATGTACCAGAAGAAATAATAAGTAAAGAAAAGCTAGTGTAGCAATATTAGTATCAGATAGAATATACCTCAAGATAAAAAGCATCATTAGAGCCGGGCGTCGTGGTGCACGCCTTTAATCCCGGCACTCAGGAGGCAGAGGTAGGTGGGGTCGCCGTGAGTTCGAGGCCACCCTGAGACTACATGGTGAATTCCAGGTCAGCCTGAACTAGAGTGAGACCCTACCTCTACAAACCAAAAAAAAAAAAAAAAAAAAAGCATCATTAGAGAGAAGAACTAATATACAATGATAAATGGAAATTCACCATGAAATCATCAATTCTAAGTCACATCTTTTTCTTGGAACATTTTTTTTAAAAATTGACCATGTACTTATGTACAAACCAGGAAAAAAAAAATAAAAGTAGAAGGAAAGAAGTAATAAAGATAACAGCTGGGAGTGCTGGTACACACTTCTGACCTGCCCCTGGCTTGTCCAGACCCGCTTGCCTGACAGTTTCATGAGATCACTATGACCACAGCCCCGCAGGAAGGCACATTCTGCCCAGACAGAAGCAATCCATGGGCCTATCAATCAGTTGAACATGCTGACCCAGGCAGAAGCAATCCATGGGCCTATCAGTTGAACACAAGGCGGTGCATAAATTTGCCTTGCACACTGTCTCCTGCCTCTAGAAGTAGGCACATCCACACGTGGCACAAATGAAAGTGCCCACAAGTGCCTATTGTGTGGTCAAGAGAAGAGGCCCGGGGAGAGCTGAGAATTTGTTGTCCTTACGGGACCCGGCAGCTTTCATGGGGATAGTGAATTCCTTTCTTTCTGATGGACCAGGAAGGGGAGTTTCGCTCTCTGGGGAAGACTAAGAGACTCAAAGCTTTCATTGTCCACATGTGCTGGCTGAGGTCAAAGGATTGCTGTGAGTTCGACGTCAGCCTGAGACCATACAGTGAATCCCAGGTCAGCCTGGGCTGGAGAGAGAACTTACATCAAAAAATAAACAAACAAACAACAAAGGGGGGGGGGTGCTGAAAGGATGGCTTAGTGGTTAAGGAATTTGCTTGCAAAGCCAAAGGACCCAGGTTCGATTCCTCAGGACCCACGTTAGCCAGATGCACAAGGGGGCGCACATGCCTGGAGTTCCTTTGCAATGGCTGGAGGCCCTGGTGCGCCCATTCTCTCTCTCTCTTTCTCTATCAAATAAATAAATAAAATACATAACAACAACAACAGGGAGCTGGAGTGATGGCTTAGCGGTTAAGGTGTTTGCCTGTAAAGCGAAAGGATCCCAGTTCAATTCTCCAGGACCCACGTTAGCCAGATGCACAAGGGGCACATGCATCTGGAGTTTGTTTGCAGTGGCTGGAGGCCCTGGCGCGCCCATTCTCTCTCCCTGCCTCTTTCTCTCAAATAAATAAAATGTATTAAAACAAAACAGGGATGGAGAGATGGCTTAGCAGTTAAGGCGCTTGCCTACAAAGCCAAAGGACCCAGGTTCAATTCTTCAGGACCCATGTAAGCCAGATGCACAAGGGGGCGCATGCGTCTGGAGTTTGTTGGCAGTGGCTAGAGGTCCTGGCGCGCCTATTTTCTCTTTCTATCTGACCCTCTCTCTCTCAAATAAATAAATAAATATTTAAAATAATTAAACAACAACAAAATCTCTTGTGGGCTGAAGAGACGGCTCAGTGGTTCAAGGCAGTTGTTTACAAAACTTCTTGGACCCAGGTTCAGTTTCCCAATATCCACGTAAAGCTAGATGTACAAAGTGGTGCATAGGTCTGGAGTTTGTTTGCAGTGATAAGAGGCCCCATTGCTCTCTCTCTCGCTCTCTCTCTCTCTCTTTCTGTCTCTCAAATAAGTAAATAAAATACTTTAAATCACTCGCATTCATTTGTTTATTTGTTCATCCATTCATTGGTTCATTCACATCTTCCTTCCTGGAGGCTACTGTGTAGCAATTTCCTCTAAAGGGGAAATTGAAGGGAAAAGTGTTGGAGGACTTTCCCTAAGGAGGTTCCAAATTGAAACAAAGTTTCTTTTAAGACACAGGATATAAACACCTCACAAGTCTCAGGAAGTTGTTGAAACTTACATGTGGCGCTAGGCCCCTCCCGGGGAGGAAGCATTGCTGGGACAAGAGAGTCTCTCTGACTGACCTTCCTGGGTCCTTGCAAGTCCTACAGTGAGGTCAGTGAAGTCCAGGTACTGAGGCTACCTATGCTGGAGTGGGTGGGCTCTTCTGTAATGTAGATGCCTTTGAGTCATTCATGCTCCTGTAAGTAACCCCAGTAAAAGTCGCTGGTTCACTAAGCTAGCCTTTGGTGGAATCTTTTCTTAGGTCTGTTCTTGGTACCGTACCTGGAGTAAACAGATGGTCATATCTCCCCCAGAAAACTTAATGCCATAAAATACCAAAAGTTAATGCCATTAAAAAAAAACTGGTTACAGACTGGAGAGATGGCTTAGTGGTTTAAGACGCTTGCCTGCAAAGCCCAAGGACTCATGTTCGACTCTCCAGGTCCCATGGAAGCCAGACGCACAAGGTGATGCAAGTGTGCAAGGTCTCACATGCACACAGGGTGGCGCACATGTCTGGAGTTTGATTACAGTGAGTGGAGGCCCTGGTGCATCATTTCTCTCTCTATCTCCTGCTGGAAGGAAGGGAGGGAGGGAAAGGAAGGAAGGAAGGAAGGAAGGAAGGAAGGAAGGAAGGAAGGAAGGAGGGAAGGAAGGAAGGAAGGAGGTTCCAAAATGTGATTTGTACTTTTTAAGATGCCTCAAAGTGGGAAAATGGCATTTCTAAATTCTGACTTAGCAGAAGAGAGAGCAGCAGATTAGGAGACACATTGAACCACTATAACAAAATATTAAACATTGGGTGCCTTGTAAACACAGAAATTTATTTCTTACAGTCCTGGAGGCTGGACATGAGGAACGACGGTACCAGCAGATTGGGTATGTGCGAGGACCTTTGGCACATCGATAGCTGTCTTCTTTCTGGGGGTCCTGAAGTACCCGAAGGACAAGGCTATCTTCTGAGGTCCATTTGACTGGGGCATGAATCCCAGTCGTTTAGAGTCTCACCTTAGAGTCCCGATCACCTTCCAAGGACCTCACCTCCAAGTGTGAACTCACTGAGTTAGGATTTCAGCTCGTTTATATAGGGAAAAACCACAAAGTTAGGGAGGGGGTCTGGGTCTAGGGGCTTTCCATATAGAATGGATTCTGATTGGTGGAGTCCACCTGGTGTTGCTTGGCTGGGCTAGGGGTGACAACAGGACGCTGAGTGGCTTCCCGGGTTCCAGGAAACAGGGGCAGGGTTTTGGGTGCAATGTTCAAGAATAACCGCAAGTCTCTTTTAGTCAATCTGAGGCAAGCAAGCAAGCAACCTTACAAAAGCTAAAAAGGCATGTTAGCATGATAATAAGGCTTTTAATTTTTGATCTTACAGTGGACTTGATTAAAGGGCGGGGGTCAAACACAATTCCATCCACGACAGTTTCTAAGTTTGTGGTGGGTTGAGAGCTTGCGCTTGGACCCGACTTGATATAACTACCGTCCAACACCCCCCCCCCCTTCCTGTTTCTTTCTACTCGTGGGCTCCTGATGAAGGGGAAGTACCAGTATAGGGCAGGCATGGCAGCTCCCTTGGGAAGTGGACACAGGTGGGTTACAGTGAGTTTTTTTTTTGAGGCCCAGCCTGGGCTGCATAGTGAGTTCCAGGCCAGCCTGATGTTGCAGCCACCTTCTTGATGCTGGGACAAAACACCTGACCGGAAGCCACTGACGGGAGGAAAAGCTTTTGATGTTGCTTTGCAGCCTTGAGGGGAAGCGTCATGGTGGCAAGGGAAAGCCTGGCATGGACATCACCTCCTGGCCAGCATCAAGGTGGACAATAGTGGCAGGAGAGAGCTGGATTCTACCAAGGGCAAGCTGGCTATAACACCCATAAGCCTGCTCCCAACGACACACCGCCTCCAGCAAGGCTCCACCTCCCAAACTGTAATCAGCTGGGGGGGGGGGGGCACCGAATTCAAACCAGCACACCTGGGCTATAGAGTGAGCCTTCACTACGAGCCCTTAACTAACAAAATAAGCATAGTCCAGGATACTGTAGTGGAGATAAGGAAAGATGGAAGAGATGCAACCATTTTATTTTTTATTTGACAGAGAAAGAGGGACAGAGAGAGAAAGCGAGAAAGAGAGAATGGGTGTGCCAGGGCCTCCAGCCACTGCAAACGAACTCCAGACGCGTGCGCCCCCTTGTGCATCTGGCTAATGTGGGTCCTGGGGAATTGAACCTAGGTCCTTTGGCTTTGCAGGCAAATGTCTTAACTGCTAAGCCGTCCCTCCAGCCCGAGATGCCACCATTTTGACGTTTCCTCCTTACAAAGTCGAGACTCGACAATGAACCAGTGACACTTGTGGGTTCTTTTTTACATTTTCTATTTATAAAAAGATTACTTATTTATATTATTATTGTTGTTATTATCTTTGGTTTTTAGAGGTAGGATCTCACCGTAGCCCAGGCTGACCTGGAATTCATTCTGTATTCTCAGGGTGGCCTCAAACTCATGGCAATCCTCCTACCTCTGCCTCCTGAGTGCTGGGATTAAAGGTGTGCACCACCATGCCCAGAATATTATTTTTATTTATTTATTTTTTTAAGACAGGCTGGTCCAAACTCAACATATTTGAGGATGACCTAGAACTCCCAATCTTTCTGCCTCCATCTCCCAAGTATGGAGATTAGGCATGCACCATCATACTTCATACTTCACTTGTGGATTATATTGTTTTATTTATTTTGTGTGTGTGCACACACATGTGCATGTGTGCCGTAATGTGTGTGTACGGAGGTAGAAGGAAAATCTCAGGGTGTCTCCTTCCACCTTTTAAAAATTATCATTATTTTTATTTATTTGCAAGCAGAGAGAGAGAGAGAAGACAGAGAGATAGAGAGAATGGGTGTGCCAGGGCCTCCAGCTACTGCAAACGAACTCCAAACACATGTGCCACTTTGTGCATCTGGCTTTACATGTGTACTGGATAACTGAATCCTGGGTCATTAGGCTTTGCAGGCAAATACCTTAACTGCTGAGCCATCTCTCCAGTCCTTCTAAATTTATTTTTATTTATACCTTTTTTAAAAAGATCTTTATTTATTTATTTATTTGAGATAAAGAGGAAGAGAGAGAGAGAGAGAGAGAGAGAGAGAGAGAGAGGCAGAAGAGAATGGGTGCACCAGGGCCTCCTTGTGCATCATCTGGCTTATGTGGGTACTGGGGAGTTGAACCCAGGTCCTCAGCCTTTGCAGACAAACTCCTTAACTGCTGAGCCATCTCTCCAGCCCTATACCTTTTTGTTTGATTTTGTTGGCTTTATGAGGTAGGGTCTCACTCTTGCCCAGGCTGACCTTGAATGGACAGTAATCCTCCTACCTCTCCCTCCCAAGTGTTGGGATTAAAGGTGTGTGCCACCACACTCGGCCCTATCTCTCTCTCTCTCTCTCCCTCTCTTTTTAATTTAGAGCTTCCATACTTACAGATAATAAACCATAATTCCCTCCACTCCCTGACTTTCCCCTTCACAAATCCACTCCATCATATCCCCTCCCTCTCTCCATTAGTCTCTCTTAATTTTTTTTTTTTTACATTAAAAAAGTTTCTTTTAGAGAGACAGTATTGGCATACCAGGGCCTCAGCCACTATAACTGAACCCCAGACGCTTGTGCCACCTAGTGGGCATGTGTGACCTTGTGCTTGCCTCACCTTTGTGTGTGTGGCTAACATGGGATCTGGAGAGTCAAACATGGGTCCTTAGGCTTCACAGACAAGCGCCTTAACTGTTGTTAAGCTGTCTCCTCTAGCCTTCCCTTTTATTTTGATGCCTTCATCTTTTCCTCCTATTATGAGGGTCTTGTGAAGATAGTGCTAGGCACTGCGAGGTCATGGATATCGAGGCCAATTTCTGCTTGGACGATTGCATGGTAAGCAGTCCTACCCTTCCTTCGGCTCTTACATTCTTTCCGCCACCTCTTCCACAGTGGACCCTGAGCCTTGGAAGGTGTGATAAAGATGTTTCAGTGAGACTACCTAGTGAATTCCAGGTGAGTCTGGGCTAGAGTGAGACCGTACCTTGAAAATCCAAAAAAAAAAAAGAATGAAGAAGGGAAGGAGGGAGGGAAGGAAGCAGGAGAGATTTGAGAAAAAAAGGGAAGGAGAGAGGGGGGGAAAAAAAGAGGCACCCATTAAGTCCTTCACAGGACTGCCTTGTGAGGCTCACAGGGCCAGCAGGGCGCCTGGCATACACCACAAAACATGGGCCGTGGCCATCCGTTCTGATGCATCTGCAAGGGTCCAGGAGACCTGTCTGCCACACTGATTTCAGAGCCCTCCCCGCCCCCAGCATTAAGAGGTAAACAGCTGGCGCTCAGCTCACCAGGGCGTGGGCAGCTCTGCGGGCACCAGCCCCGAGGATTCACTTCCGTGTCTGTGCGCTAGCAGGACTCGGGGAGTCAGCAGCTCATTGAGCGAGGCGAGGAGTGAGCAGAGGTTTAAATCCCCGCTCAGCAGATCTGTTGCTTAGAAACACAAACAAATAAGCGAGGGTGTTAATGACTAATGATAACAGCACACCGTTTTTCAACGTCAGTCATGTCGGAATGTCCCTGGGGCCTGTGAGATTGGACAAGTTAGGAAAAGTATGTAAGTTTACACAACTAAGCCCAGACTCAAACCCGGGGCTGAGCTTGGCCTCCTGGGTGGGGGGCCACCTCTGTTCCCCACCTTGTCGCCTCATTCCAGGTGGCTGCTGGCCACGGAGGAAGCCAGCCATGGTTTGGAGGGAAGAGCACTCGGGATGGCCCTAGATTTTTGACGGCTGTCAAGTCTCAGAAGGTTCCTCATGCTGGTTCTGGACAGGCCCAGAAGCCATGGGAGTCATTCTGCTGGAGAAAGGGGAGGGGGGCCGAGTGGGGGGGCAGGGGCAGGAGCAAAGGCCTTGGAACAGACCACCGTGGGGTCGTAAACCCAGGCACTTATAAACCAAGTGACTTTAAGGTGACTTATCTGAGCCTGGGCCACATTTCCTTCAAGTATAACAGGGACACGGGAGAAAAATGATCATCCAAATTTCTGGGCCAGGCATAGTGGCTTACACTTGTATGTAATTCCAGCACTTAAAAAAAAAAAACGTATTTATTTATGTATTTATTTGAGAGAGAGAAAGAGAATGGGCACACTAGGGTCTTCAGCCACTGCAAACGAACTCTAGACACGTGCGCCCCCTTGTGCATCTGGCTAACGTGGGTCCTGGGGAACCGAACCTGGGTCCTTTGGCTTTGCAGGCAAACGCCTAAATCGTCTCTCCAGTCCCTCTTTATTTCTTTTTAAATTTTTTTTTATTTGCACAAGTGTGTGTGTGTGTGTGTGTGTGTGTGTGTGTGTGTGCCAGGGTCTCCTAGTGCTACAAACGAATGCCGCATATATGCACTGCTTTGGGTTCAGGTTTATGTGGATGAAAGCAAGCACCTTAAACCATAGAGATATTGCCACCCGAGACAGCAGTCTCTGTATCCACACCGGATTCAGACTCACTACATAACCCAGGCTGGCCTTGAACTCCCGGCAATCCTCCTGCCTCAGCCTCTCAGGTGCTGGGATGACAGGCGTGAGTCACCACGGTGCCCGCGTTTCTAGGACCTGGAAGGCGGGTGGGGGAGGGGTGTGAAAAGGTTAACTTCATTTTGGCGGTTACTTCTTTTTGGCATCGACAAGCGGACTTAATAGCTTTTCTTGTTGCCTCAGCAAGGAAACAGAATCCAGAGCAAAGGGGGCTCTGGAGATGGTTAACTGGCCGTGCCTCCTGGCAGGCAGCAGCCCCTCCTCAGACAGAGTGCCAGGGAACTGCCGGACCCGCAAGGGGAGCTGGGAACTGGGGCTCCCCAGAAAGTCTGGCTCTGGGAAGAGGGGAAAGATGGCCAGTGCTGGTCCCCAGGTCAGTGCAGGGCTCCCGGCTCCTTAACCTTTGCGTCTTTGAGGTCTAAAACCTCTGAGGCTCTGGCCTGTCCACATTCAATGCTAAGAAGCGTGAAACTTGGCAGAGAGCACGTCTGGCTGGGTCTTTGTTAGCCCAGCCGAACTACTGGTTTGGTGCTTTTTTTTTTTCTTTTTCTGTGTCTTATTTATTTATTTGCATTTTTATTTATTTGCTTTCCTTTTTTCTTTTTTTGGTTTTTCGAGGTAGGGTCTCACTCTAGCCCAGGCTGACCTGGAATTCACTATGTAGTCTCAGGGTGGCCTCGAACTCACGGTGATCCTCCTACCTCTGCCTCCCGAGTGCTGGGATTAAAGGCGTGCGCCTCCACGCCTGGCTTTGTTTTTGATTTTTTTTTTTTTTTTTTGAGGCAGGGTCTTTCTATATAGCCCAAGGGAGCCTGGAATGCAAGATCTTCCTGCCTCAGTCTCCTGAGTGCTGAGATTGCCGGCATGCACAATCCCACCGTTGAGTTTGAATTGCGGCTGTTTTCCCGCCACACACCAGTTTCACCTCTTCTCCCACGCCTGGAGCCCCCTGCAACTAGACTAGGGTCCTTCATACTGCCGCCATGGGCCTCAGTTTCCTGACAGTTCCCTTTTACACTGACACATCCCTAATTTCTCCTGCCCACCCACGGGGCAGGGGCCTGGGTGCGACTCCCTCACTTCGGCTCCCTGGCAGGGTGGGTGTCGCCGTTAAGAGGGGCTGTATCATTCACAACCTGGGAAGAGACAGGAAATGGGCAGGGGTGGGGCGGGTCATCGGGTCACCAGGTGCCCACTGGGAGCCTGTGGACAGGGGGATTTAGCCAGTCCTGAGGTCGGGACTCTCCTGCCAGGACAGGCTTTGCTCTCCCTGGTGGTTTTCATTATTTTTTCATTCCCAGACTATTTTGGAAGTTGGCTGCCATGGGAACTGAGGCTTTGGAAGGCACCGGGCCTCCTTTTTTCTCTTGCTCTGCTCCCAGCCCCACCGTCCCCCCCCCCCACCTCCCTTCCATCTCCATTCCCTCTTAATTGGTTTTTTGTTCCCTGGCTTTCAAGCCCTCTGTTTATTTTGATTGCAACTCCACAGAACAAATCTTTAATGAACCAGCTTGTGGGGAGAGCCATTAGCAGCCGCCTGCCTCCAGGGACTGGGGGTGGCGCCCGGTGTGGTGTGGTGTGGTGTGTGTGTGCATTGGCCTGGGCTACCACCCCTAGGGAGGCCGGGCACAAGGTGACAACCAGTGCAGGGACTCAAGTCTTCCTTCAGGTGTGATCCGGACTTGGGGGACAGTTTGCCCTCCCTAAACTGCCCCGCTGCCTTGGGAAGGTGACCTCACAGATGTTTGAAACGTGGGGTGGTAAGAGCTTCCAGGGGTTCCCCAGACCTCCCAGTGGCCCCAAAGGGGGAGAGGGTACACACTGAGCACCTCCCAGTACAGACAAGGGAAATGAGGTTTAGGAACAGAGAGACCGAACTACAGGCCAGCAAACCTTGGAGGAAGGCAGAAAACAATTTGAACAATTTCCCCAATGTCACGTAGCCTCAGGCCAAATTGGCAAACCCATCCAGCCCGGGCTCTGGCTTTGTGGAGCAAATGCCTTTGTCTTTGTCGCCTGGACCTTATACTATTTATGGGGCTTTGCCGTATAGTGGAAGAAATCGCATGTGTCCGAAAGCCTTGCCGGCTGGAAAAGCCGAGTCAACGTGCGTTACTGCGAGTGGAGAGTACAGGGCAGTCCATACATACCTTTAGCAAGCGCCGCCTTTCGACAGTAGACACGGTTGGTGCTCGCTGACCTCATTCTGCCAGAATGCCATTTATGTCAGAGGCAGAGTCCAGTAGGCCATTGGAGCAGGAAGCTTCTTTCGAGACTTAAGTCCAGCGGCCTTCAGACCTCTGAGAAGCATGGCATGGTCTCCTCTGTCTCCCATCCAAGGAATCTTGCTCTATGACCGTTTGTTTAGAGAGAAGGCCTCTCTCCCCTCCTGCCCTGGTCCTGCTTGGCTCTTAAGCACCTGCTTACCCCAAAGGGTAAATGACTGGGCCTCAGAAGAGGCACCTTTGGCCAGTGGACGTAAATGGACGTCAGATGGGACTTGGCAGGCGCAACATTCTCCTCTTCTCCCTCCTTCTCCTCTTTGAGTCTCTCAAACCCAGAACCAGCCTTATGTGAGAGGGCTGGAGAGATGGCTTAGCAGTTAAGGCACTTGCCTGGGAAGCCAAGGACCCAGGTTCGACTCCCAGAACCCACATAAAACCAGATGCACAAAGTGGCGCATGCATCTGGAGTTCGTTGGCAGTGGCTAGGGGCTCTGCTGTGCCCATTCTCTACCCCCCCCCAAAAAAAGGTAAATAAATAAAATATCATCATGTATCTGAGGACGGTCTTGAACTTCTGATCCTCTAGCTTCCACGTCCAGAGTTCTAGGATTCTAAGGCTTTTTGCCACGGTATCCAACTGATGTGGTTCTGGGATTGAACTCAAGGCCCTTCTGCGTGTTAGGCAAACGCTCCACTAACTAAACTACATTCCTAGCCCCGGAAGCACTTCTTGTTCCAGATGGGAACAAGACGTAAGAAAGACATATTTTCTTCTTCCTCGGCAGCTGTAGTGCCTGGTACCACGGTGGCCATTCTGTGGCCTGCAGGGTGCCAGTGTGGAGGTGAAGTCAGACACGGAGAATTACAGAGTGCCTGCCGAGGCTGCCAGCAGACTGTCTCTAGACTTCTTACACAAGAGAATTTCTTTTTTTTTTTTAATTTTTTTTTGTTTATTTTTATTTATTTATTTGAGAGCGACAGACAGAGAGAAAGAGGCAGATAGAGGGAGAGAGAATGGGCGCGCCAGGGCCTCCGGCCACTGCAAACGAACTCCAGACGCGTGCGCCCCCTTGTGCATCTGGCTAATGTGGGTCCTGGGAATCGAGCCTCGAACCGGGGTCCTTAGGCTTCATAGGCAAGCGCTTAACCGCTAAGCCATCTCTCCAGCCCAAATTTCTTTTATTTAAACCACGATGCCAATTTTGGTTCTTGATTTTTTTTTTGGTTGTTAAATTTTTTTGTGTTTTTTGTTTTTGTTTTGTTTTTTAAGGTAGGGTCTCTCCCTAGCTCAGGCTGACCTGGAATTCACTATGTAGTCTCAGGGTGGGTCATGACCCTCCTACTTCTGTGTACCACCACGCCCTGCTTGGTTGTTAATTTCATCTGCTCCCTTGCACTTGGTTTTACAACTGTACCAGGTTGTGCCCGCGTCAACTTGGTTTTACAAGTGTACCAGGTTGTGCCCGCGACAACTTGGTTTTACGACTGTACCAGGTTGTGTCCGTGACAAGAAGCAACAGGCATTCAGGGTTGTAGTGTGTATAAGTTGGGAGTGATACTTGGTTACCTAAGTCCTGAACAAGGGGTTTTCTCTTGTTCTCACCTCACAGGGAGTCTGAACGTAGGTGATCTGGTTAGATGCATCTGCTCAAAGGCGTCACTAACCACTGAGACGCTTGTGCCCTTCCTGCTCTGTCATTCTTGCCTTTGTTCTTATGGACAAAGATGTCTGCATGACTTCCAGATGTCACATCTGGAATTCCAGGTTGAGAGAAAGGGTCCATGAAAGCAGTCTGTACCGGATAAATCTTTGTTTCTACCTGTGCTTTACCTTTACAGAAGTCCTCCATGAAATTCTTTTTTTAAAATTATTATTATTATTATTATTTTTTACTTATTTGAAGGGGATGGGGAAGAGTTGGATACAGAGAGAATGAATGGGCACACCAGGGCTTCCAGCCGCTGCAAATGAACTCCAGATGCATGTGCCACCTTGTGCATCTTAGCTTACTTGGGTCCTGGGGAATCGAACCTGGGTCCTTCAGCTTTGCAGGCAAACACCTTAACTGCTAAGCCATCCCTCCAGCCCATGACGTTCTTTTTTCTTTAAAAAAAATTATTTATTTATTTATTTATTTTCAAGTAGAGAGAGAAGAGAGACAGGCAGAGAGAACGGGGTGTGCCAGGGCCTCTGGCCGCTGTAATGAACTCCAGATGCATGCACCTCTTTGTGCATCTAGCTTTCAACGGGTACTGGGGAATCGAACCTAGGTGGCTAGACTTTGCAGGCAGCAAGTGCCTTAACCGCTAAGTCATCTGTCCAGCCCCATGAAATTCTTTATAACCCCTTATTGGCTAGAAATGGGGTTATACCCTTATCTGGATTTCTGAGAATGTCATGGAGGAATTCTGCTATTCCAAACAAACTCAAGATTTTGTTAGAGAGACAGGGGCAATGAATACTGGGGGGGGGGCAAAGAATGGGCTTTCATAGCAGGTTTGACACCAGCAGGGCATCTGAGCTATTAATAAGCCCAGATGATACGAGCCCCCTCTTTGAACATTGGGAGGCTCTGTGGCCTGTTTACTGCACTCAGGGTCCCCTCCTTCCCCTCACTCCTCCCACAGAGGCCGAAGTAGTCTTCCACAGTATCTGCTCTGGGCAGTCTCCCTGTGAGCATAGGGTGGGGACCAAATTCCTTGCCTTGGAATGTAAGGTCCTCCTCCCCTCCCAGATCCAACCACATCTGGCCTGAATGGTCCTCTTTGCCCCATCCTCTGCTTATCTACCCATTGGGGTATCTCTGATCCTCTTTGCCTGGTGGAATTCACCGTCATTAGGGTTACCTCGTCCCAAGGCGTCACCTGCTCTTGGACCTGAGTGAGGTTCCCTAGGCACACACTCTGAGACATTCAAACTGAACCCTGTGTCTACCACTTCAGAATGAAAGCTCCCTGCAGGATCAAGGCACACCTATGTGTTTGTGTGCCTGTGTCTTACACGTAGAAGATGCTGGGGTGCTTGGGGAATACTGCTCCCCAAATGGGAATTTGTGTCTGGTACCAAAAGCCTGTAGCTGGGGGGCTAGAGAGATGGCTTAGCGGTTAAGTTGCATGCCTGTGAAGCCTAAGGAACCAGGTTCGATTCTCCAGGTCCCATGTAAGCCAGATGCACATGGTGGCGCATGCGTCTGGAGTTCATCGGCAGTGGCTAGAGGCCCTGGTGTGCCCATTCTCCCTCTATCTGTCTCTAATAAATAAATAAATGAAAAATAAAATCTTTAAAAAAAAAAGCCTATATCTGGGAAGGTCACAAGTCCTAAGGGATCAACTACTACTGCTGTCTGGCTACATCGATAAATTCCCATCAAACTTCCCTCTAGGGCTAGACAGATGGCTTAGTGGTTAAGGCATTTGCTTGCAAAGCCAAAGGACCCTGGTTTGGTTCCCAAGGATCCACACAAGCCAGATGCACAAGGAGGCGCATGCATCTGGAGTTCGTTTGCAGTGGCTGGAGGCCCTGAGTGCCCATTCTCTCTCACTCACTCTCTACCTCTTTCTCTCTCTCTCTCTCTCTCTCTCTCTCTCTCCCTTAAATAAATAAATAAATTACACACACACATGCACACATATTTAACTTGCCTGGGCTGGCCTTGAACTTGTGGAGTCTTGAGGCAAGAGGCATGAAAGTTCAAAGTCTATCAGATCTACAGAGCAAGTTCAAGGCCAGCCCAGGCAACTTTTTAATATTTTTATTTTTATTTATTTATTTGACAGAGAAAAAGAGGGAGAAAGAGAGACAGAAAGAGAGAGGATGGGCACACCAAGGCCTCCAGCCACCGCAAACGAACTCCAGATGCATGTGCCCCCTTGTGAATCTGGCTTACATGGGTCCTGGGGAATTGAACCTGGGTCCTTTCGCTCTGCTGACAGACGCCTTAAATGCTATGCCATCCCTCCAGACCCCAGGCAACTTTTTAAATTAAAAAAAAAGAAATTTTAATGGCTGGGATAAGCCGGGCACAGTAGTGCACACCTTTAATCTCAGCACTCAGGAGGCAGAGGTAGGAGGATTGCTGTGAGTTCAAGGCCACCCTGAGACTACATAGTGAATTCCAGGTTAGCTTGAGCTAGAGCGAGACCGAAAAAAAAAAAAAAAAAAAAACGCTAGGATTATAGCTCAGTGATAGAGTACTTGCCTGGCATATACAAAGGTATTAGCATCCATTCCTGGCACTGAAAAAGAAGAAGAAAAAGAGAAGGAGGAGGCAGAAGAGAAAAACAAGGACTCGCCCTGCCAAAGAGCTCCTCATTCCAACACATAGGGATGAAATAAACAACACTCATTTCTCCTAACAAGGCATTACAGAAGAAATGTGGGCGCTAGGGGTGTAACTCAAAGGTGGAGTGCTTGCCTAGCATATGGGAAGCATTGGGTCCATTCCCAGTAGCAGGAAGGAAGGGAGGGAGGGAAGGAATAAAGGAGAAAGGGCTATAGGGTTGTGATTTTCATCTTTTCCCTTGCTGCGGTATAGCCATCAGAGCCAGTCTGACTGGCTTTCTCTAACTGAGCAAGCAGATGTGATTCATCTCATGTCTGCTTTGTTTTCTCCTATTGTTCCTTTTAGGCTTTTGAGACATGATTTCACTGTGTAGCCCAGGCTGACTTCCAGTTCTTAATTTTTCTACCTCAGCTTCCCAAGAGCTGAGATTACAGGTGCCGTGAACTGTGATTGTCCATGGGGAGGAGGAGTGTGTTTTAACTTAATTTTTGTTTTTATTTTATTTGAGAGAGGCAGAGAGAGAGAGAGAGAGAGAGAGAGAAAACGAGCACACCAGGGCCTCCAGCTACTACAAACAAACTCCAGATGCATATGCACCACCTTGTGCATCTGGTTTACGTGGGTCCTGGGGCATCGAACCTGGGTCCTTTGGCTTTGCAAGCGAGCGCCTTGACCACTTAGCCATCTCTCCAGCCCAAGACAACCTGATTCTTATGCATAGCTCACAAACTAGCACAATGCCACCAAGAAAAGCCTACAATTACAGTGGCCACTTTGGGGAAATTATTTATTTGCACGTAAATGTGTGTGTGTGTGGGGGGGTCACATTAGACCTGCCACCGCTGTCAGAATGCCAGACACTTGTGTCTTTTTTTTTTCCCCCCTCTGGCTTCATGTGGGTGACTGGAGAATTGAACTAAGCTGGCAGACCCTACAAACAAGTGCCTTTAACTGCTGAACCATCTCCCCAGCCCCCATTAAATTGTGGAGGGCTTTTTTGGTTTGTTTATTTGTTTTAGGCTAACAGTCTGGGCTTTTTTTGTTGGTTTGTTTGTTCTTGTTTTTTTTGTTTGTTTGTTTTTTGAGGTAAGGCTCAGGCTGACCTGGAATTCACTATGTAGTCTCAGGGTGGCCTCGAACTCACGGCGATCCTCCTACCTCTGCCTCCCGAGTGCTGGGATTAAAGGCGTGCGCCACCACGCCAGGCTTTTTTTTTTTTCTCTCTCTCTTTTAATGAGATAGAGCAAGAGCAAGAATGAGAGTGAGAGAGAGAAAGAGAGAGAGAGAGAGAATTGGCACACCAGGGCCTCCAGCCACTGCAGTCGAACTCCAGACATGCGCACCACCTTGTGCGCATGTGTGACCTTGTGCTTGCCTCACCTTTGTGTGCCTGGGTTATGTGGGCTCTAAAGAGTTGCATATGGGTCCTTAGGCCTTGCAGGCAAGCGCCTTAACCACTAAGCCATCTCTCCAACCCATTTTTCTTTGTTGTTGCTGTTGTTAGTGTTGGATCTTTTTTTTTTTTTGAGACAAAGTCCCACTCTATATAGCCCAGGCTACCCCGAGCTCACTGTGTCGACTAGGATGGCATTGAACTCATAAGTATCCTCCTACTTCAGTCTCCAGGGCACTGGGAGTATGGGCACGAGCCACCCAACTTGGAACTGGAAAGATGACCCAAATTGTCCATCTGGAGATGTTGTAGACCAGGGATCAACTACTTTCTCTGTGAAGGTCAGGTTTTTAATATCTCGGCCTTGCGTGGCACACACACACACACACACACACACACACACACACACACGGTTGCTAACATCGAAATCTGTCACCATGGTGTGAAGTCAACAGCAGGTAGGGCAGAAGCAAACAGGTATGGCTATGGGCCCGTGAGCCTTATTTACTGAAGGGACCTGGGTCAGGATGGGCCAGCAGGCTGTAGTTAACGGAACCCCGCTCTGGTGCGTACCTCACCTGCCAACAACCATCGCCTTGGCAAAACAGTAAAGGTGGGGTGTGGATGGGAGTCCAGACCTCAAACCTCCTCATTCATTTTACACAGATGTCCTCTGTGACACAGTGTGGACACGTTCCCTTGTTTTTGTTTTTGTTTGCTTGTTTATTTTCAGACTTGCTGAAAATGTTCTTTGTTGACCATAAAAAAAAAGAAAAAGACATTCAACTTTGTGCTAGGGAAGTCCCAGCCTGCCGCTCTGGTGACCGGTATAGACTGTGCTCACACTGGTCACTGGGCAAGACATTGATACCTGCCCGGAATGGCCGGCGTCCACATCCCCTTCCAAGCTTCCGGGCACATAGAAAGACCAAATGAATTCCCAAAGCCAGGTGAGTGAAATCTTGACTCTCCGTGTGGTCCAAAGACTTCTTTGAGACTTCATGGGTTCTCTCTTCACGGGTTGGGATCCAGCCTGCCCTAGTATTTGGAACTAGCATCTCTGATTCTACATTCTGCCCTGTCAGAAGGCAGAGATAACCAAAGACTGCAAGGGATTCAGCCGACAAGCCAGCCCTTGAAAAACATCCTCCTCCTAGTGGTTATGAATAGTTTTTTCCTCTCCTTTCTTTCTTTCTTTCTTTCTTTCTTTCTTTCTTTCTTTCTTTCTTTCTTTCTTCTTTCTTTCTTTTTTCTTTCTTTCTTTCTTTTTTATTGTTGTTGTTGTTGGTTTTTCAAGATAGGGTCTTGTTCTAGCTCAGGCTGACCTGGAATTTACTATGTAGTCTCAGAGTGGCCTTGAACTCATGGAATCCTCCTACTTTGGCCTCCCAAGTGCTGGGATTAAAGGCGTGTGCCTTTTATTTATTTTATTTATTTATTAGAGATAGATAGAGAAAGAGAGAGAGAGAGAGAGAGAGAGAGAGAATGGGTGTGCCAGGGTCTCTAGCCACTGCAAACGAACTCCAGATGCATGCGCCGCCATGTGCGTTTGGCTTATGTGGGACCTGGAGAATCGAACCTGGGTCCTTAGGCTTCGCAGGCAAATGCCTTAATTGCTAAGCCATCTCTCCAGCCCAAATGTCTATTTTTAAATACAAGATGGTTCTGTATGAACATTGAAACATTAGTCTTTCTTTTGTTTTGGAATGTAAAGATTTTTTTTTTTTAAACTTAGGTTAAAAAATATCACATAACTTGCTCAAAAGCGTCACTAATCTCTAAGGCTCAATTTGGGGTACAGAGTGAGGCCTTGCTGAGGGGCATCAAGGCTTCATTCCCTAAACAGACAAGCAGATCTGAGAGAGAATAGGTCACTCGGAGACACAGACCTTTCTGCCCACCTCTGCTGGGGGGGAATTAGGCTTGGTCCTCCCAGACTTACTGACCCCTAAGTGACTCTTCTAAATCCAGATAATCCTCTGAGGGTCAATTCTCAAACCCATTAGCTCATCAGAGCCTGCTGCTCTCCAGGGCTGGGAGGGAGGGAAGCTGCCCTCTGTAAGGACTGACCTTTTAGGGTTAGTGTGAGGCTCCGGCCCAGGTACCCAGGCCTGAGATTCTGGACGATTTCTTCCTGTCCACGTCTCAGTTGTCAAAGAAGAGACAATTCACTTAGCATCAGTCTGTACCTAGATTCACTTCATTCTTTTGGGGTCTCTTCTGTTCTGCAAAGGCACTCCGAAGGGAAACGCTAGACGGGGCACCCTGGTAATGCAACAGATGTGGAAGGATCAAGTCCAGAGAACCACCGGAGGCCTGTTCCCAGACGGCCTCGACAGGGGGCGGAGATCAACAGAGACAAAGCTAATCCCTATCCTGCCAGAGACCTGCCCACTGGGCTTTAGCGAAAGCCCCCTTGTGCTCTCCCTGGAGAATTCTGACAAAACAGCCCCGAGCTGTGTGCAGAAGGGGAGCAGGAGATCCCCTCACAGCTGGATGGGGAGGGGGGGGGCTCAGAAGTCTGCGGAGCTCTGGAGAGACTGAGCACGTTGACAATGGGAAACAGACCTTGTGGGAGGAAGGAGACGACACTGTCTCCGGAGCCACAAAGAACCAGATCATTTGACCTCTTCGCTGTACACTGGGAACAAAGGGGACGAGACCCACACCCAGATCACGAAGGACGTAGAGCATGCCAACCGCACCGCGTCTGCTTCCCGGTTAACCCTTTCCCTAGAGCGGGACAGGGAAGAGCCGGTGGGGTTTTGTCGCAGATGGCTTCTTGTTGCTGGCTGGAAGTACCCGGCCAAAAGCAGTTTATGGGAGGAAAGGGTTTATTTTGGCTTACAGACTCGAGGGGGAGCTCCATGATGGCAGGGGAAAGCGATGGCATGGGCAGAGGGTGGACATCACCTCCTGGCCAACATCAGGTGGACAATAGCAACAGGAGAGTGTGCCAAACACTGGCATGGGGAAACTGGCTGTAACACCCATAAGCCCGCCCCCAACAACACACCTCCAGGAGGCTCCAGTTTCCAAATTGCCACCAGTTGGGCACCTAGCATTCACAGCACGTGAGTTTATGTGGGACAACTGACTCAAACCACCACAGTTTTGTTGTTTGTTCATTCGTGCATCCATGTGCTCACTGAATAGCAACTTAATGCCTAGCACTATACAAGACCCGTGGCGACTCAGGGGAAACTCGTCAAGTGATCTTTGGTACGTCGGGGACTCACGTTCTAAGTGCGCACGCATGCACACGAACGTGTGTGGTGTGCGCACACCCCCGTATACGCAGACACACATCCGGGAACAACTTAGTCGTAACAGAGCTGTATAGAGTCCCTTCCACAATTCACTATCAGGACACAAAGGTGGCTGAAGTGTGAAGAATGGGTGTGCACCGGGTGTGGGAGTCACTGCGATTCTAAATTATTTCCCTCCCTTAGCCTCAGGATTGGTCTATTTAGGGGGCCTCTCTGCCCAGCCCCTCACACCCGAGCTCGTAACAAGACGAGCGATTTGAGGATTCAATGCAATTGACTCGAAGCAAAACTTTGGGAGTCGAACTGAGTTCACCTGTAAGTATGGAACCAAGGCAGTGGGGGGCTGGAGGACAGAATAGGGGGCCCTCTTGGCCCGATCTCCTGGGGTTCAGACACAGCTAGAGCCAAGGGCCTTTATCCCTCCAGGGGTTCCAGGCACGGGGGAGCTTCTCGAGGATCTGGGCACTGTGACCATCACCGACCTCCAGGCTGCCCTGGGACGGTGGGTGTCCGGGGATGATGGGCTTCTCTAGGGCACAGCTGTGAGCAGACAGGGTGGCACTTCCCATCACCTGGAGGATCGGAGCTGAGCCAGGTTCCTGGCAGGAGGAAGGGGCGTCACTCAGCCTCAAGCGCAGGATCCTGCACGAGGCACAGAAGGAGGGGCACACTCTCTCTGGGTCGAAAACCTAAGGAGGAAGGACCTGAAGGTGGAAAAAAACAAAAAAAAATCAAGGCTGAGCATGGTGGCACACGTCTTTAATCCCAGCACTCGGGAGGCAGAGGTAGGAGGATCCTGGAGAGTTCGAGACTACATAGTCAATTCCAGGTCAGCCTGGGCTAGAGTGAGACCCTATCTCAAAATAAATAAATAAATAAATAAGTAAATAAGAGAAAGAGAGAGAGAGAGAGAGAGAGAGAGAGAGAAAGAAAGAAAGAAAGAAAGAAAGAAAGAAAGAAAGAAAGAGAGAGAAAATAACTAATCAAAGACCGTGACATGAGAGTTGGCTCACGGGAACAGCTGCACTCATGGATGGGGGCTTTTCCAGAGCAAGCTCAGCCTCTAGCAATGGTGTCACAATGACACGACACCTCTGAATTTCAGAACTCACCCAAGGGACTCACCAGTTGAGCCTTAACACACGCTGATTACTCTCAAGGGGCACGGCTGTACCATGTGTCAGCGTCTGGAGATTTGGGGAATGAGGACGTCACCCCCTAACCAACGCAGGCTGCTCACTTTTCCCTCTGGTTTCATTCAGCGCGTGGCGGGCGAGTGTCTGCAGCCTGTGGGTTGTGAGGAGATGTCAGAGGCCATGGACAGCAGATTAAAGTCCGCCTTGTGGAACTGACGTCGTGGTGAGAAAGATACGAACCCTAAAGGTCTCAAGGCACACGTGGGGGATGTATGGAGGGGCTGGTTCCCTTGAGGGCAGAGGAGTGTGGCTGAAAGGAGAAGGGAAGGAGGAAGACATTCTGGGCTGAAGGGAAAGCGTGAAGGCAAACAGAGGCTAGCCATCATTTATTGAACATGGGCTCTGGCTTTTATTTTTATTTATTTATTTTTTATTTTCATCTTTGGTTTCTCGAGGTAGGGGTCTCCCTGTACCTTCAGGCTGACCTGGAATTCACTCTGTAGTCTCAGGCTGGCCTCAAACTCTCAGTGATCCTCCTACCTCTGCCTCCTGAGTGCTGGGATTCAAGGCGTGCGCCACCATGAACACGGGCTTTCTACCAGACACTCTTCCAAGTGGTTTTTAAGTAGATGACTGCAGTCCCCGTGGCAAACTTACACAGTAGGTAGGGGCTGTTGTCATCCCCAGATGATAGGTAGGAGAATGGAGGCCCAGGAAGAATCACAACCTCTCCATCAGGGCTTGCTAAATGGCTATGCTAGACCCTACTGGCTCTTACAGGAGGTCTCCTGTGAGTGAGAATAAGACCTCCAACAAATGCCTGTGCGGTGGGGGTGGAGAGACCTCTGCAAACATAAGTTGTTATTATCTCTCAGGAAAATGATGTGGGCTACAAGGTCACTGAGAAATCTTGCTGGAACTGAGTTTAAAACCTCCTCCCCATAGACCAGCTGACAGAAAGCTGGAAAGAGCTATGTTGCATGCAGCTCCGTGGAAGAGAGAGAAGTCATCAGTGGAGATAAACAACAGTGGACACTGTAAGCCTTAAGTTTGGCCAGCCAGGCCAAAAGAACCAACAGGTACAATAGTGGCATGTCTATTATGGGGGAAACCAACCGATCTCTAATTTCACTGGAGGCCCGCTCCATGGGAGGGAATATATACCTGATACTGAAAATCTATGACAGGAGAGGTCATGAGCCCTAAGGGTGTAATGTCTGCTGCTATCTGGCTGAATGTATATACTATGCTCACCAAACTGCCCAGTAAGCACTTCTCTTAACGTTCATACCCATATATTAATGCTACTCTCACTTTTGGTTAGAGAAGCTTCTCTTTTCAGATGGCAGTGACCTTGGGATGACTCAGAAGGCATCATGGTGCTGGAAAGAAGTGACAGGGGTGCTCAGCACTGCAATATCTCTATCAAACCTTCCAAGGCTCAGGGTCCATTGCGGAAGAGGTGGCGGAAAGAATGTAAGAGCCAAAGGAAGGGTAGGACTCCTTGCAACGTGCTCCTCCAGACACAGAATGGCCTGGATATCCATGACCTCACAGTGCCTGACACAAGACCATCATACTAAGAGGAAAAGATCATGACATCAAAATAAAAGGGAGACTGATTGAGAGAGGGAAGGGGTATGGTGGAGAGCAGAGTGGTGGAGGAGAAAGTAGAGGGGGGAGGGAATTATCATGTTTTATTGTCTATAATTATGGAAATTGTCAATAAAAAATTAAAAAAAAAAACAAGTGAAGGCCAGATTAGCCCAAGCATAATAAAAGCATAATTTCACAAAAAGGAAGAGAAAACGATGTGGACACTTGAGACTAAAGAGACTTAAAAGGTGTATGTCCTCATGTTTTTTAAATATATAATTAATTTTTTTTGTTTGTTTGTTTTTGGTTTTTCAAAGTAGTGTTCCCACTGTAGCCCAGGCTGACCTGAAATTCACTATGTAGTCTCAGGCTGGCCTTGAACTCACGGTGATCTACCTACCTCTGCCTTCTGAGTGATGGGATTAAAGGATTTAAATATTTTTATTTACTTATTTGAGAGCGTCAGACAAAGAGGCAGAGAAAGAGAGAGAATGGGCGCACCAGGGCCTCCAGCCACTGCAAATGAACTCCAGATGCGTGCGCCCCCTTGTGCATCTGGCTAACGTGGGCCCTGGGGAATTGAGCTTTGCACTGGGGTCCTTAAGCTTCACAGGCGAGCGCTTAACCGCTAAGCCATCTCTCCAGCCCTTAAATGTTTTCATTTAATTATTTGGCAGCAAAGAGAGACAGACAAAGAGGATGGGCACGTCGGGGCCTCCAGCACTGCAAATAGACTCGGGACGTATGTGCCCCTTTGTGCCTCTGGCTCTATGTGGGTATTGGCAAATCCGACTGTGGTTGTCAGGCTCTTCGGGCAAGCACCTTACCCACCGACCCATCTCTCCAGCCCCGTGTGTCCTTTGTTCACTTCTAGAAATGTTTGCACAGGGAAGAGTCTGAACGTGCCCAGAGATGTACAAGGGGACATGACCTAAGTGTTCCTCGGTAGGGGATTTGTCGTGACATTATTTTGCAATGCAACATCATGCAGCCTTAAAGAGTAAATACCTACCGTTGTCCTTCTTGGTCTGTTTCTCAAGGGTGGGCTGGCAAAGGATGGGAGACGGGGACAGAGAAGAGAAAGGGAGGGTATCGCTAAGGCCCTGGGTAGTTCTGGGGGAGGCGGGGAGGCCAGGCAGAGTGGGGGACCAGCAGAGGAAAGAAAATCTCTGCTCCAAATAGTTCTGACCCGAGGGAGTGGATGGCGTGCTCTGTCCAGGGGACAGCCGGGGCCCTGCCACAGGCTCCACGCTCTGGGTTTAAAGAGTTTTAAAAGCTTATTAAAAAGGTTCCTTAGACATCAAATGGCTCTTAAAAATCAATATTTTGATGATTTAAGTGCAAGGGAATCAGAAACATATGGCTCAAATTACCCTCAAATTATATACACTTAAAGAAATGTGTTAGCCTTTAGCAAGCCCCAAATATTTGAAGAAGGGGGAAAAAAAAAACACAAAAAAAAAAAAAAAAAAAACAGATAGACACATTGTCCTAGTCTTCAGACAGAGCCCTATAAGGTCACCTTGAAGATTCCATGGAGGGGGCCCATGGGAGCTGGAGGAACTCGGGGCAGGAGGCATGTTAGCTCTTCCGGCAAACTTTCTATGTTGGTGGTGCTGTGAGGGGCAGCTGTGTGTGCACGGGTGTGTGTGTGTGCTTGCACGCACGTGTGTGTATAGAGGTCCTACGGCTCTGGTCTCCCCATAGAATGCTCTGAGAGCAGAGCTCAAAAACCAGTCTTCCACTCAAAATCATTATTCTACAGAAGACCAAAGGTACACTGCCAAGCACATCAGCTCAGATGGGTTCAAACCCCACCTACTTACTACGCCGACTCCAGTCCTGCCTCAGGGGAGGTGGCAGAGCCCACTTTCCCGGTTGCCATTCCAGCAGGGATGCAAAATCCAGGGGTGCCTCATTGTAGCAAAGTAAAAGATCTCCTGGACCTCTTGCACCCCGGGGGAAGGCAGTTGGGTTGAGAGTGGGCCCTCCAGCTTCTGACCTCGGTCCCTGGAGCCTCTGA
This sequence comes from Dipus sagitta, assembly GCA_036346955.1. Lineage (NCBI taxonomy): Eukaryota > Metazoa > Chordata > Mammalia > Rodentia > Dipodidae > Dipus > Dipus sagitta. Next base: position 11,520,447 of record CM070793.1, on the reverse strand, counting down.
GGAAGAGACAAAGGCACCCCGAGAGGCCTGAGCTGAGAAACAGAGACGCTCCAGGGGAATAAACATGAACTTGTGTGTATGGGGGTGCATAGGCTGGTTCCCCTTCAGCTCCTCTCACCCCTCTGGTTTAGGCCCTTAAGGGCCTCTGTTGGCCAAGGTTATGTTCCAGGCGAGTTTCGTGGAGGGAGAGGGTGAGTTCTGGAAGGTGCCTGGGTTGTCATTGGCCGCCCTACCTCCGTGGCTACAGCAACCTGTGGACTTGGATCTGTCCTTCTCTGTGGACCTCTGAGTCCCTACTTTTTCCCTGTCAAAAGAACATGCTAGGGCTGGAGAGATGGCTTAGTGGTGAAGGCGCTTGCCTGCAAAGCCCAAGGACCCTATGTTCGATCTCTATCCAGATCCCACGTAAGCCAGACGCACAAAGGTGAGACAAGCAAGCGCAAGGTCGCACATGCCCACTAGGTGGCGCAAGTGTCTGGAGTTCGATTGCAGTGGCTGAGATCCTGGTGTGCCATTTCTCTCTCTGTGTCTCTCTCTCTCTTTCTGTGTCCTACATAAAATAAAAAAAAACCGTTTTAGGACATCTCTGATTCTCTGTTCTAAACTCTCATTGCTCAGCCACTGGCCTGCTAGGTGGCCCTGGGTGATGTGCCACCTCACCCCACCAGCTGTGGCACATTCCTTCTTGTGATGGATTCCAATCCGACGGGCAGCCTCGCTGGCCGGGATCCCGCTACACGCCAAGTACATGCGGGCCATGCAGACTGAGGAGGGAGGCAAAGGAAGGAAGGACCACCAGAAGGAAATGATGCACTGACAGGTAGGGTCCCAAAGGGGATGACATTGGCTGGCACAGGTCTGTGGGACAGTGAAGGCCCCTAGCAGGAGACCACCAGCAATATGGCCAGGAGGAGATAAGCTCAACCATGGCTGCTGGCCCTATAGATTCTCCACAGCCCTGTGCCCTGAACCTTCGTTTTCTTTTTTAAATTTTATTATTATGATTATTATACAGAGAGGAGGAGGAGAGAGAGAATTGGTGCGCCAGGGCCTCAGCCACTGCAATTGAACTCCAGATGCTTGCGCCACCTAGTGGCCACGTGTGACCTTGCGCTTGTCTCACCTTTGTGAGTCTGGCTAACCAGTGATCTGGAGAGTCGGACGTGGGTCCTTAGGCTTCTCAGGCAAGTGCCTTAAGTGCTAAGCCATCTCTCCAGCTCCCTGCACCTTCTCTAGGGAATTCTGGTGACACATACCTGGCTGGAAGTAAGCAGGCCTGGGAAAAGGAGGGTGAAGAAATGGGGGGGGGGGTCACAAGGACTTCTGGCCTCGAACTCACGGCGATCCTCCTACCTCTGCCTCGCAAGTGCTGGGATTGAAGGTGTGCGCCACCACGTCTGGCTATTTTTGTCAACGTAAAGGTCTCACTAAGATGATCAGGCTGGCCTTGAACTCGCTCTGTAGCTCAGGCAGGTCTTGAACTTGTGATCCTCCTGCCTTACAAGCCTGTGCCACCAGGCCCAGCTGACTTGGGGCAGTTCTACTTCCCGCCAGCCCTTCCTTCTCCTTTTCTCCTCCTCTTCCTCCTCCCCTTCCTCCTCCTCCTTCTTCTGGGTAAAGCAACCTGGTTAAAACACAAGGCTTTCATGTCTCTCCCTTCAAAGTCCTGGTGGGTCCACCACCACCTACCCTATGAAACCGTGGCTTCTGGGGCCAATGGACGATGCCTTCTTCTCTGTCCCGCCCCCCCGCCCCATCCTTCAGATGCAGGCCCAAGGGTTCCTCGTGTGTCCCCGTGCCCCGGCCTCGCCGTCCCCTGTGCTCTCGCACACGCTGGGCCCTGTGCCTGAACTCCCACCCTGGCTAGCCGCGGCTCCGTTCTCTGTGAGGCCATTCCTGATACCCCCAGCTACTGAAAGCTCACGCTCTATGCTGGGCCTGAGCACGCTTCACCAGTAATTCTTCTTTGACTCTCCTAAAAGTCTAGGTGTGCTGTGTGAAGGGCAGGGGCCACGTCTAAGAACCAATGCTGGGAGAAGCCTCAAGAAAAAAGAAAGAAAGAGAACCATAAAAGAAATAAGTCAGTCAGAGGTGGTGGTACATGCCTATAATCCCAGCATTTGGGAGGTAGAGGTAGAAGGATCAGGTATTCAGTGACATAGCAAGGCTAAGGGAAGCCTGGGATACAAGAGACATTTCCCCAACTCCCAAAGGCAGAAGAAAGAGAGAGAGAGAGAGAGAGAGAGAGAGAAGGAAAAGAAATGAAATGAAGACTTCTGGGCTAGAGAGATGGCTTAGTTGTTAAGGTGCTTGCTTGCAAAGCCAAAGGACCCAGGTTCGATTCCCCAGACCCATGTAAGCCAGATGCACAAGGTGGCTCATGCCTCTGCAGTTTGTTTGCAGTGGCTGGAAGCCCTAGCATGCCCATTCTCTGTCTCTGTCTCTCTTTCTCCCTCTGTCTGCCTCTCTCTCTCTCTCTCTCTCTCTCTCTCTCTCAAGTAAATAAGTAAAAATAAAATATTTTAAAAGAAAGAAAAGAAAAGAAGCCTTTCTGGTTAGAGTCTGTTTTCAACCCTTCAGGCACCCACGCGTTACTATGAATATGATAATCAGTGTTATCAGGAGACCGGATTTATGCATGAAGCCAAGTATGTGGGGATTTGAGATGGCCAGAAGACCCCCGACCAGGGGAAGGGTAGGGAGAAGAGGTTTTCCCCCCCCCCCCGACAGTGAGTGCCTCGAAGGTGAACCCCAGGCCTGGCACCATGATTGGAACACAGGACTCCACACAGCTGTGACGAGAGAGAGAGAGAGAGAGAAAGAGAGAGAGAGAGAATGAACAAATGTCTCTCTCTGGCCTCAAGACAGAAGATTCCAGGGCTGAGATTTCAGACCCCGGCTCCTTTCCCTGCTCAGTTCAGTGCTTCTTCCCAGTGTGCTCCTATGTGCTTGAAGGCCTTTAGAGCTACTCAGGTTATCACCATCCCCAGTGGGGACTCGTGTGCGTGTGCGTGTGCATGTGCGTGTGTATGTGTGCGCAGGTATGCGGGCTTGGAAGGAGCTGGAGACAAAGGCTGGGAGTAAGATTCAGGGCACAGCTGAACTGCCCTGAACTCTCCTTTTTGTTTTCAAGGAAATGCATAATCCAAGAACCACCCACGGCCTGGCCCTAGCAGCCCAGCTAAGCAGGGCTGGAATGTGCTGCCTTCCCCGTTTAGTAATTGTTTTTGCTAGTTAGCCTGTAACCCTTCCCCTGCCACTAACCTGACTGCCGGAGCCAGACTCTCTCCCTCAGCCATTAGCAGAGATGCACAGGGGAAGAGACAAGACACTAAGGCTGCCCTCCTGAAGTGACTGCCACCTCTGTTGACATGTACAGATGAGCCCGCTGGGCTCAAGGACCAACCCTGACCTGCAGTTTCTTCCTGGACTCTGAGGGGTGCTACAGTCTCCGTGGGAGAACTGCAGAAAGCAGTACGATCCTGTGGGGGAACTGTCAGCCACTTGTCACCACGGGACTGCAGCATGTTTATGGCTGTGAATGGTGTCACTACATGCAAACTGGTAGAGGAGTGTGTGTGTGTGTGTGTGTGTGCGCACGCCTTGTGAACATGGGTACACATCTACATGAGTCGGTCAGTCAGTGCGATGGTGGTGCTTTTCAAGGTGTACGTGCTGGTGGTGTGACTGTGTGCACGTGTCCTGGGTGGAAAGCCAAGCAAAGCACCCTAAGCCTGGTGCATTAATTGAGCTCTCTCCTCTTCAACGCCCAGGGGTTAGGAGGCCGGAGGTTTGTGCATTCCCTGACCACTCTCACCAGACCCTTTTTATGCTCTGTGTCGGCGCTCTCTGGTTGCATTTCCTGAGGCCTGGGGAGATGGCTCAGCGGTTAAGGCCCTTGCCTGCGAAGCCTAAGGACCCACGTTCGACTCTCCAGATCCCACGTAAGCCAGACGCACAAAGGTGAGGCAAGCGCGAGGTCGCACACGCCCACTAGGTGGCGCAAGCGTCTGGAGTTTGATTCAGTGGCTGAAGACCTCTCTCTCTAAAAAAAAATTTTTTTTTTTAATTAAAGAAGTTGAAGTGAAGGCTGGGTGCTGCTTGCTGTATCCTCGACATTGAGCGCTGAACTATGTACAGCTGCCTCTTCCCAACCTTTGGTCAGGGAGAGGTGCTGGAGGCAGATTCAGCTTCCATCTCTCTAAGAGGCAGCGAGGTCTGCTTGCACAGAAAGAGGAACTCGGGGGCTGGAGAGATGGCTTAGTGGTTAAGGTGCTTGCCTGTGAAACCTAAGGACGCAGGTTTGATTCCCCAGTACCCACGTAAGCCAGATGGCGGTGCAGTTGTCTAGAGTTTGTTTGCAGTGGTTAGAAGCCCTGGCGTGTTCTTTCTCTCTCTTGTATCTGTCTCTGCTCATAAATGAATAAATAAATAATGTTTCTCAAAAAGTTCCAAAAAAAATAAAAATAAAAAAGAGGAACTCAGAACAACCCAGGGGTTTGCAAAGTCAGGAGGCTTGAAGAGTGAGGGCCTGTATTGACAAGAGACCAAGTCTTGGTTTGGGTCGCAGGCCTTGGGGTCCAGGTTGGCTTGTGTCCCGGGCAGCTGGCAGGGTAAAGAGAGCGAGGGCCGAGTCCAGTGTGGTCACTGAACATTTGGTGCAAATCAAAGGCCTTTTCCAACCAGGACAGGAATGCTGCTGAGTGGGAATCTGGGAGCAGGCCTGGCAGGGCAAACACTGCCCTAATTGAGGTCCTTCTAGACTTTTAATTACAAGCAATATTTTCCCAAGCTTCCTAAATTGACCGTGGAGACCCGCTGGTGTTCGTGGCTGTGCCAAGGACAGGGGAAAAAATAATAATAATAATAATAAAGGTTGTTAAAGCATTTCCAGCCAGTTTATTTTAGTGAATGTTCTGAGGTGGGGATGTTCACACAAAGTGGAGCCTTAAGTCATTTTATTTTATTTTATTTTTTCTCAGAGGGACACGCATGAACACAGAGACGCCTGGCAGGTATGATCAAAGCCATAGACGGAACACGCGCAGACAGACACCTGTAGAGAAGGGCGCATGTACGGACAGACAGACGGTGGTGGTGGTGGACATGGCTACAGATGCCGTAAACAGCAGTCTGGAAATCCCGCCCCAGCACCTGGAGGCTTCGGAGAGGAAAAACATTTTGGTAGCTCCGCCCACTCCTCACCTTCGCTTCCTCCCATCCCTCCAGGCTGGCCGGGGCCTGGCTTGCGTCCCAGCTCTGGGTGTCCTTCCCAAGGCCTGTTTACAGAGGCCAGGACAGCCTGTAGCACCCAACCCCCCAGCTGGGTATTCCTGTTCATGCCTCAGCCACTGGGGGTGGGGTGGGGGCCATGATCGTCTGGGACAGAAAGCCAGGCCAGTGCCCAGCACCCAGTTGAAGTCTTGGGGTCCACCCATTGTGTTCTATGGAGTGGACAGTCCAGATTACAGAGGCACGACGCTAACGCGTGTCTGGAAACCAGGTGACCTCCCCTAAGCACAAAAATCTCCAGAATGGCCCCCTCAGATGCCGCAGTGGGACCGGGGTGCGTGTAATCTGTCTACAGCAGTCCTAACACTCACGTTTGCTCTACCAGCGATCAGTCAATGCTAGGTGCCCAAGGCATATGGAAAGACAGAGTGTGGGATTCTAGGCATCGAGGGGCATCTTCTCTGCTCCTGCCATTTCTGTCGACACGGTGCCTATGGGTCTGGACCCCCAAGTGGGACTTTCAGAATCTCTTCCTAGTGCCCACCAGTGAGCCCAGGAATAGGCCTTTATCAAAATGGTCCCAGGTACAAGGCCCCTGAAAGGGAAGGAGGGAGGCCAGAGACAGCCTAGCTTGCTCTGCCATCTTGCCAAGGATGTCTTTGGAGCAGGGCTGTCTAAGACACAGGGAGGTCAGAGACCAGGTCCTAACCCTACCAGCCAGGGCTTGGGCAGATGGAGCCCTGGTGGCCGTTAGGAGCCCCGTTACTCTCACACTTATCTGGGGCTCCTGCTGGTTCTTACACCACATCCTCAACGGGCCTCTTGGAGTTGGGGGGGCCCTCCCCCCTCCAGAGCTCTGCCGCTCCCTCCCCAAACAGACCATTACGGGTTTCCGTTGTTTGGGGAAGGGAGTTGAGGGGCCGTCTGGTTAATGAATCATTTTGGGCCACCCTGGGAAACTCATTAAGCCACCTCAGGCTGGGAGCTGAAATGTTCCTCTCAGACTTGGGACTTTCTGGCTTGCTGAATCAGGGTCCCTTTTTCCTTCTGTCCCTGTGTCCATGTGTGCAAGAGAGGGTTCCTCTGTCTGTGTATGTGTGTGTGTGTGTGTGTGTGTGAGAGAGAGAGAGAGAGAGAGATAGCGCTTGTGTGAGCAAGCATGCCCTCGTATCTACCATTCTCCATGTGGTTTCCTCGCCCAGCTTCTAGAAGGAAGCTTCCCCTTGATTCTTCTTTAATTACCAGGGGAGAAGAAATTCTAGAGACTTAGAGCAAAGGTCAAACTCCACCTGTTTTCCTTGCTCTTCGTTTTCTGGCAGTTCCCACAATAGCACAGATAAGTAAAAGATTAAGGCAATCTTTTCTAATTAAAGTAATTAAAAAAAAAAAAACCGAGGGGTGATTGCACCTTTCATCTGAAAGGGAAAATATTTACTCATTCAACTGCAGGCCCTTAAAAGCATTCAGGAGGTCTATTTTGGCAAACGAATTGTTTCCCCCCTCCCCCAGCTGACTCTCTTACACACACACACACACACACACACACACGCAGACATTGAGCAAGAGGCAGCCTAGGAGCCCTGGACACTGTAGCCCAACTCTTGCCAGGCCCTGTAGAGCACCTTCTGGGACCTCTGGAACTTTGATTTGACCCAAGGTGTCTTTAAAAAAAAATTTTAATTATTATTATTTTGTTTTTCGAGGTAGGGTCTCACTCTAGCCCAGGCAGACCTGGAATTCACTATGAGTCTCAGGCTGGCCTCGAACTCACGGCGATCCTCCTACCTCTGCCTCCCGAGTGCTGGGATTGAAGGTGTGCGCCACCACGCCCGGCTTTAATTATTATTTTTTGAAATGCGATCTATGTAGTCCCGGTTGGCCTCCATCTTGTGATCCTACCCGCTTCAGCCTCTGGAGTGCTGGGATTACTGGCCAGTGCTTGACCTATGGTATGTTTTGGGTTTTTTTTTTTTTTTTTGCTTGTTTCTTCTTCCTTGGGCAAGGGTCCAAAAGCCCTCAGCCGACCTCTGACTGCTGGTCAGGGGATCAGAAGGGAGGCCGGTCACTTTTATCCACTGTCCTGTCCATCTGTCTATTTCTCATCCTTTGGCCCATGTCTCATGTTGTCTTGCACGCAAGCCTGCTTGACATAAACACTTGATCAGCAACATGGGAAGTGCTTGGATGTATGCGAGGCACAGTCCCTTCCCATAAGAAGGGCAAAGTCCAGTATCAGTGCCTACGTTCCCTGGTAGAAAGCCAGCCCAGCGCATGCCACCATGTTTCCCTTTGAGTTTGCGATGCAAGATGATCTCCCAGGTTTCCCGGTGTGTGAGGCTGGAACGCACAGATCGTACACTTTCCCTGCGTGGGAAACTTATGTGATACGTTGGTACTGCACGTGATGGGGCTTGGGGAATGCCCACCGCTTGTTCCCACCACTGCGTGTTTCTGAGCCAGGCAGCTTCCCAAGTCCTCAGAACACGACATGAAAAGGCATTCTGGAAACCACTTGTTCCCCAGCCAGGGCCTGGCTACCTCTGCCTGCCCGTGCCAAGCTAAGATAGTGTCCTCAACCTGACCCGTGCCCCCTAGCTCTTGTCCCCAGCACAGATGCAGCCTCACAGAGCCTAGCCCGGGCAGACATTGGCATCTTCTGTGGTGTGTGCTGCTGTTCAGAGTGGGCCTGGGGCAGGCAGGAGGGCTGAGCGTGTGGAACACCTCCCTGTGCCCCCCCCCAACTTACCCAGTGCCAACAGTGGCGCACTGCCTTTGAACTCTGGACTCTGTTGATGCCCCTCCAAGACCTCCTTCTTCCCTAGCCTCGGCCTACCCCAGTCGCGGCCTCTAGAGTGACGGGTCCCCTTGTGTTACTTCTCTGCCGGATCACCAGGCATAGCACCCAAGTCCCCATGGAACGGATTCGCCAGCGTATGTAACGCAGAGGATCTGGTGGCTCAACTGAATATCTCAGGGATCCTTACCTAGAGTCTTCCCGCCGGTCCCTAACATCCTTTGGGAACTTGTAGACTCTCGCTCAGGGCTCCTACAGACCCTGTGTACACAGGTGCCAAGTACAGAAATAAGAGAACCTGGGTGCCCTTGAAGCCCATGCATAGTGCCCAGGCTACTGGCCTGTGTGCCACAGTGTGACGCAACACCCCAGGGTTATCTCTGGGCTGGGCTGGGCCCTCCTTCCAGTCCCAGGGTAACCCTCTTCCCACACCCCAGTGCTGGCTGGGCCAGATGCAACGGGGCATGAGTGACACTGTCCCCGGTGTCCCTCAGTTGGACTCACTCGGGGAATCGTGTCTGACCCAATCTACGCGTTCTGTGATTCACTTGCCTGATGGAAACTCTCTGGGGGACTGGAGTCCTTGTTGCAAAAATAAATCCTCCTTCTGAACCAGTTTTTCTAATCTTCCCTTTTCTGCCTTCTGGCTCCCCCTTCTCCCTGTCTAGTATCTTCTCACAGACACCCAGAGGAATCTGGTCAACAGACTCTCAGGCCACTCTCTTCACGAGCCAGCTCCCCGCTCCACGTCAGCCTAGGGCCCCTTCCTGCCTTGGGATGCCTGGGAGACAGGCTTGGCAGCTTCCATCCATCACGAAACTGGAGGGGAGAAGCGGGGCGAAAGGAGTCCAGCAAATTGTTGCACGAGCTGCTTCTCCTTGTCCTTGCTTCTCCTTCACCGAAGGTCACCGGAAGTTAGGGACCAGGAGGGAATCCTTGGGAGTATCATCTGGGGATCCCGCACATGCCGGACGCAGGGCAGGAGGTCCCCGGAGGCTGAGATTCGGCACAGGGGCCAGTTTCCAGTGAGGCCCAGTGGCTGCTCCCTGTCTGGGTAGTGAAGTCTGGGAGAGATGGCCCTGTGCCCCACACTGACCCCTGCAGGAGACAAAGCCCCCTCTGCCTCTGCCTCTGTCCCTTCCTGGCCCTTGGCATCAACTGCCCTTGGCCCCTAGCCTTTGATCTTTAGAGCCAGCATGGAACTGTTTTTTAAAAAAAGAAAATATTTTCATTTGTATGTATTTACTTGAGAGAGAGAGAGAGAAAGAGAGAGAGAATGGTTTCACCAGGGCCTCCAGCCACTGCAAACAAACTCCAGACGCGTGCACCACCTTGTGCATCTGGCTTAAGTGGGTCCTGGGGGAGTCAAACCTGGGTCCTTTGGCTTTGCGGGCAAGCGCCTTAACCACTAACCCATCCCTTCAGCCCAGCATGGAACTCTTAAGTCCTTTGCCACTTCAAAAGTCTCCGGGCGGATCTTACCTGATGGTCTGGATGGAGATGAGGTTCTACCACCATGGCCATGTGACAGACCTCGGGGGGGGGGGGGGGAGGAGGACGGGACTGCTTAGTGAGACTCCTTTGAGCTGTTAGATCGCAGACCATTTTCAGAAACCAGAATCCTGAGGTCAAAGCAGGCTCCAGAGCACAACAGGACCAGGACAGGAGTTCAGGGCACCTTGGAGCTCTGTTGATACTGTCCTCTTTCAAGGGCACAATAGTTATTATAGGTAAAGGAAGTAAGACTTACTAACCATAGAATCCGGGGCTCAGGATGGAGCTCCGTGGTAGAGCACTTGCCCTGAATGCTCAAGACCCCAGGCATAGTCCCCAGCACCACGAAACAAGACGAAACACAATGTAACACTAGGGCTTGAGAAGACGTTCAGGTCTCCTAAGTTTAGCTTGCGTTGGGATCCCTGAGGGGTCCTAGCCCGAGCGGTTCTAATTCAATAGGGATGAGGCCTAAGAATTTGAATGTTTAGCCGGGCGTGGTGGCTCACGCCTTGAATCCCAGCACTTGGGGAGGCAGAGGTAGGAGGATCGCCATGAGTTCAAGGCCACCCTGAGACTGCAGAGTGAATTCCAGGTCAGCCTGAGCTAGAGTGAGACCCTACCTCAAAAAACCAAAAAAAAAAAAAAAAAAAAGAACTTGAATTTGTTCCCCCCTGCATTTTAGAGGGAGAGAATAGAGAATTGGCATGTCAGGGCCGTCACAATCGAACTCCAGAAGCTTGGGCCATCTCTCCAGCCCAGAATTTGGGTTTCTAGAAAGTGTTCAAATGATGCGAATGCTGAAGGGCAGGAAAAACCACTGCTGGCACTAAATCATCTCTCCCATTTTGCAGATGCACAAACCAAATGTGTGTGTGTGTGTGTGTGTGTGTGTTGGGATGAGGGGCTGTCACAAAGGAGTAGGTGGGACAGCTGCAAGTGAAGGTCTGCCACCCCCTTCTTGCTGGCTGGCATGTGCTCACCCGACGCCCTTTAGAGCCAGCTGTGACTTGGTGAACAGGTTTGTGCCCGTAGCACCCAGTCGGTGCTAGGAATGGAAGCAGCATATGTCGGCGTGTCTTGGCCTCCGGGATGAAAACTGTTTATTTGGACAATTAAGAACATGGCTTCGGCTGAACCACAAAAATCAGACGGAAGCCTTTATCTTGGGTGGCACACTCTTGGTTTCCTCCCATGCCTTGGCAGGGCTGTGGAGCGGGGGCTGCACTGGGCAGGGTGGGTCTCGGAAGGATGCTTATGACCCTGGCCCCCTCCCCCCCCCCCCCGTTCGCTCTCAGATCAGGAGTCTAGGGGTGAGCCTTCTTGGCTGCTTTCCGACTTGGTGATGGGATTGCGACTGCTGGGGAGGGGAGCCAGACTCATCCATCAGGCACCCCCAAGATGCTCTGGGGATCCCTGGAGGTGAAGGTGGGGCCTCAGCAATTGACCATAAGATTCAGCACCTGCTGGATCAGAAATCTTGAGATCTTTCCCTGGGAGATCTTGTCTCAAACTCTTTCCCACCCCCCCCCCCCCATCTCTAGCCAAGAGATGGGTGAGTTCACATCCCTCCCCACCCAACTCCTATATACCATCTTCTTTCAATCTCCAACCCTCTGGGCTTCCTGGGTCTTCCATCACAGGGAGGGGTTCATCTGTAGATAAGGAAAGAATTTGCTCATAGCCCTTCTTGCGGATGAAGCTTCTCTACCAGGAGTGAGGCCCAAGCCCCCAGGGCCCTCCACTCCCACTCAGGATTGGGGTTGGGGTGGGAGAGACAAAGACAATAGCCTTCCGCTCACCCACTCCCACAAGCTCCCAATCAAAGCAAACAAAACAAACACCGTGGAGTTGAAAAGGATCCCTTCTGAGAAGTCGTTTCTGTTTGCTAAACATGGGCTCTGTGACTCCACCAATTTGGGGGCGGCAGGGAAGGACTCAAACAGAGGCTGCGCCTGCGCCTGCGAGAGAAGTTAAGACAGGCTGAGAAAGTACCCAAGCTGGACCAGGAGGGCCAGAGGAAGGGCATTGGGGCAGAGGAGGGTAAGACTGCCTCAGCTTCAGGCTGGGTAACCAGAGGGGCTCAGAGGAAAACAAACAAACAGGAAAAAAGGAAACCCAGGTGTTAGCTTCCCCCCAGCTCTGAGCAGAGCATGCCCACGCTGGCCACAGCTGGCCAAGGTTAGCAACTGCGTAGAGACACAGTCTCATGACCGTCACCGGGGTTAGCCACCTTGCCTCCTTCCCCAGGCTGTGTTCCCTTGCAGCTCCTCTGCCCAGTACTGGGACAGAGCAATAAGTAACCTTTCAGAGGGCTGGAGAAATTGCTTAGCCGTTAAAGCGCTTGCTTGTGAAGCCTAAGGACCAGGGTTCGATACCCCAGTACCCACGTAAGCCAGGTGCACAAGGTGGCGCAGGCATCTGGAGTTTGTTTGCCGTGGCTAGAGGCCCCGGCGTGCCCATTCTCTATCTGCTTCTCTTTCTCTCTCATAAATAAATAAGTAAATAAACCTTTCAAGATTCCACAAGGGTCTCTGCAAACATCCATTGAGATCTAAAACCTCTCCATCTTTTTATTTTAATTTTTATTTTTTTGTTTTTTTTTGAGGTAGGGTCTCACTCTAGCCCAGGCTCACCTGGAATTCATTATGGAGTCTCAGGGTGGCCTCGAACTCACGGTGATCCTCCTACCTCTGCCTCCCAAGTGCTGGGATTAAAGGCATGCGCCACCACACCCGGCTATTTTTACATTTCTTAAAACTATTTTTTAACATTTTTATTGACAACTTCCATGAATATAAAGCATGATCATAATCCCCTCTCACTATCCTTCTCTAAAATCCCTCCTAAATCCCGCCTCCACTGAATCCCTTCTTCTTTCCGACTAGTCTCTCTTTTATTTTGATGTCATCATTGTTTTTTCCCCCCTCTCCCGTTATGCAGGTCTTGTGTCGGTACCTCAGCCACAGTGAGGTCATGGATATCAAGGCCACTTTGTGTCTGGATGACAGTATTGGAAACGCTCCCCCCTTTCCTTTGCTTCTGAATTCTTTCTGCCACCTCCTCCCCATGGTCCCTGAGCCTTGGAGGGTGTGACTTCTCAGTACTTGGATGAGTTTTGTGTCACCCTAGTTATCACCATCATCTGAAAGGAAAAGCCTCTCTAACCAAAAATAAGAGTAGCGTTACTATGTGGGTATAAACATAAATATTCAGAGGGTAGTTTGGTGGGCGTATTATATCCATTTAGCCAAGCTACAGTAGCAGTTTACTCCCTAGGGCTTATGACCTCCCCATAGGCTCTAGATTAGGTTTTCAGTATCCAGGCAGGAATTCCCTCCCCTGGAGCTGGCCTTCAGTCTAATCAGAGAGCAGTTGGTTTCTCCCCATAACTGACATGCAGCAGGTTGGTACATTTGGCCTGGACTTGCAGGGTCCACTGCTGGTTAACACCCTCTAGGCCTTTTCTCCCTCCCAACAGGCTGCATAGCTCTTTCCAGCATTCTGACAGCAAGTCGACACGGAGAGGAAGCTTGATTTTTCAGTGACCTGCAGCCTGGGCATTTGGATCTAACCATCCAGTTCTGGTAGACAACCAAGAGCCTCGGCAATAGTTTTGGGGGGGGGGTATCAGGAACCTCCTTGGCCAACAACTTTCTGGAAGGCACCCTGCCCCTGGCACTGAAAGCTTTCTAATAACAATCGATAGCTTCTGGTACAAAATTATCCACCTCCACAGGATATTGCTGCCCAAACTAACTCTCTCTCTCTCTTTCTTTTTACCTATTGTTCTATACCTTTATTTTCTTTTTACTTCCCCTTGTTTTGAGAGAATTGCCAGTCGTATTTGGTATTGGTATTCCACAATTAGTTTATTTAAGTAGCTCCCACCTGATGGATATTTAGGTGAAGGCTGCTGGAATGCTATTAATACAGTATGTGATCGTTACGCTTGGCTACACTCCTTTCTGTGTTCTTTAAAAAAAATATTTATTTGAGAGAGAGAGAGACAGATAGAGGCAGACACAGAGCGCGCTCTCTCTCTCTCTTTAAAAAGATTTTAAAAAATTATCTGACTTGCATTTTTTAAAAAAATATTTTATTTTTATTTATTTATTTGAGAGAAAGAGAGAGAGATACAGAAATAGGCAGGTAGAAAGAGACAGAGAGAACGGGCATGCCAGGGCCTCCAGCCACTGCAAATGGACTCCAGATGCTTGTGCCCCCTTGTGCATCTGGCTTGCGTGGGTCCCGGAGAGCCAAACCTGCGTCCTTTGGCTTTGCAGGCAAGCGCCTTAACCACTAAGCCATCTCTCCAGGCCCTAAAGATTTTTATTATTTATTTATTTGAGAGAGAGAAAGAAAGAAAGAAGCAGAGAGAGAGAAAGGAAGACAGAGAATGCATGCAGCAGGGCCTCTAGCCACTGAAAATGAACTCCAGACGCATGCACCACCTTGTGCATCTGACTTATGTGGGTCCTGGGAATAGAACCTGGGTCCTTTGGCTTTGCAGGCAAGGATCTTAACTGCTGAGTCATCTCTCCAGCCCTCCCTCCTCCTCCTCCTCCTTCTTCTTCTTTTTCAGAGGTAGGGTCTCACTCTAGCCCAGGCTGACCTGGAATTCACTATGTAGTCTCAGGGTGGCTTGGAACTCTTGGTGATCCTCCTACCTCTGCCTCCCTCCCAAGTGCTGGGATTAAAGGCGTGCGCCACCACCCCCAGCTTCTTTTTTGACCATATATATTATTGGTTAGAGAAGAGGTGGGTTTCCATATGACCTATTCATAACATCTTAAGCATTGATTATCCCTCCTCCCGCCCTCTCCACCCCTCCATCCCCACCCCTTAGACTATGCCACCTCCACTTACTTATCTACCATACCCTCCGTGCATGGCCCTCCCTTCTCTTCCCTCCCTCACAGCCCCTCTCTAGCTTCCTGTTCTCTACTGGCTTTTATTCCAGTTTACACACAAACCTAAACTGAAAATCCTACATCTTATTCAGTTGCTAAGTGACTCACGCTTGGCAGTCTCTCGTCTCCCTGGTTATATAGTATGAAAACTTCCCGAGGCAGAAAATCAAGTCTCTGGCCAATCACGCGCCTCCCCAGGCACCGCCCTGACCCACCTGGGTGTCCCTCGGGTCTGCTGAGTGATTTTGGCATTCACCACCTTGACTAGTGATCCTGGGTTCAGGCGTGTGTGTGTGTGTGTGTGTGTCAGTGTAGGAGGAGGGGGACCCTGGAACCCAGAGAGCCCTTCTTCACTGGCATCAGAGGTGGCCTTGGGACCTCACTGCCATCTAGCTTCATGGTGGCCTGGAGACCGAGCACAAGGGCTGAGGACGTGGGAGGGAGAAGTTGATGTGGGGGTGTCTCCCTAGGGGAGTGCCTTTGCACACTGCCTCGGGGCTCACTGGAAGGAGGGTACCAGCAAAGGAGGTATCTCTTCAGACACAGTAATCCCCTATCCCATTTGTGTTTCCCTCCTGGCTCCTATTCCAGCTTTTTTAAAAATTTTTTTGTTTACCATTTTTATTTATTTATTTGAGAGTGACAGACAGAGAGAGAAAGAGGCAGATGGAGAGACAGAGAGAGAATGGGTGCACCAGGGCCTCCAGCCACTGCAAACGAACTCCAGACACGTGCACCCCCTTGTGCATCTGGCTAACGTGGGTCCTGGGGAATCGAGCCTCGAACCGGGGTCCTTAGGCTTCACAGGCAAGCGCTTAACTGCTAAGCCATCTTTCCAGCCCTCCAGTTTTTTTTTAATTTATTTGACAGAGAAAGAGGAAGAGAGTGAGAGAATGGGCGCCCCCTTGTGCATCTGGCTAACATGGGTCCTGGGGGAATCCAACTCGTGTCCTTTGGCTTTGCAGGCAAACTCCTTTATGGCTACACCATCCCTCCAGCCCTCTGTTTGTTTGTTTGTTTGTTTGTTTGTTTGTTTTTTGAGGTAGGGTCTCACTCTGGCCCAGGCTGACCTGGAATTCACTATGGAGTCTCAGGCTGGCCTCGAACTCACAGCGATCCCCCTACCTCTCTGCCTCCTGAGTGCTGGGATTAAAGGCGTGCACCACCACACCCCGCTCCTGTTCCAGTTTTGAATGGATGAGGCAGTGAAGAAAATAACTAGTGATGTTAGTGCCCGAGATGGGGGTGGCCGGGGGGGGGGGTGTTGAGGGCAAGGCAGGAAGGTAGGTGGCCCAGGCAGGTGAAGATGAATTAAGAGTGAGAAAAGTTCTGCCTTGTTTCAAAATCAGCCAATTATTTCTATATTTATACAGACTCCTCAAGGAAACAGGGTCACCATGTCCACACAGTCCTGGGAAATACTACAGAAGCCTGCAAGCCCTGTGTTTCACATAGGCAAGGTGCTCTGCCCTGCTCTCCTTCCCAGATGGCAGGGCCAGCATCTGTCCCCTTTCTCTTAAGGAAGGTGACAAGGGAAGAGGTTGGAAGAGGAGAGATGCTAGGACTTGCTTCTTGTCCTTCGCTTCTCCTCAGCAGACCTCGGAAGTAGTCCCTGAACTCACGCTTTGGGGGACAAGGGACAGTCAGTAGTAATCCATCTGATTTCTGGAGGGAGATCCAGACTCTTACCTCACTCACTAGTCAAATACAGCACCCTCTGAGTGCAGGAATTAATGTCCCCCATTTTTTAATGTTTTATTTTTATTTACTTATTTGAGAGAGAGAGAGAGAGAGAGAGAGAGAGAGAGTGAGAGAGAGAGAGAGAATGGGCACACCAGGGCCTCCAGCCACTGCAAACGAACTCCAGACACGTGCGCCCCCTCGTGCATCCGGCTTACGTGGGTCCTGGGGACTCGAACCTGGGTCCTTTGGCTTTGCAGATAAAAATGCCTTAACGGCTAAGCCATCTCCCACGTTTCCCAGCTTACAGAAGAGGAAAGGCATTTCAGACCAGGAGGCCTGCTCAAACGACGGAGTTCTTAAATGACGGAGCTGTGACATGGCAGTGAAGTCTCGACTTGCTCCAGAGGAAAGGGCCTGCCCTCTCGGGGTCCCCCCTGTCCAGGGCAGGTCAGGGCAAACACATTGTCGCCAGGACCGGTCTCTCTCCGAGGCGACGTGGGCTTCTGTGACCCTGGCTCTGGAGGCTGTCAGGCTTATAGCAGAACAGACGTTCCCCTCAGAGATGAGCCCAGAGGCTAATCATCTGGGCAGGCCCGACTGCTCACCAGAGGTGTGAACATGCCTGGATGCTGGGACGGAATGAGGCGCTTTAATGGACAAGTTGGAATCCGTTTGTGAGCAGTAAATTGCCCCAGTCCCCGGGGTCATTTTCCATCATAAACCTAAACTATTTGACTTTGCAGATCCACAGTGGGGGAGCTGCAGCTGGGGCAACAGGAATGCTCTTGGGAGCACTGATGGGGTCTGGGGGTCTGTGGGGAGCCGAGGGTTGGTCCCCAACAGAAGCTGTAAGTGTTCCGCTCCCTACCCTTCTACACCTAATTTGACCTGAGCCTTCCTCCTTCAAAGCCTGCATGAACTTCCTCACTATGTCTGGGCCATCTTCCGGGACTCAGTTGATTTTCCCCCCACCAGGTCTTCCTTCTCAAGGTCCTCTCTCCTCGGGGTGCCGTCTGCACCCTGGCTTCTGAGGTCACGCTCGTGTGTGTGGCTTCAGAGCTGCATCTGGCGCTCCAGGGCCTCAACCACTACAATAGAACTCCAGACGCTTGCGCCACCTAGTGGGCATGTGCGACCTTGCGCTTGCCTCACCTTTGTGCGACTGGCTTACGTGGGGTCTGGGGAGTTGAACATGGGTCCTTAGGCTTCACAGGCAAGCGCCTTAACCGTTAAGCCATCTCTCCATCCCTAAACTCATGTATTTTGAATGCTTGGTCTCCAGATAACAGCAATTTGGGAGGTAGAGCCTTGTTGGGGGAGGTGTTTCCAGGGGCCGGCTTCCAGGTGTCATAGCCAGCTCCCCCTTGCCAGGACTTGGCTCACTGTCTCCCTGATGTTGGCTACCTGCTGTGGCAGAGGTGATGTCCAGCCTCTGCCCATGCCACACCTTCCCCTGCTATCATGAAGCTTCCCCCTGAGACTGTAAGCCAAATTTATATATAAAAAAACTTCCCTCCCGTCAGCTGCTTGTGGTCAGGTGTTTTGTCCCAGCAAGGAGAAGGTAACAGAGAAGGACACTGGCACCAGAAAATGGGGTCCTTGTCACTAGAAACTGCACTGTGTGGCTTTAGGCCTTCTGGAACTGATTTGCTGGAGGGATGTGAAAGGATTTGGGCCTAAGAGACACCTTACAGTGCTGTAAGGAAGGTTTCTGGGGCCATTCTGGTTAGAGTTGAAAGACTTGGACCATGAACTGTGAAGTCTGGCTTATGAGGGGAAGGAAGAACTCTGTCGAGACTGGGCTAGAGGCAGCTTGTGTGAGAGGCTAGCTGCCTATGTACTGAACACTCGAGCAGGGTCGAGTTCAGAAGAAACGGATTGGTATGAGCAGAAAGAAATGGCACAGAAGGAGGTGAAAGCTTTGGGCAGGAGACGACAGCCCGGTTCAGCTGCAATTGTTGGAGAGATTTCCACCATTGAGATTGGACAGCTGCTCTACATAGGAACACCAGGAGGAATGCTGACTCTGTTTCAAAGAATGGGGCAAGAAGGCTGAAGGAGTTTTCCTGCTCTTTTCAAAGTCAGATTCATTTCTCCCCTGGATTAACAGTTTGGTAGCCCACCTAGAATTATGGGAGTAAAACAAATGCAGCAAAGAAAGGGGCGTTGGATTTACAGTGTGGCTTGATTTTGGAAAGGACCACTGGGCAAGGTGAACTAGGGTTGTTGGAGTCACTGTGTGGCAGCCTGGTGGAGCCGTGAGGATGTACCATTTGCAGTGGAGAACCCAGGAATTTGGAGATGCCAGGACTGTGAGACAGTTGCCAAGGAGAACTGCTGGCTTGGGATGAAGTTTCCTCCAGGCTATGGGCAGCCCAGCTGGCAGGGTGGAATTGGAACTCCAGAGACTGGTTACAGATGTTGGACTTGGATTTGATGCTTGGCCTGCCGGTTTTAGATCCCGCGTTGGTTTGATCTTTCCTTGCTATACCTGATGCCACCTTTGGCTCTGTGCATGTTTAGTTTGTACCATCATGTGTTTTTCATTTATTTACTTATTTATTGGTTTTTTTGAGGTAGTGTCTTGCTCTTGCCCAGGCTGTTCTGGAATTCACTATGGAGTCTCAGGGTGGCCTCGAACTCATGGCAACCCTCCAACCTCTGCCCCCTGAGTGCTGGGATTAAAGGTGTGCGCCACCACGCCCTGGCATGGTTTTGGTTTTACGGGTGCACCGTTAAGAGACCTTGAACTGTGGGGATATCTAAACGCTGTTGAGATTGATAAAAGCTACAGGGACTTTTTTAAAACTTGGACTGAATGCTTTGCATCTTACACCATGCATGGTGATCAGTTTATGGGGGCCAGAGGGTAGAATATGGTGGTTCGAATCAGATGCCCCCCCCCATAAACTCATGTATTCTAAATTCTTGGTTCCCAGGGGTTGACAATTTGGGGGGGGGTGGAAGCTTACTGCAGGAGGTAGGTTTTTGGGGGTGGACTTGGGGGTGTTATAGCCAGTTCCCCCTTGCCAGAACTTGGCTCACTCTCTTGCTGCTGTTTTCCACCTGCTGTGGCAGAGGTGACGTCCAGCCTCTGCTCATGCCATGCTTTCCTCTGCTGCCACGGAGCTTCCCCTTGAGACTGTGAGCAAAGATAAAAAAAAAAACTTCCCTCCCATCAGCTGCTTTGGGTCAGGTGCTTTGTCCCAGCAACGAGAAGATAGCTTACAGTAGGTACATGTAGACGGGGCCTATACAAAAAACGGCAAGGCAGTTCTTAATAGCTGTTTCCAGTCTTCCTTAGAACATCCAGCGTCTTGCTGTCCAAAATACAGATTACATTTCACAGCTTTGCTTGTACCTGGCATGGGCATGTGGCTGAGTTTGGGTCCAAGTGTCAGGAACGGGAAAGAAAGCCCTTCTGGGCTTCCTCCTGCTTGTTGGACTCTGAAGTTATCCAAGTTCAAATCCCAGCCCTGCCACCTGCTGGTTGTGTGACCTTGGATAAACTACGTATCCCTCTGGTGCCTCAGTATCCTTTGCAGTTAAGCGGGAAGGCCCGAGCACATGAATTCGTGTTTGCAGAGGGCTTAGAATGGCCATGCTCTCTTGACGCTGTGAGGAAGATGACAGTGAGGATGAGGATGGCAAGGCCGTAGCTGGGAAGCCATGTCGGATGACGAGGACATGTGTTGAGAGGAAGACATGGACAGAAGCCACATGTCGAGGATGGCCCGGATCCTTAACCATCATTGAACCACTGCACCAGCCCTTGGCTATTTACCCTGACTTTGTTTATGGGAGAAGAAAATAAACTTGCGCCTTGTTTAAGCCACCATTGTTTTGAAGTTCAGCTGCTTGTGGTGTAATAGAATTCTAGATGGCAGACCTTGACGATTCACTGCTCCATCTTATAGTCTTTTGCAACCATGTCTTCTTATCCCTATGGGAAGGCTTTCTAAGCCATCTTTGCGTGTGTGTGTGTGTGTGTGTGATGTGTAGTGTCCTCTTCTTTCTTTCCTTGAGATGAGGTCTAACCCTCAACCTCGAGCTGTTGTCTGCCAGTGGGCAGCAGCAGCTCTCTTATGTTCTCCAGCCTTGGCTCCCCCCAACAGCCCCCCAAACCCCTACTCAGTCTGGTGTCACAGACTGGCCACCCGCAGATTTTTAACATGGGTTCTGGGGACTCAAACTCGGTGGTCTTTGGCCTGAGAGGCCTTAATGCTTAAGGAGCAAGCATTCAGTCACTAAGCCACCTTCTCAGGCATATCTTTGTGGGTTTGTGATTTTTTTTTTTGTTCATTTTTATTTCTTTATTTGAGCATGAGAGAGAGAGAGAGAGAGAGAGAAAGAGGCGCAGAGAGAGAGAGAGAGAGAATGGGCATGCCAGGGCCTCCAGCCACTGCAAACAAATTTCAGACGCGTGCGCCCCCTTGTGAATGTGGCTAACATCGGTCCTGGGGAATCAAGCCTCGAACCGGGGTCCTTAGGCTTCATAGGCAAGCGCTTAACTGCTAAGCCATCTCTCCAGCCCGGGTTTGTGATTTTTCTTTTTTATTTCTTTATTTATTTGAGAGAGAAAGAGAGAGAGAGAGGAAGAGAAAGAGAGAATGGGCGCACCAGGGCCTCCAGCTACTGCAGACGAACTCCAGACACATGCACCCCCTGTGCATCTGGCTTACGTGGGTCCTGGGGAATTGAACCAGGATCCTCAGGCTTCGCAGGCAAATGCCATAACCGCTAAGCCACTTCCCCAGCCCTGACTTTTTTTTTTTGTGTGTGTGTTTGCTTGTATATGTATGTAATGTGGTATGTGTGTGGTATATGCACATGCATGTGCCCTTGTGGCACCTCAGGTATATTTGCCTGTGGTGGTGACTGCCCAACGTTCGGTGTCTCACTCCATAGCTCTTTAGCCCTGTCTTTAAAAAATTTTAGTTATTGCTGGGCATGGTGGCACATGTCTTTAATCCCAGCACTTGGGAGGCAAAAGTAGGAGGATCGCTGTGAGTCTGAGGACAGCCTGGGACTACATATTGAATTCAAGGTCAGCCTGGGCTGGAGTGAGACCCTACCTCGAATAAAAGAAAAAATTATTTGAGATAGATAGATAGATAGAGAGGCAAGTAGCTTTAACCACCAAGCCATCTCTCCAGCCCTCTTCTGTCCTCCTCATTTGAGCCAGAGTCTCTTACCGATGAACCTGCTGAGTCCCCTCCCCACCACAAGCCCCCTACGATTCTCTGGTCTCTTTGTTCCCCCTTTGCAGTAGTTACAGATGCCGTTGACCATGTGGGATCTGGAGATTCGAACCCTGGCTGTTTCGGGCCCCCTCGGGTCCTCATGCTTGCTGGGAAAGCACACTTATCTGTTGGGCCATCTCTCTGGCCTGGTTTTTACATTCCTGATAAAATCCTGCTCATAGCAGAGGCCTCAGCAAGCACTGAGCGAATGGAGGAACAGCGTTAAAATTGCTCTAGTTAAATAGAGCAGCATTCTTGGGCTGGGCTCAGAGAATTAGTGGTGATGGGGGTTAGGGAGATGGCCCGGTGGTGGGAGGTGCTTGCTTGCAAGCCTAATGACATGAGTTCAATCCTCCTTACAGCTCACGTAACGCTGGGTGCAAAGCGGGACATGTGTCTGTAATCCCAACACTCCCGTGGTAATGAGAGGTAGAGCCAGGAGAAGCCAGAAGCTCGCAAACTGCAGTGGCAAAACAATGAGACCTTATCTTTAAAAATTTATTTGCAAACGAACTTCAGACACATGCGCCACCTTGTGCATCTGGCTTACGTGGGAACTGGGGAATCGAACCTGGATCCTTAGGCTTTGCAGGCAAGCGCCTTAACCGCTAAGCCATCTCTCCAGCCCGGGCCCATTTCATGAATGAGGAAATTGGGCTTCAGAGAGATGAAGGTCAAAGTGATAAATCCAGCCAGTAGGATCAGGACTGTGGTTTAGGCATCCGGATTCCCAGAGCCCAGGACGGTGCAATTGTGCCGTATAACTCCCTCGGGCGATCACCAGGAACCTGCACGGGCCTGCCGGGACACAGGGCGTTCAAGTGACCTTGCTTTTCTTCAGATTTCCAAGGTGTCGTTGGAGGGCTGAGCTCCAGAGAACTGCAGGGGACGTGTCAGGGTTTTCCTTCCGTAAGTGGGGTGGAGATCCACACTGATTACGAAGTCACCGTGGATCCCTAAGGCCAAACCTGTCTCCCTCCTGTATACCTCCCTTGCACTTTTTTGTTGACATGGCTAGCAGCTAGTCAAACTGGGCTGAGAAATTTCTAGAACATTGTGACACTTGTCTTCATTCCTCTCCTCTGTGCTTGCTATCTGATGTTGCACACGTCTCGTGCCCTGCGTGGGCTCCCGCATATTATCTCAGTGAGGAAAGGTTCATTTTGAGGGATGGAGTCAGAAAACACAAGATGTGTTCCTTCCAAATGGAAATTTAGTGGTGGGGGAGGGATTTTTTTAGACATCAGAGATTGGAAGCTGGGGGACTTACCTCTCTCTCTCTCTTTTCCTCTTCTCTTTCTTTTTATCATCACTTGCTTTTGTTTTTGGTTTTTATTTATTTATTTATTTATTTATTTTGTTTTTCGAGGTAGGGTCTCACTCTAGCTCAGGCAGACCCAGAATTCACTACGGAGTCTCAGGGTGGCTTTGAACTCACGGCAGTCCTCCTACCTCTGCCTCCCGGGTACTGGGACAGCCCTCTTTTCTTTTCTTTTCTTTTCTTTTCTTTTTTCTTTCCTTTCCTTTCCTTTCCTTTTTTTCATTGACAACTTCCATAATTATAGACAATAAACCATGGTAATTCCCCCTCTCCCCTACTTTCCCCTTCACAAATCCACCCTCCATCGTATCTCCTCCCCCTCTCAATCAGTCTCTCTTTCATTTTGATGTCATCATCTTTTCCTCCTCTTATGATGGTCTTATGTAGGCAGTATCAGGCACTGTGAGGTCATGGATATCCAGGCCATTTTGTGTCTGGAGGAGCACAGTTGTAAGGAGTCGTACCATTCCTTTGGCTCTTACATTCTTTCCGCCACCTCTTCCGCCATGGACCCTGAGCCTTGGAAGGTGTGATAGAGATATTGTAGTACTGAGCACTGCGGTCACTTCTTTCCAGCACCATGATGCCTTCTGAGTCATCCCAAGGTCACTGCCATCTGAAAGAGAAGCTTCTCTAAGCAAAAGTGAGAGTAGCATTAATATGTGGGTGTGAACATTAAGAGAAGTGCTCACTGTGGTGTTCTTTTTTCTAACGCTGTACTCGGAGATCTGATTTCGCTAAGTTTCTAGAGTGGCCTTGAACTCACTCTGTAGTTTAGGCAATCCTCGAATGCTTTTTTTAATGTTTTTATATTCTTTTTATATTCTCTCTTCTTTCTGAGCCCAGATCCCGCATGGCCTCCTTTTGTTCCCCTGTCATCCAGGGTGGTCTTCCTTGCCTAGTCCTACTCATGACGTCACTCACGTAGGTCTGGTCATCCCAGTCAGGACTCCTGCAGCACTGTACGCTGGGCTGGGTTTGTCACTTCCATGTGTCCCGCTCCTGTCGTCCAAACACTGTGTCTTGGTTGTGTCCTTGGTTTGGATAAGGGGCCAAAGGCGTTCTGGCCTGTGTGGGCTTAAGGCTTGTTAAACCAGAGAGTTAAAGATCCTGGGAGCCGCCTCTCACTTTCCGCTGAGGGCCTATGTAAATGTAAATGTTTAGATAGGTTCTCTCCCTTTTTCAGACATCTCCCAATGAGGCCCCTGGAGCCAAAGCACACTTTTAAAATACATACATATATTATTTATTTATTTATCTGAGAGACAGAAAGAGGGAGAGAGAGAGAGAGGAGAGAATGGGGCATGCCAGGGCCTCCAGCCACTGCAAACGAACTCCAGCTGCGTGCGCCCCCTTGTGCATCTGGCTTACGTGGGTCCTGGAGAGTCGAACCGGGATTCTTTGGCTTTGCAGGCAAATGCCTCAACCGCTAAGCCATCCCTCCAGCCCCAAAGCACACTTTAAAGAAAACTATATTTTATTTATTAAAGAGAGAGAAGAGAGAGAGAGAGAGAGAGACAATGGGCGCACCAGGGCCTCCCAGCCACTGCAAACAAACTCCAGATGCATGCACCACCATGTGCATGTGGTTTACATGGGTTCTGGAGATTTGAACCTGCGTCCTTAGGCTTCACAGGCAAGCACCTTAACCAAACCACTAAGCCCAGCATCTGTATTCTCTAGGCCCCAACCTGACCTGCTCTCGGTGGTACCACAGTGGACCCCGACTCTGGCCCGGCTATCCTGGAGCTTCGCCCGGCTCAAGTTTCTGGGCAGCAGCCTCCCGGCCTGGGATGGAAAACACAACCGGCCCTTCCTTACATGACTCAACATCCAGCTTGGACCCAGCTCCCGGCCCTCCCCAGCTCTAGGCAGCCAGTCCCGAGGACCAGACCATGACCACAGATGTCCCAGCTCGCCCCAGAAGGAACCGCTGCGGACCAAGTCCAGCCATGCCAGAAAATTCTGTAAAAATGCAAGAGCAGGCACTTTTATACTTCAGCTTCATGTTTCTTGTCCCCAAGGCCTCTTTCCGCCCAGCTCTGAGATGTCCAGATGGAATGAGCTCGGGTCAGCAGGAACATGTGTTTCCCTCTTTGACTTCTCTCCCCGGGGGGGGACCCGGCTAGGGCCGGGGAGCCGAGGCCTCCGGGTTGGAAGCAGGACAAAACATTCTGACCGTGGAGCCACGTTCTCGACAAAGCCAGAAGAAATATTTGCGCTAGGATTGAGTTTACATTGTGACCTGGGGTTCCAGGGCCCTCAAGATTCCTAGGGGATGGCACCCAATTTTCCTTGCATTCAACTCGGGAACTTGCTTGCTTCTTCAATCCTCCAATACCTTGGGCTACAGGGTGTAAAAAAGAAAAAAAATGAAGTTTTGACTGGACCCGAGCTCCTTCACATTTTCTTTCTTTCTTTTTTTCTTTTTTTTTTTTTCGAGGTAGGGTCTCACTCTAGCTCAGGCTGACCTGGAATTCACTATGGAGTCTCAGGGTGGCCTCGAACTCATGGTGATCCTCCTACCTCTGCCTCCCGAGTGCTGGGATTAAAGGCGTGCGCCACCACGCCCGGGTCCTTCACGGTTTCTTAAGACCTACATACAGATTTTGCCTCTCGCCAAACCCACCCTTGGCTCAATGAATCCATACCCTGGAATGGCCTCCCTGGCCTTACTCCAACCATATCCTCCAGAGCACACCCTACCTGCACAGGTAGGCACATCTTGCCTCCACCTCCTTCCTTCCTTCCTTTCTTCCTTCTTTCCTTCCTTCCCTCCCTCCCTTCCTTCCTTTATTCCTTCCTCCCTCCCTCCCTCCCTTCCCTGCCTGGATCCCTTAAGACCTTTTTCCTTTTAGTACTCTAACTCTTGGTGACTGGACTACTCACGTAGCAGTAATCCACATTCAATATTGTGACATTGTCCATTGTCTCACGTGTCTGTAAAGCGTTTGTGTGTGTGTGTGTGTTGTCAAAGGAGAAAATTACATCAATTTAGCACACTTAATTGGCTTTATTGATCACTTGGACAACACTTCATTTCATAAAATAGAATAGTAAGTGTTCTAATAATCAGAACAAAAACAAAGTTTGGTTTAGTAGACAAAGCAGGGCTGGAGGAAGTAGAAATAAAAGAGAAAAGGTAAATTTCTTTCTCTCTTTCTCGCTCTTCTTTCCTCTCTTTCTGGGTCTTACACTGTAGCCTAGGCCAGCTTCTCCCTCATAAGGCTTTGCTTGCCTCACATCCCAAGTGGGGGAATTAATGGGCATGTTTCACCACACCTGGCGTAGCTAGGTTGTTTCCAGGGATAAGGAGACAGAACAATAGAAAACAACTGGCTAACCTCAGGCCACCTCCGTTATCTTTTTAAGAGTAAAGGTTAAGGCAGTGGGAAATTCATTATTGTGGCAATCGAAATGAGCCTGTTTGGGAAATTTGGCTGTTGTTTCTCATTCTCCTGTTTTCTTGGAGGGTCAGATAATTGTTTTGATTTGGCTTTTAATATGGCCCACTCCATTTTTTTAAAAAAGATTTTTCTTTATTTATTAGAGAGAGAGAGAGAGAGAGAGAGAGAGAATGGGCACGCCAGGGCCTCTAGCCACTGCAAATGAATTCCAGACATATCCCACCATGTGCATCTGGCTTACGTGGGACCTGGAGAATCGAACCTGGGTTCTTAGGCTTCATAGGCAGGCACCTTAACCGCTAAGCCATCTCTCCAGCCCCCTCCATTTTGACTTTAGAGCCTAGTGCAGGAGCTTAATCTAAAAACAATGGCCTCTGTAACCTTAATTTAACAATATGCACACTTAAATTTTTTAAAAAATATTTGTTTATTTGCAAGGAGAGAGAGAGAGAGAGAGAGAGAAGAGAGACAGCAGAAAGAATGGGCGTGCCAGGGCCTCTAGCCACTGCAAACGAACTCCAGACACATGTGCCACTTTGTACATTTGGCTTACATGAGTACTGGGGAATCAAACCTGGGTTCTTAGGCTTCACAGGCAAGCGCCTTAATCGCTAAGCCATCCCTCTATCCCCACACTTTTTTTTTTTTTTTTTTTTTGAGACAAAATCTCACTATATAACCCAGGCAGGCTTTGAATTCTTGGCAAACCTCCCACCCAAGTGCTGGGATTACAGGTATGAACCACATGCCCAGCTCCCCAACACATTTTACTTATTTCCTTCCTTTCTTCATTTATCTATTTTGTGTATATATGGTATGTGTGTGGAGCTCAGAGGATAACCTCAGGGTGTCAGTCCTTGGGTTCCACTTCATTTGAGATGGGGTTTCTTTGTTGTTTTGCAGCTGTGAATGCTAGATTAGCTGTCCCGTAAGCTTTTCAATTCTCCTGCCTCGTCTCCCATTGCTGTGGGTACGTTGGGATTACAGAGGCATGTGTTAGCTACTTGAGTCCAGCTTTTCTAGGAATTGAAACTGTGTAGGCTCAGGGTAGCCTTGAACTCATGGTGATCCCTCCTACCTCTGCCTCCCAAGTGCTGGGATTAAAGGTGTGCGCCACCATGCCCAGCAATTTTTAAATTTTTATGATTTTGATTTATTAGTTTAAGTTAGCATATAAATTATTGTATTTCATCATAGCATCTTCATATATGTAACAACCACTAAAACTTTTTTGTTGTTGTTGTTGTTGTTTTGAGGTAGGGTCTCACTCTAGCCCAGGCTCACCTGGAATTCAATATGGAGTCTCAGGGTGGCCTCGAACTCATGGCAATCCTCCTACCTCTGCCTCTCAAGTGCTGGGATGAAAGGCGTGAGCCACCGCTGTGGCAGTCTTTTCTTTTACTGCAGTGGTTTGGTGAATTGCATTATCATTTTTATATAGAATCAGCATAAAAATTAAGATCTTTCATTTCTCTGCCTTCAAAATCTGGCATGTGGATTGGGGAAGTAAACTCAGTGATAGAGTGCTTGCCTAGTATTGTGTAAGCTGCTGGGTTCAATTCCCAGTAAACCACACACACACACATACACACACACATACACACATCTGGTATGCGTTTTATTCTTAATAGCACATGTCAGTTTGACTGCTAAACTTTCATGGAAAACTCATCTGTGTTCAAATTTAAAAATAACCTCTCCTCTTCCATCCACCAGAATGTCCCCTTTGATCCAAGACGGAGCCCTGTGAAGCTACGCATTCTGGTTTCCCACTTGTGTGAACCCCACAAAGGAGACTTCGGAGAGCCGTGGTGACGGCGCTGAGCCGACGTTATTGCATTGCACGAGCTCACCAGCACTGGGTGGGGGGAGCAGCAGCGCAGGGGACCCTGAGTGAGCTGAGGCCAACATGCAAGAAAGAGCCTTGGTGTGAGTGAGGGAGGCCGAGGAAGGGAGGTGGGGGTAAGGAGGAAGAAGATGGAATTCTGTGGACTCACGAAATGTCCCAGGCATTCAATGTTGTACTGTTACAAGGTGGCCATTCACATGAGGGGGTCTCAGGTTTGTGGTTCCCCCTGAGCTGGGACAAGGTGACTGCTTCTAAGACCCTAGGGTTTTTAAAAAATTTTTTTTTGTTTTATTTTTATTTATTTATTTGAGAGCGACAGACAGAGAGAGAAAGAGGCAGATAGAGAGAGAGAGAGAGAGAGAGAGAGAGAGAGAGAATGGGCGTGCCAGGGCCTCCAGCCACTGCAAACGAACTCCAGACACGTGCGCCCCCTTGTGCATCTGGCTAATGTGGGTCCTGGGGAATTGAGCCTCGAACCGGGGTCCTTAGGCTTCACAGGCAAGCGCTTAACCGCTAAGCCATTTCTCCAGCCCCTTAGATTTTTTTAAAAAATCGTTTTCCTTTTTATTGACAGCTTCCATACTTATAGACAATAAACCATGATAATTCCCTCCCCTCCCCACTTTCCCCTTGACAAATCTACCTGCCAGCATATCCCCTCCCTCTCTCTTAGTCTCTCTTTTATTCTGATGTCATCATCTTTTCCTCCTATTATGAGGGTCTTGTGAAGATAGTGCTAGGGGGGTACTGGGGAGATGGCTTAGTGGTTAAGGCACTTGCCTGCAAAGCCTAAAGACCCAGGTTTGATTCTCTAGAACCCAGGTAAGCCAGATTCACAAGGTGGCGCATGCTTCTGGAGTTCCTTTGCAGTGGCTGGAGGCCCTGGTGCACCCAGTCTATCTGCCTGTTTCTCCCCCTCTCTCCAATAAATAAATAAAATATTTTTTTTTAATAAAAGACAGTGCTAGGCACTGGGAGGTCATGGATATCGAGGCCAATTTCTGTCTGGACAATTGCATTGTAAGCAGTCCCACCCTTCCTTCGGCTCTTACGTTCTTTCCGCCACCTCTTCCGCAATGGAACCTGAGCCTTGGAAGGTGTGATAGAGATGTTTCAGTGCTGAGCACTCCTCTGTCATATCTTCCCAGCACTGTGGTGCCTTCGGAGTCATCCCAGTAAGACCCCAGCTACTCTGATCACCCAGAGTGGGTGGATGCAGGGCCAAGGAACCCCATTCTCTCCAGGAAGCCATTCAAATCAGCTCTCCCTTTAGCTGGAACCCCTGACTGATATATACACACACACACATAGCTTATTAGCTGTTCTGCATGGGTTGTTCCCGACTTGCCAATAGCCTTAGGGGCCAGCGACCCAACCTATCTTCTAAATCCTGAAACAAGCACTACATATCTAACTGAACAGAGCCCAGACAGAAGTCAGAAGGAAAGATCCAAGCCAAGGCTGTGGAGAAGGGACGAAAGTCCATTCAGGGCTATTTCCCTTCATCTCTTGGGGCCGGTCAGTATGAATAAAGCAAGACTGTGCAGGCAAAGGGCTGGTGCAGATCTCAGAGGTCCAAGGGAAGTCAGAGATCGACCTCCAGGTGGTTAAAAAGAGCAGCTCAAAGGCTTTAGGTGTGTGTGTGTGAGAGAGAGAGAGAGACAGAGAGAGAGAGAGAGAGAATAGCGTGACTCCTTGTTGCCATGGTGCTAAGCTCACTGGGCCACACCACTAAGGTTGGGCCCAAGCAGGGATGAGGTACTGAGAACCAACTAGAATATACAGTCAAGCCATTGTGGAGAGGGCCCTACCATGTTGGAACACTTGCTGAGTAATGAGACAGTCATCTGAGCAATGGCTGAGGCCCTCTCTATAGACATTGGAGGTACCATAACCTTTTTTTTTTTTGAGGTAGAATCTCACTCTAGTCCAGGCTGACCTGGAATTCACTATGTACTCTCAGGGTGGCCTTGAACTCATGGCGATCCTCCTACCTCTGCCTCCTGAGTGCATACGCCACCACGCCCGGCCACCATGGCCTTTTATATTTATTTATTTATTTGAGAGAGAGAGAGAGAGAGGAAGAGGCAGATAGAAAGAGAGAATGGGCACACCAGGGCCTCTAGCCACTGCAAATGAACTCCAGACTCATGCGCCCCCTTGTGCATCTGGCTAACGTGGGTCCTGGGGAATCGAACCAGGGTCCTTAGGCTTCGCAGGCAAACGCCTCAACTGCTAAGCCATTTCCCCAGCCCCCATGGCCTTTTTTAATGGTCTCTAGACTAAACGGCGAACTCAATATCAAGTTGGAGGCAGGCCTCTTCTTTTATATATATATATATCAGTTATATACACAGTGTCTACAGTCACGTTGGTACCTTCATTAGTAGGCCTCTTAAAGGCTCTTTCCTTTTCCTTTCTCTCCCCCTAGTCCTTCTCACTGGTGCCTGTGCTATGTTCATTGTTTTCCCAAGGCTGGAGTCTCCCCCTGCCCCCAATATTTCCATTTTTGCAGGAGGTAGGGTTTCCCATGTGTGATGGATTTTAGGCGCATCGTAGCCCACCCCGAATGTCTGCTACACGTGAGCGTCCGACAAAAGGTGGGTCTGTTGGGTGTCTCTTGGTTCTATGGAGTTGCGCCGTGTACCCGGGGCAGAAAGTCAGGCCCTGTGAACGTCTGAGCCATCTAAAAGTCAGACCATGATGGCCGAAGCAACGAAATAGCGTTGATTTAGTCCCAGGCTGGTCTCCGCAGACTTCTCTCTGCCCAAGTTGGTTGCTTGTAAATTCAAGTGTCTGGCACCAGATGGCACTGCTGCTGTGTTGTGAATTGATGACTACTTGCAATGTAGAGATGTTCTAAAATTCATTCATTCATTCATTCACTCATTCCACAAGTATTTGCTGTTTGCAATGCATCAAGAACATTTCTAGGTCCTTGGGATACAATGGTGAACTTAACACACAAAGAAGGCTGTGTCTTCTGGGAGCTTCCTCCTCATACAGGAGGACGAGAGAGGATGAGAAACACATCTGGTATGTCAGAGGTCTGGGGAGGAAGCCATGGAGGGTAGGGGAAGGCGGGCTGGGCTGGGAGAGTGTGGAGTTAAAGTGGAGGTGAGAGATGAGAAAACCAGGGCCCTAGAGCTGGGTGTCGGGAGGCTGCAGAGGCTGAGGAGAGCAGAGAATGTCTGCGTGGGGACAGAGGAGGCTGGTTATGCTTGACACATGAGTGAGGGGGTCGGGGAGGGAGGGTGATTGTTCCAGGTGAAAATTCCCAATATGGGGGTGGGTTTCCAGGCCCATCTGCTGCCCCACCAATGCCCAACTTCCAGGTCAGTTTTTTTTTTTAAATATTTTATTTATTTATTTAAGAGAGAGAGAGAGAGAGAGAGAGTAGGTGGGCCAGAACCTCGAGTCACTGCTTACGAACTCCAGATGTATGTGCCACCTTGTGCATCTGGCTAACGTGGGTCCTGGGGAATCGAACCGGGATCCCTTGTCTTTGCAGGCAAGTGCCTTAAGCACCAAGCCATCTCTCCAGCCCCCAGCTCAGTTTTGAGGGGGGGGCCCCCTCCCTCAATTTGGCTCACCAAATACTGCCAGCTTTTCTCTCTGGGTACGTTTTTCTGATGGCGCCTCAGTGACTGCGTGTAGCTTCTGAGCTTTCACCAATAGGACGCTGGACAGGAGCGAGGTATATCAGTTATCGGCCTGTCCCCTCCGACCCGGTGTGGTCTTCCGTCATCTCCCCTCTCCCCACCCGTGAAACTAGAGGACAGAATTCCAGAGCTCTCTAGCACACAAGGAAGCCACTAGGCAGAGAGTGACTGTGTGCCTGGTGACTCCTGGATATGAGTCCACTCCCCTGCTCTGGACAGTGAAAGAGGGAATCTGGTGTGTGAAGCCATGGGATCTGGGCTTCTTTGTTACAGAAGCTATCTTACCCTAGCATGCACTCCCTCTGAGTACACCTAACTGAAGGTGTGTTCTGCTCAGCCATTGCTCCTATGTTAACCTGTTTCCTGTTGCTCTTACAGAACACCACAGACAGGCAGTTTTTAATGGAAAGAAGGTTATTTCTCACAGTTCTGGAAGCTAGAATGTCCAAGATTGAGGGGCCAGCAGTTGGTGGGGTCCTTCTTATTACATTATGACATGGTTGAGTGTATCATATGTTGAGAGAATGAGAGAGAGAGAGAGAGATAGCAAATGTACTCTAGATAGAGCTAATCTAATCCCTTGGCAATCAATCTATTTCTAATGGCCTATTCACTTCTTAAAGATCCCACTTTTTAAAATTTAAATAATTTTTATTCATGTGAGAGAAAGAGAGAGAGAGAATTAGAATGGGCACGCCAGGGCCTCCAGCCACTGCAAACGAACTCCAGACGCATGTGCCCCCTTGTGCATCTGGCTTACATGGGTCCTGGGGATTAGAACCCGGGTCCTTTGGCTTTGCAGGCAAGTGCCTTAACAACTAAGCCATCTCTCCAGCCCAGAGCTCACTTTCAAAAGCACCATCACCGCGACAGTCACATTTCAACAAGAGTTAGTAAGGGGTGGGGGGGGGCATTCAAACCAAAGCAGCTGTCGAAGGAGGGGCTGTTAACGTTTGTTTAGATGTGTTCACTTTTTGCCTGGTCATAGTTCCTGTTATTACAGGTTCTCCCTTCTTGGTAAAGCTGTGTCTTTTGGGGGGTTTTTGTTTATTTTTTTTCGAGGTAGGGTCTCACTCTGGTCCAGGCTGACCTGGAATTCACTATGTAGTCTCAGGGTGGCCTCGAACTCACGGTGATCCTCCTACCTCTGCCTCCTGAGTGCTGGGATTAAAGGCGTGCGCCACCACGCCTGGCTCTTTGTTTGTTTATTTTGAGACAGGGTCTCGCTAAATAGCACGGGCTAGTCTTGAACTTGTAATCTTCTTGCCCTGAGAATAACAGGTGTGTACCACCACGACCCAGCTTCTTTCTTTCTTTTTTTTTCCTAATGTTTTTAATTTAATTTAATTAATTTATTTATTTGTATGTGTGTGTGTGTGAGAGAGAGAGAGAGAGAAGGAGAAGGAAAGAGAAGCAGAGAGAAAAAGGCAGATAGAGAATGGGCACGTCAGGGCCTCCAGCCACCACAAATGAACTCCCGACACATGCACCCCCTTGTGCAGCTGGCTTATGTGGGTCCTGGGGAGTCGAACCTGGGTCCTTTGGCTTTGCAAACAAACACCTTAACCGCTAAGCCATCTCTCCAGCCCTGAAGCTGTTTCTTGTGGCATCTCCTTGGCACACCTCTCGAGGGATATGTGATCTAGCTCGCCAGCCCAAGAACATAATCCTTTTGGTCAAGGGATTGGTTCTGAAATAGATCTATGATGAGATTTGAAAAAAAAAATAGTCTTGCTTAAGATTCGAGGTTACAGGGGTTTGGGGAGCTAGCTCAGTGAGTAAAGTGTTTGCCTCACAAGAATGAGAACGTGAGTCCAATTTTCAGTAGCCACGTAAAAATATTGGGCATGGTGGTGTGTGCCTGCAATCCTAGCACCGAGAGGTGGAAATACGAGGATCACTGGGGCTTTGCTGGCTGGTCAGTCTAGCTCAGTGAGTAGACACCAAGCCAGTGTGTCCCAGAGAGGTGGATCGCGTGGCTGAGCATAGCACCTAATGTTGCCCTCTGACCTCCACACGTGTGTGCACACTCACCTGTGTACACACACGCACCTACTCACCCACATGCACGCACACCACAATACACATACATGTCAAAAAAAAAAAAAAGAGGAAAAGATTCAAGCTACAGATCTTGGAAAGATAGTCCTCTGTGATGCTGAGTGATGAGGATTACAGTGATACCTCAAGGCCAAAGAGGCAGAGAAAACCAACGCGCCACCACATCAGTCAGCCCTTGAGTGACGCCAGGCCTCTCTGGTCAGTTTGTCCACTGACCAGAGCCAGTGAATCACTATGTTTCTTTTCCAGTGTTGATCCAGCTTAAGTTGATGACACGGAGAACAGAGTTTCTGACTAATAAGCTGTCGTTGAAATAATGCTTGCGAAACCCTCCCGCTCGTGTTCTGAGCCCAGAGACTGGGATCAAAGGGTGAACCTGGGCTGCAGAGATGGCTTAGCGGTTCAGGCGCTGGCCTGTGAAGCCTAAGGAGCCAGGTTGGATTCCCCAGGACCCACGTAAATGCCAGATGCACAAGGGGGCACATGCATCTGGAGTTCGTTTGCAGTGGCTAGAGGCCCTGGTGAGCCCATTCTCTCTTTCTCAAATAAATAAACAAATAAATAGTTTTTGTTGTTGTTTTGTTTGTTTTGAGGTAGGGTCTCACTCCAGCCCAGGCTGACCTGGAATTCACTATGTAGTCTCCGGGTGGCCTCGAACTCACAGCAATCCTCCTACCTCTGCCTCCCAAATTCTGGGATGAAAGGCGTGTGCCACCACGCCCGGCTTTTTTTTTTTTTTTTTTTAGGGGAACCTGTTAGACCCCAGCAACTGCTCTCCTGTTCTTTGTGTACGTGTGTGTGGTGGTGGTTTGATTTCCAGGTAATGGGGCGGAACAGGCTGGTGAGAAGCTAGGTCTCGTTGGTCTCCGTTCTGGGCTGCAGCTTATCAGCGGCGAAGGAGGAAACGGGGCTTCCTTTATCCTTCTGGAAAGCTTGGCTTTTGCATTCTCGAGGTTTGAACTCTCCTTATCGCAAGGAGGGAAGGAAGTCTTTGGTCTGGGTTTCCTGCTGAGTGGAGAAGTTGTTGGGCTGGGGGTGGCCCTGTGATTTCTGTAAGCCTGGGCCCGTCAGGTGTCTGTGAATGGGGTCTGGGAGAAGCCTGGTCTGGGGGGGGGTCTTCTGAGTCCTCCTGGACTTAGACAGGTGATGGAAGGTCTGCTGGGCTAAAGGGTTAGATAGGCACTGGGAAACTAATCTCCCCATAGACTGAGCTGGCCAGTCCCCTGGGTGGTGCAGGGCACTGGAATCTTTGCTTTCCACAGCTAGGCCCAGGTCCCAAGGCTCAAAAACATTGAGGAAAGTCCCCGTGTCAAGCCTGCCTCAGAGGGACCCCGATGCCTCTGTGAAACCTCAGGGACAGTCTCAGAGACGGCCATGGATCGGCAATTAAGCCCCCACTCTCTGTTTCCTCTCTGTTCATGGGTGGTGGGTGGACCCCGGGGCTGTCTATCACTGTCATCTTCAACTGTCTGTAAACCTGACAAATGAGGTTTTTTTTTTTTTTTTTTAGCTAAATGTAACTTAGTTTGGAAAAATGTAAGAAACACTTCTTAAATCCTAACTGTTGTCATTTATAGTTTCATTCTAACGTGTTGCGAACTCTGAAGTAAAGTTGCTGGACTCCATGAATCTGTATGATGAGAGAATCTGATCATTTCAGGGGGGAAGAGAAGGTTGGTGTTTTTTTTTTTTTTTTTTTTTTTTGTGGTTGTTCAGTGGAATTGTACTAGTTGCGTTTCTGGCTGCTATGGCAACGCACCTGACAGACAGGACTGAGGGAAGAATTTCTTTTGGGTCACAGTTGGGGTACAGTCCACCGTGGGTGGGAAACCGTGGCGGCAAGGCTGCAGGTAGCTAGTCTCACGGTGTTTGCAGTCAGGAACTAGAGAGAAGGGGTACGGGTGCTTTCTCCTTTTGATTCAGTCTAGGAACCCTGGGCCATGGCCAGGTATTACCTACATTTAGGGTGGAGCTCTTCCCACATCAAGTAACCTAACCTAGAAAGTCCCTCACAGACATGCCGGGAGATTAACCTCCTGGGTGAGTCTAGAACCTGTCAAACTAATGATCAGTATTAACCATAGCAGGGGGTGTCACTCCAGAAAACCTCTTCTTAGATGCAGTTTAAAATAGGTTTAATAGGGCTGGAGGGATGGCTTGGTGGTTAAGGCGTTTGCCTGCAAAGCCAAAGGACACAGGCTCGATTCCCCAGGACCCACGTTAGCCAGATGCATAAGGGGGCACATGCGTCTGGAGTTCGTTTGCAGTGGCTGGAGGCCCTGGTGCGCCCATTCTCTCTCCCTCTCTTTCTCTGTCAAATAAATAAAAATGAAAAATGAAATAGGTTTAATAGTCTTGGGACTCTTCCTCCCTGGGATTTATTGTTTGTTCATTTTATTTTGCTTTTAATGTTTTTGGTTTCTGAGACAAGATCTCACCATCTTGCCTTGAGAGAAAGTCATTCCGGCCTATGTTTCCTTCTGCCCATGAACGTTCAAACCACTCATCCAAGAACACAGACCCCCACCAGGCTACAATCTTCTTTCTATCAGTGAAAGTGATAATAGCCACTAACTTTGAGCAGAAGTTTCGGGGCTCTTTTTTTTAATTTATTTTTTGAGGCAAGCCCAACAGACTGAACTTTTTTTTTTTAATGAGAGAGATAAATAGAGGCAACTGCAATCAAACTCCAGACACGTGTACCCCCTTGTGCACATGTGAGACCTTGCGTCATTGCGTCTGGCTTACGTGGGACCTGGAGAGTTGAACATGAGTCCTTAGGCTTCACAGGCAAGGGCCTTAACTGCTAAGCCATCTCTTCAGCCCTCGGGCTCTTTTTTTTTTTTTTTTA
The DNA here is from genome assembly GCA_036346955.1 of Dipus sagitta. NCBI lineage: Eukaryota > Metazoa > Chordata > Mammalia > Rodentia > Dipodidae > Dipus > Dipus sagitta. The sequence continues at coordinate 11,483,937 of CM070793.1, read as the reverse complement.
AATTATTTATTTACAAGGAGAGAGAGGGAGAGAGAAAGAGAGAGAGAGAGAATGGGTGCACCCGGGTCTCTAGCCACTATAAATGGAGATGCATGTGCCACTTTGCGCATCTGGCTTTACATGAGTACTGGGGAATCAAACCCAGCCGATGGGCTTGACAGGCAAGCAGTGTCTTAGCTGCTGGGCCATCTCCCCAGCCCAAGTTTCAGGCTCTCTCGACCCTCACTGTCTAATCTGCCAGGGGAAGAGAGCAGACCACATCGTGAGCAGAAGTCTGATCGGTGCCCTCAGGTTAACTGCATATCCCTGAACCAACCCTGGTGGCCAGGAGGATTCAGACTAGGAACCTAGGTAGCTTTATTCAGTCCCTGTTATAACCTCATGGGGGTAAATGTCATCATCTCCCATTTGACAGATGAGCAACCGACATTAGTCTCCTTGTTCAAAATTGCTGTGGACCACCTCACTGGTTAGCAAGAAGTCATGGGGAGGACACGGGAAAGCTTCTCTGACAGTATTTTTAAATTTTTAAATATATATATATATTTGATAGAGAGAAAGAGAGAGGGAGAGAACGGGCACACCAGGGCCTCCAGCCACTGCAAACGAACTCCAAATGCACATGCCCCCTTGTACATCTGGCTAACGTGTGTCCTGGAGAGTCGAACCGGGATCCTTTGGCTTTGCAGGCAAATGCCTTAACTGCTAAGCCATCTCTCCAGCCCCATTTAAAAAAACTTTATTTATTTATTTGCAAACAGAGAGAGATAGGAGAGAGAGAGAGAGAGAGAGAGAGAGAGAGAGAGAGAGAGAGAGAGAATGGGCACACCAGGGCCTCCAGCCACTGCAAGGGAACTCCAGACGCAGGTGCTCCCTTGTGCATCTGGCTTACATGGGTCCTGAGGAATTGAACCTGGGTCCTTTGGCTTTGCAGGCAAACACCTTAACCACTAAGCTATCTCTCCAGCCCTGAGACAGTATTTTATTTTACCTTGTTTTTTCCTCATGTGCAGGTGCATGTGGTGTGCATCCGTGTGTGTTCGCATGTGTGTAAGCGTAGGTCTGTATGTGGGTGGAGGCCAGTCTTCCTTGGTCTCTCTTCACCTTATGTACTGAGGCAGGGTCTCACTTAAATCCAGAGCTCCCTGATGGGGCTAGTCTAGTAGCCAGCTTGCCCCAGGGAGCCTCCGTCTCTGCCTCCTGAGGTGTCACCCTGGGGTGACAGGGGGGCAGCTGTGACCTCATCATTTGCATGGGTGCTGGGGGGGGGCTCTAAAAATCTCATTCTCACATTGGTATAGCAAATGCTTTATTCACTGAACCATTTCTTTAGATACAGTTTGTGTGTCTTGTTTTTTTTTAATATTTTATTTTTGTTTATTTGAGAGAGAGAGAGAGAGGGAGAGAGAGAGAGAGAGAGATACAGAAGTAAGGCGCTTGCCTGCAAAGCCAAAGGACCCAGGTTCTACTCCCCAGGACCGACATAAGCCAGATGCACAAGGTGGAGCATAAACCTGGAGTTCATTTTTTTGTATTTATTTATTTATTTATTTATTTATTTTTGTTTTTTTGAGGTAGGATTTTGCTCTAGCCCAGGCTGACTTGGAATTCACTGTATAGTCTCAGGCTGGCCTTGAACCTTGATCATCACCCTACAACTTGACTTTGGAGAGTCTTTTAAAACAATTATTTATTGATTTGAAAGGAGAGAGAGACGGGGAGAGAATGGACAAGGCAGTGCCTCTAGCTGCTGCAGATGAACTCCAGATGCATGAGCCACTTTACACATTTGGCTTTATGTGGGCATTGGGGAATCAAACTCGGGTCCTTCGGCTTTGTAGGCAAGCATCTTACCGCTGGGCCATCTCTCTAGGCCCCTGGAGAGAGAGAGAGAGAGAGAGAGTCCTTAAAATGTGTTATCTGGAGCTGTGGCTACAAAGGAATAGAAAGAGAATTTAGAGACACAGACCTTGTATGCTCATAATTAACCTGAGAAGTGTCCACCTCAAGATTCCTTAGTAAGGACCCATTATCTTCCCTGACTGTTCAAGTCCCTGTTAGAGTTTTTGTTACTTGTGGAAAGACGTGGGGCTCTACTGTAGGCCCTGTGAGGGTCGGCAAAAGGCTTGTCTGAGGTGTCCTGACAAGGAAAGACATATTAGCCCACACAGGGGCTAAGCAGAGCAGAGCGGGCATGGCTGGAGGAGACAGGAGATGGCATGGGGTGGGGCCATCTGGAACCCCTCGGGAGAGGAGCAGGGAGGCCCTGGGAAGTTTTCAGCATGTCGGGAGGACCGGGCACAGGGAAGGTGGAGTCTGGGGGAGCTTTGGCCAGAAAGCATGCACGCAGGTCCGCAGGTGGGACAACAAAAGGCCAAACGCCTTCCAGCAGGGACTTCCTGTGGCCGTGCTACGGAGTCTTCAGGAAGGAAGGCTGTGGCGGGGGCTCCGCTCGGGCTGTAAGGACCCAATTTTAGATCAGACATCCAGGAAGACGCTAGGAAACGGCTAACGATTTGTCCCGTGGAAGCACATCGGGCTGGTTTCTTATTTGGCCCTACGGCCCTCTGGGGTCGGTAGGAATAAGGGCACACCTGGGTAGAAGGGAACAAAAGGCACCAAGCCGCACGGATGGAGGAGGGAGGAAGAGACCTCGTGTCCGCTGTCATGTCGGGCTAGCTGGCGTCCTGGCTCTCTCGGGGTGGCCTTGCTAATTTCCACTGTGGAGATAGCCCCAGCGTGGCTGACCGTTGCCAGGTTTTAAACAGCTTCCTTGCAAAAGTGTTGAACAGGGCTGGAGAGATGGCTTAGCGGATAAGCGCTTGACTGTGAAGCCTGAGGATCCCGGTTCGAGGCTCGATTCCCCAGGACCCACGTTAGCCAGATGCACAAGGGGGCGCACGCGTCTGGAGTTCGTTTGCAGTGGCTGGAAGCCCTGGCGTGCCCATTCTCTCTCTCTCTCTATCTGCCTCTTTCTCTCTCTGTCTGTTGCTCGCAAATAAATAAATAAAAACAAAAAAAGTTTTTTTAAAAAAGTGTTGAACAGTTGGGTGGAGGAGCTCATACCAACCTCCCCAGGGCACCCTTGTGACTCTTCCCGTGGTCTTCTCTCCGTGGTCTGTCTTCTTCAGCTCTTGACCCCATCAGTTGACATCGTATGTCCTGATTTTGTTTCAGGTTTGCTACTCCTTTCTAATTCTGTCCCCCAAATTCCTGCTTCGGGTCCCTTTCAGTGATTTACTGCATGGCTTGGCGTTGGCACCCATTCCGTCCCATGGTGGCCCTGGCTGTCCCTCATCATTGCCTGCCTAGAGTGACCTCAATGACTTGTATGACCTTATGACCTAGGAGTAGGATTTGGGAAGGGGTTGCAGAAGAAAAGTTTCTGGAAGCCCCCCTCTAGGTTTCTTTCATTTTCTGAGTGGCACACTCTCTCTCCCTATAAGCTCAGAGCCCCTGTGTCCTTAGTGAAGCCCTCTTTCCTGCCTCAGTTTGCCTCCTCTCCTTCACGGAGCACAAATGCTCACGCCCATGGGTGCCTACATCTGCTCCCCTGTGCTCCTACTTGATCAGCGCCCCTCCCTGCCTTCATCAAGAACTCATTATGATTCAGCCGGGCGTGGTGGCGCACGCCTTTAATCCCAGCACTCGGGAGGCAGAGGTAGGAGGATTGCCGTGAGTTCGAGCCCACCCTGAGACTCCATAGTGAATTCCAGGTCAGCCTGGGCTAGAGTTGAGACCCTACCTCGAAAAACCAAAATAAATAAATAAATAAATAAATAAAAGAACTCATTGCGATTCTACAGCCCAAATCCAAGTCCTCTCCCCCAGAAACCTGCACTGGCCTGGTGTCCTGTCTGTGAGTTCTTGTCTAACCCTGCCTGATTCCACCCCCCTGCCACTGTGAGCAGCCAAGGACCCCCGCGGCTGGACCCTGGCAGGGGGCCACATGAATGTGAGTGTTACCAATGATGTCTGTGACCAGAAGGCATCTCTATTTCAGCACTGTCACAGAGGTTTCCTGGTGGGGACTCTCCGTGTCCCTCAACCACGGCCATTTCCCCGAGAGACCAGGGTCACACTTGTGGTTTAGGCAGCTGCTGCAAACAGAAACACCTGGGAGGCCGGGCAGATGGGATTCCTTCAGGCATGCCAGATGCAGACCAAGTTGTCTTAAGAGGCAACTGAGTTCAAAGGAAATCCTCACACTGTCTGACTTCGGAAGACCCGCGGCAGGGCCCTGGGTATGGCTATCACTAAAAGACAAGCATTCAAAGGGAATGTGTGTAGGCCGGGCGTGGGTGGCGCACGCCTTTAATCCCAGCGCTGGGGAGGCAGAGGTAGGAGGATCGCCGTGAGTTCGAGGTCACCCTGAGACTCCAGAGTGAATCCCAGGTCAGCCTGGGCTAGAGTGAGACCCTACCTCGAAAAAAAAACAAAATAAATAAAATAAAAAGGGAATGTGTGGTGCACTGGAAGGTAGGGCAGAGACTGAAAAGCGAACGGGCCAGCTCCCAAATGACCCACCCTTACAGAAAGCCCGTGTGGACAGGGAGGTTGGAGGTCAGGAGAAATCTCTGGATCAAACCCTGGGGGTGGGACAAGCCATCTCCCTCGACCCCTTCACCGCAGACCAGCCTCCTCTTTTTCTCGGTATCTACGGCCCCTCCAGCTCCCAGCTGGAAGCCAAGAGCAGGAATGTTCTCCGTGGTTTTCCTGTTGGAATGGTCTGGGCAGGAATGTTCTCGTGGTTTTCCTGTTGGAATTCCATGAAAAGCACTTTCTTTCTTCCAGCCTTGTGCCCCTAAAGCTTCGGGGCCGCGGAGTCCTGGGGGGGATTCCCAAACCCAGCTCTCCCGGTCTCTGCCCACAGCCTCTGGGCAGCTCATTAGCGCGCACACATCTGGACGAGTGACCAGTGGGCCGCCGCTGCCGCCTGACGGTGCTGTGTCGCTGGAAGCCATGGTCATTTCTAGTCAGCTGTGAGGAATAGGGCTCATCTGGAGATGGCTAGCCCTGAACTGGGGAAGGAGGTAGGATGGGGTGGTGGTTAGCTGGAGCCACACCCCGTGTCACTGGAGTGCAGCTACTTGCGAGGTGGCTATTCAAACTCAAGCTCTAACCCTCTGTTTCCTCACCTGAATGGTAATAAGGATCTATGTTACCGGGCGTGGTGGCGCACGCCTTTAATCCCAGCACTCGGGAGGCAGAGGTAGGAGGATCGCCGTGAGTTTGAGGTCAGCCTGAGACTACATAGTGAATTCCAGGTCAGCCTGGGCTAGAGTGAGACCCTACCTTAAAAAAAAACAAAAAATAAATTAATTAATTAATTTTAAAAAATCCAGGTCACAGAGTTGCTATTGAAGGAATAAATGAAATAGATTTGTCTCCTTTCCCTAAGTCTGGGACCAGGTCACACTCGCCATACCCTTGGTGCGATCTGTTTACTCTCTGCTTTTGCTGAGCAGAATTTCTCTTTTGTCCTTCCAATGTCTAACTCATTTTACATCCCACCCTCTCCCCATGTTCCCAGGGCCCCTTCTGATTTCCTTTCTCTCTCTCTCTCTCTTTTTTCAATTTGATACAGAGAGAGAGAGAAGGAGAGAGACAGAATGGCCATGCCAGGGCCTCTAGCCACTGCAAACGAACTCCAGAAGCATACGTCACCATGTGCATCTGGCTTACGTGGGACCTGGGTCCTTAGGCTTTTCGCTAAGCCATCTCTCCAGCCCAGGCCCTTCTGGTTTCTAAACAGCTCTAGCCAAGCGTCAAGGGTGACAGGCTGTGGCCCCACCCCAAATGTAGGCACCTGCCCTGGCATGCTTGGCAGGCTCAAGGATCTGCTTTGGACCAAGATGTTTGAAGGAAGAGGTCAGGAAAAGCATCCCGTTGGCGTGGGTGAGACCTGACGGAGGCTCAGCTCCTGGAAGGAGGGCTCAGGGAATCTCCCACCATGCCTCTTGCATGGGGAGCTGCCCCATCCACTCTCCCTTCTGAGCCTCTCCCTCATCATCCTCACCCCGGTCATCCTCATCCAAAACTCTTCCTGTTTCTCTGCACATTCACACCTCTGAGTTCCTACCAAGCCCTGCTTAGGTTGGTGGGGCCTATACCACCTCCTCATTTAGGGAAAAAGCTGGTGCTCAGAGGAAATAATATTAGCAGCATTTATTTGTTTGTTTGTTTGTAAGGCAGAGACGGAGGGGATCCTTCCAGAATGTCCTGGTATAAATTCAATCCACCGGGGCCACGTGTTCTGATTTTTCTACTTCCTGCTCAAGAGGACTCAGTGGTACACATTGTTTCTCAAGCTTTTCTCTGGCCCATGGGTGCTGGAGCTTTCTCCCCATTATTTATTTCATAGATGGACCCTCATTCCTTTCCAATCGCCGACTTCCTGTTCCGGCACTGGCTGTGCCCAGGCATTGTGCCGAGGGGCCCAGGTGGGTCACCTCATCATGCCATCATATGGTGATGAAAGTATGGAATGCCAAGCCGGGCGTGGTGGCGCACGCCTTTAATCCCAGCACTTGGGAGGCAGAGGTAGGAGGATCTCCGTGAGTTCGAGGCCACCCTGAGACTCCATAGTGAATTCCAGGTCAGCATGGGCTAGAGTGAGACCCTACCTCGAAAAACCAAAAAAAAAAAAAAAAGAAAAAAGAAAGTATGGAATGCCATCTTCCTCGCAGGGCAGGTGTGGCGGGAGGGGGTGGGGCGCGTGCCTTTGGAAGCAGTGTTCTCTCACTGGCTTCCCACTGAGGTTCTGGAAAGGACCAGCCTCTTGAATTCATCCCGCCCTCCGTGAGTGGTATGAACTGAAGGAAACACTAATCAGGTTCCCCATCAGCAGAACCGGTTAGAAGGGGGTTACACGGTCACATACATTGTGCCATGGTTTCAGAAATCTCTGTCGTAGTAAAATGATTACCCTCAGCCGGGCGTGGTGGTGCACGCCTTTGATCCCAAGCACTCGGGCGGCAGAGGTAGGGGGACCGCTGTGAGTTCGAGGCCACCCTGAGGCTACAGAGTGAATTCCATCACCCCACCTTGAATAAACAAAGCAAATGATCCCCCCCCCCCAACACACACACACTTTGTCTGAATAAAGGAAAAGAAGCTCAGGGAAGAGTTAGCAATGATCGTAGACACTTAAGGTAAGGAACCCAGGTTGCAGCTCAGGTCTTGGGACTTCCTCCCCACAGCCCTTGTGGTCTCATTCTCCTTGGGAGAAGAGGCTTGTTGGAGCTTGGCCGAACTCACGATGGTAGGAAACACGTATTAGAGCTCCTCACAAGGAGGCAGGAGCCGGGGGGCAGAAAGCTTGGGCAGGCACCAAAAGCAACCTGACCGTCAAGGCCCATCTCCAGCATATCTACTCATAGGCCACCCACCCAAAGGTTCCACAACCCCGGAAAACAGAACCACTGGCTGGAGACCGGGGTATTCAAACACATGGGCTTGTGGGGGACATTTCAGATTCAGACCATAATGCCCTTTCTCTGTCTTGTCTCCGTAGGCGAAAAGGTGCTGATTGCTGGGTGGTGGTCGTGGTGGGGGGCGGGCTTTCTGGGGAGGAAGAAGGGGTTGACCTGGGCCTGGGTCTCTAAATGGTCACTGTGGAGGCAAGGCAGGCTCAGAGTCAGTGGAGGGTGGGGTGTCGGGGGGGGGGGGAAGTAGATGTTCACGGAAGGCTGATGGGAAGGAATGAATGCTGTCTCCCATGCCTGAGCCTCTCACACTGACTTAGTTGGAGCTAACATGACCGCTGAGTGCCTGCTGGCTTCTGAGGCAGCAGGGTGACGGACCTGCCCTTGCTTCCTGCCTGTCCCTGTGAATGTTCTGCGGGCTTAGAGTGGACCCTGCTGCCAGCCGTTTCTCTGGGTTTCCCCAGAACGTTACACCTTCGAAGAACCCGAGAGGGGGCCAGAGAGATGGCTTAGCGATTAAGGCGCTTGCCTGAGAAGCCAAAGGACCCAGGTTTGATTCTCCAGGCCCCACGTTAGCCAGATACACAGGTGGCGCACGTGTCTGGAGTTCGTTTGCAGTGGCTGGAGGCCCTGGAGCACCCATTCTCTCTCTGTGTTTGCAAAAAAAAAAAAAAAAAAATCCTGAGAGGGTTGGGGAGGCCTGGGGTTAGCAAGAGACTAACCTGGACTCTCAGAAAGGGCATGCATCAGTAGTGTTTTTAGGGGTACCCTTGTGGCCTTGTACCGTCGGTGACGGGGGTGCCACAGGTGTGCCGGGGTGACCTCAGGGACTGTCCAGCTTTGTGTCAGAGGGTCCCATCAGCTCTGTCCTCCCCTTGCCCAGGATCTGTTGCATGCCCCCTCCTCTCTCACCCTCTTTACCAGTATGCCACCCAGTCTCCGGTTATTGACTACGTGCCCCACACATCCAAGCTGCCATTTATGAAGTCCTCACTGTATACCAGACACACACACACACGCACACGCACACGCACACGCTAGTCTCAAGTGTGTGAAATGGAGAGGAAGCTAGTCCCCTGAGTCACACAGGACGAATGTCAAGCTAGTGGCTTAAGGACCTCCATGATCTCAGCCATGGTGCCAATGCACAAAGGAGGGTCCCCCACACTCTGCGTGCCCCTCTGCATTGGCCAGCAGGGTGGAAATCGGCAGAGAAGAGTTCCTTCTCCGCCGGCCTTCCTTGATGGCTGCTTCTTTTGGCCCACCTCTGTATCTGTCTGTCTTTCTCACTCAGCTTCCCCACTTCCGTCCCCTTTCATCCCTTTATCATTTTCTTTCTTTCTTTCTTTTTTTGTTTCAATGTTTTTTTTTTCAAGGTAGGATCTCACCCTAACCCAGGTGATTGGAATTCACTCTTTAGTCTCAGGCTGGCCTCGAACTCACGGCGATCCTCCTACCTCAGCCTCCCAAGTGCTGGGATTAAAGGCGTGCAGGGACATGGATGGCTACTGCAAAATCATTGCCCCTCTATGTGGCCTTTTCCATTAAGAGTGCCTCATCACACAGGGACTGCTGGGACAGGGTTCGAGCCTCCGCATCCCAGTTAGATCTCCTCTTCTTTCCTTTATCTTACCGAGGTCCTCCTTTCCCAGGCCCCAAATCTGAGTGACCTGTGGTCACTGCTGACCAGCACATTGTGCCAGGGGGCTGATTCCCAGACACACCCAGAGCGAATCTCCCTGCTGGGCAGTTGGACAAGGCAGAGAAGAGGTCACCCTTGGACAACATTGCTTTTTTGGCTTTTCTTGAAAGTTGCGAAAATGTGGCTTTGTCTGAGCAAGTTTAAAAGAAAAAAAAAAAAAAAAACCCATGCCACCTCCCACAGATGACACTGTTTCTCAGGCCACAGAGCCGCAGTTGGTAGACAAATAACACATTAAAAATAGCCCGTGTTTCCCAATCTTACGGCCTCTGGGGGCTGAGGGGAGAGGCCTTGGTGGAGAGGGGATTGTCGGCCTATTGTTTGCCTGCCCTGGTGCGGGTGGGCGTGGGGGCCTGTTGTAGGCGCAGTAATTCCCGGTCCGAGAAGGAAGGAGAGTGGATTCTTGGCCAGGATGAGCCAGATAACGCACGCTTGAATGGAGACGCTGTTTGATGTTTATTTTTCCTTTCCCAGGCCAAGAAATATATAGCACGCTCCATTTTGAACTTCTGTTTTCATCAACTCCTTCTCCCCCTCTTGTTCTTTTTTTTTTTTTTCTTTCTTTCTGAAAGTGTGTGAAGGAGACTGAGATACAAGGTCTCATTTCTATCTGGGCTCTGGCCCAAGAGCTCCGACCAAAAAGTTACTTAAGTCATATTTCCATCATCAGCAGATGGCTGTGTATTTATTTCTCACCAGAGTCAAATCCCAAATGGGCTACAGATATTTGCACGAGTCAAAACTGCTTCCTCCCAGCCGGGCAGGGATGGAGCTTTGATCCTGCTGAGAAAACAGTATAACATTGGCTCTGGCCTGGTAGCCAGGGTACCTTGGAGGTGTTGTGGACCCTGAAGGGATGGGTGGGATAGGGTGGGGTGGAGTCTGTGGTCCTGAGGGACCACATGCCTCAGATGGGTACGGTGCTTCGAGAAGCTTTGAGAAGGCAGCTGAGTAATGGTTGGGGGGGGGCGCAGAAATCAAATTGGAGGGGGGTCACTGAGCAGGTGACTGGCCCAGAGTCACCCTCTAGGGGATGCAACCTTCATGTAAACTCCGTGAGCAAGGCTATGTGTGGAAGGAAAGCCAGACGGTGGAAAATTACTCAGGAATCAAGTGTCACTGCTGGCTACAGAGCCCTGCTGTTAGACCCTTCGTTCTGACCTCCATCTTTCTTTGTCGTGTCCCCACTTCTGGGACCCTGAGTCTGGCTGGCCTGGGGAGATGGCCCTTGGCCCGAGAGCCCCGACTTGGTTCAGCCCTGGGACATCAGGGGTCAAGCTCAGATTGTGTTGAGTTGAGGTAGCCCTTGTCTGCTACCAGGGGAGAGGATCCTGTGTCCCTTCACATATTTTAGCTCTTGGCTCCCAGGAGAAGGTCTGAGTGAGGATGCAGGAGAGGGGAGCTTCAAACTGGGGGGGGGGGGGCACTTAAGGGGACTGTGCAGGCAAACATGCAGAAGTTATAGAGGTCAAATGTAAAGGCTTTCTCATCTCCCCCAGCCCCTCAACTCCCCACCCCCCGTGTGTTCCTTGTTTCTCTTGCGTGATGTCCCGGACGTGTTTATGTTGTGGTCTCTTGGCTCTTGGGCTACCTCTGGCTTCGGAGATTCCCCCCCAGTGGTACTGACTTCTATAACCCGAGTCCTAAGTTCCCCTCCTCACCCAGGAGAACATTTAGATGTCTTCCATGGCTGTGGGAAGTGGGTGCGTGAGCCCCAGGTGGGCTGCAGTCTCGTACAGAGCAGCAGACCTTACCCACGAGCACGGCAGAACAGGGCTGGAGGGATGGCTCAGCGGTGAAGGCGCTTGCCTGCAAAGCCAAAGGACCCGGGTCCGATTCCCCAGGACCCACGTTAGCCAGACGCACAAGGGGGCCCGCGCGTCTGGAGGGCGTGTGCAATTGCTGGAGGCCCTGGTGCACCCATTCTCTGTCTCTCTCCCTCTTTCTCTGTCAAATAAATAAATAAACACCGTGAGTCCCTTGGCACCCTTTCAAGAACGTCTCAGACCTCCTCAGCTCTGTCCACCTAGACGCTTCCCTCAGCCTCATATGATTTCCTTAGGCCAGTATAGGGGTTGGGGAGGGAGGGTCCTAGGTTTGACTCTAAAGGGCTGGACTGGGATCCTGAGCTCAGGTCTGAGTCACAGTGGAGCCTCCACGGTAGACACCTTGCAAGGAGCTGATCCCAGTCTCCAGTGTTAACTCAGTTCAGTCGGTGTTTTTAGGGGCAGAAGCCCTTTTCCCAAACTGCTCCTTCCTCTCTGCGGCTCCTCGGCTCAGCACTGACTGTTGGTTTTTGAGACTTTCAACGGAACAGAGAGCTGGCCATCAGCATCTCTGGCCTGGCCCACCTTGGAGCCTGACCCTGACTCACGATCTCGGGGGGGGGGGGGCAAACAGGACGTGGTTCACGCCGGTTTAGAAAACTGGACGGCAAAGTCACAAACCATCTGCACCTCTCCTTCCGCCCTAGACGTTATTTATGTGTGTGGCTTTGTGTTCGGTGGCTAAATGCGGCTTGTGTGAAGACTGTTAATTAACCCTTTGAGAAATGTGCTTCCCACCAGGGCAGGGACAGGTACTGGGAGCATGTTTCTGATCAGGTTGTTAAAAAGGCCCAAAATTTAGCCTGCTTCACATTAGCGGCTTAATGAAGCCAGAGGAAGGCGTTGGGGAGATGCCCTCGAAGTGGTTTGAATAAGCCCTGTTGTGTGCATAGAGATTGTCAAAATGACAGGAAATACTAAATCAACTATGCTCCAGGGCCTAAGGCGGAGCCAAGAGGCATGTGTGTGTGTGGGGGGGGGGGATACCAGAACCAAACTGTTGGTGTGTGTGGAGGGGGCAATACTGGCAGTGGCTGACATAGGATCTGAAAAGGGACCATGCCTGTCTCGGAGGGCATGTGTGGAGGAAGAGTGGAGACATTCATTAACTTCCCAAAGGGGATCTCTCTTCCCTCACCTATGAAAGCAAGGTCATTCTAGACTCTTCGCAGCTGGCTGTACCATAGTGGTTTTCCCAACGGTGTAAACGCCCATATTCCAGAAGACAGAAAAAGGCCAGTTTTGAGGTTCCACTCATCCTTGGCTTCCCAACCCGAGACCCATCCCTTACCCACCCTTCCCAGATGTACCGAGGGTGGTATTGGCTAGAGGCGTGGTGGAGGAGGATGGCATGTCCTGGGTGGGTGTGGAGCTGAGCGGGCCACAGAGACCTGCTAATATTTATAACCGAGAGCCCACATTCTGTGTAAAGACATATGCCTAAAAAGCGCCATTGAGAGCCGGGCCTCAGCCGCCCGCACATAGCCAAACTTCCTGCCACAGCCGAATGAGCCCCCAGAAAACACAACAACAACAAAACAACAACAACAACAACAAAATGTATTCACAGCTCGGAGCCTTCTCCGTTTCCCAGGCTTACTTCATTTGAAAATGTTCAGAGCTGGAGGGGCGGGAAGGAAGAGGAAACAGAGTCCAGCTGGCTTCTCTAGTGACCATGTGGTGGCTCCGACCCCGCGGAACCTCTCTCTCAGCCACATTCTAACGACTTTACAAGGTCGTCGCGAGGAGCAGGAGAGATGTGCGTAGAAGGAACAACTTCATGGGCTGGAGAGATGGCTTAGCGGATAAGGCGCTTGCCTGAAAAGTCAAAGGACCCAGGTTCAATTCCCCAGAACCCATGTTAGCAGATGCACAAGGTGGCATATGCATCTGGAGTTCATTTGCCATGGCTGGAGGCCCTGGAACACCTATTCTCTCTCTCACTCTCTCTCTTCTTTCTCCTCAAATAAATAAATAAATAAATAAAAATTAAAAAAATTAAGAAGGAACACTTCATAAGCAGACACACACAGACCTTTCCTTCCCAGCCCTCCACTCTCTCTCCCTCCATCTTCTCTTCCCCATCTCCACCTTTCTTCCCTCCCACTCTTGTCCAACAACCCACGTTACCCTCCCTGCAAGGTCCACTTTAAAAAAATGTTTATTAATTGTTTATTTTTTGAGAGAGAGAAAGAGAGAGAACTGGCACACCTGGGCCTCAGCCACTGATATCAAACTTCAGACACTTGCGCCACCTAGTGGTCATGTGCGACCTTGCGGTTGCCTCACCTTTGTGTGTCTGGCTCACGTGGGATCTGGAGAGTCCAACATGGGTCCTTAGGCTTCGCAGGCAAGCGCCTTAACCGCTAAGCCACCTCTCCAGCCCAAGGTCCAGCCCAGATTAAACTGATGATTTGACACAAGCAAGGCAAATGCTAAGGAGCAGTAAGATGAACAGAACCCACATATCTACAGTGCGATCTGACACAATCTAACGTCTGAGAACCAGTGCTCCCCAGAGCCCGTGAGGGCTGCCCAGGCCTGGTGGAAAATGATATTTGACTCTCTAGAGGAAAAGCAAGAGGGAGTGGTGAGTTTCCCATTTGGAAGTGGCCGCTGGGAAGCCTCTTGCTGGTAGGGGAACCTACTTTTGTTGCCTCCTCCCTCTCAGAGTTTCCTCGGCCCCTCTGGTCACTCAGTGGGGACCAGAAAGCCTGCTATCCAGTCCAGGAGTCAGGTGTCCACACCACCAGCAGAAGTTCATCTCCTCAGTCTTGAGGCTGAGGGAACATTGTGGGGGTGCTTCCTGAACATCTCTCCTCCGTGGCCCCTTTCCACCTGAGGGCAATCAAGCTACTTGCGTTCCTAGAACGTTGCCTTCATAGCCAGGTGCCACTTTCTAGAGAGGCGGAATGCTTCATCTCTGTGCCACCCAAGATGGTAGCCACGAGCCACGTGTAGGGCTATGGAGTTTAAAATGTGACTGGATTGGGAGAGGAGCAATTCCGGTCATCTTCTTTCATTTGGATGGATTTGCATCTTTCTTTTTTTTTATGTTTATTTATTTATTTATTTTAGTTTTTCGAAGTAGGGTCTCCCTCTAGCCCAGGCTGACCTGGAATTCACTCTATAGTCTCAGGGTGGCCTTGAACTCACGGCGATCCTCCTACCTCTGCCTCCCGAGTGCCGGGATTAAAGGCGTGCGCCCGCCACGCCCGGCTTGGATTTGCATGTTTAGGTAGCTGGCAGCTGCTCTCCGTTGGACACTGGAGTGCTGGCCCCACCTTCCAAGCCCTGGCCTCTGACACCCACGTTCTCTGTACCTTGTGACATCAGCTCCAGCCATACAGAATCCTGCTCCATTGCACAGGGTGGAAACTGAGGCTCCACAGTTGGTACTTTGAGGAGTATAGGAAGCTCTGCTAGGACTGGAGCCCATGCTCTCTTTCTGCCTTCCAGCCCAGGCCCCTGGCCAGCAGCTCTGCTGGACCCTGGCCTCTGGCCGTGGCATGGGAAATTGAATGCTATGAATCCCAAGCCCCCTTGGCTGGTGATCAGCTGTGGTTTTTCATTTTCTTTTTTCTTTTTTTGCACTTGAGCTGCAGAGCCCTGTGGAGGTGGCTGGAGAGCATCGTCAGAAGATGGGAATTCAGTGGCCAGGCCAGCGGGCTCTTGGAGCAGGAGCTGTCCCCAAGAGGAGTCCCAGACCAAGCCGGCCTTCCAGTTTCTGTTGGTGCCTCCTGGTGGCTGAGGTCTCTGTGAGATGCTGTCCACCCTCCTGATGGCCCTCTGTGGAGAGGACATGCAGGGGACCCAGAGGGCCTGCTATCCAGTCCAGGAGCCAGGTCTCCACACCTCCAGTGAGTGGGTGTGCACGACTTTGTAGGAAGGGTGTGGGGAGAGGGAAAAGTGAGGAGGCCAGTTCTCCTGGGGTCGTAACGAGCCAGCTTGCTCTTCCCTCCCCACCTTCACCACTGGCTATATATTTTGTGTGGCCCAGAGCAAAAATGAAAATGTAGGGACCACCTGTTTAAAAATCGGGAAAGAAGCCGGGCATGGTGGTGCACTCGGGAAGCAGAGGTAGGAGGATCGCCGTGAGTTCGAGGCCACCCTGACTCCACAGTGAATTCCAGGTCAGCCTGGGCTAGAGTGAGACCCTACCTCGAAAAACAAAACAACAACAGACAAATAAAAAAATCAGGAAGGATACCAAAATAGTGGCATCATAATATTAATCCAAGCGTGAGGCCCTCTGACCATGGGGCCCTCACTGGTCAGCAGCGCTAGTTACCAGCCCCTGACGCTGGCCTCTACCAACGCTTCCAACCTTCGAAAGGCTCAGAAGAACAGAGGGTCCGTCTTCTGGGCTTGGCTTAGGGCAAAAGGCAGCCTGATCCTCAGTCTCCGACCTCACTGGGCTTCCAGAGGCCGACAGAGATGGCTCCAAGCCTCGCCCAGCAACGCCTCCAGTCTTCTCTTAGTGAGGTGGGCTTTACGCGAGGGTGAAGGAGGTGTCAGGGCAGAAAGTGCCACACTGGGTAATCACACTGAAGAAAATTTACCCAGCACTTTAGTTAGATCTCTTCATTTCATCTCAATGACATAGAGGCCCATATTCTTCTTCTTTCTTTCTTTTTTTTTACTTTTTCCTTTTCTTTCCTTTCCTTTTCGTTTTCTTTTCTTTTCTTTTTCTTTTTTTCTTTTCTTTTCTTTTTTTTTTTTTTTTTTTGAGGTAGGGTTTCATTCTAGCCCAGGCTGACCTGGAATTCACTATGGAGTCTCAGGGTGGCCTTGAACTCACAGCAATCCTCCTACCTCTGTCTCCCGAGTGCTGGGATTAAAGGCGTGTGCCATCATGCCTGGCATCTTTTCCTTTTTTTTTTTTTAAGATTTATTTTTATTTATTAGAGACAGAGAGGGGAAGAGAAGTAGAGAGTGACAATAGGCGCACCAGGGCCTCCAGCCACTGCAAATGAACTCTAGACACATGTGCTGCCATATGCATCTAGCTTACATGGGACCTGGAGAATCGAACCTGGGTCCTTAGGCTTTGCAGGCATGTGCCACTAAGCCATCTCTCCAGGCCATCTTCCCCCCCCTTTTTTTTTACAGATGGAAAAACATCAAGCCCAGAACGAGGGGCTTTCTGGAGGGAGGTGAATGATCTATGTCTTGCTTGAGCAATTGCTCTCATCAGAACCACTTAAACTCATTGGGTCCAAAATTTAAAAAAGAATCATGAAAGTAGGAGGGGGACTCGTTGGAAAGAAAGGGGCTCAGTAGGAGGGTGATGGGGACAAGAGAAGGTAATGGGGATGATTATGATCAAAATGCATTATATATGTATAAAATTGTCAAAATAAAAGTGGAATTATATCAACTAGCGTTGAGCAAGACTTTATTACATGGTGATCTAAAGCTCTGGTTTAATACACACACATACCACATACCCTTGTTTAAATAAATTCCAGGTAAATTAAAAAAAAAAAGATCTGTGAATTTTGTATGCAAAGTGTCCTTCACTAACATTGACTTACTAAAATAAACTTATTTCAAAAGCCAAGGCTTGGGCTGGAGAGATGGCTTAGCAGTTAAGGCACTTGCCTTGCAAAGCCTAGGGACCCAGGTTTGATTCCCCAGGACCCATATAAGCCAGATGCACATGGTAGTGCATGTGTCTGGAGGGTTTTTCTGCAGGGGGGGGGGGCGCGGGTTACGAGGTAGGGTCTCACTCTAGCTCAGGCTGACCTGGAATTCACTATGTAATCTCAGGGTGGCCTCGAACTCATGGCGATCCTACTGCCTCTGGAGTGCTGGGATTAAAGGCGTGTGCCACCACGCCCGGCTTCGTGTCTGGAGTTTGATTGCAGTGGCTGAGGTCCTGACATGCCAATTCTCTCTCTCTCTCAATAAAGTAAAATAAAATAAAATAAAATGAAAGAAAGAAATATGGAGCATGGAGAAAGGGAAAGTCATTTGGAGGGAGGAAACTAAGAGGTCTTGAAAAATGACAGGTCTCCACTAACAATACAAATAGAATCTGTTGCTTCCAGGGCAGACTTAGTCCTGTTCCCGTGGTCCTTCAGTTTGCTGGGCTGCGGTTTGATTTGTTTGGTTTGGTTACCTGTGGAACCCTTCCCTACCAAGGAACATAAGTGGCTTATCACTTTGGCCTCCCACCTCCTGCCCAAGGGCCTGACACAGACATCCAGGGCACTTAATAAAGTGCTTGCATTCGAAGGACCTTAGAAATGGCCTAGAGTCGCTCAGCCCGGGTGGGCCTGGCTCACGGGGAACGATGGCTCTGGCCCCCTACCGGCGGCTCCAGGGGTCACACTCTCCTGGGTTCTATTTTAAGAAAAACTATTATTATTATTATTATTATTACCAAGTGTCTAGCTAACCGTGGTTCCCAAATCCTAATAACCCTTTTGTCGGTAGCGTACCACGTTTTACAGATGGGGAAAGCTGAGGCTCAGAGAGGTTAAGGAGCTCTTGCAAGGACACACAGGGAGGAAGGGACAGAGCAGTCCAAGAAGTCAGGCTTCCCTACCCAGGTCCAGCTCCACTACACCCACTGAGAACACTGCCCTTTCGGCTGCCCACCCACCCCCACACGGTGCCGGAGCTCGGCTGGGTGAGGCTGGCCGTTGGGAGGCTTGTCTTGAACCAGGCGCTCATGGAAATTGGGCCGTTTTCCTGGGAAGGAAATGAGAACCAGATGTGTCTCGGGAGCCTCAGTGCAGACTCATGCCTTGTCAGGGGCTCAGGTTACATGAAGGAACACGTGACTGTGGTTAGAGAAACGGCCCCCAGACCCCAAAGCCCAAGTTGGGGTCCAAAGCCCCGGCCTGTGAAGCCGAGCCCTTCCCCCACCCTCTGGTATCTTTGAGAGTCAGCCTATGTCACAGGGAACGAGGGGACAGAAAGAGACCCTGGCTGCTCGCCCTGCTCTGTGTGTGCAGTTGAGTTTCTCTTCAACTTAAAGCTGAGTTCCTGAATCCCTCATCTGTCCTCAGAGGGACCCCTAGTAAGGCCAGGCCCTCCTCCACAGAGGTTGCCAGCAGCCTCCAGCCCAGGGCTGCCTATGAACAGGTCCCCTAAACACATTGGCAGCCCTACAGGGTACTTTGTGTGTCACCTCCATACTTTGAACCCTTGGGGCAAAGGAGAGACCTTGCCCATAGTCTTGGGCTGTTCTTGGGAAACATCAAGGGTTGACCACATGCCCCAGGTGGCCTCATATGAGCTGAGGTCGACCTGGACTCCTCTGAGGAGTAGCTGGTGGTTACTGGATGCAGGTGGATGGCACAGGCAAGATTCCAGAGAAAGTGAGGGGTCTCGATGCCCCCCTGAGCGTCTCCCTCAGCCAGTATAGGGCCCGTTCATCCATTCATTCGTTCATCCATTCACCACTCATTCATTCATTCAGTGGATGATTCTGGTACAGTCACTGTGGCTAGGACAGTAGGCTGAGCCCTGAGGATCCAGAGGTGGCCAGACATGGGTTCAGTCTCCTAAACCTCGCTCTCTGGCTGCTGGCGGAACCCCCCCACGACTCGCCGGCACCCTTCTAGGCGGCGGGGATCCATCGACAAACAAAGAGGGCACAGCCTGTCCCGACTAAATCTGGAGTTTCTGCTGGAGAGACAGACCGCCCGGTGTGATGGCACACAAGTTCAGTCGTAGCGCTCGTGAAGGGGCGGGAGGGTCGGTGCAGGCCAGCCTCACTCTTCATAGTGAGCTCCAGGCCCGCCAGGCCAGACAGTGAGAACCTGCCTGAAAACATATAAAAAATAAAAAAACTGAAAGAATGAACAAAAAAATTCAAGCCAGGGCTGGAGAGATGGCTTAGCAGTTAAGGCGCTTGCCTGCAAAGCCAAAGGACCTCGGTTCGATTCCCCAGGACCCATATAAGCCAGATGCACAAGGGGGCGCATGCATCTGGAGTTCGTTTGCAGTGGCTGGAAGCCCTGGCGTGCCCATTCTCTCTCACTGTTTTTCTCTCTCTCTCTCTACCTCTTTCCCTCTCTCAAATAAATAAATAAATAAATAAAAATATATGTATAAAAAAATTCAAGCCAGACATGGTGGTGCAGGCCCATAATCCCAATACTTGTAGACTAAGGCAGGAGGATTACAGTGAGTTTGAAGCCAGTCTGGACTATATAATGAGTTTCAGGATAGCCTGGACTCAAGTGTGAAACCCTTGTCTCAAAAATCTTTGTTTTTGTTTTTCTTTTTTTCAAAATTTTTTTCTTGTTATTTTTATTTATTTATTTGAGAGTGACAGACAGAGAGAGAAAGAGGCAGATAGAGAGGGAGAGAGAATGGGCACGCCAGGGCCTCCAGCCACTGCAAACAAACTCCAGATGCGTGCGCCCCCTTGTGCATCTGGCTAACGTGGGTCCTGGGGAGTCGAGCCTCGAACTGGGGTCCTTAGGCTTCACAGGCAAGCGCTTCACTGCTAAGCCATCTCTCCAGCCCTGTTTTTGTTTTTCAAGGTAGGGTTTCACTATAGCTCAGGCTGACCTGGAATTCATTCTGTAGTCTCAGGGTGTCCTTGAACTCATGGAGATCCTCCTGCCTCTGCCTCCCAAGTGCTGGGATTAGAGGTGTGTGCCACCACGCCGAGCGAGAGAGAACTGGTGCTCCAGGGCCTCAGCTACTGAAATTGCACTCCAGACACTTGTGCTACCTAGTGTGCATGTGCGACCTTGTGCTTGCCTCACCATCATGCGTCTGGCTTAGGTGAGACCTGGAGAGTCGAACATGGGTCCTTAGGCCTTGCAGGCAAGTGCCTTAACTGCTAGGCCATCTCTTCAGCCCTTTGAAAATATTTTTATTTAATTGAGAGAGAAAGAGTGGCAGAGAGAAAGAGAGAGAGAGAGTGGGTGAGCAAGGGTCTCTAGCCACTGCAAAAAAAAAAAAACTCCAGACACATGTGCCACCACGTGCATATGGTTTACATGGGTACTGGGAAATTGAATCTAGGTCCTTAGGCTGCACAGGCAAGCGCCTTAACTGCTAAGTCATCTCTCTAGCCCTACCCTGCATTTTCAAAGGACCAATGGGCTATTGTGTTCCCGTTGACTTGAAGGAGTGAGACAATCAGAGGACAGCAATACAAGCCAGGGCAAGAGGTGACGGTCCTTGCTGGCGAGATTGCTCAGTGGATAAAGTGCCTGCTACATGAGCAACAGGGCCTGAGGTCAGCATCCATGGAAAAACTGCGCACAGTAATTTGACCACTCAGGAGGCAGAGGCAGGGAGATCCCTGGAGCTTGATAGCTGTTGAGCTGAATTGATGAGCTATAGATTCGGTGACAGAACTTGTCTTAAAAAATAAGGTGGAGCCGGTATGGTGGTGCACACCTTTGATCCCAGCACTCGGGAGGCAAAGGTAAGAGGATTGCTGTGAGTTCGAGGCCACCCTGAGACTGCAGAGTAAATTCCAGGTCAGCCTGGGCTAGAGGGAGACCCTACCTTGAAAAACAACAACAGCAACAAGAAAAAATGGAAGCCAGGCATGGTGGCGCACGCCTTTAATCCCAGCACTCGGGAGGCAGAGGTAAGAGGATCGCTGTGAGTTCGAGGCCACCCTGAGACTCCTTAGTGAATTCCAGCTCAGCCTGGACTAGAGTGAAGCCCTACCTCGAAAAACAAAACAAAACAAACACAAAAAGGTGGAGGCAACTGGCCTCTACGTACGTTCATGTGTGTGCCCACATATATACAAACATTCATAGCACACACATACAAACATGCTGAAAAATAATTTAAGAAAAAAAGAGGCAATGATCCAACGACCAGAATGTAGCCACGAAAAAGAGCCGAGGTGGCGGGGAAGAAATCAAACAAGATTCCATGGTTACACAGGAAAAGAAGGCGTGGTTAATTTTGACTCAGAGCCTTCTCCCATGGGGAGTGACTCAGGCAGGATCATGAAAGATGAGAAGATGACTAAGTAGTCCAGAGAACACCAGGCTCCATCGCCGTGTATGACAGGGCCAGAGTGAGAGGGGACTAAAGCTGGGCTTCTCGGAGGAACTACTGCCGAAGACAAGCACCGTGTGGCACCAGGCAGCTGGACCAGAGGAGACAGGAGCTCCCGGGATCTACAGAGGGGCGCCGTGTGGGCACGAGCATTTCACGAAGGGGCTAGAACTCCCGGCCCAGTGACCACCACCAGGAAGGGGGCTGGTGGCAGGTGGAGAGGGAAGAAGCGGTGATGGGAGTGGGAAATCTTCAGTGGAATAGTTCGCACACGGGTATAGGATTGGCAGGAGGAGGAGGAGAGAGCGGCTCCGGAGAAGAGGGCAGGCAAGTCGGTAGGCCTGAGCAGAATTGAAGGGCATCTTTGGCTGCTCTTAGAGAAACCATGTGGACTAGCTGATGGAGCCCAGCAGAGGGGACTGAGCCTGGATGCCCCTCTGTAAAGCCTTCAGGGACAAGAGGAAGTTCTAGCTGGGGCAATCCACCAGCCAAGCAGAGGTGTGACTCCCTGCTCTGCACCTTAGCGCCAAGACCAAGGGACAGAGAGGGTCCCTCCCCCCCCAAAAAAAAATATTGTGAGGGTAAAGAGGAAGGATAGCGTGGGGTGCTCTTTGGATAATGCACAGTAATCATAGACAAGTGTGCTCTGCACCGGCCCGAGGCCCAAGTTCAGGTCCCAGGGGAGTTGCTATCTCCAGGGGTTTTGGTAATAGCTTTGTCCATGTCTCTCGGCATATGCAAATTATAACCGCATGTTTGCCTGTGTCAGGGGGTAGCGTTTGTAAATGAAGAAAGAGGTGGCTCTTCATTTCTGCATGGTTCTTCTTTTACGTTTTATTTTTATTTACCTGAGAGAGAGAAAGAATGAGGCAGAGAGGGAGGGAGGGAGAGAGAGAGAGAGAGAGAGAATGGGTGTGTCAGGGCCTCCAGCCATTGCAAACGAACTCCAGATGCGTGCACCACCTTATGCATCTGGCTTACGTGGGTCCTGGGGAATCGAACCTGGGTCCTTTGGCTTTGCAGGCAAGCACCTTCACTGCTAAGCCATCCCTCCAGCCCCAGTAGTACCACTTTAAAAGACTCTAGGAGATGGCGCCCCACCTGGTGTGTTGGGAAGAATGAGTTTGGTGGTCCTAGTCCCAGGGCATTAGTAGAGACTGAGGCTACGGAGGCAGAGGGTGCACCCCAGCCACGTATGCGGACCTTAAACTTCAGGAGTAGCCCTAGCCCCCCAGCACAGGAGCCCCAGGGTCAAGCTGGAGCAGTCGTGACCCATGGTGGATAGGGAAGAACACAGACTCCGTGGTTATCATAAACTCCTCTTCCCACGCCTACGAGGTCCAGAAACGTTTCTCTGCGCCAGAACGTGGTCCTGGCTAGAAGCGGGAGGGCTTTAGAAAACTCTGGAAAACTCATCATTTGACTCTAAGGAGACTGAGTCACGCATACAAACATGGGGCTGCCCTCAATAAGCAAGGTTTACGTATTTTTTTTCTTCTATGAGTCCCCATTCATTCATTCATTCATTCACTCATCGCCCGTGAAAAACAGGCATGTTTTCGTCAGATTCAGATGAGACTAGTACAAGAAAAATTGTAAAAGACAGCGGTCATAACACATCGAATTGCAGTGGGTGAGTTTCAACTCCACCACCTACATGTCTACACAGGTTCATTTGGGCAGTTTTGTCCCTTTTCTTATTTTTTTAAAATATATTTTATTTATTTATTTGGGAGAGAGAAAGAGGCACAGGGAGAAAGAGAGACAGAGAATGGGCACACCAGGGCCTCCAGCCACTGTAAACGAACTCCAGATGCATGCGCCCCTTGTGCTTCTGGCTTACATGGGTCCTAGATAGTTGAACCGGGATGCTTTGGCTTTGCAGGCAAATGCCTTAACCGCTAAGCCATCTCTCTAGCCCTTGTCCTTTTTTTTTTTTTTTCCTTTAAACATATATATATTGAGGTAGGATCTCACTCTAGTCCAGGCTGACCTGAAATTCACTATGTAGTCTCAGGGTGACCTAGAACTCACAGCGATCCTCCTACCTCTCTGTTTCCCAAGTGCTGGAGTTAAAGGTGTGTACCCTCATACCTGCCTTATTTCTTTTCTTTTAAAACATATTTTATTTATTTATTTGAGAGAGAGAGAGGGAGAGGGAGAAGGAGAAAGAAAGAATGGGTGTACCAGGGCCTCCAGCCACTGCAAACCAACTCCAGATGCATTATGTGCATCTGGCTTACGTGGGTCCTGGGGAATTGAGCCTGGGTCCTTTGCCTTTGCAAGCAAGCGCCTTAACCGCTAAGCCATCTCTCCAGCCCAAAATTTTATTTATTTATTTACTTGCGAGAGAGAGAGAGAGAGAGAGAGAGAGAATGGGTGCAACAGGGCCACCAGTCACTGCAAACAAACTCCATATGCATGTGCCACCTTGTGCATTTGGCTTTACGTGGGTCCTGGAGAATCAAGCCTGGGTCCTCAGGCTTCATAGGCAAGTGCCTTAACCACTGAGCAATCCCTCCAGCCCAGTTTTGTCTTTTGTTTCTTTTTTATCCCAAGCACCAGATCTTTCTCTGAGAACCCCTCACGGGCTTTGCCAGGAATTCACAGTGATTAAAATTACCAAATTCTGCACTAATTATCCACTTGTGGCTTGATAAAATTCTCCAGCTCCACAGCTGACAACAACAATCACTGGGTATTGTTTCACACACTTCCTCTGAGGGAGGAATTGGTAGACAGCTTTGCAGCGTGGTTATGCTCAGGGTCCGGGAAGGCTGTGGTCAAGACATCAGCGAGGGCTGTAAGGTATCGGAGGGCTTTGATTCCAGGGTGTGCCTTCATGAGACAAGGCCGCTGCTCCTTGGCACATGTTTGAACTCTCTGTCAGACTGCTTGAGTGCCTTGCGGGACGACAGGCTGCTTCCTTCTTAGTAAGTCAAAGGGAAGAGCAACGCAGGGGTCTCAGGGTCTTCCATGCTAAACTGGCCTCCGAGGTCACATTTCCCCATGGAGCTCAGAAAAGTTACGGTGGCCGGGCGTGGTGGCGCATGCCTTTAATCCCAGCACTCAGGAGGTAGAGGTAGGTGGATCGCTGTGAGTTCGAGGCCACCCTGAGACTCCATAGTGAATTCCAGGTCAGCCTGAGCTAGTGTGAGACCCTACCTCGAAAAACCAAGAAAAAAAAAAGTGATGAGGTGGTGAAATCCCTCTTCCACAAAACGTGAGTTCAAGGCCACCCTGAGACTCCATAGTGAATTCCAGGTCAGCCTGAGCTAGTGTGAGACCATACCTTGAAAAACCAAGGGAAAAAAAAGTGATGAGGAAGCTGTCTGAGGTGCAAATGTAATGAAGGCTTTCTGAGGACAAGGGGCCACCCAACGAGGCAGCCGGGTGAAAAGGGCCCTGGGGGCCCCAAGACTGGCTAAGAGATGGGCTTCCTATCTGTGGGGCAACGGGGTAGAGTGAGGGAGGGAGGCATTCTGAGCCTCGGGAGGCTGCTAGGGATCTCCCAGAGGGCGGCAAGTTATGTTCTTCTAAGGGAAGGGAGTGGTGGGGTGAGGGACAGGGCTCAGGGAGGGAGGATACCTAGAAAACGCAGGGCTGGGCGACTTGGTCGTTTGCCATTTCATCTTTGGCCATCGGCTCGATTCATTGATTCATTCCTGCGTGCCTACCAGATGTTGGGGCTACATGGGTTTAGAGACCAAGTCCGCATCTTCAGGAAGCTCACCGTTTAGAGGGGGACACCCCGGTGTGGAGGTTCTGCCTGTCAGACATAAGAGAAGGGGTAGGGGAGAGAGAGAATGGTGGGTGCTCCGTGTGCTCAGGAGCGAGCAGAGCCAGGGACAGAGGGGAGGGCCGGGAGAAGCAGACGAGGCCTGGTGGGGTGGTTTGGACCTCTTCCAGAAGAAAGCAGAAGAATTCTGCAAGAGGGGCGTGAAGCAGGATGATGATAGCTTTGAGGGATGGGGGGAGGGGGTTAGGGTGGAAAGAGGGGGGCAACAGGGAGGATGGTCTGGAAGGTGAGTCTTGGAAGGGGGGTCCGGAAGGGGTGCAAGGAGAGCAGTTTGCTGTGTCCAGAGTAGATAAAGCAGGAGCATCCGTCAGTGGTGCCAGACCCACCCGCAGATGGCCCAGCAGCCCCAGCCCCAGTCTCCACCCCTGTGCCTAGATACTTCTTCAGCCGGGGGAGGACGCTGTCCCGTGATGCTAGAAGCCCTTGGGCAGGACTTGCGCGCGGGAGGCCGTGGACACAGGGCAGCGTGAGCAGAGGGTACTAGGCCCGTGGGGCAGAACACAAGAGGCCTCGATTGGCATCCAGGTGCCCTCAGGGTGCTCTGAGTGGGGCCCTGGAAGACGACGAGGAAGAAAGAGCCTGGCACTCAGAGCACCCTAGTCCGGGTCGTGAAGCCCCAGGCTCTTGTGAGAGGAACTGGTAGCGCTTCTCCTTCTCCACAGCAGGTGGCGCTCTCCTGCTGGGATTGGATTTAGTTATATATATTATATATTTATTTAGGGGCCTGAACCTTTCTGCTCAGGACTTGCTAGGCATGAACAGAAGACCACAGCCTCCCAAGGACTGTCCACTGGGCCCCCTCATCTAGTCCATATGCTCCTCCCATTCCTCCTCTCCTGTTGGCCTCACCCATAATTCTTCCTGGGTCTCTGTGCCCTTATATCTACCCCTCCGTGCCTGCTCTTAGCTGGGGTCCTGAGGGAAAAGCCTGGTGAGCTGGGCACTAGGAGGTAACTTGCCGGGATAAGCAAACTCCAGGTCCTGGGTGGTAGGGAATTCAACGTAGGGTTTCACTCCAGCCCAGGCTGACCTGGATTCACTATGTAGTCTCAGGGTGACCTCGA
This sequence comes from Dipus sagitta, assembly GCA_036346955.1. Taxonomy (NCBI): domain Eukaryota; kingdom Metazoa; phylum Chordata; class Mammalia; order Rodentia; family Dipodidae; genus Dipus; species Dipus sagitta. Next base: position 11,458,123 of record CM070793.1, on the reverse strand, counting down.
ACTCATGGTGATCCTCCTACCTCTGCCTCCCGAGGGCTGGGATTAAAGGCGTGCGCCACCACGCCCAAGCAGTGTTTCTTTCTTATGCCTAGCTTCGGGAGGAGTTATAAGAAGTGGCCTGGGATGCTTAATAAGTGACATGGGCACTCCGTTGACAAGTGTTGGAACAACAAGTGTTCCAACAGCTCTCAGCACAGCAAGTCGCTTCCACGTGCGGAAGGCCTGGCACCTCCTAAGTGCCAGTCTTTAGTCCTGACAGAAAACCCGAGAGGCATCAGGGAGTCCTTCCAGGCTTCCCAGCCCTCCCCATCCCTTCCCACACCCAACTTCTTCCTGGTTTGTCCTTGGGAGCTGGAGCGTGTCCACCCACCTGGCAGAGGTGGTCTAGGTAGACGTCCCCCCTCCCCCACCCGTGGAAGGTGAACCACAGGGTGGCCTGCAAGGAGGGAAAGCAGAGGGTACCCGGAGCAGGGGGACCCCTGGAGGAGGTTGGTGAAGACTGAAGGGACATTGTTCCAGGGAGCTTCTGAAGGGACCCACAGTCTCTTGGGCAGTTTCAGGGCAGAAGGGCCTATAGGGGAGGGAAGTTGTGTGAAGGAAGGAGAGAGTCTGGCTGGGGTGGCTGATCTAGGACACATCCGGCCAACTGGGGGACACGTGGCCTCAACCCTTTCCTGTGTCCTGAATTCCTTAAGAGGAGCTGTCCTAGGCTCTAGACGGCCCGCTAGGGCAGCTGACTTGATAAGAATGCGGGACTTAATGAAACACTGGGCAGGAGAGTTGAAAGAAAGGTTGTCTGGTAGCACAGCGAACCCTGAAGCGGTCACCATTCCTTCCTTCAGTGGCGACAAACAAGAGTGTCGCAGGCCCCAACATCCGCCCCTGCAGTGTAGCAAGGAGACAAGATAACACACAACAAGGCAAAAGGTGCTGGAGAGGTGTCCAGGTAAAAGGATCAGGAAGATAAGATCCATAGGACTGGAGAGATGGGTTAGTGGTTAAAGCACTTGCCTGCAAAGCCTAAGGACCCAGGTTCAACTCCCCAGTACCCATATAAGCCAGATACACAGGGTGGTGCATGTGGCTGGAGTTTGTTTGCAATGACTAGAGGCCCTGGCCTGCTCTCTCTAAGAAAGAAAGAAAATATTTTAATTTAAAAGAAAGATAAGGGCTGGAGAGATGGCTTAGTGGTTAAGCGCTTGCCTGTGAAGCCTAAGGACTCCAGTTCGAGGCTCAGTTCCCCAGGACCCACGTAAGCCAGATGCACAGGGGTACGCATGCATCTGGAGTTCATTTGCAGTGGCTAGAGGCCCTGGCGCGCCCATTCTCTCTCTCTCTCTCTCTCTCTCTCTCTCTCTGCCTGTCAGCCACTCTCAAATAAATAAATGCAACAATTTACAAAAGAAAGATAAGCTCCAAGGGTTCAAGGAGGACTTCCTGAAGGAGGAAGGAAAACACGATGGAGCAAGAGGCTTCCCAGGACCATGGGAGCATTGGAGTCTAGGTGGTGAGAAGTAGGAGAAAGTTTAAGGTGTGGTAAGAGACGGGGGACACCAGGGCGGGCACAGAGAAGACATGTAGCAGATGTTGTAAGGAAGGGAAAAGGGCTGGAGGGGAGAGAAGGAAGTGGGGACTAAGAGGTGACATCCATCCATCATCAACCCTGTGACAGACAGGTGCAGAAGCACCCTGACTTGGGGAGCCCCTCCCCCCACCAGTCTCCATCCCACAATACTCACAGACACGAAGCTGGGCCTTGTGAGGCTTTACACACCGCCATGACATTCTCTTCCTCTGGGCCCCCCGCCACCCAATTCCTTGCTGGAGACGGGGAGGGGCGGGTGATGGTCGCCCTGAGCTGATGGAGCGGTCAGTCACCTTCTACCAAGATGGCATCTCTGCCAGACAGGAAGGCCTTTGTCTGGTCCTGGCCCTGCTGAGAGTCCTGGCAGGGGCTTGAGTTTGCTCAGTGTTAATCATCGACCAGGTGCCCAGGGACACAGCCCCTCTGGCCACTTGGATGAAGGGCACTTAGGGCTGGGGTCTTGGCCTCCTCCTTGGCAGGAGGAAGTTGCTAAGCCATTGTTAGTGAGCTGTAGAAAATGCCCGGCCCCGGAGGGAGCACCCTTTCTTTTTCTTTTTTTTTTTTTTTAATTTTTTTTGTTATTTTTATTTATTTATTTGAGAGCGACAGAGAGAAAGAGGCAGATAGAGAGAGGGAGAGAGAATGGGCACGCCAGGGCCTCCAGCCACTGCAAACAAACTCCAGACGCGTGCGCCCCCTTTTGCATCTGGCTAACGTGGGTCCTGGGGAGTCGAGCCTCGAACCGGGGTCCTTAGGCTTCACAGGCAAGCGCTTAACCGCTAAGCCATCTCTCCAGCCCGGGAGCACCCTTTCAATGTGGCCCTTCCAAAGAGGAAGGGGCAGGGGATGAACACAGACACTGGGGGGAAAAAATGATGTGAGGTTCTTGGAGGAGACCACAGCTGGAGTCCCAGCCTAGGGGTCCTACTCGAGCAATATATAGCACATGGCAACAGACCCCTTTTGGGGGCCCTGATGGAGAGGACCAGAGCTGAGTGGGAGATTCGGGGCTTGATTCAGTACGTGCCAAGGGACGTAGGATAAGATCCGACTCTGACCCAACCTTCTTTGGTTTCTGGCCTGGGTGCATAGGGCATTGTCCACCCCAAGGCTACATCTGGGGAACTTAGCTAGAAGCATGAAGGAGGGCAAAAAGTGATGTGCACACCAGGAGAGGAAGCAGAGAGGGACGCGATTCACATGAGCACCACCTGCTCCTAAGCACGATGACCTAAACAAGCTGCGTGCTGGGGACTCTTACTGTAGCACTTTACCAGTTAGGAAACTGGCAGTCACTTATCCACGCTCCAGATGTAGGAAAGGCAGGGTGGCAGTTTGAGTATGGAGGTCAGGGTGGAGGGAGCTCAGAAGGTAGCAGAGGAGGTCCCCCAGTAGCCAGCCGGGGTCCTGGCCCAGGGACTGCTTTAGAGAGGACAATAGTGTAGGAAGGTGGCTTCTTTGGGAACAGGAAGCCTGGTCCTCTAATGTTCTCCGTGTGGAAGGAGGACAGCGGGCCAGCCTCTGAGTATTTACACATAGTGTCTCAGGCAATCCTGCCCACCAGCTCCCCGCATCTCCTTCTCCTTTGGCTTCACTGTGAGGAGTCGCTATTGATGGTTTATGATCTAGGATAAACACACATTTTCCTCTCCCGTGCGGGGGTTATCTGGTCCGAAGGGTTAATCAGCGACCAGTGTTGAGGGATGAAGAACCTGTGAGAAGAAAGGAGCTTTTCCTTTTTTTTTTTTTGGTTTTACGAGGTAGGGTCTCACTTTAGTTCAGGCTGACCTGGAATTCACTATGTAGTCTCAGGGTGGCCTCGAACTCACGGCGATCCTCCTACCTCTGCCTCCCGAGTGCTGGGATTAAAGGCGTGCGCCACCACGCCCGGTTAGAAAGGAGCTTTTCCAAATTGAGCCCTTCAGCCCCACTTACCCCACACCTAATGGGGACCAATCGGATCCCTGCCAGTGGGTGGAGATAAGGGGATAGATCCTTTAGGAATCTGAGGCGGAGTCCACCAGGGTGGGTTTGAAGGACTGTTGGATGGATGCATCCAAGGTGTCTTAGTTACCTCGCCATTGATGACACAAAGCAATCAACCAAAAGCAGGTGATGGGAGGGAAGTTTTACTTTTCCTTTCCTTTTTTATTTATTTATTTATTTATTTGGCTTACAGTCTTGAGGGGAAGCTCCATGACGGCAGGGGAAAGCATGCATGGCACGAGCTGAGGCGGGACGTCACCTCCTAACAGCAGGTGGTAAACAGAAGCAGGAACCTGAGCGTCGCTCTGGCAAGGGAAGCTGGCCAGAACACCCCTAAGTCCGCCTCCAGAAGCACATGCCCAAGACTGGGTTGTTCCACGAAGAAAAATGTCTCTCGCTCCTAGCTGGGGAGGTTCAGGGGCGTAGCTCCAGCATCCGCTTAGCTCCCCATAAGACCTCACAGTGGGGGACAACGCAGGGCGGGGGAGGTGACACAGCAAGAAAGAAGCAAGAGAGGAGGAGGAGGAGGTCAAGTCTGCTCTTTCTCACAGGAACGAAGCCCCTCCCATCAGATGTGCTGCATGCCAAGGGACCCGTGTTAATCCATTCCTGAGGGTGGAGCTCTCATGGCCACCAGGGCCTACGCGCTTCCAGTAGCTTCTGGCACCTCAACACTCAACTCAGGGAGCCAGGCTCCCAGCACGTTACGATTCTGCTGCCCTCGTGTCTTAATCACCTCCTAAAAGAAGTGCCTCCTCTTACTACATCGCCTTAAGCAATTGAGTTCTACATATGAATTCAGGGGCACATTCAGGACAGAGCCAAGATGCCGGGGAAGGATGCTTGTAACTTCTGGACCACGCTGCCCCGACCCCTCTACTTCCTGTTCACTGAAATGACAACTTGCGGGCCATCACGTTGGGCCACGTGGATGAGGACAGCACCGCGGGACGGTGGAGGTGGAGGCTCAAGACGAGAATCCTGGAGCCCAGATGCCTTCACGAGGCACACCCATCCTCCCAGCTCAGTCACTTGTCACGGAGAAATAGCCTCCATCTTGGCCAAATTGCTATTATGCTTGCTCTCCAGTCACAGCTGCCAAAATCTATTTCATAATGAATCTATTTATTTATTTTGGTTTTTTGAGGTAGGGTCTCACGCTAGCCCAGACTGACCTGGAATTCACTATGTAGTCTCAGGGTGGCCTCAAACTCACAGCGATCCTCCTACCTCTGCCTCCCGAGTGCTGGGATTAAAGGCTTGGCACCACCATGCCAGGCTGAATTTAATTTTTTTTAGAGAGAGAGAGATCCAGGAAGAGAGATAATGGGCATTCCAGGGCCTTGGTCACTGAAATCAAACTCCAGACGCTTGTGCCACCTAGTGGGTGTGTGCGACCTTGCGCTTGCCTCACCTTTGTGTGTCTGGCTTATGTCGGATCTGGAGAGTCCAACATGGGTCCTTAGGCTTCACAGGCAAGCAAGCACCTTAACCTCTAAGCCATCTCTCCAGCCCTCATAATGAATGTAGAATGCAGCCAGCTTCAACACGTGAAAATTCATCCAATGTGAGTTGAAAAAAAAAATTGTACTGAACAGGTACGGATGTTTTCCTCATCATTATTCCCTGAATGACCCGGTGTAGTGTGTATTTACCTCATATTTGTGTTGCATTCAGTTTTATAAAGTGACCAGGAGGTTGTGAAGTATTTGGGAGGATGTGTATTAGATGTTATGCAGACACTATGTCATTTTATTTATTTATTTATCTAGTTTTGGTGTATTTTTTTTGAGGTAGGGTCTCTCTCTAGCCCAGGCTGACCTGGAATTCACTCTGTATTCTCGGGGTGGCCTCGAACTCACGGGGATCCTCCTACCTCTGCCTCCCGAGTGCTGGGATTAAAGGCGTGCGCCACCGCGCCCACCGCGCCCGGCTTCTGCGTCATTTTATATAATGGACGTGAACGTCTTCAGATTTCAGCATCCATGAAGGACCTGGGGTCCAGTCCCTCACGGATACGAAGGACAACTAAATCTGAGGCACGGGTGCAGTTGCAAGGTTCTCACATACATTACACTGGCTTCCTAGTCAGGTGGAGCAGGTCCAGGCATTGCAGACTGGAAAGTTGATGAGATCTTTCCGTGTTTTGCTCTGACAGATTTTGTGAAATTGTCATCGGTAATACTTTGGCAGGATCGTTTGTGCTCCGGGCATGTAACTCCAGAAGAATTTGAATAACTAGTGAGTATTCCTCATTACTTCTTACTGCTTTCAGCAGATTCCTTAAAAAAAAAAAAAAAAATGAACTCAGGTTAGACCTGGCCGGTGGAAAGGAAGGGAATACGGTTCGACGAAGAACACGTCTGCTGGCTGCCTGAAATCTAAGTTGACTCCAGAATGTGACATATTTGGAACCTCAAAGAACGGTGCAGGCCAAGTTTTTCTGGATCTCAAAAGTGGAAGGCTGTGACCTCAAACCCGCTGTGCGGTGCCTGCGTCAGGAGGAGCCATGGCCCGGAGCCTTTCCCAAGCTTCCCTGGTTAGGAATTCTCCACCAGACAATGGGAGCCCGCTCAGTGGCCAAGAGCAGATTAAGGGTGTTCCCTTTCCACCCAGGCCTATTGTCTCATAGGGCCTGGAGAAAGCTACCAGAGGAGGTCTGGGCTTGAGCACAGAGGCCCCGGAATATACAGAATGATACCCTGTCAAGACAAGACCGCTGCCTGGAGTCACCCCCTACGTGGAACTGACTAGAAGCAAACAGTGAGGAGAATGGAAATGAGGGACACTCTTTAGGATCTACTTCAGATGTGGTGGTTGAGGGCGATGACCTAGTAAGAGCACCCCAGAGGGCAAAGCCAAGGTCCAGGGAGGACACAGGTGCACGAGGGAATTGCTTCCAGAAAACAGAAGGACAAGGAGTCTTTATAACTTCTAACTAGCCTGATTTGGTAATTACTATAGGCTGGGGCCATCTGTGTAGTTCCTGTTGTTTTATTTTTCCGAGTAAGTGGCGTTTTTTTTTTGTGTGTGTGTGTGTGTTTTTTTAACTGTGGTTTGCGGTTCTTATCCCATTGTTCCGCCACACGCTGTTCCATCATCACGTGTCGGAGGAGGGTGGACACAGGTTGCTCGCTATCAGCGCCCAGGCTAGCATCCAGACATGACTGAGGGTTGGGTACCCGATAATACGGTTTCAAGATGGCTTCCCTGGGAAGACAGCGTTTGCTTTGTATGTGAGAAATAAGGATGATTACAGATATTAGGTGCCAAAGGGGGTGGACTGTGACAGATACTTACTCCAAGGCAGATGTTTCTGTTCACTCTCATGATATGACACCTGACTGTTAAAAAAAACAATTATTTATTTATTTACTTAAGAGAGAGAGAAAGGGAGGGAGAGAGAGAGAGAAGGAGAGAGAGAGAGAGAGAATGGGCATGCTAGGGCCCTTCAGTCGCCGCAAACGAACTCCAGATGCATGTGCCACCTTGTGCATCTGGCTTACGTGGGTGCTGGGGAATCGAACCTGGGTTCTTTGGCTTTTCTGGCAAGCACCTTAACCTCTAAGCCATTTCTCCAGCCCTGTGACTTTTTTTTTTTTTTTTTAATGAGAGAGAGTGAGTGAGAATGAGAGCAAGAGAGAGAATTGGCACACCAGGACCTCCAGCCAGTACGATCGAACTCCAGACGCGTGTACCATCTTGCGTGTATGTGTGGCCTTGTGCATGCGTCACCTTGTGCATCTGGCTTACATGGGATCTGGGGAGTCGAACATGGGTTCTTAAGCTTTGCAGGCAAGAGCCTTAACTGCTAAGCCATCTATCCAGGCTGGCACCTGACTTTTAATGAAGTATGCAGGCCACCCAGAAATAAAGCTACACCCCCCCCCAATCCTTTGCAGTTGTATAGAGCTGTGACTAAATTTTAGTGAATAGATTGTGAAGAGAGATGTTGGGTCAAGTTCCAGATCACACCATGCAAAGGAAGAAGAGCCTTTCTCTTCCCCTTTCCGTATCCTGATAGCTGGCAGATAGACGTGTTGGAGACTTGTGCCGGACCATGCTTCGGGGTGTAAAAACCCCGAGGGCAAGAAAAGCTAGAAGGAGCTTGGATACCAACAGGGGCACAGAGCTGAGCAAGCATGCCAGTCAGTCCGATGTGAGGAAGAAAGAAACTTCATTTAGCAGGGCGTGGTGGCGCACGCCTCTAATCCCAGCACTCGGGAGGCAGAGGTAGGAGGATCGCCGTGAGTTTGAGGCCACCCTGAGACTACATAGTGAATTCCAGGTCAGCCTGGGCTAGAGTGAGACCCTACCTCGAAAAGCCAAAAAAAAAAAAAAAAAAAAAAAAAAAAGAGAGAGAAAGAAAAAAGAAAGAAAGAAGTTTCATTTAAATCCCTGGTATTAGGGGGCTTTCTTGGTACAGCAGCTAACCCTTTAACCTGACACGTATAGTTGTACCCTAATTACCACAGTGCAATGAACAAGCGCGCTGCTGTGGGAATACAGGGGAAAGAGTCATTCATTCTGTCAGGGAGATGTTTGAGAGTCTTCCAGGCGTCGGTGATATTGAACAAGAGTCTCGAAGGGTTGTAGGAGACTTTTCTAGGTTGCACAGTTGAGGGGAAGGGGAGGACTTACTTGACAGTGGACAGTTGGAGCCAAAGACAGCAGAAGAATAAAGGGGCCGTCGTGGGAGACAGGATGGGGGTGCTGCCAGTTCAGACGTCAGCAATGGGGACCACCGAAGGCTTCAGTAGGGAAGTCACGGGTCTGATTTATTTATTTTTTTTTTCTTTTCTTTTTTTTTTTTTTTTTTTTCGAGGTAGGGTTTCACTCTAGCCCAGGCTGACCTGGAATTCACTCTGTAGTCTCAGGCTGGCCTCAAACTCATGGCGATCCTCCTACCTCTGCCTCCCGAGTGCTGGGATTAAAGGCGTGCGCCACCACGCCCGGCTTCTGATTTCGCTTAAAGTCTGGCGACGCTGTACAAGATGACTTAGGCCCGGGGCAAAGGGAAGAAGCTACATCGGTGCATGTGAGTCACTTCGGATTTTCCCACAGAAACAATGCCTTAATAGAGGGTATGTTCCCGGCCATGGGTCTGATATACAGATTTTTAGAGAACCCATCACAAAACCAAACTCAGGTAGCTGTAAAATTAGCTAAAATTTTCTGGTTAGTATATAAATAATCAGACAGGACTCCAAGAATAACTAACAACAAAAATATGGACATGGGCTGGAGAGTCGGCTGAGCGGTTAAGGCGTTTGCCTGCAAAGCCAAACGATCCCGGTTCAATTCTCCAGGACCCACGTAAGCCAGATGCACAAGGTGGCGCGTGCATCTGGTGTTTGTTTGCAGTGGCTGGAGGCCCTGGCATGCCCATTCTCTCTCTCTTTCTCTCCCTCCCTCTTTTTCTCTCTCAGATAAATAAATAAATAAAATATGTTTTAAAAAAGAAAAAGCAGTGAAATTAAAATTTTTTTAAAAAATATGGACATGTCATATACTGCAATATCCTTATGTCCGTTTAGTAACAAAATATCATTACAAAAGAAATCAGTGTATTTTAACATTTTTATTGAGGTATGATTGACTTAAGATGAATTACACAATTTTGACATGATTATATACCCTTAAAAGCACATCATCACAATCAAGAATATGAAACAAGCTGGGCATGGTGGCACACCATGCTGGGATCAAAGGTGTGCATCACCATGCCCAGCTCTATGAGACGGAATTTTTTATATTTTTTTGGTTTATTTTTATTTATTTATTTGAGAGCGACAGATAGAAAGAGGCAGAGAGAGAGAGAGAGAGAGAGAGAATGGGCGCGCCAGGGCTTCCAGCCACTGCAAACGAACTCCAGATGCGTGCACCACCTTGTGCATCTGGCTAACGAGGCTCCTGGGGAATTGAGCCTCGAACCGGGGTCCTTAGGCTTCACAGGCAAGCACTTAACAGCTAAGCCATCTCTCCAGCCCTGAGACAGAATTTTTTTTACTGAACCCAAAGCTGCCAGTTTTGGCCAGACTGGCTGCCAGCGATTCTCCCATCTCTGTTCCCCACGGGACTGAGGCTGTGTGTGTTGCCATGTTGGCTTTTTTTAAAAAAATAGTATTTTATTTATATTTATTTACTTATTTTATTTGACAGAGAAACAGCGAGCGAGAGAATGGGAGCACCAGGGCCTCCAGCCACTGCAAATGAACTCCAGACATGTGCGCCCCCTTGTGCATCTGGCTAACATTGGTCCTGGGGAATCGAACCAGGGTCTTTGGCTTTGCAGGCAAACGCCTTAACCGCTAAGCCATCCCTCCAGCCCTCCATGTTGGCTTTTTACGTGGTTGCTGAGGAACTGAGTTTCAGCTCTCTCAGGCCTTTGTGCTTGTGTGGCAAGCGCTCTTACCCACTGAGTCATTCCTTTGAAATACTGAGTAATGATACCATTGTACAGGCAAAACAGTGCCCATTCATTTACCTGCTAATGGGCATTTGGTTTGTTTCCAGTTCGAGGCTATTGCAAATAAAGCTGTGGCATTTGTGAATAAGTCTCAGTGTAAACATATGCTTTTATTTCCCCAAGTCAATACTCAGGATTAGAACGGCTTGGTCACATGGTACATGTATACTTAACTTCTTAAGAATGTGCCAAAATATTTTTTCAGAGTGGCAAATGGTTGTAGCATGTATATTTTCCTCAGCTGTGTTTCAGGAGTCCCAGCTCCTCTATATCTTTGTTAGCACTTATATGGGAAGTCTTTTTCATTAAAAAAAATTTTTTTTATCTGAGAGAGAGAGAATGGGTGCACCAGGACCTCCAGCCACTGTAATTGAACTCCAGATGCATGTGCCATCTTGTGCATCTGGCTTACTTGGGACCTGGGGAGTTGAACCTGGGTCCTTTGACTTTGCAGGCAAATGCCTTAGCAGCTAAGCCATCTCTCCAGGCCAGCCTTTTTCATTTTTACTACAAGAATAGTGTGTGGTATCTCATCCTTTGTCTATTTTTCATTAGATTGTTTTTCTTCTTAGTAAGTTTTGAGTGTGTTTTTAATGTATTCTGTACATAATTCCTTTATCACATCCAAAACCTGAACAATTTTCTCTCCATCTGTGGCTCTTATTTTTTCATTCTCTGATGTTAAGAGCAAAAGATTTTATTTGCTTTTTAAAATTATTTATTTATTTGACAGAGAAAGAGGGGGAGAGAGAGAGAAAGAATGGGTACGCCAGGGCCTTCAGCCACTGCAGACAAACTCCAGACGCGTGCACCCCCTTGTGCATCTGGCTAACATGGGTCCTGCCGAATCAAACCTGGGTCCTCTGGCTTTGCAGGCAAATGCCTTAACTGCTAAACCATCCCTCCAGCACCCCCTTTTGTGCAGAACTCCTATATATCATTGTGATCTTTTTTTCCAATTTTTTTTATTAACAACTACTTCCATGATTGTAAGCAATATCGCATGGTAATGCCCTTCCTCCCCCCACCTTCCCCTTTGAAACTCTACTGTCCATCACATCCCCTCCCCCTCTCAATAAGTGTCTCTTTTATTTTGATGTCATGATCTTTTCTTCCTAGTATGATGGTCTTGTGTAGGTAGTGTCAGGCACTGTGAGGTCATGGATATTCAGGCCATTTTGTGTCTGGGGGAGCATGTTGTAAGGAGTCCTACCCTTCTTTGGCTCTTACATTCTTTCTGCCACCTCTTCCACAATAGACCCTAAGCCCTGGAAGGTGTGATATTGCAGTGCTGAGCACTCCTGTCACTTCTTCTCAGCACCATGATGCCTTCTGAGTCATCCCAAGGTCACTGCCATCTGAAAAGAGAAGATTCTCTACCAAAAGTGAGAGTAGCACTAGTATATGGGTATGAACATTAAGAGAAGTGCTTACTGGGCAGTTTGATAGGCATAGTATATACTTTTAGCCAGACAACAGCAGACGTTACACCCCTAGGGCTCATGTCTACCCCTGTTTTAAGTTTTCAGTATCAGGGATGTATTCCCTCCCATGGAGCAGGCCTCCAGTCCAATTAGAGGGCAGTTGGTTTCCACCATGACAGACGTGCCACTGTTGCACCCGTTGGCTCATTTGGCCTGGCTGGCCAAATATAAGGAAGGCTTGCCATGTCCACTGTTGAGTATGTGATCTTTTATTGGAACACACTTTTGGTATTATATTTAAGAAAATATTGCTTGCCCCATAGCCACAAAAATTTTCTTCTTTCTTTACAGGTTGATATTTACACTTAGGTCCAGAGTCCCCATTAACTCTTGTTATATGGACCATTTACTTTTTGGCTTATGACTATGAAATCGTTCTAGTATCATTTGTCGAAAAAATACCATTCTTTTATCCTTCATTGCCTTTGTGCCTTGTTGAAAACCACTTGTCTTTATCAGTGTGAGTATTTCTGGACTCTCAATTTTGTTCCACTGATCTTTGTATCCCTCTTTTTAAAATTTACTTGTTTGAGAGACAGAGACAGAGAGAGAAGTAGGCAGATAGAGAGAAAAAGAGAGAGAGGGGGGGAGAATAGGCACACCATGGCCTCCAGCTGCTGCAAACGAGCTCCAGATGCATGCACCACCTTGTGCATCTGGCTTATGTGGGTCCTGGGGAATCGAACCTGAGTCCTTTGGCTTTGCAGGCAAAGTCCTTAACCACTAAGCCATCTCTCCAGCCTTGTATCTATCTTTATGCCAACTTCGCACTCTTAACTACTTGGCTTTATAATACATCTGAAATTAGTCTTGGTCTCCAGGTTTATGCATCTTCAAAAGTTGAGTATTCTTGGGCTGGAGGTATGGCTTAGTAGTTAAGGCATTTGCCTGCAAAGCCAAAGGACCCAGGTTCTGTTTCCCAAGACCCACGTTAGCCAGATGCACAAGGGGGTGCACGTGTCTAGAGTTCGTTTGCAGTGGCTGGAGGTCCTGGCACGCCCATTCTCTCTCTGTCTTTTTCTCTGTCAAATAAATAATAAATAAATACATAAATACAAGTTGAGTATTCTAGATCCTTTGAACTTCCATATGAATATTAAAATCAGTTTTTTCGATTACTAGTTTTTGAAGTTTCTTTATCTCATATAAAGAAGTTAAGCCAGGTGTGGTGGCATACACCTTTAATCCCAGCACTAGGAGGCAGAGGAAGGAGGATCACTGAGAGTTTGAGGCCATCCTGAGACTACATACTGAATTCCAGGTCAACCTGGGCTGGAGTGAGACCCTATCTCATAAAACAAAACAAAACAGGTAAACAAAACAGGTTAAAATCATAAAGAGTTAAAAATCACAATGACTTGCCACTAAGAGGTAATCTCTGAAAATATTTTGGGTGTAAACTCATACAGCTTATGCTTTAAAATATCTGTGGTTTTGCACGTATGTGCACATTTGTGTGTGTGCACGCATGTGCATACTACTGAACGCACACCTGTATGTATGTGTGTGGAAGCCAAGAGGACCATATCAGGTGTCTTCTTCATTCACACTGTCCACCTTTTTTTTAAGACAAGGTCCCATTGACTTGGAGGCCACTAAGTAGGCTAGACTGATTAGCCAGCAAGCTCCAAGGATCTGCGTGTGTCTACCTCTCTAGCACTAGGATCACAGGTGCACATCACCATGCCCATATTTATGTGGGTGCCAGGGATTGAACGCAAGTCCTCATGCTTGTAAGACAAACACTTCACTTACTAAGCTATCTCCCCATCTTCAGAATATCTTCTTCTTTTTTTAAAACTTTTTTTTGTTTTATTTTTATTTATTTGAAAGTGACAGAGAGAAAGAGGCAGATAGAGAAAGAGAGAGAATGGGTGCGCCAGGGCTTCCAGCCACTGCAAATGAACTCCAGATGCGTGCACCCCCTTGTGCATCTGGCTAACGTGGGTCCTGGGGAATCAAGCCTCGAACCGGGGTCCTTAGGCTTCACAGGCAAGCGCTTAACTGCTAAGCCATCTCTCCAGCGCCCCCCTTTTTTTTAATGAGAGAGAGAGAGAGAGACTTGGCCTGCCAGGGCCTCCAGCTACTGTGATTGAACTCCAGATGTGTGTGACACCTCATGTGTCTATGTGACCTTGTGCATGCATCACCTTATGTGTCTGGCTTATGTGGGATCCAGGGAGTTGAACATGGGTCATTAGGCTTCACAGGCAAGTGCGTTAACTGCTAAGCTGTCTCTCCAGCTCAATATCTTCTTTACTGAAAATTTTTATATCTATGATGTGTTTTTTTCTTTTTTCTTACATCAGGTTTATTGAAATATAATTTACATACAATAAAATTTACTTCTTTCAAGTGTACAATTTAATGAGCTTCATGTGTCCAGGTATAACCACCACCACAATTAAGATATAGATGTTTTACTGCTAGAGGAAAAACTACGGGGCTGGAGGGATGGCTTAGCGGTTAAGGTGCTTGCCTACAAAGCCAAAGGACCCAGATTCGATTCCCCAGGATCCACATTAGCCTGGATGCACAAGGGGGCGCACGCATCTGGAGTTTATTTGCAGTGGCTGGAAGCCTTGGTGCGCCCACTCTCATTCTCTCTCTCTCTCTGACTCCAATAAATAAATTACTTAAATTAAAAAAATCTACAGGGAACAAATAGGCATAGGCAACAACTTCTGAATATACCGCTAATGGCTTAGGGAATAAAATCACTGATCAACCGCTGGGACTTCATGAAATTAAAAAGCTTTTGTATGGCTGGAGAAATGACTTAGTGGTTAAGGTGTTTACCTGCACAGCCAAGGGACCCAGCTTGGATTCCCCAGGACCCATTATATGGATATATCACAGTTTGCTTACCTATTTGTCAGGTGATAGATACTTGGTCATGTCCAGTTTGAGCCTGCTTTGAATATTTGCATATTATATTTGGGTGAGTATGCATTTTATTCCCCTTGTGCAAATGCTTAGAAGTGGGATTGCTAAGTCATGTGAATACTTAACTGTAGAAGAGGCTGACAAGTCTTTTCCCTAGGTGGTTGTAGCTGTTACTTCCTTGTTGGGCCAAAACACTTGACCATAAGCAATTTATGGAAGGAAAGGGTTTATTTTCCGTTTACGGTTTGAAGGGAATTTTCCTCTTGGTCAGGAAAAAGCATGGCAGGAGCAGACAGCTGCCATCACATCTTCACATCAGCAGGAAGGAAGTAGGGAGTGCAAAAGCTGTAACACCCCAAGACCTGCCCCCCCCCCAGTGACACACTTCCTTCAGCAAGGTTCCGCCTCCCAAAGGTTCCACAAACTCCCCAGATACTGCCACCAACTGAAGATGAAGTATTCAAACACATAGGTCTCTGGGAAGCATTCTACACTTAAGCCTCCTCAGTGGCTCTACCATTTGTGTTCCCAGCAGCAATATATGTGAGTTCCAGTTACTCTACATCTTCTTTGACACTTCGTACTCTTGCTTTTTTAAACTATAGACAATCTGCTTGGTATATAGTAGTGTTGCCTTATGGTTTTCATTGTGTTTCTTTAGTAACTAATGAGGGTGAGCATTTAAAAAAATTTTTTTCTTTTCTTTTTTTTTTTTTTTGTTTTTTTTGAGGTAGGGTCTCGCTCTAGCCCAGGCTGACCTGGAATTCACTGTGTAGTCTCAGGGTGGCCTTGAACTCATGGCAATCCTCCTACCTGTGCCTCCCGAGTGCTGGGATTAAAAGCATGTGCCACCACACCCAGCTAAATTTTTAAAATTTTGTTATGAGAGAGAGAAAGGGAGAGAATGGGCACTCCAGGGCCTCCAGCCACTGCAGTCAAACTCCAGACACATGTGCCACCTTGTGCGCATGTGCTACCTTGCACGCTTGTGTCACCTTGTGCGTCTGGCTTACATGGGACCTGGAAAGTTGAACATGGGTCCTTAGGTTTCACAGGCAAGCGCCCTAACAGCTAAGCCATCCCTCCATCCTGGTGAGCATCTTTTATGTATTTTTTTTGGCATGTGTAGTGTATGCATGTGTGTGTGTATATTCACATGCATTGTGTGTACATGTGTGGCTGGAGACCACAGGTTGTGGTCAAGAATATTTTTCAGTCATTCTCCACCTTAGTTTTTTAAAATATATTTTTATTTATTTACTTATTTGAGAGAGAGAGAAAGAGGCAGAGACAGAGAGAGAGGGAGGGAGAGAATGGGCATGCCAGGGCCTCCAGTCACTGCAAACGAACTCCAGACACATGCGCTCCTTGTGCATCTGGCTTACGTGGGTCCTGGAGAATCCAACTGGGATCCTTTGGCTAGGAAATCTCTCCAGCCCCTTTCCACCTTATTTTTGAGACAAGGTTTCTCACTGAACCCAGAACTTGCTGACTGGGCTAGACTGACTAGCCAGCAGGCCCTAGGGATCCTCCTGTCTCTGCCTCTGGGATTAAAGCACTGGATTACAGGTGTACACGTCAGTGCTTGGCTTTCATGTGGGCACTGTGGATCTGAACTCAGGTCTTCATGCTGGTGCAGCAAGCAATTTACCAACTGAAAAATCACCCCCTGCCCCTCTTATAAGTGTTTTTTTTTTTCTTATCTGTATATCTTTGTTGGTGATCTGTTCAAATTCTGTGCTTTTTTTTTATTTTTTATTTATTTATTTATTTTTGTGAGGTAGGGTCTCGCTCTAGCCCAGGCTGACCTGGAATTCACTATGTAGTCTCAGGGTGGCCTCAAACTCATGGCGATCCTCCTACCTCTGCCTCCCGAGTGCTGGGATTAAAGGCGTGCACCACCACACCCAGCTTAAATGTTATTATTAGAGGAGACTTTCGTGGCAATTTTTAAATATAATTTTAACGCTTTTTATTTTTTATGCATTTATTTGAGAGAGAGGCAGATAGGGCAGGAGAGATAATGGGCACGCCAGGGCCTCTGCTGCTGTAAATGAACTCCAGATGCATGCACCACCTTGTGTATCTGGCTTATGTGGGTCCTTTGGCTTTGTGGACAAGTGCCTTAATCACTAAACCATCTCTCCAGCCCACATGGGAAGTTGTGAAGAGGTTTCGGAGCAGCTTTTGGACCGCCATTTGTTGTTCCTTAGGAAAGCGGAATAGGATAGCATTCACTTTAGGATGCTAGGTTCCAAAGTTGGGACTCATTGTCCTCAAATATGAGTTTATGACGTCATTACGGTTGTCGCTGCCAGATGGAACGGATTTAATGGGCGCTCGTAAGTAAAGCTCAGTAAGCAGAAATGCCTCTAAGCAGGGACTCCCTGTAATTTAGAAATTCCCCCCAGCTATCAAGGAAGAACCCAAGGATTAGTGGCCACGTGGGATAGTGGTTAATTTTGAGGAGCAGGGCGGTGGATTGCATGTTCAGTGTTCCTATAACAAACCAAAACAGAACAACAACAAACAAAAAATACGCAAAGACTCACAAGAAAGGTCTGGAGGTAATATACATTCACAAGCATCTCCATGTGTCCAGGTTCATCTGCTGTAGAACACAGTGCTGGGTGCAGAGACGCCAGTAATAACCATGCTAATTGCAGCAGCCTGGGACTGTACGTAGGTGATCCTCAACAGGCCCGATTCAGGTGGGGGACACCTGAATCAAACCACCACACGGGGGTAACGACAGCACCACCTCATCCGATTGTCACTGAGCCGAGCTGATGGCACATCACACACTTTAGAACAGGACTGGCAGACCACAAATGTCAAGAAAGCGCAGTCGTTTCCTATCGCTTGTGTTATGGCCATCGATCGGTCATGGGCTAGGGCCGTCTCGGCTCCACGCAGAGCTGGCGAGGGGGCAGACTACAACATGCCTGGCAGCTGCTAGTTAGTTGCCCTTGTAATACAAACTGGCCCCAAACGTTGTCTGCGATGTTCTCCCGGCTCCAGTGAAGCCCTTGGGTTAAAAGCAACCTGGTATAGACAGATAGGCCACCTTGAAGGCAGCTTTCAGTGGCAAGTTATGAACGTTCTGGTGTGGGGCTGGAGAGATGGCTGAAGGCGCTTGCTGCCAAAGCCCAAGGACCCAGGTTCGATTCCACAGGACCCGCATTAAAGCCACATGCACAAGGTGGCGCGTGCGTCTGGAGTTCGCTTGTGGTGGCTGGAGGGCCTGATGCGCTCATTCTCTCCGTATATTTCTCTTCTATCTCTCCTTGCTTGCAAATAAATAAATACAAATTGTAAAAAAAAAAAATTCTTTCTTTGAACATAGGAACACAATATTACGGAGTTTTACTTTGGCTTGTCTTGGGATTCACAGTAGCCATCACTAAAAAAAACTTTGTATGACAGAAGCCCGTCACTCACTCTGTCCATTTGGTCACAGCATTTCTATTATCTCACTTCCACCTACAAGTGCACATTGGCTAGAAAATGTTCATATTTTTTATTTATTTATTTATTTTGGTTTTTCGAGGTAGTGGAATTCACTATGTTGTCTCAGGGTGGCCTCAAACTCACAGTGATCCTCCTACCTCTGCCTCCCGAGTGATGGGATTAAAGGCGTGCACCACCATGCCCGGCTTTTTAAATTTTTTAAAAAATTGACTTATGGGGCTGGGGAAATGGCTTAGTGGCTAAGCACTTGCCCGTGAAGCCTAAGGACCCTGGTTTGAGGCTCGATTCTCCCTGGACCCACGTTAGCCAGATGCACAAGGGGGCACACGCATCTGGAGTTCGTTTGCAGTGGCTGGAGGCCCTGGTGCACCCACTCTCCTTTCTCTCTCTCTGCCTCTTTCTCTCTCTGTCTGTTGCTCTCAAATAAATAAATAAAAATAAACAAAAAATTTTTAAAAACTGATTCATGTATTTATTTGTAAACAGAAAGAGAGAGGGAGAGAAAGAATGGGCACACCAGGACCTCCAGCTGCTGCACATGAACTCCAGATGCATGCACCATTTTGTGCATATGACTTTACATGGATTGGGGAATCAAACCTAGTTCATTTGGCTTTGCAGGCATGTTCCTTAACTGCTGAGCCATCTCTCCATCCCATCTTTAAAATTTTCTTTTTATTTATTTGAGAGAGACATAGGAAGAGAGAAATAGACAAACAAGGTGAGTATAGCCATGCCAGGGCCTCCTGCTTCTGCAAATAAACTCCAGACACATGTGTGACTGGGAGCATCTGGCTTTATGTGGGCACTGGGGAATGGAACCCAGGTTATCAGGCTTTGCAAGCAAGGGCCTTTAACTGCTGAGCCATTTCTCCAGCTCAGTTTTCATCTTTTATTTATTTATTTAGTTAGTTAATTAGTTAGTTAATTAGCTAGTTTTTTGAGGCAGGATTATCGCTGTAGCCCAGGCTGACCTGGAATTCACTGTGTTGTCTCAGGGTGGCCTCGAACTCATGGCAGTTCTCCTACCTCTGCCTCCCAAGTGCAGGGATTAAAGACATGCCCTGGCAGTTTTCATCTTTTATGATGTCCAGCTGTAGTTGTTACAACAGAATTATAAGATATATGCTTTTATAATTTTGTCAATGGATTTAAAAATTCCTTTAAACCTTTATTTGGAATTTTTTTTTTTAACTGTAGAGTTTTAAATAAATGACATATTTCCACAGCATTTAATACTAATGAGAAGGAAAATTTTCTAAATGGTCAGTTTCAAAATGTTCTCTCCTTAGCACATTTTTTGTCTTTTTTTTGTTGTTGTTGTTGTTGCTTATTTTCATTTATTTATTTGAGAGCAGCAGACAGACAGAGCAGAGAGAGGAAGAGGTAGATAGATAGAGAATGGGTGCACCAGGGCCTCCAGCCACTGCAAATAAACTTCAGATGCCTGTGCCCCCTTGTGCATGTGGCTTACGTGGGTCCTGGGGAATTGAGCCTCGAACCAGGATCCTTAGGCTTCACAGGCAAGCACTTAACCACTAAGCCATCTCTCCAGCCCTTAGCACATTTTTTTTTTTTTGTAAAAGCTCTTTTTCTCTAATTTGTTGTTAATATGCTCTGATGAGTAGATATTATGGGCTGTTTTTATTTGAAATATCCACTGGTGTGACATACCACTCATACATTCTTATCACAGAAGAAGATAGTGAATCCAAACCTGATCACCTTTTGTCAAAAGAAAAATGTACAAATTGTTCTTAAATGTGATATATCCAGAAGGGCTCTTGACGAGGCAGTTTCCTGTCATACCCTCTTATTTATGAATTATGACCAGGAAGTTTCCCATCAGAGTCTCTTATTATGAAGTATGACTGAAGTATGACTGGGAAGTTTCCTGTCAGAGCCTCTTATCTATGAAGTATGACCAGGAAGCTTCCTGTCAGAGCCTCTTATCTATGAAGTATGAATGGGAAGTTTCCTGTCAGAGCCTCTTAGCTATGAGGTATGACTGGGAAGTTTCCTGTCAGACCCTCTTAGCTATGAAGTATGACTGGGAAGTTTCCTGTCAGACCCTCTTAGCTATGAAGTATGACTGGGAAGTTTCCTGTCAGACCCTCTTAGCTATGAAGTATGAATGGGAAGCTTCCTGTCAGAGCCTCTTAGCTATGAAGTATGACCGGGAAGCTTCCTGTCAGAGCCTCTTATCTATGAAGTATGAATGGGAAGTTTCCTGTCAGAGCCTCTTATCTATGAAGTATGAATGGGAAGTGTCCTGTCAGAACCTCTTATCTATGAAGTATGACTGGGAAGTGTCCTGTCAGAGCCTCTTATCTATGAAGTATGAATGGGAAGTGTCCTGTCAGAACCTCTTATCTATGAAGTATGACCGGGAAGCTTCCTGTCAGAGCCTCTTATCTATGAAGTATGACCGGGAAGCTTCCTGTCAGAGCCTCTTATCTATGAAGTATGAATGGGAAGTGTCCTGTCAGAGCCTCTTATCTATGAAGTATGACTGGGAAGTTTCCTGTCAGAGCCTCTTATCTATGAAGTATGACCGGGAAGCTTCCTGTCAGAGCCTCTTATCTATGAAGTATGAATGGGAAGCTTCCTGTCAGAGCCTCTTATCTATGAAGTATGACCGGGAAGCTTCCTGTCAGAGCCTCTTATCTATGAAGTATGACCGGGAAGCTTCCTGTCAGAGCCTCTTATCTATGAAGTATGAATGGGAAGTCTCCTGTCAGAGCCTCTTATCTATGAAGTATGACTGGGAAGCTTCCTGTCAGAGCCTCTTATCTATGAGGTATGAATGGGAAGTTTCCTGTCAGAGCCTCTTATCTATGAGGTATGAATGGGAAGTGTCCTGTCAGAACCTCTTATCTATGAGGTATGAATGGGAAGTATCCTGTCAGAACCTCTTATCTATGAAGTATGAATGGGAAGTGACCTGTCAGAGCCTCTTATCTATGAAGTATGAATGGGAAGTATTCTGTCAGAACCTCTTATCTATGAAGTATGACCGGGAAGTGACCTGTCAGAGCCTCTTATCTATGAAGTATGAATGGGAAGCTTTTTGTCAGAGCCTCTTATCTATGAAGTATGACTGGGAAGTTTCCTGTCAGACCTTCTTATCTATGAAGTATGACTGGGAAGTTTCCTGTCAGACCTTCTTATCTATGAAGTATGACTGGGAAGTTTCCTGTCAGACCCTCTTAGCTATGAAGTATGACTGGGAAGTTTCCTGTCAGACCCTCTTAGCTATGAAGTATGAATGGGAAGTTTTCTGTCAGAGCCTCTTAGCTATGAAGTATGACCGGGAAGCTTCCTGTCAGAGCCTCTTATCTATGAAGTATGACCGGGAAGTGTCCTGTCAGAGCCTCTTATCTATGAAGTATGAATGGGAAGTTTCCTGTCAGAGCCTCTTATCTATGAAATATGACTGGGAAGTTTCCTGTCAGAGCCTCTTATCTATGAAGTATGACTGGGAAGTGTCCTGTCAGAGCCTCTTATCTATGAAGTATGACCGGGAAGCTTCCTGTCAGAGCCTCTTATCTATGAAGTATGACCGGGAAGCTTCCTGTCAGAGCCTCTTATCTATGAAGTATGAATGGGAAGTCTCCTGTCAGAGCCTCTTATCTATGAAGTATGACTGGGAAGCTTCCTGTCAGAGCCTCTTATCTATGAAGTATGAATGGGAAGTTTCCTGTCAGAGCCTCTTATCTATGAGGTATGAATGGGAAGTGTCCTGTCAGAACCTCTTATCTATGAGGTATGAATGGGAAGTATCCTGTCAGAACCTCTTATCTATGAAGTATGAATGGGAAGTGACCTGTCAGAGCCTCTTATCTATGAGGTATGAATGGGAAGTATCCTGTCAGAACCTCTTATCTATGAAGTATGACCGGGAAGTGACCTGTCAGAGCCTCTTATCTATGAAGTATGAATGGGAAGCTTTTTGTCAGAGCCTCTTATCTATGAAGTATGACTGGGAAGTTTCCTGTCAGACCCTCTTATCTATGAAGTATGACTGGGAAGTTTCCTGTCAGAGCCTCTTATCTATGAAGTATGACTGGGAAGTTTCCTGTCAGACCCTCTTAGCTATGAAGTATGAATGGGAAGCTTCCTGTCAGAGCCTCTTAGCTATGAAGTATGAATGGGAAGTTTCCTGTCAGACCCTCTGAGCTATGAAGTATGAATGGGAAGTTTCCTGTCAGACCCTCTTATTTATGAAGTATGAAAATATTCTCTTTAAGGCAGCATGTTTTGGTGTTTTTGTTGTTGTTGTTGTTGTTTTTGGAGGTAGGGTCTCACTCTAGCCCAGGCTGACCTGGAATTCACTCTGTAGTCTCAGGGTGGCCTCGAATTTATGGCGATCCACCTACCTCTGCCTCCCAAGTGCTGGGATTAAAGGCGTGGGCCACCACGCCCGGCTAAGGCAGCATGTTTATAAAATCGACCATACTGGTACTTAACACAGGGATGAACGAAGCCATTCTCTGAATGTGAGTCAGAATGGGAAGGCAACAGACACACCAAGAGAAACTCCCAGAGAAACTTCCAGAACTCAGGACACTCTGGAACTTGGGCCCGGGGGGAAAGCACAGTGTCAATCCATTTACTAAATATTATGAAAGCCCTTCTTAAATTTCTATATTGAGAAACCTGACTCATAACGTTTTCATGCCTTCATGTAAAGCATCGTATCGCTCATTTCCTGTTGATGATGAGGATGGAGGGAAGGCACTTCCTAGGATGAGCTGGGAGTTTCCTGCCTTTTAGTCAACAGCTCCAGGCCCAGCATGAAGGAAGGGGGGAGGGGGTCTGTGGGAGGAGTAATAACTTTTCTTTCTAGTCGAAAGAAAGCCCGGGATCCTGAGTGTTTGTCGGATGGAGTTGAACAGAGTGGAAATCGCATTCTCTGATTGAGGCGAGGTCGAAACACAGTGAGCTCAGACCTGGGGTCAACTTGCTTGTCTCAGTGCTCCAGGAACAGTGTGGAAGAGCCAAGACCATTCCTCTGCCATCCCAATTCACCACTGGTTCCAAGCCAGATGAGGGTCTCTTGATAGCCCAGGACTCAGGAAAGCAGCAGAGGGCAGAAAGGGGCTGAGTGATGGCGGAAGTGAACCCCAGAGGTCACTCGATGGAAGTCTCTCCCCGATCTTGCCTGCCCTGTCTCACACTGTATCAGCCAGAATGAAGCATCTGTAGGGAGAGAAAGAGAGAAAGAAAGAGAGAATGCAGAACCAAGTTTTGAGTTTCTACTGAAAGGGACGCACTGTCAGTCTCTAGCATGGATTTCCCAAGGAAGTGTGACGGCCAGTTCTGCTCTCCTTGGCTTGGCCGGTTCACCTTTGTGAGCATCTGTGCTTACACATACTCAGAGGTATTACCTGCTTCCTTGTGAACACACACACACACACACTTACAAGCTTGCTGAATCAGCCCCCAAGCATTCATATCATCATGTGTTGACACACAAGCACACCCTTCCCTGTGCTTGGTGAGACCCACCGGTGTGAACACACAGTACGGCACCATCAGACACAATCAGCGACCTTCCCACCCGCCCAGACACACGCGGGCCCTTTCTCAGGCACACAGAGCCAGCTCACAGGTCCCACTCAGAAGGACATGAAACAGCCGGGGCTCCCCTAGGCTGTGTGTGTCTCTCTCTCCAAGGCTGGTGTCCACCACAGCCAGAGCCACACACAGCTGCTGCCCGGACACAGGCTCCCATTGTGCTGCCAGGCCCCCGGGGGACAATGAAGGCCTGTTTACTTCCGGAGCCCAACACCATCCCTCTCCCTACCACACCGCCTTGGCAGCCTGGTACCTGAAAACCCAACAGCCCTCTGGTAAAAATTTTCATTTATTTTATTTATTTCAGAGAGAGAGAGAAGGGACACGTCAGAGCCTCCAGCCACTGCAGATGAACTCCAGATGCGTGCGCCACCTTGTGCAATCTGGCCTACGTGGGTCCTGGGGGAATCGAACCTGGGTCCTTTGGCTTTGCAGGCAATTGCTTCAACCGCTAAGCCATCTCTCCAGCCCTCGCTTTTTTTTTTTTTTTTTTTTTTTTTTTTTTTTGGTGGTGGTGGGGAGGTGGAGGCTTCAGCCTATAGGTCAGTTGATTCCTCAAATGTCCTGTGGCCAAAGTCACTGTTGTTACCATACCCTCCACTTCTATTTTGATATTGTTGCCACACTTTTTTTTTTTTTTTTTGCCATAAATCACGACTTCACTCCCCTGACACCGTGGTCATTCCGTCAACCTCTTGGTTACTACTGACAGAGTCCTTTCTAGGTACCAGGCACTGCTCTGGGCACACAGGGGCCAGACTGTAATACCCGCAGTTGCATAAGTCTTACGTCCCAGGCAAGCTAATTTTTCTTGCTTTCTTCCAAATACACTGCACTGCCTTTCTGTGCTTTTTAGTCACATACTAAGTAATGCCCGTAAGTATTTATTGAGCATAAGGTTGCCAGAAAATGTGCAAGGTTCTAAGTTCCTCTTTATTGCAGCATTTGCTCTTAGTATCCATTCCTTATCTGAAATTCAGATTTTACTGGATCTCATGGATTTTTTGGTTTGTTGACTCTCAGAAACGCAAACTTACTTGAGAAGCTGTTTTGAGCTGTGCTTGGGAAATACCCGAATGGCAGACCTAGTACCTACCCTGGGGAGCTCAGTCCTAATAAAGGAGTTGGCTGCACCCCAAGGAAGGGCGGGGCTCTTAGAGGGGGAATTTCTGGGTACAATGGCATTCGGGGAATAGAGTACCAGCCTAGCCTTAGGAGGCCCTGAGAAGGCTTCTGGGAAGAAGTTAACTTCCTTGAACCACACATCCCTGTAATCCCAGCACTCAAGAGGCTAAAGCAGAAATGTGTGTCCCAGGGCTACACAGGGACACTGTGTCTCAAACAAACAAACAAACAAACAAAAAAAAGAAATTGTTGGGGAGGGGTGCTGGAGAGATGACATAGAGGTTAAAGTCGCTTGTCTGCGAAGCCTAACGACCCAGGTTCTATTCCCCCAGATGCACATGGCAGTACGTGTGTCTGGAGTTCGTCTGCGGTGGCTGGAGGCCCTGGCATGCCCATCCTCTCTCTCCTCTCTCTCTCTCTCTCTCTCTCTCTAACAATTAAGTAAATAGAAATAAAACATTAAAAAACTGTTGTGGAGATGGTCCCACTGAGCACTATAGCGGGGAGCGGTCTGCTGGGTGGGTCCGTTACACAGCACCGGAGGTATTTAGAGACACCATAGTGCACGAAGACAGCATATGAGTTGAGAGCCCTTCAAAGCCTCTCTATGAAAGGCTGCGGAACGAAGGACACATGACAACAGAATCAGCACACCCTCAGATGAGGCAGGTCACCTTGACTCTGCTGTGACAGCCTTGCATCTTCTCTGCTACCGTGGTTTGAACCCCTATAGGTTCATGTGTTTGAATACTCGATCCTCAGCGGGTGGCACTGTTTGGGAAGGTCGGGGAACTTTCTGGAGGGACAGCCTTGATGGAGGAAGTGGATGATTGAGGCAGGCATTAAGCTTTTCTAGTCCAGCCCGATTTTCTGCCCTATCCTCTGCTTACCTGCCTGGGATTGCAACGTGACCAGCTGGTCTCGTGTTCCTGCCGTCATGCCTTTTCCCACCACGATGTAATGTGTCCCCTGGAACTGACGCCAAAAAGAAACCCTTCCTTCCTTCCTTCAGCTGCCTCTTGTCAGGTATTTGAACACAACAAGAAGTAAAGGTACGAGCTGGAGAGATGGCTTAGCGGTTAAGGCGCTTGCCTGCAACGCCCAGGGATGCAGGTTCGATTCCTCAGGACCCACGTAAACCAGATGCACAGGGTGGCGAGTGTGTCTGGGATTTGTTTGCAGTGGCTGGAGGCCCTGGCACACCCATTCTCTCTCTCTCTCTCTCTATCTGCCTCTTTCCCTCTTTCTATCTCAAATAAATAAAGATTAAAAAGGGGGCTGCTGGAGAGATGGCTTAGTGGTTAAGGCACTTGTCTACAAAGCCAAAGGAGCCAGGTTCAATTCCCAGGACCCACGTAAGACAGATGCACAAGGGGGGTGCACGCATCTGGAGTTGGTTTGCAGTGGCTGGAAGCCCTGGTGCACCCATTCTCTCTCTCTCTCTCTCTCTGTCTATTTCTGTATCTCTCTCTCAAATAAATAAATAAAAATAAAATATTTTTTTTAAAAAAGGGCTGGAGGGATGGCTTAGCAGTTAGAGCATTTGCCTGCAAAGCAAAAGGACCCAGGTTCGATTCTCCAGGACCCACGTAGGCAAGATGCACAAGGGGGCACCCGTGTCTGGAGTTCGTTTGCAATGGCTGGAGGCCCTGGTGTGCCCATTCTCTCTCTCTCCCTTTCTCTCTCTCAAATAAATAAATAAATAAATAATATGTTTTTAAAGAGGCGAAGGCAGGCAGACAAGCAATGCTGCTTCCCGTCCTCAGACCTCTTTAGATCTGGGCTGTTATTGGAAGGTGCTGTCCAAGGGGGCGGGGAGGGTCTTTTCCCCTCAGTTAATCCTTTTTGGAAATGCCCTCACAGACGCGCCCAGAGGCATATCTCTCAGTCGATTCCAGATCCAACCAAGTTGTAAATCAGGATCAACCATCACATTGCCTCATTGGTTGGTGTGTGAGGGTATGAGCATGACCCCTTGACATGACAGACTGGCTTCCTCGGGACTGGGTCTCCTTGCTCGTCTGCTTCTCCAAAGGCGCCTTCTTCCATTCCTCACCCAGTAACCAGCCCTGGCCCTCCACCCAGTTTGGGGCCAGCCTAATACTTCTGCCTCTCAAGGGTCACCTGCCTTAGATTGTCAACTGTCTCTGGGTCAGAGAGGGCTGGGGGCCTCACCGTTCACCACCATGGGCAGTTCCTCTTACTTCCTCTTGTTTTTCTCCATTTTGCAGACTCATGTGGCTCATGGAGACAAACTTTCTAACCTAGAATCCACAGGTTGAGAAGGAGCCACTGGTAATGACATCTTCCCTTCAGCCCCCCCCCCCCCAGCCTTAGCCTAGCCCTGGGGGGACCTTAATTGATTGTTCACTCCTGAGTTATCCCACCCCCACCTCCCTCGGTTCCACCCATCCTGTGTGCTGCTGGGAACAAAGCTTCATGGCCTGTCATGTTCACGTGCATCCCGCCAAAAGAGCAGCCACTGAATCCCTCCAAATAAAAAATAGAATGTCCTGCCTGGCTCTCTCCTTTCCACCTCCCCCTTCCCCCCGGGGAAATGTTGTGGGACACTCTTGACTGTTCTAGCCCTGTCTTTAGCTGTTCCCCGTAAAAACCCCTGCCTGGGCCAGATCAGTGCCTGTTGCTGGAATCACCTTTCGCCATGATTGGTCTTCTTTCTTTTTTTTTTTTTTTTCTTTTTCTTTCTCTGAGTCAACATTACCTTTGCTAACTCCCCTCCTTCCACCTGATAAGGCTGGGGTAACAGCATCTGCATGAACCTGGGGTGTGCATTTCTTGCCTTGTCAGAACAGCAGCTCCTAATCTGGCTGGTGATGGGCCGGGAGCCAGGCCCAACAATGGAGGCCTTGTGAGCCTGCCCAGGGGTGTGCTGGGAGCCCACAATTTAACACACATACAACCCTTCCCGGAGCCACCTCCTTATCTCCTTCTTATCTACCGCCATTGGCAGTCCTGCGGCTGAAACCCAACTCCCTGTAATTGCATGTCCCACACAGAACATTCCTCAGGCTCAGTTAAAACGGTTAAACATTGACTTGGGAGCTGGGGCCATCACTACCAACGGCAGGTGCTCAGGTGTTCTTGCTCGGTGAGGGGGGAGGCCCTGGTCGGGCGTCCACTGTTCTCCCTGTGGGCTCGAACTGACTGAATAGAGCTCAGGGCCAAACTCAGCTCCCGTGGTCTGTGAGTCAGTTTGGTGGAAAAACCCTAACCAGTTCAGAAAGAAATCCTGGGGGGGGGGGGGGGTGTGGGAGGAGTGATGGCTCAGTAGTTAAAGGCACTTGCTTTCGAAGCCTGAAGACCCAGGTTCAAATCCCCAGTACCCGCGTAAAGTCAGATGCCCAAAGTGGCACATGCGTCTGGAGTTTGTTAGCAGTGGCAAGATGCCCTGATGCACCTGTCCCCTCTCCAAGTACTCTCTTCCTCTTGCTCTGCTTGCAAGTAAATAAATTTTACAAAAAGAGAGAGAGAGAGAATTTCTGGGGAAGTAGAGTGCTGGCCTACCATGTATGAAGCCCTGGGTTCAAGCCCTAGCATTGCATGAAAAGGCTAGGCGTAATGGGGCATGCTTGTAATCCCAGTAGCATGTGGGAACTGGAGGCAGTATGGTTAGGAGTTCAGTGTCATCCTCTGTCACATAGTAACCTTGAGGCCCAAACTGGACTACATGAGACTTGATCCCGTCTCAAAAACAATTCTGGCCCATAACTACTACACAGACAGTCCAGCATCCGCAGCGGCAGTGTATTGAGAAAGCCGACTGCCTTTCTGCTCCGAACTGAAGCAGGGACGTGAAGAGGTTCTGAAGAGGCAACTGTACCGGGAGATAAGGCTGTAGCCCTAAGCTGTCCCCTGTCACCTCCAGTTACGAATTCCCTGGCAAGAGACACAGAACACTGAGAGATCGTGCCGGAATGTGGGAGGAAGCCGGCTCCCCGACGGCTAGCACTCATTGTGCTGGAAAGTGCTACGTGAGCTGCTGGGAGAAAATGGTCACCAGCCTTGTGAACAAGCAGGGGATTCTGCTAGATATGAAACCAACCAGCTGGGCAAGATGTACAGAGCTGGGCACTAGTGGCCTTCAGCCTATGCGGGTAACCAATGGCTCTCTCATTGAATAAGAGGCCCCGCTCAGTGGGAAGGAACTCATAGCTGGTACTGGGAGCCAAGTCAACATCCAATTGGAACTAAGGTCATGGGCTCGAGTGAGAAGCTCCCACTAGTAGTTGGCCAAAAATAGAGTGTACGCCCAGCAAAATCTCTCTTAATTAACTATGCTGATTCCCCTTTAGCCCACACTGCTCTAACTCTCCATTGGGGAACCTGTTTTCTCTTTCAAAGAAGGCAGCTAAAACCGGGCAGAACCAAAATCCATCAACATGACACGAAAAGATAGCTGACTCCCTATCATGAGATGAGCCATCTCTTTCATATCAGCCAGGGCCCAGCTGAAACCACAGAGGAATTGGCGAGTTAAACAAGAGTGCTGCTCTCACAGCCAGCCTGACAACCTGCACCAGGGAGATGACGACAGACACTGAGGGCACTCAAAACTTATCAAAGCAGACGTCTAGACATTGCTGAGAGCTTAACACTAAAGTAGGCTTATAACACCACCACCAAGGCTCAGAGAACATTGCAGAAGAAGGCGACAGAAAGACTGTAAGAGCCACAGGCTGGGAAGGAGCATCCAGAGGCACTGTCCCTTCCCCCTCCCCCAATGACTGACTGCCCCTGTCACAAATCATAACCCATAACCCCATGGCGAACACCAGTAACCCCACTGAGGAGGGCCCTCAGTGGAATGGCAGCAGGGAGGAGGGGAATGGAACCAACACATACAACAAAGTTTCTAATTAATAAAAAATTAAAAAATAATAAAAGAATTCTCTGGCAGGGGGCTAAAGTTGTAAGCTCCGTACAGAGTGATTGCTACCATACATAAGGACTTGCAGTTTGATCTCCAGCCCTGAAAATAGAAATGATAATTATTTAATTCATTAAAATTTCCCTGTGGAGACAATGGGACTCAACCCAACAGCCCTATACGTTTACTAAGGCCTGCAGCCTTCATCAGGGCAAAAAGGAAACCGTGTACCCATTAGCAGTCACTCCCTTTCTCTTCCACCCACTCTGCAGCCCCAGATTACCATCAATCCACTCTGATTCTATGTATTTGCCTATTCTGGACATTTCGTATAAATGGAATCTTTTTTTTTTTTTTTAATCTTGCTTCTTTGATTTACCACAGAGTTTTTGTGGTTCATCCATGTTACAGCATGTATAGATAGTTCATGCTTTTATGGTTGATTAATATTCCACTGTGGAATATATATGTATATATATATATATATATATATATATATATATATATATATATATTCACCATTCACCATTTTATTTATCTGTTTATCAGCTGTTAGATGTTTGGGTTGCTTCTACTCTGACGCTATTATGAATGATGTTGCTATGAACATTTATGTATAAAGATTTAAGTGGACATATATTTTCATTTCCCTTGGGTAGCTATCTAGGGGTGGAATTCCAGGACCACAAAATAATGCTTTAACTTTTTGAGAAACTACCAAAATGTTTCCTAAAATGACTGCAACACATGATATTATCATTAGAGCTCATGAAGGCTTCAGTTTCCCCCCATTCTCTCCAACACTTGTTATGATCTTCTTTTCTTCTTTCAGAGCCATTCTGGTGGGTGTGGGATGGCATTTTACTGTGAGATGCTAAGCATCTTTCCATGTATTTGTTTTTCATTTGTATATCTTTTTCTATAATTATTTTTATTTATTTATTTGATAGAGAAAGAGGGAAAGAGAGTGAGAGAATGGGTGCTCCAGGGCCTCCAGCCACTGCAAACAAACTCCAGATGCATGCGCCCCCTTATACATCTGGCTAACATGGGTCCTGGGGAAGTGAACCTGGGTCCTTTGGCCTTGCAGGCAAATGCCTTAACCGCTAAGCCATCCCTCCAGCCCATCATTTGTATATCTTCTTAGAAAAAAAAATGCTGTTTAAATCCTTTGAAAAATATTTTATTTATGTATTTGAGAGAGAAAGAGGCAGATAGAGAGAGAGAGAGAGAAAGGGAAAATGGGTGCACAAAGGCCTCCAGCCACTGCAAACAAACTCCAGATGCATGTGCCACCTTGTGCATCTGGCTTACATGGGTCCTGGGGAATCAAACCTGGGTCCTTAGGTTTCACAGGGAAGCACCTTAAAAGCTAAGCTAAGACCTGAACACTTTTTTTTTTAAGTTGAGAACTTTAATATATGAACATATTGCAATTTGTTCACAGTCCCACCTATAGATTATACATTTATTTCCCCTCTCTCCACCCCCATTCCGCTGAGGACCCTCCTCAGTGGGGTCACTGGTAATCACTGTGGGGTCATGACTGCACCAGTCAGTCAGTTTGTGTGAGTGGGGTTGTGGACAAAGCCTCAGGGTACACCTTTCTGCCCTGTGGCTCTTCCATTCTTTTCACCCCCTCCTCAGCAATGTTCTGTGAGCCCTGGAGGGCATGTTGTAAGTGTCCTTTAGTGTTGAGCTCTCTGCATCCTCTAATTTTCCGTTTTGATGAAACGGAAAATTTTGAGTCTCCTCAGTGTCTACTGCCAACTCCCAGGAGGAGGTTCTCAGGCTAGCCATGACAGTAGCATTCATATTTAATCTTCTTCTTCCTCCACAATGTTTCCTGAGCCCTGACAGATGTGATAGTGATAACTCATCTTGTGTTAAATGATCGGCTTTCTTTTCTTGTCATTCTGATGGGTCTTGGGTCTCCCTGGTATTTTCATCTGTAAAAAGCAGATTCTCTATGAGAGCAGTATGGACCAGAGAGGATAAACATAGACATTTAGAAGACTTTTTGACAGGCATAACCTCTCCTTTTGGCCAAAGATCAGTATAAGCTTCCCTCTAGGAACTATGACTTTCTGAGACATAGGCTTCTGACTTGATTCTCAGTACCTGGCATGAACTCCCTCCCGTTGAGTGGGCCTCATATCTAGTGAGCACTTGATAACCCCCATAAGCTCTTTGCCACTGTTGCATCAATGGGTACATCTCGCCTGGAGCTGGCTGAGTTTTTGCGGCTTGCAGGATCCACTGCTTGTTCACACCGTTGTTCACACAGCTCTCGTATCATTTTCCAGCACTATGAGAGCTAGCCAGCAGGCACATGGCTTCCGTCTCAGTTCCAGCATGATCTCTCAGGGTCCTGAGACCGCAGCCTGCGGTGTCTTCAGCAATAATAAGGTCTTACCATTTAGTTCTGGTGCATAACCAAGTGCTTTGGCAATGGCCTACATTGTGTAACTTTATATATATATATATATATATATATATATATTTTTTTTTTTTTTTTTTTTTTTTTTTTAAGGTAGGGTCTCACTGTAGCCCAGGCTGACCTGAAATTCACTCTGTAGTCTCAAGGTGGCCTCAAACTCACGGTGATCCTCCTACATCTGCCTCCCAAGTGCTGGGATTAAAGTTGTGCACCACCATGGCCAGCAGGTGGCAATGACCCACATTGTTTTGGGGCCCTCGTGGGCCTCCCTGACCAATAGTTCTGACCCTGGGATTTATCAGCAATAACCTATGGTTTTAGGGTAAAGCTTTCTCCACCTCTGCAGGGTGCTGCTCCTCTTTCTTCTCTTCCTCCTCTTCTTCTTCCTCTCCCTCCTCCCCCTCATCTTCTTCTTCTCTCTCTCTCTCCCTCTGTAAAATCTCTTAATTAGCTAATCAAGAGGTAGGTTTCAAGGGTACTGAATCATGCCATTATTAGCTTTCTGTGCCTTCCCTCTCTCCTCCCTTATCCCCGTACTCCCCAGACCCTTCTAAGCCCCTTGTTGATTTCTAGCTTGACTGCTATTGTGGTCAGATATAATACAAGGAGTTATGTCAATTTTTTCAAATATGTGGAGACTTGCTATGTGTTATAATATTTAATTAATTTGTACAACTAAACAATAGGTTTCTTCTTCTCTTCCTCTTCTTTTTTTTTTTTTTTTAAGGCACTAGAGATTAAACCCAGACATTTGTGCTGAGCAAGTGAGCTAACACTGAGGCCTCTCACACCTTTTACTTTGAGACAGGCTCTCACTAAGTTGCGTCAAGCTAGCCTTGAAGTCACTGTGCAGCCCAAGCTCATGATCATTCAATTCTCCTACTTCAGCCTCCAACATGCTGGAATTACAAGTGTACAGCACCATGTCTTACCGTTGAGCTATGAATTCTTTCTTAAAAAATATTTTATGATTTATTTGATAGAGAGAAAGAGAGGGAGTATAGGCACGCCAGGGCCTCCAGCCACTGCAAATGAACTCCAGACGCATGTACCACCTTGTGCATCTGGCTTACATGGGTCCTGGGGAATCGAACCTGGGTCCTTAGGGTTTGCAGGCAAGTGCCCTAACTGCTAAGCCATCTCTCCAGCCTGAGCCATGAATTCTTTATATATTCTGGATACAATCTTTAATTGGGTACAGGATTTGCAAATATATTGTTGCTTTATGAAGGGTCATCTTTTCACATGAGGGTTTTCTTTTTTTTCTTTTTTTTTTGAGAGAGAGAAAGAGGCAGAGAGAGAGAGAGAGAGAGAGAGAATGGGCGTGCCAGGGCTTTCAGTAACTGCAAATGAACTCCAGACATGTGTGCCCCCTTGTGGGCATGTGCGACATTGCGCACCTGTGTCACTGCATCTGGCTATGTGGGACCTGGAGATTCGAACATGAGTTCTTAGGCTTCACAGGCAAATGCCTTACCTGCCAAGCCATATCTCCAGCCCTGATGGTGTTTTTTGAAGCACAAAGGTTTGTTACTTTGATGAAAACACTTTAGCTATTTTGTTGTTGCTGTTGTTTTTTTGGCTTGTGCTTTTGATGCCAAATCCAAGAAAGCATTGTCGAATCAATGATAAAGTTTCATAATTAGAACTCTGATATTTAGAGTTATATTCCATTGTGAATGTTTTTTTTTTTTTTTTTTGTATATTGTGTGAAGCAGGAGTCCTGTTAAATTCCCTTGAGTATGAATACCCAGTTATCCCAGCACTAAATGTTGAAAATACTATTCTTGCACTCTTGTATTTAATCAGCACCTTTGTTTAAAAATAAGTTTGCTATGTGTGTAAATGTTTGGTCTAGACTCTCAGTCATCTTCCATTGATCTGTATATATATGTGGATGTCAATACCACATGGACATTACCATAGCTTCGTAATAAATTTTGAAACAGTGAAACGTGAGTCTTCCTGTTGTGTGTTTCTCTGTCAAGACTGTGTTTACCACTGTGGGTTTTAAAAGGGATGTCACTGAATCTGTAGATCATCTTTACGAGATTTCCATTTTAACAATATTGTCTTCTATAATCCATGAACACAGGCCATCCATTTACTTAGATCTTCCTTAATTCCTTCCAATAATGTTTTATGATTTTTCAGTGTCCGAGTCTTTAGCTTCTTTTGTTCAACTTATTCTAATTTTGTTGTTTTCAATACGATTGTAAGTGGAATTTGTTTTTTTAATTCAATTTTTGTATTGTTACGCTAAGCTCTTGAGGGAAATTAATTGACAAAAGTCTACATGCCTGGTCTGAGGAACTCTGGGATTGCTCAACTCCTGAGGCGAGCCCTGAGCTTCCAAACCCGCACCAACAGGAAGGAAGCTGTGAACACTGAACCCTCCCAGAAGGCATGTTCTCCAATGGCCTCGTGACATCAGGCCCTAAAGGACAATAGACAAGAAAGGACCTCCCAGAAGGCACATCCAAGGGCCATAGAGAATAATGGGTAAAGGAGATGTTTCCCAGTAGTCAGGACCAAGGAATTTAGTCCCCTGGGAGGTAGGGAACCTTAGCAAATTCCCACTGGGCAAGAATTGCAAATTGCTAAACATTTTCCATTCTGCTTGTCCAAGTGGAGCTTTGAATTGTGGTCATCTTGTTTCTTCCCCCATTGTGTGTTTCCTACGGGTGGTTGGCTGGAGGAGGTGGGCAAATAGACAACTTGCTTTTTTGTTCTATGCCAGTGTGCCAACCACTATCTGAACCTCGTATAAAGTCACCAGGAGGGCCAGGGCTTTGATCTGGTGGCAGGTCATTGCAAGATAAGACCGCATGGCTTTGAACTTACAAAAGGGTTAGCAAGCTTCACGGGAGGGAAGAGAGTGTGCATTCATTTGAGCACAGATCACTAGGTATTTATTTTTTAATTAATTAATTAATTTATTTTTCTAAATATTTTTTTATTTATTTGACAGAAAAAGAGGGAGTGAGAGAGAGAGAGAGAGAGAGAGAATGGACATGCCAGGGCTTCCAGCCACTGCAAATGAATTCCAGATGCGTGTGTCCCCTTGTGCATCTGGCTAACGTGGGACCTGGGGAATTGAACCTGGGTCCTTAGGCTTTGCAGGAAAATGCCTCAACCGCTAAGCCATCCCTCCAGCCCTAAATTATTTATTTGAGAGAGCAAGAGTGGGAAAGAGGCAGACAGAGAGAGAGAGAGAGAGAGAGAGAGAGAGAGAGAGAATGGGCCCACGAGGGCCTCTAGCCACTGCAAACGAACTCCAGATGCATGTGCCCCCTTGTGCATCTCGCTTATGTGGGTCCTGAAGAGTCAAACCGGGATCCTTTGGCTTTGCAGGCAAACGCCTTAACCACTAAGCCATCTCTCCAGCCCCAGCCCCCTTATTTTTTAGATTCCAGTCTTCTCTTCCTTTTTAGCAGTGGGATACTTAACGGGGACACATTGCCGCTCAGACACGATGTCCTAACTCACCTCACAAGTCTAAGTGGGCAAGGTGTATTTACACCTTCCAGTGATCCTTAAAGGGCACAGGCACGTCTTCCTCTTTCTCCCTTTGCTTCTGACTAGATGATTAAAGTGCTGGAATAACCCCCCCTTGGGGGACATTGGGAATGAAGCATGGCACAGCAAATGAGAGACGGAGTCACCCTATCCTTTGCACTGCCTGCCCAGACTTTGCCAGCGCACAGCCAACCTTGTTTACTACAACTGACTTGTGGGGTCAATTCGTTAAATTTGACTAACTTCCCTCTTCTCTCGTAGTAGCCTGTTTGCCTTTAAGATGTTTGTGCGCCGATGGAAATGACCACAAGCATCATGAAATAAAGAGTCCTTGAGAGGATGGGAAGGGATGGGACCCGGGGAATTCTCATTGCCTGTAGAAACTGGCATGGTGTGGTGGTTTGTGTCAGGTGTCCCCCACAAACTCAGGTGTTCTGATGCTAGGTTCCCAGCTGATGGAGATCTGGGAATTAATGCCTCCTGGAGGGAGTGCATTCTTGGGGGCGGGCTTATGCATGTTATAGCCAGTCTCCCCTTGCCAGTGTTTGGCACACTCTCCTGTTGCTATGGCCCACCTTATCTTGGCCAGGGGGTGATGTCCACCCTCTGCTCATGCCGTTGTTTTCCCCTGCCATCGTGGAGCTTCCCCTTGAGCCTATAAGCCAAAATAAACCTCTTTTTCCCACAAGCTGCTTTTGGTTGGGTGAATTCTACCAGCAATGCGAACCGGATGGGAAGATAAGGAAGCTCAGTACAGATCGTGGATTCCCTGGTGGGATGATGAGGGGTGTTTGGTATATGTGCAAAAGAACAATGTAGGGCTGGAGAGATGGCTTAGCGGTTAAGGCGCTTGCCTGCAAAGCCTAGGTACCCAGGTTCGACTCTCCAGATCCCACATTAGCCAGATGCGAAAGGTGAGGCAAGCGCAAGGTCACACATGCCCACTAGGTGGTGCAAGCATCTGCAGTTTGATTTCAGTGGCTGAGGCCCTGGCATGCCAATTCTCTCCCTTTCTCTCTCTCTCTCTCTGTCTGTCTCTCTTTCTCACTCTCTCTAAAATAAAAATAAGAAAGAAAGAAAGAACAATGTAATGACAGCTCATGGATGCCCCCATAAGGTGCTGGTTTCCTGGCACAATCACCACTAATCCATGCATGGTTTACCATTATTTAATTAGCTGTTTTTAGTGATGTAATATGCACCTGCAGAAGCCTCAACAATGACTCACATCTCCCCACAGAGATCTCCCTCCCCCCACCCCCACTCAAGGTGGCCAACATTCTGAACAGTGTGTATAGCATCGCTCTGATTTCTTTCATACAGTTTTCTTATTTTCCAAAAATACATCCACGGATTTCTTAAGATTTATTTGCAAGCAGAGAGAGCTAGAGAGACTGATAGAGAGAATGGGCGCGCCAGGTCCTCCAGCCGCTGCAAATAAACTCCAGATGCACACACCACTTTGTGCATTTGGCTTTATGTAGGTACTGGGGGGGGTTGAACCCTGGTCATTAGGCTTTGCGGGCAAGTGCCTTAACTGCTGAGCCATCTCTTCAGCCCTAACATCCATGTATTTTATGTTAACTATGTTTAACTTCATCAGAGGGACATCATTCTTGAGCTGAGGAGACCACTCGGTTGGCAAGGTGCTTGTTGCCTATGGCAGTTTGAATAAATGTCCTCCCAACAAGATTCGGGACTTTTACTAAAGCCTCTTTAGATTCCCAGCTGCCTGGCTGGAGGAGGTGTCACTGCGGGCAGACTCTAGGGCCCAGCCCTAAGGTGGACGTGGAACTCCAGTGTAAAGATACGCAAAGCGCTTGAGCTTGGTCTTGACTTCCCAAAGTGAGCTCACTTTCTTCTTGGTGATGGCTTTTCTCTCTGCCTGGGCCTTTGAAAGTGGGCCAGCTTCTTCTGCCATTATGGAACTTTCCCTGGATCTGTGAGCTTCCAATAATCCCCTTCTTCCTCTCATAAACTGTGTCTGGTCTGGAGGTCCATCCCAGCAGCCTGAGGCTCTCTAATGTACTGCCCAAGCATTGGGTCTTGAGTTTGGACCCTCCAGCACCCACATATAAAAGCTGGGCATGGTGGTAGCACCTATAATCCCAGCAATAAGGAGGTGGATACAGGA
Organism: Dipus sagitta; assembly: GCA_036346955.1. NCBI lineage: Eukaryota > Metazoa > Chordata > Mammalia > Rodentia > Dipodidae > Dipus > Dipus sagitta. The sequence continues at coordinate 11,420,556 of CM070793.1, read as the reverse complement.
TTCCTGAGGCTTGCTGGCAAGCTGGTCTAACCAACTGAGTAAATTCCACGTTCAGGTAGAGTCCCTGTCTCAAGAAAATGAGGTGGAAGTTGTGGTGCACGCTTCTAATCCCAGCACTGGGGAGGCAGAGGTAGGAGGATTGCTGTGAGTTTGAGGACAGCATGGGACTACAGAGGGAGTTCTAGGTCAACCTGGGCTAGACTCTGTCTTTAAAAAAAATGAGGTGGACACACACACACACCAGACCCCCACACACTGGGACCAAAGAGCAGGAAAACTTGGAGGTCATGGATGCTTCGAGCAAGGTGAGAATTTCTAGTTTCAGAAGTGACAAGGCTATACGTTGACCATAAAGGCTTCAGGTATACATGTGGTGTGGATGGGTCAAGTCAAAACGCTTAGAGGCGAAGGTACAAGAAGCCAGAGACCAGAGTGTGGATACAGGTCATTCTGCGTGTCCAGGATACTCCATTGGGAGTGGAGAAAAGATGATGAGGCCAGAACTAGAGTCTTCAGTGAATGAGGCAGCATGTCAGAGAGGCTGGTAGATGGCAAGCACGAGGAGGGAAAGGGCGAAGCTGGAAGCTGGCGTGGGGCAGGGTGAGGATGGAGGAAGATGGAAACAGAAAGCCACCTTTTGGCCGTGAGGTACAGATAATGTAGGAATAAATACTTCCTTTTTTTTTTCGTTTTATTTTTATTTATTTATTTGAGAGCAAGAGACAGAAAGAGGCAGATAGAGAATGGGTGTGCCAGGGCCTCCAGCCACTGCAAACGAACTCCAGACGCGTGCACCCCCTTGTGCATCTGGCTAACGTGGGTCCTGGGGAATCGAGCCTCGAACTGGGGTCCTTAGGCTTAACCGCTAAGTGCTTAACCGCTAAGCCATCTCTCCAGCCCAAATACTTCCTTTTTTTATAAAACATTTTATTGATTTACTTATTTTGAGAGAGACAGACAGACAGACAGAGAGGTTGGGTGCACCAGGACCTCCAGCCACTGCAAAAAAAAAGAAACAAAACAAAAAACTCCAGACGCATGCGCCACCTGTGCATATGGCTTATGTGGGTCCCAGGGAATCAAACCTGGGTCCTTAGGATTGACAGGCAAATGCCTTAACCGCTAAACCATTTCTCCAACCCAAACTGAGGTGGTTTTTGTTTTGTTTTGTTTGTTTAGATAGGGTCTCACTGTAGCCCAGGCTGACCTGATACACACTCTATAGTCTCAGGCTGACCTCGAACTTACCAAGATCCTCCTACCTCTGCCTCCCGAGTGCCGCGATTAAAGGCGTGCGCCACCACGCCCGTCAATACTCCCTTCTTAAAGGGCTGTGTGAAGGTAGTTGCTCAGGCCTGGTAGAAAGAGGAAAAGAAGACCAGGAATGGAGACAGCCAGCCCACCCGGGACTCACTGAGACTGGAGTGGAGCAGTGTGTAGTGGTATTAGAGGGACCTGGGACCTAGGGTGGTCAATCTCATCTCTACCTGACCATCTGGAAACAGCTGCACATTTCTCATAGTGGCAACCATGTGGAAGGATATGACAGCTTATATTGACAGGACGTAGAATCACGTGGGTGGGATTATTTAGATTAGGTTAGCTTCTGGGCATGCCTTTGAGGAATTATCTTGACTAGGTTAATTGAGGTGGGAAGACCCACCTTAACTGTGGTTGGGGTTCCTTGACTGTATAAAAAGGAGAGAGCCGGGCATGGTGGCGCACGCCTTTAATCCCAGAACATGGGAGGCAGAGGGAGGAGGATTGCTGAGAGTTTGAGGCCACCCTGAGACTACATAGTGAATTCCAGGTCAGCATGGACTAGAGTGAGACCCTACCTCAAAAAAAAAAAAAAAAAAAAAAAAGTCATGGCTCCTTCCTGAGTCCTCTGGTGTCAGGGGAAATCGATATGGGGAATTGTTTTAGTTAGAAGTGAGAATACCTCAAATATTGCCTTCTGGGTTTTTTTCTTTTTGAGGCAAGCTCAACAGACTGACCTTTTTTAAATTTAATGTATAAGAGAGAGAGAGAGAGAGAGAGCATGCACATATTGACACGCCAGGGCCTCCAGCCACCTTGTGCGCATGTGTGACCTTCTGCCCTTGCATCACCTCGTGCGTCTGGCTTACATGGGATCTGGGGGAGTGGAACACGGGTTCTTAGGCTTGCAGGCAAGCGCCTTAACCACTAAGGCATCTCTCCAGCCCTTCTGTTCTAATTGTCTTTCATTGTCTGGCATAACTTGCCTTCTGAACAATCTCCTGACTCCAGTCTGAGGAGAGAGGTACCATTTTGGTTTGTAATGAGCCTCCATCCAAGGACAGAGGTTTGGAGGAAAGCAGAGAGAGACGTGGGCCTGTCTGCCCGTGCATATGTGGAAGTCAGTGGACAACCTCTGGGCCCATCCTCTGCCTGTTCATTTGACAGGGTTTCTTACTCTGGATCTGCTTCCTGCTGCATATATATATATATTTGAGAGTGACAGACCGAGAGAGAAAGAGGAAGATGGAGAGAGAAAGAGAGAGAATGGGTGCGCCAGGGCCTCCAGCCACTGCAAATGAACTCCGGACGTGTGCGCCCCCTTGTGCATCTGGCTAACATGGGTCCTGGGGAATCGAGCCTCTAACCGGGGTCCTTAGGCTTCACAGGCAAGCGCTTAACCGCTAAGTCATCTCTCCAGCCCCTGGAAAAAATCCTTCTATCTCCGACTCTCATCTCAGTGTCAGCGTCAGAGTGCTGGGATTACAGAAAGACACTATGGATTCCAGGGTGTTTTTTTTTTTTCTCCTTTTTTTTTTTAAAAAAAAAAACTTTATGAGAGAGTGAGCAAGCAAGAGAGAAAGAATTGGTGTACACGGCCCTTAGCCACCGCAAACGAACTCCAGATGCTTGCACCACCCTGTGCACCTAGGCAACCTGTGTGCGTGTGCCCCTTTGTGCGTCTGGCTTACGTGGGTTCTGGGCAGTCAAATCTGGGTCCTTAGGCTTTGCAGGCAAGTGCCTTAACTGCTAAGTCATCTCTCCAGCCCAGAACTTTTACTGGAGTGGCTATCTAGCTGCAAGAGAGCCTGGAAATTGTACGTGTGGGGTGAGGGAGTGATTCTTTCCCCCCCCCCCCCCAGGAAGCCCTATATCCAGAAAATACCTTTTGATCTATGAAAGAAACAGTACATTTGTTAAAGGGGCCACCTAGCTGCTGTGTCACAGGAGATCCTAAATGGACAGCCAGGATGTTTGTGTATATGTCCTCCCTCTAGCCCGGGCCTCCACCCATGGGTGAAGCAAAAGACACAATCTAGGAAGAAAGAGTATAGTAAGGCATCCCTCACTCTGGCCACAGCCAATTGGTCCAGAACTGGACATGTGATTTGAGTGGATCCAATCAGAAGTCCTCAACAAACTTTGTAACCTAACCTGGTGACAGATGATGCAGTTTCATTTCTGGTGGAGAGGCTAGGAGGATGTGACCCTGCAAAGTGGGTTGGGGGGGGGGGTCGGTGTACATAACCCATCTCTAGGAGAAAAGGTGAATCAAGGCCCTGAGAGATACAGGGAAGAGATGCATAAGACCATAACCTGGCCAGGAAGTTGGCCTCATCTGAGACCTGCCTCAAGCCTACTTAATTTAAAAAAATATTTTATTTTTATTTATTTATTTGACAGAGAAAGAGGGAGAAAGAGAGAGAGAGAGAGAATGGGCACGCCGGGGCCTCTAGCCACTGCACACGAACTCCAGACGCATGCATCCCCTTGTGCATCTGGCTAACGTGGGTCCTGGGGAATCGAACCTGGATCTTTTGGCTTTGCAGGCAAACGCCCTAACCACTAAGCCATCCCTCCAACCCCTCCTACTTCATTCTTACCCCCGTTGAGCAGTTAGTCCCCTTCTTCCCGACCTGGTTCAACTTCACTTTGGGCCATTGGTAACCCAGAGTAATCACTTTGTACCAGAAGTGCAGTTTTTCTCACTGGGGATCTGAGTGGGTTGGGATAGGGGTGGACAGAGGTAAGACGGAACTCATAGACAAAAAAAAAAAAAAAAAAAAGCATGTGGGCTCCAGCTAGCCGAATGTTCTTGCTCCCTGGGCCCGCTGCATCGTAAAGTTCCTACACAGCACCTTGCAGGGCAGGGCGACTTTGCCCTTTCCCAGCCAGCCCCTGTTTCCTGCCAGTCAGCAACCTTGGGCTTGCTCCAGCCAGCCCAGCTGTGAGGAGGGGGTGAGGGCGAGAAGGGGCACCCTTCTCACAAAGGGCCCATTCTGGGACGGGGGCTGTTATCAGTCGAGCCTTGCTCTGAATCACCTGCCTCTGTGGGCAGCCCATGGGCGTGGGCAATGCTTGCTTTGCCTCTGGGCCTCCCTCGGCCAGGGCCCGTGAGCGGAGGCGGACTCTCAACAGAGGCGCATTGTTTATCTGGCCCTTCTGCTATCAGGTTCTGTTCAAGGCCTCCTTGAGCTGTCCCCTGCGGCTGACCCTCCTCTCCCTGAGGGCCATTCTGTCCCCACCTCACCCTTACACAGCACCATGAACCCTCAAGGAGGGAACACTGAACCCACAGACGGGGCTGGCTCCCCTCTTCCCAGATGTCTCCTGAGTCCCCTCCATTTGCCTTAGACAGCAACCAAGCTGTCCTGGGCCTGTGGAATCCCCTGGTGGTCAACCTTGTAACTGTCTCTTCTGTTTTATTTTTTTTTTGGGGGGGGGGCAGGGGTGGTGGTTCTGTTTTTACTTTAAACCATGACCAGTTCAGTTCAGCTCCTTCCTCCCCTAACCACCTTTGAAATCCAAATTTACAAATCTTGTTTTTTAAATTATTTTTATTTATTTATTTGAAGGAGGTAAAGAGAGAGGGAGAGAAGGAGAGAGAGAGAGAGAGAATGAGAATGGGTATGCCAGGGCCTCCAGCCGCTGCAAACGAACTCCAGATGCATGTACCACCCTGTGCATCTGGCTTACATGGGTCCTGGGGAATTGAACCTGGGTCTTTTGGCTTTGCAGGCAAGCACCTTAACAGCTAAGCCATCTCTCCAGGCCCAAATTACAAATCTTTATACCTGTTTCTTCCACCTCCTAGTCTTCTAACTCTACCTCTGTTTTACCTCGGGAGGTCGTTGCCCACCTTGCGCTCTGTCTGCCTGACCAACCCTAGCATGCCTGCCCCTGTGTCCAAAAACAAAAAGCAGCTCAAGAGTCAAGAGTTAGAAAAGTAATTAAAATAATGAAGAGTGAAAGGCTTCCAACTTCTACCCAGAGTTGAAAAGCGCTTCAAAGTTTCCTTCAGAACGTCCCCACCCATCACGCCATACTCTTGTGAAGAAATCTGCTTTCCTCCAAGCACAAGCTTCGAGAACAGGTATCGACTTTTCTGGATACGTCTCGTCATTTTTTCCAGTGATATTTATTGGTCTCACCACAATAGGGTTTTCTCTTTCCCCTTGTAGGTGTCAGAGAGCCCAGTATGCAAATGGATCTGATGGGCAAAATTTAAGGCCTGAGATGGTTGATACTGCCTGTCCATTGGACAGGGCTAAGAATCACCTAGAACGCCAGCCTCTGCGCATGCCTGTGAGGGATGATCTTGATTCGGTGGACTGAGGCGAGAAGACCTATTTTCACTGTGGGCGGCACCATTTCACGGGCCTGGGTCCTGCACCATATAAAAAGAAGAGAGTTGGCCGAGTGCCCACATTCATTGCTCTCTGCCTCTTTACTGCCGACTGAATGGAACCAGCTACCTTCCCACTATGATAGGCTGTAACCTGCGCTGTGAGCCGAAATAAATCCTCCCTCTGTGAAGTTGCTTTGTATTAGGTATTTGGAAAAGAAACTAATACAACACCCAACCTAGGAAACAGAGCCCTAGTCTTACACTGAGTCCCTGATTTCTTTTTTTTTAATACATCTTACTTATTTGAGAGGGAGGGAGAGGGAGAAGAAGAGAGAGAGAGAATGGGCACGCCAGGGCCTCAGCCACTGCAGATGAACTCCAGACACATGCGCCACCCTGTGCATCTGGCTTACGTGGGTCCTGGGGAATCGAACCTGGGCCCTTTGGCTTTGCAGACAAACGCCTTGACGGCTAAGCCATCTCTCCAGCCAGAGTCCCTGCTTTTCTATCAGCTTCTTGTCTGGAATGGTAAGCCTCTTCCCAGAAGGAGTTCTGAAATAAAGCCCACCGGAGAGGTGAGCTAGCCTGATGGTAGACGTTCAAAGGAAAGGCCGTGAGAGAGCTTTTTTTTTTTTGGCTACGAGTGATCAGTCTTGAGGTTTCCGGAAAGGCTGGACCAGTGACTACAGAATGAAGTGATGCTGTGGGCACAAAGCCCAGGAAGAGAGAGCGTGAGAGGGCACGGCTGAGTGGAGGGCCAAGGGTTGGCAAGACAGGCCCACTAAGCAGTTGTGAGCACCCTTTACACACCAAGAAAGGCCCTGTGGACACATGGTTATCCTACGGGCACCCCAGACAGGCCAGTAATATCCCACCAAACCGGTATTCACTCGTTGTCAGCTCCAACTTGAATGTGGTGGCAACGCGTCTGCGTGCAGGAGTAAGGGCACAGGCAGGGCAGGCTCTGGCACCTGCGCATCTCCTCTGAGCAGTTCGTTCCCGACTCCAGGCTTAGCGCACCATCACACAAACAGAGCCTCTGCCTACTCCCTGCCCGTGTCCCTTAGAGGTCACCCTGATGTCTCACCAGTCTCGCCTTCGGGGGGGCCCCATCACCTACTGCAAGGGGTTCATCTGATCCTAGTGGGTTTTCTTTGTCATATTCTGTTTCCTTCCAGTGATGTAGGAGAGCTCCATTGAGATGGCCCCCTAGGCTGCTGCCCAACATCAAGCACGAAGCATTTAAACTTTTTTTTTTTCATGCATGTACATAATATATTTTTGTTTATTTTTATTTATTTCTTTGAGAGCGACAAAGAGAGAAAGAGGCAGAGAGAGAGAAAGAGAGAGAGAGAGAATGGGCGCACCAGGGCCTCCAGCCACTGCAAACAAACTCCAGACGCGTGCGCCCCCTTGTGCATCTGGCTTACGTGGGTCCTGGGGAATCGAGCCTCGAACCGGGGTCCTTAGGCTTCACAGGCAAGCATTTAACCGCTAAGCCATCTCTCCAGCCCTACATAATATATTTTAACCACAATCTTCTCCCACTGCTTTCTATGGTCCCCCCTCCTTGCCCACCTCACATTGAACCCCTGCTTCTTTCCAACTAATCTCTCTTTTATTTTTTATTTATTTTTATTTTTTAATTTTTTATTTTTTTTGGTTTTTCAAGGTAGGGTCTCACTCTGGTCCAGGCTGACCTGGAATTCACTATGTAGTCTCAGGGTGGCCTTGAACTCATGGCAATCCTCCTACCTCTGCCTCCCCCTAGTGCTGGGATTAAAGGCGTGCGCCACCACGCCCGGCCTCTCTTTTATTTTGATGTCTTTTTTTTTTTTTTTTTTTTTTTGCCTCTTCCGACATCATGACAAAAATGTTGATGAGCCCAATATTGTGACGGTAACGACAGCTGCTGGGAGGTCGTGAATGGGACAGATGCAACCGCCACTTTGTGTCAGGAAGACAGGATCCCAAAGCCCTCCTTCCCATGGGCTAGCGCTTGCAGTCTTTCTGCCTCCCCTTCCACAGTGTTCCCTTCGCCTTGGAAGGCAGAGCACGGAGCATTTCACTTCACTGAATCACCCTCCCACGAAAACCTCAAGATCTGCATTTTACCTGGAGAAACATGCTGGAGGGCAGTTAGGGTAGCTGATCAGTAGTAAACCTCACCTTTGAGATGAGATCTGAACTCATCCATCTTTCTCCAAGGCCCTAGTCCACACACACACACACACACACCCTCAGGAGGAAACAAAGGAAAACAAACAAACATTGATGGAAGGAAGATGGGAATTGTGAGGGATATGTAAGGTGGTGGTTAAAAAAGCGGGGGGCTGGAGAGATGGCTTAGCGGTTAAGCGCTTGCCTGTGAAGCCTGAGGACCCCGGTTCGAGGCTTGATTCCCCAGGACCCACGTTAGCCAGATGCACGAGGGGGCGCACGCGTCTGGAGTTCGTTTGCAGTGGCTGGAGGCCCTGGCGCACCCATTCTCTCTCTCTCTATCTATCTGCCTCTTTCTCCCTCTGCCTGTCACTCTCAAATAAATAAATGAACAAAAAGAAAATTTAAAAACGGGGGGCTGGAGAGATGGCTTAGCAGTTAAGACATTTGTCTGCGAAGCCTAAGGACCCAAGTTCAATTCCCCAGGACCCACATAAGTCAGATGCACAAGGTGGCGCATGCATCTGGAGTTTGTTTGCAGTGGCTGGAGGTCCTGGCACGCCCATTCTCTCTCTCTCTCTCAAGTAAATAAATAAAAATATATATAAAAGGGGGGGCCAATGACAATGACCAGTTGAATCAGAGACCACCCTGCACCCGCTGTGGGCAGCAAAGAGGGAGGCTGAGTGGGCAGTAGCACTACAGAAGAGTTTAGGAGGGGGCAGGGGAATTGGGGGACACCATTGTGGGATTCCCCAGAATCAATGTTGGGGGTCAAGGTGAAGCCTTGTCCTGGAGAGAGAGGAATGTGTGATGCAGCCAGGCTGAGGTCCCCAGCTCCATACCAGGCACACTCGCAGTGCCCGCTGACGGCAGTGCCCGCTGATAGGATAGGGTGGGCCTGGGTTTGGAAGACATCCGTGGGAGACCTTGGCAGGAGAGCCCTCTCCTTCTGTACTGGATTGAGACCATGGAAGAGCCATGTGGACCAAGCGTGGTCAACAACGTCTGGCATCTCGCTCTCCTGTTAAATCCCCAGCCCTGCCCAGCTCCGGGGTCTAGGGGCAGTTTTTTGGCTTGACCAGCAGAGGGCTCCAGAGCAGAGACCTGGAGGGGTCGAGGCAGGAGAGGGGCGACCACCAAATGGAAGCACCCTCAGCCCGCTCACGAGTGTCCACGCGCATGGGTGGTCTTTTCTCGTGCGTAGATGTGTCTGTGTGGGTGCGTGTGGGTGAGGTGAGTGTATCTGCGTTCGTGGTGTTTCAACAAACACCAGCACGATTGCTGGTTTGTGTCCATCCGGAGAGTGGGTGCGTGCCTTTGCCCATTTCCTGTGTGCATGTGTGCGCAGGGTGTGTGGCCCAGTGTGGATTTGTAAATCTATGAGTTGTGCCATCGGTGTCCATGCCTGGGCTTGTAAGGTGAGAGAAGATAAGTAATCAGAGCCTGGTGTGGTGGTGCATGTCTGTAATCTCAGTACCATGAGCTAGAAGTAGGAGGGTCAGAAGTTCAAAGTCACCCTCAGCTATACAGTGAATTCAAGGCCAGCCTGGGATAACAGACACCCATGCCTTAAAAAAAAAAAAAGAAGAAGAAGAAGGAGGAGGAGGAGCTGGAGAGATGGCTTAGCGGTTAAGACACTTGTCTGTGAAGCCTAAGGACTTAGGTTCAGTTCCCCAGTACCCATGTTCTCTCTCTCTCTCTCTGCCTCCCTCTTTCTCTCTCAAATAAATAAGTAAAATATTTAAGAAAAGGAGGAGGAAGAGAAGTAGTACTGGATAAAGTTCTGAAATCTTTTTTTTTAATGATTTTTTTGAGGTAGTGTCTTGCTAGTCCAGGCTGACCTAGAATTCACTCTGTAGTCTCAGGCTGGTCTCGAACTCACAGCCATCCTTCTAACTCTGCCTCCCAAGTGCTGGGATTAAAAGTGTGTGCCACCATGCCCTGCTAGTTTTGAAATCTTAATTTTCTTGAGACCAGGATGTGGGGTCCTCTGCACATTCCATGCTCACACCTGACCCCGCTTGGCTGCTTCTTGCCCTGCATGCAACACAGCCTGAGTTTGTCTGTTGAAACTCCTTTGACTGCATGAGCTGACGATGTCTAGTTCCCAAGAAGCAAGGCGTTCCAGATCTGTGTGTGTGTGTCTCTGTCTCTCTTTTTTTTTTTTAAAAGCAAACTCCAGATGCATGTACCACCTTGTGCATCTGGCTTACATGGGTACTGGGGAATCGAACCTGGGTCCTTAGGCTTTGCAGGCAAACTGCCTTAACCACTGAGCCGTATTTTCAGCCCTCTCTCTGTGTCTCTTTTGATCCCTTCTTGTGCAGCCTTGTTCTTCTTGAGGGAAGGGAGCAAAAGCCCAGAGCACGGGGAAAGGCAAACAGCTGCTTTGCAGGAATAGTCATGCTCTTGTGGCTGGCTGCCCGTGGGGGATGCAGGTCGTCTACACGGGACAAGGACCCCACTGGAAATCCGGGCTGGTGGACAGCAGCTGCTCTGAGGTGTTCTGAAGCCCGACCAGGGCCGTGGGGACGGGTCAGACGGGAGGCTTTCTCACGCTGTGGTGAGCTGAGATGTTTGTCGAGTCTTGGGCCGCTGCGGGTCCCACGCTGAGTGGTGCGCAGCAGGCCAAGCGCATTACCGGACACTTCCAGAGACCCGGCATCCGAAACCGACGTCCCCGGGGGCCAAAGCTCGGGCTCTGCAGGGAAGCGCTGGGGGAAACAGATCTCGTTCCCTCTTCTGGGGTGGACTCGTGCCCGACTTTGCTGTCCCTTCCTCCACTTTCAAGCCAGCCTCGCACCACATCTTCAGATCTCTCTCCTTGATCTTTCCTCCAACCTTCTTCGCGCTCTGCCTCCTCTTTGGAGGACCACTGTGAAGACAGGGCATTGCCATGTAGTCCCAACAATCTCCTCGTCTCCAAACCCTTAACGTAGTTGTTCCTGCAAAGCCCCTTTGCCTGGAAGGCGACACATGCACAGGCTGTGGGAACTGAGATGGTGGACATCTGGGGAGAGGGGACATTATTCTGTTTAGCAGAGGAAAGATGGCAGCCACAAAAGGCTGACAACGGGTGGCAAGAATTTTTTTTTCCTTCAATACTGGGACTTGAACCCAGGGCCTCATGCTTCATAGGCAAGTGCCTTAACCACTAAGCCATCTCTCCAATCCTGTATGTCGTTTTTTAGTCACTCTCCACTTTATTTATTGAGCCAGGGTCTCTCAGCAAGCCCGGAGCTCAGTGACCCAGCTATTCTAGCTATCTGGCTTTCCTGTGATTCCCTCTGTGGACCTCCTGCACGCTGGGATTAAAGGCACGTGCCACTGTGCCTGGCATTTGCATGGGTGCTAGGGATCCAGGCTCAGGCCTTCATGTTTGCACAGCATGTGCTTC